>OY726528.1:43084169-45484169 GCA_963383655.1 Bathymodiolus septemdierum | reverse complement strand
AGTGATTACAGGCATCATAGAGTTTCTTGTAAAGTTCTGTAATACAGGTGAAGGTAACTTAAACAATCGAGTGATTACAGGCATCATAGAGTTTCTTGTAAAGTTCTGTAATACAGGTGAAGGTAACTTAAACAATCGAGTGATTACAGGCATCATAGAGTTTCTTGTAAAGTTCTGTAATACAGGTGAAGGTAACTTAAACAATCGAGTGATTACAGGCACCATAGAGTTTCTTGTAAAGTTCTGTAATACAGGTGAAGGTAACTTAAACAATCGAGTGATTACAGGCATCATAGAGTTTCTTGTAAAGTTCTGTAATACAGGTGAAGGTAACTTAAACAGTCAAGTGATTACAGGCACCATAGAGTTTCTTGTAAAGTTCTGTAATACAGGTGAAGGTAACTTAAACAGTCAAGTGATTACAGGCACCATAGAGTTTCTTGTAAAGTTCTGTAATACAGGTGAAGGTAACTTAAACAATCGAGTGATTACAGGCATCATAGAGTTTCTTGTAAAGTTCTGTAATACAGGTGAAGGTAACTTAAACAGTCAAGTGATTACAGGCACCATAGAGTTTCTTGTAAAGTTCTGTAATACAGGTGAAGGTAACTTAAACAGTCGAGTGATTACAGGCATCATAGAGTTTCTTGTAAAGTTCTGTAATACAGGTGAAGGTAACTTAAACAATCGAGTGATTACAGGCATCATAGAGTTTCTTGTAAAGTTCTGTAATACAGGTGAAGGTAACTTAAACAATCGAGTGATTACAGGCATCATAGAGTTTCTTGTAAAGTTCTGTAATACAGGTGAAGGTAACTTAAACAATCGAGTGATTACAGGCACCATAGAGTTTCTTGTAAAGTTCTGTAATACAGGTGAAGGTAACTTAAACAATCGAGTGATTACAGGCATCATAGAGTTTCTTGTAAAGTTCTGTAATACAGGTGAAGGTAACTTAAACAATCGAGTGATTACAGGCATCATAGAGTTTCTTGTAAAGTTCTGTAATACAGGTGAAGGTAACTTAAACAGTCGAGTGATTACAGGCATCATAGAGTTTCTTGTAAAGTTCTGTAATACAGGTGAAGGTAACTTAAACAATCGAGTGATTACAGGCATCATAGAGTTTCTTGTAAAGTTCTGTAATACAGGTGAAGGTAACTTAAACAATCGAGTGATTACAGGCATCATAGAGTTTCTTGTAAAGTTCTGTAATACAGGTGAAGGTAACTTAAACAATCGAGTGATTACAGGCACCATAGAGTTTCTTGTAAAGTTCTGTAATACAGGTGAAGGTAACTTAAACAATCGAGTGATTACAGGCATCATAGAGTTTCTTGTAAAGTTCTGTAATACAGGTGAAGGTAACTTAAACAGTCGAGTGATTACAGGCATCATAGAGTTTCTTGTAAAGTTCTGTAATACAGGTGAAGGTAACTTAAACAATCGAGTGATTACAGGCATCATAGAGTTTCTTGTAAAGTTCTGTAATACAGGTGAAGGTAACTTAAACAATCGAGTGATTACAGGCACCATAGAGTTTCTTGTAAAGTTCTGTAATACAGGTGAAGGTAACTTAAACAATCGAGTGATTACAGGCACCATAGAGTTTCTTGTAAAGTTCTGTAATACAGGTGAAGGTAACTTAAACAATCGAGTGATTACAGGCACCATAGAGTTTCTTGTAAAGTTCTGTAATACAGGTGAAGGTAACTTAAACAATCGAGTGATTACAGGCATCATAGAGTTTCTTGTAAAGTTCTGTAATACAGGTGAAGGTAACTTAAACAGTCAAGTGATTACAGGCACCATAGAGTTTCTTGTAAAGTTCTGTAATACAGGTGAAGGTAACTTAAACAGTCAAGTGATTACAGGCACCATAGAGTTTCTTGTAAAGTTCTGTAATACAGGTGAAGGTGAAGGTAACTTAAACAGTCAAGTGATTACAGGCACCATAGAGTTTCTTGTAAAGTTCTGTAATACAGGTGAAGGTAACTTAAACAGTCAAGTGATTACAGGCACCATAGAGTTTCTTGTAAAGTTCTGTAATACAGGTGAAGGTAACTTAAACAGTCGAGTGATTACAGGCACCATAGAGTTTCTTGTAAAGTTCTGTAATACAGGTGAAGGTGAAGGTAACTTAAACAGTCAAGTGATTACAGGCACCATAGAGTTTCTTGTAAAGTTCTGTAATACAGGTGAAGGTAACTTAAACAGTCGAGTGATTACAGGCACCATAGAGTTTCTTGTAAAGTTCTGTAATACAGGTGAAGGTAACTTAAACAGTCAAGTGATTACAGGCACCATAGAGTTTCTTGTAAAGTTCTGTAATACAGGTGAAGGTAACTTAAACAGTCAAGTGATTACAGGCACCATAGAGTTTCTTGTAAAGTTCTGTAATACAGGTGGACGTGAAGGTAGCTTAAACAGTCGAGTGATTACAGGCACCATAGAGTTTCTTGTAAAGTTCTGTAATACAGGTGAAGGTAACTTAAACAGTCAAGTGATTACAGGCACCATAGAGTTTCTTGTAAAGTTCTGTAATACAGGTGAAGGTAACTTAAACAGTCAAGTGATTACAGGCACCATAGAGTTTCTTGTAAAGTTCTGTAATACAGGTGGACGTGAAGGTAACTTAAACAGTCGAGTGATTACAGGCATCATAGAGTTTCTTGTAAAGTTCTGTAATACAGGTGGACGTGAAGGTAGCTTAAACAGTCGAGTGATTACAGGCATCATAGAGTTTCTTGTAAAGTTCTGTAATACAGGTGGACGTGAAGGTAGCTTAAACAGTCAAGTGATTACAGGCATCATAGAGTTTCTTGTAAAGTTCTGTAATACAGGTGGACGTGAAGGTAACTTAAAAAATCGAGTGATTACAGGCACCATAGAGTTTCTTGTAAAGTTCTGTAATACAGGTGAAGGTAACTTAAACAGTCGAGTGATTACAGGCACCATAGAGTTTCTTGTAAAGTTCTGTAATACAGGTGAAGGTGAAGGTAACTTAAACAGTCGAGTGATTACAGGCACCATAGAGTTTCTTGTAAAGTTCTGTAATACAGGTGAAGGTAACTTAAACAGTCGAGTGATTACAGGCACCATAGAGTTTCTTCTAAAGTTTGTAGTTTCAACAAATTAATTTTACATATTACAGATAAAGTCAGTAAAACAGAAGAAAACAATACAGAGAAACAACTTGACAAGATTGACAAACAGAGTTTGGTAGTAGATGGGTTAGAGTCAGGCACAGTTATAGGAATAGCTTTTGCAGCATTTTTTATAGGTGTATTATTAATGGCAGCTTTATGGTTTATCCATACACATACAGGTATTTTTTTAACAACATAATGATTTTATTTATTCTAAATTCTTGTTTGTTACAAATCTAATCAAGAGTCCAAGCTTTTCTTGATGTACCCTGTTACACTCCACTGATTATCCAGGGACTGAATTGGCTGGTACAAATTTAAATACATTTTAAGAATAGAAATCATAATGTCTAAGAACTATTTATTTTCTTTTTCATAGCATACACAAAACTATTACATCATACACATACAGGTATTACATCATACACATACAAGTATTACATTATACACATACAGGTATTACATCATACATATACAGGTATTACATCATACACATACAAGTATTACATCATAGACATACAGGTATTACATCATACACATACAGGTATTACATCATACACATACAAGTATTACATCATACACATACAAGTATTACATCATACACATACAGGTATTACATCATACACATACAAGTATTACATCATAAACATACAGGTATTACATCATACACATACAGGTATTACATCATACACATACATGTATTACATCATACACATACAGGTATTACATCATACACATACAGGTATTACATCATACACATACATGTATTACATCATACACATACAGGTATTACATCATGCACATACAGGTATTACATCATACACATACAGGTATTACATCATACACATACAGGTATTACATCATGCACATACAGGTATTACATCATACACATACAGGTATTACATCATACACAAAGGTATTACATCATACACATACAGGTATTACATCATACACATACAGGTATTACATCATACACATACAGGTATTACATCATACACATACATGTATTGCATCATACACATACAGGTATTACATCATACACATACAGGTATTACATCTTTACGACCAATGACAGAATGCATGTTTCCATGACCCATAATAATAATATATTTGTTTAAATATTGTAGAAAAGATGTGTCGATTGCACTACAAAATAAAGAATATAGTAAAAATATTTTTGGGCCAGACAAAGTTTTTCTAATGATTGAATAAAATGTGTTATTATAAACAGTTGTCCTAGTAATCCATTCATTTCTGTCATTTATAAATATCAATGTAGTTTCATCCTGAATATGTGCAAAATATTTGTAGCTGGATGTAGAGTCATGATATAGCTGAAAACAACAATCACTCACTCACTCAAACAATTGATCAATTAATAAACATGGTCGTTTGTAATAAACATGATCGTTTGTAATAAACATGGTCGTTTGTAATAAACATGGTCGTTTGTAATAAACATGGTCGTTTGTAATAAATATGGTCGTTTGTAATCTACAATGTCTTTGACATTTTATGTTTATTTTCAGGTCCTTTAAAACATGCAGTAGCAACTGGTCGGGCTGGACTTGACGGGAGTGGGGAAAGTACGCCAATGTCTACAGCACCGATTGCCATAAATACGTAGTTTTTGTAATACAAAGTCTTATTTGTACTGAAACATTTACTGCATTATTGCAGATTTAACACGGGTAGTCCATTTCGTCCATTCCCAGGGAATTTTAGTATCTATTTTTATTAAGTATTCATGATTTATACCTTTTAAGAATCTGTTTTAACATATCTTGTTTAGTTTTACGCTGTGTATGGTATATACATGTATTACAGATATTAGATGTCTGGCAGTCAAATTCTGAACATTAGTTTGTTTTTTTAGGACAATGAATCGTTTACAAAAAAATCATTTTAATAACTTTGTTTTAGTTGTATTATTATTTAAGATCTGAATCATTTTTTAACTTCAAATGGCAGAGTTCTATGTTCTTAAGCAATGCATGGCTTAATATTTAAATGTGTTTTTGGTGCTATAAGCAGTATTGCTGAGCTATTTTAGATCATTTAGTTAGGTATTGTTGTAGTTTTATTCAGTTCTTTAGTCATTTTAGGTTTTTGGTAATTTAACTTTCTTTCTTCAATAATGATCTTTTACTATTGAACTGATGACATCGGCCATTTTGTTGAACCTCAAAATCAGGAAACAAGGTTACCTCATATTAAAGTCGTATATGCAAGTCCAGGATTAATCGATCTACCTACCTTTGTACTTGTGGGGAGGGGGGAGGGGTCAAAATTCTAATGTACATTGTTTTCATCATTTTGAAATAGATTGTTTGTTACTCAAGACTATTGTTGTCAAAAGTGATCTTGGAAGAATTTTTGGTTTTCCATGAGTGGAGTTTTTTCATCTAAAATCTGTATATTTTGTAATTGAATTTACAGTTAAAAAGATTTTAATATGCAAATCTATTATTTGTGTGTTTTCCTGTATCTAAATACAAGACATGAAATGGTAAAGTTCAATTAAACATATAACATTAAAATATGATTTAAAAACCTATTTGTTTAATAATTTAAATTAAATTAAATATTTGATATTTTAAGCTATTGATCTTTTTATTTTTGTAAAGGATAGAGTTAAAAAAAAAACCAAGTAAAATGATACCAAGAATATTCTTATCTATTCTTAAATAGGAAAATCAAAACAACATGTGCCTTACTCTGTCCTTTGTAATGTTGAAGATTGATAAATAGACTCCGTACTGCTTTAATTACTGGATATTGATGTGTCAGTAATTTGTTTTCTCATTGCTAACGTTGTCATTCTACTATTGACAGACAGTTAAGTATAGACGGGGGCTGTCGTGGTGGTGATTGTATGGTAGTTAAATTTACAACTACCTATGCAATTAGTACGCTATCACCACTAACGTTGTGAGTTTGAATCCCGCTCATGGAAAGGTGTACTCGATACAACATTATATGATAAAGATTGTCAGTGAGTTGCGACAGTTCGGTGATTTTCTCCGGGTATTCTTGTTTCCTCCACCGTTTGTTTGTAAGAGGACTAGATATGATTTTGATATGATCACAAAGTCTAATTATTGACCTTTCAACTTAGAAATGACAGAGGATAACATTAAAGTGGCAAATTGTTAGTGCCTGCTCAAATTCGGCAGCTCATTGTCTCAGTTAATAGATTGATCAGGAATAAGAATCCATCTTACCTAGTTAACAGAACTATTAAGATTGATCAGGAATAAGAATCCATTTGACCTTTTTAGCTCACCTTGGCGTCCGTCGTCCATTAACTTTTCACATTTTAATCTTCTTCTCTGAAACTCCTCAGCCAAATCAACTGAATCTTGGTAGGAAGCATATATGGAAGGTCCTCTATAAAGTTTGCTCATTCCGTCTCGATCCGTTAACAAACATGGCCACCACAGGCGATTCTTGTTTCTGATTGGCTGATTTTTTAAATTCTTCTCCTCTGAAACCGTTTGGCCAAATGAATCGAAACTTGGTAGGAAGAATCTATGGAAGGTCCTCTGTTAAGATTGCTCATTTCGTCACGATCCATTAACAAACATGGCCACCACAGTCAATTCTTGTTTCTGATTGGTCGATTTCTAAAAACTTCTCCTCTTAAATCACTTGGCCAAATGAACCGAAACTTGGTAGGAAGCATCTATGGAAGGTCCTCTATAGCGATTGCTCATTTTATCCTGATCCATCTACAAACATGGCCGTCACAGGCAATTCTTGTTTCTGATTGGTCAATTTCTAAAAATCTTCTTCTCTGAAACTGCTTTGCCAAAATGAACCGAAATTTAGTGGGAAACAGCTATGGAAGGTTCTGTATTAAATTTCCTCAAAGCAGAATGAAAGGTGAGCGACACAGGTTCAGTTCACTGAGCTTCTAGTTAACAGAACTATTAAGATTGATGAGGAATAAGAATCCATTTTACCTAGTTAACAGAACTATTAAGATTGATCAGGAATAAGAATCCATTTTACCCTAGTTAACAGAACTATTAAGATTGATCAGGAATAAAAATCTATTTTACCTAGTTAACAGAACTATTAAGAGTGATCAGGAATAAGAATCCATTTAACCTAGTTAACAGAACTATTAAGATTGATCAGGAATAAGAATCCATTTAACCTAGTTAACAGAAATATTAAGATTAATTAGGAATAAGAATCCATATTACCAAGTTAACAGAAATATTAATATTAATGAGGAATCAAAATCCATTTTACCTAGTTAACAGAACTATTAAGATTAATTAGGAATAAGAATCCATGTTACCTATTAAGACTGTTTTCACTTATTTATGCAGTTTTGTAAAGAGAAAACCTGTTGGTGCTTGTTGCTTTTTATTGTGTTGCTTTGTTGTGCTGACCATATCATTATTTTAGACATGAATTATACCTCATTTTATATTTATTTTTGAATGTGTTATGTTAAGACAGGGAAGGTATTTAGTTTATAATTATGGACGTCATGGCAACATAATTGATGTTTCAGAACAAATAATCTTTGTATGCTACATTGTTACTTTGATGACTTGAATTTCTTGTAAAGTAACTAAGATGATCTGAGTGTATTTCATAATATAAGTCACAATTTTTACAAATTACTGTCTTGTTAAGATTTTAAACCAATGTGTGTGTATGATATACATTGCCTTAAAACATTTTTTTACAGGGAAACACAAGGGGTACAAATTGTGCTCCATTGTTCATCGTGCTGAAATTACTCCTTGAACTATATGCAGATTTTATAAGTTTAGAGCTTGATAAAAATATATTTGCCAAAATTAAGATACTTTCAAAGACAGTAGACATTAACAGAGCATAGTTCTCAAATAATCAAAGATAATAAGGATATTGTGTACATATGACAGTGTGTTATTTGTTGATATCTCTGTATTTTTCTAGCTATACTGTAACAGTATTGTAGATTTGAGTATTGTAAAATTAATGTACAACTCTTGAAGATTTACTGTCCCCATTCTACAATTAAAAACTTTTTATACAGGCATTCAAATTATTGCAGATGGAATTGGGTTGAAAATTTCATTTGTAATTATTGTATAAATATTGTTTATAGATGGGATACACTAAATCTTCATGGATTGTTTATAGATGGGTTACATTCAATCTTCATGAATTGTTTTTGAAAGTAGACTTTAATATATTAAAACATTTTGTTTATTAGTACAAATTTAAGATGTCCATTTTATTTGATAGGTGACAATTGAATGTAAAATAAATAAAACTTTTATTATTTGCTGTTTTATATTAAATTTACAGGAAATGACAAAATAAAAGTAGAAAGTCTACGATTACTATGTCAGTTCTCCTATCGTCAATTTTCCTTTCAAAATTTTCTCAAAAAAACAGGAAATAACTTTTAGAGAGTTACCTTTGGATGATAGATGTAAAGGGAAATTCTCATCTAATTTGATCTGATCGTTTAGATAAGAAACTTTTAGAACATGCATACTTTTGAATTTTCCTTTTATACCACAAATTTGAAGATTGTGTATGATAACCATATAGGGCAATTCACACCAATAAATCATTGATTTCTATTGGTTAATTAATTAATTATGTTTTTGTGGCGAGTGTTTTTGTAACAAGAATGACATGTGACATTATTGTAAATCATACATGTATTATTAATGAACTGGTTACATTAAGTTATGTGACATTTCAACTGGTAACTGTTTTCATCATCCATACTGGTTGCCATTTTGACTGTTACCTTGTGACAGGTACAGATTTCCTACTTGTAAATCAGTGTTTATTGTTATTTCAGATCTTGTTATAGGTTTGGAACATGTTTTGTGCAGCTGTATATATTGGCTCCACAATTGTTTTACAGGTTTATTTTCATGTATGGTTTTTTTTTTTTTGGCTTAAGAATGTGATATTTTACAATTTGTAATGAGATGTTAAATATTTGTAAATTGTTGATCAGTTTGTCATGATCATAACACATTTACATGTCTAATATAAGATTACTCAAGCAGATGTTGTTCATTTGATATGAAATACATGAATTTTAAACTTGAGCAGAGGGATAATTCATTTCAAATGTGAAAGCTTTTTATTTTGATATACTACTTTGACCCTCAGCAAATGCCAACCTTACAATATTTAAAAAAAATCTTAAATCTGACTCATCATATTTTACAGACCACAGGTCTTGTTCCTTCATAAGCCTATACAGAATAGGCCAAATGAACTAAAGTTGTTGGGGCGTAATTCTGAGATAAACGTTAGACAGAGTAAGTCTGTTGTTGGGGAGTAATTCTGAGATAAACGTTAGACAGAGTAAGTCTGTTGGTGGTGACATTCTGATCTTCTGTAATCCCGGTAAATAAACATGTGTTGTGTGTTGTTTATATTAAGGTTGAACTGACTCAGGATGAATCATAGATATTGTGTATTGTTTGTATGTATGATATTATGTATGTTTTTTATGCATTTATTTAATGACTGTGACCTCTGTTACTTACATCAGGTATTCGTCTAATAATAGAAAGAAAATTGAACCTTCAGATTGATATTTTAATAGCATTAATGTCCTGTACTAACAATTATTCAAAGTCATGTGACTGTTTGTTGTATGAATATCACATGATTTGTCAAATACTCCAAATTAATGTAGAAAACAGCCGGCCATTTAATTAGATTTCTTTGTTACTGTATGGAGATGTAATTGTAAGGTTGGAACCTTTTTTTTTCTTCTTTCACTTCGATCTTTAATGTTTAAACTGTACTTAAAAGAATTCACCATGTATTATTTTCACCATTAAATGTCTATAATGTCATACACAAAATTATGTAGAAACTGTATTTGTGCAGAATGATTTCATAAAATGTAAATACAGTCAAACCTGCCCAATGTGGTCACCTCTATTAAGCAGTCGCATGTATTAAAAGATCACCTTTTCCTTGTCCTGTCATAGAAATTTCATATGAATTGAACGTCTTTTAAGAGGTCACCTGTCTTATAAGGCCACTTTTTAGCTCACCTTGCCAAAGGCAATGTGAGCTTTTGCCATCACTTGGCATCCGTCGTCTGTCGTCCGTTAACTTTTCACATTTTAATCTTCTCCTCTGAAACCCCTCGGCCAAATGAACTGAAACTTGGTAGGAAGCATCTATGGAAGGTCCTCTATAAGATTGCTCATTTCGTCCCGATCCGTCAACAAACATGGCCACCACAGGCCATTCTTGTTTCTGATTGGATGATTTCTAAAAAAAATTCTCCTCTGAAACCGCTTGGTCAAATGAATCAAATCTTGGTAGGAAGCATCCTTGGAAGGTTCTCTTTAAAGATGCTCATTTAGTTCTAATCCGTTAACAAACATGGCCACCACAGGCCATTCTTTTTTCTGATTGGTTGATTTCTAAAAAATCTTCTCCTCTGAAACCGCTTTCCCAAATGAACTGAAATTTGGTAGAAAGCATGTATGGAAGGTCCTCTATAAAGATTGCTCATTTCGTCCCGATTTGTTAACAAACTTGGCCGCCACAGACAATTCTTGTTTCTGATTGGTGGATTTCTAAAAATCTTCTCCTCTGAAACCACTTTACCAAATGAACCGAAACTTGGTAGGAAGCATCTATGGAAGATCCTCTATAAAGTTTGCTCATTTCGTCCCGATTCATTTGCAAACATGGCTGCCACAGGCAATTCTTGTTTCTGATTGGTTGATTTCTAAAAATCTTCTTCCCTGAAACTGCTTAGCCAATTGAACCGAAACTTGGTAGGAAGCATCTATGGAAAGTCCTCTATAAAGATTGCTAATTTCATCCCGATCTGTTAACAAACATGGCTGCCATAGGCAATTCTTGTTTCTGTTTGGTTGATTTCTAAAAATCTTCTTCTCTGAAACTGCTTGGCCAAATGAACCGAAACTTAAAGGGAAGCACCTATGGAAGGCTCTGTATTAAGTTTCCTCAAAGCAGAATGAAAGGTGAGCGACACAGGCTCAGCCCACTGAGCCTTTAGTTCTTTGTCCTAAAGGTGACCTCTTAATACATGTATGACTGTATTGTCATGTTATAGTTATGATTTTGAGGATTCAAGTTTTATTTCTTCAAGACACTAGATAATACAGTCATGCTCTATTGATTTAGCATAATATATGTCTGATCATTTTCACTTCAGCCTGTCTTTGCCCTGGACCCCTATGCTAAATAGACATGGAAAAATGATTGTTACATTAGTATTTCATCAATACATATGTATGTCATGGTTACTGATTATGAAAAAAAAGGAAAGTGTTAAATATTTACTTTGTTTTGATTATTCTCACTTATTTTCTGTGGAGAACATAGCAAAAATTGAACATACATAGAATATGCATTGTATGTTATACATGAGCATACTGTAGAAGTGACAAGAGTTATAACATTACAGTTATCATATGTGTAGTCCTGTATACTAAAATGGCCAATGATTGTGTATAACTTTACAATTTAAAGTGCTAAAACTTAAGAAAGTGCTGATTATCAACTTTTTATGTTTTTTTTCTTATCTGTTTTTAAAAATCATTTAATTCTTGTGCCATATCTCTCTCACTATAATATTTACATTATTAAACGTGTCTTGGTTCATACTAAACTGAATGGAGTACTCATTGATTTATTTGCATTTTTTATTGAAAACAAGATAAGGAGTTGAAAAGGAGGAACTTATTGTGACTAACGAAAATAAGCATTGGGGGAAAAACAAGGGAGGAAAATAATACTTTTTAGGCCCATGCCCTGTTTCAGACAACTGGTATAACACTATGGTCTTCATATACAGATTGCTAACTTTATCCTATATACAGCACGAGTACTTATTATTTCTGTAATAAAGTTTTAATCAAGGGTCCTTGAACAAAAACATGGTTCATGAATTTTCTAAGGTTGCACTCAACTCGCAGCCATATGTGATCAAGCTTACCCGTTGCTAGCCCATGGTTGGTGGTTCTCTCCGGGTACTCCGGCTTCTTCCACCATTAAAACGGGTCACCATGATATAGCTGAAATACTGCTGAAAGTGGCTTTAAAACACACCCAAAAAAAAAATCAAAAATCATGAATTTTCTCTGAGGAGATAATTTGTTTAAGAGAATGCTCATTTCAGTTTCAATCAATTTTAATATAAATCTTCTTGAGATGTCATGTTAAATGTAAGAACAAAAATCCATACACAGACAAGTACTGTAATCTGAAAATGAGATTTTTTTTTAAAGTGTTATATATCACTCGTGCATTAATGTAGCATTTGGGAGCCGTTTTTGATTTTATCATACCTAACTTAATATTAATGCTTTGTTTCCATAACAACCAAGACACAACAATGTTTACCAGTTACTGATCATGGGTTATGAGGAATACAATGTTACACCTAAGACAAATTGTCAAGGTGAAATCAGTGACCTTTAAACTTTTACACAATAACTAGATTGTATTATTATCATAAGTTTCATCAGTATTTGACTACATTTTTTGTAGACTTTATTTATTAAACACTGTATGTAATGTCAGAATTCACAACTTTGAAGGTTTTTTTTTCTAATGGGTTAATTAGATTTTCTTCATTCATTGTAATGATGGTATAAATGACTTAATTGTTAATTATTTAGTTTGTCTTCTTGTACAGGTTGTCATATTGTATAGATTATTGTTGTACTGTATGATTATTTTCTGCTTATTCACTTCATCAAAGATGGGTTAAAGTTGACCTTTTAAAAGGTCAAAAAAATCATGTGACAATATAATCAATGCAGATTTCATTTGAAATTTTACTACTTTCTAAGAGAGCTTCAAGGTATGTTAACAACAGTATTGAATTACAAGATATGAAGGCAAATTTAAATTTTAGTTTTTATACGACAGCAACAGCAAAATAAATTGCTGTTGTATTATGGTATGGTGTTATCGTCGTTGGTCGTCGGTAGACACAAGTTTCTGTGCAATAACTTTAGTTCTAGTTGATTGATTCTTCCGAAATTTTAAGACAAAGATCCTTGGTACAGGATAAAGGTTGGTATTGTAACCCTACCTGTTTTCAAACAAGAAGTTCAAAGATGGAAATAGGGTTGTATATTTGTACATGGAGAGGGAAATAGGGTTGTATATTTGTACATGGAGAGTTTATTGTTCTTCTGATTTTGATCAGATTTGTTTAATTAAGGTTAAAGGGGGTTAAAACAAACCAATGCTGAAAATAGTCAAATGAGACAAATTACAGTGGTGGGTTCAGCAAATTACTGTGTCCAGCACATTATTCTTTTGAGCAGTAGACTGTGTCAAGCAAAAAAGTAAAAAAAAAGTCCACACTAGGTTTTATTATACATTTGTTCAACTTTCCCATGTTGACATGCTGCGATCGTATCATGATTTGACTAGCTTTACCTTTTATTTACTGTTTATACAGAGATATTTACAGGAACTTTCTTTTTTTCATGTCTGTACTATTGTTAGTATAAAATTTTTGAAAAGATCATACATTTTTTTATTAAGTTTGGAAATAATGTAGAAGAAAGAAAAATTTCAAATGAATCTTGCCATTTGTTTTCTTTCAAAAACCACCATTTGAAATGTTTTTGCCAAAAACTAGAACATGAGAAGAAGTGATGAAGTATATCCTCTACCTCAGTTTAACGTGTTTATTTGTGTAGTATTTGTATGTCTGTAATTGTTTTTTTTTTTTTATTAGAACTGTTTGTTACAAAATAACACACACAGGCACATACAAGGAATTTAATCATTTTTGCTCTAATTTGTGATATTTATTTGATCACACTCATTTGTCATTATTTGAATTTTAAAAGTGCTTTATTTACTTCATTTTTACAAAATAATCCTTCCATGAACTGATACCATTTCAGTTCCTTTAAATACATATGAGTTTGTATACCATAAGTCTGTATGGTATATCTGTCTTTTCTCCATAAACTATAGAAGAGAAATGGTCTTTAGCATTAAACAATCTCAACCCATATATAATCTGACTGACATGAAATGTGTCGCAAATTCATAATAGCAGTTTAACAGTAAGAACTCACTGTCTTCAGGTTTATTTTACATTGAAGGGCATTATTTCATCAATGATATTATATCTCATTTGTATCATACCATCAGTTTTATAACTATCAAGAAGACACACAATTTTAGGAGTAATTTTAAATCTTTTTTGTTTATTCATTTAATATATGTCCCTATTATTCAATTCTGTTATATGAACTGCAAAAATAAGGCATTTGTTCCTGGTTTCCTGTTTATGAGGTACCAGATCCTTGTTGAATCATATAATCGAAAGGACCCATCATTTTAATAAGGTTTTAATTTCTTCAGAAAAAAAAAAACATCAATCAAAACTTTTCACTCAAACTCAGAAACTCGACTTAGCTGAGATTTTTCTCAGTTCAGAATTCATTAAAAAAAGATGGGCAAATTTTCATCCGAGTTCCGTCTTGAGTTAAATTTATGAAAATTTCGTAACAGACTTTTTGAAATTTTACTTTGTTTCTAATGTGTTTATCCTGCAGTGTCATAAAATTACAAAATATATGTCAGATTTAGTAAAACCTGCTGAAACATGCATCATATTTCAGGCTATTTCAACACTCTTCAACATGTGTCTGTACAGGAATCAAACGTCCGTAACTTGAGAGCATGTAAAATATAAAATAAATATTTTTGTCATCATAATATCATTAAATAATAGAATTCTAACCCACATGCCTAACACCACTAGCAACAAAACACTTGTATTAAACAGGATTCAAAAGACCCACACTATACTTTATTGAGTCTGAGCGAAAACAAAACTAAAGATTTCAACTTTATGAAGAGACTCTATATTTTAACTTTTTTATTTAATTATTTTTCACCATCTTGGATACAATTCTCAGATTTAAGTTTTTTTGAAGAGTTGAAGTAAAATAAAAATCAGTCTTTTTTTCCTTTTAGAAATGCATTTGTTTGAGTTATCTTAAATTTGAGTTTTTACTTCAGTTTTATTTTGTTGAGAAAAGGGGTATTTAGTTTAAACTGTTTAAAAATATTTAAATATTTGAAAAGTAGCAAAAACGATATTGAATTATGGCCTAAAACTTTCAGGAAAATATTAATATTCGTTATTACTGCCAGTGTAGATTGCATTTGAGCATTTCATTAAACTTTCATTAAACAAAAAGTTAATAAATAGTGTGTAGATTTACATGTCAACTACCTCAAATTCAACTTTCTTAAAGAAAAAAAAAGAAAGCCAAAATTTCACAGATATTATATTGTCCGTCCTAAAGGTTCATTTCAAGGATTATCCTAGTCTGTATTATTCTGTTGGGTTATCAGACATTTTAAGGACTATCCTAGTCTGTGTTATTCTGTTGGGTTATCAGACATTTCAAGGACTATTCTAGTCTGTTATTCTGTCGGGTTATCAGACATTTCAAGGACTATCCTAGTCTGTATTATTCTGTTCGGTTATCAGACATTTCAAGGACTATCCTAGTCTGTTATTCTGTCGGGTTATCAGACATTTCAAGGACTATCCTAGTCTGTTATTCTGTTGGGTTATCAGACATTTGGATGAACTAGCTGTGTCTTGTATTAAAATTTTTAATGAAATTCGTCAAATTTTTTCAGTTCAGTAGGCATTTTTTATCCCATATAAACGTAGAAATGGATTTGTATTAATGAAAACTTTTCAAGTTAAAGTTAAGACACAATATAAATTTGCTCGTAATGTCAACATTATAATGCTATTTGAGAAAAATTTGATCTAATTCCACATCAAAAGGTATTTTTGTTGTTGTTTTTTTTTCTTCAAATTTCTTGTTTTTGTCCTCAACAATAACAAATAAATAACAGAATTATCTACACTTCAGGAAATGAAAACAAGCCAATATCCCCCTCTTTTATACTGCATTCATTTATATGGACACTACTTAATATGTCTATTGTATGTGCACAGTGTGTTATAGAATGTTACTTAGATTTTGTTAAATGAGTAGTTTCACCTAGTTATTTTTTTTCAGGCAATTTTCAAATGTTGCCAATTATAAAGTCAAAATTATTCTACATACAAAATATATAAAGATTTAATGATATAATATACATGTATCAAATAAAATGTAGAATCAATTAAAAAAGACATGTAATAATAAAGGGAAATGTTATTAGAAGTATTTAGAAACTATTGAAATCAGAGTCTATATGGTTTACAAATTACACTTTCATACTTCTAAAAGTATAGTCTGAGTTTTTAAGATATTTGTTATGTACATGATTAGAATGGCATCTTCTAACATTTCGTACATAGAAACATGATTACCAGAGAGAAAAAAAGAATATGGTTGACACCACATAAACATGATTCTAGATAACTCTTAATGATACAATTTGAGTGGTTGTTGCAATGGAAACGTATGTAGAATGATTTTGAGTGTACTATATACTCTTTTTCAGGGATTATTTCATTAATTTAAGGGTATATAATGTTGTCTTCATTGTATAAACATCATTTTATCCTCTCATTGTTTTATTCATGTATCTTTATAAACAAAACAAAACAAATGTCAATAAATCAAGTAAAAAATCACAAAATAATAATGAAGGATTTTGTTAATTATTTTCAGCTTTCTTTACACTTTCCCCATCCTATCCTCATTCATGACTTGTCACCTGGTTTTTATCTAGAGTAACGCAAAGTTTGTCACTAATGGAGCAGAAACTGCCTACCCTTTTGAACTACCAGAGTTCTCCACCAGTTTTTATCTAGAGTAATGCAAAGTTTGTCACTAATGGAGCAGAAACTGCCTACTCTTCTGAACTACCAGAGTTCACCACCAGTTTTTAACTAGAGTAACGCAAGGTTTGTCACAAATGGAGCAGAAACTGCCTACTCTTCTGAACTACCAGAGTTCTCCACCAGTTTTTAACTAGAATAACGCAAGGTTTGTCACTAATGGAGCAGAAACTGCCTACCCTTCTGAACTACCAGAGTTCACCACCAGTTTTTAATTAGAGTAATGCAAGGTTTGTCACTAGTGGAGCAGAAACTGCCTACTCTTCTGAACTACCAGAGTTCTCCACCAGTTTTTATCTAGAGTAACGCAAAGTTTGTCACTAATGGAGCAGAAACTGCCTACCCTTTTGAACTACCAGAGTTCTCCACCAGTTTTTATCTAGAGTAACGCAAAGTTTGTCACTAATGGAGCAGAAACTGCCTACCCTTCTGAACTACCAGAGTTCTCCACCAGTTTTTAACTAGAGTAACGCAAGGTTTGTCACAAATGGAGCAGAAACTGCCTACTCTTCTGAACTACCAGAGTTCTCCACCAGTTTTTAACTAGAATAACGCAAGGTTTGTCACTAATGGAGCAGAAACTGCCTACCCTTCTGAACTACCAGAGTTCACCACCAGTTTTTAATTAGAGTAATGCAAGGTTTGTCACTAGTGGAGCAGAAACTGCCTACTCTTCTGAACTACCAGAGTTCTCCACCAGTTTTTAACTAGAGTAACGTAAGGTTTGTCACTAGTGGAGCAGA
Organism: Bathymodiolus septemdierum; assembly: GCA_963383655.1. NCBI lineage: Eukaryota > Metazoa > Mollusca > Bivalvia > Mytilida > Modiolidae > Bathymodiolus > Bathymodiolus septemdierum. Next base: position 45,466,449 of record OY726528.1, on the reverse strand, counting down.
AACTGCCTACCCTTCTGAACTACCAGTTCTCCACCAGTTTTTAACTAGAGTAACGCAAGGTTTGTCACTAGTGGAGCAGAAACTGCCTACCCTTCTGGACTACCAGAGTTCTCCACCAGTATTTAACTAGAGTAACACAAGATTTGTCACTAGTGGAGCAGAAACTGCCTACCCTTCTGGACTACCAGAGTTCTCCACCAGTTTTTAACTAGAGTAACGCAAGGTTTGTCACTAGTGGAGGAGAAACTGCCTACCCTTCTGAACTACCAGAGTTCTCCACCAGTTTTTAACTAGAGTAACGTAAGGTTTGTCACTAATGGAGCAGAAACTGCCTACCCTTCTGGATTACCAGAGTTCTCCACCAGTTTTTAACTAGAGTAAAGCAAGGTTTGTCACTAGTGGAGCAGAAACTGCCTACCCTTCTGGACTACCAGAGTTCACCACCAGTTTTTAACTAGAGTAACGCAAGGTTTGTCACTAGTGGAGCAGAAACTGCCTACCCTTCTGAACTACCAGAGTTCTCCACCAGTTTTTAACTAGAGTAACGTAAGGTTTGTCACTAATGGAGCAGAAACTGCCTACCCTTCTGGATTACCAGAGTTCTCCACCAGTTTTTAACTAGAGTAACGCAAGGTTCGTCACTAGTGGAGCAGAAACTGCCTACCCTTCTGGACTACCAGAGTTCTCCACCAGTTTTTAACTAGAGTAACACAAGGTTTGTCACTAGTGGAGCAGAAACTGTCTACCCTTCTGAACTACCAGAGTTCTCCACCAGTTTTTTACTAGAGTAACGCAAGGTTTGTCGCTAGTGGAACATAAACTGCATACCCTTCTGGTCTACCAGAGTTCTCCACCAGTTTTTTACTAGAGTAACGCAAGGTTTGTCGCTAGTGGAACATAAACTGCCTACCCTTCTGGACTACCAGAGTTCTCCACCAGTTTTTACCTAGAGTAACGCAAGGTTTGTCACTAGTGGAGCAGAAACTGCCTACCCTTCTGAACTACCAGAGTTCTCCACCAGTTTTTAACTAGAGTAACGTAAGGTTTGTCACTAATGGAGCAAAAACTGCCTACCCTTCTGGATTACCAGAGTTCTCCACCAGTTTTTAACTAGAGTAACGTAAGGTTTGTCACTAATGGAGCAGAAACTGCCTACCCTTCTGGACTACCAGAGTTCTCCACCAGTTTTTAACTAGAGTAGCGCAAGGTTTGTCACTAGTGGAGCAGAAACTGCCTACCCTTCTGGACTACCAGAGTTCTCCACCAGTTTTTAACTAGAGTAACACAAGGTTTGTCTCTAGTGGAGCAGAAACTGCCTACTCTTCTGAACTACCAGAGTTCTCCACCAGTTTTTAACTAGAGTAACGCAAGGTTTGTCACTAATGAAGCAGAAACTGCCTACCCTTCTGAACTACCAGAGTTCACCACCAGTTTTTAATTAGAGTAATGCAAGGTTTGTCACTAGTGGAGCAGAAACTGCCTACTCTTCTGAACTACCAGAGTTCTCCACCAGTTTTTAACTAGAGTAACGTAAGGTTTGTCACTAGTGGAGCAGAAACTGCCTACCCTTCTGGACTACCAGAGTTTTCCACCAGTTTTTAACTAGAGTAATGCAAGGTTTGTCACTAGTGGAGCAGAAACTACCTACTCTTCTGGACTACCAGAGTTCTCCACCAGTTTTTAACTAGCGTAAAGCAAGGTTTGTCACTAGTGGAGCAGAAACTGCCTACTCTTCTGAACTACCAGAGTTCTCCACCAGTTTTTAACTAGAGTAACGTAAGGTTTGTCACTAGTGGAGCAGAAACTGCCTACCCTTCTGAACTACCAGTTCTCCACCAGTTTTTAACTAGAGTAACGCAAGGTTTGTCACTAGTGGAGCAGAAACTGCCTACCCTTCTGGACTACCAGAGTTCTCCACCAGTATTTAACTAGAGTAACACAAGGTTTGTCACTAGTGGAGCAGAAACTGCCTACCCTTCTGGACTACCAGAGTTTTCCACCAGTTTTTAACTAGAGTAATGCAAGGTTTGTCACTAGTGGAGCAGAAACTACCTACTCTTCTGGACTACCAGAGTTCTCCACCAGTTTTTAACTAGCGTAAAGCAAGGTTTGTCACTAGTGGAGCAGAAACTGCCTACTCTTCTGAACTACCAGAGTTCTCCACCAGTTTTTAACTAGAGTAACGTAAGGTTTGTCACTAGTGGAGCAGAAACTGCCTACCCTTCTGAACTACCAGTTCTCCACCAGTTTTTAACTAGAGTAACGCAAGGTTTGTCACTAGTGGAGCAGAAACTGCCTACCCTTCTGGACTACCAGAGTTCTCCACCAGTATTTAACTAGAGTAACACAAGGTTTGTCACTAGTGGAGCAGAAACTGCCTACCCTTCTGGACTACCAGAGTTCACCACCAGTTTTTAACTAGAGTAACACAAGGTTTGTCACTAGTGGAGCAGAAACTGCCTACCCTTCTGAACTACCAGAGTTCTCCACCAGTTTTTAACTGGAGTAACGTAAGGTTTGTCACTAATGGAGCAGAAACTGCCTACCCTTCTGGATTACCAGAGTTCTCCACCAGTTTTTAACTAGAGTAACGCAAGGTTCGTCACTAGTGGAGCAGAAACTGCCTACCCTTCTGGACTACCAGAGTTCACCACCAGTTTTTAACTAGAGTAACACAAGGTTTGTCACTAGTGGAGCAGAAACTGCCTACTCTTCTGGACTACCAGAGTTCTCCACCAGTTTTTTACTAGAGTGACGCAAGGTTTGTCGCTAGTGGAACATAAACTGCATACCCTTCTGGACTACCAGAGTTCTCCACCAGTTTTTAACTAGAGTAACGCAAGGTTTGTCACTAGTGGAGCAGAAACTGTCTACCCTTCTGAACTACCAGAGTTCTCCACCAGTTTTTTACTAGAGTAACGCAAGGTTTGTCGCTAGTGGAACATAAACTGCATACCCTTCTGGTCTACCAGAGTTCTCCACCAGTTTTTTACTAGAGTAACGCAAGGTTTGTCGCTAGTGGAACATAAACTGCCTACCCTTCTGGACTACCAGAGTTCTCCACCAGTTTTTACCTAGAGTAACGCAAGGTTTGTCACTAGTGGAGCAGAAACTGCCTACCCTTCTGAACTACCAGAGTTCTCCACCAGTTTTTAACTAGAGTAACGTAAGGTTTGTCACTAATGGAGCAAAAACTGCCTACCCTTCTGGATTACCAGAGTTCTCCACCAGTTTTTAACTAGAGTAACGTAAGGTTTGTCACTAATGGAGCAGAAACTGCCTATCCTTCTGGACTACCAGAGTTCTCCACCAGTTTTTAACTAGAGTAGCGCAAGGTTTGTCACTAGTGGAGCAGAAACTGCCTACTCTTCTGGACTACCAGAGTTCTCCACCAGTTTTTAACTAGAGTAACACAAGGTTTGTCTCTAGTGGAGCAGAAACTGCCTACTCTTCTGAACTACCAGAGTTCTCCACCAGTTTTTAACTAGAGTAGCGCAAGGTTTGTCACTAATGAAGCAGAAACTGCCTACCCTTCTGAACTACCAGAGTTCACCACCAGTTTTTAATTAGAGTAATGCAAGGTTTGTCACTAGTGGAGCAGAAACTGCCTACTCTTCTGAACTACCAGAGTTCTCCACCAGTTTTTAACTAGAGTAACGTAAGGTTTGTCACTAGTGGAGCAGAAACTGCCTACCCTTCTGAACTACCAGAATTTTCCACCAGTTTTTAACTAGAGTAATGCAAGGTTTGTCACTAGTGGAGCAGAAACTGCCTACTCTTCTGGACTACCAGAGTTCTCCACCAGTTTTTAACTAGCGTAAAGCAAGGTTTGTCACTAGTGGAGCAGAAACTGCCTACCCTTCTGAACTACCAGAGTTCTCCACCAGTTTTTAACTAGAGTAACGCAAGGTTTGTCACTAGTGGAGCAGAAACTGCCTACCCTTCTGAACTACCAGAGTTCTCCACCAGTTTTTAACTAGAGTAACGCAAAGTTTGTCACTAGTGGAGCAGAAACTGCCTACCCTTCTGGACTACCAGAGTTCTCCACCAGTTTTTAACTAGAGTAACGTAAGGTTTGTCACTAGTGGAGCAGAAACTGCCTACCCTTCTGAACTACCAGTTCTCCACCAGTTTTTAACTAGAGTAACGCAAGGTTTGTCACTAGTGGAGCAGAAACTGCCTACCCTTCTGGACTACCAGAGTTCTCCACCAGTATTTAACTAGAGTAACACAAGATTTGTCACTAGTGGAGCAGAAACTGCCTACCCTTCTGGACTACCAGAGTTCTCCACCAGTTTTTAACTAGAGTAACGCAAGGTTTGTCACTAGTGGAGGAGAAACTGCCTACCCTTCTGAACTACCAGAGTTCTCCACCAGTTTTTAACTAGAGTAACGTAAGGTTTGTCACTAATGGAGCAGAAACTGCCTACCCTTCTGGATTACCAGAGTTCTCCACCAGTTTTTAACTAGAGTAAAGCAAGGTTTGTCACTAGTGGAGCAGAAACTGCCTACCCTTCTGGACTACCAGAGTTCACCACCAGTTTTTAACTAGAGTAACGCAAGGTTTGTCACTAGTGGAGCAGAAACTGCCTACCCTTCTGAACTACCAGAGTTCTCCACCAGTTTTTAACTAGAGTAACGTAAGGTTTGTCACTAATGGAGCAGAAACTGCCTACCCTTCTGGATTACCAGAGTTCTCCACCAGTTTTTAACTAGAGTAACGCAAGGTTCGTCACTAGTGGAGCAGAAACTGCCTACCCTTCTGGACTACCAGAGTTCTCCACCAGTTTTTAACTAGAGTAACACAAGGTTTGTCACTAGTGGAGCAGAAACTGCCTATTCTTCTGGACTACCAGAGTTCTCCACCAGTTTTTTACTAGAGTAGCGCAAGGTTTGTCGCTAGTGGAACATAAACTGCATACCCTTCTGAACTACCAGAGTTCTCCACCAGTTTTTAACTAGAGTAACACAAGGTTTGTCACTAGTGGAGCAGAAACTGTCTACCCTTCTGAACTACCAGAGTTCTCCACCAGTTTTTTACTAGAGTAACGCAAGGTTTGTCGCTAGTGGAACATAAACTGCATACCCTTCTGGTCTACCAGAGTTCTCCACCAGTTTTTTACTAGAGTAACGCAAGGTTTGTCGCTAGTGGAACATAAACTGCCTACCCTTCTGGACTACCAGAGTTCTCCACCAGTTTTTACCTAGAGTAACGCAAGGTTTGTCACTAGTGGAGCAGAAACTGCCTACCCTTCTGAACTACCAGAGTTCTCCACCAGTTTTTAACTAGAGTAACGTAAGGTTTGTCACTAATGGAGCAAAAACTGCCTACCCTTCTGGATTACCAGAGTTCTCCACCAGTTTTTAACTAGAGTAACGTAAGGTTTGTCACTAATGGAGCAGAAACTGCCTACCCTTCTGGACTACCAGAGTTCTCCACCAGTTTTTAACTAGAGTAGCGCAAGGTTTGTCACTAGTGGAGCAGAAACTGCCTACCCTTCTGGACTACCAGAGTTCTCCACCAGTTTTTAACTAGAGTAACACAAGGTTTGTCTCTAGTGGAGCAGAAACTGCCTACTCTTCTGAACTACCAGAGTTCTCCACCAGTTTTTAACTAGAGTAACGCAAGGTTTGTCACTAATGAAGCAGAAACTGCCTACCCTTCTGAACTACCAGAGTTCACCACCAGTTTTTAATTAGAGTAATGCAAGGTTTGTCACTAGTGGAGCAGAAACTGCCTACTCTTCTGAACTACCAGAGTTCTCCACCAGTTTTTAACTAGAGTAACGTAAGGTTTGTCACTAGTGGAGCAGAAACTGCCTACCCTTCTGGACTACCAGAGTTTTCCACCAGTTTTTAACTAGAGTAATGCAAGGTTTGTCACTAGTGGAGCAGAAACTACCTACTCTTCTGGACTACCAGAGTTCTCCACCAGTTTTTAACTAGCGTAAAGCAAGGTTTGTCACTAGTGGAGCAGAAACTGCCTACTCTTCTGAACTACCAGAGTTCTCCACCAGTTTTTAACTAGAGTAACGTAAGGTTTGTCACTAGTGGAGCAGAAACTGCCTACCCTTCTGAACTACCAGTTCTCCACCAGTTTTTAACTAGAGTAACGCAAGGTTTGTCACTAGTGGAGCAGAAACTGCCTACCCTTCTGGACTACCAGAGTTCTCCACCAGTATTTAACTAGAGTAACACAAGGTTTGTCACTAGTGGAGCAGAAACTGCCTACCCTTCTGGACTACCAGAGTTTTCCACCAGTTTTTAACTAGAGTAATGCAAGGTTTGTCACTAGTGGAGCAGAAACTACCTACTCTTCTGGACTACCAGAGTTCTCCACCAGTTTTTAACTAGCGTAAAGCAAGGTTTGTCACTAGTGGAGCAGAAACTGCCTACTCTTCTGAACTACCAGAGTTCTCCACCAGTTTTTAACTAGAGTAACGTAAGGTTTGTCACTAGTGGAGCAGAAACTGCCTACCCTTCTGAACTACCAGTTCTCCACCAGTTTTTAACTAGAGTAACGCAAGGTTTGTCACTAGTGGAGCAGAAACTGCCTACCCTTCTGGACTACCAGAGTTCTCCACCAGTATTTAACTAGAGTAACACAAGGTTTGTCACTAGTGGAGCAGAAACTGCCTACCCTTCTGGACTACCAGAGTTCACCACCAGTTTTTAACTAGAGTAACACAAGGTTTGTCACTAGTGGAGCAGAAACTGCCTACCCTTCTGAACTACCAGAGTTCTCCACCAGTTTTTAACTGGAGTAACGTAAGGTTTGTCACTAATGGAGCAGAAACTGCCTACCCTTCTGGATTACCAGAGTTCTCCACCAGTTTTTAACTAGAGTAACGCAAGGTTCGTCACTAGTGGAGCAGAAACTGCCTACCCTTCTGGACTACCAGAGTTCACCACCAGTTTTTAACTAGAGTAACACAAGGTTTGTCACTAGTGGAGCAGAAACTGCCTACTCTTCTGGACTACCAGAGTTCTCCACCAGTTTTTTACTAGAGTGACGCAAGGTTTGTCGCTAGTGGAACATAAACTGCATACCCTTCTGGACTACCAGAGTTCTCCACCAGTTTTTAACTAGAGTAACGCAAGGTTTGTCACTAGTGGAGCAGAAACTGTCTACCCTTCTGAACTACCAGAGTTCTCCACCAGTTTTTTACTAGAGTAACGCAAGGTTTGTCGCTAGTGGAACATAAACTGCATACCCTTCTGGTCTACCAGAGTTCTCCACCAGTTTTTTACTAGAGTAACGCAAGGTTTGTCGCTAGTGGAACATAAACTGCCTACCCTTCTGGACTACCAGAGTTCTCCACCAGTTTTTACCTAGAGTAACGCAAGGTTTGTCACTAGTGGAGCAGAAACTGCCTACCCTTCTGAACTACCAGAGTTCTCCACCAGTTTTTAACTAGAGTAACGTAAGGTTTGTCACTAATGGAGCAAAAACTGCCTACCCTTCTGGATTACCAGAGTTCTCCACCAGTTTTTAACTAGAGTAACGTAAGGTTTGTCACTAATGGAGCAGAAACTGCCTATCCTTCTGGACTACCAGAGTTCTCCACCAGTTTTTAACTAGAGTAGCGCAAGGTTTGTCACTAGTGGAGCAGAAACTGCCTACTCTTCTGGACTACCAGAGTTCTCCACCAGTTTTTAACTAGAGTAACACAAGGTTTGTCTCTAGTGGAGCAGAAACTGCCTACTCTTCTGAACTACCAGAGTTCTCCACCAGTTTTTAACTAGAGTAGCGCAAGGTTTGTCACTAATGAAGCAGAAACTGCCTACCCTTCTGAACTACCAGAGTTCACCACCAGTTTTTAATTAGAGTAATGCAAGGTTTGTCACTAGTGGAGCAGAAACTGCCTACTCTTCTGAACTACCAGAGTTCTCCACCAGTTTTTAACTAGAGTAACGTAAGGTTTGTCACTAGTGGAGCAGAAACTGCCTACCCTTCTGAACTACCAGAATTTTCCACCAGTTTTTAACTAGAGTAATGCAAGGTTTGTCACTAGTGGAGCAGAAACTGCCTACTCTTCTGGACTACCAGAGTTCTCCACCAGTTTTTAACTAGCGTAAAGCAAGGTTTGTCACTAGTGGAGCAGAAACTGCCTACCCTTCTGAACTACCAGAGTTCTCCACCAGTTTTTAACTAGAGTAACGCAAGGTTTGTCACTAGTGGAGCAGAAACTGCCTACCCTTCTGAACTACCAGAGTTCTCCACCAGTTTTTAACTAGAGTAACGTAAGGTTTGTCACTAATGGAGCAGAAACTGCCTACCCTTCTGGATTACCAGAGTTCTCCACCAGTTTTTAACTAGAGTAACGCAAGGTTCGTCACTAGTGGAGCAGAAACTGCCTACCCTTCTGGACTACCAGAGTTCACCACCAGTTTTTAACTAGAGTAACACAAGGTTTGTCACTAGTGGAGCAGAAACTGCCTACTCTTCTGGACTACCAGAGTTCTCCACCAGTTTTTTACTAGAGTGACGCAAGGTTTGTCGCTAGTGGAACATAAACTGCATACCCTTCTGGACTACCAGAGTTCTCCACCAGTTTTTAACTAGAGTAACGCAAGGTTTGTCACTAGTGGAGCAGAAACTGTCTACCCTTCTGAACTACCAGAGTTCTCCACCAGTTTTTTACTAGAGTAACGCAAGGTTTGTCGCTAGTGGAACATAAACTGCATACCCTTCTGGTCTACCAGAGTTCTCCACCAGTTTTTTACTAGAGTAACGCAAGGTTTGTCGCTAGTGGAACATAAACTGCCTACCCTTCTGGACTACCAGAGTTCTCCACCAGTTTTTACCTAGAGTAACGCAAGGTTTGTCACTAGTGGAGCAGAAACTGCCTACCCTTCTGAACTACCAGAGTTCTCCACCAGTTTTTAACTAGAGTAACGTAAGGTTTGTCACTAATGGAGCAAAAACTGCCTACCCTTCTGGATTACCAGAGTTCTCCACCAGTTTTTAACTAGAGTAACGTAAGGTTTGTCACTAATGGAGCAGAAACTGCCTATCCTTCTGGACTACCAGAGTTCTCCACCAGTTTTTAACTAGAGTAGCGCAAGGTTTGTCACTAGTGGAGCAGAAACTGCCTACCCTTCTGGACTACCAGAGTTCTCCACCAGTTTTTAACTAGAGTAACACAAGGTTTGTCTCTAGTGGAGCAGTAACTGCCTACTCTTCTGAACTACCAGAGTTCTCCACCAGTTTTTAACTAGAGTAACGCAAGGTTTGTCACTAATGAAGCAGAAACTGCCTACCCTTCTGAACTACCAGAGTTCACCACCAGTTTTTAATTAGAGTAATGCAAGGTTTGTCACTAGTGGAGCAGAAACTGCCTACTCTTCTGAACTACCAGAATTCTCCACCAGTTTTTAACTAGAGTAACGTAAGGTTTGTCACTAGTGGAGCAGAAACTGCCTACCCTTCTGGACTACCAGAGTTTTCCACCAGTTTTTAGCTAGAGTAATGCAAGGTTTGTCACTAGTGGAGCAGAAACTGCCTACTCTTCTGGACTACCAGAGTTCTCCACCAGTTTTTAACTAGCGTAAAGCAAGGTTTGTCACTAGTGGAGCAGAAACTGCCTACCCTTCTGAACTACCAGAGTTCTCCACCAGTTTTTAACTAGAGTAACGCAAGGTTCGTCACTAGTGGAGCAGAAACTGCCTACCCTTCTGAACTACCAGAGTTCTCCACCAGTTTTTAACTAGAGTAACGCAAGGTTTGTCACTAGTGGAGCAGAAACTGCCTACCCTTCTGGACTACCAGAGTTCTCCACCAGTTTTTAACTAGAGTAACGTAAGGTTTGTCACTAATGGAGCAACAATTGCCTACCCTTCTGGACTACCAGAGTTCTCCACCAGTTTTTAACTAGAGTAACGTAAGGTTTGTCACTAATGGAGCAGAAACTGCCTACCCTTCTGGACTACCAGAGTTCTCCACCAGTTTTTAACTAGAGTAGCGCAAGGTTTGTCACTAGTGGAGCAGAAACTGCCTACCCTTCTGGACTACCAGAGTTCTCCACCAGTTTTTAACTAGAGTAACACAAGGTTTGTCTCTAGTGGAGCAGAAACTGCCTACTCTTCTGAACTACCAGAGTTCTCCACCAGTTTTTAACTAGAGTAACGCAAGGTTTGTCACTAATGGAGCAGAAACTGCCTACCCTTCTGAACTACCAGAGTTCACCACCAGTTTTTTATTAGAGTAATGCAAGGTTTGTCACTAGTGGAGCAGAAACTGCCTACTCTTCTGAACTACCAGAGTTCTCCACCAGTTTTTAACTAGAGTAACGTAAGGTTTGTCACTAGTGGAGCAGAAACTGCCTACCCTTCTGGACTACCAGAGTTCTCCACCAGTTTTTAACTAGAGTAACGCAAGGTTTGTCACTAGTGGAGCAGAAACTGCCTACCCTTCTGGACTACCAGAGTTCTCCACCAGTATTTAACTAGAGTAACACAAGGTTTGTCACTAGTGGAGCAGAAACTGCCTACCCTTCTGGACTACCAGAGTTCACCACCAGTTTTTACTAGAGTAACGCAAGGTTTGTCACTAGTGGAGCAGAAACTGCCTACCCTTCTGAACCACCAGAGTTCTCCACCAGTTTTTAACTAGAGTAACGTAAGGTTTGTCACTAGTGGAGCAGAAACTGCCTACCCTTCTGGACTACCAGAGTTCTCCACCAGTTTTTAGCTAGAGTAACGCAAGGTTTGTCACTAGTGGAGCAGAAACTGCCTACCCTTCTGGACTACCAGAGTTCTCCACCAGTATTTAACTAGAGTAACACAAGGTTTGTCACTAGTGGAGCAGAAACTGCCTACCCTTTTGGACTACCAGAGTTCACCACCAGTTTTTAACTAGAGTAACACAAGGTTTGTCACTAGTGGAGCAGAAACTGCCTACCCTTCTGGACTACCAGAGTTCACCACCAGTTTTTAACTAGAGTAACACAAGGTTTGTCACTAGTGGAGCAGAAACTGCCTACCCTTCTGAACTACCAGAGTTCTCCACCAGTTTTTAACTAGAGTAACGTAAGGTTCGTCACTAGTGGAGCAGAAACTGCCTACCCTTCTGGACTACCAGAGTTCTCCACCAGTTTTTAACTAGAGTAACACAAGATTTGTCACTAGTGGAGCAGAAACTGCCTATTCTTCTGGACTACCAGAGTTCTCCACCAGTTTTTTACTAGAGTAACGCAAGGTTTGTCACTAGTGGAACATAAACTGCATACCCTTCTGGACTACCAGAGTTCTCCACCAGTTTTTAACTAGAGTGACACAAGGTTTGTCACTAGTGGAGCAGAAACTGCCTACTCTTCTGGACTACCAGAGTTCTCCACCAGTTTTTTACTAGAGTAACGCAAGGTTTGTCGCTAGTGGAACATAAACTGCATACCCTTCTGGACTACCAGAGTTCTCCACCAGTTTTTAACTAGAGTAACGCAAGGTTTGTCACTAGTGGAGCAGAAACTGTCTACCCTTCTGAACTACCAGAGTTCTCCACCAGTTTTTTACTAGAGTAACGCAAGGTTTGTTGCTAGTGGAACATAAACTGCATACCCTTCTGGTCTACCAGAGTTCTCCACCAGTTTTTTACTAGAGTAACGCAAGGTTTGTCGCTAGTGGAACATAAACTGCATACCCTTCTGGACTACCAGAGTTCTCCACCAGTTTTTAACTAGAGTAACACAAGGTTTGTCTCTAGTGGAGCAGAAACTGCCTACTCTTCTGAACTACCAGAGTTCTCCACCAGTTTTTAACTAGAGTAACGCAAGGTTTGTCACTAATGGAGCAGAAACTGCCTACCCTTCTGAACTACCAGAGTTCACCACCAGTTTTTAATTAGAGTAATGCAAGGTTTGTCACTAGTGGAGCAGAAACTGCCTACTCTTCTGAACTACCAGAGTTCTCCACCAGTTTTTAACTAGAGTAACGTAAGGTTTGTCACTAGTGGAGCAGAAACTGCCTACCCTTCTGGACTACCAGAGTTCTCCACCAGTTTTTAACTAGAGTAACGCAAGGTTTGTCACTAGTGGAGCAGAAACTGCATACCCTTCTGGACTACCAGAGTTCTTCACCAGTATTTAACTAGAGTAACACAAGGTTTGTCACTAGTGGAGCAGAAACTGCCTACCCTTCTGGACTACCAGAGTTCACCACCAGTTTTTAACTAGAGTAACGCAAGGTTTGTCACTAGTGGAGCAGAAACTGCCTACCCTTCTGAACTACCAGAGTTCTCCACCAGTTTTTAACTAGAGTAACGTAAGGTTCGTCACTAGTGGAGCAGAAACTGCCTACCCTTCTGGACTACCAGAGTTCTCCACCAGTTTTTAGCTAGAGTAACGCAAGGTTTGTCACTAGTGGAGCAGAAACTGCCTACCCTTCTGAACTACCAGAGTTCTCCACCAGTATTTAACTAGAGTAACACAAGGTTTATCACTAGTGGAGCAGAAACTGCCTACCCTTTTGGACTACCAGAGTTCACCACCAGTTTTTAACTAGAGTAACACAAGGTTTGTCACTAGTGGAGCAGAAACTGCCTACCCTTCTGGACTACCAGAGTTCACCACCAGTTTTTAACTAGAGTAAAGCAAGGTTTGTCACTAGTGGAGCAGAAACTGCCTACCCTTCTGAACTACCAGAGTTCTCCACCAGTTTTTAACTAGAGTAACGTAAGGTTCGTCACTAGTGGAGCAGAAACTACCTACCCTTCTGGACTACCAGAGTTCTCCACCAGTTTTTAGCTAGAGTAACGCAAGGTTTGTCACTAGTGGAGCAGAAACTGCCTACCCTTCTGAACTACCAGAGTTCTCCACCAGTTTTTAACTAGAGTAACACAAGGTGTGTCACTAGTGGAGCAGAAACTGCCTATTCTTCTGGACTACCAGAGTTCTCCACCAGTTTTTTACTAGAGTAGCGCAAGGTTTGTCGCTAGTGGAACATAAACTGCATACCCTTCTGGACTACCAGAGTTCTCCACCAGTTTTTAACTAGAGTAACACAAGGTTTGTCACTAGTGGAGCAGAAACTGCCTACTCTTCTGGACTACCAGAGTTCTCCACCAGTTTTTTACTAGAGTAACGCAAGGTTTGTCGCTAGTGGAGCATAAACTGCATACCTTTCTGGACTATCAGAGTTCTCCACCAGTTTTTAACTAGAATAACGCAAGGTTTGTCACTAGTGGAGCAGAAACTGTCTACCCTTCTGAACTACCAGAGTTCTCCACCAGTTTTTTACTAGAGTAACGCAAGGTTTGTCGCTAGTGGAAAATAAACTGCATACCCTTCTGGACTACCAGAGTTCTCCACCAGTTTTTTACTAGAGTAACGCAAGGTTTGTCGCTAGTGGAACATAAACTGCCTACCCTTCTGGACTACCAGAGTTCTCCACCAGTATTTAACTAGAGTAGCGCAAGGTTTGTCACTAGTGGAGCAGAAACTGCCTACCCTTCTGAACTACCAGAGTTCTCCACCAATTTTTAACTAGAGTAACGTAAGGTTTGTCACTAATGGAGCAAACACTGCCTACCTTTCTGGATTACCAGAGTTCTCCACCAGTTTTTAACTAGAGTAACGTAAGGTTTGTCACTAATGGAGCAGAAACTGCCTACCCTTCTGGACTACCAGAGTTCTCCACCAGTTTTTAACTAGAGTAACGCAAGGTTTGTCACTAGTGGAGCAGAAACTGCCTACCCTTTTGGACTACCAGAGTTTTCCACCAGTTTTTAACTAGAGTAATGCAAGGTTTGTCACTAGTGGAGCAGAAACTGCCTACTCTTCTGGACTACCAGAGTTCTCCACCAGTTTTTAACTAGCGTAAAGCAAGGTTTGTCACTAGTGGAGCAGAAACTGCCTACCCTTCTGAACTACCAGAGTTCTCCACCAGTTTTTAACTAGAGTAACGCAAGGTTTGTCACTAGTGGAGCAGAAACTGCCTACCCTTCTGAACTACCAGAGTTCTCCACCAGTTTTTAACTAGAGTAACGCAAGGTTTGTCACTAGTGGAGCAGAAACTGCCTACCCTTCTGGACTACCAGAGTTCTCCACCAGTTTTTTACTAGAGTAACGCAAGGTTTGTCACTAGTGGAGCAGAAACTGCCTACCCTTCTGGACTACCAGAGTTCTCCACCAGTTTTTAACTAGAGTAATGCAAGGTTTGTCACTAGTGGAGCAGAAACTGCCTACTCTTCTGGACTACCAGAGTTCTCCACCAGTTTTTAACTAGAGTAACGTAAGGTTTGTCACTAATGGAGCAAAAACTGCCTACCCTTCTGGATTACCAGAGTTCTCCACCAGTTTTTAACTAGAGTAACGTAAGGTTTGTCACTAATGGAGCAAAAATTGCCTACCCTTCTGGATTACCAGAGTTCTCCACTAGTTTTTAACTAGAGTAACGTAAGGTTTGTCACTAATGGAGCAGAAACTGCCTACCCTTCTGGACTACCAGAGTTCTCCACCAGTTTTTAACTAGAGTAGCGCAAGGTTTGTCACTAGTGGAGCAGAAACTGCCCACCCTTCTGGACTACCAGAGTTCTCCACCAGTTTTTAACTAGAGTAGCGCAAGGTTTGTCACTAGTGGAGCAGAAACTGCCTACCCTTCTGGACTACCAGAGTTCTCCACCAGTTTTTAACTAGAGTAACGCAAGGTTTGTCACTAGTGGAGCAGAAACTGCCTACCCTTCTGAACTACCAGAGTTCTCCACCAGTTTTTAACTAGAGTAACGTAAGGTTCGTCACTAGTGGAGCAGAAACTGCCTACCCTTCTGGACTACCAGAGTTCTCCACCAGTTTTTAGCTAGAGTAACGCAAGGTTTGTCACTAGTGGAGCAGAAACTGCCTACCCTTCTGGACTACCAGAGTTCTCCACCAGTATTTAACTAGAGTAACACAAGGTTTGTCACTAGTGGAGCAGAAACTGCCTACCCTTTTGGACTACCAGAGTTCACCACCAGTTTTTAACTAGAGTAACACAAGGTTTGTCACTAGTGGAGCAGAAACTGCCTACCCTTCTGGACTACCAGAGTTCACCACCAGTTTTTAACTAGAGTAACGCAAGGTTTGTCACTAGTGGAGCAGAAACTGCCTACCCTTCTGAACTACCAGAGTTCTCCACCAGTTTTTACCTAGAGTAACGTAAGGTTCGTCACTAGTGGAGCAGAAACTGCCTACCCTTCTGGACTACCAGAGTTCTCCACCAGTTTTTAACTAGAGTAACACAAGGTTTGTCACTAGTGGAGCAGAAACTGCCTATTCTTCTGGACTACCAGAGTTCTCCACCAGTTTTTTACTAGAGTAGCGCAAGGTTTGTCGCTAGTGGAACATAAACTGCATACCCTTCTGGACTACCAGAGTTCTCCACCAGTTTTTAACTAGAGTAACACAAGGTTTGTCACTAGTGGAGCAGAAACTGCCTACTCTTCTGGACTACCAGAGTTCTCCACCAGTTTTTTACTAGAGTAACGCAAGGTTTGTCGCTAGTGGAGCATAAACTGCATACCTTTCTGGACTATCAGAGTTCTCCACCAGTTTTTAACTAGAATAACGCAAGGTTTGTCACTAGTGGAGCAGAAACTGTCTACCCTTCTGAACTACCAGAGTTCTCCACCAGTTTTTTACTAGAGTAACGCAAGGTTTGTCGCTAGTGGAACATAAACTGCATACCCTTCTGGACTACCAGAGTTCTCCACCAGTTTTTTACTAGAGTAACGCAAGGTTTGTCGCTAGTGGAACATAAACTGCCTACCCTTCTGGACTACCAGAGTTCTCCACCAGTTTTTAACTAGAGTAGCGCAAGGTTTGTCACTAGTGGAGCAGAAACTGCCTACCCTTCTGAACTACCAGAGTTCTCCACCAGTTTTTAACTAGAGTAACGTAAGGTTTGTCACTAATGGAGCAAACACTGCCTACCCTTCTGGATTACCAGAGTTCTCCACCAGTTTTTAACTAGAGTAACGTAAGGTTTGTCACTAATGGAGCAGAAACTGCCTACCCTTCTGGACTACCAGAGTTCTCCACCAGTTTTTAACTAGAGTAGCGCAAGGTTTGTCACTAGTGGAGCAGAAACTGCCTACCCTTCTGGACTACCAGAGTTCTCCACCAGTTTTTAACTAGAGTAGCGCAAGGTTTGTCACTAGTGGAGCAGAAACTGCCTACCCTTCTGGACTACCAGAGTTCTCCACCAGTATTTAACTAGAGTAACGCAAGGATTGTCACTAGTGGAGCAGAAACTGCCTACCCTTCTGAACTACCAGAATTCTCCACCAGTTTTTAACTAGAGTAACGCAAGGTTTGTCACTAGTGGAGCAGAAACTGCCTACCCTTCTGGACTACCAGAGTTCTCCACCAGTTTTTATCTAGAGTAACGTAAGGTTTGTCACTAGTGGAGCAGAAACTGCCTACCCTTCTGGACTACCAGAGTTCTCCACCAGTTTTTAACTAGAGTAATGCAAGGTTTGTCACTAGTGGAGCAGAAACTGCCTACTCTTCTGGACTACCAGAGTTCTCCACCAGTTTTTAACTAGAGTAGCGCAAGGTTTGTCACTAGTGGAGCAGAAACTGCCTACCCTTCTGGACTACCAGAGTTCTCCACCAGTTTTTAACTAGAGTAGCGCAAGGTTTGTCACTAGTGGAGCAGAAACTGCCTACCCTTCTGGACTACCAGAGTTCTCCACCAGTATTTAACTAGAGTAACGCAAGGATTGTCACTAGTGGAGCAGAAACTGCCTACCCTTCTGAACTACCCGAGTTCTCCACCAGTTTTTAACTAGAGTAACGCAAGGTTTGTCACTAGTGGAGCAGAAACTGCCTACCCTTCTGGACTACCAGAGTTCTCCACCAGTTTTTATCTAGAGTAAAGTAAGGTTTGTCACTAGTGGAGCAGAAACTGCCTACCCTTCTGGACTACCAGAGTTCTCCACCAGTTTTTAACTAGAGTAATGCAAGGTTTGTCACTAGTGGAGCAGAAACTGCCTACTCTTCTGGACTACCAGAGTTCTCCACCAGTTTTTAACTAGAGTAACGCAAGGTTTGTCACTAGTGGAGCAGAAACTGCCTACTCTTCTGGACTACCAGAGTTCTCCACCAGTTTTTAACTAGAGTAATGCAAGGTTTGTCACTAGTGGAGCAGAAACTGCCTACCCTTCTGGACTACCAGAGCTCTCCACCAGTTTTTAGTATATGTAGAGTTCATGTTGTTAGATCTTTAGTTTTCTGTGTTAGTGTTTGTCCTTTTTCTGTTGGCCATTGGGTTGTCTGTCCTTTGATTTACTGATTCTGATTACCCCTTTAGTATCTTTACTCTTCTTGAACCTTTGGATCAAGTGAGCTATTGCCATCACTTAGCATACATCATCCATTCCATAAACATTTATTCTTTTTGACATCTCTAAATCAACAATGCTAATTCAACCAAACTTAGACAGAGGTTCCTTGGTTGGTGTTCTTTTAAGTTTGTGTCCAACAGGTCCAACATTATTCAAATATGTGCTCCGTTACTAAAACTAGAAATAT
This sequence comes from Bathymodiolus septemdierum, assembly GCA_963383655.1. NCBI lineage: Eukaryota > Metazoa > Mollusca > Bivalvia > Mytilida > Modiolidae > Bathymodiolus > Bathymodiolus septemdierum. The sequence goes on along the minus strand of OY726528.1, from coordinate 45,448,942 downwards.
CTGCTTTAGACATCTTTTCTAAAACTACAGCGGGGCCGTCGTGGCCGTGATCGTAGGGTAGTTGGATTTACAACTACCTATGCAATCAGTGCCTATCACCACTGATGTTGTGAGTTCGAATCTCGATCAGGACGAGGTGTACAACATTATGTAATAAAGTTTGTTGATGCCTTGTGACAAGTCGGTGGTTTTCTCTGAGTCCTCCGATCTCCTCCACCAATAACTGACCGCCACGATATGACTGAAATATTTTTGAAAGTGGCGTTAAACACCATCAAGCAAACAAACTAAAACTACAGGACCAATTTTTGACAAAAGTGGGCTAGAAGGATTATTGGATGTTCCTCTTTCAAAATTTTGTCCGACAGCCCTGTCTTCCATAAAAGATGGCCACTGTTACTAGAAATAGAACATTTCTTGAAATAACCGTTACTCCTACATTTCTTATTGGAATGAGTTAAATTTAACAAGATTGCTACATGTAGCCATATATCCCCCCCACCACAGTAGAAAGAGGTGTAATGTGAGTATGTTATCCATGTGATTTATATCAGTAAAGGCTCAATTACATGGTATGACAATCCTACCATATATGAACACATTCTGCTGAACGGTTTCAGAGGAGTTGCACTCACAATATCTTGCTGTTACATTATGTCTAAAAATAGTCGTCTGATAACTCCCAGGTGCTCTGGTTTCCTCCACCAATAAAACTGACTGCCACAACATAGCTGAAATATTGTTGAAAGTCGGGTTAAACACCAAAACTCAAACCCCCCATTACTCCTACAAATTATGTTGAATTACAATGGTGCCAAAGCAGGCACAACTATATGTCCTGACTAACAATCCTACCAAGCATGAACTATATGTCCTGACTAACAATCCTACCAAGCATGAACTATATGTCCTAACAATCCTACCAAGCATGAACTATATGTCCTGACTAACAATCCTACCAAGCATGAACTATATGTCCTGACTAACAATCCTACCAAGCATGAACTATATGTCCTGACTAACAATCCTACCAAGCATGAACTATATGTCCTAACAATCCTACCAAGCACGAACTATATGTCCTGACTAACAATCCTACCAAGCATGAACTATATGTCTTGACACAATCCTACCAAGCATGAACTATATGTCCTGACTAACAACTAACAATCCTACCAAGCATGAACTATATGTCCTGACTAACAATCCTACCAAGCATGAACTATATGTCCTGACTAACAATCCTACCAAGTACGAACTATATGTCCTGACTAACAATCCTACCAAGCATGAACTATATGTCCTGACTAACAATCCTACCAAGCATGAACTATATGTCCTGACTAACAATCCTACCAAGCAAGAACTATATGTCCTGACTAACAATCCTACCAAGCATGAACTATATGTCCTGAATAACAATCCTACCAAGCATGAACTATATGTCCTGACTAACAATCCTACATGAACACATTCTGTCTTAGGGCTTCACATGAGTTACCTTCACAATATCTTAGTTTGTTGGTCCGAAGGGTCATTAGTCCAAAGAGTCGATGATCTGAAGAGTCAATGGTCCGAATGTGACGAGTGAAAATGTAATTGTCGAATTTGAGTCCATAATAGACCACAAAAGATCATAATCATTAAAATTAAAATAAATGAGTTTTTTTTTATTTACTAGTCTTTTTAAGTCGTGTCAATCCAGTTTAACTGTTAAAACTGGTTTAATTTGATGTATTCCTTCTCGAACACACAAACGGCTGTTTGGTATAGTTTAAGGAATTATATAAAAAAATAAAATACATGTGTGATAGAATAGTCGAGACCAGTTCTAACCTCTCGTCAGAGTAGCTCTAGCAAACTGTTCCAAATGGTTACAGAAATGATGGTAGATTCGATTTGATTCTGAAACCACTTAACCAAATGAACCGAAACTTAGTAGGAAACATCTATGTTAGGTCCTTTATTAAGATTGCTCATTTCGGTCCGATCCGTTAACAAACGTGGTCATCATAGGCAATTCTTGAATCTGGTTGGTCGATTTCTAAACAAATCTCCTCTGAAACTACTGAGCCAAATGAACCGAAACTTGGTAGGAAGAATCTATGAAAGGCCCTCTATTAGGATTGCTCATTTTGATAGGAAGCACCTACACAATGCAAGATTCTACAGGAAATTTCCTCAAAACAGAATGAAAGGTGAGCGATACAGGTTCAGCCTACTTAGAAGAGTTTGAAGATACCAAAGGGGCAATCAGAATCCGTATATCGAAGACACTGTGACAACACAATGGCCAAAAGAAAAAGTACAAACAACGATCTACAAAACATACACATAAAACTAAAGATCGAGTAACACGAACCCCACTAAAAACCGGGGGTGAACTTAGGTGCTCCGGAAGGGTAAGCAGTTCATGCTCCACTAGTGGCGCCCTCCTTTTTAATCTAGTTACAAACCTGGTGATACGTCATGAATGAGGACAAAACTGGGAAGTGAAAAATATCTGTGGTCATTTGTGACACAGATATTCATTAATGGTCAACCAAGTCAATAGAAACTGTCCAAAAAACAGAAAAAATTCTGGAATTATATCAGGAACACCAAAAAAGACAGTTCAGGAGTGACACCTCTCAGATCAGACGGCCTACTTGTAGACGACACCAAAGAAAAAGCAGAAATATTAAATAGGCAATACTTTTCAGTTTTTACACCTGAAAACACTGATGAACAGTTACCACCACTAAATGACAATTTTCAATCTATGCCAGAAATAAATGTCACCATATTAGGCACTGAAAAACTTCTTAAAAATCTTGATCCAACAAAAGCCACTGGACCAGACCAAATACCAGCACGGATATTAAAACAATTTGCAGCAGAATTTGCACCACACCTAACCACCATTTTCAATACATCTATTACAAAAGGTGAAGTTCCAACAGACTGGCGTCAAGCAAATGTAATACCGATCTTTAAAAAAGGAGAAAAGTACCTAGCAAGCAATTATAGACCAGTATCACTCACCTGTATATGCTGTAAACTTTTAGAACACATTGTAGTGAGTAACATCTTAAAACATCTAGATCTGCATAACATCTTAGTCGACTGTCAACATGGTTTTCGTGTAAAAAGGAGTTGTGAAACACAATTACTCACACTCAGCCATGAACTGCTCAGTAACCTACACTCTAGCATACAAACTGACTTGATAATACTTGACTTTTCTAAGGCATTTGACAAGGTACCTCATAAGAAATTACTATGGAAGCTTAACAATTATGGAATAAGAGGGAACACCTGGAAGTGGGTCTCAGCTTTCTTGTGTAACAGAATGCAGCAAGTAGCTTTCGATGGGGGGGTATCTGGTCAACTACCTGTAGTAAGTGGGGTACCTCAGGGATCGGTCTTGGGTCCTCTGCTTTTTCTCATATTCATAAATGATCTTCCAGTTGCAGTAACATCAAAAACTAGATTATTTGCAGATGATTGTATTCTATGCAGACAAATCTACAATCATGATGATTCAATCACTTTACAACAAGACTTGGACAACAAAAATTGGCAGCTTGGGAAAAAATGTGGGGTATGCAGTTTCATCCAGAAAAATGCATCTCATTAAGTGTCACAAGATCACAAAAACCATTTCACACCAGCTACATCCTCAAAGGTCATACCCTTGAATCAGTTACAACTGCAAAACAATCTCAAAAGACATGAACTGGGACACTCATATCAATAACATCACCTCAAAAGCAAACAAGATCATAGGCTTCTTGAGACGAAACCTACCAATTCAAAATACTGAAACTAAAACTTTGGCATATAAATCCATGGTCAGATCAAGTGTCTGGTCACCTCACACAGAAAAACTAAAAAGTAAATTAGAGCAAGTTCAGCGCAGAGCAGCAAGATATGTGACAAACCGCTATCACAATACCAGCAGTGTTTCGGCAATGCTTAACCATCTTCAATTGCCAACTCTTGAACACCGTAGGAACTTAAACAGAATTACCATGCTTTATAAAATCACCAACAACCTTATTGCAGTGGATCCAAAACGTTACCTTACTCCTCAACCTTATCTCAGTACAAGAAACAATAACCCATTACAATACCAAATTATATCCACCAGGACAAACTATTATAAATACAGTGTTTTCCCACATGCAGTAGTACTCTGGAACTCACTACCATATACAGTTGTTAATGCTGGGTCCCTGGATCAGTTTAAACAACTGATCCAATGTCAGAACATCTAAACATCTTAGTTGGCCTGTAAATACCTGTAAATGTGTTAAATTTTTGCACCTGTTTTTGTTAATTTTTGATTTCACTGTTATTTTCATGCAATATTTGTAGTTAATTTTTATTTATTATTATTATTATTATTTTCTTTTTAATGTCTGTTTGCCCAGAGCCGACGTGTAGTCATCAGAGTTTTGATGGATCATCGTACTATGTAGATGTAGGTGGCGATCGTAAAACTTTCAAAGTAATGACTTCAACTTAACCAAGATGAACCCTTGGTCCAGTAGCTTCCTTGTTAGCAGCAACCCTCTATCAAGGAAATCCTGATAGGAACCACAAGCTCTGGAATATCGTATCAATTGATATTAAAAATAGCTCACATGGTGTTACACAACAATCCCTCACTCGATACTACACCAAAACAGTCTTGGCAAGTCTCCTCTATTTGTCATAGCATTGAAATAATTAATGATACATGAGGTTAAATTTGTATAGACAAAAATAAATGAAAGAAAAACAAAAACATTCTGTCTTTTATTGTAAAAAGTCAGTAGATCAATAATGTTCAGTACAAATATAACACTGATACAACTTTATAAAATAGTATTGCACTGGCCCTAATGTTTTATTACTAAATTAATTAATACAGCTGGCTGTTGCTAAAGCAGGTTGATATACAATACTTAATTCAATCAGGTCAAATGAGTATGGATGGTGGAATTTATTTGTCACATATCTTTACAAGTTTTGAACAAAGACTTTACTTCATATAAACTGAAAACTTGACTTAACTTTCATCTATACAAACATTTACAGACATTGGATGTCTTTGGAAAAAAATATTACAGGAAAGAAGAAATGCATTCATATTATTAGATAAAAAGGCTCTCAACTGTAAATGCTTCTAGATAACTATAAACTTTCCTAGGATGTACATAGATGTGATTAATTTTAAAGTTCAGGACTGGGTTGCACAAACATCAAATTTAAGTCTCAATTAAACTTTAAGTGTAAATTAATTTCATGTACATTTCAAGTAAATTAAAGTGTCAATTAAGTTTTAAATGACACTTAAATTTAATTGATGCTTGTGCTACACGGTCAAGGTTATTAACCTTTAAATCATAGCAGGACTGTAGTTGCTGTCCTTCTTATCAGTCTACATTTCAGATGCATTGAGATAGTAAAATGCTTCCAAATTGTACCCTGAGAGAGGCTACTTTTTCATTGCAGAGGGGGTAGTTTTATATGGGGGTTACAACTGTTCTAGCTTGGTTGTCAATTGAACACAAATAACAGTAATCTCCAATGATTACAAGCACATTACTTATTATCTCCAATGATTACAAGCACATTACTTATTATCTCCAATGATTATAACCACATTACTTATTATCTCCAATGATTACAAGCACATTACTTATTATCTCCAATGATTACAACCACATTACTTATTATCTCCAATGATTACAACCACATTACTTATTATCTCCAATGATTACAACCACATTACTTATTATCTCCAATGATTACAACCACATTACTTATTATCTCCAATGATTATAACCACATTATTTATTATCTCCAATGATTATAACCACATTACTTATAATCTCCAATGATTACAACCACATTACTTATTATCTCCAATGATTATAACCACATTACTTATTATCTCCAATGATTACAACCACATTACTTATTATCTCCAATGATTATAACCACATTGCTTATAATCTCCAATGAATATAACCACATTACTTATTATCTCCAATGAATACAACCACATTACTTATTATGAGAAATAAAACTTAACAGCTCAATTAGCCTATTTGACATTTTTTAATTTTCGGTCAATGCAGTTCCAATCTAGCCAAATTTGATTAAAATTGGTCAAGTGGTCAAGGAGAAGTGTATTGCATGAATTTCAACTAATATATGTACAGTAAGTGTAATGTGTATTGTGAGAAATAAATTGATAAATATTTGCCAATTCTTTGACATGCAGCTGCATACATTTGACCCAATTCTGTCTGGAAGTTTGGTCATTTGAAAAAGAAATTGTATTTTCTGAAATGGTGATTATTTTAGTCGGAGCTTTAGGGTTATTGTATATAATTTTAAAAAGTGATACACACTCACAGTGGCAGCCATTCAGGATGTTCAAAGGAAAAGCTGGAATAAGGACCATCTATAGTTTGTATCAGATGAAATGGCACAATGGTTTCTGAGAAAATTACTGTCGCATATTTCAGCCAATCGGACACCATTATGCTCCAAGGTGGACAGAAAACGAGGATCATTTCTATAAATGTTGCTTTGATTTTCAATAAGAATTTTCACCTATTAAAGTCAATCAAAATATATCATTTCATGTGGCAGCCATATTGAATGATGGATCTAAACGATAGAGAGAATTGTTTTTTGGACTTCCATTAACCATTCCTGTAAATTTGTTTGTTATGAGAAGTTGATTTAAATGAGAAAACAAATGACAGATGCAGACAGCTTTGCATATCTGAGCTAAAAAAATTATGACGGAAGCACACAACCTTTAGATAGCTGAACTAAGTAAACATATGACAGAAGCACACAGCCTTTGGGCAATCTAATTAAAATTAGATCTCTGCACTTGTTCATTTGTTTTGCTCACTATATCAAAACAGATAAAATGGCAGCCCCCAGTCAACATGAAAAACTATAACCGAAAATGGATTCGAATGATGGATTTTAACACCCAGACGAAAATATGGTAGATCAAATGTAGAGTTTATTGTGTAATTTTTCTTTTGTTGTCACAGAAGTCAGAATAGAAAAGAAACTTTTTACTGAAAAATACAAGTTGCCTGGATAACTAAACAGTGGTAAAGAAATGGCAGCTGACTGGATGGAAAGAAACTGCAGGAATGCTTTTTCATTGGTCCCCAAAATGTTCGGACCTTATTCAAATTTAGACCTCTGAGAGGAACTCCCACGCAGCGGCCAACCCCCCAATTTTTTTTTAAATGACTAAGTGCAAAGATCTAATTTTAATTAGACTGAACCTTTGGGTAGCTGAGCTAAATAAACAGTCATGATGTATGTATATGGTGTATGGATACATGTAGCTGAGATTAAAATAATGTTATAATGAATCTAACACCCTTCACATTCAAATAGACAAGCAATACCTTTGATATTTATCATTCTAAATATGTACATGATGCATGCAATATAAATAAATTAAACGTTATAAACAATTTCACGTTGATGACTGAAAATTAGGATTTGTCATTCCCGACATTTCATATCCACCTTGTTTAGCATTTTCTGCATATTGCCTGAAAAAAAAAAGATGGAAGAACATTATACATAAATAGTGTCAACAGGGGTAGGGTAGTAGTGTTTAACACCACTTTCAATAAAAACGTAGATATCAAATTTAGTGCACACGACACGTTTCTGGAATAACCTTCATCAGGTGACGCTCAAAATAACCTTCATCAGGTGACGCTCAAAATCAGAAGATTGGAAAGCCAAATAATTTAAAGTTTTGGGAGCAATTAAACCAAAGGGCCTAAACAGGATAGCCACAATTGGCTAGGGTCAATAATATTTCAGCTATATTGTTGGGGTCAGTTTTATTGGTGGAGGAAACATGAATTCCCATAGGGAAACTACCAACCTGCCACAAGTCACTGACAAACTTTATCCCATAATGTTGTATCGAGTACACCTCACCCAAGCAGGATTCTAACTCACAACGTTAGTAGTGATAGGCACTGATTGCACAGGTAGTTGTAAATCCAACTACCATATGATCATGACCATGACTCGTCACTGGGTTTGTAATTTGACGAGTGACACTAGTGGATCAGGAACTGTTTATCCTTCTAGAGTACCAGGGTACACCCCACGGTTTTAAGTGGGGTTTGTGTTTCTCAATCTCAAACTTTCTGTGGAGTGTTTTGTAGATCGTTGTTTGTCCTTTTTCTTTTAGTCATTGTTAAGTGTCTGTCCTTCTTTGATTTACGGCTATTAAACCTTTGGTATCTCCAAACTTTTCTAAAGCAGATTTACAAATAACAAGGTATAATTTTAATCCAATGATTTGGTTCTATTTGTTGCATTGCATTATGGGTAATTGGTTTTCAATTATCACTCGTGGCAACAGGTACTCGATCATGTGATAAAGTTTGTCAATGGTTTGTTTTTATCTGTGTATTTCACAAATAACAAGGTATAATTTTAATCCAATGATTTGATTCTATTTGTTGCATTGCATTATGGGTAATTGATTTTCAATTATCACTCGTGGCAACAGGTACTCAATCATGTGATAAAGTTTGTCAATGGTTTGTTTTTCTCTGTGTATTTCACAAATAACAAGGTATAATTTGAATCCAATGATTTGATTCTATTTGTTGCATTGCATTATGAGTAATTGGTTTTCAATTATCACTCGTGGCAACAGGTACTCGATCATGTGATAAAGTTTGTCAATGGTTTGTTTTTATCTGTGTATTTAATCATAGAAACAAATAATACAATGTTCTAAAAGTAACTTACATTCTCCTCAAATAAATAAATGCAGCAGCTATGATGAGTACAATAACTATAGCCCCTATGACTACACCTATAACTATTCCAGTTGAATTTCCTTTACTTGAAGAGGGAGATGACGATTGACTTTGTTGTTGTGCTCCTGGCTTTGTAATATTGAATCCTCTTACTGAAAAAAGATATGAAAGACAGTAAATTTTTGAAAATATTTATAGACATTGCATGTTTTTTTAATCTATTTGAGCTCATTCCAATAAAAAAATTAAAAAGTAGTTATGTAATTGACCAATCAATGATTAGCATTTCTGATATGAAGAAAATATTTGGAGGCGAATCCAATAAAAATTCTTAAGATTCTACATAGACTTCAAATGTATATTAATTTATTTGATATTTGTCAACAGAAGTTAAATATTGTTATTAAAATCACCCCTGGTTCTTGTTGACACTAAATCAGATCTCTACTTTGATTTCCTTCAATTTATATATGACATGTTAAAAAATAAAATTCCAATTTTCCATTGAAATATAGAGGATTCCTGCTAGCTTCACAGCCTACAATTATTAAATTCTGGGATGTTTGGATAAGAGAATAAGCAGGTTTTCCATGTCTAAATGATATATGGGTTCAAGTTTGTTCCATGTGGTTTCAGTTAACTTAGTCCTGTTGTTTTAGATGGAAAGATTTTTTAATGAATTTTGGTAAAAAATGAACTAAATATGCATAAATTCACAAAATTACAAATTTTATGAAAAAAAACCCAGAATGTATGTTAAACAAGTTATTTTCATGTAGATACAGTTCAAATAAAACAATATTTATATAAGCCATATATAAATTTATTTATGGCAGGTCATGCTTCCCAAATGGTCAAAGGGAAGTTACTCTTTTTGTCAATGCAAATATTATGTAAACAAAATTAATTCTTGGCGACTGCGCAGAATCATTACTTTTGCTTCACCATTGCAATTCTGAAAGAAATTTGAGAAATTTCAAGAAAAAATTTACGTTAAAAGAGCAATTTACAGTCAGAAAGTTTTTTTTTTTTGTAAAAACACATTTTCAAAATAAATAGATAAAACAAAATAATAGTACTTAGTAAATAAAAGTGACACACACAGGCAGGGCTTAGATTTTGCTGATTGTAATATTTTTCTAATATTCTGTATTTATATTTTGTAGATTTATCAGAGGTCTCAATGTGAAATGGAATCTTAGAACTTTATTTTGTTTGACAAAGCAGCTGTCAAATCCGATTTATTTACTGGTTTACATGAAAGTAAATTATTTGCTTAATATGTGTTTATTAAATTATGGCCGACCGTTTTGTAAGCTCGCCATCATAAAAGTATTTTGTCTTTGTTATTTAGCCCAGTAAAGAAAAGAAACGTTTTATATGTGAGCGAATATGTGAAATAGAACATAAAATTCACCTCATTTCAGTTTAAAATGTAGATGTTTTAGATTGTAAAATTTCTATTTTTGGAAATGACGGCCATCTTGGATTGATATTGGAGTTGTTTGATATATTTTTGAAAGGGGATCACTCAGAGAACACCACAGCAATGCTCGTTTCAAGTTGGCTTATACTCTGTGTCAAATCATTCATTTTTACAAAATATGGTACTGATTTTTTATATGCCTATTCTTTAACCTTTTGCACTGAAAATTCACAAGGTATATGGTCTATGTTTTATATTCTCCCTGAATCAATGAATATGTCTTTGACTTTCTCTATGGAGATTTACCATGACATGATTATAGGATGCTTAGTTGTTATACCATATTTTTTCTTTGTTAATTTTGCATCTACATTTTCAATAAAAACTTTCTGTTTATGTTAAGCCTGAGTTAAATATGACAATAATGTTGTCTTATATTGTCAGTAGATTACTAAAAGGTTGACATTAAGAAGATTTCCCAACATCCAACCAAATGCATCCTTAGTTTCATTTGCGGTATTAACAATGATCAAACAGTTCATGTTAAATCATCTATGACACATAAATAAGACCTGTATATTTACCAGTACTACTACAAATTCTACTACAATACTTACTTTTAGCACAGATAATGAGTTTTCCTGTCCATTTACCAGTACTACTACAAATTCTACTACAATACTTACATTTAGCACAGATAATGAGTTTTCCTGTACATTCACCAGTACTACTACAAATTCTACTACAATACTTACATTTAGCACAGATAATGAGTTTTCCTGTACATTTACCAGTACTACTACACATTCTACTACAATAATTACTTTTAGCACAGATAATGAGTTTTCCTGTCCATTTACCAGTACTACTACACATTCTACTACAATAATTACTTTTAGCACAGATAATGAGTTTTCCTGTCCATTTACCAGTACTACTACAAATTCTACTACAATACTTACATTTAGCACAGATAATGAGTTTTCCTGTACATTCACCAGTACTACTACACATTCTACTACAATACTTACATTTAGCACAGATAATGAGTTTTCCTGTACATTCACCAGTACTACTACAAATTCTACTACAATACTTACATTTAGCACAGATAATGAGTTTTCCTGTCCATTTACCAGTACTACTACACATTCTACTACAATAATTACTTTTAGCACAGATAATGAGTTTTCCTGTCCATTTACCAGTACTACTACAAATTCTACTACAATACTTACATTTAGCACAGATAATGAGTTTTCCTGTACATTCACCAGTACTACTACACATTCTACTACAATACTTACATTTAGCACAGATAATGAGTTTTCCTGTACATTCACCAGTACTACTACACATTCTACTACAATACTTACATTTAGCACAGATAATGAGTTTTCCTGTACATTCACCAGTACTACTACAAATTCTACTACAATACTTACTTTTAGCACAGATAATGAGTTTTCCTGTACATTCACCAGTACTACTACAAATTCTACTACAATACTTACATTTAGCACAGATAATGAGTTTTCCTGTACATTTACCAGTACTACTACACATTCTACTACAATAATTACTTTTAGCACAGATAATGAGTTTTCCTGTCCATTTACCAGTACTACTACAAATTCTACTACAATACTTACGTTTAACACATATAATGAGTTTTCCTGTCCATTCACCAGTACTACTACAAATTCTACTACAATACTTACATTTAGCACAGATAATGAGTTTTCCTGTCCATTCACCAGTACTACTACAAATTCTACTACAATACTTACATTTAGCACAGATAATGAGTTTTCCTGTCCATTCACCAGTACTACTACAAATTCTACTACAATACTTACTTCTAGCACAGATAATGAGTTTTCCTGTCCATTCACCAGTACTACTACAAATTCTACTACAATACTCACTTCTAGCACAGATAATGAGTTTTCCTGCCCATTCACCAGTACTACTACAAATTCTACTACAATACTTACTTCTAGCACAGATAATGAGTTTTCCTGTCCATTCACCAGTACTACTACAAATTCTACTACTTGTTCCATACATTGCTTGGTAGCCATCATTACATTGCTGGGTACACACTTTGCTTAAGGTATATGGAGTAGTACACAATATTTTCCCGTTTGTTGGAGACAGTGGAGCTGGACAGGTTTTTACTATAATAAAAAGGAAAATCAAGTGTCTTAATGTAACATGTTAATTCATAATGAAACAGGATCTGTCTTCAATATCAGATGATGCTCGTGTCATTTAACAGTAACATGACTGGTGTCACATGTGGAGCAGGAACTGCTAACCCTTCCGGAACACCTGAGTTCACTCCCGGTTTTTGGTAAGGTTTGTGTTGCTCGATCTTTAGTTTTCTGTGTAGTGTTTTATAGTCTGTCTTTTTTCATTTGACATTGTATTGTCTGTCCTTCAATTTACAGCTTCTGATTACCCTTTTGGTATCTTCAAATATACTACTTATCTGCTAGGCACACATCATTAAGTCAAATATACTACTTATCTGCTTGGCACACATCATTAAGTCAAATATACTACTTATCTGCTAGGCACACATCATTAAGTCAAATATACTACTTATCTGCTAGGCACACATCATTAAGTCAAATATACTACTTATCTGCTAGGCACACATCATTAAGGGGTTAGGGTTAGGGTGATTCAACAATATTTCAGTTATATTGTTGTGGTCAGTTTTATTGGTGGAGGAAACCGGAGTACCCAGAGAAAACCAATAACCTGCCACAAGTCACTGACAAACTTTTATCACATATGTTGTATCGAGTATACCGCACCATGAGCAAGATTTGAACACACAACTTCAGTGGTGATACATGTAGGTACTGATGAGTGCACAGTTAGTGTAGTTGTAAATCTGTACTAATGCAGTGTCATAGCTTACACAAATTTCTGCCAAACAGTTAAACTTGTATTCAACACTCACCCTTGTGGGCCCAATGAAAAATGACTGAATAAGACTAATGACTGCCTATTTAAGATCAGTTGATCTGGATTTTCAGTTCTGATCAGCAATGATTCACACATTACTATTACCAGAAGGCATTTAATTGGAAAATGTGTCACTCTGTTTGTAATACTCTGGTGTTTTGTAACAATTTACAGTTAATTAGTCAATTATTCAATTGTAATTGGTACAATCATGTATTGAGAACACCTGTCAAGTTAATTACGGAGGACTTTTTAAAGACTAGAATGATAAGTGACAATGAAATACTGGTAAGCTGATACAATGGGATAAACTTTGAGTAACCCGCTGATTGTGTCAGTAAGGTGACCACTTAAAATAACATGTCAATCAGGTCGGTTTATGTTTACACCCCATGACCATTAATTGAAGGAAACCATTAGGACAAGTTTGATTGTAACTTCTTATACAATACTAGAAGACAATAGACATATTTGTTTTACTTTACCTTGACATTGTAGATTGCTGGGTTGCCAAAATGCATTGTTTGAATTATCTGTTTGGCAGACAACCAATCCTGAACCTCCAACCAACTGGTACCCAGGTAAACATCCCACCTGGCACTGTGCACCAGAGTAATTAGGACAGAGTGGTGATTTTACTATTCCATTAGCTGGTGGCTTCAATTGTGGGCACTTCAACACTGAAAAAAATGGCATACTAAAAGAACGGACTGTACCATTATTGTAGTCGAGTAAAAGAACGGACTGTACCATTATTGCAGTCGACTAAAAGTATGGACTGTATCATTATTGTAGTTGACTAAAAGAATGGACTGTACCATTATTGTAGTTGACTAAAAGAGCAGATTGTACCATTATTGTAGTCGAGTAAAAGAACGGACTGTACCATTATTGCAATGGACTAAATGAATGGACTGTACCATTATTGTAGTTGACTAAAAGTATGGACTGTACCATTATTGTAGTTGACTAAAAGTATGGACTGTACCATTATTGTAGTCGAATAAAAGAACGGACTCTACCATTATTGTAGTTGATTAAAAGAATGGACTGTACCATTATTGTAGTCGAGTAAAAGAACGGACTGTACCATTATTGCAATCGACTAAATGAATGGACTGTACCATTATTGTAGTTGACTAAAAGTATGGACTGTACCATTATTGTAGTCGAGTAAAAGAACGGACTCTACCATTATTGTAGTTGACTAAAAGAATGGACTGTACCATTATTTTAGTTGACTAAAAGAATGGACTGTACCATTATTGTAGTTGACTAAAAGAATGGACTGTACCATTATTGCAGTCGACTAAAAGCATGGGCTGTATCATTATTGTAGTTGACTAAAAGAATGGACTGTACCATTATTGTAGTTGACTAAAAGAGCGGACTGTACCATTATTGTAGTCGAGTAAAAGAACGGACAGTATCATTATTGTAGTTGACTAAAAGAATGGACTGTACCATTATTGTAGTTGACTAAAAGAGTGGACTGTACCATTATTGTAGTCGAGTAAAAGAACGGACTGTACCATTATTGCAGTCGACTAAAAGAATGGACTGTACCATTATTGTAGTCGACTAAAAGAACAGACTGTACCATTATTGTAGTTGTCTAAAAGAGCGGACTGTACCATTATTGTTGTCGACTAAAAGAACAGACTGTACCATTATTGTAGTTGTCTAAAAGAGCGGACTGTACCATTATTGTAGTCGAGTAAAAGAACGGACTGTACCATTATTGCAGTCGACTAAATGAATGGACAGTACCATTATTGTAGTCGACTAAAAGAATGGACTGTACCATTATTGTAGTTGACTAAAAGAACAGACTGTACCATTTTGTAGTCGACTAAAAGTATGGACTGTATCATTATGGTATAGTCAACTAAATGAACAGATTGTACCATCTTGGTTCCTACCTAGGGTAGATTTTTCTTAATAGTTTCAGAAAATATGATGCATGTCCAAATAAATATTAAAAATTTGACTTCCATTTTAGTAAATTACTTACAAATAGGACTTCCATCCAAGTAAATTATTTACAAATTTAACTTCTATCAAAGTAAATTACTTACAAATTTAATTTACATCCAAGTAAATTATTTACAAATTTAACTTCCATCCAAGTAAATTATTTACAAATTTAACTTCCATCCAAGCAAATACCTTACAAATTTAATTTACATCCCAGTAAATTACTTACAAATTTAACTTCCATCCAAGCAAATTACTTACAAATTTAACTTCCATCCAAGTAAATTATTTACAAATTTAACTTCTAATTTTCTTCTGGGTTTTTGTAAAGGTAATAATGTTTTTATGATGAACGGTCGTCTGGGTAAAGATCAAATAGGTAATTTAACATGTCGAAATGCAAGTGTTGTTGATTATTGCTTGAGTAAAGTTAATGTTTTAGAGAGACTTGTTGATCTTGAAATACTAGAATTTCCAACTCTTTTTTCGGATGTCCATACACCATTTACTTTAACGCTTAAGAAAGAGCATTCCCCTGGTGAAGATGCTGATGCTGGCATCATCCCAAATGAATCTTCTACAGAAAAGGTTAAAAAATGGGAACAAGAAAAATCTAGTATCTTTCAA
Source organism: Bathymodiolus septemdierum (assembly GCA_963383655.1). Lineage (NCBI taxonomy): Eukaryota > Metazoa > Mollusca > Bivalvia > Mytilida > Modiolidae > Bathymodiolus > Bathymodiolus septemdierum. Next base: position 45,433,126 of record OY726528.1, on the reverse strand, counting down.
AATAATATTGATATTGATAAACTAAATCTTATAATTTCCAAGTTAGAAAATGTAGATCAACAAAATGTGAATCAAAACTATATTAACACTCTCGTTACAGATATTGGGCAAGTACTATTAGATTCTGCTAAACAGACATTTGGGGTGAAATTAGTAAATACAAATTACAGTAAAAAGAAAAAAATCACAAAGGGGGATAAACCATGGTTTAATATAGAATGTAAACGTGCTAGACAACATTATAGAAAAATGAAACGTAAAAAGGGTGAATCGCAATATTCATATAACCCGGCAAAAAATTCTGAAAAAGAATACAAAAAGGTACTTAAAGCTATGAAAAACTACAGAAATTCTCAACCAATGCGATCACTCTAGTCAGCCGAACATTCCTTTTTTAGATTTACTTGATTTGTTCAAAAACCTTAATTCATCTGTTTCTGATAATGTAAATGAAAAAAATACCTATAAACTTGAACAGAACCGTGTTAATTTATTGAATGAAATGCTTAATAGAAATATTACACAAAATGAAATATTTAAATGCATTAAAAATCTTAAGAATAACAAGGCTTGTGGCGACATTTGTATTATAAATGAATATATAAAATCAACAAGCAATATATGAAAAATTATTTAACTTAATTTTTAAATCTGGTGTAATACCAGAAATGTAAGTGTCGGGGACAATCAAACCGCTTTATAGAAATAAGGGTGATAAATTTAATCCTAAAAATTATAGACCTATTAACAATAGTAAGTTGTTTCAGGAAATTATTTACAGCAGTTTTAAATGCAAGACTGTCTGAATTTTCAGATGAAATGTTATTAATTAATGAAAACCAATGCGGATTTCGATCTGGATACTCAACAACTGATTGTATGTTTGTACTTCATTCTTTTTTTGAAATTTTGAAAAATAAGAAAAAGAAATTAAAGCTATGCATGAAGTAATAAAAAAGGGGAGGAAGCATAATTTTTCTATCAGTTGTCAACTTGATCTTTTTGATAAATTGGTAAAACCCATATTATTGTACGGCTGTGAGATCTGGGGTTTTGGCAATAATGACATTTTGGAAAAGGTACATTTGACATTTTGCAAAATTATTCTTCACTTAAAAGCTACAATGCCAAACTGTATGATATATGGGGAGCTTGGTCGTTATCCTTTAGATATAGACATTAAACTTAGAAATATCTTATACTGGGCGAAATTGATTACTGGCAAGGATATTAAACTATCTATTATTTCTTACAGGTTATTATATTTATCACAAAATAATAATTGTCAGTTTTCGTGGTTAAATTATGTAGAAAGTATATTAAATGAATGTGGTCTTTCATATGTATGGCTGAACCAGTATTTCATAAGTGAGGAATGGCTTAAAAACTCCGTTAGAACTTGTCTCCAAGATCAGTTTCAACAAACCTGGCATGCAAATATTGATACCGGCTCTAAAACTTTAAACTATTGCCTTTTTAAAAATAAATTTGAATTTGAAAATTATTTCAATATCCTCGACGATAGGGATATATTTACTTTTTGTGGCTTTAGGCTGAATAATCATAAAGTACCTGTTGAATACGGATGATAGAACAACATACCTAGGGAACTCAGAATTTGCAATTTATGCAACACAGCAGATCTTGGAGATGAGTTCCATTATCTATTAAAATGTGACTATTTCAGTGAAAAAAGAAAGACTTATATATCGGTAGATAAAAAATACTTTAAAAATTGTAATATCCTGAAATTTGGTACCATGATTAATCAGACAAAAAAATAAAAAATAAAAAAACTTTGCACCTTTACAAGATATATTAATGAAAATGTCTGCCCTCATGGCTGAAAAATGTAACTCTCTCTCTCTCATTTTGTAGATATTGTATATAGCTGTTTTCTTATTATGTTTTGTATTGTATCTTATTGTGTATTATGCTTGTATTTAATTTGTTATCTGTATACCAATGTATCAACAAAGGTTACCAGAAATAAAGATATATACAGTCAAACCTGTATTAAGAGGTCATGACCCTTGAAACCAAGAAAAAGTGGCCTCATAAGACAGGTGACCTCTTAAAAGAGGTTCAATTCATATAAAAATTTTAATGACAGGACATGAAAAAGGTGACCTTTCAATACATGCGACTGCTTAATAGAGGTGACCACATGGGCAGGTTTGACAGTAAATCATTTACAAATTTAACTACCATCCAAGCAAATTACTTACAAATTTAACTTCCATCCAAGCAAATTACTTACAAATTTAACTTCCATCCCAGCAAATTACTTACAAATTTAACTTCCATCCAAGCAAATTACTTACAAATTTAACTTCCATTCAAGCAAATTACTTAGGGAACGACCATTTAACTTGAAGGGGGGGGGGGGTTGGATTTTTTTTTTTAGAGCTTTGCGCGACAAAAAAAATAAATATTCGAATTCTTGTGTTGTCAGAATTTTTTTTTCTGAACGAACCCCCCCCTTCAAGTTAAATGGTCGGTCCCTTACAAATTCAACTTTTTCATACCAGTAAATTACTTACCTTTAATATTAATATTAAATGTACATGATGCTAAATTAAGAGAAGAATCAAATGCCATGATGTTGACAGCATAGGTACCAGATCCTAAAGTAACTGGTGACTGTAGAGTTTGAATTATGGTGACTGGTGTCCCTGAATTGTCTAACGTTGATGGGGCAGTCCAGCTGACAGTAGCTGTCTCAGATCCCTGTTTAGGTGAAACAGTGATATCTGCAGGACACGTTAACGTGGGAGCTTTTGTGTCTGGAAAAAAATAAATTATTATTCTAATGTCTGCTCAACATTGCATAGTGGTCTCCCTCTTATAAGACCACCTCTGCTACAATGAAAATGTGGCCATGTAAGAAAGGTGGCTTATCTTGAGGGGGAAAATTTAAAAAGTATTTTACGATCTCAATGCATCTAAAACCTGGCATGATATGAGGGATGGCATTTGGCAGGAGTGGGCTTATAAGAGGGGGTTACTGTACCACGATTGATTGTTATTAATTGCTGTTTAAAGTACATTTTTTGACATTGTACCATGATTGTGTTTTTCTGCAATTTAACACAAGAGTAACAAGATGAACTGTGAGCTAATGCTCACTTATGATAACCCCGCTCTTTGGCAAACAGGAAGTAGGAATCTGACGGGTCAAAAAACGCTTCCCACGATATGGGGTACCTATATGAAGCTTGTGACCAAATATCAGATTTCTGCCATCAATAGTTGCTGAGAAAAATGTGACGAAGAATGAGCATATATGTTCAATGTGTATAAAAACCAACTAAGTCGGCAAACAGGAAGTAGGAATCTGACGGGTCCAAAAACGCTACCCACAATATGGTATACATATATGACGCTTGTGACCAAATATCAGATTTCTGCCATCAACAGCTACTGAGAAAAATGCGACGAAAAATATCTTGGACGGACGGAAGGACAGACGGACAGAGGTAAAACAGTATACCCCCCTCCCCCTTCGGGGAGCGGGGGTATAAATATATGTAACTAATCCTACACACAGAAAAGAAATTAAAGTAAATCAACAGAATTTGATTGCTGTTTCTCATCTCACAACACATCCTAAAATCCTTAGACTCCACTTACAATGGAAACCAAGTTAAAATACAATTTATCATGCTGTAATGAAAACATAAAATAAATACAATACTAAAGTTTAAGTTAATACACTAAGAATTGTGTAAGCTACGAGTTAGGGCGTATGATATTTAATGCAACTTTCAACAATATTTCAGTTTTACCAGAGTACCCAGAGAAAACCACTGATCTACCGCAAGTCACTGACAAATTGATCACAAAATGTTGTATCGAGTACACCTCGCCATGAGCCGTATTAGAACTCACTACGTTAGTGGTGATAGGCACTGATTGCCCAGGTAGTTGTAAATCCAACTACCATATGACCATGACCATAATAGAATTGTGTGTGAATCACATTAAAACCACATGTAGCATAAGCCTGCCCTAGCATTGTAACAAAACTCACCTCGACAAACATACGTAGCAACGTTTCCTCCCATCCATTGTCCAGTAGAACCACAAGTAACTTTAGTTTGTCCAATCAGTGTATAGCCTGCTTTACATGTAACAGTACAAATGGCTCCACCTAGTGACGGTCCTTTTGTACAGTTTACTGGACTGATCATTGCATTAGGAGGGACATAGAGCATAGGACATGGCTTGACTGAAATAAAATAAAAAATAATCATTTTTTCGTATTTTAATTTGTACTGGAAATGTAAATAAGAATGTTCATTTGATTTTTATTTCATGTGATATGTATGTGTAAATGTGCAGGGACAGGTAATCCCAGCCAATCAGAAACCTTGAATTACCTGCACCCATGTTATTTAACCCACCAGAACAAATTAAGGTATTTTGTAGAAATCCTTCCATACATCATCTGTGTTAGAGGCTAATTATATTTTCTATTTAATTTCAAAACAATAACCTTGTCAAAATTGCATTAAAATTTATTGACAGAATGTAGGATATTATAAGCTAACACTATTTTCCAGATAAAGACTTAGAATTCAAATCAGTTCCCTTAAAAGGCTGCTATTGGTGATCATGTTAAGAGACTTAAAGATTGATACTGGAAACAGAATTAACTAGTAACTAAGATATACCCCCCGCTTCCCACATCTGTCCAACCTATTTCCATAATCAAAACATTACTGATTGTTCCGACCAAAAATGAAAGGGATCCCCCTCTGTAAGCTGCTAATAAAATTTCAAAACATTCTGAGAAACACTACTCAAGTTATCATATGACATAGGGTAAAAATCCTATTTTCCGTCATATCAAGTCCAATAACTCTGGAACGGCAAAAGTGAAAATCGTCAAAAATGAAAGGGATCCTTCTCTCTTGGTAAGCTGCTGATAAAATTTCAAAACTTTCTGAGAAACACTACTCAAGTTATCATACGACATAGGGAAAAAATCCTATTTTCCGTCATATCAAGTCCAATAACTCTGGAATGGCAAAGGTGAAAATCGTCAAAAATAAACAGCTGATAAAATGTTAAAAGATTCTAAGAAACACAACTCAAGTTATCGTACGACATAGGATTTGTCTACAGACGGACGGACATGGTGAAACCAGTATACCCCCTTAAAACTTCGTTGCCGGGGGTATAAAAACTCCCATTATTAAAGAGCAACCGCTGACCAAATTTAAAAGGAAACCCTGTTGGACAGTTATTATCAATGTTTTAGTCAGAAAAGACTGATGAATTATTGCCTTGTTGTGAAGTAAACATTCAATATTGTCAACATGAAAGGAACTCATGGAGGGCTGATAGTTTGGATATTCATGTCAAACACACAGGCATTAATAATAATATTATAACAATTAACACAGTGCTGATAGCTTGGATATTAACCTCACACAAAGGCTAATAATGGTAATATTATAATAGTCAATAACGTGCTGATAGCTTGGATATTCACCTCACAAAAAGGTAATAATAATAATATAATAACAGTTAGCAAAGTGCTTATAGTTTGGCTACTAACCTCACACAAAGGCAATAATAGTAATATTATAACAGTTTACAAATCTTACTAAGGTTGATCTTATTTAGAATTAATTTTTTTTCCAAAGGAATGAAGTTTGCTGTATGTAGGCCTACATGTACATAATTGAAGAGTAAGTGGTTTTGGGGGACAGGCACATCTTTTACTAGACGTACCTGTACTACAAGTCAATCCATCAGGTTGAAGAGTAAGTGGTTTTGGGGGACATGCACATCTTTTAGTAGACTTACCTGTACTACAAGTCAATCCATCAGGTTGAAGAGTAAGTGGTCTTGGGGGACAGGTACATCTTTTACTAGACTTACCTGTACTACAAGTCAATCCATCAGGTTGAAGAGTAAGTGGTTTTGGGGGACAGGTACATCTTTTACTAGACTTACCTGTACTACAAGTCAATCCATCAGGTTGAAGAGTAAGTGGTTTTGGGGGACAGGCACATCTTTTACTAGACGTACCTGTACTACAAGTCAATCCATCAGGTTGAAGAGTAAGTGGTTTTGGGGGACAGGTACATCTTTTACTAGACTTACCTGTACTACAAGTCAATCCATCAGGTTGAAGAGTAAGTGGTTTTGGGGGACAGGTACATCTTTTACTAGACGTACCTGTACTACAAGTCAATCCATCAGGTTGAAGAGTAAGTGGTTTTGGGGGACAGGTACATCTTTTACTAGACTTACCTGTACTACAAGTCAATCCATCAGGTTGAAGAGTAAGTGGTTTTGGGGGACAGGTACATCTTTTACTAGACGTACCTGTACTACAAGTCAATCCATCAGGTTGAAGAGTAAGTGGTTTTGGGGGACAGGCACATCTTTTACTAGACGTACCTGTACTACAAGTCAATCCATCAGGTTGAAGAGTAAGTGGTTTTGGGGGACAGGCACATCTTTTACTAGACGTACCTGTACTACAAGTCAATCCATCAGGTTGAAGAGTAAGTGGTTTTGGGGGACAGGCACATCTTTTAGTAGACTTACCTGTACTACAAGTCAATCCATCAGGTTGAAGAGTAAGTGGTCTTGGGGGACAGGCACATCTTTCAGTAGACTTACCTGTACTACAAGTCAATCCATCAGGTTGAAGAGTAAGTGGTTTTGGGGGACAGGCACATCTTTTAGTAGACTTACCTGTACTACAAGTCAATCCATCAGGTTGAAGAGTAAGTGGTTTTGGGGGACAGGCACATCTTTTAGTAGACTTACCTGTACTACAAGTCAATCCATCAGGTTGAAGAGTAAGTGGTTTTGGGGGACAGGCACATCTTTTACTAGACGTACCTGTACTACAAGTCAATCCATCAGGTTGAAGAGTAAGTGGTTTTGGGGGACAGGCACATCTTTTAGTAGACTTACCTGTACTACAAGTCAATTCATCAGGTTGAAGAGTAAGCGGTTTTGGGGGACAGGCACATCTTTTACTAGACGTACCTGTACTACAAGTCAATCCATCAGGTTGAAGAGTAAGTGGTTTTGGGGGACAGGCACATCTTTTAGTAGACTTACCTGTACTACAAGTCAATCCATCAGGTTGAAGAGTAAGTGGTCTTGGGGGACAGGCACATCTTTTAGTAGACTTACCTGTACTACAAGTCAATTCATCAGGTTGAAGAGTAAGTGGTTTTGGGGGACAGGCACATCTTTTACTAGACGTACCTGTACTACAAGTCAATCCATCAGGTTGAAGAGTAAGTGGTTTTGGGGGACAGGCACATCTTTTACTAGACGTACCTGTACTACAAGTCAATCCATCAGGTTGAAGAGTAAGTGGTTTTGGGGGACAGGCACATCTTTTACTAGACGTACCTGTACTACAAGTCAATCCATCAGGTTGAAGAGTAAGTGGTCTTGGGGGACAGGCACATCTTTTAGTAGACTTACCTGTACTACAAGTCAATCCATCAGGTTGAAGAGTAAGTGGTCTTGGGGGACAGGCACATCTTTTAGTAGACTTACCTGTACTACAAGTCAATCCATCAGGTTGAAGAGTAAGTGGTTTTGGGGGACAGGCACATCTTTTACTAGACGTACCTGTACTACAAGTCAATCCATCAGGTTGAAGAGTAAGTGGTTTTGGGGGACAGGCACATCTTTTACTAGACGTACCTGTACTACAAGTCAATCCATTAGGTTGAAGAGTAAGTGGTTTTGGGGGACAGGCACATCTTTTACTAGACGTACCTGTACTACAAGTCAATCCATCAGGTTGAAGAGTAAGTGGTTTTGGGGGACAGGCACATCTTTTACTAGACGTACCTGTACTACAAGTCAATCCATCAGGTTGAAGAGTAAGTGGTTTTGGGGGACAGGCACATCTTTTACTAGACGTACCTGTACTACAAGTCAATCCATCAGGTTGAAGAGTAAGTGGTTTTGGGGGACAGGCACATCTTTTACTAGACGTACCTGTACTACAAGTCAATCCATCAGGTTGAAGAGTAAGTGGTTTTGGGGGACAGGCACATCTTTTACTAGACGTACCTGTACTACAAGTCAATCCATCAGGTTGAAGAGTAAGTGGTTTTGGGGGACAGGCACATCTTTTACTAGACGTACCTGTACTACAAGTCAATCCATCAGGTTGAAGAGTAAGTGGTCTTGGGGGACAGGCACATCTTTTAGTAGACTTACCTGTACTACAAGTCAATCCATCAGGTTGAAGAGTAAGTGGTTTTGGGGGACAGGCACATCTTTTACTAGACGTACCTGTACTACAAGTCAATCCATCAGGTTGAAGAGTAAGTGGTTTTGGGGGACAGGCACATCTTTTAGTAGACGTACCTGTACTACAAGTCAATCCATCAGGTTGAAGAGTAAGTGGTTTTGGGGGACAGGCACATCTTTTACTAGACGTACCTGTACTACAAGTCAATCCATCAGGTTGAAGAGTAAGTGGTTTTGGGGGACAGGCACATCTTTTACTAGACGTACCTGTACTACAAGTCAATCCATCAGGTTGAAGAGTAAGTGGTTTTGGGGGACAGGCACATCTTTTACTAGACGTACCTGTACTACAAGTCAATCCATCAGGTTGAAGAGTAAGTGGTTTTGGGGGACAGGCACATCTTTTACTAGACGTACCTGTACTACAAGTCAATCCATCAGGTTGAAGAGTAAGTGGTTTTGGGGGACAGGCACATCTTTTTCTAGACGTACCTGTACTACAAGTCAATCCATCAGGTTGAAGAGTAAGTGGTCTTGGGGGACAGGCACATCTTTTAGTAGACTTACCTGTACTACAAGTCAATCCATCAGGTTGAAGAGTAAGTGGTTTTGGGGGACAGGCACATCTTTTAGTAGACTTACCTGTACTACAAGTCAATCCATCAGGTTGAAGAGTAAGTGGTTTTGGGGGACAGGCACATCTTTTAGTAGACGTACCTGTACTACAAGTCAATCCATCAGGTTGAAGAGTAAGTGGTTTTGGGGGACAGGCACATCTTTTAGTAGACATACCTGTACTACAAGTCAATCCATCAGGTTGAAGAGTAAATGGTCTTGGGGGACAGGCACATCTTTTAGTAGACTTACCTGTACTACAAGTCAATCCATCAGGTTGAAGAGTAAGTGGTTTTGGGGGACAGGCACATCTTTTACTAGACGTACCTGTACTACAAGTCAATCCATCAGGTTGAAGAGTAAGTGGTTTTGGGGGACAGGCACATCTTTTACTAGACGTACCTGTACTACAAGTCAATCCATCAGGTTGAAGAGTAAGTGGTTTTGGGGGACAGGCACATCTTTTACTAGACGTACCTGTACTACAAGTCAATCCATCAGGTTGAAGAGTAAGTGGTTTTGGGGGACAGGCACATCTTTTACTAGACGTACCTGTACTACAAGTCAATCCATCAGGTTGAAGAGTAAGTGGTTTTGGGGGACAGGCACATCTTTTAGTAGACTTACCTGTACTACAAGTCAATCCATCAGGTTGAAGAGTAAGTAGTCTTGGGGGACAGGCACATCTTTTACTAGACGTACCTGTACTACAAGTCAATCCATCAGGTTGAAGAGTAAGTGGTTTTGGGGGACAGGCACATCTTTTAGTAGACTTACCTGTACTACAGGTCAATCCATCAGGTTGAAGAGTAAGTGGTCTTGGGGGACAAGCACATATTTTAATAGACTTACCTGTACTACAAGTCAATCTATCAGGTTGAAGAGTAAGTGGTCTTGGGGGACAGGCACATCTTTTAGTAGACTTACCTGTACTACAAGTCAATCCATCAGGTTGAAGAGTAAGTGGTTTTGGGGGACAGGCACATCTTTTACTAGACGTACCTGTACTACAAGTCAATCCATCAGGTTGAAGAGTAAGTGGTTTTGGGGGACAGGCACATCTTTTACTAGACGTACCTGTACTACAAGTCAATCCATCAGGTTGAAGAGTAAGTGGTTTTGGGGGACAGGCACATCTTTTACTAGACGTACCTGTACTACAAGTCAATCCATCAGGTTGAAGAGTAAGTGGTTTTGGGGGACAGGCACATCTTTTAGTAGACTTACCTGTACTACAAGTCAATCCATCAGGTTGAAGAGTAAGTAGTCTTGGGGGACAGGCACATCTTTTACTAGACGTACCTGTACTACAAGTCAATCCATCAGGTTGAAGAGTAAGTGGTTTTGGGGGACAGGCACATCTTTTAGTAGACTTACCTGTACTACAGGTCAATCCATCAGGTTGAAGAGTAAGTGGTCTTGGGGGACAAGCACATATTTTAATAGACTTACCTGTACTACAAGTCAATCTATCAGGTTGAAGAGTAAGTGGTCTTGGGGGACAGGCACATCTTTTAGTAGACTTACCTGTACTACAAGTCAATCCATCAGGTTGAAGAGTAAGTGGTTTTGGGGGACAGGCACATCTTTTAGTAGACTTACCTGTACTACAAGTCAATCCATCAGGTTGAAGAGTAAGTGGTCTTGGGGGACAGGCACATCTTTTAGTAGACTTACCTGTACTACAGGTCAATCCATCAGGTTGAAGAGTAAGTGGTTTTGGGGGACAGGCACATCTTTTAGTAGACTTACCTGTACTACAGGTCAATCCATCAGGTTGAAGAGTAAGTGGTCTTGGGGGACAAGCACATATTTTAATAGACTTACCTGTACTACAAGTCAATCTATCAGGTTGAAGAGTAAGTGGTCTTGGGGGACAGGCACATCTTTTAGTAGACTTACCTGTACTACAAGTCAATCCATCAGGTTGAAGAGTAAGTGGTTTTGGGGGACAGGCACATCTTTTAGTAGACTTACCTGTACTACAAGTCAATCCATCAGGTTGAAGAGTAAGTGGTCTTGGGGGACAGGCACATCTTTTAGTAGACTTACCTGTACTACAGGTCAATCCATCAGGTTGAAGAGTAAGTGGTCTTGGGGGACAGGTACATCTTTTAATAGACTTACCTGTACTACAAGTCAACCTATCCGGTTGAAGAGTAAATGGTGTTGGGGGACAGGCACATCTTTTAGTAGACTTACCTGTACTACAAGTCAATCCATCAGGTTGAAGAGTAAGTGGTTTTGGGGGATAGGCAAATCTTTTACTAGACTTACCTGTACTACAAGTAAATCCATCAGGTTGAAGAGCAAGTGGTTTTGGGGGACAGGCACATCTTTTACTCATTGATGGGCCAGGGAAACAAAGGTGAGAACATCCACCATTATTGGATGAGCAGCCATTTTGACCTGTTGACAATTAAATGAAATATTGATGAGATATTAATGTTCAATCAAACTAAACACATCAAATAGTTTTATATAATAGTTTTATACAGTAGTTTTATACAGTAGTTTTATATAATAGTTTTATACAGTAGTTTTGTATAATAGTTTTATATAGTAGTTTTGTAAAATAGTTTTATATAATAGTTTTATACAGTAGTTTTGTAAAATAGTTTTATATAATAGTTTTATATAGTAGTTTTGTAAAATAGTTTTATATAATAGTTTTATATAGTAGTTTTGTACAGTAGTTTTGTATAATAGTTTTATATAGTAGTTTTGTAAAATAGTTTTATACAGTAGTTTTATATAATAGTTTTATACAGTAGTTTTATATAATAGTTTTATATAGTAGTTTTATACAGTAGTTTTATATAATAGTTTTATACAGTAGTTTTATATAATAGTTTTATATAGTAGTTTTATATAGTAGTTTTGTAAAATAGTTTTATATAGTAGTTTTATACAGTAGTTTTATATAGTAGTTTTATACAGTAGTTTTATATAATAGTTTTATACAGTAGTTTTATACAGTAGTTTTGTAAAATAGTTTTATATAATAGTTTTATACAGTAGTTTTATATAGTAGTTTTATACAGTAGTTTTATATAATAGTTTTATACAGTAGTTTTATATAATAGTTTTATATAGTAGTTTTGTACAGTAGTTTTATATAATAGTTTTATATAGTAGTTTTGTAAAATAGTTTTATATAATAGTTTTATACAGTAGTTTTATACAGTAGTTTTATATAATAGTTTTATATAGTAGTTTTGTACAGTAGTTTTATATAATAGTTTTATATAGTAGTTTTGTAAAATAGTTTTATATAATAGTTTTATACAGTAGTTTTATATAATAGTTTTATGTAGTAGTTTTGTAAAATAGTTTTATACAGTAGTTTTATATAATAGTTTTATACAGTAGTTTTATATAATAGTTTTATATAGTAGTTTTATATAATAGTTTTATACAGTAGTTTTATATAATAGTTTTATATAGTAGTTTTATATAGTAGTTTTGTAAAATAGTTTTATATAGTAGTTTTATACAGTAGTTTTATATAGTAGTTTTATACAGTAGTTTTATATAATAGTTTTATACAGTAGTTTTATACAGTAGTTTTGTAAAATAGTTTTATATAATAGTTTTATACAGTAGTTTTATATAGTAGTTTTATACAGTAGTTTTATATAATAGTTTTATACAGTAGTTTTATATAATAGTTTTATATAGTAGTTTTGTACAGTAGTTTTATATAATAGTTTTATATAGTAGTTTTGTAAAATAGTTTTATATAATAGTTTTATACAGTAGTTTTATACAGTAGTTTTATATAATAGTTTTATATAGTAGTTTTGTACAGTAGTTTTATATAATAGTTTTATATAGTAGTTTTGTAAAATAGTTTTATATAATAGTTTTATACAGTAGTTTTATATAGTAGTTTTGTACAGTAGTTTTATATAATAGTTTTATATAGTAGTTTTGTAAAATAGTTTTATACAGTAGTTTTATATAGTAGTTTTATATAGTAGTTTTATATAGTAGTTTTGTAAAATAGTTTTATATAATAGTTTTATATAGTAGTTTTATATAATAGTTTTATACAGTAGTTTTATATAATAGTTTTATACAGTAGTTTTGTATAATAGTTTTATACAGTAGTTTTATATAATAGTTTTATATAGTAGTTTTATATAATAGTTTTATACAGTAGTTTTATATAATAGTTTTATATAGTAGTTTTATACAGTAGTTTTGTATAATAGTTTTATATAGTAGTTTTGTACAGTAGTTTTATATAATAGTTTTATATAGTAGTTTTATATAATAGTTTTATACAGTAGTTTTATATAATAGTTTTATACAGTAGTTTTATATAATAGTTTTATATAGTAGTTTTGTACAGTAGTTTTATATAATAGTTTTATATAGTAGTTTTATATAGTAGTTTTGTAAAATAGTTTTATATAATAGTTTTATATAGTAGTTTTATATAATAGTTTTATACAGTAGTTTTATATAATAGTTTTATACAGTAGTTTTGTATAATAGTTTTATACAGTAGTTTTATATAATAGTTTTATATAGTAGTTTTATATAATAGTTTTATACAGTAGTTTTATATAATAGTTTTATATAGTAGTTTTATACAGTAGTTTTGTATAATAGTTTTATATAGTAGTTTTGTACAGTAGTTTTATACAGTAGTTTTGTACAGTAGTTTTATACAGTAGTTTTGTACAGTAGTTTTGTACAGTAGTTTTATATAATAGTTTTATACAGTAGTTTTGTATAATAGTTTTATACAGTAGTTTTATATAATAGTTTTATACAGTAGTTTTATATAATAGTTTTATATAGTAGTTTTATATAATAGTTTTATATAGTAGTTTTGTAAAATAGTTTTATATAGTAGTTTTGTATAATAGTTTTATACAGTAGTTTTATATAGTAGTTTTGTAAAATAGTTTTATATAATAGTTTTATATAATAGTTTTATATAATAGTTTTATACAGTAGTTTTATATAATAGTTTTATACAGTAGTTTTATACAGTAGTTTTATATAATAGTTTTATACAGTAGTTTTATACAGTAGTTTTGTATAGTAGTTTTGTATAATAGTTTTATATAATAGTTTTGTACAGTAGTTTTATATAATAGTTTTATACAGTAGTTTTATATAATAGTTTTGTACAGTAGTTTTATATAATAGTTTTATACAGTAGTTTTATATAATAGTTTTATATAATAGTTTTATACAGTAGTTTTATATAATAGTTTTATACAGTAGTTTTATATAATAGCTTTATACAGTAGTTTTATATAATAGTTTTATACAGTAGTTTTATATAATAGTTTTATACAGTAGTTTTGTAAAATAGTTTTATATAGTAGTTTTGTAAAATAGTTTTGTATAATAGTTTTGTATAACATCCAGTGTTACTGGAGTACCAAGGACTTATTGTCTGACCGGCTTTTCAAACTGGTGACTGAGCAGGAACCTTCATATAGTTCCCTTGTTCACTTAACTTTAGAAATTAATCAACCAGTATTTTAATTTGCATAATCCAAGAAAACTTTAAATTATCAGTTGGTAACAATAATGAATTAAAATTATACAGCAGCCCAACTCTTATTAAAGGCCACACTTAAACCACGAAATAAAAAATGCAACGAAATACAATTTTCCCATTGATTGTTGCCTGTAATGTTTGAAAGCACGAATTCAAAAACCCTTGGATCAATGCATTTTGCAGAAACCACGAAAATTGGTGCCAACGAATACAAATACTTTCACAGTAGATCTTCAAATAAATTGTTTTGAAAATAAAATCTGATTTTAACATATAAAGTTGCTAAATAACTATTGTTCTGATATGTTAAACTTGATCAGGTTGTGGCAGACATTTTTGAGCTCTGGCCAGTACAAACAACTTATTATTGGTTTAAGACAAACTAATGATTATTCCTTTACAGGTTGAGTTCTCCTTATATTATCTGAAAACAGGGTTTTTATTCATTTTCTCATTGTGTCCTATGTAATACTATGTCCTCCAGTGGTGGTAATCTTGGATTTCCTCTTGACACAAACCATATCAGTCAAATTGACAACGTGTTACACAAACCATATCAGTCAAATTAACAGACATCAAAATATAAAAGACTGTTCTCTGAGACATAAGTCTTTTGCTCTTTCTTAGTATCTAAGCTCAAACTTGGTCTACCCTTTATGGCTCATGTCCTCAATTATAAATTTTAAATGATTTCTTAAAGGAGAACACATGGATAAAACTATATGCTCCCAACACCTAGTGGCAGGGAGTATAGAAAATCTGTCTAAACCTAACTGCCTTGGACCAACTTTGGCAACTTGAATAGACAGGTTATGAAAAGAAAGTCTAAACCGTGATGGTCAACAATTCCACCAATATCATCAAGCCGAACAACCACCTCTCACCTAAATTCATTGAACATAAAAAAAGACCGCCACATCTGACGTTGGAAATCTGGGCCCTCGCTTGGGACAGATACACATAAGTGGTGGGGTTAAACCGCAGGCACTTGTTTCATTCAAAAAATATATGCCCCCTCCTCTTCCTTACTTCAAGGTAAATATCTGCCCTTTTCCCCTTCCCCACTTCGCCTCAATATTTTTCGCTTATTTGTGGTCCTTTTGCTGACCCAATTATATCGTTACACTCCCGAGATATTTCTCTTTTCAACTGCCACATTTAAATATACCTACCGGGCCCCCCTCAGACGAACTGAACAAGAACATGTAGCGAATGTCGCTTCGTCTACTTTTCAGTCATTGAAACGGATATAGCCACATCCGGTTTGCGCTGGATTTTTCATATGCATTCGGAATTCTCTAGACCGGCCATGTGTAACAATGCTATCATGATCATCTCCTCTCAAATGTAAAATAAGCCTTTAAAATACAGATAATTGTTCCAATGCAGATTATAAAAATATGTTCAACTCCAAATTACTGCCATTTGATTCTTAAAGCACTTTTTTTTATTTTCTAAATCAATTTAGACCAGACCGGAAGTGGCTGTATCCGTTTCAATGACTGAAAAGTAGACGAAGCGACGTTCGCTGAATATTCTTGTCCAATTCGTCTGAGGGGGCTCCGGTAGGTATATTTAAATGTGACAGTCGAAAAGAGAAATATCTCGGGAGTGTAATGATATAATTGGGTCAGCGAAAGGATCACAAATAAGCGAAAAATATTGAGGCGAAGTGGGGAAGGGGAAAAGGGCAGATATTTACCTTGAAGTAAGGAAGAGGAGGGGGCATATATTTTTTGAATGAAACAAGTGCCTGTGGGTTAAACCTGTTAATGGGGTCCCAACCATTCTCTCTTGACAATTGGATCTCCAACGGCAATACATATATGAACAAACGATAAAAAAACTGCACAGATTCGCTTCCTCTAAAAAGACCGAAGATGAATGACAATATAAACACAGACAGTACAATATAAGTGTTCATATAAGAATAATTATTTTTGTAAATATCTCACATAATATTTGGATTAAATTTTGACGTGTGATTTAGGTTTTACCGTATATTTATAGTTTTACATACCAGTAAAGCCATAGCCATTCTTATGGAACGCCAAAGCATTTAATCTGCCAAACGTTGGTGGTCCTACCGTTGTCAGTCCAGTACCATCAGTGTTGACTCTTCTTATTACACTGAAAATAGATAAATCAATATGTGGTTTAACTAACGTAAATGACAAATGCATTTCTTTGACATAAAATGCTAGATTTTGAAGAAATTATGGAATAGCTATATTAGGGGATATTTAGCATGACAGGCACCATCAGTGGAGCAGGAACAGCTTACCCTTCTGGAGCATCTGAGTTCACCCTCAATTTGTAGTGTGGTATTTGCGGCTCAATTTTCAGGTTAATATTTTGTGGACCATTGTACTGTATGTCCTTAGATTTATGGTTTCTGATTACATATTTGGTATCTTCATACTTTTCTTCACAGATATAAGGATTGCTGTTGACAGTATTTGTAGTTTATTTGATTTGTATTTGTAAATCTTACTGACGTCAGCTGTTATTAGTCATAGTGTTATTGGTGATCTATTCATCTTTCCTTAGATCTTTACATGTGATAATATCTATTATCAAGCAACAAAGAGTGATACGAAAAAATCCTTGTTGATTTCTATGCGTAACTTATAGACCCCTATTCTTGACATCACCTTAGCAAATCCCTATTAAACATACAATTGATGATATGTTTTGTTTGAAAATGACTACTTTGCTTTCAATGCAATATTGCTCTGAGAAATTCATTCTCCTTAAACAAATCAATGATAGTATACATGTATCAGAGAGTTCCATTTCAGAATTTGGGCCCCTTTTAGACCCTTTTTCAAAATAAATTTGCTCAAAAATGTATATGGTCCATCAATAACTCATAAGATGAACAGTTTGTAAAACACTGCAAAAAATTGGATGCAAATTTTAAAAAGTTCAAATTTTGTAATTCCCTCCTTTTGACCCCTTTTATGTCATAAATAATAACGTTATGCATATGTCTGAAAGGGATTTTCTTAAGGAATTCATTAAAAAATCTTCATCAAAAACAAATGAACAATAAATAATTTATACCCATATATATGGACACACCCTTTTTTGACACCTTTATTGTGATAATATATGACTCAAAACAGAAAAATTAACAAAATCTGATAACAAATAAAACTTGTTTTTTTCTTCAATTTCTTGATAAAATTTTGCCCACATGATTCTATGTTGAAACTTTGTCATGCAGTGGTAGCCATCTTGGATTTCCCATCCACACAAAAAACATAAACTTTTTAGAGGGTCATATAAGAATCATTCTTAACAACTTACCAAGCAACATTTCCATCTCATGTGTGGTTTCAGAGAAGAAGATTTTATATATTTCATACAATCAGAACTCATAATTAATCCTAACAGCCAAGTGAAACAAAAATAATATGAAATGTTGAGGATCACCCAAGTAACATCCCTACCAAGTTTGGTTACAATTGATCTAGTGGTATCAGGAAAGGATATCAAAATTTAAAAAAATTCTGGACAACAACAGACAACGATGGATGTCAGATGATGTCAATAGTTTATATGAGCCTTAATGTCAGGTGAGTTCAAGTCAAACTAGCTATAGATACTTATTTGCAACGTGCAAAGGTTTTAAAATTGATAACAAATTCATAAATATGTTCTGTGATGTCACAGCATGGAGTTGTTATTTCACTTCAATCAATATCATAAGCATATTTTTCAATGAGAGGGGATTTAGTTATGTTGTTTAAAGCCACTTTCAATAATATTTCAGTTATAAAATCGACCTGTCGCATGTCACTGACAAACTTGATCACATAATGTTGTATCTGGTACATCTTGGTTGAGCAGGATTCGAACTCACAACGTTAATGGTGATATGCCCTGATTGCATAGGTAGTTGTAAATTTAAATAAAAATATATACATACCCAGCAGTCCAATCGGTAAAGTATATGACATTATGGTATTTAGCTAAATCAAAGTAGTGAGGCAATATACGCTTGTGTGATTCATCAAGAACTACTCCTCTGCCCGTACCATCTAAGTTGGCATATTCTAGTTTGTAAGTTTTACCATCTATCCAGTACATTTTACCACCTGTAAACATTTAACATCAACTTATTAGGTCATAAATCAAATATTGTCAGCTGTTAAACGACCTTGCAACCTATCATAGATATTTCATAAAGTAGATTCTATTCAAAATTATTGAAATCATATAACAGTTTGAAGAAGATATTCAAGCATAAAAATATCTAACTATTATGAGCAACCTAGTACAATCCCTTTGCCAAAATATTTAAATTTTTTTTTTTTTTTAAATTGGTGAAATAAAAAGTCAAAAAGAAGCTTCTGTCCATGTTAGGATAAGTTTTTAAAATGTAAATCCAAAATTAACAATCTGGGACATAAACTAGAATTAAAGCTCTTCAAAATATTTGTTGTACAAATCAGTCTAATTTGCATATAGTGAAGAAAAGAAAAAAACAAACAAAAAAACAACAAAGTGATGTGTAGACAAAACAGTTACAAATGTTATACTAATGAAAATGTAACTACAATTCAAACTGAAGCACATCATTTGGAAAAATGTGGCTTTATTGGCTCTGTAGGTGTATTTTACCCCTATGATCTATTTATAGTAACAGTAGCCATGTTGGTCAGTTGTCAGAGTTATCAGATATAATCTGAAAATTACAAATTCTAATGATGACTCAGGCAAAGTTTGGTTCAAATTGGCCAAGTTGTTTCAAGCCCTAGTAACCATGTTAGATTTCCGAAAAATCATGGTTCCAATTGGTCGAGTAGTTTTTAAGAAATTGATTGAAATGCTTACAGACGACTGACGGAAAGTGAAGACCTTTTGAGTCAGACAGGTTAATAATGAATGCAAAATAAAAATAAAAATTTAACATAATATGGACTTTGGATTCCAAACATCTTCTTTATACAAATTAGGAATTGTAAAACATTTGTTTTGTTATATTCTTATCAATATAGATTTTATATACCTTGACCAAATCCAACATAGACTTGTGATGATAAAATATACATTTATTATTATTATTATTACTGTTTTTGTTAATAATTATTATTGCATATCAGAATAAAAATCATACATTTAATTGGTTGAACTCTCCATGTGATCTTGACTATTCAGCGATACAGACAGGGATGCTGATATAGACAGGTGCAAAAACCGTGTATAGACTGGTGCTACCGGTCTATACACGGTTATTGGACCGTCTATATCAGCATATCAAATTGCAGTTCCTATTAGGTTTCTTGATTCCTTGAAAAATTTCTGTGTATTAATATTGTGTGTGTAAGATTCTTCAATGCAATAAACAAAATAGTTACTGATATGGAGGGCAATATCAGGATAGGCAGACTGCTCTTGCCTCTGGCTCATGCAATATCATTTACACTGGTCCATACCATGACCCTTGGGCAGTCTGTCTATCCTAATATTAGCCTTCATATCAATAACAATTATATAAATATTACCTTGTAGGTCTAATGAAAGTCCATTAGGCCAGTCTAGCTTCTGATTTATCACTTTGTAAGTCTAATGAAAGTCCATTAGGCCAGCCTAGCTTCTGATTTATTACCCTGTAAGTCTAATGAAAGTCCATTAGGCCAGCCTAGCTTCTGATTTATTACCTTGTAAATCTAATGAAAGTCCATTAGGCCAGCCTAGCTTCTGATTTATTACCTTGTAAGTGTAATGAAAGTCCATTAGGCCAGCCTAGCTTCTGATTTATCACTTTGTAAATCTAATGAAAGTCCATTAGGCCAGCCTAGCTTCTGATTTATTACCTTGTATGTCTAATGAAAGTCCATTAGGCCAACCTAGCTTCTGATTTATCACTTTGTAAATCTAATGAAAGTCCATTAGGCCAGCCTAGCTTCCGATTTATTACCTTGTAAGTGTAATGAAAGTCCATTAGGCCAGACTAGCTTCTGATTTATCACTTTGTAAGTGTAATGAAAGTCCATTAGGCCAGTCTAGCTTCTGATTTATTACCTTGTAAGTCTAATGAAAGTCCATTAGGCCAGCCTAGCTTCTGATTTATTACCTTGTAAGTGTAATGAAAGTCCATTAGGCCAGCCTAGCTTCTGATTTATCACTTTGTAAGTCTAATGAAAGTCCATTAGGCCAGTCTAGCTTCTGATTTATTACCTTGTAGGTCTAATGAAAGTCCATTAGGCCAGTCTAGCTTCTGATTTATTACCTTGTAAATCTAATGAAAGTCCATTAGGCCAGCCTAGGTTCTGATTTATTAAGGGCATTCTTGAAGAACCATCATAATTAGCCTTTTCTATCTTTGCATTAGCACCCCAATCTGTCCAATACATTACACTGAAAAATCATGAAAATACTGAATCAATTT
Organism: Bathymodiolus septemdierum; assembly: GCA_963383655.1. Taxonomy (NCBI): domain Eukaryota; kingdom Metazoa; phylum Mollusca; class Bivalvia; order Mytilida; family Modiolidae; genus Bathymodiolus; species Bathymodiolus septemdierum. Next base: position 45,412,334 of record OY726528.1, on the reverse strand, counting down.
AAAATCTAATAAATATACACTACTCATAACAACATTTGTAAATTGTGTCTTTACAACATTTAATCCACCTAAATTTATACAAACAGAAAATAATAAAACTTTACCACTTACCCATTGCATACCCCTTATTAGCCCCTCCCAAAGAAGAACTTACCTATTGCATACCCCTTACTAGCCCCTCTCAATGAAGAGCTTACCTATTGAATACCCCTTACTAGCCCCTCTCAATGAAGAACTTACCTATTGAATACCCCTTACTAGCCCCTCTCAATGAAGAACTTACCTATTGCATACCCCTTACTAGCCCCTCTCAATGAAGAACTTACCTATTGAATACCCCTTACTAGCCCCTCTCAATGAAGAACTTACCTATTGCATACTCCTTACTAGCCCTCTCAATGAAGAACTTACCTATTGAATACCCCTTACTAGCCCCTCTCAATGAAGAACTTACCTATTGCATACCCCTTACTAGCCCCTCTCAATGAAGAACTTACCTATTGCATACTCCTTACTAGCCCCTCTCAATGAAGAACTTACCTATTGCATACCCCTTACGAGCCCCTCTCAATGAAGAACTTACCTATTGCATACTCCTTACTAGCCCCTCTCAATGAAGAACTTACCTATTGTATACTCCTTACTAGCCCCTCTCAATGAAGAACTTACCTATTGTATACTCCTTACTAGCCCCTCTCAATGAAGAACTTACCTATTGTATACTCCTTACTAGCCCCTCTCAATGAAGAACTTACCTATTGTATACTCCTTACTAGCCCCTCTCAATGAAGAACTTACCTATTGTATACCCTTACTAGCCCCTCTCAATGAAGAACTTACCTATTGTATACTCCTTACTAGCCCCTCTCAATGAAGAACTTACCTATTGTATACTCCTTACTAGCCCCTCTCAATGAAGAACTTACCTATTGTATACTCCTTACTAGCCCCTCTCAATGAAGAACTTACCTATTGTATACTCCTTACTAGCCCCTCTCAATGAAGAACTTACCTATTGCATACCCCTTACTAGCCCCTCTCAATGAAGAACTTACCTATTGCATACTCCTTACTAGCCCCTCTCAATGAAGAACTTACCTATTGCATACCCCTCTCAATGAAGAACTTACCTATTGCATACTCCTTACTAGCCCCTCTCAATGAAGAACTTACCTATTGTATACTCCTTACTAGCCCCTCTCAATGAAGAACTTACCTATTGTATACTCCTTACTAGCCCCTCTCAATGAAGAACTTACCTATTGTATACTCCTTACTAGCCCCTCTCAATGAAGAACTTATCTATTGCATACCCCTTACTAGCCCCTCTCAATGAAGAACTTACCTATTGCATACTCCTTACTAGCCCCTCTCAATGAAGAACTTACCTATTGTATACCCTTACTAGCACCTCTCAATGAAGAACTTACCTATTGCATACCCCTTACTAGCCCCTCTCAATGAAGAACTTACCTATTGCATACTCCTTACTAGCCCCTCTCAATGAAGAACTTACCTATTGTATATCCTTACTAGCCCCTCTCAATGAAGAACTTACCTATTGCATACTCCTTACTAGCCCCTCTCAATGAAGAACTTACCTATTGCATACCCCTTACTAGCCCCTCTCAATGAAGAACTTACCTATTGCATACTCCTTACTAGCCCCTCTCAATGAAGAACTTACCTATTGAATACCCCTTACTAGCCCCTCTCAATGAAGAACTTACCTATTGCATACCCCTTACTAGCCCCTCTCAATGAAGAACTTACCTATTGCATACTCCTTACTAGCCCCTCTCAATGAAGAACTTACCTATTGTATATCCTTACTAGCCCCTCTCAATGAAGAACTTACCTATTGTATACCCTTACTAGCCCCTCTCAATGAAGAACTTACCTATTGTATACTCCTTACTAGCCCCTCTCAATGAAGAACTTACCTATTGTATACTCCTTACTAGCCCCTCTCAATGAAGAACTTACCTATTGCATACCCCTTACTAGCCCCTCTCAATGAAGAACTTACCTATTGTATACTCCTTACTAGCCCCTCTCAATGAAGAACTTACCTATTGCATACCCCTTACTAGCCCCTCTCAATGAAGAACTTACCTATTGCATACTCCTTACTAGCCCCTCTCAATGAAGAACTTACCTATTGTATATCCTTACTAGCCCCTCTCAATGAAGAACTTACCTATTGTATACTCCTTACTAGCCCCTCTCAATGAAGAACTTACCTATTGCATACCCCTTACTAGCCCCTCTCAATGAAGAACTTACCTATTGCATACTCCTTACTAGCCCCTCTCAATGAAGAACGTACCTATTGTATACCCTTACTAGCCCCTCTCAATGAAGAACTTACCTATTGTATACTCCTCACTAACCCCTCTCAATGAAGAACTTACCTATTGCATACCCCTTACTAGCCCCTCTCAATGAAGAGCTTACCTATTGCATACTCCTTACTAGCCCCTCTCAATGCAGAACTTACCTATTGTATACCCTTACTAGCCCCTCTCAATGAAGAACTTACCTATTGTATACTCCTCACTAACCCCTCTCAATGAAGAACTTACCTATTGCATACCCCTTACTAGCCCCTCTCAATGAAGAGCTTACCTATTGCATACCCCTTACTAGCCCCTCTCAATGAAGAACTTACCTATTGCATACTCCTTACTAGCCCCTCTCAATGAAGAACTTACCTATTGCATACTCCTTACTAGCCCCTCTCAATGAAGAACTTACCTATTGTATACTCCTTACTAGCCCCTCTCAATGAAGAACTTACCTATTGCATACCCCTTACGAGCCCCTCTCAATGAAGAACTTACCTATTGCATACTCCTTACTAGCCCCTCTCAATGAAGAACTTACCTATTGTATACCCTTACTAGCCCCTCTCAATGAAGAACTTACCTATTGTATACTCCTCACTAACCCCTCTCAATGAAGAACTTACCTATTGCATACCCCTTACTAGCCCCTCTCAATGAAGAGCTTACCTATTGCATACCCCTTACTAGCCCCTCTCAATGAAGGATTCATTTCATTGGTACAAATCTGATTATCATCTTCACAAGGAACATGCTGACCTAGTTTGGATCTATTTTTTAATGTTGGAAAAAGCAAAGGAATACCGAAAGGTCAACTGGCCTGTGGTCAGGTCTAATAAAAAGTTCAACTGGCCTGTGGTCAGGTCTAATAAAAAAGCTCTACTGGCCTCTGGCCAAATAAAAGCACACACAACATTAGTCTGTATTGTCATTTAGATGGATTATTCCTGTTTAACATGATTATAAACAATATTTCACAAATATCTTAGTCATTAGTTTTACTGGTGCTGGACCTGCCGTATGTCACTGACTAACTTCATCACATATACTTCTATTGAGAACACTTCACCAATGACGGGAATCAAAATAACAATTTTAGAGTGATAGAGTAAGGGGTTATGGTGTTTAACGCTACTTTCAACAATATTTCAGTAATATCGTGGATAGTGTGATAGGCTTGCACTGATTACTTTGGTAGATATAAATATATTATCAATAAGACCACAATCATGACCTTCACCCTCTTGATGATTTAGGTTAGGTTTAAGTGGTTTAACGCCACATTCAACAATATTTCATTTATATCGTGGCGGTCATTTTTATTGGTGGAGGAAACCAGACTACATGTAGAAACCCACCACCCTGCTGCAAGTTACTGACAAACTTTATCACATAATGTTGTATGGAACACACCTCACCATGAGCAGGGTTTGAACTCACAATGTTCGTGGTGATAAGCATTGATTGCATAGGTAGTTGTAAATCCAGCTACCACTGACGACCCTGATTGACATGGAGTTGTGTTAAAACATACACAGTAATTCTACAACCATACCCATTTTGTGCATCTAGACATATAGCCCTTGGTTGATCTAACCCTTGGTTGATAACAACTTTAACTGAAGAACCATCTGTTTTCATGACAACTATATTATCATAGCCAGTATCAGTGTAAAATATTAGGTCAGATACAGAGTCTACAGCTATACCATCAGCTACTGAACCTGTAAAAATAGATCAATGTTAAATCTGTCTACAGCTATACCATCAGCTACTGAACCTGTAAAAATAGATCAATGTTAAATCTGTCTACAGCTATACCATCAGCTACTGAATCTGTAAAAATAGATCAATGTTAAATCTGTCTACAGCTATACCATCAGCTACTGAACCTGTAAAAATAGATCAATGTTAAATCTGTCTACAGCTATACCATCAGCTACTGAACCTGTAAAAATAGATACATGTTAATTCTGTCTACAGCTATACCATCAGCTACTGAACCTGTAAAAATAGATCAATGTTAAATCTGTCTACAGCTATACCATCAGCTACTGAATCTGTAAAAATAGATCAATGTTAAATCTGTCTACAGCTATACCATCAGCTACTGAATCTGTAAAAATAGATCAATGTTAAATCTGTCTACAGCTATACCATCAGCTACTGAACCTGTAAAAATAGATCAATGTTAAATCTGTCTACAGCTATACCATCAGCTACTGAACCTGTAAAAATAGATACATGTTAATTATGTCTACAGATATACCATCAGCTACTGAATCTGTAAAAATAGATCAATGTTAAATCTGTCTACAGCTATACCATCAGCTACTGAACCTGTAAAAATAGATCAATGTTAAATCTGTCTACAGCTATACCATCAGCTACTGAACCTGTAAAAATAGATCAATGTTAAATCTGTCTACAGATATACTATCAGCTACTGAATCTGTAAAAATAGATCAATGTTAAATCTGTCTACAGCTATACCATCAGCTACTGAATCTGTAAAAATAGATCAATGTTAAATCTGTCTACAGCTATACAATCAGCTACTGAATCTGTAAAAATAGATCAATGTTAAATCTGTCTACAGCTATACCATCAGCTACTGAACCTGTAAAAATAGATCAATGTTAAATCTGTCTACAGCTATACCATCAGCTACTGAATCTGTAAAAATAGATCAATGTTAAATCTGTCTACAGCTATACCATCAGCTACTGAATCTGTAAAAATAGTTCAATGTTAAATCTGTCTACAGCTATACCATCAGCTACTGAACCTGTAAAAATAGATCAATGTTAAATCTGTCTACAGCTATACTATCAGCTACTGAGTCTGTAAAAATAGATCAATGTTAAATCTGTCTACAGCTATACCATCAGCTACTGAACCTGTAAAAATAGATCAATTCTAAATCTGTCTACAGCTATACCATCAGCTACTGAACCTGTAAAAATAGATACATGTTAAATCTGTCTACAGATATACCATCAGCTACTGAATCTGAAAAAATAGATCAATGTTAAATCTGTCTACAGCTATACCATCAGCTACTGAACCTGTAAAAATAGATCAATGTTAAATCTGTCTACAGCTATAGCATCAGCTACTGAACCTGTAAAAATAGATCAATGTTAAATCTGTCTACAGATATACCATCAGCTACTGAATCTGTAAAAATAGATCAATGTTAAATCTGTCTACAGCTATACCATCAGCTACTGAATCTGTAAAAATAGATCAATGTTAAATCTGTCTACAGCTATACCATCAGCTACTGAATCTGTAAAAATAGATCAATGTTAAATCTGTCTACAGCTATACCATCAGCTACTGAACCTATAAAAATAGATCAATGTTAAATCTGTCTACAGCTATACCATCAGCTACTGAACCTGTAAAAATAGATCAATGTTAAATCTGTCTACAGCTATACCATCAGCTACTGAACCTGTAAAAATAGATCAATGTTAAATCTGTCTACAGCTATACCATCAGCTACTGAACCTGTAAAAATAGATTAATGTTAAATCTGTCTACAGCTATACCATCAGCTACTGAATCTGTAAAAATAGATACATGTTAAATCTGTCTACAGCTATACCATCAGCTACTGAACCTGTAAAAATAGATACATGTTAATTCTGTCTACAGCTATCTGTCTACAGATATACCATCAGCTACGTACACTGAACCTGTAAAAAAGGTAATATATCTTATTAAGTTTGACTATAAACCAATCAGTAATGTCAACTATTTTATTTGAAACATAGTTCAGCTTAGTCTTAAATTTTTAATATTGAAGAGACCTAAAATGAAGAAATTTTATGATCTTGTAATGCTCCCTGGTCGTGCACTATAGAAACAGATATGTTTTCATGACTTGATGATGAAGGTGAAATAATGACTTCTCAATTTTTGAGAAAAGTTTGTTTTTTTTAGATGAAGAGAATTCTTCATATGAACAAAATTATGTAATCATTAAACAGTTACATTCATCTCTCTCTTCTCCTATTTCTGATGGTGATAGACTGTTACTACCGGTGTAAGACAAGTCTGTATCCTCTCTCCTCTCCTATTTCTGATGGTGATAAACTGGGTCAGTAAAACAGCATATAAAGAACCTACAGGCATACAATGGACATTACAAACCAGATTGGAAGATCTTGACTTCGTAGTCGATATATGTATGTTATCTCATCGTTACCAATATATGCAAAACCAGGCCACCAATCTTGAGGAAATAGAAAAACAAACAGGTCTTCTCATTAATCCACAAAAGACAAAAGCGATGAGAATCAACACCACTCAAACAGATAAGATTACTATCAGAGACACTGAAGTAGAAAATGTTGAACAATTCACATACCTAGGCAGCATCATCATCACTACAGGGGGGACCGACGAAGACATCAAAGCTCGGAAAAGAAAAGCTCAACAAGCCTTTGCCATGCTTAAGCCAGTTTGGAGAAGTACCACCTTGAGAACAAGAACCAAACTAAGGCTCTTCAATTCTAATGTCAAATCTATCCTTCTCTACGGCTCTGAAACATGGAGAGAAACAGCATCTTCTATCAAAGCACTTCAAGTCTTTCTGAACCATTTGCTTCAGAACTATCTTGGGAGTGAGGTGGCCAGATACCATCAACAATAAAGAACTACGGAGAAAAACAAAACAGCAATCAATCAACTTAACAATAAGATCAAGACGATGGAAGTGGATAGGGCACACACCGAGAAAGACAAATAACAACATTACAAAACAGACCTTAGAATGGAACCCCCAAGGAAAAAGAAAGGGAGGTAGACCAAAGAACTCATGGCGCAGAGGTATTATCTCAGAGCTGCAGGCCATAAATACAACACGGGGAGAGGCAAAGAGGAAAGACCAAGACAGGACGAGGTGGAAAGAAACTGTGGTTGCTCTATGTCCCCCATGGGATGAAGTGGAATAAGTCAAGTAAGTCATTCATCATTTGACAGTAATACTCATCAGAAATACCTGTTGCAATCATCTTGACTGAAAGTTTTTTTTAATTGTGTGCACCATTGAGCTTTTCTAATAGGTGATAAATGCAGCTGATATTGTTAATTGGACAAGTCAAAACGTATTAAACCTAAGTATAATTAATGTAAGATAATGTACAGTAGATGTAAGTTAATGTACAGTAGATGTTAGTTAATGTACAGTAGATGTAAGTTAATGTACAGTAAATGTAAGTTAATGTACAGTAGATGTAAGTTAATGTACAGTAGATGTAAGTTAATGTACAGTAGATGTAAGTTAATGTACAATAAATGTAAGTTAATGTACAGTAGATGTAAGTTAATGTACAGTAGATGTAAGTTAATGTACAGTAGAATGTAAGTTAATGTACAGTAGATGTAAGTTAATGTACAATAGATGTAAGTTAATGTACAGTAGATGTTAGTTAATGTACCGTAAATGTAAGTTAATGTACAGTACATGTAAGTTAATGTACAGTAGATGTAAGTTAATGTACATTAAATGTAAGTTAATGTACAGTACATGTAAGTTAATGTACAGTAGATGTAAGTTAATGTACAGTAGATGTAAGTTAATGTACATTAAATGTAAGTTAATGTACAGTACATGTAAGTTAATGTACATTAAATGTAAGTTAATGTACAGTACATGTAAGTCAATGTACATCAAATATAAGTTAATGTACAGTAAATGTAAGCTAATGTACAATAAATGTAAGTCACTGTACATTAAATGTAAGTTAATGTAAGGTAATGTACAGTTAATGTACAATAAATGTAAGTCAATGTACAGTAAATGTAAGATAATGTACAGTTCATGTTAGTTAATGTAAAATAATGTACAGTTCATGTTAGTTAATGTAAGTTAATGAACGTTAATGTACAGTAAATGTAAGTTAATGTGTAGTTAATGTAAGTTAATGTAAAAAATAAAATATCTATATAAAAGAAAATATAGAAAAAAAACATCATTATCATATTTTGCCACTGCCATTTTATGGTGTATGTACAATATACAATTATTGCCTTCATATGAGGTGAACATTATACATTATTGACTTTGGAATGGGTTGCTTTCTGGATTTATCAAGCTGAAAAAATGTAATATTCACCAAACCGCAGGCGAGGTGAATATACGTTTTTAAAGGTAGCAACCTATCCAAAGTCAATGATTGTTTTTATTTCATGAAAATGTTTTATTGTTATCTACTTACAAATTCATCGTCATACCAATCAAATATCACAATTTTGGAACGTTTGTTTATATGGTTCAGTCGAAAAACAAACATTAAATGCAATGTCATTGAACAACGAAAGAACAAATTTGATAGGATAGCAAAAGTCCGGTTTTCCCCCATCTATTTTGATGCCTTGCGAGGGTGATATCACTTTCTGGACACCTGCCAGGATCTATTTTTAGCTGAGAGGGTGATATCGCAAATACTCAAAACCTCTTAATCAGTTTTAAGCCAATCATATGCAAGCTAAATTACATTCATGTAATAACAAAAGTTGTCAACCTGGGGGTGGTTGTTTTCCATAAGGGAGAACAACCTCTTGAGGGTTGACAGCTTGATGTTCACCTCATATGTTGTCCACTGGCTTATCTCCCTCACCAGTAAATTTTACCTAAAATATCTGCATAGTCATATTACTTTTATATATATAAAAAAAATATGTAAGGTATAGTTACGAGCAGTGTGTTCTCCCCCTCGCCCCTCCCTCCTAATGATCTCTGTTAGTCTACTTACTACTCCCTAACTGTAACACAGTGGTAACCTTTCTGTTATCTAGATTGGCACTCCTGATCTGTTTACTACCTACATCTGTCCAGTAAACAACTCTCTTCAAAGGATCGTAGTCAATGGCAACAGGATTGTCAGTTCCTATCAGAGGAATTGTGATGTAACTTCCTGTGGTTAAATCAATTCGGTAAATTAACTGTTTCCTACTATCAGTAACCAACAACCAATTGTCTGGTATCTGTGCTGAAAGATTACAAATACATCACATGTAGTGAGCAAACAACAAAATTCCATGATTTATTACAATTATCTAATTTATTATAACAAATAAGTACATAAAGAAAACAAAATAAAATACAAAACAACAAAACAAAACTAGAAGTTCACATCAGCCTGTATTACTGACCTGATTATTCATACTAGAGTTTGCATGTTTTAAGTTCAATCAATCTAGATTTTGAGGAAACTTTATACAGAACGTTCCATAGATGCTTCCTACCAAGTTTCAGTTCATTTGGCCAAGCGGTTTCAGAGGAGATTTATTAGAAATCGACCATTCAGAAAAAAGAATTGCCTATTTTGGCGTTGTTTGTTAACGGATCGGGACGAAATGAGCCATCTTTATAGAGGATCTTCTATAGATGCTTCCTACCAAGTTTTGATTCATTTGACCAAGCGGTTACAGAGGAGAAGATTCTTAGAAATCAGAAAAGCGGTTACAGAGGAGAAGATTTAAAAATATCAGACAATCAGAAACAAGAATTGCCTGTGGCGGCCATGTTCGTTAACAGATCGGGGTGAAATGAGCAATCTTCATAGAGGACCTTCTATAGATGCTTCCTACCAAGTTTCGATTCATTTGGCCAAGCGGTTTCAGAGGAGAAGATTTTTAGAAATCAGCCATTCAGAAACAAGAATTGCCTATGGCGGTCATGTTTGTTATCAGATCGGGACAAAATAATGTGCAATCTGTATAGAGGACCTTCCATAGATGCTTCCTGCTAAGCTTCAGTTCATTTGGCAAAGAGGTTTCAGAGGAGAAGATTAAATTGTGAAAAGTTAACGGACGACAGACAACGGACACCAAGTGATGGCAAAAGCTCACGTTGCCTTTGGCAAGGTGAGCTAAAAATGCATCAAACCTGTCAAAATTACATGAAAAATATAAATATGTATATCTTTAATAATTGTATATAGGTTCTGAGAAACTTTTTCCAAGATGTCGAATGTGACGGTACAGATATTTCAGAAGATATTGACTAGGAAGTTCAAGTGCATATCCAACTTATTGTTCCAACTTTGGAACAATTTTATTGTTATATCTATGTATGAACGTTTTTGTTTTATTGTTTTATATTTATATTAATAAAATAAGTAGATCACAAGTGTTTTTATTATTTCCGTTTTGCACAGCTGATTCAGCGATTGATGCCACTTCCCCTCTAGCCGATATTTGAATGATCTACTGACAATATTTACACTTCCTTAACTTCCACTCCCAAAAGTACATGTTTACAAAGTTCCTAGTTGTTACTAATTGATAATAATAGATTTTTCATATTAAATGAAACCACAATGCTTTGGTTACGACCACCATTTTTCTACAGGTAAGTTGTACACCTGATACATTTATTATTGTTTTGTTTTTTGTTTATTTCTTATTTAAAATTGCTTACTATAGCAAATATAGTTTTAATCTTTCACTTTTATAAATAAATAATCAGGTTTTTGAAAATTATTGAATTTTGAAGTACTGGTCTCAGGGAAATATTTCCGTTAACATTCGTCTAAAGTGTAGTAACAGATCAAGGTAAACACGGGTTGATTGTGTGATGAGACTATATATAGCTACCGGCGAGTGATTGAAGTTGAAAACGTTTGTCACTAAATTGATAGTTGCTGAAAGAAAGTAGGTCTAGGTTTATGATGTTAAAATGACCACAGTTATGAGCTCCCCACCCATTAGATCTACACTGGCTGATACTAGTTTCTGAACCACTACAATATGTACTTACATGGCGAGCAGACGACACCAGCGTCCTCCTGATGACCACAGATATGAGCTCCCCACCCATTAGATCTACACTGGGTGATACTAGTTTCTGAACCACTACAATATGTACTTACATGGCGAGCAGACGACACCAGCGTCCTCCTGATGACCACAGATATGAGCTCCCCACCCATTAGATCTACACTGGGTGATACTAGTTTCTGAACTATTACAATATGTACTTACATGGTGAGCAGACGACACCAGCGTCCTCCTGATGACCACAGATATGAGCTCCCCACCCATTAGATCTACACTGGGTGATACTAGTTTCTGAACCACTACAATATGTACTTACATGGTGAGCAGACAACACCAGCATCCTCCTGATGACCACAATTATGAGCTCCCCACCCATTAGATCTACATTGGGTGATACTAGTTTCTGAACCACTACAATATGTACTTACATGGTGAGCAGACGACACCAGCATCCTCCTGTTGACCACAGTTATGAGCTCCCCACCCATTGGATCTACACTGGGTGATACTAGTTTCTGAACTATTACAATATGTACTTACATGGTGAGCAGACGACACCAGCGTCCTCCTGATGACCAGTTATGAGCTCCCAAACCATTAGATCTACACTGGGTGATACTAGTTTCTGAACTATTACAATATGTACTTACATGGTGAGCAGACGACACCAGCGTCCTCCTGATGACCACAGTTATGAGCTCCCAAACCATTAGATCTACACTGGGTGATACTAGTTTCTGAACTACTACAATATGTACTTGCATGGTGAGCAGACGACACCAGCGTCCTCCTGATGACCACAGATATGAGCTCCCCACCCATTAGATTTACACTGGGTGATACTAGTTTCTGAACCACTACAATATGTACTTACATGGTGAGCAGACGACACCAGCGTCCTCCTGATGACCACAGATATGAGCTCCCCACCCATTAGATCTACACTGGGTGATACTAGTTTCTGAACCACTACAATATGTACTTACATGGTGAGCAGAAGACACCAGCGTCCTCCTGATGACCACAGTTATGAGCTCCCCACCCATTAGATCTACACTGGGTGATACTAGTTTCTGAACCACTACAATATGTACTTACATGGTGAGCAGACAACACCAGCATCCTCCTGATGACCACAATTATGAGCTCCCCACCCATTAGATCTACACTGGGTGATACTAGTTTCTGAACTACTACAATATGTACTTGCATGGTGAGCAGACGACACCAGCATCCTCCTGATGACCACAGATATGAGCTCCCCACCCATTAGATCTACACTGGGTGATACTAGTTTCTGAACTATTACAATATGTACTTACATGGTGAGCAGACGACACCAGCATCCTCCTGATGACCACAGTTATGAGCTCCCCACCCATTAGATCTACACTGGGTGATACTAGTTTCTGAACTACTACAATATGTACTTGCATGGTGAGCAGACGACACCAGCGTCCTCCTGATGACCACAGATATGAGCTCCCCACCCATTAGATCTACACTGGGTGATACTAGTTTCTGAACTATTACAATATGTACTTACATGGTGAGCAGACGACACCAGCATCCTCCTGATGACCACAGTTATGAGCTCCCCACCCATTAGATCTACACTGGGTGATACTAGTTTCTGAACTACTACAATATGTACTTACATGGTGAGCAGACGACACCAGCGTCCTCCTGATGACCACAGATATGAGCTCCCCACCCATTAGATCTACACTGGGTGATACTAGTTTCTGAACTACTACAATATGTACTTGCATGGTGAGCAGACGACACCAGCGTCCTCCTGATGACCACAGATATGAGCTCCCCACCCATTAGATCTACACTGGGTGATACTAGTTTCTGAACTACTACAATATGTACTTGCATGGTGAGCAGACGACACCAGCGTCCTCCTGATGACCACAGATATGAGCTCCCCACCCATTAGATCTACACTGGCTGATACTAGTTTCTGAACCACTACAATATGTACTTGCATGGTGAGCAGACAACACCAGCATCCTCCTGATGACCACAGATATGAGCTCCCCACCCATTAGATCTACACTGGGTGATACTAGTTTCTGAACCACTACAATATGTACTTACATGGTGAGCAGACAACACCAGCATCCTCCTGATGACCACAGATATGAGCTCCCCACCCATTAGATCTACACTGGGTGATACTAGTTTCTGAACTATTACAATATGTACTTACATGGTGAGCAGACAACACCAGCATCCTCCTGATGACCACAGATATGAGCTCCCCACCCATTAGATTTACACTGGGTGATACTAGTTTCTGAACTATTACAATATGTACTTACATGGCGAGCAGACAACACCAGCATCCTCCTGATGACCACAGATATGAGCTCCCCACCCATTAGATTTACACTGGGTGATACTAGTTTCTGAACCACTACAATATGTACTTACATGGTGAGCAGACGACACCAGCGTCCTCCTGATGACCACAGTTATGAGCTCCCCACCCATTAGATCTACACTGGGTGATACTAGTTTCTGAACCACTACAATATGTACTTACATGGTGAGCAGACAACACCAGCATCCTCCTGATGACCACAGATATGAGCTCCCCACCCATTAGATCTACACTGGGTGATACTAGTTTCTGAACTATTACAATATGTACTTACATGGCGAGCAGACAACACCAGCATCCTCCTGATGACCACAGATATGAGCTCCCCACCCATTAGATCTACACTGGCTGATACTAGTTTCTGAACTATTACAATATGTACTTACATGGTGAGCAGACAACACCAGCATCCTCCTGATGACCACAGATATGAGCTCCCCACCCCTTAGATCTACACTGGGTGATACTAGTTTCTGAACTATTACAATATGTACTTACATGGCGAGCAGACAACACCAGCATCCTCCTGATGACCACAGATATGAGCTCCCCACCCATTAGATTTACACTGGGTGATACTAGTTTCTGAACCACTACAATATGTACTTACATGGTGAGCAGACGACACCAGCGTCCTCCTGATGACCACAGTTATGAGCTCCCCACCCATTAGATCTACACTGGGTGATACTAGTTTCTGAACCACTACAATATGTACTTACATGGTGAGCAGACAACACCAGCATCCTCCTGATGACCACAGATATGAGCTCCCCACCCATTAGATCTACACTGGGTGATACTAGTTTCTGAACTATTACAATATGTACTTACATGGCGAGCAGACAACACCAGCATCCTCCTGATGACCACAGATATGAGCTCCCCACCCATTAGATCTACACTGGCTGATACTAGTTTCTGAACCACTACAATATGTACTTACATGGCGAGCAGACAACACCAGCATCCTCCTGATGACCACAGATATGAGCTCCCCACCCATTAGATCTACACTGGCTGATACTAGTTTCTGAACCACTACAATATGTACTTACATGGTGAGCAGACAACACCAGCATCCTCCTGATGACCACAGATATGAGCTCCCCACCCATTAGATCTACACTGGGTGATACTAGTTTCTGAACTATTACAATATGTACTTACATGGTGAGCAGACGACACCAGCGTCCTCCTGATGACCACAGATATGAGCTCCCCACCCATTAGATCTACACTGGGTGATACTAGTTTCTGAACTACTACAATATGTACTTGCATGGTGAGCAGACAACACCAGCGTCCTCCTGATGACCACAGATATGAGCTCCCAAACCATTAGATCTACACTGGGTGATACTAGTTTCTGAACCACTACAATATGTACTTACATAGTGAGCAGACAACACCAGCATCCTCCTGATGACCACAGTTATGAGTTCCCCACCCATTAGATCTACACTGGGTGATACTAGTTTCTGAACCACTACAATATGTACTTACATGGTGAGCAGACGACACCAGCATCCTCCTGATGACCACAGTTATGAGTTCCCCACCCATTAGATTTACACTGGGTGATACTAGTTTCTGAACCACTACAATATATACTTACATGGTGAGCAGACGACACCAGCGTCCTCCTGATGACCACAGTTATGAGCTCCCAAACCATTAGATCTACACTGGGTGATACTAGTTTCTGAACCACTACAATATGTACTTACATGGTGAGCAGACGACACCAGCGTCCTCCTGATGACCACAGTTATGAGCTCCCCACCCATTAGATCTACACTGGGTGATACTAGTTTCTGAACCACTACAGTTGGTGTTATCTAACCAGATCTGTCCTGTACCTTCTCCATAAAATCCTGCTGTTCTTGCTACAGCATTTGTTCTGAATATTAAATAAATCAATATAATACTATAGCAGAGGTTTACCCCTTTCTGGAGTTTTCAGTAATGTTAATAATTTTTGTCAGTAATTTGGGCCCTTTGTCAGTAATCTTTCATGATGAAAATTAACATAGAGAGATTTATTGAAATGTATATGATGTATTTGGCAATGAGTTCACACATTCAAACTTCAGCCCGGGTGACTGCTCTCTGATTATCAGTTTCTGTCGACGATTTAGTAAGAAAACTCGATATAGATCTGTTGGATTTTTGTAAAGCACACTAAGTTCCTTGTGAGTTTTAGACTTGATGTGTCTTTTGCAGTCATTTTTCCCCACATGCAAACAATAGAAGTCTATCGAACAGGTCGTACAACGAATGTAGTATTCACCACGCTGTGATCTTGTTAAAGTCAGTCAAATTTCATGATACATGATACAGGTCCCTGTATCTCTGCAAGATTTTTTTTTCTTCGTCGGCGTTGCATCGCCATCCACTGCTTCGTCTACGTCTCATTTTCTTTTAGCAGACATTGGCACACATGTCAACACGGTGACCTGCCTTCACAAAATGATAAGTCTAGAAACGTTCCGAGTATATTATCATCAATGTTGTTGTAGCACTTTTTTAAACAGGAAAATCAAGCGCAATCTTGACAAAGCACTTACACGACCAAGAAGGAAAAAAAATGTCGGTACAAAACAGGGAAGCGTAATTCCTGGAGGTAGATCCGTAATCCGTATTTTGAAACTAAAATCCTGGACAATTACGGAAATTCCCTAATGGTAAACAGCTCTGCTATAATTACAAAACTATTGCTTCATGTGATCTTCTTGATCAACATGTCTATTTCCACATTTAAAACCAAATATGTTATGGTGTTTAATGCCACTTTCAACAATACTGCAGTTAAATCATGGCTGTCTGTTTTATTGGTGGAAGAATGCCCAAAGAAAACCACTGACCTGCAGCAAAATCACTGACAAACTTTTTCACATAAAGTTGTATTGAGTACACCTCACCATGAGTGGGATTCGGACTCACAATTTTAGTGCTGATAGGCAATGATTGCACAGTTAGTTGTAAATTCAACTACCATACCATCACAACCATGACTGTTAGGTCAGCTTGCGGGTGAGAGAGTGAGTGAGTGATTGTTGTTTAACGGCAATTCAGCAATTCTTCTGTTAATTTCAATGAAATGATGATGAGGTCTGCTTTGTAGTAGACAAACATACTGTGTTGGATTTTTATAGTGCTAGCTCACTGAAACAACAGGCAGCGGGTAGCCATGTCGCTCCACTTGGACAAATTTTTCTCATTCCAAGCTAACCAATCTTTGCTCTTTTTCCTTAATGCTGCGTGCTTAGTGGAGAAGCAACAAATACCAATTTTATAATCTTTGGTTTGACCCGACCGAGGCTCGAACCAACTATCTACCACACTCGAGGCAAACACACTTACCATTATGCCACTGATGTGGTCAGTTTTGAGCCACCGGGTTGATCATATACAAATATGGTCCTTCATGAAAAGATAATATCCAAAATTATCACATTGAGAAGGATTTATTTCTCGAAGCCCGAAGGCTGTATTTTGTACGGTGTCAAACACCTAGATGAATATCTCCCTGCTATTTTGTAAAGTGCTAAACATCTAGATGATGATATCTTCCGTATTTTGTACAGTGTTAAATATATGAACGAAGATCATATTTGTGAATTTTACAGTTTATTTATAGCTGTGTTACATGATTACAAGGTAGACAGGCCTCTTTGCATATGTATGTGTTTATATCTTACGTTTGATATCCCAGCATGCCACATATCACTCCAGCAGTGCTTGCTGACCAACCGTCATCACAAATCGTTCCCCACTGACCATATGCATACACCTCCACACGGCCAGAAAATGAATTACGTCCATTAACAAGTCTAACATACACTTTACTAGGATTTGGAGTTGGACGGGCAGATGTTATTCTAGCCGGAGGACGATAAGTTGTCATTCCTGAAGAACCTAAAAAAAAACATTTTTGACAACTTGTCTAATTAAATTTCCATCAGGATTTTTTTAATTAGGAATAGGATTATGGTGTTTAATGCCACTTTCAACAATATTTCAACTATATTGTGGTGATCAGTTTTATTGGTGGAGGAAACCAGAGTACTAGGAGAAAATCACTGACCTGCTGCAAGGCACTGACATTCTTTATCACATAAAGTTGTATTGGGTACACGTCGACAATGAGTGGGATTCGAAATCACAACTTTAATGGTGATAGGCACTGATTGCACAGGTACATGTTAATCTAATTACCAAACGGTCCCTCGGGACTGTTTGGATAGCATTTCAAGCTAAAAGAAAGTTTATAGAATCTATCTTTTTTTCTACTGAAATGATAGCAAATTAAATATCAGGAAGCAAACCCATAATCCTATGTTAAATGATGTCCTTTTGGTGGCAATATTAGATTTCCCAAAACCTGTTATGCTTATACCTTAGGTCCCTATCACCATGATTCTTTTCCAGTGTAATCAGTGTTTATCATCATCAGTTTATTAGTTCTATTTCTGTACTCAGTAAAACTCTATGTGATATAGTTTGTCAGATACTTGTGATAGATATGTGGTTGTCTACGAATAATCATGCATTCTCTACATATAAAACTCACTCATAATATAACTGGAATATTATTTTCTAATTTAATTTGATTTGAATACTGCAATCTGATTGGCTGATCCACTTGCAGAAAATTTTGGGTTGGTATTGTGACGTCACCAACATATTCATTCGTCAACGACAAATTCAAATGAAATAATCGTAATAAAAATCGAAGAATCAATAAATTCTGTTGTAAAATTAAATTATAAGGAATATTTGAAATTTTTGAACAGGTTATACTTGTATAAACCTGGTTTGGTACAGCTTATGGTTTTCATAAAACGCTTCACGGTTTATTAAGCGTAAACTGCCCCAAACCAGGTTATATCGTATAACCTGTTTAAAAATTTCAAATATTCCTTAAATAATAATAATAATAATAATAACAAAAAAAAAAAAAAAAAAAATTAAAGACAAAAATAATTATAATGATTTTAAACTATGCCCAGCGGTGGCAGCCTTCTTGAATTTCCAATCAATATAAATAATGTAAACATCCTAATCAATAGGATCCTGTGCTAAACTATTGTAGTGGCCATCTTGGATTTCTGTTCAATATAAAATCACTTTGAAGAGCTCTATCAAAGAAACATTCCAACCAAGTGGCAAGTATACTTCCAATTCTAATATGACGTCTTTCATTGGCTATTTAAATACTGCTGTGACAAAATTTCCAATATATTGCACATGGGATATTGCCAACAGATTTTATTCCTGAGTGATTTCATGCTTTTTTACAGGACTGTAGTACATATAAACATTAAATGTTTGTTTTCTTTCTGTACATATGCATTTTTTTTTAAATACTATTCTAAAGAAAACCATCTATAGACTTTGACTTTGTACATTGTCGTGATCTGGTGATGTCGATTTCAAGAAATGGTTGTGTAATTGTATTTGTTTAGCATTTTACTCAAAATGCCATCAAATTGGAAAAAAGATGAAAGTTGATTTTGTTACGAGATCTTTTTGGCCGTTGGTCACTTTTGCCCCCTCATATCTTAGAAAGTCTAAACCTCAACAAATTTATTGGAATACTACCAACAGACATTTTATGATGAATTCAATAGATAAAAATTAAACTTAAAATTAAATAATGAAGTTATCATCTTGGGCGTTGGTCCTTTTTGACTATTTTTATCTCTGAAACAAGAGCTAGGTCAAATATGTATGAAAAAGTCAGTCAAGACATATCACAGGGAAAGGAATCTAAAAACAAATAAACACTATCAAAATCTGACAATTCAAAATTTTGTGTGTTGGTCATTTTTACCTCCTTATATCTAAAACTAGAGACTCCCAAGAGCCTGTAATCGCTCACCTGGTTTTTAATTTGACATCTAAAGTTGATAGAAAATGGGGGTGTTACACATAATTTTGAAAGTGGGCCACCAAAAGATAATTTCAACTCAAATTTCTGAGCAACAGATTTTGATGTGATTTTTTTTCTCATATGATATGGCTAAATGGAATAAACTGGCTGAAAAAATCTCACAGAAAAACCCATAATGTATGTTAAACTACTAATTGCCATGTAGCTGCAGCTAAAATTTCAGTTCATTTTGATGTGTAATAAAGCAAAAATAGATAACTAAAGAAATTTCTATTTTTAGTAACAGCAGCCATTTTGAATGGAGTGCTGGGCTGTCGGACACAATATAGAAAGGGGTCCACCCAAGGACCGTCCCAGTCAAATTTGCTTTAATTTAGTTTAGCAGTTTCAGAGGAGAAGATTTAAATGTGATCTTTTATCAAAATTTGTCTAATTTGTATAATCGGTATAAATCGGTTGACAGAAAAATTTCACAGAAAAACCCAGAATATTGTTAATCTACTCATTGTCATGTAGCTGCAGTTAAAATTTGAGCTCATTTTAATTTATAATAAAGCAGCAATGGACAATTGAAGAAATTTCTATTTTTAGTAACAGCAACCATCTTGAATGGAGGGCGGAGCTGTCGGACACAATTTTGAAAGGGACCCACCCAGGGACCATTCCTGCCAGGTTAGGTTTAATTTGGTTCAGCAGTTTCAGAGGAGAAGATTTAAATGTGAAAGTTTACGATGTATGACGGATGGATGACGGACACCAAGTGATGGCAAAAGCTCACTTGGCCTTTGGCCAGGTGAGCTAAAAAACATAAGAGCTATACAATATTTGTTGGCGTACAACATAAAGAGAAACAAGATGAACTGTGAGCTATTGCTCACTCATGATACCCCCGCTCTTCGGCAAACAGGAAGTAGGAATCTGATGGATCCAAAAACGCTTCCCACGATATGGGGTACCTATATGAAGCTTGTGACCAAATATCAGATCTCTGCCATCAATAGTTGCTGAGAAAAATGTGACGGAATATGTGCATATATGTTCAATGTGTATAAAAACCAACTAAGTAGGCAAACAGGAAGTAGGAATCTGACGGGTCCAAAAACGCTTCCCACAATATGGCATACATATATGAAGCTTGTGACCAAATATCAGATTCCTGTCATCAATAGTTGCTTAGAAAAATGCGACGAAAAATGAGCATATATGTTCAATGTGTATAAAAATCAACAGTCGGCAAACAGGAAGTAGGAATCTGATGGGTCCAAAAACGTTTCCCACGATATGGGATACCTATATGAAGCTTGTGACCAAATATCAGATCTCTGCCATCAATAGTTGCTGAGAAAAATGTGACGGAATATGTGCATATATGTTCAATGTGTATAAAAACCAACTAAGTAGGCAAACAGGAAGTAGGAATCTGACGGGTCCAAAAACGCTTCCCACAATATGGCATACATATATGAAGCTTGTGACCAAATATCAGATTCCTGTCATCAATAGTTGCTTAGAAAAATGCGACGAAAAATGAGCATATATGTTCAATGTGTATAAAAATCAACAGTCGGCAAACAGGAAGTAGGAATCTGATGGGTCCAAAAACGTTTCCCACGATATGGGATACCTATATGAAGCTTGTGACCAAATATCAGATCTCTGCCATCAATAGTTGCTGAGAAAAATGCGGCGAAAAATGAGCATATATGTTCAATGTGTATAAAAATCAACAAAGTCGGCAAACAGGAAGTAGGAATCTGATGGGTCCAAAAATGCTTCCCACGATATGGGGTACCTATATGAAGCTTGTGACCAAATATCAGATTTCTGCCATCAATAGTTGCTGAGAAAAATGCGACGAAAAATATCTTGGACGGACAGACAGACAGAGGTAAAACAGTATACCCCACTCCCCCTTCAGGGAGCGGGGGGTATAATTAAAACAGGATCATAAAGAAGAATTATAAAAATTAGTTGACAAATAAATGCTCTACATACAAAAAAAAAAGAGAAAATACCCTTTTTGACAACTTGGGGCCTCTTGTTTGGAAACAGATGGGGTTACTAGCATCCCAACCTTTATTAAGTATGCTGTATCATTGCATAAAAATATCAGGAAGACTAGAACAAAAGTTATCACAAGAAAACCATTTTGTCTACATACATACAAGCACAATAACAGACTCAATGAAACATATGACCTACTAAGTTTTATTTGGGTCTTATATAAATGTCATGTTATATATTTTATTTGGGTCATATATAAATGTTATGTTATATATTTTATTAGGGTCATATATAAATGTCATTTTATATATTTTATTTACTAACTTCCTGCACAAATGACACCAACATCTTCTGTATGACGACAGTTAGTTACTCCCATTGGTGCATGAGGACACTGTGATAAACTGGTTTCATTCCCGTTACAACGTACATTATCCAACCAAATTTGTCCAGTTCCAGCTCCATAGTATGCCCTGGTTTTAGCAACTGCTCCAGAACTAAAAGAAATTTACAAGCACACTATGTTTAATTACATAATCTTTTTGTCTTACTTTGATCAAGTATAAATGAACAAATAATGAAATTTATAGTTTATTTTAAAATTGTATAATTAATAATAAGACAAACAATAAATAAAGGGAGATAATTGTAAACAAGGGAGGTTTTCTTATCATAGCCTTATTTTTCTTAAGGCAGTTACTAAAGGAATTAGGATGATATGAAACAATAAATTACACCTTATACAAAACTTTGTCATAACTTAACAATTCTAACCAGCCTTTGTCAATAATATTTCAGTCATATTGTAGCCAGTCAGCATTATTGGTTAGGGAGACCAAGGAAGAAGACATATCTGTTACATGTGTAACAGTAGAGCATGTTTTGCCTCCGAAAAATGCAATGTCACCGATGGGATTCAATCCCGAGACCTCTCGCATTGTATGGCACCGCTCTACCAACTGAGCTACAGGATCTTCTTTAGCTCAGTTGGTAGAGCAGTGGCTTACAATAAGAAGTGAACTTACGAAGGATAACCCAGCATTCTACATACAACACGTGCCGACGAAGACCCGAAATAATCATCACAGACAGTTCCCCATGTACCATTGAATAAAACTTCTACTCTTCCATTCTGATGATTACTGCCACCTTGCAGTCTCACTTGGAATGTATCTAAAAAAAATACAGTGAGTTGGACATCAATAAAAAAAATCATTGTTTACAATAATCTAACTGATCAACCACAATTGTCTCTATCCCTAAAAAAAATGATCAACCAAAAATGTTTCCAAAAAAAAAAATAACACAAACTTGTCCCCACCCCAAAAAGATTGATCCATCAAGATTGTTCCTACCCAAAAATAATTACCCACCAAAATTGTCCCTAACCCTAAAAATTGACCCACAAAAAGTGTCCCTACCCAAAAAACTGACCCACCAAAGTTATCCTTACCTGAAAATATTGACCCCCCCTCCCCCCCAAAAAAATCATTTTCCTTACCCCAAAAATTTACCCACCAAACTTGTCCCTACCCAAAAATTTACATAACAAAATTGTCCCTACCAACAAAAAAAAATGCCCCACCAAAAAACAGCCAATCAAAACATGGTATCTTATATATAAAGTTTCTTGATTTGCAAGATTTTGCAAGACTCCTACTCGTAAGTCTGATGACCATAAGGCCATTAAGTCAGATTTAAATGGAAACTAACATATACCTTGAACTTGGTAGAACTTGTTTTATTTGATAACATGACACAAGAATATGTACATAATTGTTAGCTGAATTTGTCCTGATAACTCAAAAACTCATCTAATTTGTGATCTAATATAGTATGTTCCTTTGAACTTGGTCTAACCAATATGATTTTAGCTGGACTTGTATGAACAGCTACAAATGTATTCAATCAACTGTGATTTACAGCATGTGTACCAGGTTCATGATCGATTTTACATGTGAATATTCTTGAACCAGACTTACCTAGTTGACACCGCACACCAACATCTTCAGCATGACGACAATTATGTTGTCCAAGTGGTTTAGATGAACACTGGAAGATTGTTGGTTCAGTGCCTTCACACTTTACATCATCTAATAATATAGGTCCTGACCCTTGTCCATAAAAACCTCCTCGTGTAGCAGTAGCCCCAGTTCTGTAAAAATAATAATTAACAGGATTACAGACCTATTAGAGTTTAATGCCACTGTAAACAATATTTCAATTACATCGTAGAGTTCAGCTTCAGCTAAATCATAGAGGTCAGATTCAGATACATCATAGAGGTCAGATTCAGCTACATCATAGAGGTCAGATTCAGTTACATCATAGAGGTCAGATTCAGTTACATCATAGAGGTCAGATTCAGTTACATCATACAGGTCAGATTCAGTTACATCATAGAGGTCAGATTCAGTTACATCGTACAGGTCAGATTCAGTTACATCATAGAGGTCAGATTCAGATACATCATACAGGTCAGATTCAGTTACATCGTAGAGGTCAGATTCTGTTACATCGTAGAGGTCAGATTCAGCTACATCATACAGGTCAGATTCAGTTACATCATACAGGTCAGATTCAGTTACATCGTAGAGGTCAGATTCAGCTACATCATACAGGTCAGATTCTGTTACATCGCAGAGGTCAGATTCAGTTACATCATACAGGTCAGATTCAGTTACATCGTAGAGGTCAGATTCTGTTACATCGTAGAGGTCAGATTCAGCTACATCATACAGGTCAGATTCAGCTACATTATACAGGTCAAATTCAGTTACATCATACAGGTCAGATTCAGTTACATCATACAGGTCAGCTTCAGCTAAATCATAGAGGTCAGATTCTGTTACATCGTAGAGGTCAGATTCTGTTACATCATAGAGGTCAGATTCAGTTACATCATAGAGGTCAGATTCAGTTACATCATACAGGTCAGAATCAGTTACATCATAGAGGTCAGATTCAGTTACATCGTACAGGTCAGATTCAGTTACATCGTACAGGTCAGATTCAGTTACATCATACAGGTCAGATTCAGTTACATCGTAGAGGTCAGATTCTGTTACATCGTAGAGGTCAGATTCAGCTACATCATACAGGTCAGATTCAGTTACATCATACAGGTCAGATTCAGTTACATCGTAGAGGTCAGATTCAGCTACATCATATAGGTCAGATTCTGTTACATCGTAGAGGTCAGATTCAGTTACATCATACAGGTCAGATTCAGTTACATCGTAGAGGTCAGATTCTGTTACATCGTAGAGGTCAGATTCAGCTACATCATACAGGTCAGATTCAGTTATATCATACAGGTCAGATTCTGTTACATCATACAGGTCAGATTCAGTTACATCGTACAGGTCAGATTCAGCTACACCATACAGGTCAAATTCAGTTACATCATACAGGTCAGATTCAGTTACATCATACAGGTCAGATTCAGTTACATCGTAGAGGTCAGATTCTGTTACATCGTACAGGTCAGATTCAGCTACATCATACAGGTCAGATTCAGTTATATCATACAGGTCAGATTCAGTTACATCATACAGGTCAGATTCAGTTACATCGTAGAGGTCAGATTCAGCTACATCATATAGGTCAGATTCAGTTACATCGTAGAGGTCAGATTCAGCTACATCATACAGGTCAGATTCAGTTACATCGTAGAGGTCAGATTCAGCTACATCATATAGGTCAGATTCTGTTACATCGTAGAGGTCAGATACTGTTACATCATACAGGTCAGATTCAGTTACATCGTAGAGGTCAGATTCTGTTACATCGTAGAGGTCAGATTCAGCTACATCATACAGGTCAGATTCAGCTACATCATACAGGTCAGATTCTGTTACATCATACAGGTCAGATTCAGTTACATCGTAGAGGTCAGATTCTGTTACATCGTAGAGGTCAGATTCTGTTACATCGTAGAGGTCAGATTCAGTTACATCATACAGGTCAGATTCTGTTACATCGTAGAGGTCAGATTCTGTTACATCGTAGAGGTCAGATACTGTTACATCATACAGGTCAGATTCAGTTACATCGTAGAGGTCAGATTCTGTTACATCGTAGAGGTCAGATTCTGTTACATCGTAGAGGTCAGATTCTGTTACATCATACAGGTCAGATTCTGTTACATCGTAGAGGTCAGATTCAGTTACATCATACAGGTCAGATTCTGTTACATCGTAGAGGTCAGATTCTGTTACATCGTAGAGGTCAGATTCTGTTACATCATACAGGTCAGATTCAGTTACATCATACAGGTCAGATTCAATTACATCATAGAGGTCAGATTCAGTTACATCATAGAGGTCAGATTCAGTTACATCATACAGGTCAGATTCAGTTACATCGTAGAGGTCAGATTCAGTTACATCGTAGAGGTCAGATTTATTGGAGGGGGATGAAGGGGATACCTTGTAAAAGAACCTGTAGAAATCCACCATCCTAATTAGTCATTATCAAACTTTATTACATGAAGTGACATCGAGTACACCATGCCATCAGTAGGATTCAAACAAACATTAATTGTGACAGGCTGCATAGGTATATGTAAAACTAATTAAGATCACGGCCATAACGATCGCCACAACATAAAGTAATAACTGTAGGCTTCTAAAATAAATAATATCAGGCAAAGGACAATTAGAGTAAACCTGATACATACTGCTTTATTATTGTTTTACATGGCTGCAGGTTTGTACCTCATATGAAACCAGAGGCTCGCCTAGGTTTCTAATTGATCTCCTTTTCATAAATGATCTTTCTATTATCATTAATAGTTATGTACACTTTGAGTTAAAGACAGGTTTGCATTTCTCATAATTAGGTAGTCAAACCTGCCCATGAGGTCACCTCTATTAAGCAGTCACTTGTCTTATAAGGCCACTTTTATTTGTCCCAAAGGTCATGACCTCTTAATACAGTTTTGACTGTAATGGTAATCTATATGGATATCAAAACATATACCAACATTGAAAAATAAAATAAAATTCAGTTTGTAAAAGTAATTCTTCAAATCCACAAATTTTGATCTAAAAATATATTTTCCACTTGTTATGTGGTTTTATCAACACTTGTCTGATGGTTCACACTTACCTACTAAATCCAGCCATAGCACAAACAACTCCAGCTGCATGATAATCAAATAAGTCATTACAAACTGTACCCCATGTATTGTTGACCTGTATTTCCACACGGCCTACATTTGGTGTTCCACCACTTGGACTAACTAATCTGATTGGATAGGTTAAAGCTGTGGAAATAGAACATTACAACATAGAAACCCTAGAAATCAACATGAAACCCTAGAAATCAACATGATAAAATAATTAAGTAGCAAGTACATGGTGTCAGTTCCTGTAAAAAATAAAGTAACAGGAGAAAATGCAGGATTTGTATGTAAGGGGGTGGGGTGGGTTTTTTGTAGATGAGGAGTCTGGTTGTTTTCTATCAAGTGGTTTAGGAGGAGTTGTAGATTAAGGGAAGTGTGATGACAAGGCGAATATCATCTTCTACAACACAAAATAACAAAAACCTGGAAACACAATAAAAAGTCTGAAAAATATAGTTACATTTGTGTAATCATCTTCCATTTTTAAGTATCCATTTCAGATGCAGATGCAGGATTATATGCAAAGGGGAGGGGGATGAACATTTTATACATGAGGAGTCTAACATACCTAGCGTGTCCAGAGCAGCTCCCTCCCATAAGCTCCAGAGAATTAGGTATTATAGGCCAGGGTACAAATTGTTA
Source organism: Bathymodiolus septemdierum (assembly GCA_963383655.1). Lineage (NCBI taxonomy): Eukaryota > Metazoa > Mollusca > Bivalvia > Mytilida > Modiolidae > Bathymodiolus > Bathymodiolus septemdierum. Next base: position 45,385,128 of record OY726528.1, on the reverse strand, counting down.
TAAAGCTAAATACCCAGTAGCACTGTCTGATTTAACAACAGGAATTAACCCTGTCTGGTCATAAAGCTAAATACCCAGTAGTACTGTCTTATTTAACAACAGGGATGCACCCTCTCTGGTCATAAAGCTAAATACCCAGTAGTACTGTCTTATTTAACAGGGATGCACCCTGTCTGGTCATAAAGCTAAATACCCAGTAGTACAGTCTGATTTAACAACAGGGGTTAACCCTGTCTGGTCATAAAGCTAAATACCCGATAGTACTGTCTGATATAACAACAGGGGTTAACTCTGTCTGGTTATAAAGCTACATACCCAGTGGTACTGTCTTATTTAACAACAGCAGTTAACCCTGTCTGGTAATAAAGCTAAATACCCAATAGTACTGTCTGATTGAACAACAGGGGAGCACCCTGTCTGGTTAAAAAGCTAAATACCCAATAGTACTGTCTGATTTAACAACAGGGTTCAACTTTGTCTGGTTATAAAGCTAAATACCCAGTAGTACTGTCTGATTTAACAACAGGAGTTAACCCTGTCTGATTAAAAAGCTAAATACCCAATAGTACTGTCTGATTTAACAACAGGGGTTAACCCTGCCCATATAAAGCTAAATACCCAGTAGTACTGTCTGATTTAACAACAGGGGTTGACCCTGTCTGGTAATAAAGCTAAATACCCAGTAGTTTTAGTCGCAACACATTTTTATTTTTCTCTTTAAACTGTCGAAACATAACATTTATTTAACTGTAAAATTCACCCCTCCCTCTTTTTCCTTTTTTTTCTTGTTTAAATCAATGATCTCAAATATTCCAGAATCAAACAAATGAATAAATATAACATAGATTTCTTTTACATGCATCTTTTTACCATGCAGAGTCAGTGTGTTTTAAATCGGTCATCCAATCAGGATGCTCATTATTCTTGTCCAAGATAAAAATACATCGCTAAAATTACCTGTGGGTGTTTCCCCACTTCAACTCGTAAATTTACATAAAAATCGGAGATATTTCGTCATAAAACTTCATACATGGTTTTGTCTATCATATTTCTTGAAAACAAACATAAGATTTTATTGTATTTATCAATATTTTATGAGTATCAACAGTTTTTTCAACACCGTATCTGTTTCTCGATACAGCCGCCCAATCACAGTGACCCACTTTAGCACGTTCCACCAGTTTTTTTTCTTAATACATGTAATGTTGTTTAACAATGAAACTGATTATTTTTTTAGATTTTACAATGAAACAGACTTTATTTTTAGATTTTACAATGAAACTGACTATATTTTTAGATTTTACATTGAAACTGACTTTATTTTTAGATTTTACAATGAAACTGACTATTTTTAGATTTTACAATGAAACTGACTATATTTCCCATGAATCTGTATAGGAGTCAACCATTCATATTCTACACTCAGCTTAAGTTATTTTTTCCAATTCTTTTTTCCCTGTAAAAAAATTATAAACTGCCAGAAAATAAATGAGCATTTATTGTCTTTACAGTACATTGTAGTATAGGGATTTGACTCATGGGCTATAACTCTCAACAATATTTCGGTGGTCCTTAGTAATAGCTGAGGAAACCAGAGTTCCCTGAGGAAGTCACCGACCTGCGGAAAGCCACTAACAAACTTTATCACAGTGGTGATTACAAAGGTTTATGTAAATCCCCCCCCCCCCCATATGTATGATCACGTCCATGACAACCACTGTTACAGATTTGAGTTGGGAACAACTACTTAAGGATTTTAGTTGAAGACCTAATGAATCCAGTAGCCATCCTCTTTATTCTAATACAGTACTTGTTTTCATTCACATTCCTCCCGTCCTATTAAAACAATATAATCAATGGTACATACTTCTACAAATGACACTGAGATCCTCGTCATGTCTACAATTAGTTCTCCCCCAAGGGAGAGAATTACAGCCATCCAATGATGTCTCATTACCACTACAAACCACATCATCAAGCCAAATATTTCCAGTTCCTGCTCCAAAATATGACAAGGTCTTCACTGCAACCATAGTGCTGAAATAATACAATTATACTTAGATAACAAGAGGTTCACAAGAACCTGTATCACTCACCTGAATTATATACTTAGGTAACAAGAGGTTCACAAGAACATGTATCACTCACCTGAATTATATACTTAGGTAACAAGAGGTTCACAAGAACCTGTATCACTCACATGAATTATATACTTAGGTAACAAGAGGTTCACAAGAACCTGTATCACTCACATGAATTATATACTTAGATAACAAGAGGTTCACAAGAACCTGTATCACTCACATGAATTATATACTTAGGTAACAAGAGGTTCACAAGAACCTGTATCACTCACCTGAATTATATACTTAGGTAACAAGAGGTTCACAAGAACCTGTATCACTCACACGAATTATATACTTAGGTAACAAGAGGTTCACAAGAACCTGTATCACTCACACGAATTATATACTTAGGTAACAAGAGGTTCACAAGAACCTGTATCACTCACCTGAATTATATACTTAGGTAACAAGAGGTTCACAAGAACCTGTATCACTCACCTGAATTATATACTTAGGTAACAAGAGGTTCACAAGAACCTGTATCACTCACCTGAATTATATACTTAGGTAACAAGAGGTTCACAAGAACCTGTATCACTCACCTGAATTATATACTTAGGTAACAAGAGGTTCACAAGAACCTGTATCACTCACCTGAATTATATACTTAGGTAACAAGAGGTTCACAAGAACCTGTATCACTCACCTGAATTATATACTTAGGTAACAAGAGGTTCACAAGAACCTGTATCACTCACATGAATTATATACTTAGGTAACAAGAGGTTCACAAGAACCTGTATCACTCACCTGAATTATATACTTAGGTAACAAGAGGTTCACAAGAACCTGTATCACTCACCTGAATTATATACTTAGGTAACAAGAGGTTCACAAGAACCTGTATCACTCACATGAATTATATACTTAGGTAACAAGAGGTTCACAAGAACCTGTATCACTCACCTGAATTATATACTTAGGTAACAAGAGGTTCACAAGAACCTGTATCACTCACCTGAATTATATACTTAGATAACAAGAGGTTCACAAGAACCTGTATCACTCACATGAATTATATACTTAGGTAACAAGAGGTTCACAAGAACCTGTATCACTCACCTGAATTATATACTTAGGTAACAAGAGGTTCACAAGAACCTGTATCACTCACATGAATTATATACTTAGGTAACAAGAGGTTCACAAGAACCTGTATCACTCACATGAATTATATACTTAGGTAACAAGAGGTTCACAAGAACCTGTATCACTCACCTGAATTATATACTTAGGTAACAAGAGGTTCACAAGAACCTGTATCACTCACATGAATTATATACTTAGGTAACAAGAGGTTCACAAGAACCTGTATCACTCACATGAATTATATACTTAGGTAACAAGAGGTTCACAAGAACCTGTATCACTCACATGAATTATATACTTAGGTAACAAGAGGTTCACAAGAACCTGTATCACTCACATGAATTATATACTTAGGTAACAAGAGGTTCACAAGAACCTGTATCACTCACATGAATTATATACTTAGGTAACAAGAGGTTCACAAGAACCCGTATCACTCACCTGAATTATATACTTAGGTAACAAGAGGTTCACAAGAACCCGTATCACTCACATGAATTATATACTTAGGTAACAAGAGGTTCACAAGAACCTGTATCACTCACATGAATTATATACTTAGGTAACAAGAGGTTCACAAGAACCTGTATCACTCACCTGAATTATATACTTAGGTAACAAGAGGTTCACAAGAACCTGTATCACTCACCTGAATTATATACTTAGTTAACAAGAGGTTCACAAGAACCTGTATCACTCACCTGAATTATATACTTAGGTAACAAGAGGTTCACAAGAACCTGTATCACTCACCTGAATTATATACTTAGGTAACAAGAGGTTCACAAGAACATGTATCACTCACATGAATTATATACTTAGGTAACAAGAGGTTCACAAGAACCTGTATCACTCACATGAATTATATACTTAGGTAACAAGAGGTTCACAAGAACCTGTATCACTCGCACGAATTATATACTTAGGTAACAAGAGGTTCACAAGAACCTGTATCACTCACACGAATTATATACTTACGAAACAAGAGATTCACAAGAACCTGTATCACTCACCTGAATTATATACTTAGATAACAAGAGGTTCACAAGAACCTGTATCACTCACATGAATTATATACTTAGGTAACAAGAGGTTCACAAGAACCTGTATCACTCACATGAATTATATACTTAGGTAACAAGAGGTTCACAAGAACCTGTATCACTCACACGAATTATATACTTAGGTAACAAGAGGTTCACAAGAACCTGTATCACTCACATGAATTATATACTTAGATAACAAGAGGTTCACAAGAACCTGTATCACTCACATGAATTATATACTTAGGTAACAAGAGGTTCACAAGAACCTGTATCACTCACATGAATTATATACTTAGGTAACAAGAGGTTCACAAGAACCTGTATCACTCACCTGAATTATATACTTAGATAACAAGAGGTTCACAAGAACCTGTATCACTCACCTGAATTATATACTTAGGTAACAAGAGGTTCACAAGAACCTGTATCACTCACCTGAATTATATACTTAGGTAACAAGAGGTTCACAAGAACCTGTATCACTCACCTGAATTATATACTTAGATAACAAGAGGTTCACAAGAACCTGTATCACTCACATGAATTATATACTTAGGTAACAAGAGGTTCACAAGAACCCGTATCACTCACATGAATTATATACTTAGGTAACAAGAGGTTCACAAGAACCTGTATCACTCACCTGAATTATATACTTAGGTAACAAGAGGTTCACAAGAACCTGTATCACTCACATGAATTATATACTTAGATAACAAGAGGTTCACAAGAACCTGTATCACTCACATGAATTATATACTTAGGTAACAAGAGGTTCACAAGAACCTGTATCACTCACATGAATTATATACTTAGGGAACAAGAGGTTCACAAGAACCTGTTTCACTCACCTGAATTATATACTTAGGGAACAAGAGGTTCACAAGAACCTGTATCACTCACATGAATTATATACTTAGGTAACAAGAGGTTCACAAGAACCTGTATCACTCACATGAATTATATACTTAGGTAACAAGAGGTTCACAAGAACCTGTATCACTCACCTGAATTATATACTTAGGTAACAAGAGGTTCACAAGAACCTGTATCACTCACACGAATTATATACTTAGGTAACAAGAGGTTCACAAGAACATGTATCACTCACATGAATTATATACTTAGGTAACAAGAGGTTCACAAGAACCTGTATCACTCACATGAATTATATACTTAGGTAACAAGAGGTTCACAAGAACCTGTATCACTCGCACGAATTATATACTTAGGTAACAAGAGGTTCACAAGAACCTGTATCACTCGCACGAATTATATACTTAGGTAACAAGAGATTCACAAGAACCTGTATCACTCACCTGAATTATATACTTAGATAACAAGAGGTTCACAAGAACCTGTATCACTCACATGAATTATATACTTAGGTAACAAGAGGTTCACAAGAACCTGTATCACTCACATGAATTATATACTTAGGTAACAAGAGGTTCACAAGAACCTGTATCACTCACACGAATTATATACTTAGGTAACAAGAGGTTCACAAGAACCTGTATCACTCACATGAATTATATACTTAAATAACAAGAGGTTCACAAGAACCTGTATCACTCACATGAATTATATACTTAGGTAACAAGAGGTTCACAAGAACCTGTATCACTCACATGAATTATATACTTAGGTAACAAGAGGTTCACAAGAACCTGTATCACTCACATGAATTATATACTTAGATAACAAGAGGTTCACAAAAACCTGTATCACTCACCTGAATTATATACTTAGATAACAAGAGGTTCACAAGAACCTGTATCACTCACATGAATTATATACTTAGGTAACAAGAGGTTCACAAGAACCTGTATCACTCACATGAATTATATACTTAGGTAACAAGAGGTTCACAAGAACCTGTATCACTCACCTGAATTATATACTTAGATAACAAGAGGTTCACAAGAACCTGTATCACTCACATGAATTATATACTTAGGTAACAAGAGGTTCACAAGAACCTGTATCACTCACATGAATTATATACTTAGGTAACAAGAGGTTCACAAGAACCTGTATCACTCACACGAATTATATACTTAGGTAACAAGAGGTTCACAAGAACCTGTATCACTCACATGAATTATATACTTAGATAACAAGAGGTTCACAAGAACATGTATCACTCACACGAATTATATACTTAGGTAACAAGAGGTTCACAAGAACATGTATCACTCACATGAATTATATACTTAGATAACAAGAGGTTCACAAGAACATGTATCACTCACATGAATTATATACTTAGGTAACAAGAGGTTCACAAGAACATGTATCACTCACCTGAATTATATACTTAGGTAACAAGAGGTTCACAAGAACCTGTATCACTCACATGAATTATATACTTAGGTAACAAGAGGTTCACAAGAACCTGTATCACTCACCTGAATTATATACTTAGGTAACAAGAGGTTCACAAGAACCTGTATCACTCACATGAATTATATACTTAGGTAACAAGAGGTTCACAAGAACATGTATCACTCACCTGAATTATATACTTAGATAACAAGAGGTTCACAAGAACCTGTATCACTCACATGAATTATATACTTAGGTAACAAGAGGTTCACAAGAACCTGTATCACTCACATGAATTATATACTTAGGTAACAAGAGGTTCACAAGAACCTGTATCACTCACCTGAATTATATACTTAGATAACAAGAGGTTCACAAGAACCTGTATCACTCACATGAATTATATACTTAGGTAACAAGAGGTTCACAAGAACCTGTATCACTCACCTGAATTATATACTTAGGTAACAAGAGGTTCACAAGAACCTGTATCACTCACATGAATTATATACTTAGATAACAAGAGGTTCACAAGAACCTGTATCACTCACATGAATTATATACTTAGATAACAAGAGGTTCACAAGAACCTGTATCACTCACATGAATTATATACTTAGGTAACAAGAGGTTCACAAGAACCTGTATCACTCACCTGAATTATATACTTAGGTAACAAGAGGTTCACAAGAACCTGTATCACTCACATGAATTATATACTTAGGTAACAAGAGGTTCACAAGAACCTGTATCACTCACATGAATTATATACTTAGGTAACAAGAGGTTCACAAGAACCTGTATCACTCACATGAATTATATACTTAGGTAACAAGAGGTTCACAAGAACCTGTATCACTCACATGAATTATATACTTAGATAACAAGAGGTTCACAAGAACCTGTATCACTCACATGAATTATATACTTAGGTAACAAGAGGTTCACAAGAACCTGTATCACTCACCTGAATTATATACTTAGATAACAAGAGGTTCACAAGAACCTGTATCACTCACATGAATTATATACTTAGGTAACAAGAGGTTCACAAGAACCTGTATCACTCACATGAATTATATACTTAGGTAACAAGAGGTTCACAAGAACCTGTATCACTCACATGAATTATATACTTAGGTAACAAGAGGTTCACAAGAACCTGTATCACTCACCTGAATTATATACTTAGGTAACAAGAGGTTCACAAGAACCTGTATCACTCACATGAATTATATACTTAGGTAACAAGAGGTTCACAAGAACATGTATCACTCACATGAATTATATACTTAGGTAACAAGAGGTTCACAAGAACCTGTATCACTCACATGAATTATGTAGACATTTGACAAAAAATATCTGAAGCTCCTCGATCTACTTACTGTAAATTCAGCTATGGTTGGTAAGTGGGATCGATGACTGATACCAAGATTTTCAAATCAGTTTTTGTTTTTGTAGCTATAGGCCTGACTTACAAATTAGGCGAAATAGTCTTTTCCAAAAAATAATAGGTCTAACAGCTTTCTAGGATATATAACCCAGTTTGGAACTCAAATATTTTCAGCCAATTGCTCCTCGAACTAGGATATGAATATAACTAATATTCAAATGTAAACTCATTTGGTGGGAAAATGTGACTTTAATGGTTCTGTATGTGTGTTTTACATGTTCTATTTATAGAAACAGCAGCAATGTTGGTCAGCTGCACGATCAGACACATTATTGATATGAGACCAGCTAAAGACCATCCATTACATGCTTTAATCTGTCTAAATGATTTCAGAGAAGGAGAATTGTAAATGCATTCTTGTGAAAAGAAAGTCTAATTTACATATTACATAAAATCACCAAAATTCTTAATTTCATAGAAAAACCTGATATACATATTAAACATCTTATCATTACGTAGCCACAGTTCAAATTCCAGCTGATTTCAGCTTAAGATAAAGCCATTTTGTCACTCAAAGACATTTCTATTTATAGCCATATTGATTGGATGGCAGAGTCATCAGACAATATTTTTGAAAGGAAATCTCTAAAGGTCATTCAGGTCAAGTTAGGTTCAAACTGGCCCTGTGATGTTAAAAGCATAGAGATGACAACATATACCCAAATATATGGACATACCCCTTTTTAACACCTTTAGACCTTTTGTTTCTTTTGTGTATTTCTGATCAACAAAAAAACCCATAACCTTTGTAGGGGACCATAAAATGAACATTCCTACCAAGTGTGGGTTCAATTGGCCCAGTGGTTTCAGAGAAGATCACCATGTAAAAGTTTACAGATGCAGACGTCGACAACGATGGACAAAAGCTCACATGACCATTTGCATCAAGTAAGTTCAAAGCTTGCTAGTAGACTGACAAGATCATTTTCTTATTATTTTAAATATTCAAGGCAGATAACTCCAATAATTTCTAAAGTATCATTATTTCTAATTTCAAGGAAGCATATATACTTTATGTGTAATTCTAACGTGACGTCCTTCTTTCGCTTTGTACACAAACAAGCGATTTATCGATTGGGTATAATCTCATAAGCACATGCGCTGGTTCATGTGACTGACTTTCCTGTTGTAAATGTACATGTTGATGAATTATCGTCTGCTCGAATTTGACAGCATAAATTGTGTGCGACATTGTCCACAAACGTAAATATAAATTACTGTCTTCCAATCAAAGTATACTACCGTATTTGTACTCTTAGACATATCAGAATCAAAATAATTCATGGAAGCCAGAATGTGTTTTGAGTTTTAACATGGGTGGCGGATATTAGTATTTTATCCTGAGCCAGAGGGGATTATTTCTGAAATATTCCAAGGCATAATACTGATGTGCTAACAAAGATGGTCTATATTATATCATATTCAGCCCACCTCAATAAAAAATACTCAGAGAGAATCTTCATTACATATAGGTTTCAATATAGAATAAAACAAACATTTTGTTTACACCAATAAAAGGAATAAATGATCCCCTTTCTTTTAAAGATGTCTATATGTACAGAATGTAGACAGGGTTTAATTAGGACATACCTAGCATATCCAAAGATCTGTCTGCAGACAACCTGAGCTATGTGGTAGTTAGCTCCATCATCACATACTGTTCCCCACTGGTTGCTATGAAGCACCTCTACACGACCTTCGTACCTAGTACTTCCTCCTACCAATCTTACAGGTGTTATATGTGTATTACCTGTATCAAAATTTGAAAGAAAAATTGTAACAAGATTTCAAGATTTGTAAATACTATTATTTGTGTCTACTCCCAACACAACACTAGAGGTTCAGTCGGCTCACCTATCATTCTGTTTTGAGGAAATTTTATACAGAACCTTCCATAGGTTTTTCTTACCAAATTTCAATTAATTTGGCCAAATGGTTTTAGAGAAGATTTCTTTAAATTGACAAATCACAAACAAAAACTGCCTATGGCAGACATATTAGTTGTATGATCAGCACGAAATATGTAAATTTTGTACATGATCTCATATACATAATTCCTACAAAGCAACAATTCATTGTGCCTCCTAGTTTCAGAGAAGATTTTTTATATTTCAGAAACAATAATTTCCAATGGTTTTTTGTCCATTTGGGATGAAATGAGGAAATTTTATAGAGGAACTTCCTGTAAAATGTTGCTTTATTTGGTCAAATAGTTTCAGAGGAGAAGATTTTTAGAAATTGAACAACCAGAAATAAAAATTGACTATGATTGCCATGCTTGCTAACAGATCAGGACTAAATGAGCAAATTTTATAGAGGACCTTACATAGATGCTTCCTACCAAGTTTCGGTTCATTTGGCCAAGCAGTTTCAGAGGAGAGATTTTTAGAAATCAACCAACCAGAAACAAGAATTGACTATGGCAGTCATGTTTGTTAACGGATCAGGATGAAATGATCAATCTTTATAGAGTACTGACATAGATGGTTCTTACCAATTTCGGTTCATTTGGCTAAGCGGTTTCAGAGGAGAATATTCAAATGTGAAAAGTTAAGAGACGACGGACGCCAAGTGATGGCTAAAGATCACATGGCCTTTCGGGCATATGAGCTAAAAAGGACAAAAGGACACTTCAAATTGAATAAAAATCTCTAAAACCAACTTCTTACCAATCCCTTTCTACTTTACATATAAAATATCATAACTTTAACAAATATTCAGTCAACCATGAGGCATGACAACTGACACTATCCTCCATCACAATTTCAGAATTTACCCTGGACCCTGTTGCTTGCATGCACCAGTACCCTCATCTCACCTACACAGCTAACAGAAACATTTTTACTATTGTAAACTCCTCACCCTCATCAGATGATTTAACTCATTTAATGGATCCACTATTTTATCTGCACAAACGACAGATGCTATAAATTTATCCTGCTCCCACTCCTCCCCAATAATGATTTCCATGGAGTGTTACTGTACCAATAAATACTTCATATTGGTGCTCCCTCAATTAGATCGTTAACTCACCTGAACAGGTAACAGAAGCATCTTCATTATGGCCACAGTTATTAACACCCCACTGACGGTGACCACACTGAGTTATACTTGTTTCATTACCAAAACAATTTACATTGTCCAACCAAATACGCCCTGTTCCTGCTCCATAAGATGCATGTCCTTTGGCAATGGCACCGAAACTAAAATTTTAATTGAATTTTTAAGAAGGTTTTACATCTTGAAATTGGCAGTGATATGTTGGTGGCAATATGATAATGGTTGGTGGCAATATAATGGTTGGTGGCAATATGATAATGGTTGGTGGCAATATGATAATGGTTGGTGGCAATATGATAATAGTTGGTGGCAATATGATAATGGTTGGTGGCAATATGATAATAGTTGGTGGTAATATGATAATGGTTGGTGGCAATATGATATTGGTTGGTGGCAATATGATAATGGTTGGTGGCAATATGATAATGGTTGGTGGCAATATGATAATAGTTGGTGGTAATATGATAATGGTTGGTGGCAATATGATATTGGTTGGTGGCAATATGATAATGGTTGGTGGCAATATGATAATGGTTGGTGGCAATATGATAATGGTCTAGAAATAGTAGAAACAGCCAACAATAAGTTTAAGCTAAATCAACAAAATTATCTTATTTTTTCAAAAACATTTTTCTTGTAGTGAATTAAAACAAAATGTCCAAACTGTTCATAGAATTATTCATAATTCATAGTTTTAATTCAAATGAAGTTTCTGAGAAAAGGAAGTTGTATTGTTTGATTTATTTTCTACCATGAACAGGAATTGTGGTTCATGACAAGCAATGACCGCCACTGATGTATGTTTAAAACCCTCCAGACAAGATTTATGTGTCAGTTTAAAACCCTCCAGACAAGATTTATGTGTCAGTTTAAAACCCTCCAGACAAGATTTATGTGTCAGTTTAAAACCCTCCAGACAAGATTTATGTGTCAGTTTAGAACCCTCCAGACAAGATTTATGTGTCAGTTTAGAACCCTCCAGACAAGATTTATGTGTCAGTTTAAAACCCTCCAGACAAGATTTATGTGTCAGTTTAAAACCCTCCAGACCAGAATTAATATGTCGGTTTAAAACTCTCCAGACCAGAATTAATGTGTCAGTTTAAAACCCTCCTGACAAGATTGATGTGTTAGTTTAAAACCCTCCAGACAAGATGTATGTGTCAGTTTAAAACCCTCCAGACCAGAATTAATGTGTCAGTTTAAAACCCTCCCGACAAGATTTATGTGTCAGTTTAAACAGCTTAAACCCTCCCAGTCAGATTTAATGTGTCAGTTTAAAACCCTCCAGACAAGATGTATGTGTCAGTTTAAAACCCTCCGGACAAGATTTATGTGTAAGTTTAAAACCCTCCAGACAAGATGTATGTGTCAGTTTAAAACCCTCCGGACAAGATTTATGTGTCAGTTTAAAACCCTCCAGACAAGATTTATGTGTCAGTTTAAAACCCTCCAGACAAGATGTATGTGTCAGTTTAAAACCCTCCAGACAAGATTTATGTGTCAGTTTAAAACCCTCCAGACAAGATGTATGTGTCAGTTTAAAACCCTCCAGACAAGATTTAATGTGTCAGTTTAAAACCCTCCAGACAAGATTTATGTGTCAGCTTAAAACCCTCTAGACAAGATTTATGTGTCAGTTTAAAACCATCCGGACAAGATTTATGTGTCAGTTTAAAACCCTCCAGACAAGATTTATGTGTCAGTTTAAAACCCTCCAGACAAGATGTATGTGTCAGTTTAAAACCCTCCAGACAAGATTTATGTGTCAGTTTAAAACCCTCCAGACAAGATGTATGTGTCAGTTTAAAACCCTCCAGACAAGATTTAATGTGTCAGTTTAAAACCCTCCAGACAAGATGTATGTGTCAGTTTAAAACCCTCCAGACAAGATTTATGTGTCAGTTTAAAACCCTCCAGACAAGATGTATGTGTCAGCTTAAAACCCTCCAGACAAGATTTGTGTCAGTTTAAAACCCTCCAGACAAGATTTATGTGTCAGTTTAAAATCCTCCAGACAAGATTTATGTGTCAGTTTAAAACCCTCCAGACAAGATTTATGTGTCAGTTTAAAACCCTCCAGACAAGATTTAATGTGTCAGTTTAAAACCCTCCAGACAAGATGTATGTGTCAGTTTAAAACCCTCCAGACAAGATTTATGTGTCAGTTTAAAACCCTCCAGACAAGATGTATGTGTCAGCTTAAAACCCTCCAGACAAGATTTGTGTCAGTTTAAAACCCTCCAGACAAGATGTATGTGTCAGTTTAAAATCCTCCAGACAAGATTTATGTGTCAGTTTAAAACCCTCCAGACAAGATTTATGTGTCAGTTTAAAACCCTCCAGACAAGATTTATGTGTCAGTTTAAAATCCTCCAGACAAGATATATGTGTCAGTTTAAAACCCTCCAGACAAGATTTATGTGTCAGTTTAAAATCCTCCAGACAAGATTTAGGTGTCAGCTTAAAACCCTCCAGACAAGATTTATGTGTCAGTTTAAAACCCTCCAGACAAGTTATATGTGTCAGTTTAAAACCCTCCAGACAAGATTTATGTGTTATTTTAACTCAAATAAGCAGTGACCTCACTAACGTAGTCAACGGTCAATTAAATTTTATCCCATCATATCAGTTTAGCAGTATTTAAATTTTTCATTCTAGACTTTAAAAAATTATCTGTAAATGATTTCTGAGTTGTTCTCCATACAAAATGTACCTGATTGTACTAATTAAGTTATCAAATTATTGAATAATTAACTAATTAAGGGTTTCCAATAAAACACCTTACGGTAACAGTAATACAGGAATCATTGCAGATCAGAATTAAATATCCTGATCTATTTTAAATATTGTGTTAGTTTTTGTATTTGATCTTTATGATATATTATTTGTTGTGTAGGAGAAGACTTCATAAGTTGGTAAAACTTGTGTCTGATCATTTTATATCCTTGAATAAATTAATTTGATGTGTTTAAGAGATCTTGATTGGTTGAAAAATTTATGTTATTTTCCATAGACAAAATTTTTAACCGGAAGTCACATGTTGGGGTCTCAATTGGGAAATTTTTTAATTTTAATTATTTTTAAGCAATTATTATCCGACAAAATATTTTTAGAACAAGAATTTTTTTAATTAGGAATTAATCTATAAGGATTGATCACAATTTTTTGTTCGGTTCATTCGAAATAAACTAAACCAGAGGCTCCCAGGAGCCTGTAATCGCTCACCTGGATCAAAGCTGCTTTCAATAACAACGCAACTGCACTGTGGTGGCCATCTTGGTGGGAGAGCGCGACTGCCGGACACAATTTTGGAAAAGGACCATCCAATGACTATTCCATCAAAGTTTGGTTCTAAATGAGCTACTGGTTCCAGACAAGATGGTTTTTATGTGAATTTCCCATAGGGTCCTATGTTAAACTAAGTTCAGCTGTGCAGCCATCTTGGTCAGAGGGCCGAACCGCCAGACACATTTTTGGAAGAGAACCATCCAATGACTATTTCATCAAAATTTAGTTCTTATTGAGCAAATGGTTTCAGACAAGAAGATTTTTATGGGAATTTCCCATAGGGTCCTATGTTAAATTAAGTTTGACTGTGGCGGCCATCTTGGTCGGAGGTCTGAAATGCCGGACACAATTTTGGAAGGGGACCACCCAAGGATCATTTCAGCAAAGTTTGGTTGAGATTGGCTCTGTAGTTTCAGAGGAGAAGATTTTTTTTTAATTTCATCCCCCCTTTTTTCTATTTTTAGCTTGGTGGCCATCTTGGTTGGAAGTCGGGATCACCGGACACAAATTTCAAGGAGGGTCACCCAAGGACCATTCCACCAAAGTTTGGTTGCAATTGGCCCAGTGATTTCTGAGGAGAAGATTAAAATGTGAAATGTTGACGGGCGGCCAACGGCCGAAATGTGATGGTAATAGCTCACATGGCCTAAGGCCAGGTGAGCTAAAAATGAGGTACACACCCTTGCGTAACTTACACAGTGTGTACCATATTTTTGAGTTTATTTCTTCATGAACCGAAAAAAAATTGAGATCAATCCTTAATTAGAAAAAATAGTTATAAACCTTACCTAGACATTCCTAACATACGACAAATAACCTGAGCCTCTCTTCTGTCCCAATAGTCATCACATATAGTTCCCCATGTATTATTGTGGAAGACTTCCACTCTACCCTCAAAAGTATTTCTACCGCCAACCAGTCTAACCTGAGTACCAACAGTCACATGGCCACCTGGGAAAAAAAATTAAACAGCATTTAAATCTGTATGTAACATAACTCTACTAGTGATAGGCACAGATGGCATATGCAACATATGATCACATGACCATGGCGGCTTCTCGATCACATGACCATGGCAGCTACTCAAACATGAACATTGGTTAGAAGATCAGAGTACTGCTCAGTCATTCACAGGTTGGGGACATTTAACATAGTTGCTTGAGGTACATGAACCAAATATTCTTATCACTGAAAACATCACAGTGACTGTAAGATGGAAAAAAACAGCAATAAAAACTTCACTTCGGATTTTTATCTGAATTTCTGAAAATAATATGACACAAATTTTAACAAAGATGAAAGTGGATTGGTTGTTATTGTTATTTTTTGCACTTTGAACTTACGTGGATAGCATCTAACACCAGCATCCTCCTCATGTCCACAGTTATTCATTCCAAAGCCATTAAATTTACACTGACCAATGTTTGTTTCTAATCCCGTACAGTTGACATTATCCATCAGTATTGTTCCATTACCCTGACCATATTTAGCTCTGGGTACTGCCGTAGCACCATCACTTAAAAATAAAACAAATAGTTACGTACTACCTGTACAGATAATATTCATTTCATATAAGGTCCTATGTTAGTCTTTAATCCAGTAAAATAGGACTGGTGGTCCCCTCATATCTCTGAAATAGTAAAAGCTACAACAATTAGACTTAAGATAAAAAAAAATAGAAGCTCTCAAGAGCCTGTATCGTTCACCTGGTTATAAAAAGAACCAATTGGTCCTATGTAAAAACTATGTCCTGCAGTGTTAGTCATCTTGGAATTCCGATCAACATAAAAAAACACAAAGTTTGTAAAGGACCTTCTAATGATTGATGCACAGTTTAGGTTCAATCAGTGCAATAGCTTCAGAGAAGAAAATATTTCTGTATTTTCCCATATGGTCCTGTGTTAATACTATGACCTGCGGTGGCAGCCATCTTGGATTTCCGATCGGCATAAAAAAATTTTTTTTTAGAGGACCTTCAAATGATTATTCCTGGGCAGTTTGGTTTCAATTGTCCAAGTGGTTTAAGAGAAGAAGCATTTTGAAACATTTTTCCCATAGGGTCCAATGTTAAACTAAGTCCTGCCGTAGCCACCATTTCGAATTTCATATCGGAACAAAAAACCTAAAGTTTGTAGAGGACCATCCAATGAATATTCATGTACAGTTTGGCTTTAATCATATTTGTAGTTTCTGAGAAGAAGGCATTTGAACATTTTCCCATAGGGTCCAATGTTAATCTATGTCCTGCGGTGGTGGCCATCTTGGATTTCCGATCTGCATAAAAAACAGAAACTTTGTAGAGGACATTCCAATGGTCATTAATTTACAGTTTGGGTTCAGTCAGTTCATTAGTTTCAGAGAAGAAGATCTTTGAAATTTCAGCCAATCAGAGCATATTATTGGCACTGGCAGCCATGCTGAATATCTGACTGGAACGAAAATCAGAAACTTTGTAGAGGACCATCCAAGGAACATTCCTGGTAAGCTTGGTTCCAATTGGCCCAGTGGTTTTCGGAGAAGAAGCTTGAAATGTGAAAAGTTTACAGATGACGGACGCCTAGTGATGGCAATAGTTCACCTGGATCTTTGGTCCAGGTGAACTAAAAAAGTGGTCACTTTGAGTGTTAGTTTTTCCCCCCCCTTTTATCTCAGAAACCATAAGAGTTAGGTCATTTCTTGTTGACAAAATGCAGGAAGGAAAATTCATAAGGAATCTAAAGATCAAAATCTTGATCAAAATCAGACTTGAAATAAAGATTTAAAATTTTTGCTGCTGGTCCTATTTTGATCCCTTATATCTTGGAAACATTAAGCGCTATGTAAATTTGATATGATTATAAGGAAAGATACAAAGTTTTGAGGAATTTACATTTAACATGATGTTGGAGTTGTATGCATAAAAAGTCAAAAATGGCAATAATTCCATCAAAAATAATCTGATCAAATTTTCGTAACAATATGCAATTCTTTATATAATAAGCAAGCATGTAATGTTTGGAGGCTTTTTCATTTAAAATGTAAGAAGACTTGAACATACACACTTTTAATTGAAAAGTGAAAAAGGGTAACAACTCTTTCAAAAATACTCTAAATAAACTTTAATAATGATATGTTATTCTTCTTATGGTAATAAGAATATTCTAAGTGAACAAGGGCAATATTCCCCCTTCAAAAATTCACCTTTTCTGCTATAATTTTACATTAACTTGATTAGACGTCAAACTCAAAAGTCAAACTTAATAATTTGACCTCAGGGTCGAGAAATATTCTGGGGTGTAACGAATACTGTGAAATTGCAATTCAATCATGGAAATGAAGATGACATATGTTATATGCAGCAATCAACTGCCATTGCCATTTATGTCATTCAATCTTAGGTTGTGATTATGGTTCCAAGGGTTAATTTGTATTACAAAAGAAAATAAATATGCTAAGAATATTAGTCGAGTTGACAGGTAAAAATCACATCTGCATCTTTTATTTTTCTTACGTCGAAAATCCCAGCATACGACAGACAACTTGAGCATCAGCATTGGTCCATACATCATCACAAACTGTTCCCCATTGTCCTTTATAATTGACCTCTACACGACCTTCCATAGAGGATCCACTATTAACCAGTCTTACACCAACACGCTGGATAGTTCCTGTAAATATAAATAACTTATATATAAAAGTAAGCATCAACAATGTGATAGGTCCTAACAGGAATGAATCAGTATCCCAGAATTGAAGAAAATGTTAAAGGGAGATAATTTACAATAGGGATCTTCTAATGTTACAGTATATGTACCAGCATTCTCCATGTGATCACAGTTATGTACTTACCATCAATACAGAAGACACCAGCATCATCCATGCCAACAGTTATGTACTTACCATCAATACAGAAGACACCAGCATCATCCATGCCAACAGTTATGTACTTACCATCAATACAGATGACACCAGCATCATCCATGCCAACAGTTATGTACTTACCATCAATAGAGAAGACACCAGCATCATCCATGCCAACAGTTATGTACTTACCATCAATACAGAAGACACCAGCATCATCCATGCCAACAGTTATGTACTTACCATCAATACAGAAGACACCAGCATCCTTCATGCCAACAGTTATGTACTTACCATCAATACAGAAGACACCAGCATCCTCCATGCCATCAGTTATGTACTTACCATCAATACAGAAGACACCAGCAGCCTCTGTCATCACAGTTATATACCTGCCATCATTACAGAAGACACCAGCATCCTCTGTGTGATCACAGTTATGTACTTACCATCAATACAGAAGACACCAGCATCCTCTGTGTGATCACAGTTATGTACTTACCATCAATACAGAAGACACCAGCATCCTCTGTGTGATCACAGTTATGTACTTACAATCAATACAGAAGACACCAGCATCTTCCGTGTGATCACAGTTATGTACTTACCATCAATACAGAAGACACCAGCATCCTCCGAGTGATCACAGTTATGTACTTACCATCAATACAGAAGACACCAGCATCCTCTGTGTGATCACAGTTATGTACTTACCATCAATACAGAAGACACCAGCATCTTCCGCGTGATCACAGTTATGTACTTACCATCAATACAGAAGACACCAGCATCCTCCGAGTGATCACAGTTATGTACTTACCATCAATACAGAAGACACCAGCATCCTCCGAGTGATCACAGTTATGTACTTACCATCAATACAGAAGACACCAGCATCCTCCGAGTGATCACAGTTATGTACTTACCATCAATACAGAAGACACCGGCATCCTCCGAGTGATCACAGTTATTTTCTCCCCATCCTTTAAATGTACAGCTTTGTATGTTTGTTTCTGACCCAGTACATTCAACGTCGTCCATCCAGATTGGTCCACTTCCCGTCCCTATTCCAGTAAGAGCTCTACCACCACTGAAAACAACATATTATAAATTGAAATAGACATCAAAATAATTGATGATTGATGATAATTTATTGGTTTACAATCACGATTAGATAATGTTCTGGAAGCTAATGTTGTCCCATGCATCCTAATATCTTAACACATTATTATTATCATATCATTATCAACATTACAAAACTGTGCACCAGTAAAATATGTGTTTTTTGTGTTTTAAAGTATGATATAAGACAGATGAGAGGTTCACGTTGTTGTGGTAGGGATGATTACTGTTAACTTGTAAAATCATCATGGAAAATTACAACTTCATATTGCAAGACTTAACTGTATATACAGATAAAGTTAAAAGCTTTACCTTGAGAATCCTAACATCCTACAAACAACCATGGCATCCCTGTCATCCCATGAGTCATCACATATAGAACCATAGATACCATTGTAGTTAACTAGTACTCTCCCCTGAGAGCGTGTCATTCCTCCCACTAGTTTGACAGTCACCGTTTGTGTTTGACTTGATGGAGCTGAAAATAAAAGCAATGAATAAATAAAGGCTATTTTTGACACAAAAAACAAATGTTTCCTACCACCAAGCATTCTTCATCTTTTGAGAATGTCACCGTTTAATCCCATTTAAAATGTACGAGCATTATTGCGTATAAACTTTTAGATGAATTAAAGGTTGTTTTTGATGTAACACGTGTCTTCTCTCTACAGTCTTCATATCTAGGAACACCTAGATGAAATCTACAAGATGTTGCTAAGATGTACATCTCAGACAGATGAAATAAAACAGATTTAAAATGTAGGAGTATAAATGCAGCTTCTGTCATTTTCAAGACATACTCCAAAGAAGGCCTTTGAAAACTAGTTCTATAAAATTGCCAAAACAATATGTATATATATCATTTTACATGCAACTTATGAGGAATTCCCTCTTAAAATATAGGAGTTGTACATACAAACTTTTTGATGAAATATTTAAAGTCAAAAGGGGCAATAACTCCTTCAAAATAGTTTGCCAGCATTAATATGAAGTGGCCATATCAGAAAATAGATGGGGTCAAGGACATAATTTTGGAAGAGGATTTTTTTTCATATTTCATCCACTATATGGGATCAGAGATGCACAAGCCAAGTTACTATTATTGTTTTGTAGGCAAAATTTGGTCTTTTGGAAGGAAATTGTGAAAACAAACTTGACCTGTATCTTCTCCATTTAAAACTAGTTTTAAATTATAAATCCATGTAATGAACAGCTGGACTAGGATAACATACAGAAACCATTAAACTATTAACTTACCCATAAATAAGGGTATGAAACTTGAACTGTATTTTTTCTCTTTCAATGTAATTTCTGAATTTTAGTCAAATTGCATATCAGAAACTTGAGATAATGCCCTAAGACCAAGGAAAACACTATTCTATGTATAATTAAGGGGCATAACTCTGGACTGATCAAAGTTAGATACTAAAAAATCGAGCTTGACCATCAATCTAAATGTAATTTCAAATCTCAGAAAATTAAGAATTATACTAGAAAACCAGAAGTCGCATAAGCTGTGGCAGCCATCTTGGAAAACTGACAGGTCAATGGACACAATTTTGGCAAGGACTATTTCAGTGGTTGTGCTTATGTGAAAATCCACATTTTTCATGCAGAGATCCAAATCTAAAGAATGATTGATAGAGATATTTGAATTATTGTCTTTTTCAGTAAGAGGGGAAGGACCCGGGTGGCTCAATGCGTTAGGAAGTTGGATTACCTAACAACTCATACAAGCCTATCACCAATACGGTGTGGGTTCGCACATGGCTTTGTAAATTACAAACTAGAGGCTCAGTGGGCTGAGCCTGTGTCGCTCACCTTTCATTCTGCTTTGAGGAAACTTAATACAGAACCTTCCATAGGTGCTTCCCACCAAGTTTCGGCTTATTTGGCTAAGCAGTTTCAGAGAAGAAGATTTTTAGAAATCAACCAACCAGAAACAAGAATTGCCTATGGCAGCCATGTTTGTTAACAGATCGGGATGAAATTGGCAATCTTTATAGAGAACCTTCCATAGATGCTTCCTATCAAGTTTTGGTTCAATTGGCTAAGCAGTTTCAGGGAAGAAGATTTTAGAAATCGACCAATCTGAAACAAGAATTACCTGTGGCAGCCATGTTTGCAAACGAATCGGGATGAAATGAGCAATCATTATAGAGGATCTTCCATAGATGCTTCCTACCAAGTTTTGGTTCATTTGGTAAAGTAATTTCAGAGGAGAAGATTTTTAGAAATCGACCAATTAGAAACAAGAATTGCCTGTGGCGGCCAAGTTTGTTAATGAATCGGGACGAAATGAGCAATCTTTATAGAGGACCTTCCATACATGCTTTCTACCAAATTTCAGTTCATTCCGGAAAGCGGTTTCAGAGGAGAAGATTTTTTAGAAATCAACCAATCAGAAACAAGAATGGCTTGTGGTGGCCATGTTTGTTAACGGATCGGGACGAAATGAGCATTCTTTATAGAGGACCATCCATAGATGCTTCCTACCAAGTTTCGGTTCATTTGGCCAAGCGATTTCAGAGGAGAAGATTTAAACAAATCGGCCAATCAGAAACAAGAATTGCCTGTGGTGGCCATGTTTGTCAATGGATCGGGACAAAATGAGCAATCTTTATAAGAGGACCTTTCATAGATGCTTCCTACCAAATTTCAGTTCATTTGGGAAAGCGGTTTCAGAGAAGATTTTTTAGAAACAAGAATGGTCTGTGGCAGCCATGTTTGTTAACGGATCGTAACTAAATGAGCAATTTTCATAGAGAACCTTCCAAGGATACTTCCTACCAAGTTTTGATTCACTTGGCCAGGCTGTTTCAGAGGAGAAGATTTTTTAGAAATCAACCAATCAGAAACAAGAATGACCTGTGGTGGCCATGTTTGTTAACTGATCAGGACGAAATGACTAATCTTAATAGAGGACCTTCCATAGATGCTGTCTACCAAGTTTCGGTTCATTTGGCCAAGCGGTTTCAGAGGAGAAGATTTTTAAAAATCGGCCAATCAGAAACAAGAATTGCCTGTGGTGGCCATGTTTGTTAATGGATCAGGAAAAAATGAGCATGCTTTATAAAGGACCTTTCATAGATGCTTCCTACCAAGTTTCAGTTCATTTGGTTGAGGGGTGTCAGAGGAGAAGATTAAAATGTGAAAAGTTAACGGACGACGGACTCCAAGTGATGGCAAAAGCTCACTTTGCCTTTGGCAAGGTGAGCTAAAAAGGGTGCACTCGACTCACAGCCGCAAGTGATAAAGTTTAACAGTTGCTTGCCCATGGTCGGTGGTTCTCTCCGGGTACTGCAGCTTCTCCCACCACTAAAACTTGTCGCCAGGATATAGCTGAAATATTGCTGAAAGTGGCATTGAACACAATAAATCAATCAGTAAGATGGGGGAGGGCTTCACAAATATAGTTTTTTACTATTTCTTCCAGACCACCCACCATTAGTAAATGATCACTCCTTCAGTTTGGGTCGCTATAGAAATTGTTTATAACCAAATCTATTTTTCAAACAAAGGCATGACTATTTGTTCCAAAGAAAAAATAGCATATTTACATTGCCACGCCCATTTCATGCAACATTTCCCTTTCGGGATAACAACATATCTTGGAATAGGGATTTACACTTCAGTTATCAAGTGTTATCTTGGAATAGGAATATACACATCAGTTATCATGGGTTATCTTGGAATAGGGATTTAAATATCAGTTATCATGGGTTATCTTGGAATAGGGATTTACACTTCAGTTATCATGGGTTATCTTGGAATAGGGATTTACATTTCAGTTATCACGGGTTATCTTGGAATAGGGATAAACACATCAGTTATCATGGGTTATCTTGGAATAGGGATTTACACTTCAGTTATCGTGGGCTATCTTGGAATAGGGATAAACACATTATTTATCATGGGTTATCTTGGAATAGGGATTAACACATTATTCATCATGAGTTATCTTGGAATAGGGATTAACACATTATTCATCATGAGTTATCTTGAAATAGGGATTTAAACATCAGTTATCATGGGTTATCCTGGAATAGGGATTTACACATCAGTTATCAAGTATTATCTTGGAATAGGGATTTACACTTCAGTTATCATGGGTTATCTTGGAATAGGGATAAACACATTATTTATCATGGGTTATCTTGGAATAGGGATTTACATTATTTATCATGGGTTATCCTGGAATAGGGATAAACACATTATTTGTCATGGGTTATCTTGGAATAGGGATTTACACATCAGTTATCAAGTGTTATCTTGGAATAGGGATTTACACTTCAGATATCATGGGTTATCTTGGAATAGGGATTTACACTTCAGTTATCATGGGTTATCTTGGAATAGGGATTTACACAATAGTTATCATGGGTTATCTTGGAATAGGGATTTACACTTCAGTTATCATGGATTATCTTGGAATAGTGATTCACACATTAATTATCATGGATTATCTTGGAATAGTGATTAACACATTAGTTATCATGGGTTATCTTGGAATAGGAATGTACACATCAGTTATCACGAGTCATCTTGGAATAGGAATTTACACATCAGTTATCACGAGTCATCTTGGAATAGGGATTTACACATTAGTAACTAAAGAAGTGAGTGATTACTGAACAATCACAATTTACTGACACTCACATGGGGGCTGGCACAAAGGCAGAGACAAAAAAAAACAAAACAAGGAAGATGAATATACTGCTGAAATTGTTAACATAAATATTAAAAGGTGAGGTCTGTGTTGGGGGGTTTGAAAGATGAAAATCAGTAAATTATGAAAACATGATGAAGACTTGACCACATTTACTACTGTCAATAGAAGAAGAGGTCAAGGTCAGGTGACATGAACCTGGTTGACCTTCATACCACATGAATGGTTGACACAATTATATATAGGTAACATATTTGGCTACTTGGAACAAGATCATGCACAAAAGCTTACGCAGTACTTACAGATACCGATTACTGATGCATCTTCAGAGTGATCACAGTCAGTATTCCCCCACGGCTTCCTCTGACATTTCATGTTTATAGACAGTACTTACAGATACAGATTACAGAAGCATCTTCAGAGTGATCACAGTTAGTATTCCCCCACGGCTTCCTCTGACATTTCCCAATATTAGTTTCTGTCCCATTACAATCTAAATCATCAATCCAGATTGGACCAGTTCCATTGCCATAATAGGAATTACCTATTGGTACCCCAATCATACTGAAATATTAAACAGGTATATACACGTCAAACAGTCTGAGTTTCAGTATTCTCTATTCATTAAATTACAAAAAACTGGTAAAACACAAAATCATAATAAATGTAAAAATCATATTTTAATTCTATAATACAATTCATAATTGTTTATTACCATGGGGACCACAGATTAATTTAACATGGTGGGATAGATCATTTTCATCCAATCAAAATGCTGGAATTAATTGAAACACAGAGATAAATACTTCCTGTAATCCATGTTGATAAATAAATGATGGCATTACTTTTTATTTGTAATACTAATAATAAATATATATGATGTGTTTACATTGAATTTTCAGTGTTTTAACTTGTAAATGTTGTTTACATTGAATTTTCAGTGTTTTAACTTGTAAATGTTGTTTACATTGAATTTTCAGTGTTTTAACTTGTAAATGTTGTTTACATTGAATTTTCAGTGTTTTAACTTGTAAATGTTGTTTACATTGAATTTTCAGTGTTTTAACTTGTAAATGTTGTTTACATTGAATTTTCAGTGTTTTAACTTGTAAATGTTGTTTACATTGAATTTTCAGTGTTTTAACTACAAAGTTCTTCAACGAAAATAATTGCATTACAGTCATAATGCCTTAAGGGCCACTTGCTGTAAACGACCAGTTTAATACCCTTCTGATCGTATTACTATGTTATTTTATTGCAATAAGTCGTCGCCAGGGCCAGATTTACCAATAGGCATAGTAGGCCATTGGCCTAGGGCCCACGGGTATCTGGGGGCCCACTAAAACTAATTTGTCACCCAGCATGCCAGTATATAACCTTGTTTCAAGTGTACACCGGGTATTTCATTACATAATATATTCAAAACCATAAGGGTCCCTGTACAATAAGTATAAGGCCCAGAGTATGGGGCCCTGTACAATAAGTATATGTCCACAGTGGTCTTCAACTGGTGTGGGCCATGGGGTAGTTCTCAGGTGGGCCATGGATATAGGCCCTATAGTAAAATGAAGAAAATAAGATAAAATAAGGTAATGAAATATATATATACATTTTTTAAATGTCCGTGTCCCACCATCCATCTATCTATACATACATACTGGGGAGAGAGAATAAAGTTCAATAAACCATTAGTGCCTTGACGTGTGTATGACAGGATCGGTTCACGTTCAGTACGTGTCAGGGTTACCGTTGGTTTGCTGACAGCTCACTCAGCCAGTCAGTACCTTCTCAGCCTCAGCCTCAGCTCATTATTTACCAATGTTATTTTATATATATTCAGGAATAAAGAAGCTGTTTAGCTTCTTAACGGAGTATGACAGTATGAAATATGATGATCTCAAAGCCCAACTGGAATTGGTTGTCAGTACTTATTCCAGTGACCTGGAAGCATCTGTTCTAGATGTGTTTTTGCAATTTAAAGACATTTTGTCTTCTGAATCTGACAGGTCAGTGACAAACATCTCCACTTTGCTGAATTCCAAAGATGGTATTTTGACTACTGCCTTTCCAAACATTAGTATCTTGGTAAGAATTTTCCTTACCATCCCTGTAACAAATTGTGAAGGAGAGAGGTGGCTTTTTCTACTCTATCTAGGGTGAAAAATCACCTGAGGTCTACTATGGGACAAACCAGATTAAGCTCACTTTCATTAGTATGCATTGAATCTGGACTCCTACAATACCTTGATACAAACAGTATCATACCTTGATACAAACAGTATCATTGACAAATTTTCCATGAAAAAAAGCAGGAAGAAGTTATTTTGAAATCCACACAGTTTGATGTACTTCATGTGCTATCAAAGTTGATTATGCTTAAAGTTAATTGTATTTCTTTCATTATTCCCATATATAAGATGTATATGATATAAAAGTAATGATGTGTTACATTGTGTTGAAATTCATATTTCTTACATTATAATATTATGTAGTATTTGTTGACATTTGGCCATTTCAAAAAATTACAGTAAAAAAAAAAAATATATATTGGATACTGTCTGAAACATGCCAACATTTCTATAAATTTGGGGCCAACTGATGAGTTTGGCCTAGGCCCACAAGTAGGTAAATCTGGCCCTGGCCGTTGCCCACTAACACGGTCAACTGTTGCTCAAAACTTATCCAATCGTATATATCAGCTTACCGATATTTAGAGGTCACTTTCAATGCTAGAATTTAATTGTTTTTAATTTATATTATTTTATTTATCCTCATATATGGTCTACCATTTGACAAATGACAGTAGCCTATCAATGAATATTTTTCTTTTTGCAACCTTTTTTTATTCATCCTAGCATACTGTATAAGTGGGTTTTTTCACAGGTACCTAATTTTCGTTTTATTCTCGATAATCATTGATCAGTGAAAAAAAGAATCCACTTAAATTTCCACCCTTTACTACATAAATATCTTTTTTTCTTCTTAAATAATTGTACAAGACCTATCTCCCCTATTATGACTGTATAACGAATATTTAGCATTATATTGTCACTGTCATTCTTAAAGTTGCTAAAATGACGCTTTTAAAATGTCTAACAAAGGGGTGGAAATCCCGAAAACAATGCATATCGGTGACAAATAACAGGTAAATTATTTTACATGTAATCAATAGCCCTTTTATCTTTAAAACACTAATTACCCTGAATAGTTGTTGCTGTATAACCTTTTTTAATCAATATCAGCATTTCCATTCAACGTTTTTTAATTATCTGTATTAAGTTGATAATTTTTGGTGTTAATTAATTGATCACATTCTTTTTTGTCAAACAATTAAGATAATGTTATTCTATTATAACAATCAATCTGCTAAAATTTGATCTTGGTTAAAACTTGGAATCGTAAAAATTAAATACCGCTAAAAAAAAATCTGAAATTTGGAAGAAAATCGTGAAGTTTGGTTCCCGCGAAAAAACAACTTATACGGTATATTATAACAGCTTATAACTCACTTTGGTTGTCCAATCATGTGGCAGACAACAGTGGCCTCGGGCACTCCCCAGCCATCATCACAGATTGTGCCCCATTTGTTAGCATGGTAGATTTCCACTCGTCCAGAAGTTGGAGAACCACCCCTCAAACGTGCTTTAAGTTGTAATGACTGGGCTGAAATAAAAATAGAAACATGGATTACGGTTAGGGTATTAAGTGAATGACTGGTTGTTGCTAAATGCCAAGTAATCAATTTTTCAGTGATATCAAGACGAGAAAAAGTTCGAATTTGATGAGATAATGTTGATGTTCACTTTGTACTAAACCAACATATTTAATTGGATTTTTATTATGCTAGCTCACTGAAATAACAGTCCACTGGTAGACATGTCGCTCCACTCTGACACATTATCATGATTTTGAGCCTCCAGTCTTTACTTTTACTCCTTAATTCTACATGAGTTTGTGCATTCAGTGTTTACTTTTACTCCTTAATTCTACATGAGTTTGAGCATTCAGTCTTTGCTCTTACTCCTTAATTCTACATGAGTTTGAGCATTCAGTGTTTACTTTTACTCCTTAATTCTACATGAGTTTGAGCATTCAGTGTTTACTTTTACTCCTTAATTCTACATGAGTTTGAGCATTCAGTGCTTACTTTTACTCCTTAATTCTACATGAGTTTGAGCATTCAGTGTTTACTTTTACTCCTTAATTCTACATGATTTTGAGCCTCCAGTATTTGCTCTTACTCCTTAATTCTACATAAGTTTGAGCATTCAGTGTTTACTTTTACTCCTTAATTCTACATGAGTTTGAGCATTCAGT
Organism: Bathymodiolus septemdierum; assembly: GCA_963383655.1. Taxonomy (NCBI): domain Eukaryota; kingdom Metazoa; phylum Mollusca; class Bivalvia; order Mytilida; family Modiolidae; genus Bathymodiolus; species Bathymodiolus septemdierum. Next base: position 45,356,787 of record OY726528.1, on the reverse strand, counting down.
GTTTACTTTTACTCCTTAATTCTACATGAGTTTGAGCATTCAGTGTTTACTTTTACTCCTTAATTCTACATGAGTTTGTGCATTCAGTGTTTACTTTTACTCCTTAATTCTACATGAGTTTGAGCATTCAGTCTTTGCTCTTACTCCTTAATTCTACATGAGTTTGAGCATTCAGTGTTTACTTTTACTCCTTAATTCTACATGAGTTTGAGCATTCAGTGTTTACTTTTACTCCTTAATTCTACATGAGTTTGAGCATTCAGTGTTTATTCTTACTCCTTAATTCTACATGAGTTTGAGCTTTCAGTGTTTACTGTTACTCCTTAATTCTACATGATTTTGAGCCTCCAGTATTTGCTCTTACTCCTTAATTCTACATAAGTTTGAGCATTCAGTGTTTACTTTTACTCCTTAATTCTACATGAGTTTGAGCATTCAGTGTTTACTTTTACTCCTTAATTCTACATGAGTTTGAGCATTCAGTGTTTACTTTTACTCCTTAATTCTACATGATTTTGAGCCTCCAGTCTTTGCTCTTACTCCTTAATTCTACATGAGATTGAGCATTCAGTGTTTACTTTTACTCCTTAATTCTACATGGGTTTGAGCATTCAGTGTTTACTCTTACTCCTTAATTCTACATGAGTTTGAGCTTTCAGTGTTTACTGTTACTCCTTAATTCTACATGAGTTTGAGCATTCAGTGTTTACTTTTACTCCTTAATTCTACATGAGTTTGAGCATTCAGTGTTTACTTTTACTCCTTAATTCTACATGAGTTTGAGCATTCAGTGTTTACTTTTACTCCTTAATTCTACATGGGTTTGAGCATTCAGTGTTTACTCTTACTCCTTAATTCTACATGAGTTTGAGCTTTCAGTGTTTACTTTTACTCCTTAATTCTACATGATTTTGAGCCTCCAGTCTTTGCTCTTACTCCTTAATTCTACATAAGTTTGAGCATTCAGTGTTTACTTTTACTCCTTAATTCTACATGAGTTTGAGCATTCAGTGTTTACTTTTACTCCTTAATTCTACATGAGTTTGAGCATTCAGTGTTTACTTTTACTCCTTAATTCTACATGAGTTTGAGCATTCAGTGTTTACTTTTACTCCTTAATTCTACATGAGTTTGAGCATTCAGTGTTTACTTTTACTCCTTAATTCTACATGATTTTGAGCCTCCAGTATTTGCTCTTACTCCTTAATTCTACATAAGTTTGAGCATTCAGTGTTTACTTTTACTCCTTAATTCTACATGAGTTTGAGCATTCAGTGTTTACTTTTACTCCTTAATTCTACATGAGTTTGAGCATTCAGTGTTTACTTTTACTCCTTAATTCTACATGAGTTTGAGCATTCAGTGTTTACTTTTACTCCTTAATTCTACATGAGTTTGTGCATTCAGTGTTTACTTTTACTCCTTAATTCTACATAAGTTTGAGCATTCAGTGTTTACTCTTACTCCTTAATTCTACATGAGTTTGAGCATTCAGTGTTTACTTTTACTCCTTAATTCTACATGAGTTTGAGCATTCAGTGATTACTTTTACTCCTTAATTCTACATGAGTTTGAGCATTCAGTGTTTACTTTTACTCCTTAATTCTACATGAGTTTGAGCATTCAGTGTTTACTTTTACTCCTTAATTCTACATGAGTTTGTGCATTCAGTGTTTACTTTTACTCCTTAATTCTACATAAGTTTGAGCATTCAGTGTTTACTTTTACTCCTTAATTCTACATGAGTTTGAGCATTCAGTGTTTACTTTTACTCCTTAATTCTACATGAGTTTGAGCATTCAGTGTTTACTTTTACTCCTTAATTCTACATGAGTTTGAGCATTCAGTGTTTACTTTTACTCCTTAATTCTACATGAGTTTGAGCATTCAGTGTTTACTTTTACTCCTTAATTCTACATGAGTTTGAGCATTCAGTGTTTACTTTTACTCCTTAATTCTACATGGGTTTGAGCATTCAGTGTTTACTCTTACTCCTTAATTCTACATGAGTTTGAGCTTTCAGTGTTTACTGTTACTCCTTAATTCTACATGATTTTGAGCCTCCAGTATTTGCTCTTACTCCTTAATTCTACATAAGTTTGAGCATTCAGTGTTTACTTTTACTCCTTAATTCTACATGAGTTTGAGCATTCAGTGTTTACTTTTACTCCTTAATTCTACATGAGTTTGAGCATTCAGTGTTTACTTTTACTCCTTAATTCTACATGAGTTTGAGCATTCAGTGTTTACTTTTACTCCTTAATTCTACATGAGTTTGTGCATTCAGTGTTTACTTTTACTCCTTAATTCTACATAAGTTTGAGCATTCAGTGTTTACTCTTACTCCTTAATTCTACATGAGTTTGAGCATTCAGTGTTTACTTTTACTCCTTAATTCTACATGAGTTTGAGCATTCAGTGATTACTTTTACTCCTTAATTCTACATGAGTTTGAGCATTCAGTGTTTACTTTTACTCCTTAATTCTACATGAGTTTGAGCATTCAGTGATTACTTTTACTCCTTAATTCTACATGAGTTTGAGCATTCAGTGTTTACTTTTACTCCTTAATTCTACATGAGTTTGAGCATTCAGTGTTTACTTTTACTCCTTAATTCTACATAAGGTTGAGCATTCAGTGTTTACTTTTACTCCTTAATTCTACATCGAGTTTGAGCATTCAGTGTTTACTTTTACTCCTTAATTCTACATGAGTTTGAGCATTCAGTGTTTACTTTTACTCCTTAATTCTACATGAGTTTGAGCATTCAGTGTTTACTTTTACTCCTTAATTCTACATGAGTTTGAGCATTCAGTGTTTACTTTTACTCCTTAATTCTACACGAGTTTGAGCATTCAGTGTTTACTTTTATTCCTTAATTCTACATGAGTTTGAGCATTCAGTGTTTACTTTTACTCCTTAATTCTACATGAGTTTGAGCCTCCAGTCTTTACTCTTACTCCTTAATGCAATGAAATTACAGTCAAACCTGTCCATGTAGTCACCTCTATTAAGCGGTAAACTGTATTTAAAGGTCACCTTTTCTTGTCCTGTCATAGAAAATTTATATGAATTGAAATTTTTTAAAGAGTTCACCTGTCTTATAAGGTCATTTTGTCTTTCTGTCAAAGGTGATCTCTTAACACAGGATTGACTGTAAACAACATTAGATCAGTAAAAAGGAAGAATAAAGTAACTGACTTGTTTCACAGAAGAATAAAGTGACTTACTTGTTTCACAGAAGAATAAAGTAACTGATTTGTTTCACAAAAGAATAAAGTAACTTACTTGTTTCACAGAAGAATAAAGTCACTTACTTGTTTCACAGAAGAATAAAGTAACTTACTTGTTTCACAGAAGAATAAAGTGACTTACTTGTTTCACAGAAGAATGAAGTAACTTACTTGTTTCACAGAAGAATAAAGTGACTTACTTGTTTCACAGAAGAATAACGTAACTTACTTGTTTCACAGAAGAATAAAGTCACTTACTTGTTTCACAGAAGAATAAAGTAACTTACTTGTTTCACAGAAGAATAAAGTCACTTACTTGTTTCACAGAAGAATAAAGTCACTTATTTGTTTCACAGAAGAATAAAGTAACTTACTTGTTTCACAGAAGACTAAAGTAACTTACTTGTTTCACAGAAGAATAAAGTCACTTACTTGTTTCACAGAAGAATAAAGTAACTTACTTGTTTCACAGAAGAATAAAGTAACTTATTTGTTTCACAGAAGAATAAAGTAACTTACTTGTTTCACAGAAGAATAAAACCACTTACTTGTTTCACAGAAGAATAAAGTAACTGACTTGTTTCACAGAAGAATAAAGTAACTTACTTGCTTCACAGAAGAATAAAGTAACTTACTTGTTTCACAGAAGAATAAAGTAACTTACTTGTTTCACAGAAGAATAAAGTCACTTACTTGTTTCACAGAAGAATAAAGTCACTTATTTGTTTCACAGAAGAATAAAGTAACTTACTTGTTTCACAGAAGACTAAAGTAACTTACTTGTTTCACAGAAGAATAAAGTCACTTACTTGTTTCACAGAAGAATAAAGTAACTTACTTGTTTCACAGAAGAATAAAGTAACTTATTTGTTTCACAGAAGAATAAAGTAACTTACTTGTGTCACAGAAGAATAAAGTAACTTACTTGTTTCACAGAAGAATAAAACCACTTACTTGTTTCACAGAAGAATAAAGTAACTGACTTGTTTCACAGAAGAATAAAGTAACTTACTTGTTTCACAGAAGAATAAAGTAACTGACTTGTTTCACAGAAGAATAAAGTAACTTACTTGTTTCACAGAAGAATAAAGTGACTTACTTGTTTCACAGAAGAATAAAGTGACTTACTTGTTTCACAGAAGAATAAAGTAACTTACTTGTTTCACAGAAGAATAAAGTCACTTACTTGTTTCACAGAAGAATAAAGTCACTTATTTGTTTCACAGAAGAATAAAGCAACTTACTTGTTTCACAGAAGACTAACGTAACTTACTTGTTTCACAGAAGATTAAAGTAACTTACTTGTTTCACAGAAGAATAAAGTAACTTACTTGTTTCACAAACAATACCAATATCTTCTGTGTGATCACAGTCACTCTCTCCCCATGCATCATGTCCACAGTTAGCCAATGATTTCTCACTGCCACCACAATGTACACTGTCCAACCAAACAGGACCCTGGAATCCACTAGAATATCTATCTCCAGAAACAGCCACTGCTGTTACACTATTGAAATAAAAGTTAATACTTGTTTAATATATGGTTTATGTATCTTATAAATAACTTAAGTACAAGTATTGTTGAATCAAAATTTAACTTAATTCTCACTGTTTTAATCCAAGTAAATTACGAACACCCTAATCATCTAAATAGCTAAAATCATAATTTAACTTAATTCTTACTATGTTATCCAAGGTAAATTACAAACACCCAAATCATCTCTATCAATAAAATAACTTAAGCCTTACCATGTATATCCAAGGTAAATTACAAACACCCAAATCATCTCTATCGATAAAATCCTAATTTAACTTAAGCCTTACTATGTATATCCAAGGTAAATTACAAACACCCAAATCATCTCTATCGATAAAATCATAATTTAACTTAAGCCTTACTATGTATATCCAAGGTAAATTACAAACATCCAAATCATCTCTATCAATAAAATAACTTAAGCCTTACCATGTATATCCAAGGTAAATTACAAACACCCAAATCATCTCTATCGATAAAATCATAATTCAACTTAAGCCTTAATATGTTATCCAAGGTAAATTACAAACATCCAAATCATCTCTATCAATAATTTAACTTAAGCCTTACTATGTTATCCAAGGTAAATTACAAACACCCAAATCATCTCTATCGATAAAATCATAATTTAACTTAAGCCTTACTATGTTATCCAAGGTAAATTACAAACATCCAAATCATCTCTATCAATAATTTAACTTAAGCCTTACTATGTTATCCAAGGTAAATTACAAACACCCAAATCATCTATATCACTAAAATCATAATTAACTTAATCCTTACTAAGTTATTCCAAGTTGATTACAAACAACCTGTGCAGCTGTACTGTTGAAATCATCATCACAAACTGTTCCCCATTTACCAGCATAGTTAACCTGTAGGAGACCTTCATTGCCTGTGCTACCTCCAGTAAGACGAATCTGTATGTTATTAGACTGAGGTGCTGCAGATTAGAACACAGGATAAATATATATGTATATATAATACAGGTTTTACAGTCATATCTCACATGGAGTTTGGTGGAATTTTTTTTTTAAAAACTATCTTTTTTGTTCTTTGATGGCAATGGTATTTGTCCAACTTATTCCTATTTTTTCAGCTTACATTGTACCTGCTTCTATTTGGTATTCCTATGAAGTTTCATGAAAATCTGTTCAGCGGTCACCATGCTAGGATTGTTTTTATATTTTAACATTTGATTGGTTACCATAGCAACAGTGGTCATTTTGAAAACTTCAACATTTTGAGTGCACATCTATGCATCATGAGTTTTTTTTAAAGTTCAATGTGATCAGACTTGTGGTTTCTGAGAAATGCTTCAAAATGCTTTGGACAAAAACTAAATTTGGGATTTTATAAATGACTCCACCTCATCCTTGACCTTCCATTCTAACCTGCAAAGGACCCTATACAAAAAACAAGAGCTGATTCCACATCTAGATATGTAGCAGTTTCTAAACATTTAAAGGAATGGTCTTTGAGAGACTTTAAAAACATCCTTATCCTGATCTACAATAAAAACTTACTGTTGGAGCAGATGACACCAACATCTTCAGTATGATCACAGTCATTGTCACCAATACGGTTTGTTTTACATTGTAAGAGGCTCGACTCGTTACCAAAACAGGTGACTTGATCAAGGTATATATTACCAGTACCTTGTCCAAATCCTGCTGCTGTTATAGGTAGTGCATTCTGACTGTAAAATCAAACAAATGTTTTATATTACTAGATGGTCAATTAAATAACCTAAGCTTGTCTGTAGGTATAATCAAAGTACTGAGGTACTGTCTAGTCACAGACTTTCTTTATATCTCTTTTACTTTTCAATGGGATAATTAATACCTATGATTTTCTTTCATTTTCTTTTTCTTTTCAAACATTTCAAACTATAAAAAAAACTGCAAAAATTAATTTCTCTTTTTATTTCTTTTTTATACAGTCTTCAGTTATTTTGTAATTTTAATATGAGACAGGCAACCTGTTTGAAGGACCAAGTCCTAAAATTTCAATAATACGATGATCCATACACGTTAGCCTCACCGGACGCAATTACGAACAATTTCGATGATATTGACATTTGATAATAAATTTGACCAAATTGATGAAGCTGATTGCATGTTCAAATTTCAGATTAAACACCAATATTCCTTTTGAATCATAGCCCATATATTATTCAATGCATTGTTACGGGTTTTAAACAGATTTTCATGACCCCGTTCTAGTCACTCTGTGACCTAGATCCGGACACAATTTCGAACGACATCATAATAACCTTTCTAGTGTAAATTTTTTAATGACAACTGTTAAAATTGAAAGAGCATTCATTCATTACGTTCACACATCCATTTGTATATAATACACATGACACAAAAACCTTTCCTTTATTCATACCATAAATGTGTGCCAATTTGTATTCGGAATTCCTTGAACTCTTCAAAGAATAAGGTACATCATGGATTTTGACATTTGGGATAGATCAAGGTAAGGAAAATATATTATATTGACTGTTTTTGTTTTAATTTCAATGTGTTCTACATATGCATAGAACCAAGAGATCATATTCTTTCCAATTACAGGCATAAGATAACAAAATATGCGTACCTCAATGAATTTTAGCATTAGATTCCAAGTGCAATTGTCGATCGTTTTCTGTTTACAAAATTATATGAAAACCCGTCGTCTGCAACATTCAACAACTGCGCATGAATAATTTTCTCCCAAAACACGAGTAATTTAGTGGGGTATCTATTTATAAAAGCATTTTTTTAATTCATGTTTTGAAGGAACAATTAGGGAACATACTTTTTATTTCGTTCGTAATTGTGTCCGTTCGTAATTGCATCCAGTGAGGCTATTATCTTTTATTTTGAATGAATTTTGTAGCCGATTTGTTATGGCTGTTCCGTTCATTTTACCTACGCCGCTCTTCCGTCGAGAGTTTCGTAGAAAGAGATTTTTTTATTAGAATTTTATTTCAAGTTTATTTCGATTTTGCATAGAGTAAATAATTAAAGAATTGGGAATTTTTCATTGAAATATATTTCTTTTGCGTTTCTAAATATCAATTGATCTATTTTTTTAAACTTCCGGTGAACAGATATTTGGCTATCAATATAGAAAGGAGGAAAAATCGGACAGCCTACCATTAAAAGAACTTCGTCCTTTATTATACAGATCGGTACAGAAAGTTTAGTTTACCGAAGATAATAAATTTTGTTCTTTTCTCCACTGGCATAGTAGTAGTTATCTAAAAATAGATTCATGTGTGTATTCCTACATGCATGAACTAGAGTAATGCACTGAAAATAGTTCCAAAATTTGATAATGTAAAGAGCAGAAAGCACAATTGATCATGACAAAATAGAAAAGAAATATCATTTTAAAATATCTTTTTATATTGTGCTAAATCTATGTAAAATTTCAAAACTATATTTAATAATAGAAATAAAGGCTGAGTTATCAGGTCTGATCATCGAGGAAGAATTTTAGTTCGTTGAAATCATATTTGGTGGTATATTGAGGTAGTGACAGCAAAAGTCTTAAACTTCCTCAGGACTAAAAACACTAATTCACTAATCAGAGCTTATTAAACAACATTATTAAGAAAAAAACTGGTAGAACGTGCTAAAGTGGGTCACAGGTCACTGTAATCGGGCGGCTGTATCGAGAAATAGATACAGTGTTGAAAAAACTGTTGATACTAATAAAATATTGATAAATGCAATAAAATTTTATGTTTGTCTTCAAGAAATATGATAGACAAAACCATGTGTGAAGTTTTATGATGAAATATCTCCAATTTCTATGTAAATTTACAAGTTGAAGTGGGGAAACACCCACAGGTAATTTTAGCGATGTATTTTTATCTTGGACAAGAATAATGAGCGTCCTGGTTGGATGACCGATTTAAAACACACTGACTCTGCATGGTAAAAAGATGCATGTAAAAGAAATCTATGTAATATTTATTCATTTGTTTGATTCTGGAATATTGTTGATCATTGATTTAAACAAGAAAAAAAGGGGGGGGGGGGGGGGAGGTGAATTTTATTTGTGAATTTTACAGTTAAATAAATGTTATGTTTCGATAGTTTAAAGAGAAAAATAAAAATTTGTCGCGACTAAAGCTTAAATCAGCATTAAAAATTGAACAAATATCAGTGGTTTTGTAAATGAGATTTATTTTAAATAGAAAGTCTGAATTTATTATTTATTAATTTATTATTAATGATACAATTTTATATCCCTTGGGAGGGGGAGGGGGTTATGATGAAAATTTGAAATAAAAACACAGGACCAGATTTTAAGCAAAAATAATAATCCAGGATTAGTTTTTTATTAAAAAAATCCAGGACCCTGTGTCCATGAATTTTTTTTTTTTAAAGTTAATAATATGAAATATTGACATCCACACTTGCCTTTTGAACAGCACATTTCTGTGTCCACACTTGTACCATAAAAAAAAATAGTTCTTTATAAAAAAAAGTTTCTTTCGCTCTGCTGTATTTTGATAAATGTAATGGCAATAATAAAATATGTAATTGAAGGTCTAAAGGTCAATATATAATGATTATTCATTGGAATTTTGATACCTATTTTTAGAATAGGGGTTTTCCTGGAACCTGGCATTTAACTCCAAAGTTTCAAATGTGCCACGATATCCTGAAATAACACAGAGGAAACATGTATGTTTCAGAAAATATATGGTGTTGGAAAGATCAATCTTGGTCAGGTAGGTTAAAAATAACACAAATATAGTAAGAAATCTTAATGAAATTAATTAGCATTATTACACCGGTAATTATCAAAGCCATCAAATACAGGTAGTTCTTCCTGTAACCTAGTGTAAAATTCTTGAAGTGGGTAGGTTGAAAGGTGAGTTTTACGAAAGCACGGATTGGCACATCAAAAGCACTGATTTTTTTTGTTACAAAAGTACAGATTTTCTTGTACTTCTTCCTTTAGCCACTGTGAGTGAGTGAGTGACTTGACTCTCTGTTGCTCCTTGCTCATCCTGGGGAGTTAGAAGTAGGATTTTGATTTAAACATATTTTTATTGATGAATTACATATTACATTTCTTTCACAATACAAGATAACATAGGATTCAGAAACAAGCGTAACGCTTATATTAATCAGTTTCCTAAAAAAAACACATGAAAAATTGCAAATAGTCATTAAAACATACTCAATTCATTTAACATTGTTTAAAAAACTGAAAATTAAAGTAAGAAAAAAAAAAGAAGGAAATTGTAAGTTGCACTCTAGATAGAAAATCACATGATGTATCCGAGTTTTATGAATTTTATAAAAATTGTTTACTTTGCGAAATATATTTATGCACTGTCGTAAAAACAATAGTATTTGAATCGATATCAAGGTCTGGACTGCCAAATAATAGTACATTTTCCGAAGGTCGAATGTTCAGTAGCTGCAATAGCTTTCGAAAAAGACTATTTCGTTGACGAGTATATTTCGGACATTTAAATAAATAATGATGTGTAGATTCAATCTCTCCACAAAAACAATTAGTACTATCAATAATATTTTTTATACAAATGTTCGTTTAGAGAACTACTTCTCATACGAAAACGAGCGTGTAATATTTGTGTCAAGTCTTGGACCGTAATAATAATATTTAGGTACATTATCATGATCAACTCTAGAAGTAAGTCTAGATTTGAGAATGCTAAGGGATGGGCAGTCTTTTATTTCTGGTGGTAGAGAATTCCATAATTTTAAAGTAGATGGTAGAAAATAATTAGCATAGAGTGTTGTTTGGGTTCTTGGCAACAGAAACGCATTGTTATGTCTGGTGTTGTATGTGTGCACATCCTGAAAGAGGTTAGGAATCAAAATTGATAAAGATGCCAGAGTTAAGTCATTTTGCATTTTAAATAGTTGAATGAGTTTATGGTTTTCCCTTCTATCTTTTAATTTTGATAATCCGGTTTCTTTGTATAATTCCCTTAAAGGAGTTAATTTTGTTCCACCCAATATGATCCTCATCGCAATTTGAGCCTTTTCCAAAATATTAATTAAGTACATATTATGAGGGTCCCACACTACATCCCCATATTCTAATAGTGGTCTGATAAAAGATAAATACAATTTTTCAAGTGATAATCTATCTAGTCTAAATTTTAACATGCGAAGAATATTTAACCTTGAATATGCTTTGTCAATGACAAGTTCAATATGCTTGTTCCATGAGCCATCATCGGAGATTATTACACCTAGATGTTTATGATATTTCACATCTTCGAGTTGCTGGTTATTCATAATTAGAGATGGATGATGTGGTTTGTTGACTTTCCGTGAGATAACCATCGTTTCGGTTTTCTGAGGATTAAAACTAACCAACCATTTGTTAGACCAAGATAAGATAGTATTCAAGTCCCTGTTGAGAATGTCTGCTGATTCAATTGCATTATCGACTATAAGAAATATACTGGTATCATCAGCAAACAATCTCACTTGGGCCTGAACATTATCGATAATATCATTTATGTATAATAAAAATAGAAGAGGATCTAATATAGACCCTTGTGGAACACCGGCATTTATATACTGCCAGGATGAATAACATCCATTAATAGCAACACGTTGCAGGGATTAAGATTAGCAGTGGCAAATGCGAGTAACATTTGTGTTGGGCGACATATAATATGTATAATCGTCGCTCAGTTGGCGATTGCACAATTTAATTGAGTCAGGTGCAGATCGAAGTTCCGTTGGTCGTAAATCAACATCTTGGAATTCCCCTTTTTGTCAAAATAGGTTTATTGTATGATTCTCTGTATTTTGTGTGAATATTAAATGAATAAAACCGAGACCTCCCGAGTAAGTCTGAAAGAACAACAAAATTTTGGCTGTTCCCGTTATGTTGCATTTCGAGATGTTTTGGGTAAAATAGAAGGAACAGCCGCTGTTCTCATTATTGACGTTTAACATACTTTCATGTTATTTTCACAGTAGTCGTTTATGAAAAAGTTCTTGACAGAAATTTTAATAAAATATTTCTTTTATTAACATATCGTTTCCGTTTTCATTGATATTTTTATGTTATTATTGCTTTTTTCTTTGTTTTAATTGCCAAATCTGTAATATTAGTCTAGTCAATTCCGTAACGTAACGGTATCGATCGTTTAACACATTTCATCAATTTCCTGTCACAAAAAAAGAATGTGTCGGTTCATAAAGGGTACAAGGCCTGGTGATGTCTATTTCAACATCCTTTGCATTTTTTTGTCTGAAATTTTCCCTTCAACAAATAGCAATACATATATATTACCAGATAAAAATAGCTTGCAATCGACCTGGTGTTATTGTAGTGTCTAAACATTATTCATTTAAGCTAAAAAATACTGTTACTCATCTACATTAACCATGTTAAGTTTACATGACATATTTGATAAAATCAAAACAAAATTTCAGGAATTGGAGTGCGAGTGGACAGGTTAGATGGAGGAATACACCAAAAAAAAAAATTTTCCCCCAAAAAAGGTCTTTTTCCAGTTCAATAAAATCACTTTCAGTTCACTCAGATTGCAGGATTTAGGGTCTAATTTTTCAAACCCCCCTAGCATGTTCAGATCGCTTCGCGATCCTCAATCGGTGATGGTGATTTTTTCATAAAAAGTTGGGCTATTAACTTTTTGTCTGGGCTACTACTTTTTCCCCCCTGGTAGCCCAGTTGGCTACTAGTCTGTAAAAGTTAATCTTAATCCCTGCGTTGTAGTCGATCTCGCAAATATTGTTCTAACCAAATGATATTTCCACCAAACCCATAATTTTTCAATTTATTCAAAAGTCCACGATGCCAAACTTTATCGAATGCCTTGCTAACATTGCAGAAAACAATTCGAAATTCCTTTCCGTCATCCAAAGCCTTTCCGATATTGTTAGTAATATCCACCAATTGGTTGATAGCTGAATCACCTTTGGTAAAGCCAAACTGACAATGCGTTATAATATTATGATTAAGCAAATAATTATTGATATGTTTAAACACATATCGTTCCATGACTTTACCAACGATACTAATCAGCGATATCGGATGATAATTTTGAAACAATGCGGAGCTGTCTTTTTTGAAAACTGGACAGATGGTAGCTTTCTTCCAATCGGAAGTAAAGACACCGCTTCGTAGGGAAATATTAAATATCTTACATAAGGGGTATTTTAAAATTGACGCTCCTTCCTTAAGAATACGGGGGCTAATACCGTCGGGTCCAATAGCTTTAGATATATCAAGAATATTAAGCAAATCAACAACGTCTGATTCAGTAATATTAATATTATTCAACACATATTCCGATTCAGATAAAATATTTGGAAGGTCAACGTTTGCATCATCCAACTCAGTTTGTGCAACAACAAAATTATTAAATAATTCACACTTTATTTTATCATCATATATAAGCTCATCATTAACTTTGATGGGGGGAATGATCTCTTTTTTATTTTTAAAGTTAGATATTTGTTTAGCTATTTTCCACCAGTTTTTTGTTGACGTACATGCAGTTTTTTGGAAAGTTTGTCAAAATAAGTTAACTTAGCATTCCTAACTTTAGATGTGCACTCGTTTCTAATATGACGGAAACCTTCCCAGTGTAGTACTGACTTTGAACATTTCGCTCTCGTATGATGGCGATTTTTCTTTCTAATGGTACGTTTTATGTCATTTGTGATCTAAGGGCAGTCCTTGGTCCTAATAGTAAATTACTATATGGCTTTGTTTGGAACGCTAGACAGGGCTATCTGTAGTATCGTACTTGTGACGTTAGTTACACTCTGATTGACATCGTTTTCAATGATAAGTGTATCCCATTGTACAGACTGTAAGTCTCGCCTTAAATCGTCATAGTTACCCTTTTCATAAAGCCAAATGTTACGCTTATAACAACTAGAAGTGTGTTTCTTACAATTAAAGATATAGTCCGTTTGACCAGCCTAAAACAGGACTAAAAAATTAATTAAAAATCAACAGTTCAATTTATTGATTTTTTTTTCTTCACACATTTACTCATATATCATCTACCTACTCTGACAAATAATTTCAGAATTTTGACACTATTTTCCAAAAAGTTGCCCATTAGGTCTCTATGTTAAATATTTGTACCAAATGTGGATATGTGCAGAGGGAGTTAGTATGCTTGTTGTTACCAACTTCCAGTGTAAACAATAACAACAACAGATGTGACTTTATTTACATTTCACTGTCATGTGATTACCTAATTTGAATATGTCACCAGAACCCAAGCATGCATGAGATGTTCATTTCACTTTCACCAAGTGACAATTTTGATTCGGCTTCAAAATAATCAAACACTTTTAGTATTAAATCCTGTTTTTCATCTGAAGTTTTGAGAGGCATGACTATCCTTTCTATATAAGTATTGGTAGAGTTCTAAATAAGGGCAGATAATTTTTAATTTGTGAATATTAATTTATGAAAAGACAAAAAAAATGTTGTTTTTTTCTACCTTTATTTTATATTTTTTCTATTATATTTAAAAAAAATATATATTAATTACTTGTGTTTTTTATTATGCTTAAATAACATACATAAAACTTGTTTTCATTTTCTAAAAGTATACACAAAGCATGCAAAGCATGGGCTATTTACATGGTATATCTGGTCAATACACATAGGCTTACTTTATAGCCATGTTCTTTGAGTTCAAATACTGGGTTTTAGAAAACACCAAAACAAAAGTGATTTTATTTAGAATTTAAAGAAAAAGATTTAAAATTCAAAGGCTTGCATTTATACTTTTTACTTTTAAATTTCTAAAATAATTTCCAATAAAATGTAAAAAGTTAAACTTTAGGTGAAATGAACATCTCATGCATGCTTGGGTTCTGGTGACATTCAAATTAGGTAATCACATGACAGTGAAATGTAAATAAAATCACATGTGTTGTTGTTATTGTTTACACTGGAAGTTGGTAACAACAAGCATACTAACTCCCTCTGCACATATCCACATTTGGTACAAATATTTAACATAGAGACCTAATGGGCAACTTTTTGGAAAATAGTGTCAAAATTCTGAAATTATTTGTCAGAGTAGGTAGATGATATATGAGTAAATGTGTGAAGAAAAAAAATCAATAAGTTGAACTGTTGATTTTTAATTAATTTTTTAGTCCTGTTTTAGGCTGGTCAAACGGACTATACCATATGTAGGACAATGAAAACGAGTAAGGTTCGTAAGAACAGGACCAACCTCTGTATATGTTATAAATGAGGGATTATTTGTTAATACTAGGTCAATAAGAGATTGACTATGTTCTGTGAAGTTAGTTGCTTCATTTATCAGTTGATGAAGATTATACAATCTCATGATGTCTTTAACTTTACGACATTGGGGGTTTAACTGATTGTCATTAAAGTCACCTACTAGGATAACAGCATCTGCATTGCAGTTCAAAGACAGTTCTATAGAATATTCCAAACTAAGTAGGATTTTGAGCAGGATATTTTTTTTTTAATTAGTATGAACAATAACACTGCAATCTATAAAAAACATATGTACATATACATGTAAAAAGCACTGTATATAAATGGAGATTTAGGCAAAATGGGAAAAACTTTGGGTCTTTCTCTATAATGATTGTGCTATAGACCTTATGTCCTTCTAAATCCTAACATGTGTTTGTCAAATTTATGTAATTCAGATCTAATAAGTTAGGACTTTTTATTCAACATTTTCAGGATCCGTCTTTCAAAATATTATAAATTGTATATATAAATATTTTTTCCCTTTATTTGCCTCCGAAATTTTTAAATCCTTTCAAAATCTCTGGTTAAAAAGTTAAAGCCAACCAATCTAAAGACACAGGTAAAAACTACAATGCCTCTAAATTTCTGAACGATAATCTGTGCTTTTAATGACATCTACTCAGCACTTTTAGTAAAACACCTGTTGAAAGGCATTTTTATTCTTCAAATATCTGAAAAAGTTTATTCTATATGCAAAAAAAAAAAAATAGCCCCAAAAAATCTATTTTTTTAGGGGGTGAGACAGTTTGCATGGGCAGTCTGGTTAGAGCAAAAATAGAGAATTCGGACTGTAAATTAAAATACATTTATTTAAGTACTCTACCAGCAAGATAATTCTATGGGATCATGGAAAAGAAATATCATACTTTACTAACTACCTGACATTGGCTAATATTTCATCAGAACAAACCCAAAAGTTGGGTGACCTCCATAGTCTTAATCAAACTCCAAATAAAGTCAATACCTGTGTAATCCAAACTTCAAAATTATGTGAAATACTTGAAACCTGTCTATTGTGAACAATAAAGTAGGCCTCAAGAACAATAAAGATTTGACAGGATTTAATGTAAAAATAGCCTTTCTACTCTTTAAAGACCTTACATGATCTTTCAAGACCTGGAAATTTGTCAAATAGTCAAAACTATATCAATGACAAATAATTTGGTTTTTCTTGCAACATTTCTGTAAAGAAATTATTTTGGGACAATAATGATTACCAGTATATTCTAAGCTAATTAAATTACTGGAAAATCTAATCGCAAATACTGATAACAATGACTTACTATGACTTGTCACTCTCCTATCACAAACACTGATAACAATGACTTACTATGGCTTGTCACTCTTCTATCCCAAATACTGATAACAATGTCTTACTATGGCTTGTCACTCTCCTATCACAAATACTGATAACAATGACTTACTATGGCTTGTCACTCTTCTATCACAAATACTGATAACAATGTCTTACTATGGCTTGTCACTCTCCTATCACAAATACTGATAACAATGACTTACTATGGCTTGTCACTCTTCTATCACAAATACTGATAACAATGACTTACTATGGCTTGTCACTCTCCTATCAGAAACACTGATAACAATGACTTACTATGGCTTGTCACTCTCCTATTACAAATACTGATAACAATAACTTACTATGGCTTGTCACTCTCCTATCACAAATACTGATAACAATGACTTACTATGCCTTGTCACTCTCCTATTACAAATACTGATAACAATGACTTACTATGGCTTGTCACTTTCCTATTACAAATACTGATAACAATGACTTACTATGGCTTGTCACTCTCCTATCACAAATACTGATAACAATGACTTACTATGGCTTGTCACTCTCCTATTACAAATACTGATAACAATGACTTACTATGGCTTGTCACTCTCCTATTACAAATACTGATAACAATGACTTACTATGGCTTGTCACTCTCCTATCACAAATACTGATAACAATGACTTACTATGGCTTGTCACTCTCCTATTACAAATACTGATAACAATGACTTACTATGGCTTGTCACTCTCCTATCACAAATACTGATAACAATGACTTACTATGGCTTGTCACTCTCCTATCACAAATACTGATAACAATGTCTTACTATGGCTTGTCACTCTCCTATCACAAATACTGATAACAATGACTTACTATGGCTTGTCACTCTCCTATCACAAATACTGATAACAATGTCTTACTATGGCTTGTCACTCTCCTATTACAAATACTGATAACAATGACTTACTATGGCTTGTCACTCTCCTATCACAAATACTGATAACAATGTCTTACTATGGCTTGTCACTCTCCTATCACAAATACTGATAACAATAACTTACTATTGCTTGTCACTCTCCTATCACAAATACTGATAACAATGTCTTACTATGGCTTGTCACTCTCCTATTACAAAAACTGATAACAATGACTTACTATGGCTTGTCACTCTCCTATTACAAATACTGATAACAATAACTTATTATGGCTTGTCACTCTCCTATCACAAATACTGATAACAATAACTTACTATGGCTTGTCACTCTCCTATTACAAATACTGATAACAATAACTTACTATGGCTTGTCACTCTCCTATTACAAATACTGATAACAATAACTTACTATGGCTTGTCACTCTCCTATTACAAATACTGATAACAATAACTTACTATGGCTTGTCACTCTCCTATCACAAATACTGATAACAATGACTTACTATGACTTGTCACTCTCCTATCACAAATACTGATAACAATGACTTACTATAGCTTGTCACTCTCCTAACACAAATACTGATAACAATGACTTACTATGACTTGTCACTCTCCTATCACAAATACTGATAACAATGACTTACTATAGCTTGTCACTCTCCTAACACAAATACTGATAACAATGACTTACTATAGCTTGTCACTCTCCTAACACAAATACTGATAACAATGACTTACTATGACTTATCACTCTCCTATCACAAATACTGATAACAATGTCTTACTATGGCTTGTCACTCTCCTAACACAAATACTGATAACAATGACTTACTATGGCTTGTCACTCTCCTATCACAAATACTGATAACAATGACTTACTATGACTTGTCACTCTCCTATCACAAATACTGATAACAATGACTTACTATGGCTTATCACACTCCTAACACAAATACTGATAACAATGTCTTACTATGACTTGTCACTCTCCTATCACAAATACTGATAACAATAACTTACTATGGCTTGTCACTCTCCTATCACAAATACTGATAACAATGACTTACTATGGCTTGTCATTCTCCTATCACAAATACTGATAACAATGATTTACTATGGCTTGTCACCCTCCTATCACAAATACTGATAACAATGACTTACTATTGCTTTTCACTCTACTATCACAAATACTGATAACAATGTCTTACTATGGCTTGTCACTCTCCTATTACAAAAACTGATAACAATGACTTACTATGGCTTGTCACTCTCCTATTACAAATACTGATAACAATAACTTACTATGGCTTGTCACTCTCCTATCACAAATACTGATAACAATAACTTACTATGGCTTGTCACTCTCCTATTACAAATACTGATAACAATAACTTACTATGGCTTGTCACTCTCCTATTACAAATACTGATAACAATAACTTACTATGGCTTGTCACTCTCCTATTACAAATACTGATAACAATAACTTACTATGGCTTGTCACTCTCCTATCACAAATACTGATAACAATAACTTACTATGACTTGTCACTCTCCTATCACAAATACTGATAACAATGACTTACTATAGCTTGTCACTCTCCTAACACAAATACTGATAACAATGACTTACTATGACTTGTCACTCTCCTATCACAAATACTGATAACAATGACTTACTATAGCTTGTCACTCTCCTAACACAAATACTGATAACAATGACTTACTATAGCTTGTCACTCTCCTAACACAAATACTGATAACAATGACTTACTATGACTTATCACTCTCCTATCACAAATACTGATAACAATGTCTTACTATGGCTTGTCACTCTCCTAACACAAATACTGATAACAATGACTTACTATGGCTTGTCACTCTCCTATCACAAATACTGATAACAATGACTTACTATGACTTGTCACTCTCCTATCACAAATACTGATAACAATGACTTACTATGGCTTATCACACTCCTAACACAAATACTGATAACAATGTCTTACTATGACTTGTCACTCTCCTATCACAAATACTGATAACAATGTCTTACTATGGCTTGTCACTCTCCTAACACAAATACTGATAACAATGACTTACTATGGCTTGTCACTCTCCTATCACAAATACTGATAACAATGACTTACTATGACTTGTCACTCTCCTATCACAAATACTGATAACAATGACTTACTATGGCTTATCACACTCCTAACACAAATACTGATAACAATGTCTTACTATGACTTGTCACTCTCCTATCACAAATACTGATAACAATAACTTACTATGGCTTGTCACTCTCCTATCACAAATACTGATAACAATGACTTACTATGGCTTGTCATTCTCCTATCACAAATACTGATAACAATGATTTACTATGGCTTGTCACCCTCCTATCACAAATACTGATAACAATGACTTACTATGGCTTGTCACTCCCCTATCACAAATACTGATAACAATGACTTACTATGGCTTGTCACTCTCCAATCACAAATACTGATAACAATGACTTACTATGCCTTGTCACTCTCCTATCACAAATACTGATAACAATGATTTACTATGGCTTGTCACTCTCCTATCACAAATACTGATAACAATGTCTTACTATGGCTTGTCATTCTCCTATCACAAATACTGATAACAATGACTTACTATGGCTTGTCACTCTCCTATTACAAATACTGATAACAATGACTTACTATGGCTTGTCACTCTCCTATCACAAATACTGATAACAATGATTTACTATGGCTTGTCACTCTCCTATCACAAATACTGATAACAATGTCTTACTATGGCTTGTCATTCTCCTATCACAAATACTGATAACAATGACTTACTATGGCTTGTCACTCTCCTATTACAAATACTGATAACAATAACTTACTATGGCTTGTCACTCTCCTATCACAAATACTGATAACAATGACTTACTATGGCTTGTCATTCTCCTATCACAAATACTGATAACAATGATTTACTATGGCTTGTCACCCTCCTATCACAAATACTGATAACAATGACTTACTATTGCTTTTCACTCTCCTATCACAAATACTGATAACAATGTCTTACTATGGCTTGTCACTCTCCTATTACAAAAACTGATAACAATGACTTACTATGGCTTGTCACTCTCCTATTACAAATACTGATAACAATAACTTACTATGGCTTGTCACTCTCCTATCACAAATACTGATAACAATAACTTACTATGGCTTGTCACTCTCCTATTACAAATACTGATAACAATAACTTACTATGGCTTGTCACTCTCCTATTACAAATACTGATAACAATAACTTACTATGGCTTGTCACTCTCCTATTACAAATACTGATAACAATAACTTACTATGGCTTGTCACTCTCCTATTACAAATACTGATAACAATAACTTACTATGGCTTGTCACTCTCCTATTACAAATACTGATAACAATGACTTACTATGGCTTGTCACTCTCCTATCACAAATACTGATAACAATAACTTACTATGACTTGTCACTCTCCTATCACAAATACTGATAACAATGACTTACTATAGCTTGTCACTCTCCTAACACAAATACTGATAACAATGACTTACTATGACTTGTCACTCTCCTATCACAAATACTGATAACAATGACTTACTATAGCTTGTCACTCTCCTAACACAAATACTGATAACAATGACTTACTATAGCTTGTCACTCTCCTAACACAAATACTGATAACAATGACTTACTATGACTTATCACTCTCCTATCACAAATACTGATAACAATGTCTTACTATGGCTTGTCACTCTCCTAACACAAATACTGATAACAATGACTTACTATGGCTTGTCACTCTCCTATCACAAATACTGATAACAATGACTTACTATGACTTGTCACTCTCCTATCACAAATACTGATAACAATGACTTACTATGGCTTATCACACTCCTAACACAAATACTGATAACAATGTCTTACTATGACTTGTCACTCTCCTATCACAAATACTGATAACAATGTCTTACTATGGCTTGTCACTCTCCTAACACAAATACTGATAACAATGACTTACTATGGCTTGTCACTCTCCTATCACAAATACTGATAACAATAACTTACTATGACTTGTCACTCTCCTATCACAAATACTGATAACAATGACTTACTATGGCTTATCACACTCCTAACACAAATACTGATAACAATGTCTTACTATGACTTGTCACTCTCCTATCACAAATACTGATAACAATAACTTACTATGGCTTGTCACTCTCCTATCACAAATACTGATAACAATGACTTACTATGGCTTGTCATTCTCCTATCACAAATACTGATAACAATGATTTACTATGGCTTGTCACCCTCCTATCACAAATACTGATAACAATGACTTACTATGGCTTGTCACTCCCCTATCACAAATACTGATAACAATGACTTACTATGGCTTGTCACTCTCCAATCACAAATACTGATAACAATGACTTACTATGCCTTGTCACTCTCCTATCACAAATACTGATAACAATGATTTACTATGGCTTGTCACTCTCCTATCACAAATACTGATAACAATGTCTTACTATGGCTTGTCATTCTCCTATCACAAATACTGATAACAATGACTTACTATGGCTTGTCACTCTCCTATTACAAATACTGATAACAATGACTTACTATGGCTTGTCACTCTCCTATCACAAATACTGATAACAATGACTTACTATGGCTTGTCACTCTCCTATTACAAATACTGATAACAATGACTTACTATGACTTGTCACTCTCCTATCACAAATACTGATAACAATGACTTACTATGGCTTGTCACACTCCTATCACAAATACTGATAACAATGACTTACTATGGTTTGCCAAGACTCCTACATACTACAGATGCTGCATGTTGGTCAAATTTGTCATCACAGACTGTTCCCCAGTGTCCTCCTACATTAATCTCTACACGACCCTGGTTTCTATTGTTTCCATTTACCAATCTGACCTGTATTTCTCCTGACAAAATAAATTACAACATGTGAAGCTATGATACCCAATCTGACCTGTATTTCTCCAGACAAAATAAATTACAACATGTGAAGCTATGTCAATATATGATTATCAAAGTTTGAAGGGTAAATTTCAGAGAGATTGAATGAGTAGTGGTTTTCATACTCTTTCATAAAGATAATTCTCACCTAGGCCTACAACATTCACCTGGTTCATGCACTGTTCAGGATCAAACCTGAGTTTGTAACTTAAGAATTTTTTTTAATTCATATTCCCATTGTTAAACAATGTCTGCCAACTTGGATATTTGATCAACATACAAAAGAAGAAGACAATCCAATGACTATTCATGTGCCATTTCCATTCAATCTATTTTCTACTGTCTTAGTAGGATTTTTCTTCCTTCATTTTTCTATACGTTTAAAATTCCCAATGGTATTACCAGATTTCAGATCAACACAAATACCGACGATTTGTCAAGGACCATCCAAGGCACATACTAGACAAGTTTGATTTCTCATGGTTCAGTGGTTTCAAATAAGAATTATTTTAAAAATATTTTCCCCACGGGGTCCTATGTTAAATTTATGTATGATGGCAGCCATCTTAGATTTGTCGATTGAGACACAAAAAGACAGTTTGTAAAGGACCATTCAATGATTATTCATGTTCAGTGTGGGTTTAATCAAATTTATAGTTTATGAAAAACTTTAAAAAAAAAATGTTTTCCTTATGGTCATGCAATGAAGACCATCTTAGATTTTCAATGAACACAAAAACTTGCATGTTGTAAAGGGTCATCAAATGTACATTTCAGCCAAGTTTGCTTTCAAATGGTTGACTGGTTTGAAATTGGAATACTTTTGAAATATTCCCCCCATATGGTCCTATGTTAAACTTGTCCTGTGATGATGGCCATCTTTGATTTCTGATCAACACACAAAAGACAAACATTTGGAAAAGGACCATACAAGGCATATTCCAGCCAAGTTTGCTTTCAAATGGTTCACTGGTTTCAGGTTGGAATTATTTTTAAATATTTTTCCCATAGGGTCCTATTTAAAAATTTTCCTGTGATGATGGCTATCTTAGGATTTTCATTGACACAAAAAACACATATTTTGTAAAAGCACATCCACGACACATTTCAGCCCAGTCTGCTTTCAAATGGTTGATTAGTTTCAGCTCATTCCAACATTAAATGTAAAGTTTTAAATATTTAAATAGATTTCTTAAGAAATACTCCGGGTTCAAATTCTAGTAAATTCTTCCGAATATGTTCCATTACCATTTCAATATGATGATAACCAATCACAGGAGAGATGTATTAGTAACTATAGTTACAACATTTATAAGCCATACAATTATTTCTGCCAATATGTTGCCCAATATGTGGGATGATTCCACAGGTTTTGAAATCATTTTGAAATCAGTCCATAAGCATATAATTGGGAATTTTACACCAAATATGAAATTAATCAAACTAACCACATAAGATTATTTCTGATGTGAAATCCAAAATAGAAACAGGATCAACATTAGCTACTTGGTATGTGCAGAGTTACACTCCACCCCTCCCTCCCCCTGCCCCCATCCCCACCACAGAACAGAAAACCAAGACGACCATACTTACTTGAGTTACATACAACACTCACATCCTCACCACACAACAGAAAATCAAGACAACCATACTTACTTGAGTTACAGACAACACCCACATCCTCACCACAGAACAGAAAATCAAGACGACCATACTTACTTGAGTTACAGACAACACCCACATCCTCACCACACAACAGAAAATCAAGACAACCATACTTACTTGAGTTACATACAACACCCACATCCTCACCACAGAACAGAAAATCAAGATGACCATACTTACTTGAGTTACAGACAACACCCACATCCTCACCACAGAACAGAAAATCAAGATGACCATACTTACTTGAGTTACAGACAACACCCACATCCTCACCACAGAACAGAAAATCAAGACAACCTTACTTACTTGAGTTACAGACAACACTCACATCCTCACCACAGAACAGAAAATCAAGACGACCATACTTACTTGAGTTACAGACAACACTCACATCCTCACCACAGAACAGAAAATCAAGATGACCATACTTACTTGAGTTACAGACAACACCCACATCCTCACCACAGAACAGAAAATCAAGACAACCATACTTACTTGAGTTACAGACAACACCCACATCCTCACCACAGAACAGAAAATCAAGACGACCATACTTACTTGAGCTACAGACAACACTCACATCCTCACCACAGAACAGAAAATCAAGACAACCATACTTACTTGAGTTACAGACAACACCCACATCCTCACCACACAACAGAAAACCAAGACGACCATACTTACTTGAGTTACAGACAACACCCACATCCTCACCACAGAACAGAAAATCAAGACGACCTTACTTACTTGAGTTACAGACAACACCCACATCCTCACCACAGAACAGAAAATCAAGACAACCTTACTTACTTGAGTTACAGACAACACCCACATCCTCACCACACAACAGAAAATCAAGACAACCATACTTACTTGAGTTACAGACAACACTCACATCCTCACCACAGAACAGAAAATCAAGATGACCATACTTACTTGAGTTACAGACAACACTCACATCCTCACCACAGAACAGAAAATCAAGATGACCATACTTACTTGAGTTACAGACAACACTCACATCCTCACCACAGAACAGAAAATCAAGACAACCATACTTACTTGAGTTACAGACAACACTCACATCCTCACCACAGAACAGAAAATCAAGATGACCATACTTACTTGAGTTACAGACAACACCCACATCCTCACCACAGAACAGAAAATCAAGATGACCATACTTACTTGAGTTACAGACAACACCCACATCCTCACCACAGAACAGAAAATCAAGACAACCATACTTACTTGAGTTACAGACAACACTCACATCCTCACCACAGAACAGAAAATCAAGACAACCTTACTTACTTGAGTTACATACAACACCCACATCCTCACCACAGAACAGAAAATCAAGACGACCATACTTACTTGAGTTACAGACAACACCCACATCCTCACCACACAACAGAAAATCAAGACAACCTTACTTACTTGAGTTACATACAACACCCACATCCTCACCACAGAACAGAAAATCAAGATGACCATACTTACTTGAGTTACAGACAACACTCACATCCTCACCACAGAACAGAAAATCAAGATGACCATACTTACTTGAGTTACAGACAACACCCACATCCTCACCACAGAACAGAAAATCAAGATGACCATACTTACTTGAGTTACAGACAACACTCACATCCTCACCACAGAACAGAAAATCAAGATGACCATACTTACTTGAGTTACAGACAACACCCACATCCTCACCACAGAACAGAAAATCAAGACAACCATACTTACTTGAGTTACAGACAACACCCACATCCTCACCACACAACAGAAAATCAAGATGACCATACTTACTTGAGTTACAGACAACACTCACATCCTCACCACAGAACAGAAAATCAAGATGACCATACTTACTTGAGTTACAGACAACACCCACATCCTCACCACAGAACAGAAAATCAAGACAACCATACTTACTTGAGTTACAGACAACACCCACATCCTCACCACAGAACAGAAAATCAAGACGACCTTACTTACTTGAGTTACAGACAACACTCACATCCTCACCACAGAACAGAAAACCAAGACGACCATACTTACTTGAGTTACAGACAACACCCACATCCTCACCACAGAACAGAAAATCAAGACAACCTTACTTACTTGAGTTACAGACAACACTCACATCCTCACCACAGAACAGAAAATCAAGACAACCTTACTTACTTGAGTTACAGACAACACCCACATCCTCACCACAGAACAGAAAATCAAGATGACCATACTTACTTGAGTTACAGACAACACCCACATCCTCACCACAGAACAGAAAATCAAGATGACCATACTTACTTGAGTTACAGACAACACCCACATCCTCACCACAGAACAGAAAACCAAGACGACCATACTTACTTGAGTTACAGACAACACTCACATCCTCACCACAGAACAGAAAATCAAGACGACCATACTTACTTGAGTTACATACAACACCCACATCCTCACCACAGAACAGAAAATCAAGACGACCATACTTACTTGAGTTACAGACAACACCCACATCCTCACCACAGAACAGAAAATCAAGACGACCATACTTACTTGAGTTACAGACAACACCCACATCCTCACCACAGAACAGAAAATCAAGACAACCTTACTTACTTGAGTTACAGACAACACTCACATCC
Organism: Bathymodiolus septemdierum; assembly: GCA_963383655.1. NCBI lineage: Eukaryota > Metazoa > Mollusca > Bivalvia > Mytilida > Modiolidae > Bathymodiolus > Bathymodiolus septemdierum. Next base: position 45,330,102 of record OY726528.1, on the reverse strand, counting down.
TCACCACAGAACAGAAAATCAAGACAACCATACTTACTTGAGTTACAGACAACACCCACATCCTCACCACAGAACAGAAAATCAAGACAACCTTACTTACTTGAGTTACAGACAACACTCACATCCTCACCACAGAACAGAAAATCAAGACGACCATACTTACTTGAGTTACAGACAACACCCACATCCTCACCACAGAACAGAAAATCAAGATGACCATACTTACTTGAGTTACATACAACACCCACATCCTCACCACAGAACAGAAAATCAAGACGACCATACTTACTTGAGTTACAGACAACACCCACATCCTCACCACAGAACAGAAAATCAAGATGACCATACTTACTTGAGTTACAGACAACACCCACATCCTCACCACAGAACAGAAAATCAAGACGACCATACTTACTTGAGTTACAGACAACACCCACATCCTCACCACACAACAGAAAACCAAGACGACCATACTTACTTGAGTTACAGACAACACCCACATCCTCACCACAGAACAGAAAATCAAGACGACCTTACTTACTTGAGTTACAGACAACACCCACATCCTCACCACAGAACAGAAAATCAAGACAACCATACTTACTTGAGTTACAGACAACACCCACATCCTCACCACACAACAGAAAATCAAGACGACCATACTTACTTGAGTTACAGACAACACCCACATCCTCACCACAGAACAGAAAATCAAGATGACCATACTTACTTGAGTTACAGACAACACCCACATCCTCACCACAGAACAGAAAATCAAGACAACCATACTTACTTGAGTTACATACAACACCCACATCCTCACCACAGAACAGAAAATCAAGATGACCATACTTACTTGAGTTACAGACAACACCCACATCCTCACCACAGAACAGAAAATCAAGACAACCATACTTACTTGAGTTACAGACAACACCCACATCCTCACCACAGAACAGAAAATCAAGACGACCATACTTACTTGAGTTACATACAACACTCACATCCTCACCACAGAACAGAAAACCAAGACGACCATACTTACTTGAGTTACAGACAACACCCACATCCTCACCACAGAACAGAAAATCAAGATGACCATACTTACTTGAGTTACAGACAACACCCACATCCTCACCACACAACAGAAAACCAAGACGACCATACTTACTTGAGTTACAGACAACACCCACATCCTCACCACACAACAGAAAACCAAGATGACCATACTTACTTGAGTTACAGACAACACCCACATCCTCACCACAGAACAGAAAATCAAGATGACCATACTTACTTGAGTTACAGACAACACCCACATCCTCACCACAGAACAGAAAATCAAGATGACCATACTTACTTGAGTTACAGACAACACCCACATCCTCACCACACAACAGAAAACCAAGACGACCATACTTACTTGAGTTACAGACAACACCCACATCCTCACCACAGAACAGAAAATCAAGACGACCTTACTTACTTGAGTTACAGACAACACCCACATCCTCACCACAGAACAGAAAATCAAGACAACCATACTTACTTGAGTTACATACAACACCCACATCCTCACCACAGAACAGAAAATCAAGATGACCATACTTACTTGAGTTACAGACAACACTCACATCCTCACCACAGAACAGAAAATCAAGACGACCATACTTACTTGAGCTACAGACAACACTCACATCCTCACCACAGAACAGAAAATCAAGACGACCATACTTACTTGAGTTACATACAACACCCACATCCTCACCACAGAACAGAAAATCAAGACAACCATACTTACTTGAGTTACAGACAACACCCACATCCTCACCACAGAACAGAAAATCAAGACAACCTTACTTACTTGAGTTACAGACAACACCCACATCCTCACCACAGAACAGAAAATCAAGACAACCATACTTACTTGAGTTACATACAACACCCACATCCTCACCACAGAACAGAAAATCAAGACAACCATACTTACTTGAGTTACAGACAACACTCACATCCTCACCACAGAACAGAAAATCAAGACGACCATACTTACTTGAGCTACAGACAACACTCACATCCTCACCACAGAACAGAAAATCAAGACGACCATACTTACTTGAGTTACATACAACACCCACATCCTCACCACAGAACAGAAAATCAAGATGACCATACTTACTTGAGTTACAGACAACACCCACATCCTCACCACAGAACAGAAAATCAAGACAACCATACTTACTTGAGTTACATACAACACCCACATCCTCACCACAGAACAGAAAATCAAGACAACCTTACTTACTTGAGTTACAGACAACACTCACATCCTCACCACAGAACAGAAAATCAAGACAACCTTACTTACTTGAGTTACAGACAACACCCACATCCTCACCACAGAACAGAAAATCAAGACAACCTTACTTACTTGAGTTACATACAACACCCACATCCTCACCACAGAACAGAAAATCAAGACAACCATACTTACTTGAGTTACAGACAACACCCACATCCTCACCACAGAACAGAAAATCAAGACGACCATACTTACTTGAGTTACATACAACACCCACATCCTCACCACAGAACAGAAAATCAAGACAACCTTACTTACTTGAGTTACAGACAACACTCACATCCTCACCACAGAACAGAAAATCAAGACAACCTTACTTACTTGAGTTACATACAACACCCACATCCTCACCACACAACAGAAAATCAAGACAACCTTACTTACTTGAGTTACAGACAACACTCACATCCTCACCACAGAACAGAAAATCAAGACAACCTTACTTACTTGAGTTACAGACAACACCCACATCCTCACCACAGAACAGAAAATCAAGACAACCTTACTTACTTGAGTTACAGACAACACCCACATCCTCACCACAGAACAGAAAATCAAGACAACCATACTTACTTGAGTTACAGACAACACTCACATCCTCACCACAGAACAGAAAATCAAGACGACCATACTTACTTGAGCTACAGACAACACTCACATCCTCACCACAGAACAGAAAATCAAGACGACCTTACTTACTTGAGTTACATACAACACCCACATCCTCACCACAGAACAGAAAATCAAGACAACCATACTTACTTGAGTTACAGACAACACCCACATCCTCACCACAGAACAGAAAATCAAGACAACCATACTTACTTGAGTTACAGACAACACCCACATCCTCACCACAGAACAGAAAATCAAGACAACCATACTTACTTGAGTTACATACAACACCCACATCCTCACCACAGAACAGAAAATCAAGACAACCATACTTACTTGAGTTACAGACAACACTCACATCCTCACCACAGAACAGAAAATCAAGATGACCATACTTACTTGAGTTACAGACAACACCCACATCCTCACCACACAACAGAAAATCAAGACAACCATACTTACTTGAGTTACAGACAACACTCACATCCTCACCACAGAACAGAAAATCAAGACAACCTTACTTACTTGAGTTACAGACAACACCCACATCCTCACCACAGAACAGAAAATCAAGACAACCTTACTTACTTGAGTTACAGACAACACCCACATCCTCACCACAGAACAGAAAATCAAGACAACCATACTTACTTGAGTTACAGACAACACTCACATCCTCACCACAGAACAGAAAATCAAGACGACCATACTTACTTGAGTTACATACAACACCCACATCCTCACCACACAACAGAAAATCAAGACGACCATACTTACTTGAGTTACAGACAACACCCACATCCTCACCACAGAACAGAAAATCAAGACAACCATACTTACTTGAGTTACATACAACACCCACATCCTCACCACACAACAGAAAATCAAGACGACCATACTTACTTGAGTTACAGACAACACCCACATCCTCACCACAGAACAGAAAATCAAGACGACCATACTTACTTGAGTTACAGACAACACCCACATCCTCACCACACAACAGAAAATCAAGACGACCATACTTACTTGAGTTACAGACAACACCCACATCCTCACCACAGAACAGAAAATCAAGATGACTATACTTACTTGAGTTACAGACAACACCCACATCCTCACCACACAACAGAAAATCAAGATGACCATACTTACTTGAGTTACAGACAACACCCACATCCTCACCACAGAACAGAAAATCAAGACGACCATACTTACTTGAGTTACATACAACACTCACATCCTCACCACAGAACAGAAAATCAAGACGACCTTACTTACTTGAGTTACAGACAACACTCACATCCTCACCACAGAACAGAAAATCAAGACAACCTTACTTACTTGAGTTACAGACAACACCCACATCCTCACCACACAACAGAAAATCAAGACAACCATACTTACTTGAGTTACAGACAACACCCACATCCTCACCACAGAACAGAAAATCAAGACAACCTTACTTACTTGAGTTACAGACAACACTCACATCCTCACCACAGAACAGAAAATCAAGACAACCTTACTTACTTGAGTTACAGACAACACCCACATCCTCACCACAGAACAGAAAATCAAGATGACCATACTTACTTGAGCTACAGACAACACTCACATCCTCACCACACAACAGAAAATCAAGACAACCATACTTACTTGAGTTACATACAACACCCACATCCTCACCACAGAACAGAAAATCAAGACGACCATACTTACTTGAGTTACAGACAACACCCACATCCTCACCACAGAACAGAAAATCAAGACGACCATACTTACTTGAGTTACATACAACACCCACATCCTCACCACAGAACAGAAAATCAAGACGACCATACTTACTTGAGTTACATACAACACCCACATCCTCACCACAGAACAGAAAATCAAGACAACCTTACTTACTTGAGTTACAGACAACACTCACATCCTCACCACAGAACAGAAAATCAAGACAACCTTACTTACTTGAGTTACAGACAACACCCACATCCTCACCACAGAACAGAAAATCAAGACAACCTTACTTACTTGAGTTACAGACAACACCCACATCCTCACCACAGAACAGAAAATCAAGACAACCATACTTACTTGAGTTACAGACAACACTCACATCCTCACCACAGAACAGAAAATCAAGACAACCTTACTTACTTGAGTTACATACAACACCCACATCCTCACCACACAACAGAAAATCAAGACGACCATACTTACTTGAGTTACAGACAACACCCACATCCTCACCACACAACAGAAAATCAAGACGACCATACTTACTTGAGTTACAGACAACACCCACATCCTCACCACAGAACAGAAAATCAAGACGACCATACTTACTTGAGTTACAGACAACACCCACATCCTCACCACACAACAGAAAATCAAGACGACCATACTTACTTGAGTTACAGACAACACCCACATCCTCACCACACAACAGAAAATCAAGACAACCATACTTACTTGAGTTACATACAACACCCACATCCTCACCACAGAACAGAAAATCAAGACAACCTTACTTACTTGAGTTACAGACAACACTCACATCCTCACCACAGAACAGAAAATCAAGACAACCTTACTTACTTGAGTTACAGACAACACCCACATCCTCACCACAGAACAGAAAATCAAGACAACCTTACTTACTTGAGTTACATACAACACCCACATCCTCACCACAGAACAGAAAATCAAGACGACCATACTTACTTGAGTTACAGACAACACCCACATCCTCACCACAGAACAGAAAATCAAGATGACCATACTTACTTGAGTTACAGACAACACTCACATCCTCACCACAGAACAGAAAATCAAGACAACCATACTTACTTGAGTTACAGACAACACCCACATCCTCACCACAGAACAGAAAATCAAGACAACCATACTTACTTGAGTTACAGACAACACCCACATCCTCACCACACAACAGAAAATCAAGACGACCATACTTACTTGAGTTACAGACAACACCCACATCCTCACCACACAACAGAAAATCAAGACAACCATACTTACTTGAGTTACATACAACACCCACATCCTCACCACAGAACAGAAAATCAAGACGACCATACTTACTTGAGTTACAGACAACACCCACATCCTCACCACAGAACAGAAAATCAAGACAACCATACTTACTTGAGTTACAGACAACACCCACATCCTCACCACACAACAGAAAATCAAGACGACCATACTTACTTGAGTTACAGACAACACCCACATCCTCACCACAGAACAGAAAATCAAGACAACCTTACTTACTTGAGCTACAGACAACACTCACATCCTCACCACAGAACAGAAAATCAAGACAACCATACTTACTTGAGTTACAGACAACACTCATATCCTCACCACAGAACAGAAAATCAAGATGACCATACTTACTTGAGTTACAGACAACACCCACATCCTCACCACACAACAGAAAATCAAGACGACCATACTTACTTGAGTTACAGACAACACCCACATCCTCACCACAGAACAGAAAATCAAGACAACCTTACTTACTTGAGCTACAGACAACACTCACATCCTCACCACAGAACAGAAAATCAAGACAACCATACTTACTTGAGTTACAGACAACACCCACATCCTCACCACACAACAGAAAATCAAGACGACCATACTTACTTGAGTTACAGACAACACTCACATCCTCACCACAGAACAGAAAATCAAGACGACCATACTTACTTGAGTTACAGACAACACTCACATCCTCACCACAGAACAGAAAATCAAGATGACCATACTTACTTGAGTTACAGACAACACCCACATCCTCACCACAGAACAGAAAACCAAGATGACCATACTTACTTGAGTTACAGACAACACCCACATCCTCACCACAGAACAGAAAATCAAGACGACCATACTTACTTGAGTTACAGACAACACCCACATCCTCACCACAGAACAGAAAACCAAGATGACCATACTTACTTGAGTTACAGACAACACTCACATCCTCACCACAGAACAGAAAATCAAGACGACCATACTTACTTGAGTTACAGACAACACTCACATCCTCACCACAGAACAGAAAACCAAGATGACCATACTTACTTGAGTTACAGACAACACTCACATCCTCACCACAGAACAGAAAATCAAGACGACCATACTTACTTGAGTTACAGACAACACCCACATCCTCACCACAGAACAGAAAATCAAGACAACCTTACTTACTTGAGTTACATACAACACCCACATCCTCACCACAGAACAGAAAATCAAGACAACCATACTTACTTGAGTTACAGACAACACCCACATCCTCACCACAGAACAGAAAATCAAGACAACCATACTTACTTGAGTTACAGACAACACCCACATCCTCACCACAGAACAGAAAATCAAGACAACCATACTTACTTGAGTTACAGACAACACCCACATCCTCACCACAGAACAGAAAATCAAGACGACCATACTTACTTGAGTTACAGACAACACCCACATCCTCACCACAGAACAGAAAATCAAGACGACCATACTTACTTGAGTTACAGACAACACTCACATCCTCACCACAGAACAGAAAATCAAGATGACCATACTTACTTGAGTTACAGACAACACCCACATCCTCACCACAGAACAGAAAATCAAGATGACCATACTTACTTGAGTTACAGACAACACTCACATCCTCACCACAGAACAGAAAATCAAGATGACCATACTTACTTGAGTTACAGACAACACCCACATCCTCACCACAGAACAGAAAATCAAGACGACCATACTTACTTGAGTTACAGACAACACTCACATCCTCACCACAGAACAGAAAATCAAGACAACCATACTTACTTGAGTTACAGACAACACTCACATCCTCACCACAGAACAGAAAATCAAGATGACCATACTTACTTGAGTTACAGACAACACTCACATCCTTACCACAGAACAGAAAATCAAGATGACCATACTTACTTGAGTTACAGACAACACCCACATCCTCACCACAGAACAGAAAATCAAGATGACCATACTTACTTGAGTTACAGACAACACTCACATCCTTACCACAGAACAGAAAATCAAGACAACCATACTTACTTGAGTTACAGACAACACTCACATCCTTACCACAGAACAGAAAATCAAGATGACCATACTTACTTGAGTTACAGACAACACTCACATCCTTACCACAGAACAGAAAATCAAGATGACCATACTTACTTGAGTTACAGACAACACCCACATCCTCACCACAGAACAGAAAATCAAGACGACCATACTTACTTGAGTTACAGACAACACCCACATCCTCACCACAGAACAGAAAATCAAGATGACCATACTTACTTGAGTTACAGACAACACTCACATCCTCACCACAGAACAGAAAATCAAGACGACCATACTTACTTGAGTTACAGACAACACCCACATCCTCACCACAGAACAGAAAATCAAGATGACCATACTTACTTGAGTTACAGACAACACTCACATCCTCACCACAGAACAGAAAATCAAGACGACCTTACTTACTTGAGTTACAGACAACACTCACATCCTCACCACAGAACAGAAAATCAAGATGACCATACTTACTTGAGTTACAGACAACACCCACATCCTCACCACAGAACAGAAAATCAAGACCACCATACTTACTTGAGTTACAGACAACACTCACATCCTCACCACAGAACAGAAAATCAAGATGACCATACTTACTTGAGTTACAGACAACACTCACATCCTCACCACAGAACAGAAAATCAAGACCACCATACTTACTTGAGTTACAGACAACACCCACATCCTCACCACAGAACAGAAAATCAAGATGACCATACTTACTTGAGTTACAGACAACACCCACATCCTCACCACAGAACAGAAAATCAAGACAACCATACTTACTTGAGTTACATACAACACCCACATCCTCACCACAGAACAGAAAATCAAGACGACCATACTTACTTGAGTTACAGACAACACCCACATCCTCACCACAGAACAGAAAATCAAGACAACCTTACTTACTTGAGTTACATACAACACCCACATCCTCTGTATGATCACAGTTGTTTGTATACCAGCCTTTGTTTCTACACTGTAAGATACTGGTCTCTCTTCCTGTACACTTGAGATCATCTAGTAATATTGGCCCCGGTCCTGCTCCAAATGACGATCCAGACAGAGCCAAGGCATGATCTCTGTAACAAACATGTGTCATATTTATTTTACTAATAAAACATTCAGTAATATTACACTCAACACAATATAAATTTCAAAGAAAAGAAAAAACAAAATCAAAATTGGGTGAAAAATAAAGAAGAAATGTGTGCATCACAAAATATGGCCGTCTATATAAATTATCAAATGGTATAATAGTAATGACCCCAAAATAAATAGGGTTCTTCCCCTTCCACAGGGGAATCATGTGGCCAAGTTTGGTAAAGTTCCAATATACAGAACTAAAGTTATCGTGCGGAAACGATCCTGTTGTCAAAAATTCTATTCATAGTAAGTGACCTTGACCTTTGACCTAATGACCCCAAAATAAATAAGGTTCTTCCCCTTCCACAGGGGAATCATGTGGCCAAGTGTGGTAAAGTTCCAATATACAGAACTAAAGTTATCGTGCGGAAACAATCCTGTTGTCAAAAATTCTATTCATAGCAATGGTGACCTCGACCTTTGACCTAATGACCCCAAGATAAATAGGGTTCTTCCCCTTCCACAGGGGAATCATGTGGCCAAGTTTGTTAAAGATCCAATATACAGAACTAAAGTTATCGTGCGGAAACGACCCTGTTGTCAAAAATTATATTTATAGTAACGGCGACCTTGACCTTTGACCTAATGACCCTAAAATAAATAGGGTTCTTCCCCTTCCACAGGGAAATCATGTGGCCAAGTTTGTCAAAGATCCGATATACAGAACTAAACCTGTGTGGACGCCTGCCCGCCGCCCGTTGTACCCAATCACATAATACGGCCCGTCTCGAGACGGGCGTATAAAAATTCTATATACCTTTCAAATATGCAAATTTGGGCTATTATTAGACCCCTTTTCAAAATAAAATAGCAACCTTTTTTAATATCCCACCAATAACCCATTGAGACGGTCATTTTGCAAAAAACTCTATTAAAATTGGATGAAAATTAAAAAAGTTACAAATTTGACATTTCCCCCTTTTATGTCAAACATGGTAATAAGTTACACAATCACGCTATACATTTTTCTGAAAGGGATACTTAAGGAATTCACTAAAAAAAAATCATCAATATCAAATTAAAAATAAACTCCATGAACAAATAACAGAAACATCCATTTTTGCACATTTAGGTTCTCTTGTTTGGAAAGGGGTAGGGTTACAATACTCTAAAATCAATATAAGCCTTCATTAAGTACCAATGATCATTGTGTTCAAAATTCAGAAGGATCAGTAAACCAGAATATAAGTTATCACATATAAACCAGAATATAAGTTATCACATATAAACCAGAATATAAGTTATCACATATAAACCAGAATATAAGTTATCACATATAAACCAGAATATAAGTTATCACATATAAACCAGAATATAAGTTATCACATATAAACCAGAATATAAGTTATCACATATAAACCAGAATATAAGTTATCACATATAAACCAGAATATAAGTTATCACATATAAACCAGAATATAAGTTATCACATATAAACCAGAATATAAGTTATCACATATAAACCAGAATATAAGATATCACATATAAACCAGAATATAAGTTATCACATATAAACCAGAATATAAGTTATCACATATAAACCAGAATATAAGTTATCACATATAAACCAGAATATAAGTTATCACATATAAACCAGAATATAAGTTATCACATATAAACCAGAATATAAGTTATCACATATAAACCATTTTGTCAGACAGACAGAAAAACGACACAATACAACGACAATTTTGTTGTGGTCATTTAAAAAACCATTAAAAACGTTACATGTTGAGAAACAGGGACAGGAAATGGCAGACACATGAAACATAGTTTTCTTTGTAGAGAGCACCCCTCCAAAATAAGGAATCTATGTAAAATATTTATGCATTATTATACCTTACATATTTTTTTACTATATAATTACATTACTTCCGTTTTTCATTGAAATGTTACAATATGATTGGTTATGAAGTGGTCACATGATTATAAAAGTGATGTTTCACATCCCAATGAAACTCAAATCCGAACTTGCACGTGCCTCCACGACGACGTCAGATGTAAACAATCAATGGCGTAGTAATTTCCAACAGCAAATAATCTAACACAAATAAAATCCACAACGAAAAATTCAACCATATTACATTATGGTGTGATTTAAATATAATTATAAGAATTGAATGCATTCTTTTGAAATTTCATTGGAGTATGAAAACGTTGATCGAACTACATTTTCAACATGAAGCGCTATCAAAATGTACTTCGGTCAACGCTTTCATACCCCAATGAAACTTCAAAAGAATGCATTCAATTCTTAAATAAAAGTAATATAAAGATAATTTGGATGTTTTACAGAAAATTTGCTAATGAGGGAGAAAACCCGGAGAAAAACCCAAACATATATAATGTAGAGGGAGATCATAGGTTGTCGGCCAATATACAACCATATGACAAACGGAAGTGTGTTGAAAATCTGTTTATTTCAGTCCGGTTCCGCAATTATATTTTCTAATACTGGAAATTATTTTGTTGTCTTCTACAAAACAAAACATTCAAGTCTTAAACATCTTAGAGTAGTTTCAGTATAATAAACCAGTTATTGCCTGCATATGAGGTGAACATCAAGTTGTCAACCCTCGAGAGGTAGTTTTCGCTTGGGCTAAAGCCCTCTGGAAAACAACCACTCTCGGGTTGACAACTTTCGATGTTCACCGCATATGAAGACAATAACTGTATATTATTAAATGACTAAAAAAAATTGCTTTCTTGATTGATCAAAACCTTTTTTGATCAAACATTTTGATCACTGCGCAATCTTGCACGAGAGGTAGACAATTAGTGTATCATAGCTGTCAAGTATCCAAATATAGATCGCGGAAATCTTGATGACGTTTGCTTTAAATCAAATGATTTGATTGGACAGTGTATTTAATGAACCAATCGCAACTCCTTTAACATTAACGTTTCAGAATTGTGCATTGTTTTGTGAAATCCAAATGGCAGAAGTGCTGGCTGCAAGCGACCGTGAAAATGGAAAAAAACGTTTCGCTACTTCAAATGAAGAGCAATTAAAAAAATTTGTGTATGAAAAAGATGCTAAAAATACCCAAAAGGGCACCCTGTCAGCTGTGAGAACATTCAAAAGTTATTTAAGAGAAAAAAAATTACGATGAAGTGGTTGAAGATTTTGAAAAATTCTGTTCTTGATGAAATTTTACAGAAATTTTATTCCGAGGTACGAACCGAAAATGGCATGTTATATAAAAAGTCAAGTTTAATCAGCATATACATCATGTACATATAAGTGGGTATATTATAGAGTTCAAATCATGTAATAAAACAATTGTTGACTTTTGATAACGGTTGACACAATATTTATCAACCCAAGAAGTGATAATCACCTCGGCTGTTGGCCTTGGTAATTATCACTTCTTCTGGGTTGATAAATCATTGTGTCAACCTTATCAAAAGTCATTAATTGTATATTAACATCTAAATGACATTACCTCCTAAATCTCAACATAGAACAAACAACACTTGCTGCTTTATTGTCAAATGAGTCATCACATATTGTTCCCCATGTGTTGTTGTGAAATATTTCTACACGACCTTGAGACGTAGATGTACCATTCACAAGACGGATTCTCAATCTTTGCACTGAAATGATCGAATAAACATATACATTATATAGAAGGGGGAACATTTATCAGGGCCTTCTGACTTGGCAGTTCTGATTTATCAGGGCCTTCTGACTTGGCAGTTCTGATTTATCAGGGCCTTCTGACATGGGAGTTCTGATTTATCAGGGCCTTCTGACTTGGCAGTTCTGATTTATCAGGGCCTTCTGACATGGGAGTTCTGATTTATCAGGGCCTTCTGACTTGGCAGTTCTGATTTATCAGGGCCTTTTGACATGGGAGTTCTGATTTATCAGGGGCTTCTGACTTGGCAGTTCTGATTTATCAGGGCCTTCTGACTTGGCAGTTCTGATTTATCAGGGCCTTCTGACTTGGCAGTTCTGATTTATCAGGGCCTTCTGACTTGGCAGTTCTGATTTATCAGAGCCTTCTGACTTGGCAGTTCTGATTTATCAGGGCCTTCTGACATGGGAGTTCTGATTTATCAGGGCCTTCTGACTTGGCAGTTCTGATTTATCAGGGCCTTCTGACTTGGCAGTTCTGATTTATCAGGGCCTTCTGACATGGGAGTTCTGATTTATCAGGGCCTTCTGACTTGGCAGTTCTGATTTATCAGGGCCTTCTGACATGGGAGTTCTGATTTATCAGGGCCTTCTGACTTGGCAGTTCTGATTTATCAGGGCCTTCTGACATGGCAGTTCTGATTTATCAGGGCCTTCTGACTTGGCAGTTCTGATTTATCAGGGCCTTCTGACATGGGAGTTCTGATTTATCAGGGACTTCTGACTTGGGAGTTCTGATTTATCAGGGACTTCTGACTTGGCAGTTCTGATTTATCAGGGCCTTCTGACATGGGAGTTCTGATTTATCAGGGGCTTCTGACTTGGCAGTTCTGATTTATCAGGGCCTTCTGACTTGGCAGTTCTGATTTATCAGGGCCTTCTGACATGGGAGCTCTGATTTATCAGGGACTTCTGACTTGGGAGTTCTGATTTATCAGGGACTTCTGACTTGGGAGTTCTGATTTTTCCATGGAGAAGTTTAGACAGCAAGTTATATATTCATTTATGAGTGCAGAATTCAGAAACGTTGCTGAATACATACATGTGCATGAAGATTTTCTAACGTGACATACCAGTGTAAAGCAGATAATTTTAACTTCATACAGTTTTATTAATATATCTAAAAATATTTGATTATTACTTTTGAAAGATCTTAATCAACCTTTAACACACAAATTAAATTCATAATACCATTAAAAAAAACATTTTAACATTCTTTAAAATACCACTACAAAATGGCAAAATCTGAACACAGTCCAAAAATATATAAAGTAATTCTTACCTGTTCCACATACTACACCAACATCTTCTGTATGATCACAATTGTTTATTCCCCACGGGGCATGTTTACAGTACTGTATCATAGATTCATTACCATGGCAGACGACATTGTCTAAGGCGATGCGTCCTGTTCCTGCTCCAAAGAAGGCAGATGAACGAGCCTGAGCACCACGCCTAAGACAAACAATAGCTGATAAAACTAGATATAATATCAGTAAGTACAGTTGATTGACATATTCAGTGTCAGTTTAGTTTCACTTTATACATTTTTGCATATGTAGAAATAAGCACTTCCCGGTCCTTTCCTCATTCATGACTTATCACCAGGTTTGTAACTAGAGTAACACAATGGGTGCCACTAGAACAGGAACTGATTATCCTTCCGGAGCACCCTGGTTTTTAGTGAAGTTCATGTTGTTCAATCTATAGTTTTCTAAGTAGTGTTTTGTAGATCATTGTTTGTCCTTTTGACCCTTTCCTTTTGGCCATTACATTGTCTAAACACCAATCAATCCATCAATCTTTCTTTGATTTACAGACTGTGATTACCCCTTTGTTATTGTCAAACTCTTCTGCTTACCACCATGGTGGTGTACTGGTTAACACACTTGTCCAAACAAACACTATGAAATTGGAATTTTCTCCTTCTCTGAAACCCCCCCCCCCCCCCCCTCCCATTAAGGTGTAAGAGGAAATAGTGGTTTGCTTGTGCTCAAATGTGGTAAAATGTATTTTGTTTCACTGTGCTAGCACACCTGTGGAACTGTAGCTCTGATAGTTATTTTGTTTCACTGTGCTAGCACAGCTGTGGAACTGTAGCTCTGGTAGTTATTTGTTTCACTGTGCTAGCACACCTGTGGAACTGTAGCTCTGATAGTTATTTTGTTTCACTGTGCTAGCACAGCTGTGGAACTGTAGCTCTGATAGTTATGTGTTTCACTGTGCTAGCACAGCTGTGGAACTGTAGCTCTGATAGTTATTTGTTTCACTGTGCTAGCACACCTGTGGAACTGTAGCTCTGATAGTTATTTGTTTCAGTGCTAGCACAGCTGTGGAACTGTAGCTCTGATAGTTATTTGTTTCACTGTGCTAGCACAGCTGTGGAATTGTAGCTCTGATAGTTATTTGTTTCACTGTGCTAGCACACCTGTGGAACTGTAGCTCTGGTAGTTATTTTGTTTCACTGTGCTAGCACATCTGTGGAACTGTAGCTCTGATAGTTATTTGTTTCACTGTGCTAGCACATCTGTGGAACTGTAGCTCTGATAGTTATTTTGTTTCACTGTGCTAGCACAGCTGTGGAACTGTAGCTCTGATAGTTATTTGTTTCACTGTGCTAGCACATCTGTGGAACTGTAGCTCTGATAGTTATTTTGTTTCACTGTGCTAGCACAGCTGTGGAACTGTAGCTCTGATAGTTATTTGTTTCACTGTGCTAGCACACCTGTGGAACTGTAGCTCTGATAGTTATTTTGTTTCACTGTGCTAGCACAGCTGTGGAACTGTAGCTCTGATAGTTATTTTGTTTCACTGTGCTAGCACAGCTGTGGAACTGTAGCTCTGATAGTTATTTTGTTTCACTGTGCTAGCACAGCTGTGGAACTGTAGCTCTGATAGTTATTTGTTTCACTGTGCTAGCACACCTGTGGAACTGTAGCTCTGATAGTTATTTTGTTTCACTGTGCTAGCACAGCTGTGGAACTGTAGCTCTGATAGTTATTTTGTTTCACTGTGCTAGCACACCTGTGGAACTGTAGCTCTGATAGTTATTTTGTTCTGACCATAGAGCCACAGGTCTGGAATGCTTACTAACTTTCAGACCTCAACTTGAGTCACACATGTGGCTAACAATTTCACTGTGTAATCGTTGGTTAACACGCTAACATAAATTGATTAATTTAGGTCTGATGTGTAACGAGTCTAGTATGGATGTTTTTGGGTAGTACTCTACAATATAATTACAGGAATGGTAAATGATATCAATACCTTTTACAGCTTAAAACTCCATTAATGCAGTTATCTTAAAAAGGTTTATTTAAATACTCACCATGGCAACCCAAGTTGTTTACAAACAACTTGTGCAGCATAATTTGTAAATCTATCATCACAAACGGTTCCCCATGTTCCTTGATGGAAAACTTCTAATCGACCAGAGGATGGTGATGTTCCTCCAACCAGACGAATAGAAGAATTAGAACCAATACTGGGTGCTGATGCTGAAAACATAGAGGGAGTGATTGTTGTTTAACAACTCGGTAATTTTTCAGCTATATCATGGGGAGATCAAGTCACTTTTCATTGAAATGAATTCCGCTTTCTACTCGACCAACACGCTTTGTTGAATTTTTATAGTGCTAGCTTACTGAAATAAGTCCACGGATAGACATGTCGCCCCACTCGAAAACATTATCCTGATTCCGAGCCAACCAGTCTTTGCTCTTTCTCCTTAATGCTGCATGCTTAGCGGAGAAGCATCAGATACCAATTTTATAGTCTTTGGTTTGACCCGTGAAAACATAGACGTAAGTAAAGTTTGAACCTCAACAAAAAAACAAACAAACAAAAAAAAGAGAAAGAGAAATATATATCTGATAAAACTAATTAAAAAAATTTATATCAAAAACTTTGTGATTCACAATATTTAATGTGAGGCAGAAATACATTGAATTATCACTTCTATCTGATAAACAGGATAAAACAATAATGTTGAAAGAAAAATTACAGGGGTTACGATGAGTGAAGCATTATACGACTGTAACATAGCAACAAAAAAAAGTTGGCAAAAGTGGATACAGTATTTTGTTGACACTATGAATTGCTGGACACAATAATGTGTCGGACATATTAATTTGCTAGACTCACTGTATTTTGGGCATTTGTTTTGTTTATCAATCATCTTACACCCCCCTTTAGCCCCTTCAATCTTGGAAACCACAAGAGGTCAAATCTGATTGACAATCACTGGCACAAAATGTTATAACATATATATTTGAAAATGATTAAATAATCAATTTAAAGAAGAAAAAACACAGAAAACATGTCAAAATCAGATGAAAAATATCAAATGCATAATATTGGATGAAAAATAAAAATTCCATGTACCTTCCAAATAAGAGAGATTTCAGAATTTTGGTCCCTTTTAGATCCCTTTTCAAAATAAAATGGTCGATAAATAATTCACAAAGATGATCATTTTGCAAAAAAATTGCATAATAAAAGGATCAAAAAAAAATTTAATCCACCTCCTTTATGTCAAAATCGTAAACATTGGCACAATAATGCTATGCATCTTTCTTAAAAGGAATTTTCCTAATGAATTCATTGAGCAAACCTCATAAAATATCTCAAGTTACAAAACACAAATTATAATACCCCAAATCAATACTAACCTTAATTCAGTGCCAATGATCTTTATCTTAATATTCAGAGCGATGTTCATTTAGAATTAAATTCATCACACAGATTCCTTTGTGTCTATAG
Source organism: Bathymodiolus septemdierum (assembly GCA_963383655.1). Taxonomy (NCBI): domain Eukaryota; kingdom Metazoa; phylum Mollusca; class Bivalvia; order Mytilida; family Modiolidae; genus Bathymodiolus; species Bathymodiolus septemdierum. The sequence goes on along the minus strand of OY726528.1, from coordinate 45,312,418 downwards.
AAGAACAACAACTACAGCCCAATACCATAATTTGACTGTCAAATTTTTGCAATCGTATAAAAATAAATGCTAGGGTCCAAATAATACAGTTTGTATCCATATTTATATATCTGAACAGATACGGTTTCAATTTCTTCTCTGTACAACATTTTAACACCCACCAGATCAAACTTACCCACACAAATAACGGAGGCATCTTCTGTATGATCACAGTTATTTTTACCCCACCCTCGATGTCCACATAGTGCCAGATTTTTCTCCGTTCCTGTACAACTCAAATCATCCAACTGTATAGGCCCTGTACCTCCTCCATAAAAAGAACTGCCTTTAGCAATGGCATTTGTTCTAAAAATAGACATTAAAAGTGTTCATTTGCTGTGGTATTTATTATGTAAATGTGAGATTATTGATAAATAAATGTTAGAGAAAACTGATAGGGCAATCAAGAATGGACAACCCAGAGACACAGAAATCATTGGGAACAAGACGAAGACAAAACAAACAGAAAAACACTACACAGAAAACTAAAAAGATCAGCAACATAGATCCCATCAATAAACTAGGGATGAACCCAGGTGCTTGTGAAAGTAAGCAGTTACAGTTTCTTAAAAGACATCTGCAGTGCTACTCATAGTCAGGTCAAGTAAAAGTCTTGTTGATTATTTTTATCGTCATTTATCATCAATACTTCAGCTACAACTATATCGTGACAACAAAAATGTACCAGACTTTTAATTAACACCATTAATATTATCATATATATACTACAGATCACAAATGTAGGCCAGTTTTTGATTGGACAAGGTATGACTGAATGTCAGCTTATATAGTCATGGCAACATCTAGGGTATATATTAAGACACTGTAATTCCTATTTGGTGTTCTGTTAAAAACAAAACAAATATGGCCGACCAAGGTAAGCTTCATGAAGCAAAATGTAAATAGTGACACATGTATTAATATAGTACAATTAAACTCATTTTATATTAAATTTGAATCAAATATTATTTTATCCACATAATAAACACAATAAATTACTGAAAAATTTCATTATCAAAAATATGTCACTCATGACCAAATAACTTTGTAACTCACTCATGCGCTGACCACATTCGTGAGTTACTGCGTTATTTGGTCATTTGTTAAATATTTTTTATGATGAAACTCGTCAATTAGTTATAGCATAAATATTGCACTCTAACTTTTGGTAACATTCTACGTGAAATATTACACCCCTACCTTCACAACAATTACACTGGAGAAAACATAGAAATTCCTCACACTTGTGGAAGATATTCCTACATGTGTTGTAAGGCATCATGTAAGAACCTATTTATCTTCTTCTTTTATTTTAGATTTCACCTAAACAGAACATGAACCAATGGGCTACAATGACCACCTGAGAAATACAATCAATTCTGTGCATTCTTTTTTTTTACTCCCTATTACAGTTTTGTACTTTTAAGTCTTTAAATGAATTTAAACGAACAGAAGAAATTGATAACGTCTAATGGCTAATGAGAAAGCAGGGTAGTCATATCTGATTTAGAATTGGTTAAAAAAAAAAGCGACAATACTTGACAAGGACCCCTTGAGGAACTTTTCTGGCAAATCTGAGAACTTAGTATGTAGTAGTTGTAATACAAAGAACAAATAGAAAATATTACAGCTGTCTGAGGCAGGGTAGCCATTTTAGATTTCAATTCGCACCAAAATGTAACCAACACTTCTGAAAAGTATTAACAGTCCCAAGGTGAGACATTTCTGGCAATTCTGGTGCAGTAGTTCTGGAGAAGAAGTCTAAAATGTATCATCCAATCACAGCCCAATGGAGCAAATTTGGATTTTAGCATTTCTTCAGACCCCCTTAGGGGCCCTAGAGGAACATTTTTAGCATGCAGTAATTCTGGAAGGAAAGTTTGAAAATGTATCAGTCAATCAGAGGCCAGGACGATCATCTTAGATTTTGAATCACTCTGAAAAGTAACAAGACTTGCTTAGAGCCTGGTGACTTCACATGCAGTAGTAGTGGGGAAGTTGACAAAGTCTCGCCATATCAGTGGCCACAGTTCCTTGGATTTTGAATAGGACCACTAAAGGTACATTTAGTAGTAGGGTTAGGATTATGGTATTTAATGCCACTTACAACAATATTTCAGTTATATCGTGGCAGTCAGTTTTTATTGATGGAGGAACCAGAGTACCCGGAGAAAACCACTGACATGTCGCAAGTGACTGACAAACTTTATCACATAATGTTGTATCAAGTACACCACACAATGAGCAGGATTCAAACTCACAACATTAGTGAGTATTGATTGCACAGGTAGCTGTAAATCCAACTACCTTACAATCACGGCCACGACGGCCACACATTTATAGTAAGTTTTGTGATTGGGCATGTAATGGTTCTGAAGAAGAAATTAAATTTATGTGAAAAGTTTATGACATACAGATAAACAGACACTTTTTGATTAGGAAAAGTTACCTTAACAATAAGCTCAGATGGTCTAAAAGGAAACTTTCTTTTTGGCATTGTAAAATCATGTCTACATTTGGTTTTCAAGTTGCATAGATTTTTATACCACAATATAACCCTCCAACAAAAAACATTACTTAAACCACAAAAATGTCAAATTATTTGCTGAAGGAAAACTTAAGCCATAGAACAGAAACCAAATGTGAGACAAATTTAACATACCAACACAGGTAAAATGTAATGCCCCGAAAGCCTATTGCAGGGAGGACGATAAAAATAGTCCACATAATTTTAAGATCTACCAGTGTTACAAGAAGGGTTTATTTTTGTCATTTATAGTTTATTGCAATATTCTCCCCTCATATCTGATGTACAATAATTACCCATTCAGATGCAGCTGGTTACATATCACTTTAGCTTCACTAGCACCAAATGCATCATCACAAATTGTTCCCCATGCATTATTATAAAACACTTCTACTCGTCCTGCGTAGTTGCCTGGTCCCCCAGAAAGACGAACATTGACTTTTGCAGTGTCTGAAATAAAAGGTATACAAAATTAACGAAGTTAAAGGAGTATACTTTATTGTTCTTCTTCTGGCATCTGTCCTTAACAACAATACAGTTTTTCTTTCATTTTATTTTCTTTAGAAATTATGATCATAAATTTCTTTAAAAGAACAATTCAAAATGATTTGGAAACATTTTTTTCAAAATTTGAAAATAATTTCGGCACTGATTACAATTATGATATATAACTATGAAATTATTCTCTGCAGTTATCATATGGTAGTTTCATTTTCACCTACCCTAACTCACCACTATTAGGGGGGCTGGTGTACTCGTTACAACATTATGTGATAAAGCTTGTTAGTGCAATGAGACGCAGGTCTTCTCCTGTTTCTTCCCCTAATAAATAAGGGTAATAACAAAATTACCGAACTCCGAACAATCTTACAAAGGGAAAGTAAAAACTCATAATTATATAAACAGACAAAATCAGTCAAAAACCGGAAAACTGTGAAAACCGTAATGACCCTGACTTGGTTACAGGCATTTCTAAAGAAATGGTGGGTTGAATCAGATTTTAAGGCGCCAAACCTCCCGCTCTCATTACGGTTCAAAGGTTCCGGCTGTCATTATAACAGTATTTAAATACAGGAACAAAATAGGTAAAATAGTTGTCAAAGCAGTACCATATTCGGTGACGTAAATGTCAAAAATATTTTTACGTCACACATTGATAAAAAAACATCCTTGACATTTTTCTTGACTTCTTTATCTTTATACATTTTCACTATATGAAAATGCATCGCTTATAATCGTTTCTGCAGAGATGGAATATATTTCGACAAGATCTTGGTATCGGAATATAAACTTTTTAAGAGATCGAATAAGGCGAATCTTTTTATAGCCCTGGTCCAGTAGCCTGTTTCTCAGATGAAGATGACGTTTCAGGAAATCAGAATAATTGCTACTAGCCCTTGCATAGTGAATCAATTGCGAGATGTAAACACCATATGCAGGAGAAGCTGGTATATTGCTGCACATGTTTGGAAAATTTATGATTTTAAAATTGAAGTCGTCCCGTTTATCATAAATTTTAGTACTGAGTTGACCACTGTCGTCAAATTCGAGGTACAAGTCCAAAAATGATGCGGACGAAGCTGTATCGGTGGTCTCTTTAACTTCCAGCTCTGGAGGATATATCAATGGAAGAAATTCTGCAAATCTAGAATTATTGATAGATAAAACGTCATCAATATACCTGTATGTGAAATTAAAGGCTCTAGCCTCATGAATCTTCTTATCTTTTACAAGCTTTTGAAGAAACTCCGACTCATATGAGTATAAAAATAAATCGGCTAGAAGAGGGGCACAATTTGTACCCATTGGTATGCCGACTACCTGCTGAAACAGCGTCCCTCCAAAGGAGACAAATATGTTATCGATGAGGAACTTCAGCATACTGATCACTTGTTCCTCGGAGTAGCATGTTTTACCTTTTTGAATTTTGTTTGAAAAATATGTGGAATTGTAGCCTAACACAACAAATTTTGAGCCATAGTTTCTATGACTAAAAGCTTTATGAATTGTTTCTTTTAAGCGGGTTTTTAATTTGTCATGCGGTAGGGTGGTATATAGAGTTGAAAAATCAAAAGTTTTGATGGAGGATACCTGAGAGAAAGATCTTGATTTCAGGTTATCCAAAAGATCTTTAGAGTTGTTCAAAATCCACATATGATTTATGCCACTACGCGAGTAAACAGTTTCACAATATTTCTGTTGTCCCTCTTATACTGCAGACAGAATCTTTGTCAGGTGAATAGACAATTCTTTCTCGAACAAGTTAATGATCCCGCTATGTACCTTTCTTTGTATGGTGTCTTATGGAGTTTAGGTATCCAATATAAATAGGGTAAATCCTCAGACTCTTTACCAGAGGGAATGCTTAAATAAATCAGACTGTCATGATATAACTCAATTATTGTTGAAAGTAGCCTTAAACACCCATAACCTTGGTCATAGAACAGGCATCAATCACCATTAAAAAGTCAATGCAAATTTGGCCAAAGATATGTTTTACCTCTCTTGGTGTGAGTGTCATGAGTAACAAAATATCTTAAACTTAAAGAGTTTAGAGGAATCCATCTTATATTTCTACTATCAGCATGCCCATTTACCCTCTGCAGAGGGTTTTTTACCCTCAAAATAGGCCCTGTACCCCCAAAATTGTAGGGACTTTCTATATGTAGGGGTACAAAGTTAAGGGAAAAATCAGCAATTGTACCCCATTGTACCCCCAGTTTCAAAACTCAGTGGGCGCCCTGTACTATTGATACACTATGACCTCATTTTTCCCATGTGCTTACATTTTTTTATATATCAAATTTCCTAGCCATACTGTTTCAGAGATTTGTAAGACCATTTTTGAAAAGGGTGAAAGTACTTGCTTTATTATCATATCACAGACCATTTCTCTTGATCCCTTAAATACTCACTTGGTTAACATTTTACCCCTTAAATACTTACTTATCTGACATTTTACCACTTAAATACTCACTTGATTGACATTTAATCCCTTGAATACTCACGTGTTTGACATTTTACCATTTAAATACTAACTTGGTTGACATTTGACTATTTAAATACTCACTTGGTTGACATTTGACTACTTAAATACTCACTTGGTTGACATTTTACCATTTAAATACTCACTTGATTGACATTTAATTCCTTGAATACTCACGTGTTTGACATTTTACCATTTAAATACTAACTTGGTTGACATTTTACCACTTAAATACTCACTTGGCTGACATTTTACCACTTAAATACTCACTTGGTTGACATTTTACCACTTAAATACTCACTTGGTTGACATTTTACCATTTAAATACTCACTTGGTTGACATTTTACCATTTAAATACTCACTTGGTTGACATTTGACTACTTAAATACTCACTTGTTTGACATTTTACCATTTAAATACTCACTTGGTTGACATTTTACCATTTAAATACTCACTTGGTTGACATTTGACTACTTAAATACTCACTTGGTTGACATTTTACCACTTAAATACTCACTTGGTTGACATTTTACCACTTAAATACTAACTTGGTTGACATTTTACCATTTAAATACTCACTTGGTTGACATTTGACTACTTAAATACTCACTTGTTTGACATTTGACCCCTTAAATACTCACTTGGTTGACATTTGACTCCTTAAATACTCACTTGGTTGACATTTGACTCCTTAAATACTCACTTGGTTGACATTTGACCCCTTAAATACTCACTTGGCTGACATTTGACTCCTTAAATACTTACTTGGTTGACATTTTACCCCTTAAATACTCACTTGGTTGACATTTGACTCCTTAAATACTCACTTGGTTGACATTTGACTACTTAAATACTCACTTGTTTGACATTTGACATTTGACCCCTTAAATACTCACTTGGTTGACATTTGACTCCTTAAATACTCACTTGGTTGACATTTGACCCCTTAAATACTCACTTGGTTGACATTTGACCTCTTAAATACTCACTTGGCTGACATTTGACTCCTTAAATACTTACTTGGTTGACATTTTACCCCTTAAATACTCACTTGGTTGACATTTGACTCCTTAAATACTCACTTGGTTGACATTTTACCACTTAAATACTCACTTGGTTGACATTTGATCTCTTAAATACTCACTTGTTTGACATTTGATCTCTTAAATACTAACTTGGTTAACATTTTACCACTTAAATACTCACTTGTTTGACATTTGACCCATTAAATACTCACTTGGCTGACATTTGACTCCAACATCTTCAGTGTGTTGACAATTAGATTGTCCAAATGGTGCATGTTGACAGTCAATAATAGACCTCTCTGTACCAATACATTGGAGGTCATCTAACATGATTGTTCCTGTACCTTGACCGTATGGAGAGTTAGTTAACCCTATAGCTCCAGAACTAAAAACCAAAATAAGAAACATGTAAGACAGTCAGACCTTGTGGTCATAGGAGACTGAAGATGCATAGGTTTTTTTTTTTAAATACAACTTCTTTTTTTTTAGAATACAGAAAAAACTGTATGCATAAAAATTATTCTCAAGATGATCTTTCTAAATTTCTATTTTATACAATGACATTTAATAATTTGATACCTGTATTGTCAGGTAAACTATAGAAAAAAGGTGTAAAATATCATATACAGTCAAACATAAGGTCACCTCAATTAAGCAGTCACCTGTATTAAGAGGTCACCTTTTTCTTGTCCTGAATTTTTTTTTCATATGAATTGAACATCTTTTAAGAGGTCACCTGTCTTATAAAGCCACTTTTTTGTTTGTCCCAAAGGTCATGACCTCTTAATACTGGTTTAACTGTATTCATTTATAACTGTAAAAATTAAGAAATACAGTAGATAAGTAAAAACATATGTCTCAAAATGTTTAGTCTTTTAAAACAACAATACTCACAAAGGAAGATGTAACATACGACATACAACAGCTGCAGCAGAATTATTAAAATGGTCGTCACAAACAGGTCCCCATAATCCCTGATAATTTATCTCCACACGTCCTTCTTGATTGGTTGAACCGTTAACCAATCTTAACTGAATATTGGGTGGAGTATCTTGAGAAAAAAAAATGATATATTTTTTTATATAAATTAATCTGAAATACTTAAACCAACAGTATTAGATTTTAGATTTTTTAGTAGATAATTTCTGGTATATTTGTTCTGACCTCATTGGAATTGGAAACCACTCGTTGTGTGGAAACCAAACAGACCTACTATTTTAGTTTGAATTAGCCAAATAATATTGTTATGAGGGGGAGTTAAGTGAACAATGTATATACAGTCATATTTATTACCATGCCATATGATATAGTGTCACTTCTTATATGAGAGGACCATTATGGTACCAGCACAATCAGTACCTATCACCACTAATGTTGTGAGTACGAATCAGGTGAGGTGCACTCGATACAACATTATGTGATAAAGTTTGTCAGTGACTTGTGACAGGGCGGTGGTTTTCTCCAGGTACTCCAGTTTCCTCAATCAATAAAACTGACTGTCACGATATAACTGAAATATTGTTCAAAGTGGCGTTAAACACCATAAACCTATCGTATATGAAATACCATAAATTAATGCTCCATTTTAATATACATTCAAATTGAGTGACTTATTGGTGTGTAACTGTACCCCAAGGTCAAGTAAGTATTTTTATAAATATATCTTTTATATATATATATATATATGGTTTTTTTAAGGAATTTACAGTGCTAACACAATAAAACAATAGTCCACTGATAGACATTTCAGTCCACTCAAACACAATATTCTGTCTTATAGAGTCAACCTCAGTCTACTCAATATCCTGTCTTAGTCAACCTCAGTTCACTCAAACACAATATCTTGTCTTCCAGTCAACCTCAATCCACTCAAACACAATATCCTGTCTTAGAGTCAACCTCAGTCCACTCAAACACAATATCCTGTCTTACAGTCAACATCAGTTCACTCAAACACAATATCCTTTCTTAGAGTCAACCTCAGTCCACTCAAACACAATATCATGTCTTACAGTCAACCTCAGTCCACTCAAACACAATATCATGTCTTAGTCAACCTCAGTCCACTCAAACACAATATCCTGTCTTAAGAGTCAACCTCAGTCAACTCAAACACAATATCATGTCTTACAGTTAACCTCAGTTCACTCAAATACAATATCATGTCTTAGAGTCAACCTCAGTCCACTCAAACACAATATCCTGTCTTAGAGTCAACCTCAGTCCACTCAAACACAATATCCTGTCTTAGAGTCAACCTCAGTCCACTCAAACACAATATCCTGTCTTAGTCAACCTCAGTCCACTCAAAACACAATATCCTGTCTTACAGTCAACCTCAGTCCACTCAAACACAATATCCTGTCTTACAGTCAACCTCAGTCCACTCAAACACAATATCCTGTCTTACAGTCAACCTCAGTCCACTCAAGCACAGTATCCTGTCTTAGAGTCAACCTCAGTCCACTCAAACATAATATCCTGTCTTAGAGTCAACCTCAATCCACTCAAACACAATATCCTGTCTTACAGTCAACCTCAGTCCACTCAAACACAATATCCTGTCTTAGAGTCAACCTCAGTCCACTCAAACACAATATCATGTCTTACAGTCAACCTCAGTCCACTCAAACACAATATCATGTCTTACAGTTAACCTCAGTCCATTCAAATACAATATCATGTCTTAGAGTCAACCTCAGTCCACTCAAACACAATATCCTGTCTTAGAGTCAACCTCAGTCCACCCAAACACAATATCCTGTCTTAGAGTCAACCTCAGTCCACTCAAACACAATATCCTGTCTTAGAGTCAACCTCAGTCCACTCAAACACAATATCATGTCTTACAGTTAACCTCAGTCCATTCAAATACAATATCATGTCTTAGAGTCAACCTCAGTCCACTCAAACACAATATCCTGTCTTAAGAGTCAACCTCAGTCCACTCAAACACAATATCCTGTCTTAGAGTCAACCTCAGTCCACTCAAACACAATATCCTGTCTTACAGTCAACCTCAGTCCACTCAAACACAATATCTTGTCTTACAGTCAACCTCAGTCCACTCAAACACAATATCATGTCTTAGAGTCAACCTCAGTCCACTCAAACACAATATCATGTCTTACAGTCAACCTCAGTCCACTCAAGCACAGTATCCTGTCTTACAGTCAATCTCAGTCCACTCAAACACAATATCCTGTCTTAGAGTCAACCTCAATCCACTCAAACACAATATCCTGTCTTACAGTCAACCTCAGTCCACTCAAACACAATATCATGTCTTACAGTTAACCTCAATTCACTCAAACACAATATCCTGTCTTACAGTCAACCTCAGTCCACTCAAACACAATATCCTGTCTTAGAGTCAACCTCAGTCCACTCAAACACAATATCCTGTCTTAGAGTCAACCTCAGTCCACTCAAACACAATATCCTGTCTTAGAGTCAACCTCAGTCCACTCAAACACAATATCCTGTCTTACAGTCAACCTCAATCCACTCAAACACAATATCATGTCTTACAGTTAACCTCAGTCCACTCAAACACAATATCCTGTCTTAGAGTCAACCTCAGTCCACTCAAACACAATATCCTGTCTTACAGTCAACCTCAGTCCACTCAAACACAATATATTGTCTTAGAGTCAACCTCAGTCCACTCAAACACAATATCCTGTCTTACAGTCAACCTCAATCCACTCAAACACAATATCATGTCTTACAGTTAACCTCAGTCCACTCAAATACAATATCATGTCTTAAGAGTCAACCTCAGTCCACTCAAACACAATATCCTGTCTTAGAGTCAACCTCAGTCCACTCAAACACAATATCCTGTCTTAGTCAACCTCAGTCCACTCAAACACAATATCCTGTCTTACAGTCAACCTCAGTCCACTCAAACACAATATCATGTCTTAGAGTCAACCTCAGTCCACTCAAACACAATATCATGTCTTACAGTCAACCTCAGTCCACTCAAGCACAGTATCCTGTCTTAGAGTCAACCTCAGTCCACTCAAACATAATATCCTGTCTTAGAGTCAATCTCAATCCACTCAAACACAATATCCTGTCTTACAGTCAACCTCAGTCCACTCAAACACAATATCCTGTCTTAGAGTCAACCTCAGTCCACTCAAACACAATATCATGTCTTAGAGTCAACCTCAGTCCACTCAAACACAATATCCTGTCTTAGAGTCAACCTCAGTCCACTCAAACACAATATCATGTCTTACAGTCAACCTCAGTCCACTCAAACACAATATCATGTTTTAGAGTCAACCTCAGTCCACTCAAACACAATATCCTGTCTTACAGTCAACCTCAGTCAACTCAAACACAATATCATGTCTTACAGTTAACCTCAGTCCATTCAAATACAATATCATGTCTTAGAGTCAACCTCAGTCCACTCAAACACAATATCCTGTCTTAGAGTCAACCTCAGTCCACTCAAACACAATATCCTGTCTTAAGAGTCAACCTCAGTCCACTCAAACACAATATCCTGTCTTACAGTCAACCTCAGTCCACTCAAACACAATATCCTGTCTTACAGTCAACCTGTCCACTCAAACACAATATCATTTCTTAGAGTCAACCTCAGTCCACTCAAACACAATATCATGTCTTACAGTCAACCTCAATCCACTCAAGCACAGTATCCTGTCTTAGAGTCAACCTCAGTCCACTCAAACACAATATCCTGTCTTAGAGTCAACCTCAGTCCACTCAAACACAATATCCTGTCTTAGAGTCAACCTCAATCCACTCAAACACAATATCCTGTCTTAGTCAACCTCAGTCCACTCAAACAAAATATCCTGTCTTAGAGTCAACCTCAATCCACTCAAACACAATATCATGTCTTACAGTTAACCTCAATCCACTCAAGCACAGTATCCTGTCTTAGAGTCAACCTCAGTCCACTCAAACACAATATCCTGTCTTACAGTCAACCTCAGTCCACTCAAACACAATATCCTGTCTTACAGTCAACCTCAGTCCACTCAAACACAATATCCTGTCTTAGAGTCAACCTCAATCCACTCAAACACAATATCATGTCTTACAGTTAACCTCAGTCCACTCAAACACAATATCCTGTCTTAGAGTTAACCTCAGTCCACTCAAACACAATATCCTGTCTTACAGTCAACCTCAATCCACTCAAAGACAATATCCTGTCTTAGAGTCAACCTCAGTTCACTCAAACACAATATCCTGTCTTACAGTCAACCTCAGTCCACTCAAACACAATATCCTGTCTTAGAGTCAACCTCAATCCACTCAAACACAATATCATGTCTTACAGTCAACCTCAGTCCACTCAAACACAATATCCTGTCTTACAGTCAACCTCAGTCAACTCAAACACAATATCATGTCTTACAGTTAACCTCAGTCCATTCAAATACAATATCATGTCTTAGAGTCAACCTCAGTCCACTCAAACACAATATCCTGTCTTAGAGTCAACCTCAGTCCACTCAAACACAATATCCTGTCTTACAGTCAACCTCAGTCCACTCAAACACAATATCCTGTCTTACAGTCAACCTCAGTCCACTCAAACACAATATCCTGTCTTACAGTCAACCTCAATCCACTCAAACACAATATCATGTCTTACAGTTAACCTCAGTCCACTCAAATACAATATCATGTCTTAGAGTCAACCTCAGTCCACTCAAACACAATATCCTGTCTTAGAGTCAACCTCAGTCCACTCAAACACAATATCCTGTCTTAGAGTCAACCTCAGTCCACTCAAACACAATATCCTGTCTTAGTCAACCTCAGTCCACTCAAACACAATATCCTGTCTTACAGTCAACCTCAGTCCACTCAAACACAATATCATGTCTTAGAGTCAACCTCAGTCCACTCAAACACAATATCATGTCTTACAGTCAACCTCAGTCCACTCAAGCACAGTATCCTGTCTTAGAGTCAACCTCAGTCCATTCAAACATAATATCCTGTCTTAGAGTCAACCTCAATCCACTCAAACACAATATCCTGTCTTACAGTCAACCTCAGTCCACTCAAACACAATATCCTGTCTTAGAGTCAACCTCAGTCCACTCAAACACAATATCATGTCTTAGAGTCAACCTCAGTCCACTCAAACACAATATCCTGTCTTAGAGTCAACCTCAGTCCACTCAAACACAATATCATGTCTTACAGTCAACCTCAGTCCACTCAAACACAATATCATGTCTTACAGTCAACCTCAGTCCACTCAAACACAATATCCTGTCTTACAGTCAACCTCAGTCAACTCAAACACAATATCATGTCTTACAGTTAACCTCAGTCCATTCAAATACAATATCATGTTTTAGAATCAACCTCAGTCCACTCATACACAATATCCTGTCTTAGAGTCAACCTCAGTCCACTCAAACACAATATCCTGTCTTAGAGTCAACCTCAGTCCACTCAAACACAATATCCTGTCTTACAGTCAACCTCAGTCCACTCAAACACAATATCCTGTCTTACAGTCAACCTCAGTCCACTCAAACACAATATCATGTCTTAGAGTCAACCTCAGTCAACTCAAACACAATATCATGTCTTACAGTCAACCTCAGTCCACTCAAGCACAGTATCATGTCTTAGAGTCAACCTCAGTCCACTCAAACACAATATCCTGTCTTAGAGTCAACCTCAATCCACTCAAACACAATATCCTGTCTTACAGTCAACCTCAGTCCACTCAAACACAATATCCTGTCTTAGAGTCAACCTCAATCCACTCAAACACAATATCATGTCTTACAGTTAACCTCAATCCACTCAAGCACAGTATCCTGTCTTAGAGTCAACCTCAGTCCACTCAAACACAATATCCTGTCTTACAGTCAACCTCAGTCCACTCAAACACAATATCCTGTCTTACAGTCAACCTCAGTCCACTCAAACACAATATCCTGTCTTAGAGTCAACCTCAATCCACTCAAACACAATATCATGTCTTACAGTTAACCTCAGTCCACTCAAACACAATATCCTGTCTTAGAGTCAACCTCAGTCCACTCAAACACAATATCCTGTCTTACAGTCAACCTCAATCCACTCAAAGACAATATCCTGTCTTACAGTCAACCTCAGTCCACTCAAACACAATATCCTGTCTTACAGTCAACCTCAGTCCACTCAAACACAATATCCTGTCTTAGAGTCAACCTCAATCCACTCAAACACAATATCATGTCTTACAGTTAACCTCAGTCCACTCAAACACAATATCCTGTCTTACAGTCAACCTCAGTCAACTCAAACACAATATCATGTCTTACAGTTAACCTCAGTCCATTCAAATACAATATCATGTCTTAGAGTCAACCTCAGTCCACTCAAACACAATATCCTGTCTTAGAGTCAACCTCAGTCCACTCAAACACAATATCCTGTCTTAGAGTCTACCTCAGTCCACTCAAACACAATATCCTGTCTTACAGTCAACCTCAGTCCACTCAAACACAATATCCTGTCTTACAGTCAACCTCAGTCCACTCAAACACAATATCATGTCTTAGAGTCAACCTCAGTCCACTCAAACACAATATCATGTCTTACAGTCAACCTCAGTCCACTCAAGCACAGTATCCTGTCTTAGAGTCAACCTCAGTCCACTCAAACACAATATCCTGTCTTAGAGTCAACCTCAGTCCACTCAAACACAATATCCTGTCTTAGAGTCAACCTCAATCCACTCAAACACAATATCCTGTCTTACAGTCAACCTCAGTCCACTCAAACACAATATCCTGTCTTAGAGTCAACCTCAATCCACTCAAACACAATATCATGTCTTACAGTAAACCTCAATCCACTCAAGCACAGTATCCTGTCTTAGAGTCAACCTCAGTCCACTCAAACACAATATCCTGTCTTACAGTCAACCTCAGTCCACTCAAACACAATATCCTGTCTTACAGTCAACCTCAGTCCACTCAAACACAATATCCTGTCTTAGAGTCAACCTCAATCCACTCAAACACAATATCATGTCTTACAGTTAACCTCAGTCCACTCAAACACAATATCCTGTCTTAGAGTCAACCTCAGTCCACTCAAACACAATATCTTGTCTTACAGTCAACCTCAGTCCACTCAAACACAATATCCTGTCTTAGAGTCAACCTCAATCCACTCAAACACAATATCATGTCTTACAGTTAACCTCAGTCCACTCAAACACAATAGCATGTCTTACAGTCAACCTCAATCCACTCAAAGACAATATCCTGTCTTACAGTCAACCTCAGTCCACTCAAACACAATATCCTGTCTTACAGTCAACCTCAGTCCATTCAAACACAATATCCTGTCTTAGAGTCAACCTCAGTCCACTCAAACACAATATCCTGTCTTACAGTCAACCTCAGTCCACTCAAACACAATATATTGTCTTAGAGTCAACCTCAGTCCACTCAAACACAATATCCTGTCTTACAGTCAACCTCAGTCCACTCAAACACAATATCATGTCTTACAGTCAACCTCAATCCACTCATACAATATCCTGTCTTAGAGTCAACCTCAGTCCCCTCAAACACAATATCCTGTCTTAGAGTCAACCTCAGTCCCCTCAAACACAATATCATGTCTTACAGTCAACCTCAGTCCACTCAAACACAATATCCTGTCTTAGTCAACCTCAGTCCACTCAAACACAATATCCTGTCTTAGAGTCAACCTCAGTCCACTCAAACACAATATCCTGTCTTACAGTCAACCTCAGTCCACTCAAACACAATATCCTGTCTTACAGTCAACCTCAGTCCACTCAAACACAATATCCTGTCTTAAAGTCAACCTCAATCCACTCAAACACAATATCCTGTCTTACAGTCAACCTCAGTCCACTCAAACACAATATCCTGTCTTACAGTCAACCTCAGTCCACTCAAACACAATATCCTGTCTTACAGTCAACCTCAATCCACTCAAACACAATATCATGTCTTACAGTTAATCTCAGTCCACTCAAACACAATATCCTGTCTTAGAGTCAACCTCAGTCCACTCAAGCACAATATCCTGTCTTAGAGTCAATCTCAGTCCACTCAAACACAATATCATGTCTTACAGTCAACCTCAATCCACTCAAACACAATATCATGTCTTACAGTTAACCTCAGTCCACTCAAATACAATATCATGTCTTACAGTTAACCTCAATCCACTCAAACACAATATCCTGTCTTACAGTCAACCTCAATCCACTCAAACACAATATCCTGTCTTACAGTCAACCTCAGTCAACTCAAACACAATATCCTGTCTTACAGTCAACCTCAGTCCACTCAAACACAATATCATGTCTTACAGTCAACCTCAATCCACTCAAACACAATATCCTGTCTTACAGTCAACCTCAATCCACTCAAACACAATACCCTGTCTTACAGTCAACCTCAGTCCACTCAAACACAATATCATGTCTTACAGTCAACCTCAATCCACTCAAACACAATATCCTGTCTTAGAGTCAACCTCAATCCACTCAAACACAATATCCTGTCTTAGAGTCAACCTCAGTCAACTCAAACACAATATCCTGTCTTAGAGTCAACCTCAGTCCACTCAAACACAATATCCTGTCTTAAGAGTCAACCTGAGTCCACTCAAACACAATATCCTGTCTTAGAGTCAATCTCAGTCCACTCAAACACAATATCCTGTCTTACAGTCAACATCAGTCCACTCAAACACAATATCTTGTCTTAGTCAACCTCAGTCCACTCAAACACAATATCCTGTCTTAGAGTCAACCTCAATCCACTCAAACACAATATCCTGTCTTAGAGTCAACCTCAATCCACTCAAACACAATATCCTGTCTTAGAGTAAACCTCAGTCCACTCAAACACAATATACTGTCTTACAGTCAACCTCAGTCCACTCAAACACAATATCCTGTCTTACAGTCAACCTCAGTCCACTCAAACACAATATCATGTCTTACAGTCAACCTCAATCCACTCAAACAGAATATCCTGTCTTAGAGTCAACCTCAATCCACTCAAACACAACATCCTGTCTTACAGTCAACCTCAGTCCACTCAAACACAATATCCTGTTTTACAGTCAACCTCAATCCACTCAAACACAATATCCTGTCTTACAGTCAACCTCAGTCCACTCAAACACAATATCCTGTCTTACAGTCAATCTCAGCAAGGTGAGCTAACAAGGTAAGCTAAAAAATTCCCTATAAATTCTGCCAACATTATAATTCATAAATGCAGAAGAAATCATAATACAGTACAAAACGTTTCAGTTAAAACAAAAACACTGGTTAGAGATCAAATTTTTAGGTGAAAGTCCAGCCTAAGTATAAACACAAACATTAACACTCAAACTAGAGGCTCACCTGATTATTAATACATAGTTTGCATGATTGATGTTCAATCAAATCTAGACTTATAAAAAATTATATTATCAATTTTCATATAAACTATAACTCATTCAAATATGATTTAATATCAGGGGTGTGGAATTGCCATGCTCGACTCGTCCGACTCATACATAGAACCTGCCGGACAAGATCAACAAATAAAATTAATTTCTTATTAAAGTATTCTGGAAAGACAATTTCTCAAATGATATTATGTCGTAAAATATTGACGGTTATATAGATAAATGTTTTATTTTATTTTTTTATTGGAAACGATCACGTCAGTGGTGTTCCGAAAGCAGCTAAAAATAACCAGAATTGTACAAGTTCTAAGTTAAGTATTATGACCCGATTGCAATGATAATTGTACTGCATTTACTTAACGAAAACCTGGACCGTGTAACAGGTTTTTATTGATGTTCCGAATGTGACGTTTCCTTGTTTGTCCATGGCTTTTTGTAAACTAGAGGCTCAGCACTGAGCTGAGCCTGTGTCGCTCACCTTCCATTCTGCTCTGAGGAAACTTAATACAGAACCTTCCATAGCCTATAGGTGCTCCCACCAAATTTTGGTTCGTTTTGGCAAAGCAGTTTCAGAGAAGTATATTTTTAGAAAGCGACCAATCTAAAACAAGAATTGCCTGTGGCAGCCATGTTCGTTAATGGATCAAAACGAAATGAGCAATCACTATAGAGGACCTTCCATAGATGCTTCTTCCCAAGTTTCATATCATTTGGCCAAGCGGTTTCAGAGGAAAAGCTGTTTTAGAAATCGAACAATAAGAAACAAGAATTGCCTATGATGGCCATGTTTGTTAACGGATCAAAACAGAATGAGCAAATCCCATAGAGGACCTTCCATAGATGCTTCCTACCAAGTTTCGGTCTATTTGGCCAAGCTGTGTCAGAGTAGAAGATTTTTAGAAATTGACCAATTAGAAAAAAGAATTGTCTGTGGTGGCCATGTTTGTTAACAGATTGGGACAAAATCAGCAATCTTTATAAGAGGACTTTCCATAGATACTTCCTACCAAGTTTTGGATCATTTGGCCATGCGGTTTCAGAGGAGATTTTTAGAAATAGACCAATCAGAAACAAGAATCGCCTGTGGTGGCCATGTTTGTTAATGGATCGGGACAGAATGAGCAATCTTTATAGAGGACCTTCTATAGATGCTTCCTACCAAGTTTCGGTTCATTTGGCCCTGTGGTTTCAGAGGAGAAGATTTTTAGAAATAGACCAATCAGAAACAAGAATCGCCTGTGGTGGCCATGTTTATTAATGGATCGGGACAGAATGAGCAATCTTTATAAAGGACCGCCCATAGATGCTTCCTACCAAGTTTCGGATCATTTGGCCAAGCGGTTTCCGAGGAGAAGAATTTTAAAAATCAGCCAATCAGAAACAAGAATCGCCTGTGGTGGCCATGTTTGTTAATGGATCGGGACGGAATGAGCAATCT
Organism: Bathymodiolus septemdierum; assembly: GCA_963383655.1. Lineage (NCBI taxonomy): Eukaryota > Metazoa > Mollusca > Bivalvia > Mytilida > Modiolidae > Bathymodiolus > Bathymodiolus septemdierum. Next base: position 45,293,947 of record OY726528.1, on the reverse strand, counting down.
TTATAGAGGACCTTCCATAGATGCTTCTTACTAAGTTTCGGATCATTTAGCCAAGCGGTTACAGAAGAGAAGAATTTTTAAAATCAGCCAATCAGAAACAAGAGTCGCCTGTGGTGGCCATGTTTGTTAACGAATCGGGACCAAATGAGCAATCTTTATAAGAGGGCCTTCCATAGATGCTTCCTACCAAGTTTCAGTTCATTTGGCTGAGGGATTTAGAGGCATATTTATCTGTAATTCAATTCATAGTATCTATATTTAAATTAGAGTTATCTCCCTTTCCACACACAAAAATATTTTTTTTAGAAAGCATACAACCACAAACATGAATTGCCTGTGGCGGCCATGTTTGTTAATGGATCGGGATGAAATTAGCAATCTTTATAAAGGACCTTCCATAGATGTTTCCTACCAAGTTTCAGTTCATTTGGCCAAGCGGTTTCAGAGGAGAAGATTTTTAAAAATAGGCCAATCAGAAACAAGAATTGCCTGTGGTGGCCATGTTTGTAAATGGATTGGGACAAAATGAGCAATCTTTATAGAGGACCTTCCATAGATGCTTCCTACCAAGTTTCAGTTCATTTGGCTGAGGGGTTTTAGAGGCATATTTATCTGTAATTCAATTCATAGTATCTATATTTAAATTAGAGTTATCTCCCTTTCCACACAAAAAAATATTTTTTTAGAAAGCATACAATCATAAACATGAATTGCCTGTGGCGGCCATGTTTGTTAATGGATCGGGATGAAATTAGCAATCTTTATAGAGGACCTTCCATAGATGCTTCCTACCAAGTTTCGGTTCATTTGGCTAAGCGGTTTCAGAGAAGATTTTTAAAAATAGGCCAATCAGAAACATGAATTGCCTGTGGTGGCTATGTTTGTAAATGGATCGGGACAAAATGAGCAATCTTTATAGAGGACCTTCCATAGATGCTTCCTACCAAGTTTCAGTTCATATGGCTGAGGGGTTTCAGAGGAGAAGATTAAAATGTGAAAAGTTAACGGACGACAGACGACGGACGCCAAGTGATGGCAAAAGCTCACTTTGCCTTTGGCAAGGTGAGCTAAAAAACAGGGCCTAACATCCGTGAACATACATTATATAATACAAATCGAGTTGCAGTTGTTACAATGGATAAATATTTAATAATAAAAAAGACTGGGAAAGGTTCTGGTCACAATGAGAAAGTTAACAAATGCAAAACTCTAGCAGAAAAGGACACACAATTTGAGGAAAAACACCCAACAGCGGCAACAGACTCTTCAGTCAACGTGGCTAGCCGATTTCTCGTGGTTACTGCTGGATTCTGATATTGTCTCATATTGCAATATCTACAGGAAATATTTTGATTTTGCTGACCGGAAATCATTAATGGTTGGACAGGGGCAAAATCGTGGACAGAATGGATACTTATCTTCCCATGCCCATGGACACAACTAAAACGGTTTGATGGATAAAGCCATTGCCAAGGTTAATCAAAATCAACTTGAATTTTTTTCAACACAGTTTATTCTGTATCTAAAAACAACCAGCTATTCTCTGACTGGAGATTCCTATCTGAAATTCAAATTTAAAATGGTCTTCATTTGGGCAGTGATCACTTAGGCAGGGATGTTTGTGTTAACTTTATTAAAACTATATTTCAAATTTTATGCAGTGATGTAATAGACAATATAAACAAGTTCAAATTAGTTAGCAACTGTGTTTGCAAGTATCAAAATATAAAAAAACAGGACAAGTAGGATTTTGTCCAGACAAGTAACTTTTTTCAGATAACTTGCTCGGGGACAAGTAGAATATTTCAGTATTTCCACACTCCTGAATATAAAAAATATATAAATTTTGAGCATTGGTCCCTGTTTGTCCTCTCATATCTCTGAAATGGTAAAAGATACAACAAAACTGTTAGAACACATCAAAAAGAAGTTATACAAAAGAATTCAATGGGGGAAAAAAGTATATACAAATAGGACATGAAATTATATCATTTTGGTGTTCCATTTATTTTTCTAATGGGAAACTTAAGTCTGAGAGGAAATCACATGCCAGACGTAAAGTCCTAGGATTGGATGGACAGGGGTAAAATTTAACCCCCCCCCCTGGCAACTAACGTCAGGTCATAAAACATTCATTAATTCTAGATTCTCACTTGAGTTACACAAGATAGCTACATCTTCATCATGACCACAGTTGTTTACTCCCCATGGTTTGTGTACACACATTGACAGAAATGTCTCATTGCCTTTACATTCTAGGTCATCTAACCAAATGGGTCCTTTTCTGCCTCCAAATGATCGGCCTTTCAATACTGATCCACCTCTGAAATAATCAATTTATCGAGTAACATAACTTATCTCCCTTCCTTAATTATAAAGGTCAGTTTTAATATGGTTTGTTGAAATTCAGATTTACATGTCATGAATGGAAAATGAAGAATAATATATAAAGTATGGAAAATGATTTAATATATATAGTAAGAAAAAATAATGAAAATTTTACAATGATTATGGTACAGGAGCTAGAATTTTAATTTTAGGAATAATTATAGATTCAGCTCTAGAGGAAAGCCATTGGATAAGATACATAGAAAAGAGACATATATTGGATTTTCATCATAATGCGCTGAAACCAATACAAACATCATTTTTTGTATAATAAAAAGCACTACTCTTAGTTGTTTACAAACTACAGTAGCCTCCCTTCTATTAAATGAGTTACCTGTTAAATCCTAGCTGTTCACAAACTACAGTAGCCTCCCTTCTATCAAATGAGTTACCTGTTAAATCCTAGTTGTTTACAAACTACAGTAGCCTCCCTTCTATCAAATGAGTTACCTGTTAAATTCTAGTTGCTTACAAACTAGAGTAGCCTCCCTTCTATCAAATGAGTTACCTGTTAAATCCTAGTTGCTTACAAACTACAGTAGCCTCCCTTCTATCAAATGAGTTACCTGTTAAATCCTAGCTGTTTACAAACTACAATAGCTTCCCTTCTATCAAATGAGTTACCTGTTAAATCCTAGCTGTTTACAAACTACAGTAGCTTCCCTTCTATCAAATGAGTTACCTGTTAAATCCTAGCTGCTTACAAACTACAGTAGCCTCCCTTCTATTACATGAGTTACCTGTTAAATCCTAGCTGTTTACAAACTACAGTAGCTTTCCTTCTATCAAATGAGTTACCTGTTACATCCTAGCTGTTTACAAACTACAGTAGCCTCCCTTCTATCAAATGAGCTACCTGTTAAATCCTAGTTGTTTACAAACTACAGTAGCCTCCCTTCTATCAAATGAGTTATCTGTTAAATCCTAGCTGTTTACAAACTACAGTAGCCCCCCTTCTATCAAACGAGTTACCTGTTAAATCCTAGTTGTTTACAAACTACAGTAGCCTCCCTTCTATCAAATGAGCTACCTGTTAAATCCTAGTTGCTTACAATCTACAGTAGCCTCCCTTCTATCAAATGAATTACCTGTTAAATCCTAGCTGTTTACAAACTACAGTAGCCTCCCTTCTATCAAACCAGTTACCTGTTAAATCCTAGTTGTTTACAATCTACAGTAGCCTCCCTTCTATCAAATGAATTACCTGTTAAATCCTAGTTGCTTACAAACTACAGTAGCCTCCCTTCTATCAAATGAGTTACCTGTTAAATCTTAGTTGTTTACAAACTACAGTAGCCTCCCTTCTATCAAACGAGTTACCTGTTAAATCCTAGTTGTTTACAAACTACAGTAGCCTCGAGCTCCCTTCTATCAAACGATTTACCTGTTAAATCCTAGTTGTTTACAAACTACAGTAGCTTCCCTTCTATCAAATGAGTTACCTGTTAAATCCTAGCTGTTTACAAATTACAGTAGCCTCCCTTCTATCAAATGAGTTACCTGTTAAATCCTAGTTGTTTACAAACTACAGTAGCCTCCCTTCTATTAAATGAGCTACCTGTTACATCCTAGTTGTTTACAAACTACAGTAGCCTCCCTTCTATCAAATGAGTTACCTGTTAAATCCTAGTTGTTTACAAACTACAGTAGCCTCCCTTCTATCAAATGAGTTACCTGTTAAATCCTAGCTGTTTACAAACTACAGTAGCCTCCCTTCTATCAAATGAGTTATCTGTTAAATCCTAGCTGTTTACAAACTACAGTAGCCTCCCTTCTATCAAATGAGTTATCTGTTAAATCCTAGCTGTTTACAAACTACAATAGCCTCCCTTCTATTAAATGAGCTACCTGTTAAATCCTTGCTGCTTACAAACTACAGTAGCTTCCCTTCTATCAAATGAGCTACCTGTTAAATCCTAGCTGTTTACAAACTACAGTAGCCTCCCTTCTATCAAATGAGTTACCTGTTAAATCCTAGCTGTTTACAAACTACAGTAGCCTCCCTTCTATCAAATGAGTTATCTGTTAAATCCTAGTTGCTTACAATCTACAGTAGCCTCCCTTCTATCAAATGAATTACCTGTTAAATCCTAGCTGTTTACAAACTACAGTAGCCTCCCTTCTATCAAACGAGTTACCTGTTAAATCCTAGTTGTTTACAATCTACAGTAGCCTCCCTTCTATCAAATGAGTTACCTGTTAAATCCTAGTTGCTTACAAACTACAGTAGCCTCCCTTCTATCAAATGAGTTACCTGTTAAATCCTAGTTGTTTACAAACTACAGTAGCCTCCCTTCTATCAAATGAGTTATCTGTTAAATCCTAGCTGTTTACAAACTACAGTAGCCTCCCTTCTATCAAATGAGTTACCTGTTAAATCCTAGTTGCTTACAAACTACAGTAGCCTCCCTTCTATCAAATGAGCTACCTGTTAAATACTAGTTGTTTACAAACTACAGTAGCCTCCCTTCTATCAAACGACTTACCTGTTAAATACTAGTTGCTTACAATCTACAGTAGCCTCCCTTCTATCAAATGAATTACCTGTTAAATCCTAGCTGTTTACAAACTACAGTAGCGTCCCTTCTATCAAATGAGCTACCTGTTAAATCCTAGCTGTTTACAAACTACAGTAGCCTCCCTTCTATCAAATGAGTTACCTGTTAAATCCTAGCTGTTTACAAACTACAGTAGCCTCCCTTCTATCAAATGAGTTATCTGTTAAATCCTAGTTGCTTACAATCTACAGTAGCCTCCCTTCTATCAAATGAATTACCTGTTAAATCCTAGCTGTTTACAAACTACAGTAGCCTCCCTTCTATCAAACGAGTTACCTGTTAAATCCTAGTTGTTTACAATCTACAGTAGCCTCCCTTCTATCAAATGAATTACCTGTTAAATCCTAGTTGCTTACAAACTACAGTAGCCTCCCTTCTATCAAATGAGTTATCTGTTAAATCCTAGCTGTTTACAAACTACAGTAGCCTCCCTTCTATCAAATGAGTTACCTGTTAAATCCTAGTTGCTTACAAACTACAGTAGCCTCCCTTCTATCAAATGAGCTACCTGTTAAATACTAGTTGTTTACAAACTACAGTAGCCTCCCTTCTATCAAACGAGTTACCTGTTAAATACTAGTTGTTTACAATCTACAGTAGCCTCCCTTCTATCAAATGAATTACCTGTTAAATCCTAGCTGTTTACAAACTACAGCAGCCTCCCTTCTATCAAATGAGCTACCTGTTAAATCCTAATTCGAATAATACTGCGCCCTCTATCGGCACTATTGCTGGATGAGGGGTTGAACTCTCCTTGTGATAAAAACGCGTCAGCTGCTCTCTGAAAGAGAGCCAATCAGCGATGATTATTTGCCGAGTATGCGCAAGGCGGTTCTTTCAATTTCCGGTAATGTTTAAATAATGAATTAAACATCGTTAATCAACTTGTCGATCTCCATTTCTTGTTGTTTGTAGTTTTCCTACATTTCTTATCTTTTCACCTTTTAGATTAGTAAGGTCAAACATGTGGGTACAAAGAAAACATTTGACGCCTGAACGCTCCATTGACCTATGTTTACAAACATTTCCTAAGCTCCTCCTTCTTTTAGTGCCAAAAGTCACCACGCACAGTTTATACCCAGAATGCATTGCTAATTTGAAGCTTCCGATTGACGCGTTTTATCGAGAAAGTCGTTCAGGCGTTAATATAGCAAAGCGTAATATAACGACTGGATTATTCGGGTTAGTTAAATCCTAGCTGTTTACAAACTACAGTATCCTCCCTTCTATCAAACGAGTTACCTGTTTAATCCTAGCTGTTTACAAACTACAGTAGCGTCCCTTCTATCAAATGAGTTACCTGTTAAATCCTAGTTGTTTACAATCTACAGTAGCCTCCCTTCTATCAAACGAGTTACCTGTTAAATCCTAGCTGTTTACAAACTACAGTAGCGTCCCTTCTATCAAATGAGTTACCTGTTAAATCCTAGTTGCTTACAATCTACAGTAGCCTCCCTTCTATCAAATGAGTTACCTGTTAAATCCTAGTTGTTTACAATCTACAGTAGCCTCCCTTCTATCAAACGAGTTACCTGTTAAATCCTAGCTGTTTACAAAACTACAGTAGCGTCCCTTCTATCAAATGAGTTACCTGTTAAATCCTAGTTGTTTACAATCTACAGTAGCCTCCCTTCTATCAAATGAGTTACCTGTTAAATTCTAGCTGTTTACAAACTACAGTAGCCTCCCTTCTATCAAATGAGTTACCTGTTAAATCCTAGTTGCTTACAAACTACAGTAGCCTCCCTTCTATCAAATGAGTTACCTGTTAAATCTTAGTTGTTTACAAACTACAGTAGCCTCCCTTCTATCAAACGAGTTACCTGTTAAATCCTAGTTGTTTACAAACTACAGTAGCCTCGAGCTCCCTTCTATCAAACGATTTACCTGTTAAATCCTAGTTGTTTACAAACTACAGTAGCTTCCCTTCTATCAAATGAGTTACCTGTTAAATCCTAGCTGTTTACAAATTACAGTAGCCTCCCTTCTATCAAATGAGTTACCTGTTAAATCCTAGTTGTTTACAAACTACAGTAGCCTCCCTTCTATTAAATGAGCTACCTGTTACATCCTAGTTGTTTACAAACTACAGTAGCCTCCCTTCTATCAAATGAGTTATCTGTTAAATCCTAGCTGTTTACAAACTACAATAGCCTCCCTTCTATTAAATGAGCTACCTGTTAAATCCTTGCTGCTTACAAACTACAGTAGCTTCCCTTCTATCAAATGAGCTACCTGTTAAATCCTAGCTGTTTACAAACTACAGTAGCCTCCCTTCTATCAAATGAGTTACCTGTTAAATCCTAGCTGTTTACAAACTACAGTAGCCTCCCTTCTATCAAATGAGTTATCTGTTAAATCCTAGTTGCTTACAATCTACAGTAGCCTCCCTTCTATCAAATGAGTTACCTGTTAAATCCTAGCTGTTTACAAACTACAGTAGCCTCCCTTCTATCAAATGAGTTATCTGTTAAATCCTAGCTGTTTACAAACTACAGTAGCCTCCCTTCTATCAAATGAGTTATCTGTTAAATCCTAGCTGTTTACAAACTACAATAGCCTCCCTTCTATTAAATGAGCTACCTGTTAAATCCTTGCTGCTTACAAACTACAGTAGCTTCCCTTCTATCAAATGAGCTACCTGTTAAATCCTAGCTGTTTACAAACTACAGTAGCCTCCCTTCTATCAAATGAGTTACCTGTTAAATCCTAGCTGTTTACAAACTACAGTAGCCTCCCTTCTATCAAATGAGTTATCTGTTAAATCCTAGTTGCTTACAATCTACAGTAGCCTCCCTTCTATCAAATGAATTACCTGTTAAATCCTAGCTGTTTACAAACTACAGTAGCCTCCCTTCTATCAAACGAGTTACCTGTTAAATCCTAGTTGTTTACAATCTACAGTAGCCTCCCTTCTATCAAATGAATTACCTGTTAAATCCTAGTTGCTTACAAACTACAGTAGCCTCCCTTCTATCAAATGAGTTACCTGTTAAATCCTAGTTGTTTACAAACTACAGTAGCCTCCCTTCTATCAAATGAGTTATCTGTTAAATCCTAGCTGTTTACAAACTACAGTAGCCTCCCTTCTATCAAATGAGTTACCTGTTAAATCCTAGTTGCTTACAAACTACAGTAGCCTCCCTTCTATCAAATGAGCTACCTGTTAAATACTAGTTGTTTACAAACTACAGTAGCCTCCCTTCTATCAAACGACTTACCTGTTAAATACTAGTTGCTTACAATCTACAGTAGCCTCCCTTCTATCAAATGAATTACCTGTTAAATCCTAGCTGTTTACAAACTACAGTAGCGTCCCTTCTATCAAATGAGCTACCTGTTAAATCCTAGCTGTTTACAAACTACAGTAGCCTCCCTTCTATCAAATGAGTTACCTGTTAAATCCTAGCTGTTTACAAACTACAGTAGCCTCCCTTCTATCAAATGAGTTATCTGTTAAATCCTAGTTGCTTACAATCTACAGTAGCCTCCCTTCTATCAAATGAATTACCTGTTAAATCCTAGCTGTTTACAAACTACAGTAGCCTCCCTTCTATCAAACGAGTTACCTGTTAAATCCTAGTTGTTTACAATCTACAGTAGCCTCCCTTCTATCAAATGAATTACCTGTTAAATCCTAGTTGCTTACAAACTACAGTAGCCTCCCTTCTATCAAATGAGTTATCTGTTAAATCCTAGCTGTTTCCAAACTACAGTAGCCTCCCTTCTATCAAATGAGTTACCTGTTAAATCCTAGTTGCTTACAAACTACAGTAGCCTCCCTTCTATCAAATGAGCTACCTGTTAAATACTAGTTGTTTACAAACTACAGTAGCCTCCCTTCTATCAAACGAGTTACCTGTTAAATACTAGTTGTTTACAATCTACAGTAGCCTCCCTTCTATCAAATGAATTACCTGTTAAATCCTAGCTGTTTACAAACTACAGCAGCCTCCCTTCTATCAAATGAGCTACCTGTTAAATCCTAATTCGAATAATACTGCGCCCTCTATCGGCACTATTGCTGGATGAGGGGTTGAACTCTCCTTGTGATAAAAACGCGTCAGCTGCTCTCTGAAAGAGAGCCAATCAGCGATGATTATTTGCCGAGTATGCGCAAGGCGGTTCTTTCAATTTCCGGTAATGTTTAAATAATGAATTAAACATCGTTAATCAACTTGTCGATCTCCATTTCTTGTTGTTTGTAGTTTTCCTACATTTCTTATCTTTTCACCTTTTAGATTAGTAAGGTCAAACATGTGGGTACAAAGAAAACATTTGACGCCTGAACGCTCCATTGACCTATGTTTACAAACATTTCCTAAGCTCCTCCTTCTTTTAGTGCCAAAAGTCACCACGCACAGTTTATACCCAGAATGCATTGCTAATTTGAAGCTTCCGATTGACGCGTTTTATCGAGAAAGTCGTTCAGGCGTTAATATAGCAAAGCGTAATATAACGACTGGATTATTCGGGTTAGTTAAATCCTAGCTGTTTACAAACTACAGTATCCTCCCTTCTATCAAACGAGTTACCTGTTTAATCCTAGCTGTTTACAAACTACAGTAGCATCCCTTCTATCAAATGAGTTACCTGTTAAATCCTAGTTGTTTACAATCTACAGTAGCCTCTCTTCTATCAAACGAGTTACCTGTTAAATCCTAGCTGTTTACAAACTACAGTAGCGTCCCTTCTATCAAATGAGTTACCTGTTAAATCCTAGTTGCTTACAAACTACAGTAGCCTCCCTTCTATCAAATGAGTTACCTGTTAAATCCTAGTTGTTTACAATCTACAGTAGCCTCCCTTCTATCAAATGAGTTATCTGTTAAATCCTAGCTGCTTACAAACTACAGTAGCCTCCCTTCTATCAAATGAGTTATCTGTTAAATCCTAGATGTTTACAAACTACAGTAGCCTCCCTTCTATCAAATGAGTTACCTGTTAAATCCTAGTTGTTTACAAACTACAGTAGCCTCCCTTCTATCAAATGAGTTACCTGTTAAATTCTAGTTGCTTACAAACTACAGTAGCCTCCCTTTCTATCAAATGAGTTACCTGTTAAATCCTAGCTGTTCACAAACTACAGTAGCCTCCCTTCTATCAAATGAGTTACCTGTTAAATCCTAGCTGTTTACAAACTACAGTAGCCTCCTTTCTATCAAATGAGTTACCTGTTAAATCCTAGTTGTTTACAAACTACAGTAGCCTCCCTTCTATCAAATGAGTTATCTGTTAAATCCTAGATGTTTACAAACTACAGTAGCCTCCCTTCTATCAAATGAGTTACCTGTTAAATCCTAGTTGTTTACAAACTACAGTAGCCTCCCTTCTATCAAATGAGTTACCTGTTAAATTCTAGTTGCTTACAAACTACAGTAGCCTCCCTTTCTATCAAATGAGTTACCTGTTAAATCCTAGCTGTTCACAAACTACAGTAGCCTCCCTTCTATCAAATGAGTTACCTGTTAAATCCTAGCTGTTTACAAACTACAGTAGCCTCCTTTCTATCAAATGAGTTACCTGTTAAATCCTAGTTGTTTACAAACTACAGTAGCCTCCCTTCTATCAAATGAGTTACCTGTTAAATCCTAGTTGTTTCCAAACTACAGTAGCCTCCCTTTCTATCAAATGAGTTACCTGTTAAATCCTAGCTGTTCACAAACTATAGTAGCCTCCCTTTCTATCAAATGAGTTACCTGTTAAATCCTAGCTGTTCACAAACTACAGTAGCCTCCCTTCTATCAAATGAGTTACCTGTTAAATCCTAGTTGTTTACAAACTACAGTAGCCTCCCTTTCTATCAAATGAGTTACCTGTTAAATCCTAGCTGTTTACAAACTACAGTAGCCTCCCTTCTATCAAATGAGTTACCTGTTAAATCCTAGTTGCTTACAAACTACAGTAGCCTCCCTTTCTATCAAATGAGTTACCTGTTAAATCCTAGCTGTTTACAAACTACAGTAGCCTCCCTTCTATCAAATGAGTTACCTGTTAAATCCTAGCTGTTTACGAACTACAGTAGCCTCCCTTCTATCAAATGAGTTAACTGTTAAATCCTAGTTGCTTACAAACTACAGCAGCCTTCCTTCTATCAAATGAGTTACCTGTTAAATCCTAGTGATTGACAAACTACAGTAGCCTCCCTACTATCAAATGAGTTATCTGTTAAATCCTAGTTGCTTACAAACTACAGCAGCCTTCCTTCTATCAAATGAGTTACCTGTTAAATCCTAGTGATTGACAAACTACAGTAGCCTCCCTACTATCAAATGAGTTATCTGTTAAATCCTAGTTGCTTACAAACTACAGCAGCCTTCCTTCTATCAAATGATTTACCTGTTAAATCCTAGTGATTGACAAACTACAGTAGCCTCCCTTTCTATCAAATGAGTTACCTGTTAAATCCTAGTTGTTTACAAACTACAGTAGCCTCCCTTCTATCAAATGAGTTACCTGTTAAATCCTAGTTGTTTCCAAACTACAGTAGCCTCCCTTTCTATCAAACGAGTTACCTGTTAAATCCTAGCTGTTTACAAAACTACAGTAGCGTCCCTTCTATCAAATGAGTTACCTGTTAAATCCTAGCTGTTTACAAAACTACAGTAGCGTCCCTTCTATCAAATGAGTTACCTGTTAAATCCTAGTTGTTTACAATCTACAGTAGCCTCCCTTCTATCAAATGAGTTACCTGTTAAATTCTAGCTGTTTACAAACTACAGTAGCCTCCCTTCTATCAAATGAGTTACCTGTTAAATCCTAGTTGCTTACAAACTACAGTAGCCTCCCTTCTATCAAATGAGTTACCTGTTAAATCCTAGTTGTTTACAATCTACAGTAGCCTCCCTTCTATCAAATGAGTTATCTGTTAAATCCTAGCTGCTTACAAACTACAGTAGCCTCCCTTCTATCAAATGAGTTATCTGTTAAATCCTAGATGTTTACAAACTACAGTAGCCTCCCTTCTATCAAATGAGTTACCTGTTAAATCCTAGTTGTTTACAAACTACAGTAGCCTCCCTTCTATCAAATGAGTTACCTGTTAAATTCTAGTTGCTTACAAACTACAGTAGCCTCCCTTTCTATCAAATGAGTTACCTGTTAAATCCTAGCTGTTCACAAACTACAGTAGCCTCCCTTCTATCAAATGAGTTACCTGTTAAATCCTAGCTGTTTACAAACTACAGTAGCCTCCTTTCTATCAAATGAGTTACCTGTTAAATCCTAGTTGTTTACAAACTACAGTAGCCTCCCTTCTATCAAATGAGTTATCTGTTAAATCCTAGATGTTTACAAACTACAGTAGCCTCCCTTCTATCAAATGAGTTACCTGTTAAATCCTAGTTGTTTACAAACTACAGTAGCCTCCCTTCTATCAAATGAGTTACCTGTTAAATTCTAGTTGCTTACAAACTACAGTAGCCTCCCTTTCTATCAAATGAGTTACCTGTTAAATCCTAGCTGTTCACAAACTACAGTAGCCTCCCTTCTATCAAATGAGTTACCTGTTAAATCCTAGCTGTTTACAAACTACAGTAGCCTCCTTTCTATCAAATGAGTTACCTGTTAAATCCTAGTTGTTTACAAACTACAGTAGCCTCCCTTCTATCAAATGAGTTACCTGTTAAATCCTAGTTGTTTCCAAACTACAGTAGCCTCCCTTTCTATCAAATGAGTTACCTGTTAAATCCTAGCTGTTCACAAACTATAGTAGCCTCCCTTTCTATCAAATGAGTTACCTGTTAAATCCTAGCTGTTCACAAACTACAGTAGCCTCCCTTCTATCAAATGAGTTACCTGTTAAATCCTAGTTGTTTACAAACTACAGTAGCCTCCCTTTCTATCAAATGAGTTACCTGTTAAATCCTAGCTGTTTACAAACTACAGTAGCCTCCCTTCTATCAAATGAGTTACCTGTTAAATCCTAGTTGCTTACAAACTACAGTAGCCTCCCTTTCTATCAAATGAGTTACCTGTTAAATCCTAGCTGTTTACAAACTACAGTAGCCTCCCTTCTATCAAATGAGTTACCTGTTAAATCCTAGCTGTTTACGAACTACAGTAGCCTCCCTTCTATCAAATGAGTTAACTGTTAAATCCTAGTTGCTTACAAACTACAGCAGCCTTCCTTCTATCAAATGAGTTACCTGTTAAATCCTAGTGATTGACAAACTACAGTAGCCTCCCTACTATCAAATGAGTTATCTGTTAAATCCTAGTTGCTTACAAACTACAGCAGCCTTCCTTCTATCAAATGAGTTACCTGTTAAATCCTAGTGATTGACAAACTACAGTAGCCTCCCTACTATCAAATGAGTTATCTGTTAAATCCTAGTTGCTTACAAACTACAGCAGCCTTCCTTCTATCAAATGATTTACCTGTTAAATCCTAGTGATTGACAAACTACAGTAGCCTCCCTTTCTATCAAATGAGTTACCTGTTAAATCCTAGTTGTTTACAAACTACAGTAGCCTCCCTTCTATCAAACGAGTTACCTGTTAAATCCTAGCTGTTTACAAAACTACAGTAGCGTCCCTTCTATCAAATGAGTTACCTGTTAAATCCTAGTTGTTTACAATCTACAGTAGCCTCCCTTCTATCAAATGAGTTACCTGTTAAATTCTAGCTGTTTACAAACTACAGTAGCCTCCCTTCTATCAAATGAGTTACCTGTTAAATCCTAGTTGCTTACAAACTACAGTAGCCTCCCTTCTATCAAATGAGTTACCTGTTAAATCCTAGTTGTTTACAATCTACAGTAGCCTCCCTTCTATCAAATGAGTTATCTGTTAAATCCTAGCTGCTTACAAACTACAGTAGCCTCCCTTCTATCAAATGAGTTATCTGTTAAATCCTAGATGTTTACAAACTACAGTAGCCTCCCTTCTATCAAATGAGTTACCTGTTAAATCCTAGTTGTTTACAAACTACAGTAGCCTCCCTTCTATCAAATGAGTTACCTGTTAAATTCTAGTTGCTTACAAACTACAGTAGCCTCCCTTTCTATCAAATGAGTTACCTGTTAAATCCTAGCTGTTCACAAACTACAGTAGCCTCCCTTCTATCAAATGAGTTACCTGTTAAATCCTAGCTGTTTACAAACTACAGTAGCCTCCTTTCTATCAAATGAGTTACCTGTTAAATCCTAGTTGTTTACAAACTACAGTAGCCTCCCTTCTATCAAATGAGTTATCTGTTAAATCCTAGATGTTTACAAACTACAGTAGCCTCCCTTCTATCAAATGAGTTACCTGTTAAATCCTAGTTGTTTACAAACTACAGTAGCCTCCCTTCTATCAAATGAGTTACCTGTTAAATTCTAGTTGCTTACAAACTACAGTAGCCTCCCTTTCTATCAAATGAGTTACCTGTTAAATCCTAGCTGTTCACAAACTACAGTAGCCTCCCTTCTATCAAATGAGTTACCTGTTAAATCCTAGCTGTTTACAAACTACAGTAGCCTCCTTTCTATCAAATGAGTTACCTGTTAAATCCTAGTTGTTTACAAACTACAGTAGCCTCCCTTCTATCAAATGAGTTACCTGTTAAATCCTAGTTGTTTCCAAACTACAGTAGCCTCCCTTTCTATCAAATGAGTTACCTGTTAAATCCTAGCTGTTCACAAACTATAGTAGCCTCCCTTTCTATCAAATGAGTTACCTGTTAAATCCTAGCTGTTCACAAACTACAGTAGCCTCCCTTCTATCAAATGAGTTACCTGTTAAATCCTAGTTGTTTACAAACTACAGTAGCCTCCCTTTCTATCAAATGAGTTACCTGTTAAATCCTAGCTGTTTACAAACTACAGTAGCCTCCCTTCTATCAAATGAGTTACCTGTTAAATCCTAGTTGCTTACAAACTACAGTAGCCTCCCTTTCTATCAAATGAGTTACCTGTTAAATCCTAGCTGTTTACAAACTACAGTAGCCTCCCTTCTATCAAATGAGTTACCTGTTAAATCCTAGCTGTTTACGAACTACAGTAGCCTCCCTTCTATCAAATGAGTTAACTGTTAAATCCTAGTTGCTTACAAACTACAGCAGCCTTCCTTCTATCAAATGAGTTACCTGTTAAATCCTAGTGATTGACAAACTACAGTAGCCTCCCTACTATCAAATGAGTTATCTGTTAAATCCTAGTTGCTTACAAACTACAGCAGCCTTCCTTCTATCAAATGAGTTACCTGTTAAATCCTAGTGATTGACAAACTACAGTAGCCTCCCTACTATCAAATGAGTTATCTGTTAAATCCTAGTTGCTTACAAACTACAGCAGCCTTCCTTCTATCAAATGATTTACCTGTTAAATCCTAGTGATTGACAAACTACAGTAGCCTCCCTTTCTATCAAATGAGTTACCTGTTAAATCCTAGTTGTTTACAAACTACAGTAGCCTCCCTACTATCAAATGAGTTACCTGTTAAATCCTAGTTGTTTACAAACTACAGTAGCCTCCCTTCTATCAAATGAGTTACCTGTTAAATCCTAGTTGCTTACAAACTACAGTAGCTTCCCTTCTATCAAATGAGTTACCTGTTAAATCCTAGCTGTTTACAAACTACAGTAGCCTCCCTTCTATCAAATGAGTTACCTGTTAAATCCTAGCTGTTTACAAACTACAGTAGCCTCCCTTCTATCAAATGAGTTACCTGTTAAATCCTAGCTGTTTACAAACTACAGTAGCCTCCCTTCTATCAAATGAGTTACCTGTTAAATCCTAGCTGTTTACAAACTACAGTAGCCTCCCTTCTATCAAATGAGTTACCTGTTAAATCCTAGTTGTTTACAAACTACAGTAGCCTCCCTTCTATCAAATGAGTTACCTGTTAAATCCTAGCTGTTTACAAACTACAGTAGCCTCCCTTCTATCAAATGAGTTACCTGTTAAATCCTAGCTGTTTACAAACTACAGTAGCCTCCCTTCTATCAAATGAGTTACCAGTTAAATCCTAGTTGTTTACAAACTAGAGTAGCCTCCCTTCTATCAAATGAGTTACCTGTTAAATCCTAGTTGCTTACAAACTACAGTAGCCTCCCTTCTATCAAATGAGTTACCAGTTAAATCCTAGTTGTTTACAAACTAGAGTAGCCTCCCTTCTATCAAATGAGTTACCTGTTAAATCCTAGTTGTTTACAAACTACAGTAGCCTCCCTTCTATCAAATGAGTTACCTGTTAAATCCTAGTTGTTTACAAACTACAGTAGCCTCCCTTCTATCAAATGAGTTACCTGTTAAATCCTAGCTGTTTACAAACTAGAGTAGCCTCGAGCTCCCTTCTATCAAATGAGTTACCTGTTAAATCCTAGTTGTTTACAAACTACAGTAGCCTCCCTTCTATCAAATGAGTTACCAGTTAAATCCTAGTTGTTTACAAACTAGAGTAGCCTCCCTTCTATCAAATGAGTTACCTGTTAAATCCTAGTTGCTTACAAACTACAGTAGCCTCCCTTCTATCAAATGAGTTACCTGTTAAATCCTAGCTGTTTACAAACTACAGTAGCCTCCCTTCTATTAAATGAGTTACCTGTTAAATCCTAACTGTTTACAAACTACAGTAGCCTCCCTTCTATCAAATGAGTTACCTGTTAAATCCTAGCTGTTTACAAACCACAGTAGCCTCCCTTCTATCAAATGAGTTACCTGTTAAATCCTAGTTGCTTACAAACTACAGCCGCCTCCCTATTATCAAATGAGTCATCACAAACTGTGCCCCATATCTGATTCAATTGGATTTCTACTCTGCCTTCATATCTGTTTCTCCCTCCAGCTAGTCTAACGGCAGCTTGGTTCTGGGGGGCTACTGAAAATCATAAACAGACATGTATGAAAGATGGGAGGGGGGCTACTGAAAATCATAAACAGATATGTATGAAAGCCAAGTTATTGGTTGTAATAACTTTTCAGAAGCAAATTAATCTAAAGACAAATCTTTAATGCCACTGGTCATACTTATTATATTTTACAAAGGATTAGGCTGAATTTTAAATTAGAAAGAAGACAGATGTCGTTATTCATGGTAATCTAAACTGTAACACCAGAGCATATTTTATCTCCGAAAAATGTAATGTCCCGAAGTAGAGGAGGTTATGAACAACTCCTATAACCTTAGGTAAGGGAGAGTTTCCACTATACTACTTGTACAATTTTAAAAACTTTTCTGGTTTTAGGAAAAGTTCTAAATCAATCTAATATGGTTGGTTCAAAGAAACAATATCACTCTTATTAATGCTGCATACAAATTTGATTTTTATTATCATTATTATTATTATTATTATTATTATCTGTTCGATTGTTTATATTGCATATGATTCGGTGTATATCACTCAAAATTACACCAGAGCAGAGAACGTAAAAAAAAATAAGTTCCACGATGGGCGGGACTTAAAAAGTTATTTGCTACCCTGCAAATAACCTTGTACGTACATAGTAGAAATTCTTCTTAAATTGTTTGTAAAGTTAAGTAAAGCCGCACAAAAATATAGTCCACGAAAATCCAATATGGAAGACATACTAAGTAAAATCTAATCATGCAAAGTTAATTTAAACTTTAATAGAAATATAGAAAATTGTTTAAAATATAACTTTATCAAACTTTCATGTAACTGACATGTGAAAAGTAGTGTGATTTATATGCCTTATGAATACGAGGTTATTTGCAGGGTAGCGAGAATGGCCGAGTAGTTACGATTGTCCTGACTTAGTGATAGGTACTCATCCAATAAGAAGTTATAAATCTTACTACCACACTATTGCAATTCACAATTTGTTGTATTCTCTTTACACATTTTTTTTTGGGCTAAAATATTATAAATTAATTCCAGTATCCAACAAATAATTTCCATACTTAAACATTGCTATAGCAACATCACATCAGTGCTTTATATTACTGTATACAAGTGTCTTAGAGATAGATAATAAAGAGAAAAACGGAAAGTGGAAAAATTAATTTAAACGATGAATGTGGAATAACATTGTAAAAATCACAACAATTCTTGTCATAAGCACTTCCTGGTCCTTTCCTCAATCATGCCTTATCACCGACTTTGTAACTACAGTAACATGACAGGTGTCACTAGTGGAACAGGAACTGTTTACCCCTCCGGACCACCTGAGTTCACCCCTGGTTTTAGTGGGGTTCGTTTTCCATTGATTTTTTTTATAGATTGTTGTTTGTCTTTTTGCCCTTTTTCGTTCGACCATTGTGCTGTCTGTCCTTTAATTTACAGCTTCTGATTACCCCTTTGCTTTCGTAAAAATATTCTGTCAAAAACAGAACACTTGGTAAGTGTGTCATTAAACTAGTATTTATACAAGTTTTACTACAAATCACTGTAAATATATTTTCAATATTTAGAGGGTGGATTATGGTGTTTAACGCCACTTTCAACAATATTTTAGTTATATCGTGGCGATCAGTTTTATTGATGGAGGAAACAGGAGTACCCAGAGAAAACCAAAGACCTGCTGCAAGTCACTGACAAACTTTATCACATAATGTTCAATTGAGTACACCTTGCCATGAGCAGGATTCGAACTCACAACTTTAGTGGTGATACATTGTATATATACTGATTGCATATGTAGTTGTAATTAAATTAAAATATGATCACGACCATGACTACGATAGCCCTCACAATTTAGACAATTAAAACTCACATCCTTGTGGTAAACACATGACCCCAACATCTTCATTATGTTTACAGTTAGAGGTACCCCATGGTTTGTGATTACAAGCACCTAATCCTGGCTCTCTCCCCGTGCACTGAACATCATCTAACCATATTGGAAGTCCAGATGCATTTCCAAAATAGGAATTTGAAATTGGAATGGCATATGCGACACTGTAAAATAAATTGAAAACAGTAAATTTTTCTAAAATTAACATCTGACTGGTTAGTATCCTGTCACATGGATTACAATAAAGATTGGGATTTTACTCTACAAAGTATGTCCCTTCCTTAAAACCTACTTCCAATTCATAATATTCATGTTAATCAAGCAATCAAGGGGTGCAAGATGAAAATCATCATGAGTTTGTTCTGCATTTTATTTTGGTGGGATTTTTCAATTTTGTAATAAAAATCTAAATAGAATTTACTGAAATAAGTATGAGTATAGATTAGTGGTTTTCCAATCATAGATTATGATCGAAAATCGGTTGATTATTTGAATTTCAACGACAATCGAATATTCTCAAAATCGATCATCTTGAACTTTTCCAGAAATACAGTTTGTCCGAATCTGTTTGGTATTTAGAATGTATGTCTTGTAAATGTTTGTAAGAGACAGTAAATTATCCTTTTCAAAGCGTAAAACTGACATATACTCATCAAGATCATGGAGGCTAGCACGAGGGAATCCAGTCAGACTCCAAAACTATAAAAACTCAGGAGCTAAAAACAGCATTGTGTGGAAATATTTTGGATTCATTAAAGCAAAGATGGACCTGCAACTAAAACCAACCTTGATATGACAAAGGCTATAATATTAAACTATGTCGGAAATCATACGCTAATCAAGGAAAGCACCCTTTCAACAATTAATATGTTTTTTAATACTTGAATAACAATTTATGGTAATAACAATTATAATAACATATATTTTCAGTTAACTTCTTTTACAAATAATACATTCCAATTTTAATCGATGTGGAACTTGGTCCTTTCTTGTCTCCTACCTGGAGAGGTCATATCCATGTATACAGTGTAACCTGTTTAAACTGAACCTCCTTGGGACCAACTTTGTGTTCAGAATGAACAGGTAATCAGTTAATATATGTTAAACTAGGAAGAACTGTTTTAGATACCTAAAATTTATGCCTCCTTAATCAGTGCTTTCATTAAGAGCCGGTACTCGGTACTTTTACCCGGCTACGGTATCGTCTGGTACCGGCAGAAAAAAAAACAAAAAAACAAGATGAACTGTGAGCTAATGCTCACTTATGATACCGCCGCTCTTCGGCAAACAGGAAGTAGGAATCTGACGGGTCCAAAAACCTATATGAAGCTTGTGACCAAAAATCAGATTTCTGCCATCAATAGTTGCTGAGAAAAATGCGACGGAAAATGAGCATATATGTTCAATGTGTATAAAAACCAACTAAGTCGGCAAACAGGAAGTAGGAATCTGACAGGTCCAAAAACGCTACCCACAATATGGTATACCTATATGACGCTTGTGACCAAATATCAGATTTCTGCCATCAACAGTTACTGAGAAAAATGCGACGAAAAATATCTTGGATGGACGGAAGGACGGACAGAG
This sequence comes from Bathymodiolus septemdierum, assembly GCA_963383655.1. NCBI lineage: Eukaryota > Metazoa > Mollusca > Bivalvia > Mytilida > Modiolidae > Bathymodiolus > Bathymodiolus septemdierum. The sequence continues at coordinate 45,273,735 of OY726528.1, read as the reverse complement.
GTAAAACAGTATACCCCCCCCCCCTCCTCCTTCGGGGAGCGGGGGTATAAAAATCATGTGCAAAAAGGACGGACGGACAGAGGTAAAACAGTATACCCCCCATTCCCCTTCGGGGAGCGGGGGTATAAAAATCATGTGCAAAAATCTAGTTAATACAATATAAGATCGTTCTGTGGGATTCGAAATCATAATCTAGTATTTATGGGAGTGTCTTCGTCGAGGTCCGCGTCGGAATCTGTATCTGTACTTTCTTTACCTCCAGTATTGGAGATCAGATTGGATATATCGTAAAAGCGCTTTAAAGGGATATTGTCTACTAAAATCATAATTTTTTTCATACCCAAAATTATTGTCGTTTTCCGTACTGACCTTCATAAAATGAAGATTAACACCGAGTTATGCTGCAAAAGATACGATTTTTTGACAAAAAAAAACCAAAACTATCGTTGGATGACAAGAATTCAAATCTATTCATATGGCTTTCTATGTGAACCCGTCTTGAGCATGCACACTGTTTAGAAACAATGAACAATGTGGTTCTTGGGCAAAAGAGAAAGTGTCAACGCGTGGAAGAAAGCGGACTTTGATGGATTCAGAGAGAAAGATGAATAGAAGTGAAGTATCTTCCAAATGGAACAAATGCAGGATATATGTAGGGGATCAGTTGGACCATTGGAACGAACTCAAGGAAGTGCTAGGCATCCAAACTCGTGCTGAAGTGGCAAAGATTTTGCTTGATAGGTAAGCCGAACATGTTTTTTTCCTTCTTTTCTCAACCGTTTTTCATATTTTATGAATTTATGATGATGCCTATGATCATTTTCGGTAGATATTATTCAATATATGTAATCTTGCACCTGGCAACAGCAAATTATTGTCAATGAATAGCATAAAACGGCCGTATTTGCAAGGTAAACAAACACAAATTTTAACATCCATGCTGCAGCATGCTACTGGCATAAAAATAGATAAAAATAGATTTGGCCTCGCTCATGTCAGTGCATAATTAATTAGCTTCCAGAAACGATGGTCAGCTTTTTAAATAAAAAAAAACAACGTTTCGTAGCATATTCGCCAATAATTCGGTGTTTAATCTTCATTTTATGAAGGTCAGTACGGAAAACGGCAATAATTTTGGGTATGAAAAAATTACGATTGTGGTAGACAATATCCCTTTAAACTACGACGATTTAACAGTGTCTATTCATTGATGAAAAACAATAAAATGTCTAAACGAAAAAAAGCAATCACTGACTTTTTTATGCAGAGCAAAAAGCTTAACAAAGGTGAAGATTCTATGAAAACGTGTCAAATCATGCTGTTTGGCATTGGCATTGCCTTATACACGTTCTTTTTCCTGATATCTGTTGTGATTTCAAATTCATTTATTATACACAAAATTGAAGCAAATATTAGACATAATCCCATATTTTCAGGTCAAAATTTAAGTCTCAAAATCTCTACAATCCAGGAGCTTATGGGGGGCTTTGTCCCCCTGGACCCACTGGGGGCCTTCAGTGGCCACCAGACCCCTCGCCGAAATTGTTTGGTATCTCCTACATTCTAGAAAGTACCTCCAGCCTAAAAATATAGTGAAACCCCTGCTTAATGCGGCCATATGTACAACAACCTATCTCGAAAAACAAACATGTTATGGCCCGGACAAGAAAATACTACTTAAAAAACCATTATTTGATCTCGAGATCAATGGTCAAGGTCTCACGAAGGTCATTACGGTACGCGACACACCGCCTTATGGTCATGCACCCACATACCAAATATCATTGACCTATCTCGAAAGACAAAAATGTTATGGCCCGGACAAGAAAATACTATTTAAAAAACAATTATTTGACCTTGAGGTCAAAGGTCAAGATCCAACGAAGGTCATTACGGTATGCGACACACTGCCTTATGGTCATGCACCCACATACCAAATATCATTGACCTATTTTGAAAGAAACAATTATTTTACCTTGAGGTCAAAGGTCAAGATCCCACGAAGGTCATTACGGTATGCGACACATCGCCTTATGGTCATGCACCCACATACCAAATATCATTGAAGCGGAAGAAGAAGCGGAAGTGGAAGAAGAAGAAGAAGAAGAAAAAATCAGACTAAAACAATATGTCTCCTTTGTTCGAAGGGGAGACATAATTAACAAAGCTTCCCATCAATTAAGACTTTATTTAAAGTTCAGTTTATACAGGATTCCGGTTTATTCAGGGTTTGGCTTAAGCAGTTTTTTGCTGTACAACCATGTAGTCTTCATGAAAATTAGACAGGTTGAATTTACTTACTTAGGAAAACCAACAGCTTTACACACCAGTTTTGCTGCCTTGTTATCAAATTCATCGTCACAAATTGTACCCCATGTGTTGTTATAGAAAACTTCCACACGCCCATCTCTGAGATTTGGTGCCTTTCCATCACGTAATCTTAGTTGTAGATTTGCATCAAGGGCTGAAATATTACAAGATTGATTAATTAATTGGCTTGGTTGTTCGCTTAACGTCCGGCTGCAAATATTTCATGCAAATTCAGGACGAGAACAGTTCAACAAATATTATACAGAAACTAGAGATCATGTGAGCCTGCATTGCCTACATGGTATTGAACCACATAAACTAGAGCTCATGTGAGCCTGCATTGCCTACATGGTATTGAACCACAGAAACTAGAGCTCATGTGAGCCTGCATTGCCTACATGGTATTGAACCACATAAACTAGAGCTCATGTGAGCCTGCATTGCCTACATGGTATTGAACCACAGAAACTAGAGCTCATGTGAGCCTGCATTGCCTACATGGTATTGAACCACAGAAACTAGAGCTCATGTGAGCCTGCATTGCCTACATGGTATTGAACCACAGAAACTAGAGCTCATGTGAGCCTGCATTGACTACATGGTATTGAACCACAGAAACTAGAGCTCATGTGAGCCTGCATTACCTACATGGTATTGAACCACAGAAACTAGAGCTCATGTCAGCCTGCATTGCCTACATGGTATTGAACCATTTCCTTATTGCAGCATATGTTAAATTTTGATCATCCAGGATTTGAACAAAATAGATCCCCAGGGGAGAATTCATTTTAACAAAATAGAATCTTCATAACTTAATATCACATTGTCCATAATGTAGCTGATGTTGATGAAAAATGTAGCTGATATTATTTCAATATAGAAAATTGATTTTCAATGTAAATAATGCTAGATTAATTTTTTTTAACTTTGTAAGGCCAAAATATCTAAGTATCAAAATCTACCATGCCAACCGCAATATGAATTAAATGGTTGTCCTCTCAAGGTGAGAGTGAGTGAGGGATTATTGTTTAATGCCAATTCAGCAATTTTTTATCGATATCATGGTAAGTACAAGTTAATTTTCAATGAGATGATGATGAAGTCCGCCTTGTACTAGACCAATATGCTTAGTTGGATTTTTATAGTACCAACTCACTGAAACAACAGTTTGCGGAAAGACATGATGATGACGCCACAATCTGACACATTATCCTGATTCTGAGCCAACCAGTTTTTGCTCTTTCTGCTTAATGCTGCGTGCTTATCGGAGAAGCAACAAATACCAATTTTAATCTTTTTGGTTTGACCCGATCTGGGCTCGCACCCACGATCTACAGAACTCGAGGCGAGCACGCTGACCATTACATCATCGATGCGGTTAAACATGATAAGAAACTAATGTTTCCCATTAATTTTGCACCCAACATCTAACACGAAGCCACTTTTATCCCTAATTTTTCCTCTTTGCTATAACAACTGCATCAAGCTAATAGTAAAGAAGGAAAGGTTATTAATAGTTCTCAATTATTCTACAATAAACAACAAATCCCACTCCTAATGTCTTTTACTTAATTATACATCTACAACGGCTCCTTATACACTGTAGTCACCTGCATCACAATCAACTCCGACATCTTCGTTGTGTTTACAATTCTGTGATCCAAATGCTTTGTGCTGACAATTTAATAGAGTAGTTTCCCTTCCCGTACACGTCACATCATCAAGCCAGATTGGATATGTTGACGGTGCTGAACCATAGTAGGCATTGGTTTTAGCTATTGAAATTTTATTCCTGAAAATGAAAAAAAATTATTTATCTTAAATTCTAAAAAATTTAATACTGATAAATCTGATCTTAAAAAACTACCACAAGAAAATCCAAGCTTTAGTATACATTGTAGTTTTCTAGATTAAATAAAGAAAATCTTGGAAATATTGACAGCCAAATCTGCTTGATGTATGGTCCTAACACGAGTTAGTACCCGGTAGATTTTCAGATAAACGACCATACAATAGGCCCTAGGACCAGTTTGATTGGAAGTGGCGTTGGTACCATCTAACTTCAAATCTTGATATATTTTTAGCCTGTTCTGGTTGCAGATATTTGAATTTTTTTCGTGTTAAAATTTGTTGCAATAATTTATTTTTATAAATTCATTGTTTGTGTAAGGAGCTAAAAACAGTAGTTCAGTAATTTGAGTTATGGTTCTTGATTTGACAAAGTCTAAAATTTATAATTTTTACTTTTTACAAATGTGTTCTACTTTATTTAAATTTGCCAATCGTATTAAACAGTTTATGTTTCATGCAATCCTAATAAGTTAGCAAATGCACCAAAGTTTCACTTCCTGTAAAAACAATGCTAAAAATCTCCATGTTAAATCATGACACATAAAAATAAAACCTGTATATTAAAAAGGATTCAAATGAAGGATCTGTCACCATAGAATTTAAGTTTCACAAAAATTAATCTCTCTGATGTACTTTAGTTTGACACAACACAGTATATAGATAGTTTTCATTTCCAACCGATTCAACCAATTTGAAACACAGTGACATAGAATATAATTGACATAAATATATTCTGCGAAATTGGCCATTGTTGCATTTTTAAATAAAATGCAAAAATTTAAGTATCTGAAACTGATCGATTAATTTTCTGTAACAAATAAATAAACATATTAAATACGGGAAATAGTCTGACTACCCCCACATTCCTTACATACATATCCTGCTACATAGGTATCAATGAACAAGCTATAAATTATGTATGCATAAAGTATATTGACAGTGTTATCTCATATTTTGAATTATTGCATATCAGTTTTGAAGCAGGTATTCTAATTCGTTATGGTGCAGTCCCATCGGTTGATTTAATAATGATCAGCTGTATCACCTAATATGGACCAGCCGGGCTATAAAACAATTATTGACAGCTCAACGTATGATAGAGTTATGTCTCCTTTAATAAAATGCACAAATGATCGAGATTAAAATAGCATATGATAGTACAAACAATATCAGACTGGGAATTATATGATAAACATGTTTTTGTTTTATCACATAAAGAAAATAACAAAGAAAAACTCTAACATATAATATTTGTATGCCTTTATTTCAATTAATATTTTTAGATATGTTTTCCCTAATTCTCTTAAAATACGCAATTTTCTTCTTTTTAATTCAATTTGGTTAAGTTTTTTAGTCTTAAAGTTTTTATACCGGTATTTGATTAAATTGGGCATGCTTTTAAATGTATTGTTCTTACTTCACTTATTTTTCTTATTTATGTACATTTGTGTATATTTTAAAAATGTAAAACGCTTAGAGTAATTGTATTGTTATATAATGTGCTATAAAAATGCCTTGTAATAATAATAATAATAATAATATAACAGGTTGCTGCTTGGGACAGACAACAAAAAATAGGCAAGGCCAAATCCAACTTGTAGTCTGTACACATGTATAGGGGACGTCGTAGTCGTGATCGTATGGTAGTTGGATTTACAACTACCTGTGCAATCAGTGCCTATCACCACTAACGTTGTGAGCACGAACCCAACTCATGCGAGGTGTACTCGATACAACATTATGTGATAATTTGTCAGTGACTTGCGACAAGTCTGTGGTTTTCCCCAGGTACTCCACCAATAAAACTGAATGTCACGACGTAACTGAAATATTGTTGAAAGTGGCGTTAAACACCATGACCCTAGTATCCCTACCCTCTAAATGACATTGTTAATATATGTTAAAGAAACACTATGAACATGGCTTTGTTTATTTAATTTTATATCAAATATATCAGTAAATATTAAAAGAACCCTCAGCCCTTTTTGGTGAAGAGGGAATTCTGCAAATAGCAAAACCAAAATCAGATTTTTAAGCAATAATTATGATTGATTTTGATTTTTGGTGTTTAACACCACTTTCAGCAATATTTCAGCTATATCATGGCAACCAGTTTTAGTGGTGGAAGAAGTCGGAGTACCCGCAGGAGAACCACCGACTAAATGATAACAATTATTCGACTAAAATAAACTTGTGTCATACATTACAGGTGAGTACAGGTAGATGTTGTGAGAGTCACTCAATTGTGTGATACATTACAGGTGAGTACAGGTAGATGTTGTGAGAGTCGCTCAATTGTGTAATACATTACAGGTGAGTACAGGTAGATGTTGTGAGAGTTGCTCCATTGTGTGATACATTACAGGTGAGTACAGGTAGATGTTGTGAGAGTCGCTCAATTGTGTAATACATTACAGGTGAGTACAGGTAGATGTTGTGAGAGTCGCTCAATTGTGTGATACATTACAGGTGAGTACAGGTAGATGTTGTGAGAGTCGCTCAATTGTGTAATACATTACAGGTGAGTACAGGTAGATGTTGTGAGAATCGCTCAATTGTGTGATACATTACAGGTGAGTACAGGTAGATATTGTGAGAGTCGTTCAATTGTGTAATACATTACAGGTGAGTACAGGTAGATGTTGTGAGAGTCGCTCAATTGTGTAATACATTACAGGTGAGTACAGGTAGATGTTGTGAGAGTCGCTCAATTGTGTAATACATTACAGGTGAGTACAGGTAGATGTTGTGAGAGTCGCTCAATTGTGTAATACATTACAGGTGAGTACAGGTAGATGTTGTGAGAGTCGCTCAATTGTGTAATACATTACAGGTGAGTACAGGTAGATGTTGTGAGAGTCACTCAATTGTGTAATACATGACAGGTGAGTACAGGTAGATGTTGTGAGAGTCGCTCAATTGTGTGATACATTACAGGTGAGTACAGGTAGATGTTGTGAGAGTCGCTCAATTGTCCACATAGATTTTAGGGTCAATTGAAATTGTGTCGCTCAAATGTCTACTAACGTTGTCGCTCAAATGTCCACAGTGTAAATTTATTTTTTCACTCTAATGCCCAATGCCCGAGAGAAGAAATAACTGTGTCATGATTACTGTATGGAAAGCTAACTATTTTAACCATTCAAGATGTAAAATAGATAATTACTGATGAATATAAAGTTAATTCATGAATATGAATTACCCCGGAAAAATGTATATAGTTGTTTTTGATTTTGATTTGATTTATTGTGTTTAACGCTACATTCAGCAATATTTCAGCTATATCATTGCGACTGGCTTTAGTGCTGGAAGAAGCCGTAGTACCTGGAGAGAACAACCGACCATGGGCAAGCAACTGGTAAACTTTATCACTTGCGGCTGAGTCGAGTGCAACCTTTTTTGTAATTTACAAAGCTGGGCGTGAACCCACACCGTATTGGTGATAGGTTTGTATGAGTTGTTAGGTAATCCAACTACCTAATTCATTGAACCACCAGGACCCCTTACAACTACCTAACTCATTGAGCCACCAGGACCCCTTACAACTACCTAACTCATTGAGCCACCAGGGCCCCCTACAACTACCTAACTCATTGAGCCACCAGGACCCCTTACAACTACCTAACTCATTGAGCCACCAGGGCCCTACAACTACCTAACTCAATGAGTCACCAGGGCCCCCTACAACTACCTAACTCATTGAGCCAACAGGGCCCCTTACAACTACCTAACTCATTGAGCCAACAGGGCCCCCTACAACTACCTAACTCATTGAGCCACCAGGACCCTCTACAACTACCTAACTCATTGAGCCACCAGGGCCCCCTACAACTACCTAACTCATTGAGCCACCAGGGTCCCCTACAACTACCTAACTCATTGAGCCACCAGGGCCCCCTACAACTACCTAACTCATTGAGCCACCAGGGCCCCCTACAACTACCTAACTCATTGAGCCACCAGGGCTCTCTACAACTACCTAACTCATTGAGCCACCAGGGCCCCCTAACAACTACCTAACTCATTGAGCCACCAGGGTCCTACAACTACCTAACTCATTGAGCCACCAGGGCCCTACAACTACTAACTCATTGAGCCACCAGGGCCCTACAACTACCTAACTCATTGAGCCACCAGGGCCCTACAACTACCTAACTCATTGAGCCACCAGGGCCCTCCAACTACCTAACTCATTGAGCCACCAGGGCCCCCTACAACTACCTAACTCATTGAGCCACCAGGGCCCCCTACAACTACCTAACTCATTGAGCCACCAGGGTCCTCTACAACTACCTAACTCATTGAGCCACCAGGGCCCTCTACAACTACCTAGCTCATTAAGCCACAAGGACCCCCTACAACTACCTAACTCATTGAGCCACCAGGGCCCTACAACTACCTAACTCATTGAGCCACCAGGGCCCTACAACTACCTAACTCATTGAGCCACCAGGGCCCTACAACTACTAACTCATTGAGCCACCAGGGCTCTACAACTACCTAACTCATTGAACCACCAGGGCCCTACAACTACCTAACTCATTGAGCCACCAGGGCCCTATAACTACCTAACTCATTGCGCCACCAGGGCCCTACAACTACCTAACTCATTGAGCCACCAGGGCCCTACAACTACCTAACTCATTGAGCCACCAGGGCCCCCTACAACTACCTAACTCATTGAGCCACCAGGGTCCTCTACAACTACCTAACTCATTGAGCATAGGGCCCTCTACAACTACCTAGCTCATTAAGCCACCAGGACCCCCTACAACTACCTAACTCATTGAGCCACCAGGGCCCCCTACAACTACCTAACTTATTGAGCCACCAGGGCCCCCTACAACTACCTAACTCATTGAATCACCAGGGGCCCTAGCAATAATCATAATCTCCATAAAATTGCTTCATTAATTGTATGTTTAATATTTTAAATTAAATGCAATACAAAAAACACTGATTTAGTTAGAGGGCAATATCAAAATTTATGGGGAGTCATCGGGGAAGGATATTGGCTGGGTTTTGGCTTCGGCTCGGTCGATATCAAAATTTCAGTCCCTGGGCTATTATATATTTGATCTGCCCTTGAGCTTGGCATAATCTCATTGATTTTTTCGGAAGTCAAATCTCAACGAGATTACCCTTGAGCAGTTCATGTGTAATCATAAATATCATCACTAGTATAAAATGTCCTAGAGGATTTAATTTTAGAGAAAAAATATCCTGAAGGATATTTTCATGGTTTTAAATGGATAAAAAGAAAAAGGAAAAAAACATCCTAGTCATCAATATTTGATCCTCTCTGATGGATAAAATATTTTAGCTATTTTGTCCTTTGTGGATAAAATCTTTAAATGATTTATTATCCTAAAGGGATGAAATGAATAACAATGATTATATCCTAGGATATAAAATTAATGAAAGATTATCCTATGGGACATTATATCATTTATATTATATCCTTAATATTCTATGTTACTAAAACGTTTTATTCAATATGTCTTATGATAATTAAAGAAATCTTATTCGTGAAAAACATTAGTACATTACAACCCTAACATCATGGATGGAAGTGAATACAATAACTTGTTAAGATATTTAACAAAAAAAGAATATAATGAAAAGCTTACAGCCAAATATTTATACAGATCTGTCAGAAAAATGCATGAGAACAAAACACTATAATAAAAAATGAAAAAGTTTAAATCTCCTTGGACAGATTCTGAATTCCTTGCATTGAGGAAAAATGTCAATTTTTGGAGTAGAAAAATGAAGTTGTTTCCCTTTGATCAAAATGTCAAATCAAAGTTTTTATATTTTTCAAAAAAAATGAAAGGGACAGCAAAAGTTAAAAGAAAAAGATATAAAAACCAAATTTTAGATAAAATTAGTAACCTCTCACCAGAAGAAAGTAAAGAGTTTTGGAAAATACTGAGATCTATTGACAAAAAAAATGAAAAGTGTGAAGACAGAAGTATAAATTCATTAGCCAATCATTTTAAAACACAGGGTAATCCTGATATAATTGATACTGCTTTTGAAGAACATATTTCGACAGATCTGCATAACAGAGAACAAAAATTAACAGAAAATTGTACAGATAGACCTATTTGCATTACGGAGATTAAAACCATCATTAAGAAACTAAAAAGTGGGAAAAGCAGTGGACCTGATTTGATTTGCTATGAAATAATCAAACATAGCAGCCATGCAATGCTTACTGAACTTGCAAAATATTTTAATTTGATATCAGATACTTCAGTATACCCAGATAAATGGAATCAGTCATATATTATTCCTATTTTTAAAAGTGGGGACCAATTTAACCCCATGAATTACAGAGGGATCTCGCTGATGAATTGTTTGAGCAAAATTTTCAATTCTGTAATAAATAATTGCCTCTTGGATATATATGAAAATAAAATTAATCCATCACAGTTTGGTTTCTGAAAAAACAGCAGGACATCAGACAGTATTTTCATTGTCAAATCATTGATTAATACACATGTAAGTATGTTATTACAAATAAACAAAAAATATTTGGATGCTTCATTGATCTAAAGAAAGCTTTTGATTCAGTGTGGAGACTGGGACTTTTATATAAGATATTACAAAACCAAAATATTTTGGTTCAAGACTATACAACATTATTAAAGATATGTATAAACATACTGAGGCTTCAGTTAAAATTGGGGAAGATTTATCCAATTTTGTGAATATAGAAAGGGGGGTTAAGCAAGGGGATAGTTTGAGCCACAATTTATTTAATATTCATATAAATGATTTACCAGATATATTTGATGATAGCCGTCATCCAATTACACTAGAAACACTGTCCTTAAATTGTCTCATGTTTGCAAATGACATTTTACTCCTATCTGAAAGTGCAGAGGGCCTACAGAAATCTTTAGATAAATTGAATGAATATTGCAAAAAATGGCAACTCTCAGTAAATGTGAAAAAGATTAAAGCTATAATCTTTCAACAAAGAAATATTCCATATAACAAGTCTGACTTTTATTTAAATGGGTATAATTTAGAAAAAGTCCTGAAATATAAATATCTGGGAAATATTATTGAGGCTTCAGGAAAATTTCATTCTACCCATATGGAATTATCAAAAAAGGGTAGTAAGGTTATGTTTTTTATGTTTTCCATGTTTAAATACTTAAACCCTATTGAAAATGTTTCAATAATGATATACAAAAAACTATTTGAATCTCTTGTTAAATCTACTCATGTATAACTCAGAAATTTGGTATATGGATTTCTACGAAAAAATACTTAAAGGACAATTGCGAGCAAACAAGTCAAATTCTAATTTTGATCTCATTGATTCATTAGATACAAGTTTTCTTTAGTAAATTTGTTCTTGGAATAAGTAAAAAATCTGTCAACATAGCTGCTAGAGCAGAAATTTCTCAATATCCTTTAGATGTCTATATAAAGTTGCAAGTCTTGAAGTATATAGTTAGAATTTCAAACAAGGATAATACAATTACTGCACTTGAATGAGATCGATATGAGGTTTTATGGATCAGAGTACAACAATATTGAACGAAGCGAAGCCATGTTCAATATTGTTGTACTCTGCTCCATAAATACAGAATATTAGGCATTTTGTTTTTGGGACTGACTTTATCACGGGGTATATCAGGTGAGCCAGAACGGCAAGCCTTGATATACCCCGTGATAAAGTCTGTCCAAAAAACAAAATGTCTAATATTCTGTTTATCGGTAATTTATAATTAACTTTCAAAAAAATAATCAAATGAATTCTTTCAAACGATATTTTGATGGGATTATTTTTTTGCAAATGGATCTGGTTTTGTAAATGTGATTCGGTTCTGGTGTGCGAGGTTCATTCAAAAAATAGTTAACGAGGCGGCAAGATGTGTTTTTTACTATTTAACGTGTGTTATATATTATGATGGTTTTGTTGGATTTACGTGTGTTTTTGGAAATTATAATGTTCGAATATAATACCGGTAAGTAATTTTTGTCATAAAAACTTGTGCTAAAACCGTATCGAATACGTTTCACTGAAATATTCTGAATGTAGGTCCGCAAATATCAGAAAACTGGCCAAGGACCATAAGGGCTACGGTTCCGCAGCTATAATAATCCCACTCGGAAGGCATTTAAGATTTCATGTTATTAATTTTAGAAAGTTAATTAATGTATAAATATTTGCATATCCAGAATACAGAAGTTTTAGTTGAGTCTTCCCTGTTACTGATGTCTGATCAGTGCACAGGGACTTGCTCCCGGCCTTTCGTTATCAATAATTTTAACCCTACTATCAATGTGATATTTTAATACCGTACATTGATAGTAGGGTTAAAATGATTGATAACGAAAAGCCAGGAGCCCCTGTGATCAGCGTTATGTTGTATTAAATTCTAGCTCTTTTCGGTAATTGGATTTATTTCAATTTTAAATCATCATTATATATTGCAGTGTATATACAATGTAAGCCTAAGGATGTTCAATCTTTACAAAGTAGTTATTTCTTGGTTTTCTATCATTTTGGTTTTGAGACCACGACATTGACCTTTTCCCGTATTATTGATTTTGATGACGCAACCAATCTTTTTTTTAAACAAGTATATTCATGTGCAGTAGTTGACATATGCCTGATATGGACTGACCTAATAATTTTGATATCAGACCAGTACGTTGAGATATTAGCTTTATCAATAGACACACTTCAAAGGAAAACTACACAAATTACCGATAAAACCTCACATTGATCAAGTTCAAGTGTAGTAATTGTTTTATTACATACATGTACTTCTTTATTTTACTCTAATTTTGAAATTTTATGAAAACTTTGAAATTTCTGAAAATTTTATCATTTTGAATTTTTTTGAAATCTTATGAAATTTTTGAAAGTTTTGAAATTTTATGAAAATTTTAGATTTAATAAAAAAAATTAAATTTTAAGAAATTTTCAAAAATTTTAAAACCTTCTGAACTTTATTTATTTTATTTTTTTTATTTAACTGAAATTTTTCAAATTTTATAACATTGATAAGCAAAAAGCAATTTCTATGCAATAAAAAACCATATTGCACTCTCGTGCCACGTAATTTCATTCATTGATTTTGCACGAGAGTGCAATATGATTATTTATTGCACCAAAATTGGTTTTTGCTAATCAATATGTTAGAAAATGGAATGTCACATGTATTGCTTCTGGCCAATAGAAAAACAGTAAAATAGAGTCTTATGTAATAATCCTTTATTATTGGATGCATATAGCCTCTCAAAAACATTACATTTAAATGGGACATATTCCTGGTATACCTTTGCAGAGAATATATTAAACTGAAAAAAATATAGGTTACTGATTTTAACAAGGAGAAATGGCATCTCACAAAATCTTTGAAAAAAAAACATTGCTAGAAAACTATGAAAACATGTTTTTCGAGAAATTGAGGTCTTTTAATATCCAACAATAAACTTTTTCTATACAGCAAAATAAAGACAAATTATATTATAGAACCTTCTATTGAAAATTCAAACTTTGAAAATAGAAAATTAATTGTGAAAATGAGAATAAGTGATCACGTTTTAGAAATTGAAAGAGGCAGATATAATAAAATAAATAGAAAACAACAAATTTGTAGGCAATATCACCTAAATGTAATTGAAGATGAAGAACACTTCTTCTTTCATTGCCAAAAAAACGAATTATTGAAAAAGGAATTTTTAACCCAGATTGAAAATTTGTACCCAAAATTGATGGGAAATAATCATATTCAAAATCTCAAAAAATGTGTATCTTCTTCATGTCTTATGCAACTTGCTGCCCCTTTCATTCAAGTCACTGAGGAGAGTGGACTCAATATAGCTGTATAATTATTATGTTTGTTTTAATGTATGATTCATTTGTATGCTCATGTTTGTATATGTATATATATCCATGTTTGTGTGTTTGTTTTATGCCATCAACCCTATAAGGGTATAAAAGAGCCTTAATAAAGTATATATATATTATAATGAAAAGAGGGCACTTAGAAAATACCTATATTATCCAAGCGGAGGGATAAAATTTATCCATCTGGGATATTATATCAGAGAAATGTTATCCTAAGTTTTTAAGAAATAATATCCTATGGAAAGGATATTATTTTCACACAATGGATAAAATTTCTTAAATATTTTACCACAGGTGAATAAAAATTGCACACAAATTTTATCTCCCGGATACTACATAGATAGGATATACTAATTTGTTACACATGAATAAGTAACTTGTATATACATATTTGTCAGACTACAGGTCTGGTCCCGTTGAAAGCAGAAATTGTACCCTTCAGATAGAGAAACATATCATAAATATCTGATTTAGCCAAACCAAAAGTAGAGACTCTGTTGAATGGCGGGAATTAGTTAAAAGATAAAGCAAATTCGGTTTGTATCTAGAAATTTTCCGGTTGTGTCAAAAGTCATTAACACTGGCAACCGTTTTCAAATAATATTGTTATATCGAGCACACCTCGCCATGAGCGGGATTCGAACTCACAACGTTAGTGGTGACAGGCATATGTTTGGACAAGGGAAACAGAAGGACGTATACCTTACGAACTGCAAAATCCTAGCGGTTGGACAAGGGAAACTAACTAAAACTAAGACTAAGACTTTTATTACACTGACAGTACAGGGGCGGACTCAGGATTTCAAGTTAGGGGAGGGGGAGCACTTTAAAAAATTGTGCCGAGCGGAGGGAGGCGCGAAAAATTTTGGGGTATTTCGTGTGAAAAATCACGATTTTACGCCAAAAAATCATATTTTTTCCAATTTTAGGGGGGGGGGCGCCGGGTGCGCCCCCCCCCCCCCCCCCCTGGATCCGCCCCTGCAGTATACACTGTTACAAGAGGCAGACTCTAAAATACACAATACATAATGACGAACTGAATGAATGAAACACATATACATAAACTGAATGAATGAAGCACATTTACATACATTGTAATTATTACGCATAACAATATAAGTACTGATGATCTCTATACAGGTAACTTTTATGTAGCATGTCTGGATTATCTATATATATACAAACGCATCGGTAAATGTCGAGAATTATTGTTATTGCTTTTTTTCAGAGATTTTCTTCAGAAAAATTGCCAAATGATTTAATACTTTAATATTACAAAATGAAAGTAAACCACTTAACTTATTTTCACTAGGGTTTCTGACAAAGTAACTTGGGATGTACTTTGATCTAAGCTGAACAATTTCTACTTTTTGGCAAATACAAATATAATGGAATTCATTTCCTATATCTCTCACGTTACATAAATTGCAGAAACGCTCATGTTTTGGAATGTTATTCCATCGACCAGTTTCGAAACAGAAGGACGTATATCTTATGGAAAGCAAAATCATAGCGGTTGGATAAGGAAAACAGAAAGACATACCTGTATATCTTACGGACTGTAAAAACATGGCTGCTTAGACAAGGGAAACAGAAAGACATATATCTTACGAACTGTAAAAACCTGGCTGTTTAGACAAGGGAAACAGAAAGACGTATATCTTGCGAACTTCAATAACCTGGCTGTTTAGACAAGGGAAACAGAAAGACGTATATCTTCAAAGGCGTAGCATCCATGGGGGCAACCGAGGCAAAAACAAATGGATAAACACAACACCTTAAGATATACCTAAATCGTAACCATCAACTGTTCTGAGTTAGCATCTGTTGTATCGTACTGTGTGTAAACCTTTTTTCCGGCAAATGTCATTACAACGGTAAACATTTACAAACAAAGGTGTCGAAAAGATCAAAACCTCGTTGTTTGGTCATGGGCCAAGTAAAAACCCAACACATTCAGAAAATAAAAGCACTGATATCATAGATAAAAGTTCCGATGTAGTAGAATGTTCTTCTAATACTGTAATTGTTCACTTTAATTGTTTCATGATCATAATGATATCAAGTTCAAGATTAGTAGAAAAAATCCAGAATATTCTAGACGCACCCTATTCACCATTTCTTATTTGAACCCTCATCAAAGATTAAAAAGATTGATTGAGAATGTTAGCAAAAAGAATCGGTTTCCAAGCTACTAGTATGTGACACACTGTGGACTGCGAGAGTTGACACCTTTACTTATCAACCTTGATTTCTAAGTATAAATGCGTGAAACAATCTTTAAGTGATATATTGAGAGAAAGCTCTGACAGTGATACAAGATTGAAGGCTGAATCTCACTTGAGGATGATACAAAGTTTCCAATTCATCGTAGCCTTAGTTGTTACACAGCACATTCTGAGCTATACAAGACCCCTAGCTCAAGCCTTACAGAAGGCAGATTGTGATATTGTAAAGGCGTGTGTTGATGCAAACACTTGCAAGAAAGTCATCAGAGAACAGAGAGAGGATAATGCTTTTCGTAAATTTTGAAGCGTTAGCGGATTCTGTTGATGTAGTGATCGAGAAACCAAGAACGGCACGCAGAATGGCTCATCGGTCCACTGCTGGAGAAATCAATGACACGGCTATGGCATTTTTACGAACTGTAAAAACCTGGCTGTTTAGACAAGGGAAACAGAAAGACGTATATCTTGCGAACTTCAAAAATTTAGCTGTTTGGACAAAGGAAGTAGAAAGAGATATATCTTAAGAACTGTAAAAATCTAGCGAATTGGACAAGAGAAACAGAAAGACGTATATCTTGTGAACTGTAAAAACCTGGCTGTTTGGAGTCGGACAAGGGAAACAGAACGACGTATATCTTGCGAACTGTAAAAATCTAGTTGTTTGGACAAAGGAAACAGAAGGACATATACTTACGAACTGTAAAAACCTGGCTGTTGTGTGAAGGGATATACTTACGCACTGTAAAATCCTAGCTGTTTACAGACAACAATTGATGCATTGTTGTCAAAATGGTCATCACAGATTGATCCCCATGTATTATTATGATATATTTCTAATCGTCCTTGGGTCGGTCGTTTACCATTAACAAGTCGTAAACTATTTGGCTGTGTTTGTCCTGCAAAAAATACGTATTATTACGTTTAGACTTGAAAAAACATATCTCTATGGTGGCTGTCAATATCACATTCATGGAAACTGAATCAAAGATTATGTTTGTGCTTAACGCTCATTTTCAACATGTATATTATTATAGAGCCATTCGGGGCCGTCGCAGTCGTGATCGTATGGTAGATGGATATACCACTACCGTATCTATATGCAATCAGTGCCTAACACCGATAACTTTGCGAGTTCGAATCCCGCACATGGCGAGGTGTACTTAATACAACATTATGTGATAAAGTTTGTCAGTGACTTGGGGAAGGTTGGTGGTTTTTTCCGGGTACTCCACCAATAAAACTGACCGCCACAAAATATTGTTGAAAGTGGCGTTGCACACCATGCTGACGCACAATAAAACCATTCACTGTTATTTTATTGTACATAGTAACCGACGTGTCACTGAGCGTTTGGTAGTTGAATGTGCACCCACCAATGTAATCAAGGTGTTCACTTCCCGTTCGTGGTGAGGTGTAATCATGGTGTTCGCCTCCCGTTGGTGGTGTGGTGTAATCATGGTTTTCAGTTTCCGTTGGTGGTGTGGTGTAATCATGGTTTTCAGTTTCCGCTGGTGGTGAGGTGTAATCGGGGTGTTCAATTCCCGCTGGTAGTGAGGTGTAATCAGGGTATTCAATTCCTGCTGGTGGTGAGGTGTAATCATGGTGTTCGCTTTCCGTTGGTGGTGGGGTGTAAGCATGGTGTTCTGTTTCCGCTGGTGGTGAGGTGTAATCGGGGTGTTCAATTCCTGCTGGTGGTGAGGTGTAATCAGGGTGTTTAATTCCTGCTGGTGGTGAGGTGTAATCGGGGTGTTCAATTCCCGCTGGTGGTGAGGTATAATCGGGGTGTTCAATTCCTGCTGATGGTGAGGTGTAAACGGGGTGTTCAATTACCACTGGTGGTGAGGTGTAATCGGGGTGTTCAATTCCTGCTGGTGGTGAGGTGTAATCGGGGTGTTCAATTCCCGCTGGTGGTGAGGTGTAATCGGGGTGTTCAATTCCCGTTAGTGGTGAGGTGTAATCGGGGTGTTCAATTCCTGCCGGTGGTGAGGTGTAATCGGGGTGTTCAATTCCCGCTAGTGGTGAGGTGTAATCAGGGTGTTCAATTCCTGCTAGTGGCGTGAGGTGTACTGGACATAGCTTTATGTGATACAGTTCGTTAATCATTTCTATAGGCTTGTGGTTTGCACCGACAACTCCGTTTCCCCTCACCAATTAATACGATCTGATAGGTATATGGTTGTGTGTAAACAAAGGTGGCTCTGTTCAATATATCTGTTTGTAAAATAAAAGCGATTCTGGTCAATATCCCTGCCTTAGAAATAAAGGCAATTGTCTTCAACATTAGCACTTTCAACAATATTTACGTTATATGGTGGTGATAAGTTGTATTACCGGATGAGATCGGAGTGGCCAGAGTAAACTATTGACCTGTCTTAAGTCAATGACAAATTTGATTACACAAAGTTGTTTGGAGTGGTACATTTCGCTGACTGGTACGAACCCGCCTGACAACTTAAGGGGTGACGTTCGGAATCTGACCTGATGAAATTTAGGCAAGTTATTTTGGAACAAGAATGTAGGTAGTCTTTACAGGTAAGAGCCTAAGTTAACAAGCTGTCGTTTAAAATAATTAATGGTTAAAATTGACATTTTTTCATCGCTCATCCAAGAAAACACTGAGAACAAAATAATACGTCATAAAAGGGAATCGGCACTCTCTTTAGTGTATCTGAGGAATCGGCACTCTCTTTAGTGTATCTGAGGAAACGGAACTCTCTTTAGTGTATCTGAGGAATCGGCACTCTCTTTAGTGTATCTGAGGAATCGGCACTCTCTTTAGTGTATCTGAGGAAACGGCACTCTCTTTAGTGTATCTGAGGAATCGGCACTCTCTTTAGTGTATCTGAGGAATCGGCACTCTCTTTAGTGTATCTGAGGAATCGGCACTCTCTTTAGTGTATCTGAGGAAACGGCACTCTCTTTAGTGTATCTGAGGAATCGGCACTCTCTTTAGTGTATCTGAGGAATCGGCACTCTCTTTAGTGTATCTGAGGAATCGGCACTCTCTTTAGTGTATCTGAGGAATCGGCACTCTCTTTAGTGTATCTGAGGTAACGGCACTCTCTTTAGTGTATCTGAGGAACCGGCACTCTCTTTAGTGTATCTGAGGAATCGGCACACTCTTTAGTGTATCTGAGGAATCGGCACTCTCTTTAGTGTATCTGAGGAATCGGCACTCTCTTTAGTGTATCTGAGGAAACGGCACTCTCTTTAGTGTATCTGAGGAATCGGCACTCTCTTTAGTGTATCTGAGGAATCGGCACTCTCTTTAGTGTATCTGAGGAAACGGCACTCTCTTTAGTGTATCTGAGGAATCGGCACTCTCTTTAGTGTATCTGAGGAATCGGCACTCTCTTTAGTGTATCTGAGGAATCGGCACTCTCTTTAGTGTATCTGAGGAATCGGCACTCTCTTTAGTGTATCTGAGGAAACGGCACTCTCTTTAGTGTATCTGAGGAATCGGCACTCTCTTTAGTGTATCTGAGGAATCGGCACTCTCTTTAGTGTATCTGAGGAATCGGCACTCTCTTTAGTGTATCTGAGGAAACGGCACTCTCTTTAGTGTATCTGAGGAATCGGCACTCTCTTTAGTGTATCTGAGGAATCGGCACTCTCTTTAGTGTATCTGAGGAATCGGCACTCTCTTTAGTGTATCTGAGGAATCGGCACTCTCTTTAGTGTATCTGAGGTAACGGCACTCTCTTTAGTGTATCTGAGGAACCGGTACTCTCTTTAGTGTATCTGAGGAATCGGCACACTCTTTAGTGTATCTGAGGAATCGGCACTCTCTTTAGTGTATCTGAGGAATCGGCACTCTCTTTAGTGTATCTGAGGAATCGGCACTCTCTTTAGTGTATCTGAGGAATCGGCACTCTCTTTAGTGTATCTGAGGAATCGGAACTCTCTTTAGTGTATCTGAGGAAACGGAACTCTCTTTAGTGTATCTGAGGAAACGGAACTCTCTTTAGTGTATCTGAGGAAACGGCACTCTCTTTAGTGTATCTGAGGAAACGGAACTCTCTTTAGTGTATCTGAGGAAACGGCACTCTCTTTAGTGTATCTGAGGAATCGGAACTCTCTTTAGTGTATCTGAGGAAACGGCACTCTCTTTAGTGTATCTGAGGAATCGGAACTCTCTTTAGTGTATCTGAGGAAACGGAACTCTCTTTAGTGTATCTGAGGAAACGGAACTCTCTTTAGTGTATCTGAGGAAACGGCACTCTCTTTAGTGTATCTGAGGAATCGGCACTCTCTTTAGTGTATCTGAGGAATCGGAACTCTCTTTAGTGTATCTGAGGAAACGGAACTCTCTTTAGTGTATCTGAGGAAACGGAACTCTCTTTAGTGTATCTGAGGAATCGGAACTCTCTTTAGTGTATCTGAGGAATCGGAACTCTCTTTAGTGTATCTGAGGAAACGGAACTCTCTTTAGTTTATCTGAGGAATCGGCACTCTCTTTAGTGTATCTGAGGAATCGGCACTCTCTTTAGTGTATCTGAGGAATCGGCACTCTCTTTAGTGTATCTGAGGAATCGGCACTCTCTTTAGTGTATCTGGGGAATCGGCACTCTCTTTAGTGTATCTGAGGAATCGGCACTCTCTTTAGTGTATCTGAGGAATCGGAACTCTCTTTAGTGTATCTGAGGAATCGGCACTCTCTTTAGTGTATCTGAGGAAACGGAACTCTCTTTAGTGTATCTGAGGAAACGGAACTCTCTTTAGTGTATCTGAGGAATCGGAACTCTCTTTAGCATATCTGAGGAAACGGAACTCCTGTGGTCTTTTTTCTATGGTCACAAATAGAGGTAAACTTTAGTCGTATTAGACGCTGATATTGATGAAAATTCAACCACATGTACCATGTAATCAAGTCACGACGCCCCCAACAATACACGTACAATAAATATACACAATGGCCAGTGTTTACTCTGGTTAAGAATATTATCATCTTTTGTGACAATCCTGAACTATTAATGCATATTGATATATTGATAAATTAGGGTGATAATAATTTACAAATTATCTGTCACCACAAGTCCAAATAAACAATGTAACATATTAGAGATTACAGGTTGTGTCAATGATCCTCCCACCCTTTGGATAGCTTTTAGTTTACAGATGTAGTTCTGGACAATTTTTTTTCAATTAATACTTATAGCAAATCTTATTGAATGTTATATGACTGTGCATTTCTAAGCACTATGATTTAATTTTTCATTAATTAAATAACTTACTTGTTATGTCAGAAAAAAGCCATTCCCACTACTTACAATGTAACCTATGTTTATTGTAGTATTGTAGGTAAGATAATCGATGGACGTTCATGGTCGTTCGATTTTTTTTTTTTTTTTTTTTTTTTTATTTTTTTTTTATAGCATATAGTTATACAACAGGTTGTATTGTTGATATATTGATGTGAATAAAAAAAAATGTGGTACAAAATCTATTTTATTGAGAAAGTTAAAATAATGTTAATCGTAAATGAATTTATATTTTTATGTTACTTTAATTTTGTAATTCAATCACTTGTATACATGAACCGGTGTGTTCCCCGAACGTCAACTTTCTTAAAATAACATATTGAGGTTCATGAAAGGTATGTTACATGAACATCGGATAATATGAAGCAGCCGGCCGCGATACTGGTATTACCAGTATTGTACACAATCTTCCAGTATCTGCAATACTGATACAGATACTGGTAAATACTAGTATCCCAGTATCTTCCAGTATTTTCCAGTATCTGCAATACTAGAAGATACTGGTCATTGCCAAAATATGAGTATTGCAGATACTGGAAGATTCTGGGAAATACTGGTTATACCAGTATTGCAGATACTGGAAGATTCTGGAAAATACTGGTTATACCAGTATTGCAGATACTGGAAGATTCTAGAAAATACTGGTTATACCAGTATTGCAGATACTGGAAGATTCTGGAAAATACTGGTAATACCAGTATTGCAGATACTGGAAGATTCTGGAAAATACTGGTTATACCAGTATTGCAGATACTGGAAGATTAGGTACGAAGTTGCGGAATGTACTTGTATATTGCTTTTTTTGTCCTGTCTGTGCGTCTGTTATGAGAGGACGGACAGTGTATAGGGAGACCGGGAGAAAGGAGACTAGGGGCGGGAGAAAGGAGAAGAGGGGAGAAAAAAGAGGGAAGGGAGAAAGGTAGCTTTAGAAACCTGTTAGTGATGGGCTTCGTCTATCGAAAATCACATTTTTATATGTTCGATTAACAATGTAGGCAATATTAAATTTTTCAGATATGATAAATAATTCACAGTAATATATATTATTATATTTTGTGTAAGTTTCTGCTGTGATATTTAATTAAAATAATTAAACTATAATAATATATAATTCTCTTATTCCCTTTGCTAATTTTGGGAGCAGCCAATATTCAATCTTAAAATTAATAGCTATACACAGTCTGGCATGCTCATACGTCATTTCTGCTGTACATAGCATAAGACTAAGAGGCAAAAGTCCTGTAATGTCAAAATATTTTGTATGGTCCCTTAGAGTTTGATATATACTGGTGAATTCAGGATACTAGAGTTTCCAGTATTGTGAATTACAATACTAGTATTACCAGTATTGCTGGATGAAGAATACTGGAGCTTCCAGTATTGTGTGTTTTACAATACTAGTATTACCAGTATTGCTGGGTGAAGAATACTAGAGTTTCCAGTATTGTGTGCTTTACAATACTAGTATTACCAGTATTGCTGGATGAAGAATACTGAAGCTTCCAGTATCGTGTGTTTTACAATACTAGTATTACCAGTATTGCTGGATGAAGAATACTGGAGCTTCCAGTATTGTGTGCTTTACAATACTAGTATTACCAGTATTGTTGGATGAAGAATACTGGAGCTTCCAGTATCGTGTGTTTTACAATACTAGTATTACCAGTATTGTTGGATGAAGAATACTGGAGCTTCCAGTATCGTGTGTTTTACAATACTAGTATTACCAGTATTGTTGGATGAAGAATACTGGAGCTTCCAGTATCGTGTGTTTTACAATACTAGTATTACCAGTATTGTTGGATGAAGAATACTGGAGCTTCCGGTATTGTGTATAAATCAACGATTCTGGTATTTCAGTATTGTAAATGCACGATACTGGTACATCCAGTATTGTATATATACGATACTGGCTTTCCGGTATTGTAACATTACAATACTGGTATTTCTAGTATTGTACAGTGTTACAATACTGGTAATACCAGTACCGCGGCCGGCTGCTTCATATTATCCATTTTTTTTTCCCTCATAAAATATTGCTTTATATTAGAACATTTATATATAATTTAATTTGATTTTATTATTTCAATCTGATTGGCTAATCCGTCTGGAGAAAATTTTGGTTATACTCGATAACCTGGGTTGGTATTGTGACGTCACCAACGTATTCATCCGCCAACGACAAATTCAAATAGTCACATGAAATAATCGTAATTAAAACTGAGGAATCATTAAATTTTGTAGTAAAATTTAAACTATAAGGAATATTTGAAATTGTTGAACAGGTTATACTTGCATAACCTGGGTTGGGTCAGCTTATGCTTTTCATAAACTGCGACTTACGATTCATGTCGGCCAATTAATAATAATAAAACGGAACCTTAGGCGCGTTGGTTTTATTGCTCCCAAAAACTGTTTTCCAATCTTTCAATTTTGAGCGTCATTACAGAAACGCGCCCTGCGCACTATATTTGATATATACGTTTTTATTTAAAGTGTTACAAGATTTGACTAACTGTTACAGAATATCTGTGTTACAGATGACCACGTATATGTTCCGCTTATCATTGTCACAATCCCGTTCTACTTTCGCCGGATTCTTAACAAGAGTAACACGACAAGTGTCACTATTGAAGCAGAAATTTTCTTACTGTCCGGAGAACCTGATTTTATGCCCTTTTTAATAAAAGATTCAAATTACCAAATATAAGACAATACAAATGTGTTGGATGGTATCGGCTACAGAGCAAGCGGAAAACGCAACATAGTGTTTTTCTGCAAAGGCAGATGTGTTTTACCGATCTGTAGGCTGTTTTGTACCGCTAGCATGTTTCTTTGAAGTACAGTCAGGGCCGCTCAAGGGTGGTCCATGGGGCGAAGCCCTCCAAAGCTCAAGGGTTATGCAACAGAAAGGGTGACGTTTTTGATAATTTAGAAAGTGCTTTTAACAACTTGAAATTCAGATTATTTTGTCCCTTTTTTACAATACCACTACGGACGAACTAGAACTTTAAACTTCCTTGACTACCCAGACAGACCACTGGAGGACGGACGGATGGTCACGTTACTTTATACCCTTCGAAACTTTAATGCCGAAAGGGATAACAAAATACATGTATGATAGAGGCTACTCTCTGAACTTTTATTCATCATGAATTATTCATTGTTTTTCACTTGTACAAGTGTGGACACAGAAATGTGCTGTCCAAAAGGCAAGTGTGGATGTCAATATTTCATATTATTAACTTTAGAAGAAAAAAAAAATTCATAGACACAGGGTCCTGGATTTTTTTTAATAAAAAACTAATCCTAGATTATTATTTTTGCTTAAAGTCCGGTCCTGTGTTTTTATTTCAAATTTTCATCATAGCCCCCCTCCCCCTTCCAAGGGATATACAATTGTATCATTAATAATAAATTAATAAATAATAAATTCAGATTTTCTATTTAAAATAAATCTCATTAACAAACCACTGATATATGTTCAATTTTTAACGCTGATTTAAGCCTTAGTCGCAACAAATTTTCATTTTTCTCTTTAAACTGTCGAAACATAACATTTATTTAACTGTAAATTTCACAAATAAAATCCCTCCCCCCCCCCCCCTTTTCCTTTTTTCTTGTTTAAATCAATGATCAACAATATTCCAGAATCAAACAAATGAATAAATATAACATAGATTTCTTTTACATGCA
Organism: Bathymodiolus septemdierum; assembly: GCA_963383655.1. NCBI lineage: Eukaryota > Metazoa > Mollusca > Bivalvia > Mytilida > Modiolidae > Bathymodiolus > Bathymodiolus septemdierum. The sequence continues at coordinate 45,248,506 of OY726528.1, read as the reverse complement.
TCTTTTTACTATGCGGAGTCAGTGTGTATTAAATCGGTCATCCAATCAGGCCGCTCATTATTCTTGTCCAAGATAAAAATACATTGCTAAAATTACCTGTGGGTGTTTCCCCACTTCAACTCGGAAATTTACATAGGAATCGGAGATATTTCGTCATAAAACTTCACACATGGTTTTGTCTATCATATTTCTTAAAGACAAACATAAAATTTTATTGCATTTGTCAATATTTTATGAGTATCAACAGTTTTTTCAACACCGTATCTGTTTCTCGATACAGCCGCCCGATTACAGTGACCCGTGACCCACTTTAGCACGTTCTACCAGTTTTTTCTTAATAATGTTGTTTAATAAGTTTATGAAAAGTCATCAATTATCATATCCAAGTTGACTTGCACATGTATGTGTATGTACATAAGTGATAAGTTGGACAGTTGGTCATCGCCAATAGTCGACCTGAAAAGTAGGATTTCATGGTCTAATTGCACTAAAAGATTTCTCGCTTGTTGTCGATGACACCGGCATTGTCAGTGAGATACAGATGATGCTATATATAGCGGGGTATAAGTCACGGTTTGTTGCATGTAGAGTGTCTAGTAGTCTCTGGTTTATCATCTATAAGAGTCCACCTGATTTTCCAACGCTCAACCTGATCCACAAAATCTACTTTCCTTGGTAAGTCTGTCCGATAGACATTGAACAATCTATCAACTATTTTAGGTGTTAGGTATAGAAGGCTTGCAGGGTTTAGATCAGATGGGGAAAAAACGCTCCTGATTGCTTGCTAACTCGCTTTGATTTCTCTTCCACTAAATGATCCAAGAAGACAAGGAATAGGGATATTTTCCAGTACGGCAGTAGTCAGATGGGTTGTCTACAGGATAATACGCTCTGTACATTTATATTATATACGTCATAGATTTAATCATGGAACATATCTACATGCGTATTCCAGTAGGAAAGTGGAGCATTGATTTATAAAAAAAAATGTCAAATTTATGCATAGGCATGTGTCTACTTGAGCCTGACATAGCTAGGCCCCTGACAGTGTGTGGCGGTCAGTGTTACTGTTGAAGGAAAATGGAGTACAAGGAGAAAGCCACCGACCTTATTACACAAGTCGCGGACAAGTTTTATCATATAAGGCTGCTGCAGCGAGCAACATCTCATTACTGTTTTACTTATGAAACTTCATATCACATGGTTCCACCCACTCGCTATATGCTTCCTGAAAATCATATATAAAAAATATACCCAATTATCTGTATTATACTAAAATGTGACCAGAATTACAATGTATAATAATGTTTATTACACACGCCAATATCACGAAGGAAGGGAAATTTGTAGGAAGTGAAATTAATTTTTTATAAATATCATTTTTTTTTACTTACCATTTGTTAAAGATATCAAAATACATATTTGTATTAATAAAATAATATCTCTTTTCCACAGAATCATGATTTCACTATGAAAAGTCTATGTGTCCCAATATATAGTATTAGTGATCAAAGATATATATACACAGATTTGTTCACTTCATTAATTTAAGAAAAAAACGAAGAAATCATAATAACTCAATATAAATATCAAATGGTAGATAAAGTGCAAGCGTGTGACTTCACCCTGATTTTACACAATCTCGGGTAGAATTCGTACCAGGTACTATATCTCGGGGAATAGGTACTTTGATCTCGGTATATTTGATAAATTTATATCTTATATAAAATATTTGATGAAATGACCACACATACATGTACCTGATAAAGTAAAATGTGATAAAGATGACGTTTTAAACCTGTTTGTTATTACGACAATTGTTTTTGTTTGTGGTAACGTATTTGTGTGATAAACAACATTAATTGAGTGCACATCAGATAAACTGTGTCCCTTTAGTCGACCGTTAGTGGTGGTGATCGACCTCAAAACCAGTCTATCTATAATAACATTACAGAAAGCCAAAGGTGTACATTTAAATGTATTTAATTTGAGGTAAATGATATGTCAGTCCAATCTAATCAAAATTAAATCTCCGCAATTGCTCCCTATTTTTATCGGTTGTCGCCGCGTGGGAGAGTGAGTGAGTGATTGTTGCTTAACGCCAATTCAGCAACTTTTCAGCTATATCATGGCGAGAACAAGTTAATTTTCAATGAGATGATGATGAGGTCCGCTTTGTACTAGACCAACACACTGAGTTGGATTTTTATAGTGCTAGTTCACTGGAACAACAGTCCGCGGGTAGACATGTCGCTCCACTCGGACACATTATTCTGATTCCTAGCCAACCAGTCTTTGTTCTTTCTCCTTAATGCTGCGTGCTTAGCAGAGAAGCAACAACTACCAATTTCATAGTCTGATCTACCACACTCGAAGCGAGCACGTGAACCATTACGCCACCGATGCGGTTCCGCGTGGGAGATCTAAAACGCTCCTGTAATGGGTCGCGTCAGGGGTCAACGTGTCTATCAGATGCTTTCCAAAACGCACGTGATTTGTGTTGTCTGTTTGCTTTTGAAGAAGAATCACTGATTGGTGACACTGGTCTATTTATAATACATTCATGTGAACCACTGACGCTACTTTTATACTGCGTTCTGGTATTAATTTAGAATCGCAATATAGGGGAACAGATAGAGCTGATACTGATGGTTGTTTTGTCCAAACAACAGAAACGACTAGAGTATTTGGTTGCTGGCTGAAATTATACAAAATTCTTCAAGTTTTAAATACACAGAGAATTAACTAAAATGAAGTTCAAAGCAATTTTTGCACAATATACAATTTTGTCCAAAAACACCCTGTGATACTACCCCTAAGGGAACGTTTTTATATCTCCCACGCGGCGACTAGTAAACAACCGATAGAAAATAGGGAGAAAGTGTGGAGAAAATAGGGAGAAAGTGTGTAGAAAATAGGGAGAAAGTGTGTAGAAAATAGGGAGAAAGTGTGGAGAAAATAGGGAGAAAGTGTGTAGAAAATAGGGAGAAAGTGTGCAGAAAATAGGGAGAAAGTGTGGAGATCTAATTTTAATTATATTGTAGGTCAGTCTAATTTGTTGTTTTTTCCCGTTGTTATTTATATATAGCCATATCAAATACATTGACAATATAACATTACCGTTGAAATAATTTTATATTCAGAATGTCATTTGTCATACTCAGAATGTCATTTTTAATACTCAGAATGTCATTTTTCGTACTCGGAATGTTATTTTTCATACTTAGAATGTCATTTTTCATACTCAGTATGTCATTTTTCATACTCAGAATGTCATTTTTCGTACTCGGAATGTCATTTTTCATACTCAGAATGTCATTTCTCATACTCAGAATGTCAATTTTCGTACTCGGAATGTCATTTTTCATACTCAGAATGTCATTTTTCATACTCAGAATGTCATTTTTCATTCATACTCAGAATGTCATTTTTAATACTCAGAATGTCATTTTTCATACTCAGAATGTCATTTTTCGTACTCGGAATGTCATTTTTCATACTCAGAATGTCATTTTTCATACTCAGAATGTCATTTTTAATACTCAGAATGTCATTTTTCATACTCAGAATGTCATTTTTAGTCTATTAGTGACGATATAGCTGCAAAAAAAAAAAGACTAACACAATCAATTTGAATATAAACAATGATTATATTCCGAATTTGTGTAGTGATAGAAATGAATTCATTAACCATTCTATACATCAACCCATCAGAACATAACTTTATCAGGCTACTATATGGCTATGGTTATTAAGTTATCAGGCTACGATGTGACCATGGCTACTAATAGTTATCAGGCTTCCACTGTGTTACTGTGGCTACTAATAGTTATCAGGCTACGATGTGACCATGGCTACTAATAGTTATCAGGCTACGATGTGGCCATGGTTACTAATAGTTATCAGGCTACTCTTTTACAATGGCTACTAATAGTTATCACCATATTGAGTAACTCCTCCCTTTTTTTATCGTTATATGGTATCTTGTCACCACATTGAGTAACTCCTCCCTTTTTTATCGTTATGTGGTATCTTAGCGTTAATCATTTGGTGAATGTAGTCATCCGTCTCTGTTGTATCAACACTGTGGCATTCATGTCGACATTCTATGCAGTCTTTGTCATATATCTGACCAATCATGTCAAACGAAATATTTTGTCTATTTTTCATCATTCCTGGTATTTGCAGGTTTTCCCTTGATATATAATACGCCCCAACATCAGATGGGTTAGATTCTACTGATGAATATCTGTGTTGGTATACGACTGCTGAATGGTCAACTCGATTCCATGGATTTTCCAGATCTGTTGGTATCTATTATACAAATCAAGGTGTTATTGTTGTAGAAAGAACATGGTAATAAAAAATAAAAATGATTTAGAAACAAAACTGTAAATGTTTGTTAGGAAGTTTAGTGAACAGAGTCCAGAGTGAACATTTTATAATAACGAGATGGTGAGAATTACTGCTTTATATCACAGGGTCTAGGTGCGTCCGAATTTTTTTTTTTACTATATAATACAACAAGGGGAAGAACTCATGTGATTGTAGTGCCACATATACCTGCGGCTAATTTTAATAAATATCTAGCTTAGTATATAGGTCTTATATAAAGCACAGGGGCTAGGTGTGTCCGGGAAAAAAATTACTATATAATACAACAAGGGGAAGAACTCACTTCCTTGCATTTTTTTAAGTGGTGGTGTTACATTGATCGTAACTTCGGAACGCCTTAATATTTACAAAAAATGTTTCCACCAGTCGAAATCCAAGTAATTTTCCTTTCCAAAGAGACCCCAATTGTTAGTGTAGGCCTCCGAACTGCTGAGGTACCCTACACGAATCAAAACAAAACGGCGTGAAAATCGAAGTCGGACAAATGATGGGTTAATCACTTCACATCTGTACAGACTTTCCCTGGCGTAAACGAGTCATTTTGACGGACAATATGAAGCAGTCGGCCGCGATACTGGTAATACCAGTATTGTAATATTTACAATACTGGTATTACCAGTATTATAATATTTAAATTTACAATACTGGAAATACCAGTATTGTAAATATTACAATACCGGAAATCCAGTATCGTATATATACAATACTGGATTTACCAGTATCGTGCATTTACAATACTGGAATACCAGAATCATTGATCTATACACAATACCGGAAGCTCCAGTATTCTTCATCCAACAATACTGGTAATACTAGTATTGTAAAGCACACAATACTGGAAACTCTAGTATCCTGAAATCACCAGTAAAACTTCCGAAGCTCCCGTATTCTTCATCCAGTAATACTGGTAATACTAGTATTATAAAACACACAATACTGGAAGCTCCAGTATTCTTCATCCAACAATACTGGTAATACTAGTATTGTAAAGCACACAATACTGGAAGCTCCCGTATTCTTCATCCAGCAATACTGGTAATACTAGTATTGTAAAACACACAATACTGGAAACTCTAGTATCCTGAAATCACCAGTAAAACTCCCGACCTTGGGCAAACAACTGGTAAACTTTACAATACTTGTATTACCAGTATTGTTGGCGTATTACGAAAGCTTGGAACAAGCACATACACTGGATTGGAACAAAAAGCATGAAAAGTTGTGCCGAATTATCCAATGATTGGTGTCCAACTGACCAAGTGCTGATTTTACCAGGTGCCGAATTGATTTATCAGGCAGGTGTCGAATTGACCCCCCCCCTCTAATTCCCCACCAAAAATAACATGAAGAGAAGGACATTTTTATGTATTGCTCTGGCAATTTGATATGAGTGGGCAGAGCTTATTTCTAACGGTAAATCACAGCTTCATTCTATAAATCTGCATAAACAATTAAGAGAGAATCATTCCAATTAGGTTTATTGAAAATAATACTATTTTTTAAATAATTTTGTTTGAAAATTTATTTGTTGGCTTCTATACTGTTCTGACTAAAACTAATTTACAAATATGGAAATAATTTTTAAACAACTACAATGTAATTATAATTCATGTAAAAAAAGAACCACAAATAAATACCGAAAATGGACAAACATTTAACATTAGGCCCAATACTGAAAAATTCCGTAAAAAATATTGTGTAAAATTTTAATAGAAATGGGTGTACCATAAACTAATTACAATATGTTGATGTACAAAATAATTATTCACGTTTTATGGGAGATTTATAGAAATCATATTTGCCGCTACTATTTAAATACAGGGGCCGTGTTCTCGAAAGTATCTTAAGATTTGTCCTAAGATATGTTTTGGGACGATTTTTAGATGGTCTTAGGACCATTTTAGGACATGTCCTAGGAGTGATCTCGAAGCTATCTTAGGACTATCCTAACTTAGGATGTCTTAACTATGTCCTAAGTGTCAACGCAATTATTAGAAAAATAGAAATATTGTGTACAACAACTATTTCCAATGTTAATATATAGCAAACCCTTGATAAAAATACTCATAATAAAATATAAAATGTAAATAAAGATTTTTTTCAACTTCATTTATTTTTTACGCTGCATCCCATGAGTCTGTTTCTTGTTTTCTTTAATTTGCAGTTATACGTAGTTCTGTATACGATATATAACTAATGTGTAACACTTTTTTATAATGAAGTACAGTCATTACCGTTATTTTTTGTGTGGTTACTTTCGAGTGAGCTGATTTCAAATTTTCAATGAATTACAGATTAAAGATGAACAAAAGCTATCTCGTGCGCCATTTTTTTCTCCCCCCTCTTCTCCTTTCTCCCACCCCTAGTCTCCTTTCTCCCGGTCTCCCTATGCACTGTCCGTCCTCTCATAACAGACGCACAGACAGGACAAAAGAAAACAATATACAACTACATTCCGCAACTTCGTACCGAATCTTCCAGTATCTGCAATACTGGTATAACCAGTATTTTCCAGAATCTTCCAGTATCTGCAATACTGGTATTACCAGTATTTTCCAGAATCTTCCAGTATCTGCAATACTGGTATAACCAGTATTTCCCAGAATCTTCCGGTATCTGCAATACTCATATTTGGCAATGACCAGTATCTTCTAGCATTGCAGATACTGGAACATTCTGGAAGATACTGGGATACTAGTATTTACCAGTATCTGTACCAGTATTGCAGATACTGGAAGATTCTGGTAAAATACTGGTATTACCAGTATCGCGGACGGCTGCTTCATTTTGACTAGCTAAATACATTCATACATTCAAATTACGTTCAAATTTCTTACCTTTCGCCAATGTATATGCCCTTTAAGTCTGTTTTTGAAAGAAATCCCCTTTCCATCCTTCCCAAACACCACAGACTTGAAAATATGAGCGAGTTCTAACGGGCGTTTTGATTGGCTGAACAGATTTGACGACCATCCCCTTTTCATCAAAAGTCATATAGATTCTAGAGATGTTCCGAAAAAGTTAACCCAGCATTTGTACGACCTCCGATTTTCACGCCGTTTTGTTTTGGTTCGTGTAGCTTACCTCAGCAGTTCGGAGGCCTACACTAACAATTGGGGTGTCTTTGGAAAGAAAAAATATTTGGCTTTCGACTGGTGGAAACATTTTATGTAAATATTAAGGCGTTCCGAAGTTACGATCAATTTAACACGACCACTTAAAAAAATGCAAGCAAGTGAGTTCTTCCCCTTGTTGTATTGTATAGTAATTTTTTTCCGGACGCACCTAGCCCATGTGCTTTATATAAGACCTACATACTAAGCTAGATATTTATTAAGATCAGCCGCCGGTATATGTGGCACTACAATCACATGATTCAACCAGGGGTTTACATTGACTCATTAATGCCACAGGCGCTCGTGGCACGGACCCCCCTTTTTTTCTAACTTTCTGTTTACAAATTCATTTTCAATAAAATTTCTTTATTTCTTTATTATTTCATCTCTTTTTCCTTATTTTAACTTGTTCGTGTCAATATTCATACAATCTTATAAATGTTAACATCAAATTGCATGTGTCGACCCTATTAGATACTAATCACAGGCGCATGGGGCATGGATTTCGTTTCCTCCTCCCCCCTTTTCTCTACTACCCCCCTTTTTTCAAAATTTTCATATAAATCATTCCTTTTTCAAAATTTTCATAATCATTCGTTTTTTCTTCATTTGACAATATCAGTAGACGTCATACATCATGAATAATACATGTATTCTGTGTCCACATTTTTTCGACTGATACAGTATAAGAGAGAAGGTATGCAACTCCATTTTCATATTTCGCGCCATATCGCTCACCTTGGTTGGGAAACCCCAGTGTTTTTTACACTTTTTACCTTGTCTACATATGCCACTGTCGTATCAAACTGTTTCTAAGACACTTACCTAATTGCCCATGTTCGAATTTCAGTCTGTACGTCGATCTTTTCCAAGAAATCTCGCCGAGAATAGCGAGGCAGCTTCGTTTTTAGATCAAACTACATCATTTGAGACGGAAGTGCAAGAACGGGAACCCTGGGATTTTTACGAATGGATTACCTGCAATGAAAAACCCAGATGCGCTCCGAATATTTTTCCCATAATGTTTTGGCGGGAAATATAAACCGCTGAAAAAACATAACAGCAGACGGATTATTTCGTAAAAATGGCACAACGACCATCTGAATATGGAAACATTGAAATAATTTGATGGTAGATAACTGTTCAAAAAGAAATTCAAACTGAGAAATAGATGATTGAATGGTTTTAACTGAAGTCAAAATTTCAATGAAAAAGAAATATTCAGCTTGCCTCTACTTCAAATTATTAAAATCATACCCAAACAAATACATATACAACTAAGAAAAAATAAAAAATAAATAAATAAAAAAAAACAAAGGAAGAAGAAGCAGAGAACAGCTATTGAATGGGACTATGGCATTTTACCCTCTTACTCAATAAAAGGGCTCCCAACTGATACAAATGTGTAAGGGAGCCGAAGGGACCATTTAACTAAGGGGGCTATTTCTTTTTCAGGGGTAAAAAATAAATAACTTGTTTAACTATTTGAACGTGAAATAATAATTCGTGAACTTTTTTCGCGCATTTAACATCATCGCGAAGAAAGTGAAAATTAAATACCCACCAAAATAACCACTTATACGGTAAAATAGGATTTTTTTTCTGGATTTCAACACTGATTTCTGTCACTGCTGAAAAGTGGAGTTACACAAGTTATTTATTTTTTACCCCTGTAAGACAGATTATTGTTTTATAAAATCAGTGACATGAAATGAAAAAGAAATAGCCCCCCTAGTTAAATGGTCTCTCCGGCTCCCTTACACATTTTTGTCAGTTGGGAGCCCTTTTATTGAGGAAGGGGTAAAATGCCATAGTCCCATTCAATTGCTGTTCTCAGCTTTTTCTTCCTTTTTTTTTTATTTATTTATTTTTTTTTTCTTTTAGTTGTACAATGCATATGTATTTGTTTGGGTATGATTTTAATAATTTGAAGTAGAGGCAAGCTGAATATTTCTTTTTCATTGAAATTTTGACTTCAGTTAAAACCATTCAATCATCTATTTCTCAGTTTGAATTTCTTTTTGAACAGTTATCTACCATCAAATTATTTCAATGTTTCCATATTCAGATGGTCGTTGTGCCATTTTTACGAAATAATCCGTCTGCTGTTATGTTTTTTCAGCGGTTTATATTTCCCGCCAAAACATTATGGGAAAAATATTCGGAGCGCATCTGGGTTTTTCATTGCAGGTAATCCATTCGTAAAAATCCCAGGGTTCCCGTTCTTGCACTTCCGTCTCAAATGATGTAGTTTGATCTAAAAACGAAGCTGCCTCGCTATTCTCGGCGAGATTTCTTGGAAAAGATCGACGTACAGACTGAAATTCGAACATGGGCAATTAGGTAAGTGTCTTAGAAACAGTTTGATACGACAGTGGCATATGTAGACAAGGTAAAAAGTGTAAAAAACACTGGGGTTTCCCAACCAAGGTGAGCGATATGGCGCGAAATATGAAAATGGAGTTGCATACCTTCTCTCTTATACTGTATCAGTCGAAAAAATGTGGACACAGAATACATGTATTGTTCATGATGTATGACGTCTACTGATATTGTCAAATGAAGAAAAAACGAATGATTATGAAAATTTTGAAAAAGGAATGATTTATATGAAAATTTTGAAAAAAGGGGGGGTAGTAGAGAAAAGGGGGGAGGAGGAAACGAAATCCATGCCCCATGCGCCTGTGATACTAATATCTAATAGGGTGATACTAATATCTAATAGGGTCGACACATGCAATTTGATGTTATCTAATAGGGTCGACACATGCAATTTAATGTTAACATAAGATTAAAGGAATATTGACACGAACAAGTTAAAATAAGGAAAAAGAGATGAAATAATAAAGAAATAAAGAAATTTTATTGAAAATAAACTTGTAAACAGAAAGTTAGAAAAAGAGGGGGGGGGGGGGGGGTCCGTGCCACGAGCGCCTGTGATTAATGCCACATGCCTAGCGCAGAAGCAGCAACATATAGGAAAACACGTAAACCTCCCAGACATTAAAATTTAGGATAAGCTATAATTCTAATTGATAGATTGTTGTTTAACGTGAAATAGTGATATTTCAGTTATATTCCTGGCGAGAACAAGTTTAGAAACAATAAAGGAGCAGGTATGGAGGTGCCATGGGGTGTGATTCAAGATGGAAGTTTAGAGTATCACAGGAAACCATAATATTACATGCATTATCAGTTTTTGTCAGTTGTATTTCACGTGCAAGGATCGTTTCATACATAATATGTTCATTTAATTTCTGTCTTGAGGACAAGCTATGTATTTGAGTCGCCCGGACAAGCATGGGAACTAGGTCTGAGTTACATACCCCGGCTTTCCCATGGAGGTAACTGATAAGGGTCGATTGGTAAAACAAAGACAAAAAATTAGACGTGTGAGAAGCTAGCAAAATTAGAAGCTAGTTGACATGTAGTGAATTCGCCTTTCCTTCGTACATAACAAATATTGTTTTGGCAAACCTTTTATAAGCTATTCGGGTATATTTGTATTTGTAGTCTATTAATTGCTACAATTCCTACTGATGGTTATTATATGACATCAGTATTCTTTTCTTTTACACAAGAAATAAATAATGGAGTAAAAAAATCAGCATCAATCTAATTTTATATTATATCTACCCACACAGCGACAAGAAGGGAGGGGAAATTGGGGAGATATAATTTTGATTTGATTGCATCAAAATGATATAAGTACAATAAGTATTATAAAACTGTAAATTTTAAATTGACTACCAATTATTAAGTGAGGAATGTATACTTTTTTCTTCTTTATTATCCGAACATTTAAATTAACAATTCCTTTGCAATTATTTATTTATATATTATGTAAACATGATCTCTTTTAGAGGAATTAAAGTAATGAATGGGTATTCAGAAAACCGCATTTATTCCATATTTCAGTATAACACTACACTGAAAGTCATTGTGACTTGGAGCACATACATTGTTTTAGAATTTCGAATGGAATTAATACGAATTGAATGAAATCCAGTAATTTTGTAACGAGTAACACTACGTGGGTGCCACTAGTGGAGCAGGGGCTGCTTATCCTTCAGGGGAACTTGAGTTTCAATCTTTAGTTGTCTTTGTAGTGTTTTATAGATCATTGTTTGTCCCTTTTTCTTTTTTCTTTTGGTCATTTCATCAATTTACGGCTTCTGACTACCTACTTAGTATCTTTAAACTTTTATTACTGGATTAACAGAACTTTGTTCGATTAGTTTGAATATTAGGCTAATATATTTCTTTCCCTTTCAGATGTATAGTAATGATGTTTTGTTTATAAGGTTTTACTCTGTTGCTATACCATGTTACACAGACAAATATTGTTTGCTTTTGATAAATTATATTTTACACATGTGATTCTATTCGAGTAAAATTATTACTATCATTTTAACCATTTGTTTACGATTGCAGTGTATATGTTTTAATGTACACCGTTCGAGGTCGTAGGCGTACGGTAGCTAGATATATAGCTGTATATGCCATTAGTATCTATCACCACTAAAGTTGTCACGTTGTTTACATCACATGATGTTGTGTACTCGATTCAACTTTATGTAATAAACCTTGTCATTAACGTACTGTAAATAAGGTTGTCAGTTTCTCCTGCCTTGTCATTAACGTACTGTAAATAAGGTTGTCAGTTTCTCCTGCCTTGTCATTAACGTACTGTAAATAAGGTTGTCAGTTTCTCCTGCCTCGTCATTAACGTACTGTAAATAAGGTTGTCAGTTTCTCCTGCCTTGTCATTAACGTACTGTAAATAAGGTTGTCAGTTTCTCCTGTCTTGTCATTAACGTACTGTAAATAAGGTTGTCAGTTTCTCCTGCCTTGTCATTAACGTACTGTAAATAAGGTTGTCAGTTTCTCCTGCCTTGTCATTAACGCACTGTAAATAAGGTTGTCAGTTTTTCCTGCCTTGTCATTAACGTACTGTAAATAAGGTTGTCAGTTTCTCCTGCCTTGTCATTAACGTACTGTAAATAAGGTTGTCAGTTTCTCCTGCCTTGTCATTAACGCACTGTAAATAAGGTTGTCAGTTTTTCCTGCCTTGTCATTAACGTACTGTAAATAAGGTTGTCAGTTTCTCCTGCCTTGTCATTAACGTACTGTAAATAAGGTTGTCAGTTTCTCCTGCCTTGTCATTAACGTACTGTAAATAAGGTTGTCAGTTTCTCCTGCCTTGTCATTAACGTACTGTAAATAAGGTTGTCAGTTTCTCCTGCCTTGTCATTAACGTACTGTAAATAAGGTTGTCAGTTTCTCCTGCCTTGTCATTAACGTACTGTAAATAAGGTTGTCAGTTTCTCCTGCCTTGTCATTAACGTACTGTAAATAAGGTTGTCAGTTTCTCCTGCCTTGTCATTAACGTACTGTAAATAAGGATGTCAGTTTCTCCTGCCTTGTCATTAACGTACTGTAAATAAGGTTGTCAGTTTCTCCTGTCTTGTCATTAACGTACTGTAAATAAGGTTGTCAGTTTCTCCTGCTAAAGTAGTTGTTTTCTCTATAAATAAAACTTACCACCAACTGACAAATTGTTGAATACGGTGACGTTAGGCATGGTATTTGTGATTAGTATTGTAACCTAAGAAATCTAAATGTCAAGACGAAATTGTACCATTTGTCGCATGTGTATATAATCTTACTACTATCAACTTTTGTTTTATAGAATGCATTTTACGTAACATATAATATGAAATGTCAACATTTCAAAGGTGGACAGTTCTGCTTAGGCAATATGTTAGGGTTAATGTTAGGTGTTTACCGCCACTTTCAACCAATATTAAGCAGAAAAAAATAGAGGAACACTAGTTCTTAATAGTTAAATTCGAATTAAAAAAATTACAGTGTGGAGGCCGCAACATCAAGCCCTACATAGAGCCCTAACCCTAACACGAGATAATATATTGTGTTACCTTACCATTTGAATATTGCTACTCTTTCTCTTTTGTCTTCTTTTTCTCCTCCTAGAATTTATTGCAACACATACGCCTAAGACGGTAATAATTATAACGCCACCAACGATGGCCCATATAGCTTCTACACTTAGTTGACATTCGTCACTGGAGTCGCCACAGTTGTTCATACCGTCACAGACAAGAGAATGAGGAATACACTTTCTATTGTCACACTGGTACTCTCCATCTGTACATAAACCTGAAACATGTAGCTATATTTTCATTATATCGGTGTTACAGAAAGCAAATTCATGACAGATCATTTATTTTTCTATTGGGGAAGAGGGGCGGATGGACCATTGCATCCATTGCATCATTCTACCAATAACGTAGACGGTAAATTTACCCTAGTACATGTATAGCGTTTTCAAAATGATTAATTGTAATCAACGCCTATTTTAGCTATATATTGGCGAGACGAGATATCGTTGTGTACTCCATATTTGGTTGTGTTTTTTATACTTAATGTTCGTCATGGAAGCTATATTGTTTTTAATACAAGCTCACAAAGGTAGAAGGCCTTGGTACCTTATTTTAATTCTTAACATGTGTCTTGGATATACATGATTAAAAGAGACGATCCGATTATAAAAACTACAAGATTTATTTATTTATTTATTTATTATTGGAACATACTATCAATTAAAGGTGGTGGTCAGTTTTATTGATGGCGGAAACCAGAGAACCCGGATAAAACCACAGATTTACCAAAGGTAGCTAACAGTGGTAGCTTCAACAACTTATAACAATAAGATTATAAGCTCATAAATCTATTAATATGGGGAAGATCAAGTGGTATTTTAATATGGATAGCTGTCTTGTCAAAAAGGGTCATTCGAATACGGGAAGATGTGGTCATAATGACTTGGTCCGGAAGTACAAAGTGACTTGACCCGGAAGTACTTTTATTTATTTGTATTAGTACAATGGCTGCATGTGATATAAATGCTACTTTTAAAATAGTATTGAAGGGAGGATCTACTGTATTACAACACTGATCCTATTATTTCATATTTGATATACAATATACTTACATTGTCGGAACATTTTAAAATTTATTTGTACAGCTTTAGAAACGGTAGAAAAGTGAGCCTTTGGAGGGCATTTCTGGTCTATTTCGGAGGGAATACAAATTAATTTTACATATACCGACAATATACGTATATTGTGTTTATCCTGCAATATCAAAAACTCTAAAACAACTGCCAAATTATCTGAAAATAGCTGAAAAAAGCGTCGTTATAATAGTTTTCGAAGTTGTTCTCAGCTACATCCGCGCTTATACTGTTAACGTTTCTTACTGTCATTCTACATAAATCCGGTACAATTGTACCAGAAAAAACTTTATTAGGTCCATCACTAAATATCACTGAAGATTTATTAGCACTAAAAATCCCCAAACTGCAGGATAAAATAACTTTATATATGTATGATTTCTTAATTTGTTTTTTGTTGTTATGAAACCTTTACGGTCGCCACCATGACTTGTTAACCGTCACGGAACAACTGTGAAACAAAAGATCCACTTGTCGTAAGCACTTCTCTGTCCTTTCCTCGTTCAAGACTTATCACTGGGTTTCTATCTAGTGTAACTTGACGGAGCACATGAGTTCACCCCTGGTTTTTAGTGGGGTTCGAGTTACTCGATCTTTAGTTTTATGCGTAATGTCTTGTAGATCGTTGTTTGTCCTTTTTCTTTTGGCCATTGTGTTGTCTGTCCTTCTTCGATTTACATATTCTGATTACCCATTTGGTATCTTCAAACTCGTCTTCTTCGAGAACATGTTATTGTATGGCATTATATATACAATACTTGTGCACTGTCGAAGCATATAGGTAATATGTGTACGAGGCTTAGAAACGCGCCGAATACACATATTTACCTATATGTTTCGACAGTGCACATGTATTGTATTTATCCTGCAATTTTAAACAGTAAATAAACGTTTACTGGACGATGATAAACGTATTTGAAATAATTTTGTGTATGTATTTGAAAACAATGTGCCCCGATGAGTTTACTATATGTTCTATTTATAACTGACCAATATAAAAAAAAATATTGGGCAGGCTATATTGGTCGGTAAATGCTGTCATTGCAGGATAAATAATATGCTATGTAGCGCAATATCCCCTGATATTTGCATTAGTGCAATATTATTTCAAATCATGACGTCATCGACATTATATAATGGTAATCTCATTATTTTTAAAGTTCTGATAGGTTTTTGAACGAATATTGATGGAAGCTTTGGAGGTTCGAGAAATAACAGCTATTGCTAGTGTTCTGATATATTGAAATAATGCCGAATTTGCATGTGTAATAAAAGCATAATTTGCGGTGTGTTATTTGCCTCCGGGGCAATAACATTTTGCGAGGGCAATAACATGTTATCTGCCCTGGCAAAATATGTGATAAATAGATTAATACATGGCCTTTTTCATATTTCCCTTGTCATCATCCCTCGACTGATATCGTCCATCGGGCTAAAGCCCTAGGGGCTGATATCAAGGTCTCGTGCTGATAACAAGGGCAATATGAAAAAGGTCATGTATTAATCTATAATTATATACTGTCTAACATAGGATTTGCCAATTTTATGGGGCGCAGTCCCTGTACCCCCTCTTAACCCGGGCCTGCTGCTTCTCCAATATTCATCAATATTCCTGAAATAACCCTACAGTATTAAGACCTTCATGATAACTGGTAATAATTATATGAAATCCATTTTCATTTGACCAGGAATCTGTCTTAAAACGAACTGTCAACATATTTAATGTTGTTTCGTAGTACCCAGTTGGAGCTTTCGATCCACACACTTTTCTGTTTAAACCTGAAACATACAAGAAGATATAATCAATGTAAATAAGTGTTGTCACGTTCAGAGCTAACGTATGTCTTATCAATGAACCTGTCAAAATAGGCAGACGACTCGCTTCAGGTAAAACATATAAGAATCAAATGACACCATTAATATATACAGATTAATTCACCTCATAGCAAAAAAACAGATAATACAAACCAGACGCCGTACATCGAGGAAGGACAAACAATACAATGCTGGAAGAAAAAGGACAAAAAGAAAAACAATTATGATAAATAGAGAGTATCAGAGCGTGATCAGCCGTGGGTTACCAACAATTCAAAATGGGCAACAATTGTGTATGCAAAATCTACTGTTGGAGTGTATTCTCCATTACGCAACTCTTTAATTTCATTACTTTGACCGACAAGTAATATTCACAACACGGATTTCCGAGTTAACAGTCGAACGCGAAGGGTCCGATTGCTTAACCGTTTAGCTCGGAAACCCGTGGTATAAATGATTTGTAACATGGAGCCACGCAATATCACATCTATGTCGTTGATTATTGCACGGCTCTCTGAGAGTAATAAAACTACATCCCAGATTCAAAGTGTGCAATATCTTGTATCTGTGTGTATTATTTTACAGTTCTTAGCTGTTGCTTACCGTGCATACTGGTACACATGAACCATAAAAAGATCAAAGGAAAAGTGCATTCATGATACAACAAAATATATATGATAACATGTATAGGAATTTGGTTGTATTGACAACCTCTACTTAATTTGTGTTGTGGTGTTATGAATTGTATTTATCATCATTGAAAATTTATTATTTTTTTTTGTAATAAGCTGCACGTTGCCTTTCAACTAAAAATAACAAGCACGGAATGCATAGCACTCGATCGTGGTAGACAAAGAGTCCAAGTGTATGCCATTGTCGTCTTACATTGGGAATTCTAATCCTGCTCACATCGAGGTGTACTCGATACAACATTATGAGATAACGTTTGTCATTGACTTGCGGCAGGTTGGTGGTTTTCTCATAGTACTTCCGTTTCCTCCACCAATAAAACTGACCGCCACGATGTAACTGAAATATTGTTGAAAGTGGCGTTAAACACCATGACCATAACCCCTTCCTTATAAAGCCAATCAATATTACCGCTAAAGCTTAAAAAATCGCTTTCCGGTAATGTCGAGGTGTAATCAATGCATTTTTATTGTCGTAGACAATTCGAGTTGACCCGGTAAAAACATCGCTGGTACTTGAATGAATATATATTACCATGCAACAGAGGGGCATTTGTGCTGTTTCCATCATATAGTAAAAGGTAGTCGTCATCACATAGAGGCTCATATTCTATTTCAATTGACTGGAATGCAATTACCAATTTTTTAGTAGTAGCAGTTTCCATAGTAACAACACAGTCCATATTTGGTGAATAGTAAACTCGTTTCGACGGTTTCAGTCTAATCCAGTTAAGACCAATCTCGTCTAAACTTATTTTCTTTCCACATCTCTCTTCCATGTACACTTAAATAATAAATTATTATTTATATCACATAAGATGACTATTTTTAGCAGATGTTACTGCTATATTACATTATCAGTGTACATGTTATTAATCAAGGTCAATGATTGGTCAATTCATTGTCACATGGTATTGTATATAAAGTTCTATTGTAATTTTCAACCTTTAGTCAATAAATGAATGTTATTGAAATCGAAAGTGAAAATAAATATTCATGTTTCATTTATTTTGCACAAAATTGTAATAGAGGTACGAATCTTATAAACCTGATCTGTTTAATTAATCTAATGAAGTATCTGTTGTTTCTGACTTTTCAGAAGTTGTGGCTAGATGTTTAAAAATTAGTAAGTAAATTAGTAAGTAAAAATTAGTAATACACTAAAACAAATCTGGCTGTAGTGATTTCATGGATTATTAAGATTTTTAGTCAATCTTATTATAGCATTTAAAATATTGTATGCCACATGCCAGGAAATTAATTGTTTGCTATAAGTAAATGATAAGGGATTTCCAGTTTTGCGAGTCGCGTAATGGTTTTGCCGCAGGATATAAATACAGCGTCGCTTCAACATCTAGCCATATTGTATCTGACTGTTGCTCAGAACACACAAGCATATAAAACAATCACCAGGCAAAAGATTAATTTCGATATTAAATTAGCAATTCTCTGAGCCATATGATATTAACTCCATTTATTATCAGTTATTAGCTATAGTATTCGTATGAATTGATGATACAATATCAGGTGCACAGCTTTATATATAACGTTCTAATTTAAAACACCACCTTCAACAATATGTCGTGGCGGCCAGTTTTATTGGTGCAGGAAACTAGAGTACACGAAAAAAAACACCAACCTGTCGCGAGTCACTGAAAACTTTATCACATAATGCTATATGAGTACACTTCGCCATGAGCGGGATTCAAACTCATAACTTTAGTGATAATGTGTATTATTATACTTTATTCAAATTTCTTACATTATCCATTCATTTCATTGGAAAAGCGGCATTTGTTAATTTTCACTAACCTTTCATAAGCCCCGCCCATCCCTAGCAACATGTGATAATATTAGCAACGGGTGTTAATGCCTAAAATTAAGTTTGCCGATCCAGAAAAATTAACACCCTAAAATAAAAAAATTAAAAATTGTTTTAAAGTTCAAAATATTCCAAAAATTTCAAAATTAGAAAATTAAAAAAAAATTCTAAATTTCAAAAATTTTTAAATTTCTAAAATTTCAAAAAAAATTCACAATTTTCATAAGATTTCAAAATTTTCAAAAAATTTCAAAATGATAAAATTTTCAAAAAGTTTAAAAAATTTCAGTTTTCATAAAATTTCAAAATTTTAAGACATGTATTTAAATAATAATATTGAAAAATGATAAAACAATTATAGCCTACCTTGAAAATTATTTATGCAGTAGTCAGAATATAGAAGTAAACATGTGATAATATTTATCAAAATATACAATTAACATTTTACTTTAATTGTTATAAACATTATGTTATTATCTTGTTAAATTTGTTGCTATTTGATGTTTTGTTGTTGTTAATGTAAGTAAACTATCTAATTTATGACTTTTTATTTGTTTAACAATTGTCCTTCTAATAACATAATGCACACTTGAATCATTAGGCATTCAGTATAATAACAAACATACTGCCCTTGAATGAAGGTGTTAGGGTGATTAACACACTCTGTGAAAAAATTATTACCCTCGACTTCGTCTCGAGTGATAATTTTTTCCCTCGTGTGTTAATCTACTCTAACACCTTCATCCAAGGGCAGTATGTTTATAATAGCACTAAACATAGATACCAATCGAGAAAGTAGTACGTAAACACAAAATGGATTCCCACATTGTTGGATAAAATAATAAACCCCATTATATACTGCAAAATACTGAATGTCAGCAGAAACCTACATATCTTAAGATAATTTTAAACCCATATTTGATGTCCTTGTGGTTTTAAATAAAAAATTGATTGAATTGGAAAGGAACCACCTGAATGTGTGTTAAATCGAAAGTGAAAGTAGGATTTTTGACGGTAAACATCTTCGGACTGTCTGTTTTTTTCTTATATGGCATTAAGTGTATGTTGATTTTCGGAGGTAAGCTTCTAATTAGGTACACCTTCCATGAGATATGAGTGTCACTTAGATTAAACTTATTAAGGTGAAACCTGTATGAAAGCTCAAAAAGATTTTATTTAAAATAGAGGACTATGGAGAATTCTTTAGTGGTTTTACTCACAGGCACTTGACCGATGGGCCTTAATTTCCTCGTGTTTGCCACGGGGGTACGTATTTTCAGGGCTAGTAACGATGTAGGGCCTCTATTTGTGAGTCCTGGGCCCACACGAATACTAGAAATAAACACAAGGTAAGCAACAAAATGGCGGGGTACTGCTAAATTTCTTATTATTGTCGATTTCCCTGATTTCTGAAAAATAAACGGATGGAATGCACTAACCTTGTGGACCCCCATCAGCTGTTGTGCCCCTGGTTTACTGTCGTATTCGTACTATTTTGCATATATACCCCCGACAATCTGTTCCCAAGACCGATTGTCAAATAAGTCGGAGGTCTATTTTGGATTCTCTCGGACTCCAACGTGTCTTTTGATGGCCAGTCCAGTTTTTTCCCAGGGTTTGTCAAATATGATTCCATTGTGGCAAAGGATTGATATTTGTTCATCTGTTGTTTGTATACCTACCATGTGATTAAAAAGGACATTTCATTCTGTTTTTTTTTTTTTTTTCTAAGTTTGAAATAGTCCGCCAAATAAATGCATTCGGTAAGCCAGATTTGTTCTTCTAAAGACACGTTGGAGTCCGGAGAGAATCCAAAATAGACCTCCGACTTAGTTGACAATCGGTCTTGGGAACAGATTGTCGGGGGTATATATGCAAAATAGTACGAATACGACAGTAAACCAGGAACACAACAGCTGATGGGGGTCCACAAAGTTAGTGCATTCCATCTGTTTATTTTTCAGAAATCAGGGAAATCGACAATAATAAGAAATTTAGCAGTACCCCGCCATTTTGTTGCTTACCTTGTGTTTATTTCTAGTATTCGTGTGGACCCAGAACCCACAAATAGAGGCCCTACATCGTTACTAGCCCTGAAAATACGTACCCCCGTGGCAAACACGGGGAAATTAAGGTCCAACGGTCAAGTGCCTGTGGTATTACTCCGTAATAGGCACTGATTGTGCAGGTAGTTGTAAATCTAAGTAACATACGATCACGATAACGACGACCCCTTTATCATACTGACAAGGGAATAAAAATAAGCGAAATAACTCACATTTATCTTAATTCAATTACATTGTATACACATGCATTTCCATATTAATACATATATACTTAATTTATGACCCGCTGCCGTAAATAAGATAAGTGATTACACATTTACTTACTTTTTGAACTAGATGACCCAGAAATAAAGATTATGATAAAAATCATCACAGAGGGAAATGTATCCATTGCAGTTCCCTGTAAAATAGAAAATAATGTACATGTATAAACATGTAATATATAAAACAATCAGGACTGACAAAGTACTACTACATTGTGGAATGGGAGTATGGGTTTTGTATAAACATGTTATATATAAAACAATCAGGTTCTGACAAAGCACTACTACATTGTGGAATGGTAGTATGGGTTTTGTATAAACATGTTATATATAAAACAATCAGGGTCTGACAAAGTACTGCTACATTGTGGAATGGTAGTATGGGTTTTGCATAAACATGTTATATATAAAACAATCAGGTTCTGACAAAGCACTACTACATTGTGGAATGGTAGTATGGGTTTTGTATAAACATGTTATATATAAAACAATCAGGATCTGACAAAGTACTACTACATTGTGGAATGGTAGTATGGGTTTTGCATAAGCATGTTATATATAAAACAATCATGGTCTGACAAAGTACTACTACATTGTGGAATGGTAGTATGGGTTTTGTATAAACATGTTATATATAAAACAATCAGGATCTGACAAAGCACTACTACATTGTGGAATGGTAGTATGGGTTTTGTATAAACATGTTATATATAAAACAATCAGGATCTGACAAAGTACTACTACATTGTGGAATGGTAGTATGGGTTTTGCATAAACATGTTATATATAAAGCAATCAGGATCTGACAAAGCACTACTACATTGTGGAATGGTAGTATGGGTTTTGCATAAACATGTTATATATAAAGCAATCAGGACCTGACAAAGTACTACTACATTGTGGAATGGTAGTATGGGTTTTGTATAAACATGTTATATATAAAACAATCAGGATCTGACAAAGCACTACTACATTGTGGAATGGTAGTATGGGTTTTGCATAAACATGTTATATATAAAACAATCATGATCTGACAAAGTACTACTACATTGTGGAATGGTAGTATAGGTTTTGTATAAACATGTTATATATAAAACAATCATGATCTGACAAAGTACTACTACATTGTGGAATGGTAGTATGGGTTTTGTATAAACATGTTATATATAAAACAATCATGATCTGACAAAGTACTACTACATTGTGGAATGGTAGTATGGGTTTTGTATAAACATGTTATATATAAAACAATCATGATCTGACAAAGTACTACTACATTGTGGAATGGTAGTATTAGTTTTGTATAAACATGTTATATATAAAACATTCAGGGTCTGACAAAGTACTACTACATTGTGGAATGGTAGTATGGGTTTTGTATAAACATGTTATATATAAAACAATCATGGTCTGACAAAGTACTACTACATTGTGGAATGGTAGTATGGGTTTTGTATAAACATGTTATATATAAAACAATCAGGATCTGACAAAGTACTACTACATTGTGGAATGGTAGTATGGGTTTTGTATAAACATGCTATATATAAAACAATCAGGATCTGACAAAGTACTACTACATTGTGGAATGGTAGTATGGGTTTTGTATAAACATGTTATATATAAAGCAATCAGGACCTGACAAAGCACTACTACATTGTGGAATGGTAGTATGGGTTTTGTATAAACATGTTATATATAAAACAATCAGGGTCTGACAAAGCACTACTACATTGTGGAATGGTAGTATGGGTTTTGTATAAACATGTTATATATAAAACAATCAGGATCTGACAAAGCACTACTACATTGTGGAATGGTAGTATGGGTTTTGTATAAACATGTTATATATAAAACAATCAGGGTCTGACAAAGTACTACTACATTGTGGAATGGTAGTATGGGTTTTGTATAAACATGTTATATATAAAACAATCAGGGTCTGACAAAGTACTACTACATTGTGGAATGGTAGTATGGGTTTTGTATAAACATGTTATATATAAAGCAATCAGGTTCTGACAAAGTACTACTACATTGTGGAATGGTAGTATGGGTTTTGTATAAGCATGTTTTATATAAAGCAATCAGGATCTGACAAAGTACTGCTACATTGTGGAATGGTAGTATTAGTTTTGTATAAACATGTTATATAAAAAACAATCAGGATATGACAAAGTACTACTACATTGTGGAATGACCATGGTATTATGGGTTTTAGGTATTTAATTCCACTTTCAATAATATTTCCGTTTTAAGGTAGCAGTGTCGTATAATTATGGGTTCCTCAAATCTATGTATACGACCGGATGTAACATCTTAACATTCTGGATCCGAGTTTATATATGTTTGCGAAATAAATGACTGTGTGCGTCCCTATTTGGATAGAGAGTATCACGCCCCTTGCAGGTTTATCTCCCCTTATGTAGATTTTGAAAAATAGTACGCACATTGTAACTGCTACAAAAGGATTTTTTTTCCGTCCCCATCCAACTTCCAATACTTTCCCCGTGGCAGTCAAAAGTTGTTGCCCAAGTTATTCCAAAAATGCTCTACAATATTGCTGGATGTCAATTACCAAGAAGTCTATCTTATGGTCAGAATTATGATGTTGAACAATATTTCAACAATATTTCAGTTATATCGTGGCAGTCAGTTTTATTAATGGCGGAAACCGGAGTACCCGATAAAAACAATACCGACCTGTCGCAATAACATAATGTTGTATCGAGTACACCTCGCCACGAGTGGGATTCGAACTCACAACATAATAAATTGTATCATTGTAAATTTAGTTAGGTGGTTCCAAGTTCTTCACGACGGACAGAAACGTCTTTAGGATGACCGGGTGGTCAGAAAGAAAAACAAAGTTCATTATTGTTATAAAAGAATGTTGTGTAAGTCTTCAGCTCATATTCAACAATTATACTTAGTCCAATTTGTAAAATTGCTCCATCGGTGTACACACTATTATATAAACGTTAGAGAAATCAAAAAGGGTAATCAAGAATAGACAACCCAGAGGCACTGGCAACATTGGGCACACAAGACACAGGACGAAAAAAAACAACAGCAAACAAAAACTAAAGCAAAAAAAAAAAAACAAAAACAAAAAACAAAAAAACAAAAACAAGAAAACAAAGCAAAATAACAACAACAAAAAAACCAACCCAACAGCACAGAAACTAAAAAGATCAACAATACGGACACCACCAAAAAAGGGAAAAGGAGGGGGGTGTTAAACCCAAGTTGTTTTCGCGAAGGGTAAGCGGTTCCCGCTTCTTAACAGAGATCCATGATGTTACTCATATCTACCGTCATTTCTGATAACAGTCTTGTCGGTGATAGAGGTAAGAAGAATTCTACGATAAAGAAGAAAAGATTGATTGTTATTTGACTGTGGATATTTCGTCACGGTCAACCAAATTGTGATAACGACGGTATATATTTTGTAGCGATGAGATCAACTTAGGAGCGACGTAGCCTTGTTTGGTTAGCTTTAGCATCAGCAGCTCTGTACTATTACGACAAATGTAGACCACAACAGAGGGAAATACAGGGTGCAGCTTTGAACAGCCAGATATGTCCGAACAGTTTTTTTTTTTAAATCTCAATCTAAATACATATTTGTTGACATAAGCAATCATAGATAATATATACTCAAACTCTGGCATTTTTTATATTTATGTAAGAGGTTTGATATGAAAACGGATGTGTTATTAGAACAAATCGGTTTAGCTAACAATAAAACCGTTGTCGCTTCGCTTTAATGTACCAGTGTGAATATTGCAGGGGCGGATCCAGGGGGGGGGGGAGGCGGACCCGGCGCGCGCTCCCTAAAATTGGAAACAATATGATTTTTTGGCGTAAAATCGTGATTTTTCACACGAAATACCCCAAAAATTTTCGCGCCTTCCTCCGCTCGGCGCAATTTTTTAAGCGCGCCCCCCTAACTTAAAATCCTGGATCCGCCCCTGGATTGTACTCTCAAAAAATGTTTTACAACAGTAATGGAGATTGCAAACTTATAGTATGTACATGTATATTGTATTACAACGTGATATCCCCCATTCCTATAATTTTGAGTTTTGTCTCGTAATAAACGGGCTATTGCACGAATATTAATGAATATTGCCCCCTAGTAGAATAGTCTGAACTGAACTTGCAATCTTTTGCAATAAAGATATTACCAGGACAATGTTAAACAATATTCGTGCAATAACCCTAGTCTACATTTGTATACATCTTCTACTAAATGATGCAAGTAATATCGATCTTATTTATTTTAAAATAAGGAATATAATATATTGATGTCAAACTAACCTTGTTTGAGTAAATCCTAACACAGGTATATTTCCCTATACGTTAATAATCTAGTAGCCAGTGACAAATTTGACATTATAATTTACTACAAGATACCAATTATATGTCCATCTAATTAATTAATTATAGTATAATACATCGCCTTTTCATGTATATACTAAATGATAAAATGGCATTGATATGTATACATGTACGTTTGTCGTACAATTTATACATAAAGATACTACTTTACATGTCAACACCTCTATTTTTTTAGGTGGTATCAATAGGGACACGTTGACATTTTAGCGCTCGGCAAACAAAAAACAAACTAAACAAAATAAAGGAAAATATTAATCAAAATTTATTAGTATTATTTCTGTTGTTCCTATTTTTTTCCTTTTTTTTTTGTGACAACAGTATACCACAATCCATTACTCATCTTGAATAATACAGGTACAGGTCTTCTTCTGTTTCCATGTATTTTCGGATGCTATTTCCCATTTCTCTCCATGCACAAATTAGTACTAAAACGATATTATCAATTAGCACATAACAAGTACCTGGGAAAATCTAGGATTAATATTTCTTGAAATATTAGTTGCATTTCCATATCTTTCCTAACAATGGTTTGACGTCTTTTTCGATTCCTCTCCAAGTACAAACTTGTGCTAATTCTATATTTTATAAACACACATCAAGTTCGTGTGAAGATCCCGCATTGTAAATATTTATTGTGAAATATTCAAAAATGGATCATGCCTTTATAGACCAAGTGTCAAACATTGATCAGTGTCTTGCATCTCTTGCGTTGAGCTTCTCGAAGCATGAGAAAAATTGTAGAATATTAATTAGTGTCATGTCATGAGATCGATGATTTGCATCCAATCTTGTATTTTATTTCTCAACAAACCATATACATACTTAGCTATAAAGAAATTGAAGATCCCGCATTGTAAATATTTATTGTGAAATATTCAAAAATGGATCATGCCTTTATAGATCAAGTGTCAAACATTGATCAGTGTCTTGCATCTCTTGCGTTGAGCTTCTCGAAGCATGAAAAAAGTTGTAGAATATTAATTAATGTCATGTCATGAGATCGATGATTTGCATCCAATCTTGTATTTTATTTCTCAACAAACCATATACATACTTAGCTATAAAGAAATATATTTTAGTTAGTATTTACAATATTTACAATTACATCAGATAAATAATGGTTGGTATGTTTCAGCCTGGATCGCAAAATATCTCTTTTATTATCTTTATAAATTTGCATAATTTAATAAGATTTCTGAATTTTAATACATTCACATGATTGCTATAATACTTTGATAGTAATAATTTTAGACTAGGTTTAAAATATTGACACTGTAAAATTGAATGAAATTCATCTCCGATATCACTATTACACAGAAAGCATATTCGATTATTTCTATGAATAGTATCCCATCTACCCTGCTCAATTGGTAACTTATGATTTGTGGTTCTAAATATGCAGAAATCAATGTCCTTTTTGTGTTCCAGGAGTTCAAAATAGTCTTCCATTCGGAAGGAGGGTTTAAAAAGCTTATAATTAATAGCCTTTGGTGAATCATTTATTATGAATGCCAAGTTTGTTCGAATTGATCTCTAAGTTTAAGCTTTACAGCGTTAATTAACCAAGTGGAATTTAGAAAGGTTTGCGTATTCCAGATATTAGATATGCCGCATTCATTCGATATATTCCTAATGTTATTCAACCACAGAAAATTACATCTATCCACAACTGACATTTGGAAACACAATTTGTAAATAATAGCTGATAATTTTGATTCTTTACCACAACATAATTTTGTCCGCAGAATGAAATAATTCTCACTTTACCATCTATTTCTATGGGGTATCTATCAAGTTCTCTATAAATCATGTAAGAGGGGAGTCGATGTCTTTAAATTAAACAATAATTTACAAAATTTTAGATGTACCCTTTCCAAAATATCATTATTACCCATACCACATATTTCACAACCGTATATCTCAGTTGATATATAATTAGAGAGGTAGAGACAGATAGAGAAAATACTTACATTTTTGTCGGTGAATGCAAAATCTATTTATACGAGCATTAGTAGAAGGAAGAAAAAGCGACCCTCTTATGAACTTTTCTGTTCTGTTTCAACGCGTGTACAAATACATTTTATATTCTCCGACAATGTAAGTATATTTCAAATATCTTACAAGTCATAATTTTGTCAACAAAAATCCAAAAGATTCCAACACGGCTTAACGCGGACGTCTAATAGATTGTGTGTATTACATAAAAAAAAAAAGGGGGGGTCGGTTTGGAATTTCATTATATCATGAAATGCTCATTTTTTTTTTAAATTAAGGAAATCTATTGATGAAACAGAGGTATAGAGAGTTATAAAATTAATATAATAATATCTTCATAAAATAGAACAGAACTCACTAAACTATGTAAGACAGTATTAAGTTAAATAAAAGCTTGCCCATGGTCAGTGGTTCTCTCCGGTTCCCCGGATTCTTCCACCACTAAAACTGGTCGCCATGTTATAGCTGAAATATTGCTGAAAGTGGTGTCAAACACAATAAATCAAATCAAATCAAATCAAATTAAATATGTTCGTTGCGTTTTACATGTTCAGTAATATTCACATTATGTTTAGTAGTTTTGTCTTTATGTTCGTTGCGTTTTACATGTTCAGTAATATTCACATCATGTTCAGTAGTTTTGTCTTTTTGTTCGTTGCGTTTTACATGTTCAGTAATATTCACATTATGTTCAGTAGTTTTGTCTTTATGTTCGTTGCGTTTTACATGTTCAGTAATATTCAAATTATGTTCAGTAGTTTTGTCTTTTTGTTCGTTGCGTTTTACATGTTCAGTAATATTCACATTATGTTCAGTAGTTTTGTCTCTATGTTCGTTGCGTTTTACATGTTCAGTAATATTCACATTATATTCAGTAGTTTTGTCTCTATGTTCGTTGCGTTTTACATGTTCAGTAATATATATTATTTTGTCTTTATGTTCGTTGCGTTTTACATATCCAGTAATATATATTATTCACATTATGTTCAGTAGTTTTGTCTTTATTTTCGTTGCGTTTTACATGTTCAGTAATATTCACATTATGTTCAGTAGGTTTGTCTTAAAGTCGGATGTTTTTTGTTTTTTTTTTGTTTTTTTTTATAACATTTTTAATGCCATTAACGTAAGGCAGTATTGGACGTCCATATTAAGCGAAATCCGGCAAAAGCCCATAATCAGCGACACTTTTTTTATGAATGGTCGGTTGTTACCCGTTGCTAGGCAAACATTCCCGCCTCTATCTAGTATATCCTCTAAACTCGGGTTATTGTAATGTTCGTTACTTTTCTGTGTGACAATTCATATTTAAAAAAATTGACAAGAAAAGACCAACATTGGCAATAACGACACTTTTATAATAACTTCCTCGTGCGTTCTGTTTTGTTTGAGAGAGAGTTTAAATAATTTCCCCATTTTATGTCAAGGTAAACGATATTTACCTTGTCTCAAAAATAGGTCAAATTATTAAAGTACAGCGGCCTGTATCATCGGCCCCTATTAGCGGCCTCCATTAGCGGCCTTGTATGTGATATTAGAGACCGCATTTACAATAGCTTTGCTGGGGGTATTATTGTACAAATTCTAATAAAACTTGATCATATAATATTGGAAATATTGAAAGGTAAATGTTAACTCACGGTGGTTTTGTCAGAACACTATATAAGGTAATAACCTATACACTTATTATTATTATTTACCTTGATTGTAAGCTGATTGTACAATTGGAACAAATTTTCACACCAGTTTATAGACATAAAGGTACATTGAACAAAGAGGTATACTATAAACATGAGATATGTGGTCATCGGCCTGTAATAAAATAAATAGCATGTCTTTATTAGTCGATTTTAAAAGCTCATTAGAGCTTTTGTTATATGCATGCTATATGCACCGACTTTAAATAAAACTTTGAATTGAATTGAATAGTCAAAATATTAATCAATTATGTAGAAGATCTTGTTTTGTCATGTTTGTTTATTATTTATTCATGTTAAATTGACAAATTATCTGTACGCGGCCACTGTTTAAACTATGGGTTTATGAGGAATAAAGATTGTTGATTCATGATTATTTATGTGTTGTACAATCTGGTATCGGTCCTGCTGTGTTAATGTGAGCCAAAATAAGTTCCTGTGAAAAAAGTTCCCCCAGAAATAATTTCCTGTGATATAAGTTCTGGTAGAACATATTTCACAGAAAAATTATATTATATAAGTTCCACTGATGTGGAATTTGTTCCTGTAAATTACCTGGTGAAATAAATTCCAGAGTTGTGAAAAAAAGTTCCCTCATTACTTACCTGGTGAAATAGATTCCACTGATGCATGAAAATCATGAATTGTGTTCATTAGTAAGTAAGTTTTAAAAGTCTCACTCTTGTTTATTTTCTGAGTTGAACACAATTGTAAAGAGAAATGGATCCTGAAGAGTATGAAAAATATTTGGCTATTTAAGCGATAAAAAGTATCCAAATGACATAAAACACCGTGTCCCCCGTCACATTTGGGGACATGGCTTTGTGAAGGTGGGGGACACGGATCTGAAGCGGCGGTTTCAGGTAAGCTGGTGTGAAAGAATAAATTATAGCATTAGTACAATTATTTAAAATATATGACTTATTCAGCGGAACACCAGGTTCATTTCTGGAGATGTTGATCCCATTTTACCCACGTTATTCGTCCGGTATATAGGTGAACAGTTCTACAATGTATGACGAGGTTGGTCAAAATTGAAAATGATCACAAGTCTCCGTCAGATTTTAGCTAATTTAAGGCTCGATGCACATACTTGCAATGACATATGTTATCTAAAAAGTCGTCCGCGTTAAATGCAATCATTATTTCAAACCATCAACGCAATATAAGAAGCATGACGTTTCGCACGATATTGCGTCGTGCAGCGTAACAAGTTAACTTGATGACGTTATGCAAATGGCAATGATATAAAAAAAAGTTTGACGTTTTTGCAATATTGGACATTTTGGCTAGACATGGAAAAGTCGGGCAAAAAAACTAATGAACAAGCAAACCTTGCACATTCTACATGTATATTTTAGCCAGGTATGGCAACTTTCTTCCATGGTATATAGTTTGTTATTTCTCTTTTGTATTTTATTTATAGTGTCTACTCAAATAGCGGCATCTCGTCGAAAAAATCTAAAAAGCGACGTTTGGACATGGCAATTTGGTCACTGTCGCAAAAAGGAAAACTCGATTTTAGCATTTTACCTATAGATGTTATCTGTTTTATGGGTACTTTCTTGTAGTAAAAAAGAAATAATATTTATATGTGTCTGTTTTTGTTTAAATACTTGCATAATGAGGGTTGTCTTACCTGTTTATGAGTTCGGACAGATGTCGAGACTGGATTTGTCTTGTCCGATTCCATCAAAATTTCAATCGACAACCAAACGGATATGACGTCACAATAAACACATTACATAGAGTTGGTATGTCAAATTGCAGGCATTTCGGAGTCGAGTTTACCGAGAAACCAACGAAAAACCAATTTTCTGAACTTCAAACTGTTACGTCGGACAGCAAAATATTAGCGTAAGAGTACAACTTTGAACACTGAAATAATTAGAATAAATTATCAGGAACTTAGAAATATTCTCGCGTTAAATTGTGGCGTATGGGGGTAAAATATTTGTGACGCCAGGGGATAGGGCTCACATTTTAAAAACAAGGATAATTATGTATATTACCCTTTTTATCAACAACATATAAAAGTTTAAGGACGACAGACGGACGACGTACTCCAAGTGAAGGCAAAAGCTCATCTGACTCTTTGGGTTAGGTGAGCTAAAAACGTACATTCTTCTACACATCCATATGATAAATAAGGTCAAAATAAGATTAAATATAATTGGCACGTGCCTTCATGCCCTGAATTGTGGTTTTTATTACACGAGGGCTGCTTTGCCTTTCATGAAAAAGGGTAATATACATAATTATCCTTGTTTTTAAAAGGTGAGCCCTATCCCCTGGCGTCACAAATATTTTACCCCCATACGCCACAATTTAACGCGAGAGACAATTCGATCGTATGCTTCTTATATTGCGTTGATGATTTAAAATAATGATTGCATTTAACGCGGACGACTTTTTAGATAACATATGTCATTGAAAGTATGTGCATCGAGCCTTAAATTAGCTAAAATCTGACGGAGACTTGTGATAATTTTCAATTTTGACCACCCTCGTCATACATTGCAGAACTGTTCACCTATATACCGGACGAATAACGTGAGTAAAATAGGATCAACATCTCCCGAAATGAACCTGGTATTCCGCTAAATAAGTCATATATTTTAAATAATTGTACTAATGCTATAATTTATTCTTTCACACCAGCTTACCTGAAACCGCCGCTTCAGATCCGTGTCCCCCACCTTCACAAAGCCATGTCCCCAAATGTGACGGGGGACACGGTGTAAAAGAATCAGAAAAAAGAAGAATGAGAAAGATGTCATATAAATTTGTCATTGAAGGATCTGATTTATTCTATTTGGAGAACCAAAGATAAACTGTCAACTGTTTTGAAAATGTGTCACAATTCTAGTGGTCACCAAGGTGTTAATAAAACAGTAAATAAAATAAATGAACGTTATTATTGGAAAGGGATAGTAGAAGATACAAGGAAATTTGTTAAAATTTGTTAAACAATGTGAGATATGTTGGAGACAAAGCAAAAAGACAAAAACTGCAGTTCCAGAATTAAATTCTGTTTCCATCGGCCAGAGAGTTTGGGGAACAAATTTCACTGTTGGTCGTGAAATAGATACCAGAACAAATTTCACATAGGCGGAATAAATTTTCCTATGAAATATGTTCCAGGAACTAATTTTTCATTTAAAAAGTTCCGACAGAAGCTGTTACCTGTGACAGTCATCGATTTTCTATTGTGTAATATTTTAATATTATCTACAAACACATATTACATACATACATTTAAAATAATCATCTTAATCAATGATTTCTCGTTTATAGCTTCTTTTAGGAATATTTGTCCTGGATATTAATTTATCAGTATTAAATAAACAAGTGCAAAACAATAATATTGATTTTTTTCAACAACGAAAGGTCGTAAAATAGAACGTTTGTGTACTATCTTTCTGGTTAGTTTTTGGAGTTTGTATCATGAGATAACTACACACGATGCAATGTACGAGAACGAAGCAATGAGTGTTTTGTCTTTTGACTGTGGTTATATTGATCTTGCAATTTTATTCATCTCGATTATTTTGATTATTTTGTGGAAAAGATCAAGAAGACCCGTGAATTACCCCCCGGGTCCACCTACGATTCCTATTATAGGAAACATTCATAACATAGCCACGGTAAACTTCTTACAGAGGATTCGTGACCTTCGGAAGAAATATGGTGATGTATTTAGTCTTTCTGTGGGGTCGTACTGGGTGGTTGTGGTCAATGGTAGTACCAACTTACGTGAACTACTGGTTAGAAGGTGTGAAGTAACATCGGACAGACCACCTTTGTATATGTTTAATCTGGCCAAAAATAAAGGTATGTTATTTTACATCACTTTAACTATTGACACTTGTTCTGGACAATTATATTCGGTGAAAATTAATCAATCAGTGTTTGTCTTATCACAATCAAGTTGGTCTTTCCTGCATAATGTACTCCTCTCCACACCATCAAATTACCGCCACCAAAGTGGTCAACTGGCATAGATACGATAACGTAACCCTCAGTCCGCTTGTGCTCCAGTGAGGGTTACGATTCGGTCCCATTCAACGTAATGGAGCAAATTAAAATTTTCATTCCGTGAATATTTCAACTTTCTTTTTGCATATGTGGTCATAACTTATTATTCCCTACAATTTTTAAGTAATGGTGATACGAAATAAGGGTTACAATACCTGTTTCTACCTTCACGATCGATTTCGTATTCGAAAATTGTTTCTTGTCCGCCATGAGACCTTACGTAGACTCGTGATGGGAGGAGCCTATCCATATATGGATCTGAATGCCAAATATGGAAAACGTTTACTACGATGTTTACGGCAATCGATCCAAATAAGAATATCTCCAAAACGAGGCAAGTGTACGTGAAATAGCAACTTGTAAACAAAATGTCGGACAGAAAGAAGATTTCATGCATTCAAATTTTTCAGATGGATACAAGTCTACCATGGATTGATGTAGCGTTTACTTAACACTTCAAGCTTTACCTAAATATATTTATCTTTCACCCCCGTTAATTTTTCCAACCACTTCAACGGAATTAGGACAAAAAACCGACCGGTGTGAATCACTCCGGGCGCTGCTCCGTTACGTTGAATGGGACCGAATCGTAGCCCTCACTGGAGCACAAGCGGACTGAGTGTTACGTTATCGTATCTAAGCTGGCATAACACAAGCCTCTGCAAAGCATTCACCAGGCCGTCTCCAGACACGAATGCGACCATCTGCAAACTTTAGTGTGAATCGAGATTCATCCGAAAAAGTACTGTCCTCCAGTTTCGGCGCATGTGCTGATTTGCCCATGCGTGTCGCTGTCTTTTGTGGTGAACAGTTAACTCCATATCTTTATGTGGTCTTCTTGACTTGAAGCGACAAGCGTTATTGCGGACTGCTTGACTTGAAGCGACAAGCTTTATTGCGGACTGCTTGACTTGAAGCGACAAGCTTTATTGCGGACTGCTTGCGCGGATATACGGACTCCAGTTACTCCCAGTACTCTTTCGATAATCCTTGTTGCTGGCACGACCTGCTGCACCAGTGGTCCTGAAACGTTGTGCTAACCTCCATATGATTGTACTGTGAACACCAAATGACACAGCAACGTCATTTACCGTCATTCCGCTTTCTAACATATCGATGACCCGATGGCGGTTATTCTGTGGAAGTCCTCTATGGCGCCCCATAAAACGTTTGGTTACAAGAAAAATGTTTTTTTTCTGTTTTGAACCTTACCCAAGAACAAATTGTAGATGAAATCAACTTTCGGAAATCATAAACAGGTAAGACATGTTAAACACCCCTACTGCACGTGCAGCTGATTTTCGGCGCAAATGACTCAAGTAAAACGTTGTTGTACCTGTTTTAAATGGGGTCCGACCTATAATCCGACAGTCCGATAGTCCGACAGTGCAATAGTCCGACGGTCCGATAGTCCGACAGTCCGATAGACCGACAAATGCTATATTTCTTTGAAAGTTAACACTATAACATGTGTAATATGGGGCCAGAAACCGAACCGTTTACTCACCAAAGAAAGGTCCAGCACATCGGAAACACGATATCATAGACGGAAAAACAATTGGCAGGGCCACACAAGAGCTAAAAAAACCCACATATATGAACAACGCTAACTCCATAAAGACCTGGATCCAATCGTGATGAACCGGTAGTGTAAGTATCCCGTATATTTTTTAGTAGCGACTACTTCAGGCTTTATTTAAGTAGCGTGTAGCCGAGTCCAGCCAAGAAAAGTCACTATTAAAAAAAAGATGAAATAAATGAATACACAAAAAAAAAGAAATACAAAAAAAAAGGAAAAGCCAAAAGGAGAGCGTACCAGTGTCCCCCGCCCTTTATCATGGAATATTTATGTTAAAAAGCAATGTCGACACACCAATAGAGCTGGATACAATAATGTGTGCGAATTGATTGATTGCTTAAGGTCCAGCAAGCAATATTTCAGTCATATTCAGGATGAGAAAAGTTTGTAAGCAAAAATCAGAAAGAGGGGACTCTGGGATGGGTCAACATGGGCAACGGCTTAACACGGGAACTTGTTTTTCTGTCTCTTCCGACGACAAGTTGGTTCTATTTTTATTCCCCGGGATTCCGACGGGTGACCCTGCTATAGTCGCCTTCTACGACAAACGCATATATAAAAAGTTACGATTGAAGGAATTGTCCCTAAGTGACCCCTTATATCACGGAAAGAAACAGCATCGGAATATGACAAAATAAACAACTGTGCCATGATATGCCCCCCCCCCCCCCTCTCTTTTATGACACTTGAAGGTCGGTTGCTCAGCGGGAGAACAATAATTAATATTCTGCACTTTTTTAAACCAATTAATTGTATATACATGTACCATATGAAAACTGGCGTTTTCCAAACTGACTAAAATCACACCTCTCACTTGCTCCCCCTTTTATCAATACAATGTATGTCACGACGTGACCTATCAGTAAAAGGGGGAACAAATGAGAGATGTTATCGTACGAGGCGTGGACGGACGGACGAACAGCGGTATGCCATAATAAGCCCGTATTTTGACGGGCGTATAAAAATGAATGGCCCATATCCTGAAATTACGAATATATCATTTTTGGCCAAATTATTTTTCAAAACTTTCATCAGTTTAAAGCATTTGTCGGACTATCGGACTGTCGGATTACAGCTACGGCCCCGTTTTAAATGTATTTTGCATTGATTAGATATGTGATGTCTATAACATTTATAGATGCAATATATGAAGAAAAAAAACAATTCTTTTATCCCTTGGTGTTTTGTGTATCTTTCAGTAACATTTTCTTTTATCCCTTGGTGTTTTGTGTATCTTTCAGTAACATTTTCTTTTATCCCTTGGTGTTTTGTGTATCTTTCAGTAACATTTTCTTTTATCCCTTGGTGTTTTGTGTATCTTTCAGTAACATTTTCTTTTATCTCTTGGTGTTTTGTGTATCTTTCAGTAACATTTTCTTTTATCTCTTGGTGTTTTGTGTATCTTTCAGTAACATTTTCTTTTATCCCTTGGTGTTTTGTGTATCTTTCAGTAACATTTTCTTTTATCCCTTGGTGTTTTGTGTATCTTTCAGTAACATTTTCTTTTATCCCTTGGTGTTTTGTGTATCTTTCAGTAACATTTTCTGTCATCCTTTGGTGTTTTGTGTATCTTTCAGTAACATTTTCTTTTATCCCTTGGTGTTTTGTGTATCTTTCAGTAACATTTTCTTTTATCCCTTGGTGTTTTGTGTATCTTTCAGTAACATTTTCTTTTATCTCTTGGTGTTTTGTGTATCTTTCAGTAACATTTTCTTTTATCTCTTGGTGTTTTGTGTATCTTTCAGTAACATTTTCTTTTATCCCTTTGTGTTTTGTGTATCTTTCAGTAACATTTTCTTTTATCCCTTGGTGTTTTGTGTATCTTTCAGTAACATTTTCTTTTATCCCTTGGTGTTTTGTGTATCTTTCAGTAACATTTTCTTTTATCCCTTGGTGTTTTGTGTATCTTTCAGTAACATTTTCTTTTATCCCTTGGTGTTTTGTGTATCTTTCAGTAACATTTTCTTTTATCTCTTGGTGTTTTGTGTATCTTTCAGTAACATTTTCTTTTATCCCTTGGTGTTTTGTGTATCTTTCAGTAACATTTTCTTTTATCCCTTGGTGTTTTGTGTATCTTTCAGTAACATTTTCTTTTATCCCTTGGTGTTTTGTGTATCTTTCAGTAACATTTTCTTTTATCCCTTGGTGTTTTGTGTATCTTTCAGTAACATTTTCTTTTATCTCTTGGTGTTTTGTGTATCTTTCAGTAACATTTTCTTTTATCTCTTGGTGTTTTGTGTATCTTTCAGTAACATTTTCTTTTATCCCTTGGTGTTTTGTGTATCTTTCAGTAACATTTTCTTTTATCCCTTGGTGTTTTGTGTATCTTTCAGTAACATTTTCTTTTATCCCTTGGTGTTTTGTGTATCTTTCAGTAACATTTTCTGTCATCCTTTGGTGTTTTGTGTATCTTTCAGTAACATTTTCTTTTATCCCTTGGTGTTTTGTGTATCTTTCAGTAACATTTTCTTTTTTCCCTTGGTGTTTTGTGTATCTTTTAGTAACATTTTCTTTTATCCCTTGGTGTTTTGTGTATCTTTCAGTAACATTTTCTTTCATCCCTTGGTGTTTTGTGTATCTTTCAGTAACATTTTCTTTTATCCCTTTGTGTTTTGTGTATCTTTCAGTAACATTTTCTTTTATCCCTTGGTGTTTTGTGTATCTTTCAGTAACATTTTCTTTTATCCTTTGGTGTTTTTGTGTATCTTTCAGGTTCTACTAACAGTTGATGGTCACATGTTCTAAATATTTTTTTTATTCTGTATATAGGCATTGTCAGCTCCAGTGGAATTGAATGGAAACATCAAAGAACTTTCGCTCTATCCAAGCTACGAGACTTTGGATTTGGAAAACTTAGTTTTGAATCAAGCATCATGGAAGAAATTAAGATATTTCTTGATTTACTTGAAAGCTACAACGGAGAACCCTTTGATATTTCTAAAATTATTCAAACCAGCATGTCGAATAATATCATGTCCATCACTGTAGGACGACGATTTGATTACGATGATCCAAATTTTAAATATTTTGTTCAACTTCTGCATGAAACTGTAACAAATGCAGCGTTTGCTGGTCCTTTAAATTTCATTCCTTTTCTGGCTAAAATACCTGGCGATCCCTTCCGTGGAAACCGAATGAAAGAAATAGCTGACCAAATCTTTGCCTTTTTCCGCGGTTATATAAGTGAACACGAACAAACTCTTGATAGCAATAACATTCGTGACTTCATTGATGTTTATTTAACGGAGATGAAGGAAAATAAAGATAGTGAAAACAGCTTCTACACGGGTGAGTAGGTAGATTTTATGACAGTGCATTTCTTTTTTTGTTGCATGTTAAAAGTTCCTGCCATTTAGGCTATGAACCTTTTTGTGCTCAACTTAAGCGTATTGTTGTTTTTAAACAGATGGGGTTTTGCCATATGCACGCAAGTGATTATACATATTACCACATATCATTCCATTTTTGGGCAATGTAGCTAAATGAAAAGCAACGCTACAAGGTATAGTTTTTGGTCGCGAATTAACTTATTTTGTCAAATACGAAACTAAAGGCGAAAGATGGTTCACAAGAAATTAAGTCATCGGTATGTTGGAGTTCGAAGAACACATATTTCAGGAAATCATTGACATCC
This sequence comes from Bathymodiolus septemdierum, assembly GCA_963383655.1. Taxonomy (NCBI): domain Eukaryota; kingdom Metazoa; phylum Mollusca; class Bivalvia; order Mytilida; family Modiolidae; genus Bathymodiolus; species Bathymodiolus septemdierum. The sequence continues at coordinate 45,209,960 of OY726528.1, read as the reverse complement.
ACAGAGAGAACAACTGTCGATCTTTGCCGTTACTCCTATAAGACATCTTTTTCGGAAGATATCAACATCATGTTGAAACGTATTCTTTCATCATAACCATAGATGATATAGGCAATTATATTGTGGTTCAGAGTTTACTATGTCCCCTATTATCACTGGCGTTAAACTGATCGTGGTAACTGCAGATACGACGATCACAACATGGCGGAGGTAGAAATAGGTAAGATCGTTTTCTGCTAATTTCTCCATTCTAACGTGTTGTTGTCAAGAATTACTCAGCCGCAAGGTTGATTTGTACGATTTTGTTGTATGTGTGTGTTCTTGATACCATATATGGTTTCGTTACCAAGAAAATAGCCGTCGGAAATTTAAGGAAGATAATCGTATCTCCAAAAGAAGATAATCTATTTTTATATATTATGTTTTATGGAGTTACGATTATCTTCCTTACATATATGGTATCAAGAACACACACATACAACAAATTCGTACAGATCAACCTTGCGGCTGAGTAATTCTTGACAACAACACGTTAGAATGGCCGGAGAAATTAGCAGAAACGATCTTACCTATTTCTACCTCCGCCATGTTGTGATCGTCGTCACTGCAGTTTCCACGATCAGTTTACCGCCAGTGATTATGTTTTCCGATGGTGTTGTGTACTTACGAAATAAATCATGGAAGCCAGAATGTGTTTTGACTTCCATGAATTATTTCGATTCTGATATGTCTAAGAGTACAAATACGGTAGTATACTTTGATTGGAAGACGGTAATTTATATTTATGCTTGCGGACAATGTCGCACATAATGTATGCTGCCAAATTCGAGCAGACGATAATTCATCAACATGTACATTTACGACGGGAAAGTCAGTCACATCCACCGGCACATGTGCTAATGAGATTATACCCAATCGATAAATCGCTCGTTTGTTTACAAAGCGAAAGAAGGACGTTTTGTTAGAATAATTAATATTCAAATTATGGTTAAGGACATCGGCTGTATTCTATATAAATAATATTATGCATATTGCAACTTCTGTGAAGAGAAATATATGACGTATAATCTTTATTATTACATAAGGCTCTATTTTACTGTTTTTCTATTGGCCAGAAGCAATACACGTGACATTCCATTTTCTAACATATTGATTAGCAAAAAGCAATTTCTGTGCAATAAAAAATCATATTGCACTCTCGTGCAAATTCAATGAATGAAATTACTGTCACCCTCTGATTTAGTAACACCCATACAATATATAAAAAAAATTCAAAAATTTCATAAAATTTCAAAATTTTCCAAAATTTCAAAAAAATTCAAAAATTTCATAAAATTTCAAATTTTTCAAGAATCTTATGTAGTAAAACAATTACTACACTTGAACTTGATCAATATGAGGTTTTATGGAGCATACAACCTCATATTGATCTCAGTCGTTCAAGTGCAGTAATTGTATAAGGTTCGTTACACCTACATGTAGGTCATCCAGTTATAAATTAGTTTTTGGCATTTTACTCGCATGAGGAAAACACTTGCAATATCATTCATGTTTGACTAGTATAACTGTATGAAATGGATTCTGAGAAAATGCTCTTGTACGTAATCCGCATATATAAACTTAGAGAACGGATTATACCTATCCAAGGGAACTAATTACTTCCCTTACTTAGTAGAAATGATAGTGTTATCCTTTTTTTATATAGCTGAACAGCTACTGTCAACAATGGGGGATCTTTTCGGAGCTGGGACGGAAACGACGACATCAGCGTTTAGATGGGCGGTAGTGTATTTAATAAATAACATCGATGTTCAACGAAAGATGCGAAAAGAAATTGATGATGTGGTTGGATTTGGACGACTTCCAAGTATGTCAGACAAACCAAATCTCCCTTACTGTGAAGCTGTAGTACTAGAAACACTACGTCTAGGAAATGTAGTCCCGTTTTCGTTACCACACCACGTATCAGAAGATATTAACTACAATGGCTATATAATTCCAAAAAACGCAGTTTTGCTACCCAGTCTCGATTCTGTTGCCTTTGATGAACATTTATTTCCTGACTGCTGTACGTTTAAGCCTGAACGTTTTATTGACGAGAATGGCAAACTTTGTGGACAAGAGAAAATTCTGTCATTTTCATTAGGTATGAAAGATAAATACAAATTCGCAATCGAATCTCGATGATCACGGTGAGGTAATCTCATACACCGTGTACTCCACCAATAAAACTGACCGCCATACTGTAGATTAGCACGTGACTATTTAATGAAAATAATCAAATTTGCAAACTGTTTGAACTTGGTCATTTTTCTAAATTTTCAGTAGTCGGTGTTTATTCTGTACAACCGGCAAATGATATTATACATTTACACACTTCTAAGAGATTTAATGATACATTTACACAGTTCTTAGAGATTTAATGATACATTTACACAGTTCTTAGAGATTTAATGATACATTTACACAGTTCTAAGAGATTTAATGATACATTTACACAGTTCTTAGAGATTTAATGATACATTTACACAGTTCTTAGAGATTTAATGATACATTTACACAGTTCTTAGAGATTTAATGATACATTTACACAGTTCTTACAGATTTAATGATACATTTACACAGTTCTTAGAGATTTAATGATACATTTACAGTTCTTACAGATTTAATAATACATTTACACAGTTCTTAGAGATTTAATGATACATTTACACAGTTCTTAGAGATTTAATGATACATTTACACAGTTCTTAGAGATTTAATGATACATTTACACAGTTCTTAGAGATTTAATGATACATTTACACAGTTCTTAGAGATTTAATGATGCATTTACACAGTTCTTAGAGATTTAATGATACATTTACACAGTTCTTAGAGATTTAATGATACATTTACAGTTCTTACAGATTTAATGATACATTTACACAGTTCTTAGAGATTTAATGATACATTTACACAGTTCTTACAGATTTAATGATACATTTACACAGTTCTTACAGATTTAATGATACATTTACACAGTTCTTAGAGATTTAATGATACATTTACACAGTTCTTAGAGATTTAATGATACATTTACAGTTCTTACAGATTTAATAATACATTTACACAGTTCTTACAGATTTAATGATACATTTACACAGTTCTTACAGATTTAATGATACATTTACAGTTCTTACAGATTTAATGATATATTTACACAGTTCTTACAGATTTAATGATACATTTACACAGTTCTTACAGATTTAATAATACATTTACACAGTTCTTAGAGATTTAATGATACATTTACACAGTTCTTAGAGATTTAATGATACATTTACACAGTTCTTACAGATTTAATGATACATTTACACAGTTCTTACAGATTTAATGATACATTTACAGTTCTTACAGATTTAATGATACATTTACACAGTTCTTAGAGATTTAATGATACATTTACACAGTTCTTACAGATTTAATGATACATTTACACAGTTCTTACAGATTTAATGATACATTTACACAGTTCTTAGAGATTTAATGATACATTTACACAGTTCTTACAGATTTAATGATACATTTACAGTTCTTACAGATTTAATGATACATTTACACAATTCTTACAGATTTAATGATATATTTACACAGTTCTTACAGATTTAATGATACATTTACACAGTTCTTACAGATTTAATAATACATTTACACAGTTCTTAGAGATTTAATGATACATTTACACAGTTCTTACAGATTTAATGATACATTTACACAGTTCTTACAGATTTAATGATACATTTACAGTTCTTACAGATTTAATGATACATTTACACAGTTCTTAGAGATTTAATGATACATTTACACAGTTCTTACAGATTTAATGATACATTTACACAGTTCTTAGAGATTTAATGATACATTTACACAGTTCTTACAGATTTAATGATACATTTACACAGTTCTTACAGATTTAATGATACATTTACACAGTTCTTAGAGATTTAATGATACATTTACACAGTTCTTACAGATTTAATGATACATTTACACAGTTCTTACAGATTTAATAATACATTTACACAGTTCTTACAGATTTAATAATACATTTACACAGTTCTTACAGATTTAATGATACATTTACACAGTTCTTAGAGATTTAATGATACATTTACACAGTTCTTACAGATTTAATAATACATTTACACAGTTCTTACAGATTTAATGATACATTTACACAGTTCTTACAGATTTAATGATACATTTACACAGTTCTTACAGATTTAATGATACATTTACACAGTTCTTACAGATTTAATGATACATTTACACAGTTCTTACAGATTTAATGATACATTTACAGTTCTTACAGATTTAATGATACATTTACACAGTTCTTAGAGATTTAATGATACATTTACACAGTTCTTACAGATTTAATGATACATTTACACAGTTCTTAGAGATTTAATGATACATTTACACAGTTCTTACAGATTTAATGATACATTTACACAGTTCTTACAGATTTAATGATACATTTACACAGTTCTTAGAGATTTAATGATACATTTACACAGTTCTTACAGATTTAATGATACATTTACACAGTTCTTACAGATTTAATAATACATTTACACAGTTCTTACAGATTTAATAATACATTTACACAGTTCTTACAGATTTAATGATACATTTACACAGTTCTTAGAGATTTAATGATACATTTACACAGTTCTTACAGATTTAATAATACATTTACACAGTTCTTACAGATTTAATGATACATTTACACAGTTCTTACAGATTTAATGATACATTTACAGTTCTTACAGATTTAATGATACATTTACACAGTTCTTAGAGATTTAATGATACATTTACACAGTTCTTACAGATTTAATGATACATTTACACAGTTCTTAGAGATTTAATGATACATTTACACAGTTCTTACAGATTTAATGATACATTTACACAGTTCTTACAGATTTAATGATACATTTACACAGTTCTTACAGATTTAATGATACATTTACACAGTTCTTACAGATTTAATGATACATTTACACAGTTCTTACAGATTTAATGATACATTTACACAGTTCTTACAGATTTAATGAAGTGACTTTTTAGTCAACTATTCATTTTATTTTACAGAAATTATGATTGGCCATAAAAAAAAAACACACACACACACACACACGTTGAGTAAACAGTACCTATTTTGTGTATTTACTCATTCTCTCCTGTGTTCTTTGTATTCCTTTGGAACTTTGTATAATGGTTGTACACCTACTGTTATCTACGGAAGATATCTGTACCAGTAATGAACCCACATTGAAAACTTTCATTAACATTTGCAACCAGACGATTTCTATGCTTGAATATTTTTTAATGAATTTTGATTGATTGATTGTTTAACGTCCAGTGAGCAGTATTTCAACTATATTCAGGACAAGAACAAGTTCTACAATAAACAAAGATTATAGAAACAAGGGAAGGTAACCAGGGAAATGACTTTTTTGACTTCAACTGGAAGAGTATGGAGAGTTGGGTAGGGGTGAAATATTTAGTATTTTGTAGCAGTTACAATGCACCTCCTCTTATAGAACAACAGATAACATTAACATGTAGAGAGTGTGGTCCTCGCCAAACATGCTACACACTATGGCCCTCGCCAAACATGCTACACACTATGGCCCTCGCCAAACATGCTACACACTATGGCCCTCGCCAAACATGCTACATACTATGGCCCTCGTCAAAGATGCTACACACTATGGCCCTCGTCAAACATGCTACACACTATGGCCCTCGCCAAACATGCTACATACTATGGCCCTCGTCAAACATGCTACACACTATGGCCCTCGCCAAACATGCTACACACTATGGCCCTCGCCAAACATGCTACACACTATGGCCCTCGTCAAACATGCTACACACCATGGCCCTCGTCAAACATGCTACACACTATGGCCTTCGTCAAACATGCTACACACTATGGCCCTCGTCAAACATGCTACACACTATGGCCCTCGTCAAACATGCTACACACTATGGCCCTCGTCAAACATGCTACACACTATGGCCCTCGTCAAACATGCTACACACTATGGCCCTCTTCAAACATGCTACACACTATGGCCCTCGTCAAACATGCTACACACTATGGCCCTCGCCAAACATGCTACACACTATGGCCCTCGCCAAACATGCTACACACTATGGCCCTCGTCAAACATGCTACACATTATGGCCCTCGCCAAACATGCTACACACTATGGCCCTCGCCAAACATGCTACACACTATGGCCCTCGCCAAACATGCTACACGCTATGGCCCTCGCCAAACATGTTACATACTATGGCCCTCGCCAAACATGCTACACACTATGGCCCTCGCCAAACATGTTACACACTATGGCCCTCGCCAAACATGCTACACAAATATGGCCCTCGCCAAACATGTTACACACTATGGTCCTCGGTCAAGCTTTCCGCATTATTACCTGACAATCCCCATCAAGATGATACCCCATATCCAGCGGTACTAGATAGTTTTATGAATATAATGATCATATTAACAAATGCAATACCTATAGACATACATTTATCGTATTAATGCAATTACTGTACTTAATGTGGCCGGCGTGATCGTGATCGTATGAAAGTTGGATTACAACTACCTGTGCAATCAGTGCCTATCGGAACGAAGGTTCGAATCCCGTTGATGGTGAGGTGTACTCGATACAACGTTATGTGATAAATTGCGGCAGGTCGGCATTTCCTCTGGGTACTCCAGTTTCCTCCACCAATGAAAGTGACCGCCACCATATATCTGAAATATTGTTGAAAGTGGTGTTAAATACCATAACACTAACCCCTACCTGTACAAACTGACTCAATCAAATATATAATTTATGTTCATTTTTAGGACGAAGAATTTGCCTTGGAGAATCTTTAGCAAGAATGGAACTATTTTTATATTTGACGTCATTAGTCCAGAGGTTTGAATGTTTGTCCCCAGAAGGCGAAAGTCCACCTTCACTCATCGGGGAACTTGGATTAACACATTCCCCTAAAGTATTTAAATTCAGAGCAATTTATCGAAAATAAAAGTGAAAAAGGGATGAACAATATTTATTTATGCAATAAATATAAATATATAAATATATTGCCCTAGGAGCAGGAATTGCCGGCATTCATTCTCTTTAATTATTATTATTATTTGTTTCTACATTTTTAATATATCACAAACAATATAATACAATCAGAGACAAGACACAATATTACACTTTACGTTTTTATTTTCCCTATTTGTCTTTGTTAGCGCAGCCGGTCACTATTTTGTTATATGGACCGGTAGTATATGGACCGGCCAGATACCTGCATTATCTTAGATAAAAAGTATAATATAGCAAATAGTTCATGTCACTTCGGGTCATATGGCAGTATATGGACCGGTCCGTCACCAAACAAATATTATATGGACCTCAGAAGCTTCGGTCCATATAATAATTTTTTTGGTGACGGACCGGTCCATATACTGCCATATGACTCTCAGTGCCATGAACTATTTGCTATATATTACACAGCACATCCACTATAAATTAAATTGAAAAAAGAATAACAGATATACTATACTTTATATATTAAATAATGTAAAATACAACAAGGTTAAGTAAATCAAAACGTAGATATCAAATTTAGTGCACACGACGCTTCTGGAATAACTTTCATCAGGTACTCTCAAAAATCGAAAGATTGGAAATCCAAATACATGTAATATAAAGTTCTGGGAGCAATAAAATCAAAGGGCCAAATAGGATAACCAAAATCAACTAAGGTCACCTATGTCTGAGAGAGGAGAACCTTAGTTTCATTAATAATTACATTATTTAAATATTCCCTCTGTGTTCATGTTTATCTAGCAAGAAGACATTTATTTATTTTTCTGCTTTTTCTTTGTATTTTAATTTCTTTAAGAAGATGTCTCGGATAGACAGAGTGCCACACCCTTTATTACAATGTATAATTTCTGGCCAATAAGAACGGGAGAGGAGTGAAGTGGCTCCTCCTCCTTAAATATACCAAATATAGTGTTCTCCACCTTTAGTCTAATATTTCCTATACTATGCAGACCGTTTGTCATTTTTTTAAAAGATTTCTCAAATCTGTACTGATTGCATATTACTATGTAAATACATACATGTCTTTATTTCTCATAACCAATTTACAGGGGTACAGAGATGACTACACAATATAAACAAGAAAAAAATACATGTAATAAACTATTTAATAAATATTGAATTGAAATTGAATTGTGAAAGGAAGTGGGTCAACCTAAAGGTCAATTACCTCCAATGTCGCATTCAGTGCGTCCTTACAGATTCATGCTTAGTAATATAATTTTACTTATGCTATCACTTATATCAGGACTAGCGTTCGAGACATGTCGTGTCAAAGGTCATAAAACAGACTAAGCTACTTAACGTAGATCGTGATCACGTTGAGAAAATACCGAAAACTTTTATACAAATACAAAACAGGGATTTGATATATTCTGGAACAGTGTGATATGTTTTATACATAAGCCCGCTGAGGTAATCTCGGGGAAATATCTAATGCTTTTCAATAGATTTTAACTTTTATATCCCATAGTAAAAAATGCATTATCAACTGTAATATATCTTATGTGATAAAGTGACCTATATATAACAGGTTGGTGGTTTTCTCCTGGTGTGCTCTGGTTTCCTCCACTAATAAAACTGACCCCCACGATAAAACTTAATATTGTTAAAAGTAGCGTTAATCACCATAAACCAAAACAAACCAAGATATATATCACGCACTCAGTAGCGTGTATTACCATCACGTTTACGCCAAAAGCTCCCGAACTCACCTTTTCATTCCACGAACTAGGCGACGAAGCATCTCTTCCAGAATTGCGTTTGTTAATTCAGCAATATTTTGACATTGTGGATTACGTTGTTTCACTTTATGACCATACATGCTCGATTATATTCGCATCAGTGGACATGACAGACCACTGAAATGTGTCGTTCACCTCTTGCTGCTTGAATTCTCTTACAATGCGAGCTCTGTGCGGCCTGTCAGACAATGATGATTATCAAAATGGGATACAACTTGTGTGTTAATCACGTTGTCATGGCATGCAACACCATTGATGTTACATTGTACCTTGTAAACCATTAAAAGTCTAACTTACAATTAAAAGAAAAGCACCCCCAGAGAGTAACACTGTCGCTACCGAATTCACATTCGTTGTACCCATTATGAAATGCGATGTTTATATGCCGCCAGAATCGAATGCGGCCATCCACAAAGCGCAATAAAAATCTACTTTCGTCTGACCAATGGACTCGTTTCCAATTGCGAATATTGCAACGGAGATGGTCACGTGACCAATTTCATCGAGCCCGCCGATGATGCAGTTGCGGTCATTTTATGGGTCGCCTTGCGCACAGACGCTGCTCATTGAGTCGTCTGTTATCAGTCCTTACAGATACACTGACCCCAATAATTCAACTAATCTCGAATACGAGCTGATGTAGCAAAACAATTTCTCCTGGCATGCCGGTCTTATACTATCTAGATGTAGTATTGCGGGGCCTTCCAGATCGCGGACGTTCAACCATTCCAGTCGCTCGCAAACGATCAATTACATAATGGTGTGCCCTCATTTGCCCTGCCACCCTTTTATTGCTAAAACCAGTCTGTAACATTCCAACAGATTGTCATCTCTCTGCTACACTCAATGTTCGCCTAACCATAACTTAGCGATGAAAACACTCCATACGAAAAACTCTACCATTAACCTCAACTTGTCCGACACACTTTATGGCACAAGATGGCGACGAGACTAGACGGGCTTTTATTTACTCTAACAACAACTTTAATTGTAGCTCGCATCCTTGCATTTCCAACGCAAATAGATCTCCCAGACAACGAATACATGGTAGAAGATCTCGGATTATACCAGGGAACGAAACCAACACCATTTTGCTATGACTTTTCACTAGATTTATTATACCAGATGATCGTCTCAGAAAAGATCCGCCATTATACAAATAGACGTTACTACAAATACTTACCAAGCCAAAATACAACATATACATCAATAATTAGAATTCTTTTGCTATTAGGAGACATTTCAACTAATCCTGGTCCAGTAAAATATCCTTGTTGGAAATGTTCCAAACCAGTAAAACGAAATCAACGTGGAATTTATTGTGAAGACTGTACATATTGGTATCACATTAAATGTATTGACTTACCGATAGACGAATACCAACGCTTATCAACATCATCTGAAAATTGGTACTGTGCAAACTGTATTTTGCCTATTTTTACCAACTCCTTTTTTAATATTGAAGATGTAGAGGATAAATCAAACGTACCCACTGGTACTTCCGGTGTAAATGTAAGCAAACGCACATTTAAGGACCTTAGAGCATTCTCTATCCTGAGTTGTCGTTCTTGCTACGCTACACATCTCTGTCAACGCCCATTTTACAAGATTTTTGCAAAATTTAGAAACAGTATAAAAAATGTACTTAAAATTGTTTTAATTATTGTAAATATCAATAAAGATGAAAATAAGTCACTCATTTCAAATCAATTCTCTCTTAAAAATGATTTGTGATCGTTTTTAACTTTTAAATTTTTGCCTCCGCAGAATAGTTCTCCAAGAAGTGTGTGTGTGTGTGTGTGTGGGGGGGGGGGGGGGGGGGGGGATCATTTTCTTTACAGCAATCGCATTTCAAAAAGAGATACAGAATAAATCGGGTGGCGCTTTACTTTTGTCGAAGTGTATGTTTGACGATTGACATTTTCTTCTTCCTCAGTTTTTCGGGGGATTTTCGCAGGAACTTTCCCTTTCTCAATTAAGATGAACATTGTTGACATGACATTATGAATGCACCGACCAATTTCGTTGGATGATCATCCGATGATGTAAGATTACCGTCCAATCATATTTTTTCATACCCACCATGATAGATTGTACTGTGGATAATTTGCAATTTGAACTTGCCCGTCGGCAGATTAACTTCGGGATTTTACTTGTCCGATTGTCCGACGCAATTTGAACTTTTACGAAAATGGTAATAGTTTATGTTACATTCATTTTTCTGAAAGGTATTTCAAAGGTGAAAAATAAATTCTCCATGTACAAATAACAGAACCATCCATTTATGCACCTTAGTGTCTCTTCTTTTTAAACGGGTAGGGTTACAATATCTCAATTCAATAGAAACCTTTATTCAGGTACAATGATCACTGTGTTCAAATTTCAAAAGAAACGGTCAACAATAACTCAAGTTATCCATGGAAACCATTCTGACTAAAATATCAATGACGGCTCCATAACATAATAATAAAGAGCTGAGCAGGGCACAGCATGATCGAGACAACTGCAGCAAGTCGACATTAGTTTTCCTCCTGCACCAGTTTTACTGAAAATGATTATTGTTCAGCAAGTCAGTTCCAGGTATAACCTGTTTCAAAAGTACATAAAGATTTTTTAGAAAAAAAAAACGCAATGTCTTAATGACAACATGCACATAGCCAGACACAACTTGCCGAGTTCGCGAAATTGCATATGGGTTTGGTGGTCCTAGTGAAAAAAATGTCAGTCCTCATTAATTTTCTATTGCAAAATACCAATCTTGTGTCAGTCCTTAGCAAAATCTGCCCAAATTTTGCTGGTCATGTCTGACAGGACTGACACATTTCGCAAACTCTGCACAAAATATTTTAAACTAAGCAATTTTTGATATCACCTCTGTCTTAGTCAATAGTTAATTTACACTATAATATTGTAAGAAGTGATTATCCAGCCATAATTACTTAGTTTTTTTTTATACAAAATTCTACTGTGTCCATAGGACACTATGTATGCCTGTCAAATAATATGGTCGACTACACATCATGACCGATCATCCTACCAAATAAGAAAGATATCGAACCAACGACCTCAGAGGAGTTGCATACACAAAGTATAATTATATTGAAAATATAAATGAACAATTTTTCAGCTATATCATGGTTTGAACACATGACATGATTCCTGCTTTATACTAGACCAACAGGCTCAGGTAAATTTGTACAGCTCTATCTTACTGAAACAACAGTCCATCATGAGTAACCATGTTGCTCATCCAGACTCTGATCCAACCTATATTTGCTATTACTACTTTTAAAATGCTGCTACTTACCAGAGAAGAAGTAAATACTAAGTTTTTTGCTTGTCCTGTCTAGCGATCAAATCCACAATGTACCACATTCTAGGTGAACATCCTAATCAAAACATGTTTTATAAATCTACTTTTTTCCAAACATTTTTTATGTCGTCAATTCTAATAAAATGTTCATGTATGTAAGAATAATTTTGTTTTGTTTGTCATGACAATTTTCAAATATTTTTTTGTGAGGAATTCAATGTTAAAAGAGGAAAACTAAACAGGCTTTTCTTATGGCGAGTTCACACCAGATATAGTTCCAATGATCGTAATTTCATTTTGAATCCTGCAATATACTACAAACATTACCAGATTATGTGTATATATAAATCTGGCATGTGATCTGTGTCAAGGTTAAGAAATCATTGTTTTAACATAAGAATAAGAATAAGTATAAGAATAAGAATTTTTTATTGGCAATTAAGGGCCCACAAGGGGCAAACAATTTAATACAATGATTGAAATGACAGGATTAATGTTCTTGATTTGAAAATGCCTCAAAATATACATGAATCACATTAATATAGTGATTGCTGTTTTATGCCAAAATGAGTAACTTTTCAGCTCTACCATGGCAACACGTTATATTTGATGAGATGATTTCATACTAGAACAACATGCTCGGTTGAATTATTATAGTGTTATCTGACTGAAACAACAATCGGTGGGTAGAATTGTTGGACACATTATCCTAATCCGAGCCAACTAGTCTTTGCTCTTGTTCCATAACAGAGAAGCAGTAAAAACCAATTTTATTGTCTTTGGTTTTACCTGACTGGGATTTGAATTAAACTTATGATCAACTGCAATGGGGGTGAGTATGCTAACCATTACACGACTGATGTAGTTCACATCGACATATGTGAATATTTTACTTAATAATACCTAAAAATTAATACTGAAAAACACAGTGGTTGTCTGTGTATTTATTCGATTCAGAGAGGAATTCCACAGTGTCCCCACCACCAAATCATGGCTTGTCTATGCCCAAAACATTTGAACTTAAATATTGATAGTTTGTAATTAAATAGAAAACAACTCTAGTATTAAAGACTTTATCATTTATCAGCTGTTAAAGAGACATCCTGGTTTGTGAACCAATGTAAAGCAACAGAAAAAGTTAGCAACAAAAATTAAAGGTCAACATACACTGAAGTACATTTGTATCAATAATTAAAGGTCAACATACATTGAAGTACATTTGTATCAATAATTAAAGGTCAACATACATTGAAGTACATTTGTATCAATAATTAAAGGTCAACATACATTGAAGTACATTTGTATCAATAATTAAAGGTCAACATACATTGAAGTACATTTGTATCAATAATTAAAGGTCAACATACATTGAAGTACATTTGTATCAATAATTAAAGGTCAACATACACTGAAGTACATTTGTATCAATAATTAAAGGTCAACATACATTGAAGTACATTTGTATCAATAATTAAAGGTCAACATACATTGAAGTACATTTGTATCAATAATTAAAGGTCAACATACACTGAAGAACATTTGTATCAATAATTAAAGGTCAACATACATTGAAGTACATTTGTATCAATAATTAAAGGTCAACATACATTGAAGTACATTTCTATCAATAATTAAAATCATCATGTATCATTATTTAAGACTTGTTTTTTTTCAAAATAAAAATGTTTTTATTATTCCATGATTAAATAATTATTAACCAGTGAGGATTTGGTAAGATGATGTCCAAAAGAATGTATACTACAATAGTTTCCTAAAAATCAGGAACTCTGAAAACAAGATTAAGCAGTATCAGTAAGGTAACAAATGTCACATGATTAGAGTTTATAAACCAATAAAACATCTCCTACTAAACACATATTAACCTTCACAACTTTTCTGAAGCATAAAAATCATCAAAATTTATATCTCACAATGATTCAGATTAAAATGCAAATTATTGTCTTTTAGTAAGCTTCATAATTTGAATATATTCGTGGATTAAATGTCTGGACAATAATCATGATCCTTTAAATTTCAGACATTTTAAATGGAAACTAGAGGCTCCCAGGAGCCTGTAATTGCTCACCTGGTTTTCAATTTGACATCTAAAGTTGATAGAAAATGGGGGTGTTACACATAATTTTGAAAGTGGGCCACCCAAAGATCATTTCAACTAAAATTTCTGAGCAAAAGATTTACATGTGATTTTTATCTCATAATATTCCTAAACGGAATAAACTGGCTGAAAAAATCTCACAGAAAAACCCAGAATATATGTTAAACTACTCATTGCCATGTAGCTGTAGTTAAAATTTGAGCTCATTTTAACTTATACTAAAGCAGTAATGGACAATTGAAGAAATTTCTATTTTTAGTAACAGCAGCCATTTTTAATGGAGGGTGGGGCTGTCAGACACAATTTTGAAAGGGACCCACCCTGCCAGGTTTGGTTTAATTTGGTTCAGCGGTTTCAGAGGAGAAGATTTAAATGTGTTCTTTTATCAAAATATGCCTAATTTGCATAATCGGCTGACAGAAAAATTTCACAGGAAAAGCCGGAATATATGTTAAACTACTCCTTGTCATGTAGCTGCAGTGAAATTTGAGCTCATTTTGACTTATACTAAAGCAGCAATGGACAATTCAAATTTCATCCCCCCTTTTTTCTATTTTTAGCTTGACAGCCATCTTGGTTGGTAGTCGGGATCACCGGACACAATTTTGGAAGGGGGCCATCCAAGGACCATTCCACCAAAGTTTGGTTCAAAATGGCCCAGTGGCTTCAGAGGAGTTGATTAAAATGTGAAAAGTTAATGGACGGACGGACGACCGATGACGGACGCTCAGTGGTGACAATAGTTCATGTAAAAACACAGTAAAGTGTGTAAATTGCATCGCTAATATACATTAGAAAATCATTTTTTATCATACATGTTGAAAATCGAATTCCATATTCAGTTTACACATATCAAGATTTTGCATCAACGTACATACACAAAAAATATTTCCAAGAGGCTGGAGAATACAAACTTAAATATGTATGCAACAGTCTTGAAGCAACAAAGCATGGAAATTAATAGCCATAAAGATTTGTTGGTATACAGTAATGAAATTAGCTTCAGTTTGGAGCTTTTGATTTTATAATCTCCGTAACTTCTCTAAAATAGAAAGCTTACGAGAGTTTCTCAATAATCTACTACAGAAACACTTGTCAAGAAATGTAAAAAAAAGAGAAAGAAAAAAAGACTTGATAAAAATTACATTCTTAAGTGTATTCAAGAAAATACCCATTTATTTATTCTTTCCAGTTTATGAATTAAGTCATTTTTATTCACAATTTTCACAAAAAATATGATTCTTCATAAAGTTAAAAAGTACAAAAAGTTGATCATCAAATGATCAGACATTAAATCAATGCCAGTTAATCTTTGGCTTGCCAACCGCTGACTTTTGTTCACTGCTCTGCGAGTCTGTTGGGGAGAACTTATCCAGGTTGGCCATTTTCACCATTATGCTCTGTGCTTGTTGACCTTTGATGAGAGAAACACCTTTTTTAAAACCGCTGACTATAAATTTAGGCCGAGGATTAATTGAAGGATTAACTCTACGCAATTCCTCCTCAATATCAGCATGCTTTGGTAAATTGGTTGATGGGATAAGGGAGTATTTTCCACTAGTTCCTTGGTGTAGGAGTAATATCTTGACCATTTCTGCTGGAGGGTAACTTTTGTGTATAACCAGATAACCTTGTCCATCACGCTGACGTGTATTCACCTTCAATTCTAACTTTCTAGCCAAGTCTGACAAACCTTTCTTTTCTGGGATCGGCATACCTTCAAGAAAATACATCAATTTTAAATTAGCTGTCATTTAGCAGATTATCTGCCAAACTCAAAACACATTCTGGCTTCCATGATTTATTTCTTAATTATTTGTACCAAATAACAAATGAGTTGGATTTGTAATTTCATAAGAGAATATATATATATATATATATATATATATATATTTTTTTAAAGTTTTAGCTAATCAGAAACAAGAATTATCCATGGTGGTCATGTATTTTACCAGATCAAGATGAAATGAAGAATTTTTATAAAAAAAACCTCGCATATATTATAACAAATCATTTTTAAAACTTCAAGCTATTCAGAAACAAAAAAAGCCCATGCCAAGTTTTTAGCCAGATCAAGACGAAATGAGGACTTTTTGGACCAATTAGCAAATCATTTGTACTTGTAGTTTCAGAGGAGAAGGTTTTTAAAGTTTTAGCCAATCAGAACCAAGAATTCCCCATGGTGACCATACTAATGAATTTTTGTACAGGATCTAACAAACATCACTCCTACAAATGTTGGTTCCATTGGACAGATTCAAGTGAAAATTACGCATCCTTTCCGAACATTAGTTTTACCTGATTTTCACTTCCGGGGAGTTTACAAAATGACTTGAAAAACTTGGATGATAGATTTGTGATCAGGAATAAGTGACAACAGGTCATGTGGACGATATCTCACACTCTCTGTCTGTGACATACCATCTATCGATATCTCACACTCTCTGTCTACGTTGCTCATCTTTTCAGTTTTCTGTGTTGTGTGCCCAGTGTTGCCAGTGTTGCCACCACACACATAGGTGGATTTTTATAGTGCAAGTTCACTGAAACACCAGTCCATGGATAGACATGTCCCACTTGGACACATTATCCCAATTCCAAGCAAACCATACATATATTATATATACAGCAGACAATGGTCATGACAACGTCACAGCTCGGAAACTGATTACATTAAAGTTCACAATAAAAAAATCCTATTTATTTATATCCAACTAATTATTAAATATACTTGCTTTAAGTGATTTTTTTTTATTAATAAAAGCTATTAGGAAAAAATGCATTTTCGTGAGCGTAAAATTTTACCAAAATATTTCATAGAATAATGTTTTGATAAATTACATGTTTTAAGTAAGGAGAAAATTCAAACATGTGACTATAGAATTGGCACAATACATTCATATTCTGTTTGTGTTTAACTTTATTTTTGAATCATTATTTGTACCAGATATCGTTCTTGAAAAATTTCCTTCTAGGTATCCAGCATTAATAGAACATGTTGATATTGTAAACACGGGAAAGAAAGCATATTAAAACAAATAATAACTCATAGCTGTTTCAATGATTTTATATGGCTCTCAAAATATAAAAATTGTAGAGTGCATCTAATTTATATATGCATTTTCCTTTTTCATGTTCTTTTAAAATGTTATTCTACAAATGTAAAGGTATGTATATTATTGGTTTATATTTCACAGGACATGAGGAATTACACCCACAGGGTCATTGTGTAAGAAATTAAGAATAAAAACATCTCAATGCGATATTGAAAATATGTTTACAACTGGCGTATTATCTTTCAGTATATCTGGTAATAATCTAGTGATTATCAGTTAACTTGTTCGAGGACGCTTAATGTGAACTCCTCAGAAGTACAAAATTTACGTAAAACCGGACCGTAAACAGAAATGTGTTCGGAATTGCTGAATGCAGAACTTGTTCATTGGCCAAGTAGTTTCAGAGATGTTGTGAATGCACAAATATAATTTGTAGTTGAATCCTGTTTAAAAGACATCAGTGGTTGCTTGACTTAAGATGTGGAAGATCATGGATTATATCCATGGTTTGGTCAAATTAAAGATTATAAAATTGGTATTTGCTGCCTCGGCAATAAGCACATAGCATTCAAGAAGTAAGAGGAATAACTGGTTGGCTCTGAGCCAGGATAATGTGTCGGAGTGAAGCAATTTGTCTAACCATGGACTGTTGTTTCAGTGAGCTAGAACTAGAAAAATCTAACTCAGACATCATCATTATCTCATCATAAGCAACTTGTTCTTGTTACGATTGAGTTGAAAAATTGCTCATTTGATCCTTCACTGAATCTTGTTAATAAATTCATCACTTATTATTCATGTTCTAAGTGGCAAATAAATACCTGCTTCAAAAATAATTCATCAATATAAAAACTTGGTTCAAAAATAAGTTCACCAAAATAAATACATGGGCCAGTTCATCAAAATAAATTTCTGGTCCAAAAATAAGCTCATCAAAATAAATACCTGGTTCAAAATAAATTATTCAAAATAAATACCTGGTCCAAAAAGATCAATACAAAAACTTTGTTCAAAAATAAGTTCACCAAAATAAACACCTGGTCCAAAAAGATCAATATAAATACCTGGTCCAAAAATAAGTTCATCAAGAGTTTTATTTCCATTGAATGTGTTGATGATCTCTTCGACTATCTTCATCACCCATTTGTTGGGAGGAGGTAATGTTGTTTGGCCCTCTTCTTTCTTCTCTTCATTATTCTCACCATTCTTTTCCTCATTCTTAATTTCAACGACCTCCTCTTCCATGACTTCCTCTTCTTCTCCATTTGCCTGTTTAACAGCGTCAGCCTTAGACACTATGTTGTCATAAGCAATCCAAAGTTTACTATCGTCTCTTCTTACTATCTGTAAAAAAATGAATAACAAGATGAACTGTGAGCTAATGCTCACTTATAATACCCCCCGCTCTTCGGCAAACAGGAAGTAGGAATCTGACGGGTCAAAAAAACGCTTCCTACGATATGGGGTACCTATATGAAGCTTGTGACCAAATATCAGATTTCTGCCATTAACAGTTACTGAGAAAAATGCGACGAAAAATATCTTGGACGGACAGAGGTAAGTCAGTATACCGCCCTCCCCCTTCGGGGAGCGGGGGTATAAAAAGTATGTAAACATATTTGTATGTATACATTTTAGGATTCACTTGCTACCCTATGAGATGGGACTTACCACTACTGGGCAATTCACGTGAGGAAGTAGTTTGTGGGGGATAATTTTGCTTTCCTGTAAGTCAAAAGCAAAGTGCAAAGACATGCCTACCTGAAATGAAGTGTAGTTTCCAAAGTAAAAAAAGCGTAGTTTTGGGGGGAAGGGGGTTGTTTTACTATATTTGTGCATTATATCTCTTACTTTTTACCATATTATATACAGAACCTTCACATAAAGTCTTATAAAATGTTGCAGAAGATGATGATGCAGTCTCAGGGTCTTAATTAAAAATTTGAAAACAATTTTTTTTATCTCTCTCTCAAATAATCTCCATTTGTCCCATTCAAAACCTTAAAAAGGTTCATTTGATGCTATCTAACTATCTAAATGAACTCGGAGTGCAGGATTTTACTTCATTTATCCAAAAATGTTCACCTCGTTTTTAATTTAACTTGTAAAACCAGAAAAGGTTAGAACATTTGTAAAACAAGTTAAAATTCAAATTTCAGCCAAGTCCAGAAATTTGTTGTAATGTTAACTGAAACTATCTAAGATGGAGGATTGGACTGTCAAACACAATTTTGATACTGGACAAACCAAAGATCATCTCGGCCCAATTTGATTTAATTTGGTGATGAATGTGATTTATTATCAAAATTTGCAAGACAAAGTCTACTGATCATCAATGATCCATTATAACCATATTCAATATTTTGTAACTAAATTTACTCACAAAGAATAATCTTTTTGCAGGTATGTCAAAAAGGTTCAAGTAATATTTTGATGAACGTCATATTTTGTCTTTTTTTAATGTAAAAATAAACATGATGGACAAGCACTAGTCGATCTTTCGGGGCTGTCATGGTCGTGATCGCATGGTAGTTGGAATTACCACTACCATGCAATCAATGCAAGGTGGACTTTATACAACATTATGTGATAAAGCTTGTCAGTGACTTGAGACAGTTCGGTGAGTTTCTCAGGTTTTCACCAATAAAACTGACCGCCATGATATAACTGAAATATTATTGAAAGTGGCATTAAAAGTTTGACTAGTGGGTTACGGTAATGGTTACCGTAACCCACTAGTCAAACTTTTAAAACCTTAAAACAATAATAAAATCAAGCACTTATACTCTTTACTAACTGGTATTGGAAAATAACCTCCCTTTACATTTATTTATATTGGTAAGAAAAGAGGCAACCAAATCTCACCTTTACAACACTCTGAGATTCATACAGTTTAAACAAAGCATCAGCAGCAGCCAAATTCCTAACGGCTGCTTTACTTGGTCCGTGGGCTTCCCCAATCTGTTGTCCTTGTAATTTTATTTCACACCTGTAATTGCAAGTTCATTTCAATCTTATTCAAAATCTATCCAAAAACATTTAATGTAATTCAGTATTACAGATCGGTCTTAATTTAGCCTTAAACCTTTTTCAATATTAGATAGGATAATTTTCACAGTCAAGACTTTTATCAAACTTAACTATATATATGAGTAACATGGTGGGTGTCTTATAGCAGGAACTGCTTACACTTCACAAGCACCTAGGTCTACAGTCGGATTTTGGTGGGGTCCGTGTTGCTCATTTTGTTAAATTAGTTTTCCATGTTGTGTTGTGTGTTGTTTTTTTGTTGTTGCTTTGTTTGTCTTCGTCCGGCTGTGTCTTTTGTGCCCAATATTGCCAGTGTCTCTGGATTGTCCATTCTTGAATGCCCCTTTGGTTTTCTGTTTTTTTCAGAAGTATAGTACACACATGTAAACAATCACTTTGGTTTTCTCTGTTTTTTTCAGATGTATAGTACACACATGTAAACAATCACTTTGGTATTCTCTGTTTTTTTCAGAAGTATAGTACACACATGTAAACAATCACTTTGGTTTTCTCTGTTTTTTTCAGAAGTATAGTACACACATGTAAACAATCACTTTGGTTTTCTCTGTTTTTTTCAGAAGTATAGTACACACATGTAAACAATCACTTTGGTTTTCTCTGTTTTTTTCAGAAGTATAGTACACACATGTAAACAATCACTTTGGTTTTCTCTGTTTTTTTCAGAAGTATAGTACACACATGTAAACAATCACTTTGGTTTTCTCTGTTTTTTTCAGAAGTATAGTACACACATGTAAACAATCACTTTGGTTTTCTCTGTTTTTTTCAGAAGTATAGTACACACATGTAAACAATCACTTTGGTTTTCTCTGTTTTTTTCAGAAGTATAGTACACACATGTAAACAATCACTCCTGTGTAAACCAGTTTTGTGTGCACCAAAATATGAACAACACAAAAATTTCACTACGAACATTTTGCACCAAACAATTTCATTTTTCCGCATTAACTAGCTATAAATCTATAGAACTTTTTTCTTAACTTCCTGTTTAATGCCAATAAAAGTAACATGAATAATTCAAATCACAATTATAAGCTTAAAGGAAAAAAATTGGCTAAAACCATGGTATTACATTTAATGACTTACTTAAACAGACTTCCTGCTGGTTCAATGTTCCATTGCAGTAGCATTCCATTCAATGTAGCGCTATAATTCAGTATACAAAATGCCTGTCTCTTCCTGTCCATAGCCCAATCATCGTGTTCTAGGATAACGAACGTTTCAACTGTCTTGCCTTCTTCTAGATGATTACATTTAAATCTCTTCAGGCCAGCTATATTAGAGTCGACATTGTGTTTACCCTCCCCTTTGACCCAGACATCAATTATATTTGGGTCATTGGTATCTTCTGGCTTTAGACGCTTATGTTCCCTCAATATATATTCTGCAGTAGAGGTAGACAGAGTATCATATGCACTGTTATATGCTTCAATCTGAGCTTCTTTTCGTTTCTCAGATTCGCCACTACCGATTAAGACATTGTCCATGTACATTTCACAAATAAGACCCGATGTTCCTCCTTCCTCTAGAGCCTTTCTATATATACAGGTTGGAGTCAGACCTAGATGAAGTGCACTGCAATCTATTGTGTTTATATTGTTCTCTTGAAAATGTGCATCTTTTATAATAGCCATTAATGCACTCAACTTCTCTGGCAATGATAAATTTTTCTTATTGTCTCCAGCTGCAGCGGCAGTAAAGAGAGCCTTGTCACAAGTACTACTTTCTTCTTCCTCTGGAATTCCCTTAAGAATCTCAGCCAACGGTTTCTGCATTAAGTTATCATAGGCCGCATTGTATGTCTGTGTTTTTGTATCTTTACGTTTGTGGGCTGTAGCTGTACCGATGGTTACGCCTTCAAATATCAACATCCCCCGAAATATCATCTTACCAGTTGGCAGTCTAGCATTGCTATCTTCATACTTATGATCCATGCAACATTTAGACGCTACTGCTGCTTGCTCGATGGCACCTACTTTAGATTCGGGAAGTTTTTCGTATGTTTTGAGATAATGGATAAGTCTGACAAAGCCTTCTTCCTTGGTAGCCAATGTTGTAGCGATTTGTTCCTGTTTTTCTAATGCCTTTGTGGCCTGGTTGGTTATGTCCATTTCTTTGTCTAGGGAACTACTCAATTCATTTCTGTAAAATAAAGAGATATTCTGATAAAATTAGAGGCTCACAGTACCTGAGTCTGTATTGCTCATTGGTTTTTCACACATAGTTTGTGTTCAATCAAGTCTATATACACTGGACAAAAAAAGTTAAGGATCATATTTTTGAATTGCTTCCAAAAAAAAAATGAATGCAATTTTGACTATTTGTTTTCTCCATATTTTCTTCCATATGTTTACAATACAGTAATGTTACCTGTAGGCCCGTGCATTTCATGGGTAAATGATTACACGAATGAATACTGATACAGGGTCAAAAACAAAGTGTTTCAACATGTCTACAGAGTTGACTGTGATGTTTATTGAAAGACATTTGTGAAGTTTTCGATAATTGTCGACATTCTACTGACATTTCACATGATGAGGCGTCATTTAACAGGTAATGAGGCATCCCAAGCAGTAGGCATGCTCCAAGCTGGTCAAGTTGAAAGAGCTGTTGCTGGACATTTTAATGTCTCCCAAAGTGTCATCTCAAGGTTATGGAATCGATTCCAACACACTGGCAATGTTGCAGAGAGACCAAGGTCAGGTCGTCCGAGGAAAACGACGGTGCGCCAAGATCGCTATATTTTTTTCTCCATACAACACTCTTTCACTCATAACTATGTTGCAAGAAATACGATGAAGACAGTCAAGTGGGATAGGAGCAAGTATTAAAGGGAGATAATTCTTACAATAGTTTACTGATTTTTATTGAAGTGTTCAGAGTTTTTGGATAATTTGTTTTCTAGCAGTTACTCTTACTTTTCCATTACATTTTGCACTTAAAAACATAGAAATACTCGCGACAGTCATGCACGAAAAAGATGCACACGAACGATACGATCCAACCTCCTCAAGAGAATCAAAGAAAGTTTCATCATTATTTTAACTGGCTGATCATGACTGAGGGCTACCTTTACTTTACCTTATAGCATCAGGTCCTGGATCAACACCAGAATAAATCTCTGCAACAGTCTTAGTCTTGAGAATGTCTAAAGCCTTGGAGTATGTATCATGTTTCACCTCTTTCTTGTTACCTCCTACAGATCTGGCGAGGAACACGCCCGTTAATGTAAGACAACCTGTATACATCCACTTGTTGGCAACTTTCATCAGTTCTTCACACTGCAAAACAATATTCAACAATATTATATAAAATATTTTACAGAACATCGTCACATATTACAGTGGTAAAACTTAACAGGGGTCCAGTAGCCCTAAAATACTTGTATTTGTCCTGGTCGTCTGAAAATTTTCAAACAGTAGCCCAGCCATCTATTGAAATTTATTGAAGTTTGTTGCTAGGTTCCAAGAATTCTTGTTGGTATACTGAAATTATTATTTTAGGGAGCCCAGCTGTCAAATGCAGCAAAAATGCCAAGTTTTGTCCCTGTATTTGGTATAGATGAATTGATTGATTGATTGATGGACCTACAGAATGTGTTAGTGTGATCTTGGATGGATCTACAGAATGTGTTAGTGTGATCCTGGATGGACCTACAGATTGTGTCGGATGGATCCTGGGTGGACCTACAGATTGTGTCAGATGGATCCCAGATGGACCTACAGATTGTGTCGGATAGATCCTGGGTGGACCTACAGATTGTGTCAGATGGATCCCAGATGGACCTACAGATTGTGTCAGAATGATCCCAGATGGACCTACAAATCGTGTCGGATGGATCCTGGGTGGACCTACAGATTGTGTCAGATGGATCCTGGGTGGACCTACAGATTGTGTCAGATGGATCCCAGATGGACCTACAGATCATGTCAAATGATCCCAGATGGACCTACAGATCATGTCAAATGATCCCAGATGGACCTACAGATCGTGTCAGATGGATCCCAGATGAACCTACAGATTGTGTCAGATGGATCCTAGATGGACCTAGATTGTGTCAGAGGATCCCAAATGAACCTACAGATTGTGTCAGATGGATCCCAGATGGACCTACAAATTGTGTCAGAATGATCCCAAATGGACCTACAGATTGTGTTAGATGGATCCCAGATGGACCTAGAGTGTGTCAAATAAAAGGGGAGATAATGAAGAGAGAGAAAATTTGGTCTTGCAACCAAAGACAACCATTAAAATATAGCTGTCTTCTGCATTTTAGGAGTATGGCATTTTCCTAACACAAAGCATTGATTCATGATTTATGTTACATATTTGATTTGTTTCACACAAGGAGAGGCACCCACTTTTTGACGTAATTGCACCCTGAAGTCGGCACTGTTTGGTGTTAATTCAAATATGGTTTAATGTCATAATAATAAAAACAATTAATGACTTTCAATTTCGGTAAATACAAGGATTGATCAACCCATGGAACATGATATTCACCTCGGCATCGAAAGTTATCAATTGTATAATATCAATAAAAAAATCTCATGCTTTTAGCCAATCAGATTTAAAAAAGAAATATTTATAGTCATATAATATTAAAAGTGTACATTATCTTTGTGGGAAAAAAAAATGAGGGACTGGGTGGCTCAATGAGTTATGTAGTTGGATTACCTAACAAATCATACAAGCCTATGACCAATACGGCGTGGGTTCGCGCCCGGCTTTGTAAATTACAAAAAAGGGTGTACTCGACTCACAGCTGCCAGTGATAAAGTTTACCAGTTGCTTGCCCATGGTCAGTGGATCTCTCTGGCTTCTTCCACCACTAAAACGGGTCGCCATAATATAGCTGAAATATTGCTGAAAGTGGCATTAAACACAATAAATCAAATCAAATCAATCAATCTTTGTAAAATGATGATTAGATTCCACAACCTCTGTACTTAGTTGAATTTACAATGATTCATACCAGTATGCACAGATTTTGTTATTAATGGGTCTAGGGTTATGGTGTTTAACGTCACTTTCAACAATATTTCAGTTATACAATGACAGTCAGTTTTATTGGTGGATGAAACGGGAGTGCCAATACCACCCGCCTGTCGCAAATCACTGACAATCTTTATCACATAATGTTACATGGAGTACACCTCGCCCGAGTGGGATTCGATATCTTTAGTGGTAATTGCATACGAAGATGTAAATCAACAACCATACGATCACGGCCAGAACAGTCCCTGTTATTACTGAATATTTAACAGTATCCACACATGTTTGTACACTAAGTTTTTATAGCTCATGCATTTTTATCAAATTTGATTGCGATAAATATGGAGGTACACAGCTTATCTGGCCCTATGAAAAATATAATTCATACTCATATATATGCAAACACCCTATTTGGCCACTTTGGGTCTCTTGTTTTCAAAAGATAGATTTCCGATTGGGAAGAAAACAAAAAGCTTTGTAAAGAATGATCCAATAACCATTCCTACCCGGTTTGGTTCCAATTGGTCCAGTATTCTCAGTGAAGAAGATTAATGTAAAAGTTTACGGACGACAACGAACCACAAGTGATGGCAATTCCTCACATCACCCTTTGGATCAGATGAGCTAAATATAGGTTGTGTCTGTGAGAATATACACAAATTCTCACTGGCATCAATTTCATTTTGTACACCTGAGACGCTTAGGGGTTCTCGTTGAAGTAAGATCTTTACCAACCAATATTTGTAAATTGTATAATCAAACATGACTCACCTTGTATTCAGTTTTTAATCCAAGTTTGCTTCCAGTGATTCCATTTTCAATTGTCTGAATAGCATTGACCTTTGATGCGTCAGACTGTAAAAACAGGCAGAATCTTCTTATCTTTTCAGCTGTTGACATCTGGGAGACATCCATCTTTATAACATTAGTCATACTGTGTACAGGGGGTACATTTCCTTGTTTCATTCCTCTTTTTTTACCAGTACCTCCTATCTGATTTGGTGGCATTCCTGGCTTATTTTGCTGAAAACCTGTATGTATTCATTGACATTTTTCAGTAAACATTTTTTTAACACAGTAACAAATAATAATGGGCTACGCAGAGTGTAGCATGATAGGATCGCAGCATGATGATAAGTGAAAGTTGAACAAGTGTATATTAAAAGTGTGGACACAGTATTTTTCTTGATACAGTAAATTACTGCACACAGTAATATGCTGGAAACAGAAATTTGATTTTTTTTTAATTTTAAGCATAAATAAAGGGCTATGCAGGGCGAAGCATAATAGGACCGCAGCATGTTAACAAGTGAAAGTTGAACAAGTGTATATATTGAAACCAAGAGTGGACAATATACAATTATTGACTTTTGTTGAGGTTAATATAAGGATCTATCATTCCAAGATATATGATATTTATCGAGGCCAACTCCGAGGTAAATATCATATATCTTGGAACGATAGATCCAGGGTCATGTTTTATAAATTGGCATTAAACACTACATGTTTTTTTTGTAAATTTTATTGGTAACAAGAAAGATTTATGCACACTGCAAAGGTTATTTAGATCGTTCCAGAGGAGCCTTTGGAACGTTATATTAACCTCACGCGACGCTAAAATTAAAAGTAGGGGGTTTCCGATTTTAGTCACATGAGGTTAATATAAAGTTTCAGACTCCTCTGGAACGATCAAAATTAATCTTTGTAGAAATTAAAGGGTTAAACAGTATTCATAAAGTTCTATCAAGAATAAATCTCATGCTTTTAGCCAATGAGAAAAAAATAATATTTATAGTCATATAATGAAGTATTTTGTTTGACACAGTAAATCACTGGAAACAATAATGTGATGGACACATTTATATGCTGGAAACAGTAATTTTCTGGACCAACTGTATATTTGTTTTGCTTTACTATTTCAAGTGTTACAAATGTACATCTGCAGGGAAAGCACTATAGTTTCTTTAAACATGTTATAAATTGAAGTTATAAAATATTAGTCAAAACTAGGGTGATTCCTATCAATCTTGATTAGTATATAATATCACACCATATATAAATGTATCATGCAAAGAAGTGAAAGGTAGTAAAAGAAAATCATTTGTTCCCATCTGAAATTTATAAAAAAAAAAAAAAAAAATCCCTACCTAAAAAAATGTACCTACCCTATTTTTTTTTGGGGCATAACCGGAACCACACATATTTTTTTATTTGGCCTTATAAGGAAAAACTTGGGGTAATTGTAGCGAAGTTAGTAGACCATAAAAATTAAATCAAGGTCAGGCAACACATTTCTAGCTGACATGCACTCTCCATGATCAATGTGTGGACCAAATATGGTGAGCCTAGGTCATATGGTATGTGAAACTGACCAATTCTCAAAAAAATTGTTGATGCATAATTAAGGGGCATAACTGGAACAATAAAAGACTGATACCTCAAAATCTAGCTTGATCTGTATTTTCAATCTTAAATGTAATTACAAAATATTTGGTAAACTGGATTTGATAATTTGAGAATTCAAGACAATGCCCTATAATATGTTCTATGTTTGTATTACAACAAAACTTGATCTCAAACTTGGGCAAGTCAAGTGAAATGTTCTGTTGTGTCATAAAGCTCAAACACTTTCTCAAAGTAAACTGCTACTTACTTCAACATAACAAGGTTTAACTACAGTTTATATTGTTATTTTACAGGTCAAAGTACCTTGATTTCCTCGACCTCTACCTCCTCTTTGTCCACCTCGATTTTGGCCTCTACCACGATCCAAACCACCTCGTCCTGCACGATCACCACCTCCTCTTCCACCACGTCCTCTTCCTCTATCTTTTTTATATCCTCCTCCAGTTTGGTTTCCTGAATAGTAGGCATTATACACCATGTCCTGCCATTGGGGACTCTGTTCCCATGCTCCACTTTCTCCAGAACTCCATGGTGATTGTCCTTGACCCCAAGGTTTGGAACCTTGATTGCCACCCCCTCGTCCACCACCACCTCTTCCTCCTCTACCTCCTGTCCTACCGCGTTTCACCTTTCCTTGACCTCCACGTCCCCATCCCTGATTATCTTTGTCCATGGGAACATCTTGTGAAAAATCATAACCAGATGAATACATGTTTTGTCCATATCCTGGACTTGATTCATCAAAACCTTGATTACCATACCCTTGATTTTGACTTCCATAGCCTTGCATTTGATTCTGCTTAGGCTTTGGTGTTGGTTGTTTTACTGCACCTCCATCCATATTAAAAGATCCAGATTCGTCAAAGAAGGAACTCCAACTGTTGCCACCTACTTGGTCATCACTTTGATCAGCACTTTGATTTTTGTAGCCACCAGTGTATGACTGATTATAATTTTGATACTGGTCTTGTTTACGGTAATTTGAGGCTGGAGGTTCCATTCCTCTGTACATTGGATCTCCTCCTCCTCCCCCTCCTCCTCCTCCGCCATATCCTCCGTACCCCATCTGATCATCATCTTGGAATGGACGTTTCCTCCACTGGCCTCCACCCATCATGTCACCTCCATCCATCTTTCTTTGTAAACTGTCTTTTCTGAAATTCAATAATACAATGTAAACTGATCAGGCCTTTCAAAATAGGACTCTTGTCAGGTACATTTACCTGTTTTATATGGTATTTGGTACCAGAGTGTTAATTATTCATGAAAAATGTTCAAATTTTATCAAAAAGTACCACATGTGAAAGTACTGGTACACTTGAATATTGGAAGCTCGGATTAAAAACAGATTATATATGTTATGCTTCATTAACATCTGATACTAGATTCGACATTATATTATTTTCAGCACTATACTATTTTCAATAGCAATGTTTCTAGTTCACAAACAATTTCAATTTGGAGGCACTAAAAGTATAAACTGGCTACAAACTTTTTATGTTTCCACATGCTGGCATTAAAGTAAATGTTGCAAAATCGGGATATGACAGCATGTATAACTAGAGGCTCAGTGGGCTCAGCCTGTGTCGCTCATCTTTCATTCTGCTTTGATGAAGCTTAATACAGAACCTCCCATAGGTGCTTCCCACCAAGTTTTGGTCATTTGACTAAACAGTTACAAAGAAGAAGATATTTAGAAATCGACCAATCAGAAACAAGAATGGCCTGTGGTGGCCATGTTTGTCAACGGATCGGATCTAAATTAGCAATCTTTATAAAGGACTTTCCAAGGATGCTTCCTACCAAGTTTCGATTCATCTGGCCAAGGGGTTTCAGAGGAGACGATTTTTTAGAAATCAACCAATCAGAAACAAGAAATTGCCTGTGGTGGCCATGTTTGTTATCGGATTGGAACTAAATGAGCAATCTTTATAGAGGACCTTTCACGGATGCTTCCTACCAAATTTGTATTCATTTGGCCAAGCAGTTACAGAGGACATTTATTACAAATCAACCAATCAGAAACAAGAATTGTCTGTGGCGGCCATGTTTGATAACGGATCGGGACGAAATGAGCAATCTTTATAGAGGACCTGCCATAGATACTTCCTACCAAGTTTTGGTTCATTTGGCCAAGAGGTTTCAGAGAAGAAGATTTTTTTTAATCGGCCAATCAGAAACAAGAATTGTCTGTGGTGGCCACGTTTGTAAACGGATCGGAACTAAATGAGCAATTTTTATAGAGAATATTTTCGATGACAAATAACAACCATCATTGCTATATTCCAGCCAAGTTTATCTTAAATTAGTTAAGTGGTTTCAGAGAAAATGGAAGTGCAATAAGCTAATGGACGATGCAAATGATGGTACCATTGGTGGATACAGAGTGATGCCAATATAATTCATGTGAATTTATTGATTATATGTGAGCTAAATCTACTGGTTATGTCAGCTAATTCTATTGGCTAAGTCAGCTAATTCTGTCAGCTAAATATATTGGTTATGTCAACTAAATCTATTGGTTGTCAGCTAAAACTATTGGTTATGTCAGCAAAATCTATTGGTTATGTCAGCTAATTATATTGGTTATGTCAGCTAAATCTATTGGTTGTCAGCTAATTCTATTGGCTATGTCAGCTAATTCTGTCAGTTAAATCTATTATTTATGTCAGCTAAATCTATTGTTTATGTCAGCTAAATCTATTGGTTATGTCAGCTAAATATATTGGCTAGGCCAGCTAAATCTATTGGTTGTCAGTTAAAACTATTGGATATGTCAGCAAAATCTATTGGCTATGTCTGCTAATTATATTGGTTATGTCAGCTAAATCTATTGGTTATGTCAGCTAATTCTATTGGCTATGTCAGCTAAATATATTGGTTATGTCAGCTAATTCTATTGGCTGTCAGCTAATTGTATTGGTTATGTCAGCTAAATCTATTGGTTGTGAGCTAAATCCATTGGTTATGTCAGCTAAATCCATTGGTTATGTCAGCTAAATCTATTGGTTATGTCAGCTAAATATATTGGTTATGTCAGCTAATTCTATTGGCTATGTCAGCTAATTCTATTGGTTATGTCAGCTAAGATACATGTGCAGCAAATCAAAACCACATATCATGCCCACGCCAACTACTGCATTGTGCATGGGGAAGTTCATGTTTATTTGTGCTGTTATTACCTGTTTTTATACTTTGGATGTTTACAAGCATCAACTGATAACAACAACTCTTTTTACCTAAAAAAAAATAGATATCCATGTAATAGATATTCATACATTTCATCATTATAAGCCATTGTTTTAATGTTAATTTGTGTATTTTAGAGATTTACAGTCAATGTCATCAATGTATCACAACATGATATTCCTTTGTTTCCATGACAACTAATTACACTCCCAGTTATAGTGGGTCTTTGGGGTTTTATTCTTTTATTAAAAGAAAATTTAATATTTGTGCTGGTTTTTTTTGGTTAAATCCAGACCATAACTGCACTCCAAATTATTCTCAGATTTATGTACTCAGCTAGCGTTTATCAAAACAATTATCACTTTATTTATTGACTTTAAAAAAAAATCAATTATCTGTAATCAACGTGCTTGTTACACCATGTAATTACTGTTATGTATGTATCACTAAAATCATTTGTCTCAAACTTTATAAAACAATGACTGGTTGTATCATTGTGACATGAGCCAGGAATCATACAACTAAGTGTGGAAATACAGTCAAACCTGTCAATGTGGTCACCTCTATTATGCAGTCACCTGTACTAAAAGGTCACCTTTTTCTTGTCCTGTCATTAAAAATTTCATATGGACTGAAACTGAGGCTGTATGTCTTATAATGCCACACGTATCTGTATCATTTAATCAAGTGATTTGTTTATCACTGATATAATATGCATTATAGTCAAACCTGTATTAAGAGGTCACAAAGAAAACGTGGTCTTTTAAGACAGGTGACCTTTTTAAAAGAGGTTCAATTTATATGAAATTATAATGATAGGATAAGAAAAAAGTGACCTTCAAATACAGGCGACTCCTTAATAGAGGTGACGGGATGGGCAGGTTTGACTATCTTTCTACTCTCCTGAAAAATACAATATACCTTATGAACTTACATTTGTATTAATTAAAACTACCTTAAATAATACACCATTAAACCTTAGTCTTTACTATATTTTTTTCATTTGCAAATCACAATTCATTCTTAAAATCTATCATGAATATATAACCATACATTGTACACTTAACATTTCTATCATAATAAAATCCAACATTTATATATTGAAACCATATTTAGCAGATAATTCATTTGATTCTAAATTTTAAATTTCATAAAATAAGTACATTTTCAAGTTCAGCAACTAGGCTCTAAATGTTAAGCATAAAATCTTGGGTTGTGATCAAGTTATATCCCAACAAAACCCTCAGATTTGATCTAAATCTCAAGTTGCTGTTCTCGAAAATCAATTCTATACTCAAACCAAGTTGAAAATTTAATTGTACAATAAAAATGTTGATAATCGATAATTGACAAAAGGATCATCAAAATACAGGTGCAATCATTAAAAGTTGAATACTGACGAAAGAAAGTCATCATCAATTATTAGTAGCTTTTGTTTTTTTTCTTATTTTGTGGCCATAGAACACTGATGTTGATTAATTCTACAAGCTTCCACAGTTTATCATCTTTGAATATTTATATTTGCGTACTTCCTTAAATGGGATAAATTCTTATTAAACATTCTTAGCTCTTACCGAGAAAAGTATAGAAATATAGAATCGATTTCGAAAGGAGTTTAACTTTGCACACACTTGTCCAGAATTTTAAGTGTTGCCTTTTGCAAAGTTGTCCGAAGTCGATTCCATATTTTTATACTCATCAGGCCTAATATACATGAAAGAGATACATGTATGCTCATACCAGTATGCAGTAGTATGAGTGACTAAAGGGACATGTAATTTAATAGTAGATATGATGACTTTGTCAAAATTCAACTACCTACATGTATCTACTCTGTACTTCAGTTGTTCTGGTTCCTTTCACATTATCTTATGTCACCACATTTCAACATTATTTCTATTGTGCAAATAAATTCTTAACTTAATTGATGTAAAGATGTTCTGATCATCTTCGTCATCTTTTTTCTCCATTCAAATCTACAGGTAATGTTACTACATACATTTTGGATAAATATCTAGATTTTGGTAAATAATTACTATTTCTGCTAAACATGTTAATAACAAACAACAAAATCTTAAAACACATCATGCGAGAAAGCAACATATTAATTGCAATTTTCTCACAAGATGTGAAGTTACTGAACTCATGAGAAGTTACTGCACCATAGGTAGCCCAAATGCCTTGTCGTGTTCATACACTTTCCAACATATACACACTGAAAGGCTTGAAGCATGCCTGTTTGATGCAGTTACCTGCTCCTTACGTCTGGATTTGTCCACTAGATGGCAGTGTGAATTGCCAATATTTTTTCCTTCTTATGCTGTTATTTATCACAAACAACCTGACAAGAAAAAAATGTTATATGATATACATTGTACATATATATACAAATACATGTATACAAGGAATTTCATTTTAATTATATGCATTGTTTTGGACAAATATATTTATATTGAAGTTTAAGCTTGTAACTGTGCTAAGCTAAAGTGTTGTCACATAAGACATATTTAGTTGAAGAACATCGTCTTACATCAGCTGCAGCCTGTGCAATAAGTTGGTGTTCAACCATGTCCACTGACTTATCATGATGTTTGTATTCTAATTTCTGTATGTGCAGTCAGTTAGACTCCAGTACATTACCAATGGTACCCAAAGGTTTGTCCAATCTAATTAAAATTAGATCTCCACACTTGCTCCCTATTTTCTTTTGATTATTTACTAGATTCTGAGTCAGAGATCTAAAAATGCTCCTTTAGGGGTCGTGTCAGGGGTCAACAAAAGTTCTTTATTCCAATTAAGGACACCAAAGGACATACTGACAATACAGCAACATGTACATTCATAATTAAAACACATAGTATAGAACAATTCAATCAAAATGAAATAACACTACAAGATTGCGGTATTATTATTATATTTATATTTTTTTATAATAATTATCATATCAGCTCTAATATTTATAAGCCCTGCCAGAGTACTGCTTGATAATTTCTATTATATATTCAAGTCAAAGTATCATATAACAATAGAGGTCCACCTTGTCCCCTCTCCAGTGAAGCAAGTTACAGGGAACAATTGTGGTAGTTACTTAAGTGGAGAAACGACCTAGGGCAGATGCACTTCAAGTCTTGGACATATTAGTATCTGTCTTCCTCAGAACCCAATAAACCTCTCTGTAAATAACGCACAAGAACAATTAAATTGATCATTCCAATGCAACATTCACCAGGGGCCGATACTAAAAGGTTCAGGTATCCGATAAAAAAAGTATATTTCACTGCCTGATAAATATATATATCTATATATATATATATATAAAAAAGAAGCATATACAATATAATTTCTATCATGTATTCATGTTATTTTAAAGTACCATATAAGTGTGTAAGGTTGACTAATAGAGGTCCACCTTGTCCCCTCTCCAGTAAAGCAAG
The DNA here is from genome assembly GCA_963383655.1 of Bathymodiolus septemdierum. Lineage (NCBI taxonomy): Eukaryota > Metazoa > Mollusca > Bivalvia > Mytilida > Modiolidae > Bathymodiolus > Bathymodiolus septemdierum. The sequence goes on along the minus strand of OY726528.1, from coordinate 45,175,480 downwards.
TTACAGGGAATAATTGTGCAAGTTACAACTTGATTACATCAGTGTCTATCGGGTGCGTTCCAAAATGCATATGGCTATCCTCGTCTTTTCTGCTGAATATTGTAGTAGAGTTGCTGATTGGTCATTTATGATACATTCATGTTGAACCCTGACTTGACCCCGAAAGGTCCCCCACGCGGCAATCAGTATACAACATATAGAAAAATAGGGTAAAAGTGCGGAGATCTAATATTAATTCGATTGGACAAACAAGGCCCCTCTAACTCCTTTTCTTTCATACCAAATAGAGCTGAAAGGCTTTATCTGACCCGTGAATGCAGAAGTCAGTCTGCGAAAATAAGCTGGTAGTCCAATGCCCGAGGCGTGTAAAATTATACACGGGCGTATAAATTGAGTAATTCCAGAAGCCCAACGGGCCTGTGAAAAAAAGTCAAATACATTGTAGTTTCAAAAGTTGATTTTATAAGATATTGTGTTTATTTATTTAGTTTATTGTTCTCCGTTTTCAGTTGCTGCAGAGTCAATGCAAAATGTTGCTAAAAAATCGACAAGTTACAATTTTACAAAGCGTCCACGTTATATGTGTGGCTGAAAAATTATAATAATTTCCATTGAAGATTAGTCCAAGGGTAATATTTAATATAACTGGACATTTAAAAGGATGTACCGACAACATAGAAATAATCCAACACAAACAAGTAAAAAATTGTGATAATTGGTCCTTGACCAGTACCGTCAACAAAATGTTCTGCACCTGTTAAGAGATCTGGATGATGATGATTGTGATTATGACACTGAAAGTGAAAATGAATTTACATATAGGATACACTTATTAATGTCTTTTACAAGAGAATAAACAACATTGACAAACAAATATATAAATCAATATTGAATAAACTTAATACATTTTCTTTTTTGTCCACTGAATAAGCAGTTATTTGTCTTCTAAACTAATATCCCTTTCAATAGGTGGGCCTAGATATTTTTGGGTGGGCCTGTAAAATTACTGAAGCACAGGCCCACAAAAGTTAAGCGTGAAGACTGAGAAGTATCAGATAAGTTAGTTTACGGAATCTGATTACCCCTTCTTCTTCCATTAATTTGCAAACCACCTCTGGTGTATTATCACAAATGACTATTTACACATGCCCAATGGAAACATCTTTCCAACAAACTATTTACAAATGTTAAAAGCCATCGTGGTGGTATATACAATTAAAACTGGTATGTCTAATATATGGCAACTATCTGGAGGCTATCTTTGAATCCTACAAGGTGGAGGCAGTTACGACAGCAGTTGGTAATTCGTTCCATAGACGGATTGCTGATGGAAAAAATGATTGTTGGTGACTTTGTATCCTTGAGTAAAGTAGCAGGAACCTTGTGTCGTGTCCTCTAGTTGTTAGTGCTACACCCCTCGGTATCCTTTGGAGGACCTTGTTAATGTTTGAGTATATATTAATACATGTATATAATTTTACTCCCACCTGTTTTGTGGAATAGTCGAATGCAAGTCAAATCTCCCCACTGCAAAATCCCCCCCACATTAATCAAAATTTCCCCCATTAATCAAAATAATGAAGAAATTAATTTGTACATAAAATCGAGTTATGTACAATAATTTTGCCTTTTTGTTTTCATTCAAAAAATCATGAGAGATCCGACCGAACATGATTACATCATAATTGCTTTTATAAGCCAGTTAACTTGAGATCAATATTTTTATATTATCGCTTGTAAATCAGTTTGATAATCGCAATGTATAATATCTTTAATATTTTTCGTATCAATGTGGAGTTTTAATTGAAATATTGGTGTAATGGTTAGCATGCTCCCCTCGAGTGCGGTAGATCGTGGGTTCGAGTCCTGATCGGGTAAACCAAAGACTATAAAATTGGTATTTGTTGCTTCCCCGCTAAGCACGCAGTATTAAGGAGAAAGAGCAAAGACTGGTTGGCTCGGTATCAGGATAATGGCTCCTTGATGTAGATATGTCTATCCGCGGATTCAGTGAGCTAGCACTATAAAAATCCAACTTAGCATGTCATTTGTTGAAATTATAATGGTAGCAGGTTTATATAATTTCATTACCAGCTTGGGCAAGCTTATGGCTTCGCAACAAGTTTTTATTGCAATATCTAGAATATGTATCATTGGCTTGGGTCTGTCTCCTTGATGTGCTTCCGATTGGAACATAAAATAAAAAAAAAAAATCAGGCTACTAATTAATTATTACATAAACAGTGCATCTATGCTTTAAAAAGAAATGCTTGATTAAAAGAACTTAGACATTAATTATTACAGACAGACTTTTTATTATTCAATTCTTTATTACCATAAACCATTAAGTTTATCAGTATATAAACACAACATACATTCACAAGTGATACAACACATCATTATATGTCAGAAATAAATGTTAAACAAAAATTAAACAATAACGTTTCCAATTACATATATCGTGGCGTTATCAGTTCTCGATAGTCATCTATTTTTTTGATAGTTTTGCGCGTTTGCAATTTGACAGTTTTCACGAAATCGCACATGTTTTCTGTTCGCTTGGATTTTACCTACAGAGCATAACCTCGCTTGACCAAAGCAAAAAATCACCATGTTACGTATTAAGTTATGTAAATAAACATAGTTTCCTTCTACCCCAAGTTTATGGCCTTTCTCTTATTCCGAAAACTAGACCAACGTCCCCATTTTCCCTCAGAAAATCCTGGTTATCAATGTAAACAAAAGGTGAACAGTAATGAAGGTCAAGTACATGCAAGTCATGAATAACTGAAGTTATAGCTGAAAAATGCACAATTATTGAGAACAGATGACGTAGTTCACAAAATGAAAATGTCAGAAATCAGCACACTTGAAAATCATTGATCTGGAGTGAAATATTATTGAAGCATACATAGGGATAGTATCAGTGTGGGAAACGTTTTTTTCTCTCTTATCTCGCCATTTTGGCTAGTTGCTTCAAAATTGAACTCGCCAAATTAGAATTGCACTTGCCAAAAAATTAATTGCTGCAAAATCCGACCGACAATTTTATAACATCTACCTTTTAACCATATATAGAGTCCACCCAAACCCAATTTTATTTGATATCATCAAGTTTTACTCTACGGAATCCGTATTTAAGATAATCTGAATCATTTGCATTGAACTTTGGGAGGTATATATTAATTTTATTTGATCCCGGTTCGGAATAGGATGCCATCTTTTAGCATTTTCTATCAATAAGAGAAATCAATATGGCAGACGTGAAACATTGCACCGCTAGTCCTATCAACGATTTTGAAGGATTTCTTCACATCTTTTATTGTCGAATCAAAAATTTTACCGAGTCATTGACTGAGAAACTACTTCGTCAAGTTGGTTGAAAGGGGCGAGTGCAAAATAATCGGAACTCGCCTCACGATGTTCAGTGGACGGATTGTCGAGTTTTTACACAAACGTACTCTCTGAATTTTTTCTCTTCTCGCTTTTGGCGAGCGGTGGTTTCTTTCACTGTAGTATGTAAATGAAGAAAAACGTATGATAAAATAATATAAACAAAATCATAGATTTTTATTGTGCATACGGGAAGTGGACAAACAAGTTTGTTATGTTATCGAGAACCGCTAACACCAGGAAGGCAGGATACTGTAATTTTTCCGTTGTCAAAATTAATAATAATGCTAGTAACAGTAATAATAATTACTATCATTATTTTTTCTTTAATGTCGGGGCGATTTTGATTAATGTGGGGGCGATTTGACCAGGTACCGAATAGTCAATGTTATTCATCATGTCGGCCGGCAGAATGGCCGGCATAGTTGAAAACGTGATATTCTAATAGAGCATTTAGAGGGTTAAATAAACTCCGATATGTTGTACTTTCGTTTGAAATATTATATATATATAGTATAGCAAGACATCCTTGTGTCTAAAATATAGAACATAATGCCAACAATACAAAGGAAATCACCTTCCATTGAACAGAATCAGGGTAGACAGATATCGATATAAATAGAGTTTGTAATGCCCGGATGAGATTCAAAAATTTCTTTTTAGGTCCAAATAACGGAGACGGATGTTAATATCCGAATGTAGCAATAAAGATATGGACCACCGGAACCCCCCTGGATTCGCCAATGGTTATCTACTAATTTATTCTTAAGAATTTCAACTGTTTACAGTACACCGAGACACAACATAATTAGTTTTAAACTAAACAAACTATTTTGTGGTAGCTTGTTTGTTTGTAATCGATCATTTTAAATAAAGATCAGTAACTATAGAATGGCAGTGTCCATCAATGACGCATAACTATGAATGATACAATTATTAGTTCTACTGTCAGAGTGTGGATTTGTTTTACCGAACATAATTATACCAATTTATCATATTATGTTCATTTCAAATGATGAACTAAACGGTAACAGCATTCTCTAAATTAAACTACTACTATGAGGGGGGAAGGACCCTTTTCAGGACTCCGGGATGGTGTTTTTTTAAGCTCGAGAATTCGGGATTGACCATTTCGGGATTCGGGATTGAAATTTTATTATATTCGGGACTTCTGGATTTCAAGTTTTTTAGTTCGGGAATAAGGGGATTTCAAGTTTTTTAGTTCGGGGTTTCGGGGTCAGACCCCCTCTACTATATCAGCACAACTATTTGTTGCTTCGTTTCATGATCAAATTATTATAAAATTGAGCCATCTTGATAAATGCGTTTGTCTCCATCTTTTTTGATTGATCTACCGAAAGTGGTAGCACTATAATACCATATTCACACGTATTCCGGATTGAAACTGAATCATTAGATCGAATTTAAATCCGTTATAATTGCCGTATCGGATTTGAAATCAGTTAGCGTTCGCATATGGTCAACCAATGCGTAATTGTTCGTCTGCATTGAATTTATCTGTGGTTTGCATATTGACTAGAAATTGTACTGAGGGATCTGGTGTTTGTTTAGATCGGATGAGGGATTTTTTCCGATTCGTCAACAAATGGTCATCAGGAGACATTGGAAACATTGTTAGTTTTTCAAGAAACACTGAAGCGATGGTATGGAAACGTGATTTGTATGTTCATTTTAAGGTCCTTGACAGGTCTTGTTACTTTTTGAGCCCATCGGAAATTCAAAATCGTTGCCAGCGGAGGTCAAAGTTTGCTTTGAAACCATATGTAAAGCAACATTTTCATGGTCTACTTGGAAAACACTGAACAGAATTTAACCACACTTGGCAGAGGTGTTCACTATTATGTCCTACGCAAGTGTTGTTACTTTTCATGCTGATTCGTTAAAAAATGAATAAAAGAAGAATGTGTCTGAGGACACGGAGTTCTCCGCTTTCAGCTAAGTGGGCCTAACTTCCAAGCCGTATATGGGATCTGGCTGCAATTGAACCTGACCTGCATATTATGGTTGTATACATTGTCTTGAAATTTCAGAGTCCTTTACAGGTGATAATGGTTTTTATGCCGATCGGAAATTCAATTGGTCGACAGCGAAGGTCAAAATTGCTTTGAAAACCTATGAATTACATTTTCGTAATCTCATTGAGAACCACTGACCATAATTTAACCAATTTAACTTTGAGGGTGTTCACTATGAGGTACTACACAAGTGTTGTTTCTTTGGTGCAGATCGATAGGAGACTTTGAACATTCTGATTAATCGATTTTCAAGAACCACTGAAGCATTGTCGGGGGAAATTTATTAAAGTAGTCGTCCTCCTCACTACCTTTCTCTCCATCCTCTTCCTCACTGCCTCTCTCTCTCCTTCTTCTCCATCCTCCTCCTCACTACCTCTCTCCCTCCTTCCTCTTCTCTACTTCTCTCCCTCCTTGCTCTCCTCTTCTTACTACCTCTCTCCCTTCTTCCTCTCCCTCCTACTCACTGCCTCTCTCCCTCCTTCCTCTCAATCCTCCTCCTCACTACTTCTCCTCCCTCATTCCTCTCCATCCACTTCCTCATTACCTATCTCCCCTTCCTCTCAGTCATCCTCACTACCTCTCTCCCTCCTTCTTCCTCTTCTCTACTTCTCTCCCTCCTTGCTCTCCTCTTCTTACTACCTCTCTCCCTTCTTCCTCTCCCTCCTACTCACTGCCTCTCCCTCCTTTCTCTCAATCCTCCTCCTCACTACTTCTCCTCCCTCATTCCTCTCCATCCACTTCATCACTATCTCTCTCCCTCCTTCCTCTGAGTCATCCTCTCCCCCTCCTTCCTCTCAATCCTCCACCTCACTACCTCTCTCTCCTTCTCCATCCTTCTCACTACCTCTCCCTCCTTCCTCTGGCATCCTCCTCACTACCGCTCTCCTTCCTTCCTCTCAATCCTCCTCACTACTTCTCTCCCTCATTCCTATCCATCTTCCTCACTACCTCTCTCCCTCTTTCCTCTCAGTCATCCTCACTACCTCTCTCCCTCCTTCCTCTCAGTCATCCTGACTACCTCTCTTCTTCCTTCCTCCCAGTCATCCTCACCACCTCTCCATCCTTCATTCCTTTCAATCCGCCACCTCATTACCTCTTCTCTTTCCTGTAATATTATCATCCACCTCATTACCTCTGTCTTTCTTCCGTCTCCATCCTCCTTATTAACTCTTCCTAATTACCTTCTCCGTATACTTTTCTCCTCCGTCGTCATCATCATCCTCCTTATTACCTCCTCCTCACTACTTCTCCCCTCCTCGTTTACCTTTATCACTTCGTCCTTTCTATCCTCTTCCTTCAAATCTCCTCTTCAATACCTGTTTCACTACTTCCTCATCATTATCCTCCTCACTATCTCCATCCTTTCCCATATTGACTCCCTCCCTAATTCCTCCCCGTCATCCTCCTTATTTTATACCTCTAGTATCTCTCCTTCCTCTCCATCGTCTTTTTACCATTCTCCCTCCGTCCTCTCTATCCTTCTCTTTATATTCCTTCCTTCCTGCCCTCTTCCTCATACCTGTCAGCTGTGCCTTCCAGCACTTAGCAAACTTGAGTTTTTCTCACTTGCACCAAGGAAGATCGCTTTATCACTCAAGTGTTTTTCCCATCCTTTCCTCCTACCTCCTTATCCGTTCTCACTCCATGTTCATGCTTGCCTTAGTTATTACTATTATCATTGTTGATACCCTCTTTCGTCCACATTTAACTATTATGTCTTCCACCATATACATGAATATAAGTGTACACAAGAAAAACCCTATTAAAAAAGGAGAGGGGAAAAACTAGTATGAGGGGAAAAATGAGTATGGGTTAACACATACTTGGATTTCCGGGGGGAACATTCAGTATATACTCATTTTTCCGGGGGGGGGGGGGGGGGAATCTCAGTATATACTCATTTTTCCGGGGGGAAAACTGAGTATATACTCATTTTTCCGGGGAGAAAAATGAGTATGGGGGGAAAATGAGTATGTAACACCGGTATACTGTACTCGGTGTACCACTGAGAAATATCTGTAGGAAATCGCAGACTGGAAATGTGATCTTTTTCAGTACTTAAAACAATATAAAAGATAAAACCATCAAGCACAAATTGTTTATTACAGGCTCATTGTTGATGATGGGCCTTTTTCTGGTAGAGACTCTATGCACACACCTCGGAGAGACTAGAACATGACATGGTTAGAAAACATCATGTCTCTAGATCTTAGCTAATAAATGTTTGTGGATTAAAATCAAAACTTTTGTAATTCCCGAATTTCTTGACTTAATTAGGCATTATCATAATATTCAGTTTCTTTTGTGAAATTAAATTAGATTCGTATATCGATGTACTTGATTTACCGGTACAGTTTTGTTACAAAAAATCGTTAAAAAAACTTGCTAGAAAATCAGGTGGCATTATTAATATTACAATATACAAAAATAATAATGAAACATTATTATCAAAGTTCCTTAATTCTGAATCTGAATATGTTCAGTGGGTGGAGTTAAGTGCATTAATTTCGAGTGTAAATAAAAATATTTTGTTTGGATGTGTGTATGTATCTCATGAGAATTCTAAATACTCATCGGAGGAAGCTTTTAACGAGATTGAAAACATACACATAGGTGTTCCTTCTATTTTTGAGTATTTTTTCAATTAATTAGCGCTTTCAATGCTAAAACATCTTATTTGAAGGATTTTTTTAAAATCCGATGAAAATTACAGAGAATTTGAGATATAGTAGATGACGAGGATTTACTAAAAGAATCCCATGATTACAAATATGTATTTCTTAATGGTGTCGCTGTACAACAGTACCACAGGCACTTGTTTCATTCAAAAAATATATTTTGAATGAAACAAGTAAGAGGAGGGGGCATATATTTTTTGAATGAAACAAGTGCCTGTGAACAGTACACTGAAGACAAACCGCCACACATAAATAGACACGAACAAGTTAAATTAAGAGGAAACAATAAACAATTTTATTTAAAATACAATGTGTAAACAGAAAATTAGAAAAGGAGAATAATTCCATGTCTCAAATGCCTTTGTGTACTTCCCGAATCTATTTATAAACTTTGGTCCTTCAGTAGAACCATCTTGGATTTCTGATGGGTACAAAAATCACATACTTTGAAAAGAACCATTTTAGCATCATTCACACCTATAGTATAAAAAAAAAAGCTTCAAATTATCAAATTAAATTGTATTTGTGGGCATGGCAGCATTGTTGCCTTTTGGATTAATAACAATTTTGTTAATTATTTTGCAAGATTTTATGAACTTCCGGCCCACTGGTTATGCAAAATTGTATTCATGGAGCTAAAAAAAAAATCCGAATGTGTGGAATGGAAGTATGTAAATAATATGAAAAATATTTTCCATTTTTTTTTTATTTGATTTGATTTATTGTGTTTACCACCACTTTCAGCAATATTTCAGCTATATCATGGGAAGCCGGACAACCCGGAGATATATATCAAATGTCCATCGCACGCACTGACCATTTATCTTGACCCGAAATGATAAATACGCATCATATACTATAAACACATGTCAGTGTAAACCTCAACAGATAGAAGAATTGAAGAGCGTAAGATGTTTTTTATTGATAAATGTCTTTAATTGTGTGTTAATTAATGATTATATACTATGAGTAATAATTTCTTTTTTAGAATAATCACGCGTAAAAACAGAGCTTGACCTTAGAAAACCCTTTGACTTCTGATAAGGCTATACGTTTCAACATCGTCTGCATTGAGGATTAAATTTCAATTGATCTGACCTCGATTTCGTCCGTTTATTAAGTACAATGCATTCTATAACGGGGACATTTACAATGCACAACAAAATACAATTTTAACAGTTCGATTGTTTATCAAGTTCAATTCATTCTATCATAACGACAATGCATGACAATATACAATGTTAACAGTTAGATCTTAAAATTTTGTCCTCGTTTCCTTTTAAATCAACGGTGGAAAAGTCTTTCACTACATTGTATGTCCGACAGCTCCATTCCTCGATGTCTCCGTTTGAAGTAGTACAGGCAATACAGTCCGCAGGTGTCGGTGTCGTCGGGTTGGATTCGACACAAACAGTAGTAGTATTGCCGCGGTCCGTTGACGATCAGGACGTTGGGGGAAACGGCAGTGATTCGTCTCCGGTGCGTTTCCCAGCGAATCGAAAAATTCGGCGGGTCCCACGAGGGGAAAGTGAAACGCCACCCAGTGACTTCCGACACGGTCGCAGGTGTCCGTATTGACGATGAACGTGCGCGGCCTGACTCCCACGTGGGCCGGTAACTCGTCGGCGCAGCACAGGTCGCGGGATAGCCCTTTAAACAGCTCTCTATCTGGAGATTGGTCATCACAGTCTCCACTTTTCTTCTCGAGGAGAGACGCCATGCTTAGACATTTTCGACACAAACACGGAACCAGTCAACCGTATCCACAGAATCATCGTGCGTATCCACCACCGCCTTTTTGATTGTATGCGGGTTAACACAGGTCTTGGTTCTCATTGAATCTGTAATAGTGAAAAAAAGGGGGGGGGGGGTATATGTGAATTGATGATGATATCAATGGATTCTCGAACAATATCAGCATTTTAATACTTTTGACACGGGGATTGTAAATGAACTGATACATGATAAAAACTAAAGACACGTACGTGAGTAAATTATGTATTTTGTTTCATATTTTTGATCTTTTTAATTTTTTTAATTCGTGCGAGGTCAGGTCCGGAGTGGGGCTATGATTGGTGAACACATATCAATATGGATGTCACTCTTCCGTTTTGAGTCATCATGCGCTCGGGACGGCGGTATGTGATGAATCCAACGAAGGGGGACCATATTTGGTCGTCGGGGTGCGGGGAATTCTTTTACCGTGAGTCATACTGCGACGAGAGGGTCGTCATAACCATATATGAATTTCAAATGTTTTGTGACGTCAGTTCCGGGGGTTATGCCCTTATAGGGTATATGGGCGGGGCATACCCTTATATGGGAACGCCGCAACGCCGCAGGTTTTTAGGGTGCCTAAAATTGATCACTCCCTACTACTTGTAAACACGGAATCAATACCGAAATGCGGAATTGTCTCTACCGTAACAGTCTTTGCCGTCACAATTTCATATTACAGTCGTGACGGTAAAGACAACCACACTTTTATTTAGCATCATGAATGACTTTGAGCACCGTTAAAGGTGCTATATTCAATCTCGTGCATTTGATTTATGTTGGTAGTTGTTATTTTAAACCAAAATGTCTTTACCGTCACATACGTTTTCTTTACCGTCACAAATTTTCCATTCCGTCACGAACTCAAAAATGATTTATGTATATTATATTTGTAATTATACAACATATGTAACCTTAAATGACACTGTAGTAGCACATATATAACCCAGTTCAGTTAGTTTTGCTAAAGAATATAGCAAAAATATATATACATCCCGGATCTCAACTTTGAAATTATGTCACACAAACCTTTTCAATACTTCGTAGATATAAAAAAATATATATAAGTAATTATACATGTATCAACAGAACAATTTATTCGTTTATAATCATATCGGTATTTATAATTTATGTTGAAGAAAAAGTAAGAAAATATGCGTCTAAGGTATTGTGACGGTATTAAGACAAATATTTCCCCCACACGAGAATAAAAGACGTAGAAAAAAATTATTTCTGATAAAACAGCTTGCCAACCACTTAATTATGTCTCAATGATGGTTAATTAAACGAACTGTACAAAATGAACCATTTTTGACAAAATTCCCTTTCATACTGACAAATCTCGGTATTTGGAAAAGTTGTCGGAGAATGACCCGTTTCTTAGTAATGTGGAACTCAGAAGTATAATCAAATGTGCAAGTTTTTTTAAATAGTAGTTGTTTCAAAACTACATTTCCTTGTAATGGAGATGGAGTTCACGATCGTCTTGTAGTTGGATTTACATCAGCCTATGCAATAGAGCTGAAAATGCACATTCCCGATTTGATTCTAAAATTATACGTTTTTGTACTTTTTTGTGAGTTATTTCCCTTACAACATGTTACACACAGTCTAGCAAAAGCAATTGAACGGACAAATAATTTGAGTATACTTTTCTAATAATTTGTAGACATTGAACGCTCGAAAAAAAAAAGGATAGTTGTATAGGGAATAGAAAATTCACAAGTTGTGACAAAATTGAAATTTTGAACAGATTAGTGGAACAATATATGTTATTTTCATTGAACTTTGACAAAAATGAGACCCATGTGTCCACCTTAAAGGGAAATAACTCCTGTAAAACGTATGATTTCAGAATCAAAGTCAGAAATGTACAAAAATGGTCAATAGATCGCTATCAACAATGCAATTACAAGTTAGATTTTGTCATCCTTGCGAAATGTCCTCGTTACAACCTTAAGTAATCCAGTTTACCACTTACTTCCAATCGGTCGGTGATTTTCTGCAAGTAATCTGGTTTCCCCAACTAATAGCTTTAACTTGCAGCCACAGTATAGACGAAATATTGTTGAAAGTGGCGTTAAACACCCATAAATATAATATGGATATGCATAATAATGTACTAACGATCAGTATTGGTTTGGCCTTTATTAATCCCAAACCGCCTCTGTGGTGTAATGATTGACTTGTCCGTCTCCAGTGTGGTAAACGTTAGTTTTATTAGTGATGGGGCCCAACACTGTTATTTACCAGGGCACGGGTGGCTCAATGAGTTAAGTAGTTGGATTACCTAACAACTCATACAAGCCTATCACCAATACGGCGTGGGTTTGCGCCCAGCTTTGTAAATTACAAAAAAGGGTGCACTCGACGCGCATCCGCAAGTGATCAAGTTTACCAGTTGTTTGCCCATGGTCGGTGGTTCTCACCTGTATTCTGGCTTTTTCCACCACTAAAACTGGTCGCCATGATATAGCTGAAAATGGCGCTAAACCCAATAAAGCAATCAATCAATCAACTATTATTTATCAATAACGAATCGAACAGGCCTTTACTATATAATTGGACTAATATATAAAATATTATGATTCATTAAACACTATTCTGAAAACTGTTTTTAACTATCATTAATGGAGATTATCAAGTGTATAAAGAAGCAATCGCAGTCGGGATAGTATGGTAGTTGGATTTACAGCTACCTGTGCAATCAGTGCCAATCACCACTGAGGATGTGAGTTCGAATCCTGCTCATGGCGAGGGGTAGTCCGAGATTCCTCTGTCGTTTAACGGCTTTTATAAAGTTGCTGTAGCCGTTCAACGTCAGAGGGTAATATATACAGATTACAGCGGATTTGCCTCTCCAGCTCTAGGGTCGGCACATTTCCACGTTTCGTGGCTATCGGATTTTATTTTCTATCAAAAACCCTTATATAAATCGCTTCACCAATCATTTTTCTATTCATTCATAACCATCTTACCCTCAGAAAGTGGTGTTACACTCCATTACAGCACGATTTTGCCTTAGATCCTATTATTCCGCCATTTAACTTCCATTTTCGAATCTACACACGTGATCTCGCGATACTAACTGAATGATGACAGCAACGCATTGCATGATGGGAGCTAATTAATGCAGCGTGCCAAATTATTTGGAGCATTATTTGCATACGTAAACAACATTCAAATCACATGGAAGACGATACATTTAAGCGTATTCTGCAGGACAAACAGTCCATCAACAGATCAAAGCAGAGCAGAAGGAAATAATTCAGAATGTGTTGGAAAGAAAAGATTCAATGGCAGAGTGTTACCAACGGGCTTCGGAAAGAGCATGTGTTACGTTCCCCCTTTTTGGACAAGGTACTACAACATTTTTTTTTCTTATGGTTATCTGTAATTCACTAAATTTGCTGTTAAAATCATTACCAATCAATATAATCAACTGTATTAAATGTTATGTTAATTGTTCCGCCTTAACAGACACCTATGATTGGCAATAAAAATATTTGTTTGTTTGTTTATATGCAAATCATCTCCCATGATACATTGCGGTAATCGTAGTTTTCTCGTAGTCACGTGACAAATGTTTGAAAAAATGGAAGATAAATGTCGAAATCATAGGTTCTAAGGCAAAATCGTGCTGTAATGGAGTGTAACACCACTTTCTGAGGGTAAGATGTTTATGAATGAATAGAAAAATGATCGGTGAAGCGATTTATATAAGGGTTTATGATAGAAAATAAAATTCGATAGCCACGAAACGTGGAAATGTGCTGACCCAGAGTTGGAGAAGCAAATCCGCTGTTTTCCGTATGTATTGCCCTCTGACGCTGAACGGCTACAGCAACTCTATAAAAGCCGTTAAACGACAGAGGAATCTCAGACTAGGCGAGGGGTACTCGATACAACTTTATGTGGCAAAGTTTGTCAGTAACTTGCGGCAGGTCAGTGGTTTTCTCTGGGTACTTTGATTTCATACATCAAAACATCAAAGCTAACGGCCACGATATCATTTAAATATTATTGAGTGGCGTTAAACACCATAACCCTTTAAGTGTATAATTATATTTTATTTTATTTTACAATAAAGAAATATTCCTAAAAAGACATATATCTCTGTCAATCTCAGTTTGTAGTCAATCGTTCAACAAGCATAATTCAGAAGCATGGAATCCTTATTCTTTTCTTTTAGGTCTCGGCGGTTATGCCTTGTCTCCTCAAATATTTCAATGTTTTCTTGACAGATTTTCTAAATCCTACCGAAAGCCAACTAAATATTAAAAAATTGACCGGAATTCCCATAATAAACAAGGCCATGTTAACAACGCCACTATATTCTATGATATGAAAAATGGTCGGATCATATTTCTGCATGTCGAGGTAAATCACTAGTAAATTTGGCGCTGTAAAAGTAGCAAACATAATAGTAGACGCCATTGTTACTTCCACCAATCTTTCTGATGTCTCCACTATTGCCGTTCTACCCAAGTTGAACTGCTTCCGGAATTTAATTTGTTTCCGGATAATAAAGACGGTTTTGATGCTTAAGAAGGACAACAAGATGAATGGCAGCAAAGAATCCAAGGCAATACTTGCAATTCTGATTTCTTTGTATTCATCTTTAAGGTAAGTATAATCTTGTTTTGAAAAAAATCCAGGCTTTCGACAAATAGCTATCGTTTCCATCTTCGTCTTGTCAATGATGACAACTCTCTCAAAATCAATTAAAAGAAACCATACAGTAGAAAAAGAACAAGAAACAACTATGATAACTATGAAAAATGCTATAACACTCCGTTCATTGAATATCGCTTTATACTTAATGGGTTTAGATAAAATGATAAATCTCTGGAAAGCCTGTCCAACCTTCAACCATTGAGAGATCATGTACAAATTACGTGGAATTAATTGGGTGACAATTTCAAAAGCATAGCACATTTCATATTGAAGATAATTTTGTTTGAGCGTAAAAACATACGCATAGACAACATCTTGCGGAATAAGCATCAGAAGATCAATACAACTATATAATGTCATGAAGCCAAATTTTCTAACATACTCTCTTGTCCAGAGAGCACGAATTAATATTATTAGCCAAACTGTTAGAAGAAAGAGTACAATAGGCTGACAGTAAATGAAATATGTCTTAGTTAAAGTGCCATATTCAGCTTTGGGGTTATAGTAACTCATTTCTGTATACGAAGACCCAAGTGCTGCTCTTTCCATGAAGTCCTTCCACCATTCAGCGCCGTCAAAAGACATTGTAATTACGTAAGGTGGTAAATCTGGAAAAAAAAGATAAAGAGTGATTTGAATATTTGCTATTTAACATCAATTAAGAAAAATAAAAAATGAGATTTAAAAATGTGACACTATGGTGGTCCTACTGTGGGAGATTTTATTGTCTAAGGAAAAAGTGGGTACGGTTGATATTGTCTGAAACTAAGCATAGTAACGTACAACAAAACGACCACTTTTACTATATCGTTGATAAAAATGAACTATTGCAAGTTGTCTTTTACAGGTAGGGGCGTGACAATCTACTTACAATAGGAATTATTCTCTCACGCGTCGTTAGAGTGTTGTATATTTGAAAGGACAAACAACGATATACAAAACACTACACAGACAACTACTGATCGAACAACACGAACCCACTTAAAAGCGGGGTTGATCTCAGGCGCCCTTCTACAAACATCTGGAGGAAAAGACGAACCGAACAACGTTTTATGCGGAAATCGTAACGGACATCACAACAGGGAACTCAAAACGTAAAGACACATAATAGGACAACACAAAAAACTAAGCAGATAAGCAACACGAACCCCACCAAAAACTGGAATGCTTTATTATCCTTCCATTCATATCGACCCGGAGTTTCGCTTTGATCGGTATGGAGTCTAGGGATAATAACCTGGCTGAAATGTGTTTAACCTTTTGATATCTACCTCAAACCTTAACACCGTCACTTTTTATTGAAAGTGTCTGTACAAAGCCACGATGTTGAGCGATCATGCATTTGTGTCTTAGGGGTTTCGATTTTTTCCCTCTTTCTACGATTTTTCTATTGAATTGGTTACTCTGACAATGCTGTATTTTTGTTTACTATTGAATTGTTTACTCTGACAATGCTGTAGTTTTTTTCTCCCTTTGTTTTAATTCTGTTTTTCATCATATTGTGGAATTGTGCAAGACTAAAGATTCATTTTGATTATAGATTATCCTACTGATTGAAATAAAAACGTAGATATATAATTTAGTGCGCACGGCGCGTTTCTGGTATAACATTCATAAGGTACGCTCAATGTCAAAAGAATGCAACGCCAAATAATCCAAAAGTCTTAGGAAGCAAAATAAAATCAAAAGGCCTAATTCGGTTATTATAATTTTTTGACAATATATTAAAAAGTTTAACTTACAGAATTTCTGTTTCCTGCTTATGGTTTTGATATATCTGTCATACAATATTGGTTGTAATAGTCTTCCCTGATTATATACCAAAATATTAGAAGATATATGATTTGTGAGAATATTATAATTTGATACGTGCTAATGATATAATACAAAATCAATAATCGTTTAACACTATGCTATTTATCCCTACAGCCGAAGAAAAAAATGTCAGATTGTATAATGCATGGGAGATAATCTGATTAATGTGGAGCCAATATTGGTGTTATGGTTTGAGATTATGGTATATATATACAACCACTTTCAACAATATTTCAGTTATATCTTGGTAGTCAGTTTAATTGGTGGAGGAAACCAGAGTAGCCTTAGAAAACCACTGATCTGCCGCAAGTCAATAAAAATCTTTATCACATAATGTTGTATCAAGTACATCTCGCCTGAGAGTGATTCGTACTCAAAACGTTAGTGGTGATAGGAACTGATTGCATAGGTAGTTGTAAATCCAACGACAGTCACGACTACCCCTCATAATACTGTAAAAGGACGTGTTGGTCTACAGTAGTGTAAATTGTCGATATTTTAATTGAAACGCCACAGTCTACCCGACAGACATTTAGCTGATGACATGACGTTAAACAGGAATGATTCACAATGTATCTAACGTCATAGTCTACTCGACAGGTGTTTAGCTGATGACATGACGTTAAACAGGAATGATTCACAATGTATCTAAGGTCATAGTCTACCCGACAGGTGTTTAGCTGATGACATGACGTTAAACAGGAATGGTTCACAATGTATCTAACGTCATAGTCTACCCGACATGTGTTTATCTGATGACATGACGTTAAACAGGAATGGTTCACAATGTATCTAAGGTCATAGTCTACTCGACAGGTGTTTAGCTGATGACATGACGTTAAACAGGAATGATTCACAATGTATCTAACGTCATAGTCTACCCGACAGGAGTTTAGCTGATGACATGACGTTAAACAGGAATGATTCACAATGTATCTAACGTCATAGTCTACTCGACAGGAGTTTAACTGATGACATGACGTTAAACAGGAATGATTCACAATGTATCTAACGTCATAGTCTACCCGACAGGTGTTTAGCTGATGACATGACGTTAAACAGGAATGGTTCACAATGTATCTAAGGTCATAGTCTACTCGACAGGTGTTTAACTGATGACATGACTTTAAACAGGAATTGTTCACAATGTATCTGACGTCATAGTCTACCAGACAGGTATTTTTCTGATGACATGACGTTAAACAGGAATGATTCACAATGTATCTAACGTCATAGTCTACCAGACAGGTATTTTTCTGATGACATGACGTTAAACAGGAATGATTCACAATGTATCTAACGTCATAGTCTACCCGACAGGTATTTTTCTGATGACATGACGTTAAACAGGAATGATTCACAATGTATCTAACGTCATAGTCTACCAGACAGGTATTTTTCTGATGACATGACGTTAAACAGGAATAATTCACAATGTATCTGACGTCATAGTCTACCAGACAGGTATTTTTCTGATGACATGACGTTAAACAGGAATAATTCACAATGTATCTGACGTCATACTCTACCAGACAGGTATTTTTGTAATGACATGACGTTAAACAGGAATGATTCACAATACATCTAACGTCATACTCTACCCAAGAGGTGTTTAGCTGATGACATGACGTTAAACAGGAATGATTCACAATGTATCTGAGGTCATAGTCTACCAGACAGGTGTTTAGCTGATGACATGACGTTAAACAGGAATGATTCACAATGTATCTAACGGCATAGTTTACCAAACCGGTGTTTAGCTGATGACATGACGTTAAACAGGAATGATTCACAATACATCTAACATCATAGTCTACCAGACAGGTGTTTAGATGGTATGTCTTAAAGCAAGAACAAAACCAAGGAACATCAACTATATATCTGACATCACAGTCTACCAGACAGGCGTTTAAGTGGTAAGGTAACAATGTATATAACGTCATAGTCCACCATACACGTGATTAGGCAGAAGGTTCAAAACGTAACGGAAAAATGACAATGTACCTAACGTTATGGTTTACCCGAGAGATGTATAGGTGGTAGGTTTAGAACAAGAAATTAAAGAGAGATGATTGGCAATCTCTCTAACGTTATGGTTTACCCGACAGATGTATTGGTGGTAGGCTTAGAACAAGAAATTAAAGAGAGATGATTGGCAATCTCTCTAACGTTATGGTTTACCCGACAGATGTATTGGTGGTAGGCTTAGAACAAGAAATTAAAGAGAGATGATTGACAATCTCTCTAACGTTATGGTTTACCCGACAGATGTATTGGTGGTAGGCTTAGAACAAGAAATTAAAGAGAGATGATTGGCAATCTCTCTAACGTTATGGTTTACCCGACAGATGTATTGGTGGTAGGCTTAGAACAAGAAATTAAAGAGAGATGATTGGCAATCTCTCTAACGTTATGGTTTACCCGACAGATGTATTGGTGGTAGGCTTAGAACAAGAAATTAAAGATAGATGATTGACAATATATCGAACGTTATAGTCTACCCGACAGGTGTTTAAATCGCATGTTTACAACAGGAAGATAAACAGGGATGATTCGCGATGTATCTAACGTCATATTCTACCCGACAGGTGTTTAAATTGTACGCTTACAGCAAGAAGACAAACGGTAACGATTGACAATATATCTAACGTTATTGTCTACCCGACAGGTGTTTAAATCGTATACGATTCGCAATATATCTAACGTCATATTCTACCCGACAGGTGTTTAAATCGTATGTTTAATTTACAACAAGAAGCCGATAAACGGTAACGATTGACAATGTATCTAACATTATAGTTTACCCGACGGGTGTTTAGTTGGTACGTTTTAAAACAAGAAGTTAAACAGGGATGTTCGACAATATAAGCAACGCTATGGTCTAACCGACCTGTATTCAAGTGGTATATTTTAAATAAAAAGCTAAACAAGATGAGAGGCGATTGTTCGCTTGGTTGATATTGGCGGAATTGCTGACCGTCACTGTTTAAGCTTTCTTTTCATAATGATCGACAATGTATCTAACGTCATAGTCTAACCGAGCGCTATTTAAGTGATAAGTTTCAAACAAGAATGTAATCAGGAACATTAACAATGTATATGAAGTCATAATCAATTCTAGAAGTGTTTAGGTGGTAGATTTAAAACACGAACTAGTTAAACAGGAATCGACATGTATATGGTGTTTGTGATCTTCAGAAACAAGATAATCTAAACAATTGAGAATCTGTCAGATATTGGAACAAAATAGAACACATGTTTAAAAATGAGGACTTTATCTTCTAGCGGCAGATCATATTCACCAACACTCAGAAGATCAGTATCGATTTCATCTACATTTAGAAGTAGATCTAGATTAGTTATTTGTATATATTTAATTGACTATATTTGCTTTTTATATTGGGCTATGGTTATGATATTTAAAGCCACTTTCAACAATAGTTCAGATATATCGTGGTGGTCAGTTTTATTGGTGGAGGAAATTGGAGAACCCGGAGAAAACTATCGACCTGCCGCAGGTCACTGACAAAATGTATCACATAATGTTGTATCGAGTACACCTCATATGAGCGGGGTTCGAACTCACAACGTTAGTAATGACAGGCACTGATTGCATAGGTAGTTGTAAGTCCAACTACCATACGATCACGACCACGACGTCCCACCCCCTAAACAATTAAGAATATGTCAGACCTTTAAACAAAATAGAGCACATGTTTGAAAACGAGGACTTTATCTTACAGTGGCAGGTCATACCGAGTATTCACCAAGATTAGTACAATGTAATTTGTATTCTTTTGTAGTATACAGTATATTTACCAAATATTATACTGTGAAAAAATGAAAAACAAAAAATACAACATTGTCCGAACCTTTCAAAAATGCAATCGAAAAATCGTAGAAAGAGTCAAAATCGATACCTCTAACACATATACACAAATACATGATAGCTCACATTCCTTGCTTGGTACAGGCACTTCATTAAACAGTGGTGGGGATACCATGCAAGCAAAAAGCGAACACGTTAATAAAGAATCGTTTTAATAGAGCAAGTCATTAGC
This sequence comes from Bathymodiolus septemdierum, assembly GCA_963383655.1. Taxonomy (NCBI): domain Eukaryota; kingdom Metazoa; phylum Mollusca; class Bivalvia; order Mytilida; family Modiolidae; genus Bathymodiolus; species Bathymodiolus septemdierum. The sequence goes on along the minus strand of OY726528.1, from coordinate 45,155,044 downwards.
ATAGTTATAATAATGGTAAGAAAAGTTTGAATATACTAAAATGGTAATCAGAAGACGTATATCGAAGAAGGACAGACAATACAATGGCCAGAAGAAAAAAACGCCAAACAATGATCTACAAAACACTACACAAAAAACTAAAGATTAAGCAATACGAACGCCACTTAAATTTTCAAATTGGAGGTGATCTCATGTGCTCTCGAATGGTAAGCCGTTCCTGCTCCGCTAGTGGCACCACTCTTTTTAAGACCCAGTGATGATAAGAATGGAATTGTGATTACGACAAACGGATCATTTCCCTGGTGATTTGTACAGATATTACATAATGGTTAACAAAGACATGGGTGGCGACCGTAAAACTTTCGGGGGCGTCGTTGTGGTCGTGATCGTAGGGTAGTTGGATTTATAACTACCTATGAAATCAATACCAGGGGCGGATCCAGCGAGGGGCGCACCCGGCGCGCGCCCCCCCCTAAAATTGGAAAAAAAATGATTTTTGGCGTAAAATCATGATTTTTCACACGAAATACCCCAAAAATGTTCGCGCCTCCCTCCGCTCGGCGCAATTTTTTTTTTAAGTGCGCCCCCCCGAACTTCAAATCCTGGATCCGCCCCTGAATACATATCACCACGAACGTTGTGAGTTCGAATCCCGCGCATGCGAATATTACTGAATACAACGTTATGTGATAAAGATTGTCAGTATCAGTGGCAGGTCGGTGGTTTTCTCCGGGTACTCCGATTTCCTCCACCAATAACACTGATCACCACGATATAGCTGAAATATTGTTGAAAGTGGCGTTAAACACCATAACCCTAACCCTAAAACAGTTGAAGTGATTACTTTAGCTTAAAAACTATAGGACATTTTTGCTCAGAAGTAGCTAACCATTGTTTCACGACCTATACGATTACATTTTCTATATCTAATTAAATCAAATGGATTTGAGCATTTGAGCGGGTTGACGCAGTAAGACACTTTATTCAATTCAACATCAAAGCCGTTAAACCAGGAAGTTTATTGTGGTATATAAATTTAGATAATTTATACTGTATTCGATAGCAGCGCTGAAGGATATTTAATATCAACTCCAAAAATAAAATGTCGTCTGTGTAATGCAGGTGTCTACCACTTAAAACAATAAAAGTATAAATCAAATAGATTACGTTGGACTCAACCGTGATTTCTTGTAACAACATCAAGGTTACTTGATGCATGATTGTGTTATACAATACAGTATATATTTTTAATGTGAGAATAAATATACAATATACGTACATTGTCGGTAAATATACAATTTATTTGTACGAGCTTTAGAAACAGGCAGAATAGCGAGCCTTCGGCGAGCTTTTCAGGCCTGTTTCGCAGCGAGTACAAATGAATTTTATATTTAACGACAATGTACGTATATTGTGTTTATCCTGCAATGTCAAAAAAGTCGGAAAACTTGTCAGATTTAAACAAAAAGGACAGAAACAAGCGTCTTTCCTCGCCTTTCAAAAATGTTGTCAAGGGTGTCTTCTTCGTGGTCATACTTGTCTGCGCCCTCCGCTGTACATAGCTACAGGGTACCAGGAAAGTTTATTCGTAGGCTGAAAAGTTTATTCGTATAGACCTTTTTATTCTTAAAAACATGGGCGCGGCCATTATCGATTTCCGAGTGTGTCCGCCATTAGTAAAGTGTCAAAATCTTATGTTCTCGGGGTTTATTTATACGCTAATGTATGGTTTCTCTAGTGCAGGTGTCACAATATACTGTTATTTCAGCTTGAAATTCAATGATAACACCTGCTGTGAAGTGATTTGTAAACGGAGATATAATGACAACAAATAAATTACCTGGTATGTTTTATTATTTTTGTTTAATTACCGTTATTTTCCCCATACAAAATCAGTATAAATCCTACTTGATAAAAAAAACTGCATGCACTCTTTTTTCCTTTTTTGTTGCTTTTCAAGCATAAAAAAAAGGGGTAATCAAATTAATATTTTGTATGAATTTAAAAAGTAAATATATAAATTATAATATACGCTTTTTGAAATTATTACTATACGATTTAAAGTGAAGTAATAATAATAAAAAGTGTGCCTAACTTATAAGAAAGAACTTAACTTTGAATGTGACATCTTAAGGTGCATTTTTCAATTCTGTTTTATTTTATTTATTTTTTGTTTGTTAAATTGTAAAACAAATTAAAACTTTTTGTCGGTCAATTTCTTTATAGGGATCTGTAGTGAAGATGAAAAGGAATTTAAGTTTTATCAAATTAAAACATCTGAATATCTGAATTTCTTTATCTGAAAAAAAAAAAAGTTTCATGAGGAACCTAATATAACTATTTGCTCCCAGGTTTCAGATACGTGAACCGGACGGGAATTTTTCACCCCATTTGTCTTCTTTTTTTAAATTTCTTTGCTAGGATTTCATAGTTTTATATTGATTTATTCTTTAATTTTATATGTTTTTGAAGATTAATTAAAATTTGATATTGAGGTGTTAAGGAAGTGGTAGCGCTTTCTAGACTTGTAGTCTGCTGAAGGTCGACAGTGTCAACAGCGATGCGATGCTTCCCGGCTTTGGCACTTAGGGGAATAGACAGTCGTGTCATTTTGCATATTGTAGAAAGATAACTATCACTATAACTGATAGTTAACTGTCTATTGCATAACAAGTTATAGCAAAGACATCACTAAAACACAAAAGATTAATTTATGTATTGGGTTGATTCTTAAATGTATTTGATTTGCAATATGACAGTTAAACTCTACCCCCTTCCCACAAAGGGTTAAAAATGATAAATATATATATAACTGAATTATAATGACAACAAATTAAAAGAAAAAAAAATCGTCGAATTTTGTTGCAGGACATCATGTCGTTCATTTTTAATTCTTACAGAATCAAGATTCATTTCAAGATTTATCTACAGAAATGTGATACCTCTTTGTAACTGGTTAATTATTTTATGCCGCTTCTACATGAAAAACAATAATTCCTACACTGCTTACTTTGTTCCCGTTTCCTTTGTTTATAGTATTTAAACTTTCATTTAAGACAACATTTAACTCATTTGTTCCCTTTCTATGTTATCCTCTATCGCATACAGAAGGAACATTATTCCTCCACATATTTGCTACTCTATCATTGTGCAAATGATTGATTGTTTGGTCAATTGCATAAGTGCTCCCTACATCATAAAAATATGCGACTTTGTGAAGTGAAGACAATATTCGAAGGGAACTTAGTTCTTTTGTACAAAATATATACCGTTAGTAAAAAATGTGTGTTGAGGGTTTCCATACCGACAGTTTTTTTGTTGTTGCGTACCCTGTTTTGTATTGAAATTCTGCCACATAAGCAAGGTTAAAATCTGAATAGATACAGATCGATCTGTTAGCCCACATCTGGCAAAATGGCTAATTCTTTAATTTTGATAATATTGATGACCGTATAGATTTGTCCGACCTGGTCCTGAACTTTGTGATTCTGAACAATTTAAACAATAACCGTTTAAGTTCGATTCAATAATCCATATTTCGAAATATTCGGCCAAAATCGCGGGAATAAGCCATAAAATATCAACTGAAGCGTGTTTATCTAATCCAATTATGAATACTGATTAATCGTAACTAGTGTAAACAACCGAGTGTTACACTTTCTTAATGGCTGACGATAGTAACGCCACCTAGCGTCCACGAACGATAACTAGGTAATCATCGATTTCTGAAAACGTCTATAGTACGAAAAGTTTATTCGTCTAGTACGAATAAAGCAAAAATGTATTCGTATAGCATATTTGTACAGCAAATGTACTGATTGCAGGATAAATATACAATGTACGTATATTGTGTTTATCCTGCAATGTCAAAAAAGTCGGAAAACTTGTCAGATTTAAACAAAAAGGACAGAAACAAGCGTCATTCCTCGCCTTTCATAAATGTTGTCAAGGGTGTCTTCTTCGTGGTCCGCGTTATATTAGTACCAGTTTCATACTTGTCTGCGCCTTCCGATGTACATAGCCACAGGGTACCAGGAAAGTTTATTCGTAGGCTGAAAAGTTTATTCGTCTACTACGAATAAAGCACACATTTATTCGTATAGCATATTTGTACAGCAAATGTACTGATTGCAGGATAAATATACAATATATGTACATGGTCGGCAAATATAAAATTTATTTGTACGAGCTTTAGATACAGGTAGAAAAGCGAGCCTTTAGGAGATTTTCTAGCCTGTTTCGCAGCGAGTGTAAATTACTTTTATATTTAACGAAAATGTATGCATAGTGTGTTTATTCTGCAATATTAAAAAGTCCAAAACAACTGCCAAATTGTCTGAAAATAGGTGAAAAAAGCGTCTTTCTAATCGTTTTCAATGGTGAAATCTGTCACGTCAGCGCTTATACTGTTACCCTTTCTTTTTGTTGCTCTACATGAATCGGGTACCAAAAATACTTTATTATTTCCATGACTAAATAACACAAGTTTACTTTACTCCCTTTATTAGTACTCAATATCACACAATCACAAGATGATTAATATTAAACCCTTCTAGAAAAGTATCATGTCAATTGTTATAACCACCGATCATCGGCAAACAACTGGTAAACTGAATCACTTGCGGCTGCGAGTCGAGTGCACCTTTAATGTAATTTACAAAGCCGGGCGCAAACCCACGCCGTTTTGGTGATAGGCTTGTATAAGTTGCTAGGTATAATCCAACTACCTAACTCATTGAGCCACCCGGGCCCTAATATTTTCAGAGCTACCACCCTTTCAAGAGCTGTAGTTCCACAGGCACTTGACCGATGGACCTTAATTTCCCCGTGTTTGCCACGGGGGTACGTATTTTCAGGGCTAGTAACGATGTAGGGCCTCTATTTCTGGGTCTTGGGTCCACACGTATACTAGATGTTTATTTCTAGTATACGTGTGGACCCAGGACCCAGAAATAGAGGCCCTACATCGTTCTAGTATACGTGTGGACCCAGGACCCAGAAATAGAGGCCCTACATCGTTACTAGCCCTGAAAATACGTACTCCCGTGGCAAACGCGGGGAAATTAAGGTCCATCGGTCAAGTGCCTGTGGTAGTTCTTGATCGGCGACTTTTGTTCGTGAAGTTTAGTTTTAACACTGAGCTTGCTTTCTTGCTTGGCCAGTTCAGTATAAAAACTATTATGTAAAATGATAAAAGAGCGAGCTATTTTAATTGAGTAATGTGTCGACGATGAATGACACAATTGTATCTGTGATAATATGATTTACCGATGAAACTATGACTTCTATCACAAGGAAATGCCTGTACCAAGTCAGGGCCATTGCGGTTTTCCCAGTTTTCCGGTTGTTGACTGATTTTGTCTGTTTGTTGACTTATGAGTTTTGCCTTTCTTTGGAAGATTGCTCGGTGTTCGGTAATTTTGTTATTACCCTTATTTTCTATCACAATGATATGTATTAAGTAATAGTTACCGACTGAGATCGAGGTGTTCAAGCTAGATGAACACCTGAGCCCGTGCAAATTGTGCGCCGAGAACGCGTAGCGGTCGAGGTGCTCAAAGCACGGGCGAGGGTGTTTATCTATAGCTTGAACCCGAGATCGAAGTCGGTAACTGACTTACACTCTAGTGATATTGTTTATAAAAAATATATAATATCAAAAATATTGAATTTATTTATTAAATGCAGCCGTTTTTGTCATCGATAAGTCACTTGAACACCTGGCACAGTGCCGAGGTGTTCAAGTGACGTCACTATTTGTCCTGGGTCTAAGACACGTGCGAATTCTTTTGACAAATAGGTATTTCCAAAATTTGAATACCTATCGATAACAATAGAACTAGAGTGTAAACTATGTTCCACACCCTACAACCGGCTATATCAGTGGACAGCAGATGCTATCTGGAACTCCGATCATATCTACGTCACACGGAATGACAGGTAGGAATTTCTTTGACGTTTTTCTTCCATTTTATCTACTTTTTGGATTTTAAATTTATGTCTGATTTGTTGCACTACAAATGAGAAATTTGTATACCAAATATGATCTATAGGTTTTAATATTTAGTAAGTTTTCAATCAATGAAGATAGAATTTGACATTTTCAACAGAGAATTTTTCAGAACATTATAAATTATCTACGTGTCGACCCGTGGGCATTGAGATTGTACCACCCTGAAGCACTTCTGTATAGCCTGAGGCGAAGCCGAAGGCTGTACAGTGGTGCTGAAGGGTGGTACAATCTCAATGCCCACGGGTAGACACGTAGATAACGATTTTATCCCCGGTTTGAAAACAAAAACTGATTTTTAATGGATTTTCTTGTTCTTTTGTCGAAATGAAGATTATCAGTATTACAGTAACCGTACACAGTGCGGGCTTATGTATGGGCACAATGGACAGTTGCCCGGTGGTCCCACAAGCAAATGAACCCCATGCTAATCTACAATGTATGTATGTTGTATACGGCATAATTTTAAATTTTTAAACACTGATTTTGTTGGAAGTATCAATACAAGAAATATATGTTTAATTTTATCGACCATTTATAGCTTTATTTCTGTGAGTGTTTGGTATAGATATGGACCTCAGTGCACTGCTTTGACCGGGGCCTATATTGCTGACAAGACGGCCCTGACCGTACGTCATTCATCATTTACACTTCATGAATATATATCGGCTGTACATAGCATGGTATATGCCAATATTGCTTTTGTATGTTGTTTGCATTAATTGATATTTTCGTAATAAAACTCTTTTCTTATGACTTGAAAGACCATACTTTCATTTTACAGACACCAGCGTCTACTACCCCCTTTAGGCTTTATAATGGTTGATACCACCTGCGTACTAGTACTAGTTAGTCTTCGATGTTTGCACTGTCCATAGTCCAACAATAAAAGATTCCATACTTTTTTCTCATACTTTTCTATTCTACTTCATTTAACTTTCCAATGGATGTCATAGGGGATAAAAAGGTATTTTTAGTATCATTTAATTTCAAATACTAACGTCCTCTCTATAGGCCATGCCTACTCGTATTATTTTGTGATATTCAACTTTCACTTAAATATATACACACTGGCCAGACAGAAATACTGTGCTCGCATCTAGGCAATGCCTTCTCCATATTAAACAAATATACGTGGTACATATTTTGGGTGGTATTATAGTACGATAAAACAAATGAAGAATTGATGTGAAAACAATAATGAGAAATGATTTTAAAATGATTGTATTCAAACAATTGACAATTTCTATAAAGACACAACATGACAACAAAATCAACGTTTCATGTAGCGCGAATCAACAAAATGTTACACTGGTCACTGCTAAACATGACCATCAATACCGTAGGAACTTTAAATCTCTCAACATTATTTGGTGCATTGTTTGTTTTTTCTGCATTTATTGAGACGCTTGATTTTTTTTTCTCTCAAGAAATACGTCCTCCGTTCTCCATTCCATGTTGAATTCAAAGCGCTTTGAGATTATTTACGTTTTACACCATCTTTACATCATGTATAGCAACGTAAAGACCCTCAGTGAAGTTACGCAACTACCAGCCGGTAGCATGGGTTTTGTACCAAAGGGTCATCAACCAATCAAAAGCCGACATTTTTATCAAGCCGGGGATTATAACGTTTTCTCTAAAATTTCAAAAGAAAGCACAAGTTTCTATCATATACATGAAAAATATAGTGTTTCTTCTACCTTCCTGTACAACGGGAACTCGAAGTATTATGTAGTAAGAATATTATACGCAATTTCATTCCAATGGTCAAAATGTTTTGACTATCGGGGACAGCAGATCGGGCTATCACGTACATCAGATCAATGGAGTTAAATGGCAATCGGGAACATGAACAAAATTAAAAGAAATTCCATTGTTTATTAACTTTGTTTCTCTCATTATTGTGCATTATTCATACCGCTCCTCCCTGGCTGCTCCTGACACTTGTAGAAAAATCATTTGTTTCCCGATTTGACACTAAAAAGTCTCGTGAAATTTTTCATGTTCCCGATTGCCATTTAGCTCCACTGATCTGATGAAATTGATCAAAAATGAAATATTACAAAACTTCTAAATATCCTAATTCAATCAAATCTTTTTAAAAGAAGTAATTTTCAAGTTATTTATCAGTTTATCCACGTCAAAGACATTTCCAAAGTCAATGACAATGGAAATCAATACAAGCAAAAGCTAATACTATGGTATTGGACAAACAACTATTTTTTAATGGTTTTCACAGCTTCGAAAATATATTTTTACTTCGGAACAATCTCAATCTTTTGAAATTTAAAGGCAATCATCATTAGCCATGAATTTCAATATTTGAATTATTCTAAACACTAATGGCTCAACTTATTACAGGATAAACCAGAAATAAGAATTCATGTCATTGTTGATCCCGATTGCCAACATCTGCTGTCAGTGATAGTTACTTTCAAAATAATCTGCTGTCCCCGATAGCCAAAACATTTTGACCATTGGAATGAAATTGCGTATAATATTCTTACTACATAACACTTCGAGTTCCCGTTGTACAGGAAGGTAGAAGAAACACTATATTTTTCATGTATATGATAGAAACTTGTGCTTTCTTTTGAAATTTTAGAGAAAACGTTAATGTTCTGAAGAATTCTCTGTTGAAAATGTCAAATTCTATCTTCATTGATTGAAAACTTACTAAATATTAAAACCTATACTGTCATATTTGGTATGCAAATTTCTCATTTGTAGTGCAACAAATCAGACATAAATTTAGAATCCAAAAAGTAGATAAAATGGAAGAAAAACTTCAAAGAAATTCCTACCTGTCATTCCGTGTGACGTAGATCTGAGTTCCCAATAGCATCTGTTGTCCAGATAGCCGGTTGTAGCGTGTGGTTCTGTGATGAGAATGTCTTATATTTATGTTCGCTTATGTTCTGTGATGAGAATGTCTTATATTTATGTTCGTGTATGACTTATGTTCTGTGATGAGAATGTCTTATATTTATGTTCGTGTATGACTTATGTTCTGTGATGAGAATGTCTTATATTTATGTTCGTGTATGACTTATGTTCTGTGATGAGAATGTCTTATATTTATGTTCGTGTATGACTTATGCTTATTTTAATTGTTATAGTTGTTTATTTATTAGACGCAATTGGCAAACATTGGTTTGTGTTGTTCGATTTTTTGTTTTCTGTGTAATGTTTTGTAGATCATTGTTTGTCCTTTAGTCATTATCACGTTTGGTCATTATATTGTCTGTCTTTTCTCGATTTACGGCTTCTGGTTACCCCTTTGGTATCATAATTTTCTTCTTATGCATAATACGAAATGAAAAAAATACACATTTCATATGCATACATTATATTTTTAGCTCGTTTGGAATTATAAGTTAAAAGTGAATCGACAAAACGCACTAAATGGAAGCTAGGGCAATAACACATATAATAATCTGAATCAGTATTAGCTGAAGTCAAGAAAAAATAGATACATCTTATCTGCAGAAGGATCCGTCAACTACAACTTAAGGTATCGCACGGAAACCATTCTGTCTACAGACAACGACTACCACAGTGCCATAGCATGATATGACCGCTAAAATTTTGGGGTCATATTAAAATTGTTGTTGGCCGTATGACCAGCCTATATACTGCTCAAAATATAATTCTTTTAGAATTTAGCTTGAGTTTTATACCGGTACTTGACAACATTTTAAACGAGAAAGTTGCTTCGGATCCCTCAATCGTAGTTACAGCGCTGCTAGTTCTACAACCTAATACAAAGACAAGACAACAATGGTAGTTACAACTCTGCTAGTTTTACAAACTAATACAAAGACAAGACAGCAATGGCAGTAACAGCCCTGCTAGTTCTACAAACTAATACAAAGACTAGACAACAATGGCAGTAACAGCCCTGCTAGTTCTACAAACTAATACAAAGACAAGACAGCAATGGTAGTTACAGCCCTGCTAGTTCTATAAACTAATACAAAGACTAGACAACAATGGCAGTAACAGCCCTGCTAGTTCTACAAACTAATACAAAGACGAGACAGCAATGGTAGTTACAGCCCTGCTAGTTCTACAAACTAATACAAAGACGAGACAGCAATGGCAGTAACAGCCCTGTTAGTTCTATAAACTAATACAAAGACGAGACAGCAATGGTAGTTACAGCCCTGTTAGTTCTACAAACTAATACAAAGACGAGACAGCAATGGTAGTTACAGCCCTGCTAGTTCTACAAACTAATACAAAGACAAGACAGCAATGGTAGTTACAGCCCTGTTAGTTCTACAAACTAATACAAAGACAAGACAACAATGGTAGTTACAGCCCTGCTAGGTCTACAACTAATACAAAGACGAGACAGCAATGGCAGTAACAGCCCTGTTAGTTCTATAAACTAATACAAAGACAAGACAGCAATGGTAGTTACAGCCCTGCTAGTTCTACAAACTAATACAAAGACGAGACAGCAATGGCAGTAACAGCCCTGTTAGTTCTATAAACTAATACAAAGACGAGACAGCAATGGTAGTTACAGCCCTGTTAGTTCTACAAACTAATACAAAGACGAGACAGCAATGGCAGTAACAGCCCTGTTAGTTCTATAAACTAATACAAAGACGAGACAGCAATGGTAGTTACAGCCCTGCTAGTTCTACAAACTAATACAAAGACGAGACAGCAATGGTAGTTACAGCCCTGCTAGTTCTACAAACTAATACAAAGACAAGACAGCAATGGTAGTTACAGCCCTGCTAGTTCTACAAACTAATACAAAGACAAGACAACAATGGTAGTTATAGCCCTGCTAGTTCTACAAACTAATACAAAGACGAGACAGCAATGGCAGTAACAGCCCTGTTAGTTCTATAAACTAATACAAAGACGAGACAGCAATGGTAGTTACAGCCCTGTTAGTTCTACAAACTAATACAAAGACGAGACAGCAATGGTAGTTACAGCCCTGCTAGTTCTACAAACTAATACAAAGACAAGACAGCAATGGCAGTAACAGCCCTGCTAGTTCTATAAACTAATACAAAGACGAGACAGCAATGGTAGTTACAGCCCTGCTAGTTCTACAAACTAATACAAAGACGAGACAGCAATGGCAGTAACAGCCCTGTTAGTTCTATAAACTAATACAAAGACAAGACAGCAATGGTAGTTACAGCCCTGCTTGTTCTACAAACTAATACAAAGACGAGACAGCAATGGCAGTAACAGCCCTGTTAGTTCTATAAACTAATACAAAGACGAGACAGCAATGGTAGTTACAGCCCTGCTAGTTCTACAAACTAATACAAAGACGAGACAGCAATGGCAGTAACAGCCCTGTTAGTTCTATAAACTAATACAAAGACGAGACAGCAATGGTAGTTACAGCCCTGCTAGTTCCACAAACTAATACAAAGACGAGACAGCAATGGTAGTTACAGCCCTGCTAGTTCTACAAACTAATACAAAGACGAGACAGCAATGGCAGTAACAGCCCTGTTAGTTCTATAAACTAATACAAAGACGAGACAACAATGGTAGTTACAGCCCTGCTAGTTCTACAAACTAATACAAAGACAAGACAACAATGGTAGTTACAACTATGCAAGTTCTACAAACTAATACAAAAACAAGACCGCAATGTTAGTTACAACTCTGCTAGTTCTACAAACTAATACAAAAACAAGACCGCAATGTTAGTTACAACTCTGCTAGTTCTACAAACTAATACAAAGACAAGGCAGCAATGGTAGTTACAGCCCTGCTAGTTCTACAAACTAATACAAAGACAAGACAACAATGGTAGTTACAGCCCTGCTAGTTCTACAAACTAATACAAAGACAAGACAACAATGGTAGTTACAGCCCTGCTAGTTCTACAAACTAATACAAAGACAAGACAACAATGGTAGTTACAGCCCTGCTAGTTCTACAAACTAATGCAAAGACAAGACAGCAATGGTAGTTACAGCCCTGCTAGTTCTACAAACTAATACAAAGACAAGACAACAATGGTAGTTACAGCCCTGCTAGTTCTACAAACTAATGCAAAGACAAGACAACAATGGTAGTTATAGCCCTGCTAGTTCTACAAACTAATACAAAGACAAGACAACAATGGTAGTTACAGCCCTGCTAGTTCTACAAACTAATACAAAGACAAGACAGCAATGGTAGTTACAACTCTGCTAGTTCTACAAACTAATACAAAGACTAGACAGCAATGGTAGTTACAACCCTGCTAGTTCTACAAACTAATGCAAAGACAAGACAGCAATGGTAGTTACAGCCCTGCTAGTTCTACAAACTAATACAAAGACAAGACAACAATGGTAGTTACAACTCTGCTAGTTCTACAAACTAATGCAAAGACAAGACAGCAATGGTAGTTACAACCCTGCTAGTTCTACAAACTAATGCAAAGACAAGACAGCAATGGTAGTTACAGCCCTGCTAGTTCTACAAACTAATACAAAGACAAGACAGCAATGGTAGTTACAGCCCTGCTAGTTCTACAAACTAATACAAAGACAAGACAACAATGGTAGTTACAGCCCTGCTAGTTCTACAAACTAATACAAAGACAAGACAGCAATGGTAGTTACAACTCTGCTAGTTCTACAAAGTAATGCAAAGACAAGACAGCAATGGTAGTTACAACCCTGCTAGTTCTACAAACTAATGCAAAGACAAGACAGCAATGGTAGTTACAGCCCTGCTAGTTCTACAAACTAATACAAAGACAAGACAACAATGGTAGTTACAACTCTGCTAGTTCTACAAACTAATGCAAAGACAAGACAGCAATGGTAGTTACAGCCCTGCTAGTTCTACAAACTAATACAAAGACAAGACAACAAAGGTAGTTACAACTATGCAAGTTCTACAAACTAATACAAAAACAAGACCGCAATGGTAGTTACAACTCTGCTAGTTCTACAAACTAATGCAAAGACAAGACAGCAATGGTAGTTACAGCCCTGCTAGTTCTACAAACTAATACAAAAACAAGACCGCAATGTTAGTTACAACTCTGCTAGTTCTACAAACTAATACAAAAACAAGACAGCAATGTTAGTTACAACTCTGCTAGTTCTACAAACTAATACAAAGACAAGACAGCAATGGTAGTTACAGCCCTGCTAGCTCTACAAACTAATACAAAGACAAGACAACAATGGTAGTTATAGCCCTGCTAGTTCTACAAACTAATACAAAAACAAGACAGCAATGTTAGTTACAGCCCTGCTAGTTCTACAACTAATACAAAGACAAGACAGCAATGGTAGTTACAGCCCTGCTAGTTCTACAAACTAATGCAAAGACAAGACAGCAATGGTAGTAACAGCCCTGCTAGTTCTACAAACTAATACAAAAACAAGACAGCAAAGGTAATTACAGCCCTGCTAGTTCTACAAACTAATACAAAGACAAGACAGCAATGGTAGTTACAGCCCTGCTAGTTCTACAAACTAATACAAAGACAAGACAACAATGGTAGTTACAGCCCTGCTAGTTCTACAAACTAATACAAAGACAAGACAACAATGGTAGTTACAGCCCTGCTAGTTCTACAAACTAATACAAAGACAAGACAACAATGGTAGTTACAGCCCTGCTAGTTCTACAAACTAATACAAAGACAAGACAACAATGGTAGTTACAGCCCTGCTAGTTCTACAAACTAATACAAAAACAAGACAGCAATGTTAGTTACAGCCCTGCTAGTTCTACAACTAATACAAAGACAAGACAGCAATGGTAGTTACAGCCCTGCTAGTTCTACAAACTAATGCAAAGACAAGACAGCAATGGTAGTTACAGCCCTGCTAGTTCTACAAACTAATACAAAAACAAGACAGCAAAGGTAGTTACAGCCCTGCTAGTTCTACAAACTAATACAAAGACAAGACAGCAAAGGTAGTTACAGCCCTGCTAGTTCTACAAACTAATGCAAAGACAAGACAACAATGGTAGTTACAGCCCTGCTAGTTCTACAAACTAATACAAAGACAAGACAGTAATGGTAGTTACAGCCCTGCTAGTTCTACAAACTAATACAAAGACAAGGCAGCAATGGTAGTTACAGCCCTGCTAGTTCTACAACTAATACAAAGACAAGACAGCAATGGTAGTTACAGCCCTGCTAGTTCTACAAACTAATACAAAGACAAGACAGCAATGGTAGTTACAGCCCTGCTAGTTCTACAACTAATACAAAGACAAGACAGCAATGGTAGTTACAGCCCTGCTAGTTCTACAAACTAATGCAAAGACAAGACAGCAATGGTAGTAACAGCCCTGCTAGTTCTACAAACTAATACAAAAACAAGACAGCAAAGGTAGTTACAGCCCTGCTAGTTCTACAAACTAATGCAAAGACAAGACAGCAATGGTAGTTACAGCCCTGCTAGTTCTACAAACTAATACAAAGACAAGACAGCAATGTTAGTTACAGCCCTGCTAGTTCTACAAACTAATGCAAAGACAAGACAGCAATGGTAGTTACAGCCCTGCTAGTTCTACAAACTAATATAAAGACAAGACAGCAATGGTAGTTACAGCCCTACTAGTTCTACAAACTAATGCAAAGACAAGACAGCAATGGTAGTTACAGCCCTGCTAGTTCTACAAACTAATGCAAAGACAAGACAGCAATGGTAGTTACAGCCCTGCTAGTTCTACAAACTAATGCAAAGACAAGACAGCAATGGTAGTTACAGCCCTGCTAGTTCTACAAACTAATACAAAGACAAGACAGCAATGTTAGTTACAGCCCTGCTAGTTCTACAAACTAATGCAAAGACAAGACAGCAATGGTAGTTACAGCCCTGCTAGTTCTACAAACTAATATAAAGACAAGACAGCAATGGTAGTTACAGCCCTACTAGTTCTACAAACTAATACAAAGACAAGACAGCAATGGTAGTTACAGTCCTGCTAGTTCTACAAACTAATGCAAAGACAAGACAGCAATGGTAGTTACAGCCCTGCTAGTTCTACAAACTAATACAAAGACAAGACAACAATGGTAGTTACAGTCCTGCTAGTTCTACAAACAAATGCAAAGACAAGACAACAATGGTAGTTACAGCCCTGCTAGTTCTACAAACTAATACAAAGACAAGACAACAATGGTAGTTACAGCCCTGCTAGTTCTACAAACTAATACAAAGACAAGGCAGCAATGGTAGTTACAACTCTGCTAGTTCTACAAACTAATACAAAGACAAGACAGCAATGGTAGTTACAGCCCTGCTAGCTCTACAAACTAATGCAAAGACAAGACAGCAATGGTAGTTACAGCCCTGCTAGCTCTACAAACTAATACAAAGACAAGACAGCAATGGTAGTTACAACCCTGCTAGTTCTACAAACTAATACAAAGACAAGACAGCAATATTAGTTACAACCCTGCTAGTTCTACAAACTAATACAAAGACAAGACAGCAATGGTAGTTACAGCCCTGCTAGTTCTACAAACTAATACAAAGACAAGACAACAATGGTAGTTACAGCCCTGCTAGTTCTACAAACTAATACAAAGACAAGACAACAATGGTAGTTACAGCCCTGCTAGTTCTACAAACTAATACAAAGACAAGACAACAATGGTAGTTACAACTATGCAAGTTCTACAAACTAATACAAAAACAAGACCGCAATGTTAGTTACAACTCTGCTAGTTCTACAAACTAATGCAAAGACAAGACAGCAATGGTAGTTACAGCCCTGCTAGTTCTACAAACTAATACAAAAACAAGACCGCAATGTTAGTTACAACTCTGCTAGTTCTACAAACTAATACAAAGACAAGACAACAATGGTAGTTACAGCCCTGCTAGTTCTACAAACTAATACAAAGACAAGACAACAATGGTAGTTACAGCCCTGCTAGTTCTACAAACTAATACAAAGACAAGACAACAATGGTAGTTACAGCCCTGCTAGTTCTACAAACTAATGCAAAGACAAGACAGCAATGGTAGTTACAGCCCTGCTAGTTCTACAAACTAATACAAAGACAAGACAACAATGGTAGTTACAGCCCTGCTAGTTCTACAAACTAATGCAAAGACAAGACAACAATGGTAGTTATAGCCCTGCTAGTTCTACAAACTAATACAAAGACAAGACAACAATGGTAGTTACAGCCCTGCTAGTTCTACAAACTAATACAAAGACAAGACAGCAATGGTAGTTACAACTCTGCTAGTTCTACAAACTAATACAAAGACTAGACAGCAATGGTAGTTACAACCCTGCTAGTTCTACAAACTAATGCAAAGACAAGACAGCAATGGTAGTTACAGCCCTGCTAGTTCTACAAACTAATACAAAGAAAAGACAACAATGGTAGTTACAACTCTGCTAGTTCTACAAACTAATGCAAAGACAAGACAGCAATGGTAGTTACAACCCTGCTAGTTCTACAAACTAATGCAAAGACAAGACAGCAATGGTAGTTACAGCCCTGCTAGTTCTACAAACTAATACAAAGACAAGACAGCAATGGTAGTTACAGCCCTGCTAGTTCTACAAACTAATACAAAGACAAGACAACAATGGTAGTTACAGCCCTGCTAGTTCTACAAACTAATACAAAGACAAGACAGCAATGGTAGTTACAACTCTGCTAGTTCTACAAACTAATGCAAAGACAAGACAGCAATGGTAGTTACAACCCTGCTAGTTCTACAAACTAATGCAAAGACAAGACAGCAATGGTAGTTACAGCCCTGCTAGTTCTACAAACTAATACAAAGAGAAGACAACAATGGTAGTTACAACTCTGCTAGTTCTACAAACTAATGCAAAGACAAGACAGCAATGGTAGTTACAGCCCTGCTAGTTCTACAAACTAATACAAAGACAAGACAACAAAGGTAGTTACAACTATGCAAGTTCTACAAACTAATACAAAAACAAGACCGCAATGGTAGTTACAACTCTGCTAGTTCTACAAACTAATGCAAAGACAAGACAGCAATGGTAGTTACAGCCCTGCTAGTTCTACAAACTAATACAAAAACAAGACCGCAATGTTAGTTACAACTCTGCTAGTTCTACAAACTAATACAAAAACAAGACAGCAATGTTAGTTACAACTCTGCTAGTTCTACAAACTAATACAAAGACAAGACAGCAATGGTAGTTACAGCCCTGCTAGCTCTACAAACTAATACAAAGACAAGACAACAATGGTAGTTACAGCCCTGCTAGTTCTACAAACTAATACAAAAACAAGACAGCAATGTTAGTTACAGCCCTGCTAGTTCTACAACTAATACAAAGACAAGACAGCAATGGTAGTTACAGCCCTGCTAGTTCTAAAAACTAATGCAAAGACAAGACAGCAATGGTAGTTACAGCCCTGCTAGTTCTACAAACTAATACAAAAACAAGACAGCAAAGGTAATTACAGCCCTGCTAGTTCTACAAACTAATACAAAGACAAGACAGCAATGGTAGTTACAGCCCTGCTAGTTCTACAAACTAATACAAAGACAAGACAACAATGGTAGTTACAGCCCTGCTAGTTCTACAAACTAATACAAAGACAAGACAACAATGGTAGTTACAGCCCTGCTAGTTCTACAAACTAATACAAAGACAAGACAACAATGGTAGTTACAGCCCTGCTAGTTCTACAAACTAATACAAAGACAAGACAACAATGGTAGTTACAGCCCTGCTAGTTCTACAAACTAATACAAAAACAAGACAGCAATGTTAGTTACAGCCCTGCTAGTTCTACAACTAATACAAAGACAAG
Source organism: Bathymodiolus septemdierum (assembly GCA_963383655.1). Taxonomy (NCBI): domain Eukaryota; kingdom Metazoa; phylum Mollusca; class Bivalvia; order Mytilida; family Modiolidae; genus Bathymodiolus; species Bathymodiolus septemdierum. Next base: position 45,137,261 of record OY726528.1, on the reverse strand, counting down.
ACAGCAATGGTAGTTACAGCCCTGCTAGTTCTACAAACTAATGCAAAGACAAGACAGCAATGGTAGTTACAGCCCTGCTAGTTCTACAAACTAATACAAAAACAAGACAGCAAAGGTAGTTACAGCCCTGCTAGTTCTACAAACTAATACAAAGACAAGACAGCAAAGGTAGTTACAGCCCTGCTAGTTCTACAAACTAATGCAAAGACAAGACAACAATGGTAGTTACAGCCCTGCTAGTTCTACAAACTAATACAAAGACAAGACAGTAATGGTAGTTACAGCCCTGCTAGTTCTACAAACTAATACAAAGACAAGGCAGCAATGGTAGTTACAGCCCTGCTAGTTCTACAACTAATACAAAGACAAGACAGCAATGGTAGTTACAGCCCTGCTAGTTCTACAAACTAATACAAAGACAAGACAGCAATGGTAGTTACAGCCCTGCTAGTTCTACAACTAATACAAAGACAAGACAGCAATGGTAGTTACAGCCCTGCTAGTTCTACAAACTAATGCAAAGACAAGACAGCAATGGTAGTAACAGCCCTGCTAGTTCTACAAACTAATACAAAAACAAGACAGCAAAGGTAGTTACAGCCCTGCTAGTTCTACAAACTAATGCAAAGACAAGACAGCAATGGTAGTTACAGCCCTGCTAGTTCTACAAACTAATACAAAGACAAGACAGCAATGTTAGTTACAGCCCTGCTAGTTCTACAAACTAATGCAAAGACAAGACAGCAATGGTAGTTACAGCCCTGCTAGTTCTACAAACTAATATAAAGACAAGACAGCAATGGTAGTTACAGCCCTACTAGTTCTACAAACTAATGCAAAGACAAGACAGCAATGGTAGTTACAGCCCTGCTAGTTCTACAAACTAATGCAAAGACAAGACAGCAATGGTAGTTACAGCCCTGCTAGTTCTACAAACTAATGCAAAGACAAGACAGCAATGGTAGTTACAGCCCTGCTAGTTCTACAAACTAATACAAAGACAAGACAGCAATGTTAGTTACAGCCCTGCTAGTTCTACAAACTAATGCAAAGACAAGACAGCAATGGTAGTTACAGCCCTGCTAGTTCTACAAACTAATATAAAGACAAGACAGCAATGGTAGTTACAGCCCTACTAGTTCTACAAACTAATACAAAGACAAGACAGCAATGGTAGTTACAGTCCTGCTAGTTCTACAAACTAATGCAAAGACAAGACAGCAATGGTAGTTACAGCCCTGCTAGTTCTACAAACTAATACAAAGACAAGACAACAATGGTAGTTACAGTCCTGCTAGTTCTACAAACAAATGCAAAGACAAGACAACAATGGTAGTTACAGCCCTGCTAGTTCTACAAACTAATACAAAGACAAGACAACAATGGTAGTTACAGCCCTGCTAGTTCTACAAACTAATACAAAGACAAGGCAGCAATGGTAGTTACAACTCTGCTAGTTCTACAAACTAATGCAAAGACAAGACAGCAATGGTAGTTACAACCCTGCTAGTTCTACAAACTAATACAAAGACAAGACAGCAATGGTAGTTACAGCCCTGCTAGCTCTACAAACTAATACAAAGACAAGACAGCAATGGTAGTTACAACCCTGCTAGTTCTACAAACTAATACAAAGACAAGACAGCAATGGTAGTTACAACCCTGCTAGTTCTACAAACTAATACAAAGACAAGACAGCAATGGTAGTTACAGCCCTGCTAGTTCTACAAACTAATACAAAGACAAGACAACAATGGTAGTTACAGCCCTGCTAGTTCTACAAACTAATACAAAGACAAGACAACAATGGTAGTTACAGCCCTGCTAGTTCTACAAACTAATACAAAGACAAGACAACAATGGTAGTTACAACTATGCAAGTTCTACAAACTAATACAAAAACAAGACCGCAATGTTAGTTACAACTCTGCTAGTTCTACAAACTAATGCAGACAAGACAGCAATGGTAGTTACAGCCCTGCTAGTTCTACAAACTAATACAAAAACAAGACCGCAATGTTAGTTACAACTCTGCTAGTTCTACAAACTAATGCAAAGACAAGACAGCAATGGTAGTTACAGCCCTGCTAGTTCTACAAACTAATACAAAGACAAGACAACAAAGGTAGTTACAACTATGCAAGTTCTACAAACTAATACAAAAACAAGACCGCAATGTTAGTTACAACCCTGCTAGTTCTACAAACTAATGCAAAGACAAGACAGCAATGGTAGTTACAGCCCTGCTAGTTCTACAAACTAATACAAAAACAAGACCGCAATGTTAGTTACAACTCTGCTAGTTCTACAAACTAATACAAAAACAAGACAGCAATGTTAGTTACAACTCTGCTAGTTCTACAAATTAATACAAAGACAAGACAGCAATGGTAGTTACAGCCCTGCTAGTTCTACAAACTAATACAAAAACAAGACAGCAATGGTAGTTACAGCCCTGCTAGTTCTACAACTAATACAGACAAGACAGCAATGGTAGTTACAGCCCTGCTAGTTCTACAAACTAATACAAAGACAAGACAACAATGGTAGTTACAGCCTTGCTAGTTCTACAAACTAATACAAAGACAAGACAACAATGGTAGTTACAGCCCTGCTAGTTCTACAAACTAATACAAAGACAAGACAACAATGGCAGTTACAGCCCTGCTAGTTCTACAAACTAATACAAAGACAAGACAGCAATGGTAGTTACAGCCCTGCTAGTTCTACAAACTAATACAAAGACAAGACAACAATGGTAGTTACAGCCCTGCTAGTTCTATAAACTAATACAAAGACAAGACAACAATGGTAGTTACAGCCCTGCTAGTTCTACAAACTAATACAAAGACAAGGCAACAATGGTAGTTACAGCCCTGCTAGTTCTACAAACTAATACAAAGACAAGACAGCAATGGTAGTTACAGCCCTGCTAGTTCTACAACTAATACAAAGACAAGACAACAATGGTAGTTACAACCCTGCTAGTTCTACAAACTAATACAAAGACAAGACAACAATGGTAGTTACAGCCCTGCTAGTTCTACAAACTAATACAAAGACAAGACAACAATGGTAGTTACAGCCCTGCTAGTTCTACAAACTAATACAAAGACAAGACAACAATGGTAGTTACAGCCCTGCTAGTTCTACAAACTAATGCAAAGACAAGGCAGCAATGGTAGTTACAGCCCTGCTAGTTCTACAAACTAATACAAAGACAAGACAACAATGGTAGTTACAGCCCTGCTAGTTCTACAAACTAATGCAAAGACAAGACAACAATGGTAGTTACAGCCCTGCTAGTTCTACAAACTAATACAAAGACAAGACAACAATGGTAGTTACAGCCCTGCTAGTTCTACAAACTAATACAAAGACAAGACAACAATGGTAGTTACAGCCCTGCTAGTCCTACAAACTAATACAAAGACAAGACAACAATGGTAGTTACAGCCCTGCTAGTTCTACAAACTAATACAAAGACAAGACAACAATGGCAGTTACAGCCCTGCTAGTTCTACAAACTAATACAAAGACAAGACAGCAATGGTAGTTACAGCCCTGCTAGTTCTACAAACTAATACAAAGACAAGACAACAATGGTAGTTACAGCCCTGCTAGTTCTACAAACTAATACAAAGACAAGACAACAATGGTAGTTACAGCCTTGCTAGTTCTACAAACTAATACAAAGACAAGACAACAATGGTAGTTACAGCCCTGCTAGTTCTACAAACTAATGCAAAGACAAGACAGCAATGGTAGTTACAGCCCTGCTAGTTCTACAAACTAATACAAAGACAAGACAGCAATGGTAGTTACAGCCCTGCTAGTTCTACAAACTAATGCAAAGACAAGACAGCAATGGTAGTAACAGCCTTGCTAGTTCTACAAACTAATACAAAGACAAGACAGCAATGGTAGTTACAGCCCTGCTAGTTCTACAAACTAATACAAAGACAAGACAACAATGGTAGTTACAGCCCTGCTAGTTCTACAAACTAATGCAAAGACAAGACAGCAATGGTAATTACAGCCCTGCTAGTTCTACAAACTAATGCAAAGACAAGACAGCAATGGTAGTTACAGCCCTGCTAGTTCTACAAACTAATACAAAGACAAGACAGCAATGATAGTTACAGCCCTGCTAGTTCTACAAACTAATACAAAGACAAGGCAGCAATGGTAGTTACAGTCCTGCTAGTTCTACAAACTAATACAAAGACAAGACAGCAATGGTAGTTACAGCCCTGCTAGTTCTACAAACTAATGCAAAGACAAGACAGCAATGGTAGTTACAGCCCTGCTAGTTCTACAAACTAATACAAAGACAAGACAGCAATGGTAGTTACAGCCCTGCTAGTTCTACAAACTAATACAAAGACAAGACAGCAATGGTAGTTACAGCCCTGCTAGTTCTACAAACTAATACAAAGACAAGACAGCAATGGTAGTTACAGTCCTGCTAGTTCTACAAACTAATGCAAAGACAAGACAGCAATGGTAGTTACAACCCTGCTAGTTCTACAAACTAATACAAAGACAAGACAGCAATGGTAGTTACAGCCCTGCTAGTTCTACAAACTAATACAAAGACAAGACAGCAATGGTAGTTACAGCCCTGCTTGTTCTACAAACTAATGCAAAGACAAGACAGCAATGGTAGTTACATCCCTGCTAGTTCTACAAACTAATACAAAGACAAGACAACAATGGTAGTTACAGCCCTGCTAGTTCTACAAACTAATACAAAGACAAGACAACAATGGTAGTTACAGCCCTGCTAGTTCTACAAACTAATGCAAAGACAAGACAACAATGGTAGTTACAGCCCTGCTAGTTCTACAAACTAATACAAAGACAAGACAACAATAGTAGTTACAACTCTGCTAGTTCTACAAACTAATACAAAGACAAGACAACAATGGTAGTTACAGCCCTGCTAGTTCTACAAACTAATACAAAGACAAGACAACAATGGTAGTTACAGCCCTGCTAGTTCTACAAACTAATGCAAAGACAAGACAGCAATGGTAGTTACAGCCCTGCTAGTTCTACAAACTAATACAAAGACAAGACAACAATGGTAGTTACAGCCCTGCTAGTTCTACAAACTAATGCAAAGACAAGACAGCAATGGTAGTTACAGCCCTGCTAGTTCTACAAACTAATACAAAGACAAGACAACAATGGTAGTTACAGCCCTGCTAGTTCTACAACTAATACAAAGACAAGGCAGCAATGGTAGTTACAGCCCTGCTAGTTCTACAAACTAATGCAAAGACAAGACAACAATGGTAGTTACAGCCCTGTTAGTTCTACAAACTAATACAAAGACAAGGCAGCAATGGTAGTTACAGCCCTGCTAGTTCTACAAACTAATACAACGACAAGACAACAATGGTAGTTACAGCCCTGCTAGTTCTACAAACTAATACAAAGACAAGACAGCAATGGTAGTTACAACCCTGCTAGTTCTACAACTAATACAAAAACAAGACAGCAATGGTAGTTACAACTCTGCTAGTTCTACAAACTAATACAAAGACAAGACAACAATGGTAGTTACAACTCTGCTAGTTCTACAAACTAATACAAAGACAAGACAACAATGGTAGTTACAACTCTGCTAGTTCTACAAACTAATACAAAGACAAGACAACAATGGTAGTTACAGCCCTGTTAGTTCTACAAACTAATGCAAAGACAAGACAACAATGGTAGTTACAGCCCTGCTAGTTCTACAAACTAATACAAAGACAAGACAACAATGGTAGTTACAGCCCTGCTAGTTCTACAACTAATACAAAAACAAGACAGCAATGGTAGTTACAACTCTGCTAGTTCTACAAACTAATACAAAGACAAGACAACAATGGTAGTTACAACTCTGCTAGTTCTACAAACTAATACAAAGACAAGACAACAATGGTAGTTACAACTCTGCTAGTTCTACAAACTAATACAAAGACAAGACAACAATGGTAGTTACAGCCCTGTTAGTTCTACAAACTAATGCAAAGACAAGACAACAATGGTAGTTACAGCCCTGCTAGTTCTACAAACTAATACAAAGACAAGACAACAATGGTAGTTACAGCCCTGCTAGTTCTACAAACTAATGCAAAGACAAGACAACAATGGTAGTTACAGCCTTGCTAGTTCTACAAACTAATACAAAGACAAGACAACAATGGTAGTTACAGCCCTGCTAGTTCTACAAACTAATGCAGACAAGACAGCAATGGTAGTTACAGCCCTGCTAGTTCTACAAACTAATACAAAAACAAGACCGCAATGTTAGTTACAACTCTGCTAGTTCTACAAACTAATGCAAAGACAAGACAGCAATGGTAGTTACAGCCCTGCTAGTTCTACAAACTAATACAAAGACAAGACAACAAAGGTAGTTACAACTATGCAAGTTCTACAAACTAATACAAAAACAAGACCGCAATGTTAGTTACAACCCTGCTAGTTCTACAAACTAATGCAAAGACAAGACAGCAATGGTAGTTACAGCCCTGCTAGTTCTACAAACTAATACAAAAACAAGACCGCAATGTTAGTTACAACTCTGCTAGTTCTACAAACTAATACAAAAACAAGACAGCAATGTTAGTTACAACTCTGCTAGTTCTACAAATTAATACAAAGACAAGACAGCAATGGTAGTTACAGCCCTGCTAGTTCTACAAACTAATACAAAAACAAGACAGCAATGGTAGTTACAGCCCTGCTAGTTCTACAACTAATACAGACAAGACAGCAATGGTAGTTACAGCCCTGCTAGTTCTACAAACTAATACAAAGACAAGACAACAATGGTAGTTACAGCCTTGCTAGTTCTACAAACTAATACAAAGACAAGACAACAATGGTAGTTACAGCCCTGCTAGTTCTACAAACTAATACAAAGACAAGACAACAATGGCAGTTACAGCCCTGCTAGTTCTACAAACTAATACAAAGACAAGACAGCAATGGTAGTTACAGCCCTGCTAGTTCTACAAACTAATACAAAGACAAGACAACAATGGTAGTTACAGCCCTGCTAGTTCTATAAACTAATACAAAGACAAGACAACAATGGTAGTTACAGCCCTGCTAGTTCTACAAACTAATACAAAGACAAGGCAACAATGGTAGTTACAGCCCTGCTAGTTCTACAAACTAATACAAAGACAAGACAGCAATGGTAGTTACAGCCCTGCTAGTTCTACAACTAATACAAAGACAAGACAACAATGGTAGTTACAACCCTGCTAGTTCTACAAACTAATACAAAGACAAGACAACAATGGTAGTTACAGCCCTGCTAGTTCTACAAACTAATACAAAGACAAGACAACAATGGTAGTTACAGCCCTGCTAGTTCTACAAACTAATACAAAGACAAGACAACAATGGTAGTTACAGCCCTGCTAGTTCTACAAACTAATGCAAAGACAAGGCAGCAATGGTAGTTACAGCCCTGCTAGTTCTACAAACTAATACAAAGACAAGACAACAATGGTAGTTACAGCCCTGCTAGTTCTACAAACTAATGCAAAGACAAGACAACAATGGTAGTTACAGCCCTGCTAGTTCTACAAACTAATACAAAGACAAGACAACAATGGTAGTTACAGCCCTGCTAGTTCTACAAACTAATACAAAGACAAGACAACAATGGTAGTTACAGCCCTGCTAGTTCTACAAACTAATACAAAGACAAGACAACAATGGTAGTTACAGCCCTGCTAGTTCTACAAACTAATACAAAGACAAGACAACAATGGCAGTTACAGCCCTGCTAGTTCTACAAACTAATACAAAGACAAGACAGCAATGGTAGTTACAGCCCTGCTAGTTCTACAAACTAATACAAAGACAAGACAACAATGGTAGTTACAGCCCTGCTAGTTCTACAAACTAATACAAAGACAAGACAACAATGGTAGTTACAGCCTTGCTAGTTCTACAAACTAATACAAAGACAAGACAACAATGGTAGTTACAGCCCTGCTAGTTCTACAAACTAATGCAAAGACAAGACAGCAATGGTAGTTACAGCCCTGCTAGTTCTACAAACTAATACAAAGACAAGACAGCAATGGTAGTTACAGCCCTGCTAGTTCTACAAACTAATGCAAAGACAAGACAGCAATGGTAGTAACAGCCTTGCTAGTTCTACAAACTAATACAAAGACAAGACAGCAATGGTAGTTACAGCCCTGCTAGTTCTACAAACTAATACAAAGACAAGACAACAATGGTAGTTACAGCCCTGCTAGTTCTACAAACTAATGCAAAGACAAGACAGCAATGGTAATTACAGCCCTGCTAGTTCTACAAACTAATGCAAAGACAAGACAGCAATGGTAGTTACAGCCCTGCTAGTTCTACAAACTAATACAAAGACAAGACAGCAATGGTAGTTACAGCCCTGCTAGTTCTACAAACTAATACAAAGACAAGGCAGCAATGGTAGTTACAGTCCTGCTAGTTCTACAAACTAATACAAAGACAAGACAGCAATGGTAGTTACAGCCCTGCTAGTTCTACAAACTAATGCAAAGACAAGACAGCAATGGTAGTTACAGCCCTGCTAGTTCTACAAACTAATACAAAGACAAGACAGCAATGGTAGTTACAGCCCTGCTAGTTCTACAAACTAATACAAAGACAAGACAGCAATGGTAGTTACAGCCCTGCTAGTTCTACAAACTAATACAAAGACAAGACAGCAATGGTAGTTACAGTCCTGCTAGTTCTACAAACTAATGCAAAGACAAGACAGCAATGGTAGTTACAACCCTGCTAGTTCTACAAACTAATACAAAGACAAGACAGCAATGGTAGTTACAGCCCTGCTAGTTCTACAAACTAATACAAAGACAAGACAGCAATGGTAGTTACAGCCCTGCTTGTTCTACAAACTAATGCAAAGACAAGACAGCAATGGTAGTTACATCCCTGCTAGTTCTACAAACTAATACAAAGACAAGACAACAATGGTAGTTACAGCCCTGCTAGTTCTACAAACTAATACAAAGACAAGACAACAATGGTAGTTACAGCCCTGCTAGTTCTACAAACTAATGCAAAGACAAGACAACAATGGTAGTTACAGCCCTGCTAGTTCTACAAACTAATACAAAGACAAGACAACAATAGTAGTTACAACTCTGCTAGTTCTACAAACTAATACAAAGACAAGACAACAATGGTAGTTACAGCCCTGCTAGTTCTACAAACTAATACAAAGACAAGACAACAATGGTAGTTACAGCCCTGCTAGTTCTACAAACTAATGCAAAGACAAGACAGCAATGGTAGTTACAGCCCTGCTAGTTCTACAAACTAATACAAAGACAAGACAACAATGGTAGTTACAGCCCTGCTAGTTCTACAAACTAATGCAAAGACAAGACAGCAATGGTAGTTACAGCCCTGCTAGTTCTACAAACTAATACAAAGACAAGACAACAATGGTAGTTACAGCCCTGCTAGTTCTACAACTAATACAAAGACAAGGCAGCAATGGTAGTTACAGCCCTGCTAGTTCTACAAACTAATGCAAAGACAAGACAACAATGGTAGTTACAGCCCTGTTAGTTCTACAAACTAATACAAAGACAAGGCAGCAATGGTAGTTACAGCCCTGCTAGTTCTACAAACTAATACAACGACAAGACAACAATGGTAGTTACAGCCCTGCTAGTTCTACAAACTAATACAAAGACAAGACAGCAATGGTAGTTACAACCCTGCTAGTTCTACAACTAATACAAAAACAAGACAGCAATGGTAGTTACAACTCTGCTAGTTCTACAAACTAATACAAAGACAAGACAACAATGGTAGTTACAACTCTGCTAGTTCTACAAACTAATACAAAGACAAGACAACAATGGTAGTTACAACTCTGCTAGTTCTACAAACTAATACAAAGACAAGACAACAATGGTAGTTACAGCCCTGTTAGTTCTACAAACTAATGCAAAGACAAGACAACAATGGTAGTTACAGCCTTGCTAGTTCTACAAACTAATACAAAGACAAGACAACAATGGTAGTTACAGCCCTGCTAGTTCTACAAACTAATACAAAGACAAGACAACAATGGTAGTTACAGCCCTGCTAGTTCTACAACTAATACAAAAAGAAGACAGCAATGGTAGTTACAACTCTGCTAGTTCTACAACTAATACAAAGACAAGACAGCAATGGTAGTTACAGCCCTGCTAGTTCTACAAACTAATACAAAGACAAGACAACAATGGTAGTTACAGCCCTGCTAGTTCTACAACTAATACAAAAACAAGACAGCAATGGTAGTTACAACTCTGCTAGTTCTACAACTAATACAAAGACAAGACAACAATGGTAGTTACAACTCTGCTAGTTCTACAACTAATACAAAGACAAGACAACAATGGTAGTTACAGCCCTGCTAGTTCTACAAGCTAATACAAAGACAAGACAACAATGGTAGTTACAGCCCTGCTAGTTCTACAACTAATACAAAAACATGACAGCAATGGTAGTTACAACTCTGCTAGTTCTACAAACTAATACAAAGACAAGACAACAATGGTAGTTACAACTCTGCTAGTTCTACAAACTAATACAAAGACAAGACAACAATGGTAGTTACAACTCTGCTAGTTCTACAAACTAATACAAAGACAAGACAACAATGGTAGTTACAACTCTGCTAGTTCTACAAACTAATACAAAGACAAGACAACAATGGTAGTTACAGCCCTGCTAGTTCTACAAACTAATACAAAGACAAGACAACAATGGTAGTTACAACTCTGCTAGTTCTACAAACTAATACAAAGACAAGACAACAATGGTAGTTACAACTCTGCTAGTTCTACAAACTAATACAAAGACAAGACAACAATGGTAGTTACAACTCTGCTAGTTCTACAAACTAATACAAAGACAAGACAACAATGGTAGTTACAACTCTGCTAGTTCTACAAACTAATACAAAGACAAGTCAACAATGGTAGTTACAACCCTGTTAGTTCTACAAACTAATACAAAGACAAGACAACAATAGTAGTTTCAGCCCTGTTAGTTCTACAAACTAATACAAAGACAGCTACCATCTGATGATGATGTATGTGACAATCCACACATTTTTGTCACCGATCTTATTTTTCAGGTTGGTGAGGATGAACTTCATCAGGACACAGAATCCGTTATGGATGCAATCTGATGACAATACCTCACATGCCCTCTGGATCAGGTGAGCTAAACATACTGATTTCCTGATGTATACTGACCTAAAATTGTTTGAAGTGGGTAGGAAGATAGTTAAACTACTTTCTTCTCTGCAAAAAGGCTGACTATGATATAGAAAAAAACTGGGATTCCGAATATATTTTTGGGGTATAACCAGTTTTGATGTGTCAATCACATAACAGCAAAGTAATATTTTTTGGGTATAAGCAGTTTTGATGTGTCAATCGATCACGTAGCAGTAAAGTAATATTTTTTGGGCATAAGCAGTTTTTATGCATCAATCAGGTAGCAGCAAAGTAATATATTTGGGTATAAGCAGTTTTGATGTGTCAATCAGGTAACAGCCAAGTAATATATTTGGGTATAAGCAGTTTTGATGTGTCAATCACGTAACAGTAAAGAAACATTTTTGGGTATAACCAGTTTTGATGTGTCAATCATGTAACAGTAAAGTAATATTTTTTGGGTATAAGCAGTTTTGATGTGTCAATCACGTAACAGTAATGTAATATTTTGGGGTATAACCAGTTTTGATGTGTCAATCAGGTAACAGCCAAGTAATATTTTTGGGTATAAGCAGTTTTGATGTGTCAATCAGGTAACAGTAAAGTAACATTTTTTGGGTATAACCAGTTTTGATGTGTCAATCGATCACGTAGCAGTAAAGTAATATTTTTTGGGTATAACCAGTTTTGATGTGTCAATCACGTAACAGTAAAGTAATATTTTTTGGGTATAACCAGTTTTGATGTGTCAATCACGTAACAGTAAAGTAATATTTTTTGGGTATAACCAGTTTTGATGTGTCAATCACGTAACAGTAAAGTAATATTTTTGGGTATAACCAGTTTTGATGTGTCAATCAAGTAACAGTAAAGTAATATTTTGGGGTATAACCAGTTTTGATGTGTCAATCACGTAACAGTAAAGTAATATTTTGGGGTATAACCAGTTTTGATGTGTCAATCACGTAACAGTAAAGTAATATTTTTTGGGTATAACCAGTTTTGATGTGTCAATCACGTAACAGTAAAGTAATATTTTTGGGTATAACCAGTTTTGATGTGTCAATCACGTAACAGTAAAGTAATATTTTGGGATATAACCAGTTTTGATGTGTCAATCACGTAACAATAAAGTAATATTTTTTGGTATAACCAGTTTTTATCCGTCAATCACGTAGCAGCAAAATAATAGCAGTTTTGGTGAGTCAAATCAGGTAACATTTTTTACAGGGGTTTGTGTAGCTTGATGATAAGTTTTCTGTGTAAAGTTTTGTAGATCGTTGTTTGTCTTATTTCTTTTAGCCATTGTGTTGTCTGTTCTTCTTTGATTTACGGATTGTGGTTGTCCTTTCGGATCTTCAAACTCTTCTTCTGACAGCAAAGTATTATTTTTGGGGGTATAAGCAGTTCCTGGTCGGTCAATCAGGTCACAGTTAAAGTAATATTTTGTTATTGATGGCTGAAATATAACCTGAAATGATGTTTTAATAATTTTTATTTAAGTAACTTTATTAACATATTTGTCATGAAGTTTAACCTGCACAAGTAATTGTTGCACCACTTTGTAACAGGTCATTGGTAAAAGATATATGTACAGTATGTGTTGTATTTTCTATAAGAAAGATCCCAATATCCTAGTTGTAATGATTATAACTATCCCATGAATGAACTGTCATACACATTTCCTGTCGGTCAATACTCTCATTATCGTACCTAATCCACCAGTAGCAAATACCTGAAATAAATATAAACATAAATAACAAATATATAACAAAAATATCATACGAATCCATAGAAAAAGCAGAAATTTTATATAAATATTTTTCTTCCATATCTAATTCAAACGATGAAAATAAGGTTTTACCGGATTTTGATTGTAGATGCTTGAATGTTCTCTCTGATATTGAAGCTTGTGAACAAGATGTTATAGATATAATTTCCACGTTGAATGTAGATAAGGCTGTTGGACATGATATTATAAGTAACCGAATGTTATTAGCTGTAAAAAATGAAATAGCAAAACCAATGTCCTTGTTATTTAATAGGTTGATACAAGAAATGTTTTTTCCAGATCAGTGGAAAATTGCACATGTCATTGCTTTGTTTAAAAAGGGGGATAAATCTCTACCGTCAAATTATCGTCCAGTTTCCTTATTGTCATGTGTTAGTAAGATTTTAGAAAAAATAGTTTATAAACAGATTTATAATCATCTGTATATAAACAAACTTTTATATAAATTCCAGTCTGGATTTCTGCCGGGATATTCAACTACCCATCAGTTAATTGAACTTTATGATAATATTGTACTTGCGTTGGATAAAAAACAAATAACTAGTATAACCTTCGCTGATATTAGTAAAGCCTTTGATACAGTTTGGATTAAAGCGCTTATATTAAAACTCGAGAATTATGGCATAAAAGGGAAGCTTCTTTTCTGGTTAAAAAGTTATCTTTCAAGAGGAAAACAACGAGTAGTTATTAAAGATGCAATATCAAGTACTGGGGAATTAAAGGCTGGTGTGCCCCAAGGGTCGGTCTTGGGTCCGTTGCTCTTTCTAATTTTTATAAATGACGTAGCAGACAATATGACTGGCTTTGGCAGACTATTTGCTGATGACACTTGTATTGGCCATATGGCACATAATGAAGAAAATTTACATACATTAATAAGTACAGATTTAGAATATTTAAATGCATGGTCATATAGATGGCTTGTGAAATTTAATCTCAATAAAACAGATATTATGATTTTTAGTACTAGGCATTTAGAAAATAATGTACTATTTGACTTTAACAATATTTCACTATCTCCTGTGCATATGCATAAACATTTAGGTGTTATTTTTAGCAATGATTGTAAGTGGACAAAGCATATTGATGTACTTATTGAAAGAACTTCCAAGCAACTTAACATATTACAAAAACTTAAATACAGGTTAAAAAGGGATTATCTTGAAAAAATATATTTAGTTTTCATTCGACCTATTTTGGAATATGCCTCAGAAGTTTGGGATAATTGTGGACAAGCAAATTGTAATCGTCTAGAAAAAATACAAATAGAAGCAGCTCGTATAGTGACTGGATTATCTATATATGCTAGTTTTGATTCAATCTACAAGGAAACGAGGTGGGAAACATTGAGTACAAGAAGGAAAGTTAAAAAAACTGCTACTTTTTTACAAAATTGTCAATAAAGAAGCACCAGATTATTTATATGAATTAGTTCCGCCTTTAGTGGCAGCAAACGTTAATTATAATTTACGTAACAGTCACAATATACATGTACCTTTTAGTTGTTTGTCTGTTTACCAAAATTCTTACTTTCCATGTACTATTCAAGCATGGAATTCTTTGGATCTAACTATTAGAAATCTTCCTACGTTTTCCTCTTTTAAACTAAAAGTTCAGCAAATATTTTATACTAGGAGGAGAAATCCTCAATATTATTCTATAGGTGACCGCTTTCTCAGTGTATTGCACTCTAGAATGCGAAATAAATGCAGTGCATTAAATGCAGATTTATATCATGCAAATTTAATTGTAAATTATAATTGTTTATGTGGATACTTTAACGAAAATGCAGAGCATTACTTGTTACACTGTAACATATTTACCGTATCGCGTATTATTATGTTATTTGAAATAAATAAGTTGAATTTGATTGGAATTCCGGTAAATATTGATTTATTATTATTCGGAAATGAAACACTTAACTGTGATATAAATTGTTCCATATTTTTGGCTGTACAAAAATACATTAAAAACACCTGTCGCTTTTCTATGTCATGATCATAAATATTTGTAAATTAGTCATATTTGTAATGTGTAACAGGTTAATAATAGATTTATGTCTTACTTTATTGATCAAGATCGTATGAACTAGTTTAGAGACAGCCTCATGCAACTGGATTATCGAGTCGTCATATCATAAATAACCGTTTTTAACAAAAATATTATAAAAAAGCAATATACTTACCGAACGTTAATAGAATAATGATTCCTCCCTATATTTTCACATGTTAACTACCTTAATTAAGCACCCACTTTATATATAAATCCACTAGAAAGTTAAATCCCAATTGAATGTTTGGTGTGTTCGTGTCATTAAGATGAAAGGGTGTGTTCGATTAAGTATACTTTAGCTTGGATAATCCACCTGCATGACGCTCAACATTTTTAGTCTTTGTTTGTTTTTGCATTTGTTTTTTTTCGTGTCATCACTTAATATGAAATATGTATATAATATTATATAAGTTCATTTTGTATTAATTCATGTATGTATTGGAGAAGATCGTTTCTAAGTTGTGAAACTTGTGTCCTATCCAATTGTTTCTTATTGAACAATAAAATATGTTTAAAGTAACAAAAATAAAATCTCAAAATATACAACACATGTACTAACAAAGATTTATTTTCAAGGAAGAAGTTTCTGACAGATTTTTAAGGAAGGAGTTTCTGACAGGTTTTCAAGGAAGTAGTTTCAGACAGGTTTTCAAGGAAGTAGTTTCAGACAGGTTTTCAAGGAAGGAGTTTCTGGCAGATTTTCAAGGAAGGAGTTTCTAACAGATTTTTCAAGGAAGGAGTTACTGACATATTTTCTTTGGTGTTCAATTACACACAAATCATATCAATTTTAATTAGATTGCTTTTCGGTCAAATTTGACACATTTGAATTTTCTCACCACAACCAATTCATTGGAGCCTGTAATTATTTACCTGATTTTCAATTTTGACTTCTCAATATTATAGAATCAGCTGATTGTTTTTTTTGGGTCATTTTATTAAATTGCTTCTTAAAGAGTAATGGTAGCCATCTTGGATGGAGGATTTGGGTGTCATGCTTAATTGAAAAAGTGGACCAACTAAACATCATTTCAACTGAAGTTTCTGAGAAGAAGAATTTCATGTGATTTTTTATTCTCAAAATATGATTAATTGATATAAATCGGCTGAAAGAAAAAATTTACAGAAAAACTTGGAAGAAATTTGAGCTCATTTTGATGTAGAATAAAGCAGTCATAAGCAATTCAAGAAATTCCTTTTTTTAGTATAGTGTTTAATTTGACTTCTATATATGAATTTCCAGAATTTTTTTCTTCTTAAAAATTCATTTTTCAATTCAACATTTATGTTAGTATATGATACATTGTATATACGAACTCCGACATTTAATTTAAAAATTTTTGGTTACTCAAAAATAATTTGTCCACAAGTTCTTTATATGTTAATTCTATTTTCTAAAGTGCAAAAAAATGCATGGAGTGAGTACAAATAGTGTAAGAGCTGTCCCATAATTGTTTGCCTTGAATGTGTATTTCATCGTATCATGTGACTTTGGAACAGTAATAAACTAAAGTCACATGGTACAGCTCTTACAATATTTGTACTCAATCTATGAAGTTCAGTATACTTCAGAAAATTAAATCAACATAGAGACCTAATGGGGAACTTAATTTTTATTAATTGGCCAAAAATTTTAATATTAATTGTCAGAGTTTGTATATTTGTATACTGGTATCATATATTTACATACATCTAAAAAAAAATGTTGATTTGAAAAATGGATTTTTAAGAATTTTTTCTGGAGATTTATAGAGGTTAAGTGAACTATAGCAGCTGCCACCTTGAATAGAAGGTAGTGATGTTTGACACAATTTTGAAAGGGACCTAAGGACATCCCAGCCATGGTTGGTTGAATTTGGTTCAGTGGGTTCTGAGGAGTAAATGTGACCTTTTATCCGAATCCCTGTTTTACAGCCAACCAAATTAGTTTTTTTTAAAAGAAAAGGATTCCCTCACAAGTTAAACTGATAAGGAGATGAACGGGTAGTAATTACCTGAGAACTATCCACAATGAATGTTATACCAATAGTCTTATATTTATTATGCTTCAAAAATCTGCTCAATCTGTCTCATAGGAAAAGCTTATTAATGTTATGTTGTTATGGAAACTAATGATACCAGAAAAATTATTGAAAACCCAAAACAACGGTTTCCAATATATTGACCCACGGCTGATGAGTGAAGAGTATCGAAGCAATTTGCATGATCAGCTCTTCCTTACTGAAGATGTTTAGAATATTTGAAGCTTGTAACAGCTCTTCCTTACTGAAGATGTTTAGAATATTTGAAGCTTGTAACAGCTCTTCCTTACTGAAGATGTTTAGAATATTTGAAGCTTGTAACAGCTCTTCCTTACTGAAGATGTTTAGAATATTTGAAGCTTGTAACAGCTCTTCCTTACTGAAGATGTTTAGAATATTTGAAACTTGTAACAGCTCTTCCTTACTGAAGATGTTTAGAATATTTGAAGCTTGTAACAGCTCTTCCTTACTGAAGATGTTTAGAATATTTGAAGCTTGTAACAGCTCTTCCTTACTGAAGATGTTTAGAATATTTGAAGCTTGTAACAGCTCTTCCTTACTGAAGATGTTTAGAATATTTGAAGCTTGTAACAGCTCTTCCTTACTGAAGATGTTAGAATATTTGAAGCTTGTAGTTTACAGTTACCTTTTCATGCCAAGCTAACAATGCACCACTACTTCCTTCTGAAGGGTTCTCAAATCCTTTATAAATATATTTCATCAGTAGGTCTAATGTTATTGAATCTAGTGATTTAATACAGGAATCTATTTCATTTGTTTTAAATGAGGCCAACACTCGTGTAACCAACAGCACTGCTTTGTTCTGTAAACATAAAATTATTCAAATATCACTGCATTAAATGATGTAATAAACTCATCTAAAATTAAAATAAACTAGAGGCTCAGTGGGTTGAGCCTGTGTCGCTCACCGTTCATTCTGCTTTGAGGAAACTTAATATAGAACCTTCCATAGGTGCTTCCCACCAAATTTCTGTTCATTTTGGTATAGCAGTTTCAGAGAAGAAGATTTTTAGAAATTGACCAATCTAAAACAAGAATTGCCTGTGGCAGCCATGTTTGTTAATGGATCAAAACGAAATGAGCAATCTCTATAGAGGACCTTCCATAGATGCTTCTTATCAAGTTTCATATCATTTGGCCAAGTGGCTTCAGAGAAAAAGCTGTTTTAGAAATCGACCCATAAGAAACAAAAATTGCCTATGATGGCCATGTTTGTTAACGGATCAAAACGGAATGAGCAATTCCCATAAAGGACCTTCCATAGATGCTTCCTACCATGTTTCAGTCCATTTGGCCAAGCTGCTTCAGAGTAGAAGATTTTTTAGAAATTGACCAATCAGAAACAATAATTGCCTGTGGTGGCCATGTTTGTTAATGATCGGGACAAAATGAGCATTCCTTATAGAGAACCTTCCATAGATGCTTCCTACCAAGTTTCTGTTCATTTGGCAAAGCAGTTTCAGAGGAGAAGATTTTTAGAAATCAACCAATTAGAAACAAGAATTGCCTGTGGCAGCCATATTTGTTAATGGATCGGGACGAAATGAGCAATCTTTATAGAGGACCTCCCATAGATGCATCCTACCAAGTTTCGGTTCATTTGGCAAAGCGGTTTCAGAGAGGAAGATTTTTTTAGAAATCATCCAATCAGAAACAAGAATTGTTTATGGTGGCCATATTTGTAATCGGATGAGGACGAAATGAGCAATCACAACAGAAGACTATCCATAGATGCTTCCTACCAAGTTTTGGTTCATTTGGCCAAACGGTTTCAGAGGAGAAGAATCTAATTTTTTCAATAGTTTTCTATTTTCTACTGATTTTTTTCACTAATTTTCAAGTTGGAGAAGCGGCAACGGCCATATTTGATGGCAGTCGGGGTCATCATTCATGGTCTGAAAGAGAATTATATATGCATTGTTCCTTTATAGTTTGGTAGCAACATTGGCTCTTGACAATATATTTAAAGAATTAACAAACAAAAACAAAATTATTTTTTTAGTAACGATAGCAGCCATTTTTCATAAGCGACCAGGGTTAGCAACCATAAGTCTGAAAGTGGATTATATATGCATCATTTCCATAAAGCTTGGTGGCAACTGGCTTTTTACCAGATTTTAAAATAATTTTTTTTACAATAATTTTCTATAACAGTGACGGCCACGTTGGATGACAGCCGGAGGTCTTCAATGACAATTTTGAAAGAAGACCACATATGCATTCTTTCCATATGGTTTGATTGCATTTTAGTCTTTACAGGATTTTAAAATAATTCTTTAATGAATTTTTTCATTAATTTTCTATTTATAGTAATGATGGTGGCCATGTTTGAAAGAATATTATATATGTATCAAATTTAATTGCAATATACTCTAAAGGATTTTTTGTGGATTTTTTAATTGATTTTTTTGCTGATTTTACCCCTATGTTCTATTTATAGACATGGTGGCCATGATGGTTGGTCGGCAGTGTCATCGGACATAACTTTTAAAGGGAACCCCCTAAGAATGATTTAGGCCAAGTTTGGTTTAAATTGGCCCAGTGGTTTCAGAGGAGAAGATTTTTGAAAAAGTTTACAGATGGACACCAAGTGATGGCAACAGCTCATACAGGTGAGCTAAAAATTGCAGGGTAGGTAGATCTTGACAGGCTGCATATTTTTGCAATTTAAACTTAATATCTATCTCTTATAGTTTTTGAAATAAAGGACGAAAAGTATTAACATTTTGAAAATTTGATGAAAAAAGGGCAATAACTCAAAAATGGATATTGGGATTTACTTCAAAATTGTAGGGTAGGTAGATCTTGAATGACATGCTGCACATTTGTGCAATTTAAACTTAACATCTATCTCTTATAGTTTTTGAAATATAAGACGAACAGTATTAATTTTTTTTAAATGTGATGAAAAAAGGAAAATAACTTCAAGATGGGTAATCAGATTTACTTCAAAATTGCAGGGTAGGTAGATCTTGCTGTGCTGATCATTTTTACCCCCATGTCAGATTTCTGATTTTATAAAAGGTTTTTGAGTTATTACCCAAAAACCTGCAATTTTACCACATGTTCTATTTATAGACATGGTGACCATGATGGTTGGTCGGCAGGGTCATCGGACATAACTTTTAAAGGGAAGCCCCTAAGGATGATTCAGGCCAAGTTTGGTTTAAATTGGCCGAGTGGTTTCAGAGGAGAAGAATTTTGAAAAAGTTTACAGACGGACGATCAATATTTAGGTTTTCTTTGCAGTGTTTTGTTAATCATTCATTGTTTGTCTTTTATGTTTTTTTTTGGCCAGAGTTTTTGTCTTAATTCCCTTTGATTTACTGCTGCTTGATTACCTCTTTGGTATTGTCATACAGTAACTCATACTTTGTTTTTACAGATGAACAATTATATACTGGTAGTTAATCCCTGGAGTTACAGATTCCTTAGAATTTAATTTTTACAACAAAATTTAATGATTCCTCGATTTTAATTACGATTATTTCCTGTGACTATTTGAATTTGTCGTTGGCGAATGAACACGTTGGTGACATCATAATACCAACCCAGGTTATCGAGTATAACCAAAATTTTCTCCAGGCGGATTAGCCAATCAGATTGCAGTATTCAAATCAAATTAAATTATATTCATGTAAATTTGGAGGAAGTGATTATAGTATATATATTAAAAATCTGATCAGTCTTTTTCAAAAGAACAGTAAGAGGTGTACATCATCAATAAGTATGGAATCATTTTTCAAGAGGTGCACATCTTAACTTTGTGTTCAATCGCAATGTGTGATATACAGAATTTGATAACAAAAACGACTGCAGTTACAGATAACACAAACCATGTACCCACTTAATTAGTCAGTCCCACTATGGAATGTGTGCATACAGTAACAACAATACTTATTCAGTTTCACAGTTTTTTTATTTATAGAAATTGATTTCATCTGTCGATAAGAGGAGGTGCACATCCTAAATAAGTGAGTGTACTGAACAAAGATTGAATAATGTTGAATGAAAACGTTTGTAGTTACAGATTACGCAAACTACATGTAGGTACTCTCAAGGTGTTTCAGATTGATGAATGAATGAATGAAACATTTCCTAGACATGTGCTAAATGCTGGCAATGCAGGTAATGATTTCTTATTGTACATGTATTTGTGACATTAAATACTTACTTTTAAGTTTTGATCTTTACTTCCAACAGGAGCATTCTTTAATGCTGATTTCAATGCGTCAGTGTTCTTTCCTGTGTTAATGTTAAGGTTGATTACTTGTAATGAGGCATCTCTTTCAATCATCAAATAATACAAGAACATTAAGATATTTTAGTTGAAATGGAGTGTCAACTATTATTTCTTAAATCCCTGTCTCCTGTTTCAGAGGAGAAGATTTTTTTAGAAATCAACCAATCAGAAACAAAAATGGCTTGTGGCGGCCATGTTTGTTACTGGATCGGGACGAAATGAGCAATCTTTATAGAGGACCTTCCATAGATGCTTCCTACCAAGTTTCGGTTCAATTGGCTAAGCAGTTTCAGGGAAAAAGATTTTTAGAAATCGACCAATCTGAAACAAGAATTGCCTGTGGCAGCTATGTTTGCTAACGAATCGGGACAACATTAGCAATCTTTATAAAGGACCTTCTTCCACAGATGCTTCCTACCAAGTTTCAGTTCATTTGGCTGGGGGGTTTCAGAGGAGAAGATTAAAATGTGAAAAGCTAACGGACACCAGACGACGGACGCCAAATGATGACAAAAGCTCACGTTGCCTTTGGTAAGGTGAGCTAAAAAGGTCCACCCTGACACTCATGAACCAGCAACTGTGTTTACAAGTATTAAATAATTAAAAAGAACAGGACAAGTAGGATTTTGTCCGGACAAATAACTTACCCGGGGACAAGCACAACATTTCCGTATTTCCACACCCCTGAAAACTGACCACCACGATATAAGTGATATATTGTTGAAAGTGGCATTAAGCACCATAAACCCATAACCCAAATTTGTTCATCCTAAAAGTGAGTCCGTTCGCCCTGATAATTAAAAGTATTTTAATGAATACAACACATATTTTAATTTGAATTGTAAAGAAGTAGATGTATATCGATTCGAATGAGAGTTTGGTGAAAGAAGGGAGAGAATATATGTGCATTTATTGTTACATTGAACTGACTATGAACTCAATAACAATAAATGTTTTCTAACTGCTTGTTTTTTTGCTATATTCTTGGTACATGTATATAGTTGGGAAAAATCCAAAAGCCTTTGCCATTCTCATATTTGGGAATCGTTTTCTGATGAACATTTATGATAAATCTCCATAATTTCCATGGTCAAAATACAGTTATCAATAAACACCATACAGTTTCAATTTATTTGAAATAAAAGCAAATGTATAAAGGACGCAGACAATTTCTACAGGCTCTTGATTCACTCATCTTTACCTGCTTTACTTATTCCAAGGGACGGCAACGTTTAACTTTAATCATTATCGAAACATACATTTTTTAGCATGCCTCATATCTAAAATTTCTCAATTTATTATTATCTATAAACCATTAAATATCATTTATACTTAACTTATTTTTAATATCCTATATATATATATGGACTACTGCAAGCTAAGGTTGCACTTAGGGTGAAAAATGAAACACCTTTAATCATTCCAAATTTTAATTGTTTTTGAACACAAACATCATACCTACAAGATTCCAATTGATCAGGGATAGTTTCCATCATTTTGATTGATAAAAAATATTTAAAGATGATGCTGTCAAAAAATCTGTACTTATGGGACAATCACTTATGATTATTAATTTGTTTTCCCTCTAAAGACTATCAATTGTTTTATTATATTTTGAAATCAGAACTAGCTTGCTTTCAATTCTATAGATCAACCAGGGCTAAATTCTGGTAAAATATCTTTTCATAATTTTCCAATTTTTCAAGCTGCCTCAAAGTAATTGAAAAAATTGTTGATAAAAAAATCAATTTTTTCAATTACTTTGAGGCAGCTTGAAAAATTGGAAAATCACACAAGCTAAACTATTTTTCATTTAACATAGTGATTATGAAATTTTACTATTCTTTTAACCGATGATTTTTTTTATTAAGATATCTGATACATCAAATTCACAATATACTATTTTTTAAATGTTTGATTTTCCATATTCTTGTCCCATACGTAAGATTTAATTGACCATGTTTAGTAAAATTAAATGAAACAATAACATTCTATATTAAAATCGTTTCAAAGAAATAAGGTGATGAAAATTGTAAACTAAACCTTTTACATAAATTTGATATAAAAATGATCAGAAAGAATCACCAAATAAGTCTTTTTTTTCTAAAAGAAACAACACATACACTGTATATATTAACTCCTGTTTCTTACAAAAAAAAATATAAAAAATTGACTGAATAAACTGATTACATTATGACATCTACATTTTGTATAGTGTTCAGAATTAAAATTGTAGCATTTGACTCATTCTTATAAGGATAAAATAATACTTTTTACAATTATGTTCCATACGTAAGATTTTATAGCCTATATATAGAAGTAAAATTAAATAATCCAGAAACATCATATTTAAATCTTCCAAGTGTTTCAGAGTATATACGTAGTAGCTTTGAAATAAATATCAATTTGAATGAGAATTATAAGGAAATGTCTTAGCTGACCGATTTACGGTCACAGGTGGATAAATGGTAGCTGGTCAAATCGCCGCTACATTTATCAAAATCGCCCCAACATTAAAAAAAAAAAAAAAAAAATATTTATAATCGGTTTTGACAACGACATTCTGATAAGGAATAATTGAGATAATATATACATGTATCATAAATAAAACTTCCAGTACATGTAATCGAAAACGTTATTGTATAATTCTGTTGGTTAAGTGAGTGCAATTAATAATTAATTTCTTCTTTTAATTAAGCATTTCTTTGTAAAGTATAGATGCACTGTTTGTGTAATAATTAATTAGCTACATAATTAATTTTTGCTTTGTTGTTGTTCCAATCGGAAGCACATCAAAGGAGACCCAAAGCCAATTATATTCTTGGTATTGCAATACAAACTTGTTGCAAAGCCATAAGCTTCCCCAAGCTGGCAATACAATTACATAAACCTGCTACTATCATGACTGGCATTAAACACAATGGCCAGTGACTGTTACAAATAACATGCTTAGTTGGATTTTTAGGCCAAAATTAAAAATAAATTTGTTTCCCCTTACCCGACCGACCCTGTCAAAATCGGCCGCTGAAAATTCCGTATTTTAGATTCGTTTCACCAAAAGATCGATATTTTCGCATTACCAAGCACATCTTTGTCGTTAAAAAAAAGCCTACCTACATGTACCTTTTTGTACCTACCCACTTCCAAAATTGTGGGTCGGTATTAGGCCTTGGCTTAGGGGAAACAGAAATATTTTTAATTGTGGCCTTATATAGTACTAGCTCACTGAGTCCGCAGATAGACATGTCACACTATTATTTCAATTAAAATACCACAAAGATACACAAAATATGAAAGATATTATCCTAATCTCAACGAGATTAGCCTAGCATGTAGGAATCCGTGTCGTTTTGCCCCGATTACCTGTTCGCCCTGAAAAGTGAGTCGATTTGCCCCACTTAATCGCTATTATATTATAATAGATGAAGTCTTTTTCGACAATCTTTGGGTAATTATTTATTTATTAGTTGTATGCAAAATAAAATAATAATTCATTCATTTTGGTCTACTTTAATTATTTATTTATTGGTTGTATACAAAAAAAATAATAATTCATTCATTTTGGTCAGTGGAATATTGTTGAACACAAAAGGGAGAATATTTTTCTTAAAAAAGAATCATCGTGAAGGGGTTTAGATTCACTTAATACATGTATGTGTACAGAATGGCAACAAAATACGACGAAATCGACTAACGAATACATCAAACTCTCCTTCATATGCTACTTTCTCGGATATTTATAACAATAATAAATATCAGATTTCGCATCAGGTGTCAAACAATGAAAGTGAACAAAGAAATTTTATACATTTAATCAGGTGTCAAACAAAGAGTAAAGCAATACATTAAACACATCAAGAAAGTATGTTACCGTGTAATTATGAGGAAGAAATTACGAGGAAGACAAAAATAAAGTACCCATGATTGGCATGAACAAGCCTTACAACATCCAAAATACGAATATTTGCAATGGTATTTTTCATATTTCATTTTTAAAGCACTATTATTAATAAATGAGGGCGAAACGACCCGGGGAGAGACGACCCGGGCGAACGGGAATAGGGGCGAAACGACCCGGGCGAACGGGCATAGGGGCGAAACGACTCAGGGGGCGAACGGGATTCGGGGCGAAACGACCCGGTACCGTACATACCAGCAGGCAGCACGTAGCAGAAACAGAAGCAGAAAACTTTCAAAAAGGATATTGAGCAAGCAGACCATTGACGTCAGACTCATTTGGACCAGCAACAGATTGTTCATTTTCATCATCCTGTTCTTCGTATTTGTCCTCATCAAACTGATCGACATCTACCTTCCGAAACGCTCTTGACTGACCAGCCTTAGACATTTTAAACAAATGAGGAAGTAACTAACACCCCGGAAATGGAAACTATAATTATTCTTCCGGTTTACCTTATTTCCGAATCTTGGAATTTTGATTATAAGTAAAAATTAATAGTCATCATTGTTTATGAACGGATAGAAATAGAAAGAATAATTCGTTGATCATGATTTGATTTTTTTCCTAAATAAACAGAAAGACAATAGTCGTGCATAGAATGTGGTATTTCTACTTCCGCCTCTTTCATCTAAACTTCCTGTCAAACATGGTACTTTTGTTTTATAAGAAATAAATCGTTCATCATCGACTTGAATTGTTTAATAGAGACACTAAATAATCAATATTCTAATTCTTCTCTTCACGCTTAGCATATATTTTTTAATTTGATATTGTGTAAACACTATAAGAACAGATGTAAGATAAAAGGAATAGACGGTCGTCAGAAACCGTTAAAACTTGGAAGTCACACAGGTACCCGGGGGACAGGATAGACCCCATTACTTTTTCAAAGCTACTTAAAAAATGTAAAGTATCCTTTAGGTAATATGGATTAGGCACAGGCGGTCCCCAGCCTACAGGTGAGCATCGCATCTACGCATAGAGTAAGACATGTACATGTATTTTACTAGTCCGTTTCAATTGGAAGAGTTTTGAGCACCCATTCTCAAAACTATCTTCAAACGGTCCTTTGATACCGGTGACCTACCAGACATATGGAAAAATGCAAATGTGAGCTCAATATTTAAGAAGGGAAAGAGATTTGAAGCAGTAAATTATCGACCAATCTCGTTAACTTGCATATGTCGCAAGATCATGGAACACCTAGTGACAAGTCATATAATGAAGCATGCTGATGCAAACAACATAATGACTTTTAATGTATCCCTTACAGCATGGGTTCAGAAGGGGATTAGGCAAAAAAAAAAATTTGTGTGTTTACAGTCACCCGACCGACTAATTTTTGCTAGCTACCCTATCAATTTTTACACAGAATTCGGATAACCATTTTTGTTGTTTAATCAGCAGTAATGTTTTATTTATTCAACTGCTAGCTTTTTGTCGAAATTGAGAGCAAAGAAGATAATTCAACTTGTACTTTCATGAAAAGGAAGGGGGGGGCATGTACCTTGCAAGTGCAACTCCTACTAAGCTTCGTGTACCTTGTTAGTGCAACTCCTCCTAAGTGGCTTATTGGAGTTTTGTGAAACTTTACACAGTTGTAGTACACTACCTGTAGATGTGCATGAAGGAATATGGTTGCTGTCCAAAATTTAAAAAGGGAGATAATTCAACTTATACTTTCACGAAAAGGAGGGGGGGGGGGGGGGGGGGGGGGGCATGTACCTTGCAAGCACAGCTCCTACTAAGCTGTTTATTGAATTTTTATGAAACTTTACACAAATGTAGTACACAACCTGTAGATGTGCATGAAAGAATACCGTTGCTGTCCAAAATTTAAATGGGGAGATAATCCAACTTATGCTTTCACGAAAAGGGGGGGGGGGGGGGGGGGGGGAGGGCATGTACCTTGCAAGCGCAACTCCTACTAAACTGCTTATTGAATTTTTATGAAACTTTACAGTTGTAGTACACGACCTGCAAATGTGCATGAAAGAATACTATTGCTGTCTAAAATTTAGAAAGGGAGATAATTCAACTTATACTTTCACGAAAAGGGGGGTTGTGTACTTGTGGCGACCCCTAGATGTATGTTCTTGGTTAGTTTATTTTGGAGATGGGATGTTGTCTCCTTGACATAACTTCATATCCGTTCATTTTTCATAGGTAACTTGCTAATATACCTTTATTCCAAAGTTTGAACATCATAGTATTGCAAGCAGGGGGTATCACTCAGTGAGGTCACTCACAGTTCTAGGTGTTTTTGCCTAAATGCACACTACATTGTAGATCAAGTACTTGTCAAAAATAAATAAAACTGTATATAATAGATCCTAATTTTTATTTCAGGCAAAGGTTAAAGCTAAGGAACTCCGTGGCAAGAAGAAGGATGAGCTTGTAAAGCAGCTCGATGAACTAAAAAATGTAAGTTGTCCATTAAATTTGATACAATTAAAAACACTCCATGCACAGTTATAATTTTTGAGGAGCCTGCAAAGATCAGGCCTTTGTGTTTATAATACTTTCTGATACAATTTTCATACTTGTAGTACTTCAAATTCTATTGGAACAAAGTGTTCATTAGATACAATGGGGTGTTTTTTTTAACACTACTGTAATTACTCCAATATTTCCAAAAAAAAATAAGTGTATTGGTCTAGTATAATGCAGACATCATCATCTTCATCATTTCATTGAAAATTAACTTGTTCTAGCCATGATATAAATGAAAATTTGCCGAGTTGGCATTAAACAACAATCACTCATTCACTCAAAATGAGGTGATCGTATGGTAGTTGGATTTAAAACTACCTGTGTAATTGGTGTCTATCACCACTAAAGTTTTGAGTTCGAATTCCGCTCATGGCGAGGTGTACTTGATACCACATTTTGTGATTGTGTGTCAGTGACTTGCAGGTCAGCTATTTTCCCCACCAATAAAACTACCACGATTTTTTGGAAATATTGTTGATAGAGGCATTAAACACCATAACCCCTAACCCATGCTAACAGATTGATATGCACGCAAGGGAAGAAGGCCTCACAGTCATAGTGTTCTGATTACATGATTTTAGGGGTGTATCAAAGAAGATGTACAGGAATCGTCCTCTTCAAGCTCTTGATGGAAGAAGACATCACACACATGATAATATCATATAATATATTCACAAAATACCTTTATACATTTATTTGGAATTTGCATATTAATATTGAAAACTACTATAATATTTGTTGTATGCAAAAATACAATGGCTTTTTTTAAATATACACTAATGTATATGTATATATATATATTTGTATAATATACTTTATTTCCTGTGACTGTATAATGAATTCTTCATTATCCTATACAATATATTAAAAATTGCTGAGTTAGATTGCTGTCAAATTATAATATTAAGTATATATGTACCATCTACACACGCTTATACACATGTCTTACGTCTAACCCTGGATTTGCCTTACGAGAAAAGGTAACACTGCGATTATTGAAGCTTCTTTTTTAGGGAGTGGATGTGGTCGAGTGATCTAGGGCGCTGGACGTAAGGCTAAGCGAATGGTGCTGCAGTGTATCAATGGTGTGGGTTCAAGTCCCGTTGATGGAAGAACAAAAATTTGACAGCTCTAAAATCTAATTCTAACACTGTTTGAATATATATACGTCTGAAAATTAAACCAAACAGTGTTAGAATTAGATTTTAGAGCTGTCAAATTTTTGTTCTTCCCTCGACGGGATTTGAACCCACACCATTGATACACTGCAGCAGATATATATAAACGTCTAAACAGGGGTAGATTTAAGAAAAAGACAATTTGAAGTTGACTGGTCCCATTTGTAATTCACTGGCCCTACCAAGCGTGCAGTCGCTATTGGTGGGGGGTCTGGAGGGATTTGCCCTCCTCCCTGAAAATTTTGGTGCAAAATGCTAAGAGCTTGTGAAGGCTCTTATTTCTGTATTGAAAAAGTCATTTTTTTTACTGGATACATACTTAATTTACTAAAAAGGAACAAATGTCAGGAAAAAGTCACAAACACAATAACAGATTTTCAGACATCTATGGGTCACGATAAAGTCTTTTTCTTTTTTCCGTTTCATATTTCTGCCTTTTAATCTTTCTTCCCTCATTTGAAGGTTCCACAGGGCACATTTTTTTAAAATTTGCCAGGAAACGTTCCATTTTTAGCTCACTGGTGAGCTATTGTCATCACTTTTCGTCCGTCCGTCAACATTTCACATTTGAATCTTCTCCTCAGAAACCATTGGACCAATTGCAACCAAACTTTGGTGGAATGGTCCTTAGATGGCCTCCTTTCAAAATTGTGTCTGATGATCCCGACTTCCAACCAAGATGGCTGCCAAGCTAAAAATAGAAAAAAGGGGGGATGAAATTTTAATTGTCCATTGCTGCTTTAGTGTAAGTCAAAATGAGCTCAAATTTTAACTGCAGCTACATGGCAAGGAGTAGTTTAACATATATTTCTTTCAGCCGATATATCAGTGCTTTCATTAAGAGCCGGTACCCGGTACTTTTACCCAGCTACGGTAGCGTCTGGTACCGGCAGAAAAAAAAAAAATCATGTGCAAAATTCTAGTTAATACAATATAAGATCGTTCTGTGGGACTCGAAATCGTAATCTAGTATTTATGGAAGTGTCTTCGTCGAGGTCCGCGTCGGAATCTGTATCTGTACTTTCTTCACCTCCAGTATTGGAGATCAGATTGGATTTATCGTAAAAGCGCTTTAAACTACGACGATTTAACAGTGTCTATTCAAGCAGCGTATTATCATTGATGAAAAACGATAAAATGTAAACGAAAAAAAAGCAATCACTGACTATTTTATGCGGAGCAAAAAGCTTAACAAAGGTGAAGATTCCATGAAAACGTGTCAAATCATGCTGTTCGGCGTTGGCATTGCCGCATACCCGTTCTTTTTCCTGATATCTGTTGTGATTTGTGTGAACGAGCGCAGGAAATTTTCAGTGTTAAGTTCAGTTAACACCTGAAATAGCGGCATTACTATTAGTCTAGAAATGAACCTGGTGGGGGTGACCAGGGAGCAAAGCCCCTGGAAGCTCCTGGATTTTAGGGTTTTTGAGACTTAAATCAATTATGATTATGCTATATCTTAATTTCAAATTCATTTATTATACACAAAATTGAAGCAAATATTGCAGTATGTCTTTTTTTTTCAGGTCAAAATTTAAGTCTCAAAATCTCTACAATCCAGACCCCTCGCCAAAATTATTTGGTACCTCCTACGTTCTAGAAAGTACCTCCAGCCTAAAAAAATAGTGAAACCCCTGATATATACCGATTATGCAAATTAGGCATATTTTGATAAAAGATCACATTTAAATCTTCTCCTCTGAAACCGTTGAACCAAATTAAACTAAACCTGGCAGGGATGGTCCCTGGGTGGGTCCCTTTCAAAATTGTGTCCGACAACCCCGCCCTCCATTTAAGATGGCCGCTGTTACTAAAATTAGAAATTTCTTCAAATGGCCAAAACTGCTCTATTTTAAGCCAGAATGTGCCCAAATTTGAACTGTATAAGTATAATGATGAGCTTTTTAACATGTATTACAGGATTTTTTATGAACTTTGAACTTTTGTCGATTTTGACCGATTATGCAAATTAGAAAAAAGGGGGGATGAAATTAAAAAAAAATCTTCTCCTCTGAAACTACTGAGCCAATCTCAACCAAACTTTGCTGAAATGATTCTTGGATGGCCCCCTTCCAAAATTGTATCCGGTGATCCCGACTTCCAACCAAGATGGCCGTCAAGCTCAAAATAGAAAAAAGGGGGGATGAAATTTTAATTGTCCATTGCTGCTTTAGTGTAAGTCAAAATGAGGTCAAATTTTAACTGCAGCTACATGGCAAGAAGTAGT
Source organism: Bathymodiolus septemdierum (assembly GCA_963383655.1). Lineage (NCBI taxonomy): Eukaryota > Metazoa > Mollusca > Bivalvia > Mytilida > Modiolidae > Bathymodiolus > Bathymodiolus septemdierum. The sequence continues at coordinate 45,106,021 of OY726528.1, read as the reverse complement.
TTAGCATATATTCCGGGTTTCTTTCAGCCGATATATACTGATTATGCAAATTAGGCATATTTTGATAAAAGATCGCATTTAAATCTTCTCCTCTGAAGCCGCTGAACCAAATTAAACCAAACCTGGCAGGGATGGTCCCTGGGTGGTTTTCTTTTCAAAATTGTGTCCGACAGCCCTGCCTTCCATTCAAGATGATTGCTGTTACTAAAAATAGAAATTTCTTCAATTGTCTATTGCTGCTTTAGTATAAGTCAAAATGAGCTCAAATTTGAACTGCAGCTACATGGCAAGGAGTAGTTTAGCATATGTTCGGGTTTTTTTTTTGAAATTTTTCTTTCAACCGATTTATACCGATTATTCAAATTAGGCATATTTTGATTAAAGATCACATTTAAATCTTCTCCTCTGAAACCGCTGAACCAAATTTGTGTCTGGTGGTCCCGCCCTCTGCCCAAGATGGCTGCACAGCTGTACTTAGTTTAACATAGGACCCTATGAGAAATTCACATAAAAACCATCTTGTCTGGAACCAGTAGCTCAATTAAAACCAAACTTTGATGGAATAGTCATTGGATGGTCCTCTTCCAAAATGGTTCCCAGCAGTTGCTCTCTCCCGCCAAGATGGCCACCACAGTGCAGTTGTGTTGTTATTGAAAGGAGCTTTGATTCAGGTGAACGATTACAGGCTCCTGGGAGCCTCTGGTTCACGATCCTACACAGTTGTCAGCATGTTAACTGGACGCTGCCATTTTCTTGCGAAAATTACCGATTACGACGAGATCGGCAGTCTCCGGATAATGACACAGCGAAACGGAAAATTACGACTAAAAAATTAAAGATTTGATTGGTTATTATTTCAGTCTTTCGATTTTCGTCACAAGGGTGTACGTTTCTAATGGAATAAAAACAAAAGAGCGTAGAGGAATGCCGGCCCGAGAACGTGCACTGGCCAGACGGATCACTCTGTATTCATTTTAACTGGCCCATCCATAATTTTATTGGCCACGGGCCAGCGCTTAAGGGAATCCCTGCTAAAATGTAGCACAACAACATCAAAAAAGATGTTAAAAAAATATAACAAAAATAACTATAAGTCTACAAAAAAACTATAATTATAATCAAATGGATGGATATTTCGCTTGACCGACAAGCTTCATCAGCGTCTGTAATTCCGTAGGTTCATACATTGGATACTTTTTCAGACGTTTGTAATCCCCTCGCCAACGAAGTTGCGAAGGGATATAATAACGCTACCGTCCGCCCTTCCGTAACATCCTTGTGAACACTCTAGAATCAACATCCTTCAATGGATTTTGACCAAAGTTGGTACATAATTAGTCCTTAAGAGAATCTGGAACCCTATTGATATTCAAGGTCACCGGGTGAAATTTTTACCACATAACATCCTTGTGAACACTCTTAAATCAGGTGTCTTACACAGGTCACATGATGAAACAGTCAAACTTGATAAAAAGAGAACAGACAGGGCAGTCATTACAGTCAACATCATGTAATAAATCTAAACATCATTTAATGCAGTGGTTCTCAACTTTTTTTCCCCCATGGACCTCTTTTACTCTTAATTTTTTTGGTGGACCGCCATAACCATTTGATGATAAAAGCTTATTATCCCCTCGCCAACGAAGTTGCGAAGGGATATAGTAATGCTACCGTCCTTCCGTCCGTCCTTCCGTAACATCCTTGTGACCACTCTAGAATCAACATCCTTCAATGAATTTTGACCAAACTTAGTACATACTTAGTCCTTAGGAGAGTCTGGAACTCTATTGATTTTCAAGGTCATAGGTCAAAGGTCAAGGTCACCGGGTCAAATTTTTACCACGTAACATCCTTGTGAACACTCTAGAATCAACATCCTTCAATGTATTTTGACCAAACTTGGTACATGCTTAGTCCTTAAGAGAATCTGAAACCCTATTGATTTTCAAGGTCACTGGGTCAAATTTTTAGATGAGGGGATACGCCACGCTTTGTGTTTCCCTTGTTTTATATATATATCAGAAGAAGAATAGAGAGAAAAAGAGGGATAAAAATAAATAGGTGTCTGTATACAGTCTATAAAAATATGGAGTTGTTAGTTGATGATTTTGAGTATTGTGTCCTAAATTATCATTCTTTATATGTTCAAAACACACAAAAAAAAACAAACTCCAGGAATGTAAAGGTGAACAATACAGACTTAGGTCAGCTTATAGTTAAATTTACAGGCTTGAAAGCCTTATGTCAGCTTTTTCTGTGACAAACCTCCAAAAGAGCAAGTAACTCCAAATATGTTTTAATGAGGTAGAGATCTGTCATATTGAAAACCTTCAAAAGCTGGTCCTAAGTCAAAACCGGTTGAATAAATAAAACATTGCTGCTGATTAAATAACATATATGAAAACAAGTAGATACGCGAGTATTGACAAGTTTGTCAATATCCGATATATTTTTTTACTAGCCCGTCGGGCATACAGCTGATTATTTCAGCTATCCCAAATGTGGAAATTACTAGCCCCGGGTGTCGGGCTAGTGGATTTTTTAACCCCAGGCCCAGGCAATTCATGTTTATGATTGTATGCTTTATATAAAAAGCTGTTTTTCTGTGGAAAGGGAGATAACTCTTAATTTAAATATAGATGTTGGTAAAATACAGTTAGCTGCGAATTGAATTACAGATAAATATGCCTCTAAAACCCCTCAGCCAAATGAACTGAAACTTGGTAGGAAGCATCTATGGAAGACCCTCATTGCTCATTTTCGTCCCGATCCGTTAACAAACATGGCCGCTATAGGCGACTCTTGTTTCTGATTGGCTGATTTTAAAAATTCTTCTCTTCTGTAACCGTTTGGCCAAATGAACCGAAACTTGGTAGGAAGCATCTATGGAAGGTCCTTTATAAAGATTGCTCATTCCGTCCCGATCCATTAACAAACATGGCCACCACAGGCGATTCTTGTTTCTGATTGGCTGATTTTAAAATTTTTTCTCCTCTGAAACTGGTTGGCCAAATGTACCGAAACTTGGCAGGAAGCATCTATGGAAAGTCCTCTGTTGCGATTGCTTATGTCGATCTGATCCGTTAACAAACATGGCCGCCACAGGCAATTCTTGTTTCTGATTGGCCTATTTTTAAAAATCTTCTCCTCTGAAACTGCTTGGCCAAATGTACTGAAACTTTGTAGAATGCATCTATGGGAGGTCCTCTATAAAAATTGCTCATTTCGATCCGATTCGTTAACAAACTTGGCCGCCACAAGCCATTCTTGTGTCTGATTGGTTGATTTCTAAAAAATCTTCTCCTCTGAAACTGCTTTCCGGAATGAACTGAAATTTGGTAGGAAGCATGTATGGAAGGTCCTCTATAAAGATTGCTCATTTCGTCCCAATTCGTTAACAAGCTTGGCCGCCACAGGTAATTCTTGTTTCTGATTGGTCGATTTCTAAAAATCTTCTCCTCTGAAACCACTTTACCAAATGAATCGAAACTTGGTACGAAGCATCTATGGAAGATCCTCTATAAAGTTTGCTAATTTCATCTTGATCTGTTAACAAACATGGCTGCCATAGGAAATTCTTGTTTCTGGTTGGTTGATTTCTAAAAATCTTCTTCTCTGAAACTGCTTAGCCAAATGAACCGAAACTTGGTAGGAAGCACCTATGGAAGGTTCTGTATTAAGTTTCCTCAAAGCAGAATGAAAGGTGAGCAACACAGGCACAGCCCACTGAGCCTCTAGTGTTTTTTTTTCTTTGAGTTATAGTTGACATGTTTTTAAATTGCAGAATAAATTGTTCCTGCCTCCTTGTAGGTACAATCATGGTTTGAATTCTCACCTCAAAGATATTATGGATTCTATTACCTGGTAACCAAGGACTATAAAATTGATATTTTCTGCTTCTCTACTAAGCACAAAGCACTATTACATTTCAACATAGCGTGTTGTTCTAGTACAAAACTGACATCGTCATCATCTCGTTATAAAGTTGCTTTTATTGCCATGATATAGCTGAAACATTTCTCACTTGGCGTTAACAACAATCACGTCATACGTTCCTGTTTGAAACCAGAAGATTTTAGGATGCTACAGAATTTGGTTGTCGGAATTAAAATGTTAAATGTCTAACCATGCTAATGTTCAAAGTAAAAAGCCTCTATGATTTTATTGAGTAATATTGATTTGTATGCTTTGCAGGAGTTGGCTACTCTAAGGGTTGCTAAGGTAACTGGTGGTGCTGCTTCAAAGCTGTCCAAGATGTGAGTATTATATTGTTACTATTAATAATCTTTTACCTCATGTCTTTGACCACTATTTTACTAATGACTGCAATAGTATTAGCATTGACTAGTGATGGGAAATCTTTCTAAAATCCATAATCCATTATCAGTGATAATTATGAATTGATTAGAGTACTATTTTTCTTCTATTTTATTCAGTGATTTTGTTAAAAGATGGCAGCTGGCAATTTTCGCCGATAATTCTCATTTCCTTGCCGGCTATTTTTCAATGAGTAAAAAAGAATGTGACAGAAAAATCCATATTTCAATATCAATTATTACATCATATTTATAAATCTAACGTTATAGTCCAATCAATTTGTGGAAAACCCAGAACAAATTGCAACAGAAAAATAAAGTAGCCTATTATCTTTATATACACATGTTTTAAGAAATATAAAAAGTCGCCATAAAAATAATATGAGGAAATGAATTAATTTAATCACGAAAAATTAATGATTTGGTCGTGAAAACTTTTTCTAGTACATAATGTCTGTTACTAAAGATACATTGCTAAAACTATACACTATACACTAACCAGGCTGATGATAGTGACAGTGAATCTGAAATTTATTAATAAAACTTGTTGCTTATTGAAACTTTTTCTGGAATTTAATCAACAAAAAAGTTTTTTTTAGCTCACCTGACCCAAAATCAGGTGAGCTATTGCCATCACTTGGCATCCGTCTGTATGCATTTCAATCTTCTTCTAGAGAACCACTGAAGCAAATGGGACCAAACGTGGCAGGAATGTTCGTTTGCATGGTCTAACCAAGTGTTGTTACTTTCGTTACGATCGGTTATCCAACATGGCTGCCAGGGGCCATAAAAGCCTCTGATTGGCTGAAATTTTTAATGATCTTCTTCTACGATACTACATGGAGGATGGAATTGAAAATTGTCATGAATGATCATTGCAAGCTGCTAACCAAGTGTTGTTACTTTTTGGACCGATTGAAAATCCAAGATGGCCACCAGCGGGGGACATGATTTAACATAGCGACCAGATTCATATTCTTAACTGAAATTTGGCTGGGGTGGTCCTCTTTCAATATTGTGTCCGACAGCCCCGCCCTCCATTCAAAATGGCTGCTGTTACTAAAAATAGAAATTTCTTTTGCTCAGAAATGAGTTGAATTTAACTTGAAATGATCTTTGGGTGGCCCACTTTCAAAATTATGTGTAACACCCCCATTTTCTATCAACTTTAGATGTCAAATTGAAAACCAGGTGAGCGATTACAGGCTCCTGGGAGCCTCTAGTTAATGAAATTATACCTACTTTAGCTAAGGACTGTCCCTATTAATCTTTTTTTTTTTTTTTTCTAAGTAATGGATATTAAGCAACAATAATTCAAGTTTATGTAGTAAAAAAATAGGACACGAAATTAAGTAATTTTAGCCCAAGGAAATGCCCAGAATACAGGATTTTACACCATTTTGGCGTCAGGGGGCCGGGACGTCACACTGACTATTCTGAAAATGTTGCTACATATTTCAAATTCTACTGACAAGACAAAAATTTTAAATAACTTTATAAATCTGCATTTCTATACATGCATCTAACTAATACAATGCTAATGGAAAAACTACAACCATTTGTCCATAAAAATTAAATGTGATCTCGGAGAACACTGGTGATCCAGGCATACATATATTATAGAGCTCACAAGCAAAAGTGGAGGACAACATAGAAAAGTGGCGATTAATCGAAGCATTGCTTTGCAACCCCTCTCTATGTTAGCAGTAGACATTTTTTTGCATTCGTCAACATGGCTAATATGAAGTAATTTCTCTTATCCACAAAAGAATTCACTTAGCCACATTGAACAAATAGATAAAGCATTATAATTTTAATGTTTCATTAAGTTAAGTTTAATGATTGGCAGTTAAAAGTTCTTAAACACAAATAAATATGTCAGAATACAAATTAATGCATTTTAACCCAACAAAATCTTTACAAAATTGCACAGTTGAACTTAGTAAACAGGCAAAAATAAAATTTATTTTGCACAAGAATTTTTTTTTTGTATAATAAATAACAATAACAATAATAAATAACAGTCAAAAATGTAAAAATAACTAAATAAAAGTTATTCATAAAAGAAACAGTGTTCATCATTCATATGATTACCCTATCCTGTTAGAGATAACAAGTTTCATTATTTTCTTTTCAGTCGTGTGGTACGTAAGTCTATTGCAAGAGTCTTGACAGTAATGCATCAAACACAAAAAGAGAATTTGAGGAAATTCTACAAGGGAAAACGCCACAAGCCAAAGGACTTGCGTCCAAAGAAGACCAGAGCCATGAGACGTGCTCTCAATGGTTATGAACTGTCCATAAAAACAGCTAAACAACAACGTAAGGAACGCTTGTATCCTGTCAGGAAGTTTGCTGTCAAAGAATAAATAATTAAATGACAGGAAGCAATGTCTTCTTTTTTATTGTTATTGGCCAAAATGATACGGGTTAGGGTTGGGATTATTGTGTTTAACACCACTTTCAACAATTTTTCAGTAATATCATGGAGATAAAACATGAAATTAATCATATGATCCATGTAATAAAAACAAATATGTGGGTGATTTTCAAAAAAATGAAGACTTTGTGCGACATAGAGGGTGAAATTTCAAATTGGACAAATTGACATAATTTTGGTCGTAAAATAATGTCAATATGATATATTTTTCAGATTCGGTTGCTCAGTGCAATATATGAAGACAAAATTTTTTTTTCCAACTTTTATTAGCAACAAAGTGTTAAAATGATAACAAATACAGACACTTCCTCGGAGGTATCATTTTCTTTTGGGTATGGTAAGAGACCTAAATGTATTTCCATTTGATAATGATATGAAATAGGCACATTTTGGTACCAAACTTTGTATATATCATGAGAAAACAGTTTCAGTATATTAAAGAAACACTATTTTTACTGTATATTTAAAAAAATCTGGTAATTAAAGTTTTCATACAAGCATAAAAAATATGATCTAATGAGGCTTAATAGTTGTAAATCAATTATTTATATATGCCTAATAAATATAACAAAAGTTAAGTTAAGTTGATCATTGGTGGTATAAACTAGAGGTAACCAAATGAAAATACTGTCCATTTTTTTATGTTTTGTCACACTCCGGACACATTTTTCTAAAAGATAAATACACCTAATATCAAGCTAAATGCAATCATTGTTGGTCACAATAACTTTTTTAAGTAGTAGTACATAATATATTTTGACTGAAAAAAGGTTTCCCTTGAATATATTTCATTTTTGCATTGTTATGATGTTATTTCAATCATATTTTATCATATTCTAAGTAATACTATCATAATTATAAAAAATGACAACTCAATTTTCAACCATTTATACATCTGTTCAAGAGTATAGTGCTTATTGAGAATTAAATAATTCCCCGAGACAATTACAAGCAGTTTTATGGAGGCTATATGCTTGCAAAATAATCTATTTCTTAAATAAAATTGTCACACTCCTGAATCCCTCTCGAAAATAATATAACCAACTTATTCTTTCCAAACTAAAAGTTTTATTTCTTCAAAAGCTTATATTTCTTACAGTTAACAGTAAATATTAAAAGAAGATTCAAAATTCTGTTTTTGCTTTTTCTAATGATGAGTGTGCTAATTATTTGCCCTTTAGGAATTTATCTTATCAAAAATGGTTAAAATGGATTTGAAATTTATTAAAACTAGTAATAGATCATCTTTTCTTAGTATAAAATTACTTTTTAGTGGTTTTCAAATTAGTATCCCCATGTTTCTCAATAATTTACTCTGCAAAAAAACTTCTTACTGCAATTGCAATCGACATTTAATGTTTTTATGTCAGGAGTGTGACATATTACTGTTGAATGAAAAATTATTGATAAATTTTCAAAAATGCTATATCAAAAGAATGAAAATGTTTTATGAAAGGCAAGATATATTAAAGTAAGTATTCTGTTTATCTAAAGCAACATACATCAATTTTTCATTTGGAAAAAAATCCATATTTTGACATGTTTTAAGAAAATATACCCCTTTATCATCACTTATTATGAGAAAGGTGTCATGCAATATACAAAAATACTATAATTATTACTTATTGTTTATATGTAATTAAATTGAAAACATTGTGGAAGTTTGTAGAAGCATGGTTTATTATTTTTTTTATTTAAAAGATATGCCTATTAAAAGTGGCACACTCCTGACATTAGTTATTTTGATTTCCTAGCTATGATATGTCATATATCGGAGCTATTTCCAACTTTTTTCTTTGATTGGGTCTGGAGCTTTTGGAAAATAAAGAAAATTGTGAACTATTAAAGCATACAACATAGTACTATACAACTAAGATAAAATGTCACACTCCTGACATTTTTTTGTGTCTCTCCTTATGCAAGCCCAATTTTACAACTATCATATTCATTCAGTCTAATACTACTAAATTATTATAACTAATGTTTTTTTACAACATATTTTTACTTTTCTGAACTAATTAGTCTCAACAATGAAAAACTACTAAGGTTTAATTTGACATTTGTACAATTTTCCAAGTTAAATTTATTCGCGTACACTAATTTAAAAAATAGAATATTTTTTTGTCGCAAAATCATAGGGTCACAAAGCATCTAGATATTTGAAGTAAAATGGTACGAAATTATAGAATACCATCTTTCTTTAATATATTTTTTATTTTATTTTTTCTATCATCGAGGTAAGTTAAGGCAATTTAAAGTTTGTCACGCTAAAACGTCACACTCCTGACAAATTTGACCAGTTTTTAGAGGATAACTTTTTAACCGGAAGAGCAATCTCCATGACACTTTTCATGAAGATAACTGTTATCATTGTGCTTGTTTTAAGATATTTACCTTTCATTCATATCATTTAATATTCAAATTATTCTCTGAAAATGAAAAGTCTTCATTTTTTTGAAAATCACCCATATCTGTCTGCGACTTTACCAGTGGTCTTATTGCTCCTGGTCAGTAAAAATCTGATCCGGGTGCTAAGCTTAATTGATTTTTGAGTTTTGAGTCAGTAACTTCTGAAGTCTAAACTCATAGTCTGTATATCTTTATTGTGGCTTTCATCATAAATGTTATTAATGCCCCAGTCAAAGAGTGACATAGCAGTAAATGTACCTTTGTCACTCTGACATTTTGGGTTCAATACTTTGCTAAATGTCTTGAATTTTTTTTACACAATGTCTGACCACAATATTTAGGAAAAATTCAAATTGGGCTTGAAAATATCTAGTAAAAAGCTAGTTCTGTCTATAATGCTCATAGACTTTGGTAGAACAAAATTGTCGTCGGAAGTGTAAGAATTCAATCTCTATTGTATTTTTCAGTCCTTTGAGCATGTTTCCTCTGCTGGGAGAATTTTAGAATCATTTATCTCTTTTATATTCAATTAAGTTGAAAAATGCTAAATGTGTTAGGTTTGATTGACTTTTTCTTATGATTTTTTTATTGTCCGGATGTTGTGTAAATGGATTCGAAACCTAGTACGAAAATATATTTTTAAAATTCTGGATCTTATTGTAAGTTGATGCAATTGATTATCAATTTGATAGTTTAAGATGAAAGAAAATACTGATATAAAATGAAGAAAAGCAAATAATCATCACTATTTCATATTCGTTCTAAATTTGACTTTTTAATTGGTGTAGGCATGGTCATGTGTCCTGCATTAAAGAAAATCACCAGTCATTAATGACTGCTCAAGGTTTTAGAGTTGTGTCCCTTTTAAGCTCACCTTGCCAAAGGCAAAGTGAGCTTTTGCAATCACTTTGTCTGTAGTCCGTTAACTTTTCACATTTTAATTTTCTCCTCTGAAGCAGCTTGGCCAAATAAGCCGAAACTTGATAGTTAGCATCTATGGAAGGTTCTCTATAAATTTTGGTAATTTTGTCCCGATCCGTTAACAGACATGGCCGCAATAGGCAATTCTTTTTTCTGATTGGTCAATTTAAAAAAATCTTCTCCTCTGAAATTTAAACAGCTTGGCCAAGTGAAACGAAACTTGGTATGAAGCATCTATGCAAGGTCCTCTATAAAGATAGCTCATTTCGTCCCGATCCATAAACAAACATGGCCACCACAGGCAATTGTTCTTTCTGATTGGTCGATTTCTAAAAAATTCTCCTCGTGGCCAAATGAACTGAAACTTGCAATTGGTAGGAAGCATCCTTGGAAGGTCCTGTATAAAGATTGCTAATTTAGTTCTGATTCGCTAACAAACATGGCCACCACAGGCAATTCTTGTTTCTGAATGGTCGATTTCTAAAAAAAATCTTCTCTGAAACCACATGGCCAAATGAACTAGCTTGGTTGGAAGCATCTATGGAAGGTCCTCTCAAAATTGCTCGGTTAGACCCACCATAGGCAATTCTTGTTTCTGGTTGGTTGATTTCTTACAAAAGCTTCTCTGAAACCGAGCACCTATGGAAGGTCTGTATAAAATTTCCTCAAAACAGTATGAAAGGTGAGCGACACAGGGTCGGCCCACTGAGCCTCGAGTTTAAAACGCAACGGAGAATGTGCAGTTGTCAATGTAAACGAACGTGGCGGAGAGTAGGTCTGCTGCTACCGATGGAAGATGTGTATTTGTTTCAAAATGAGGATATTGTTCAAAAGTGAGGGTACATGTATTAAATGTGCATCATTTGTCATCTGTTGTCAAACTACTTCATTTGCTGTCCATGGTCAATATACAACATGTACATGTACTAAAATGAGCAAAATTATTTAGAAATCTCTTATGAAATAAAAATAATAGTTACTTATGTATAGGGCATTATCGTGATTTATACACTACCCTTGAGACAGTAGTATTGATTTCAACACGGATAATGCCCTCGGCCATTATCAATGTTTCAGTCAATACTACGGTCCCTTGGCCAGTCTGTAAGAAGAGTTTGAAGTTACTAAAGGGGTAATCGGAAGAATGAAGAACAGACAACATAGTGGCCAAAAGGACAAGCAATGATCTACAAAATATACACATAAAAAATAATGATAGAGTAACAAGAACGCCACTAAAAACCGGGGGTGAACTTAGGTGCTCTGGAAGGGTAAGCAGTTGCTGCTCCACTATTTGCACCCGTCATGTTAATCTAGTTGCAAACCCGGGGATAAGTCACGAATGAGGAAAGGACCGGGAAGTGTTTACAACAAGTGGAACATACCTTCGGTCATTTGTGACATATTCCATAACTGTCAATTCAACCAAGTTGTGGTGACCGTAAAACTTTCAAAAGTGATGACTTCAACTTGCCCAAGAGGAACCTTTGGTTCAGTAGCTTCCTTGTTAATAGCAGCAATCTTATCAAGGAAATTCTGATAGGAACCACAAGCTTTGGAATATCTTGTCAACAGAGATATATACTCCATATGCAGATGCTGATGGAATGTTGCTACATACCGGTATAAATGAAAAGTTCAGAAAGTTCACAATGGGAAAATTGAAATCGTCTCTTTTGTGGTAAAGTTTCGTTCTTGACCTCTCGCTGTCAATTTCGAGGTGTAGATCAAGATATGAAGCAGACCTATTTGTATCTGTGATATCCTTTATTTTAAGCTCAATAGGATAGATGTGATCAACAAATACAAACCTATAAACCATGATGATTCCCTATACATAAGTAACTATTATATAATTGAGTTGTAGGAAATACTGTTGTTGCATACATCAAGGAGCTAATTACGGCCAAGTTCCCAGATTTTCCAGAAATGTTTCTTTAGGAGGAACCAATGTTTTCCCCCATGGAGCAGACCTTATTTCAGCTATTTTTGTCACATATATTCATTTACATGCATTCCATTATCTGATGAGGTAATCTTCATAAGAAATCAATTGAACAAAGAAAGATAACTAATTTTACTAGGACTTGCACTTGCCGGGAAGAAAAGAAGATTGTTCTAGTAGGAAAGCATTTGGATGTAAATTAACATGAGATAATATTTAGAAACAAATTTAAAGTTCAGTTACAGCTCGATCATTTATGATTATCAATTCTGCAGGGTAGAAACTTATTTGGTACAATTTTGAAGTTTTGTCATAAAATATCGTTATTGATAATCGACTACATCCAAGATAAATTTATTTAATGTATTATTATATCACAGCTCTGCTGTCGTTATATATGTTCGTTGTCTTAGAAAACTGAAGATACCAATAGGGTAATCAGAATCCGTATATCGAAGAACAAACAACACAATGACCAAAAGAAAAAGTACAAAAGGACAAACAACGATCTACAAAACGTACATATAAAACTAAAGATCGAGTAATACGAACCCCACTAAAAACCGGGGGTGAATTCAGGTGCTCCGGAAAGGTAGACAGTTCCTGCTCCACTAGTGACACCCGTCGTGTTAATCTAGTTACAAACTCGGTGATAATTCATGAACGAGGAAAGGACCGGGAAATGTTTACGACAAGTGTAACATGTGCAATTTATATCGCCATTAATACTACTGGACCGATTTAAAGAGAAAAATGATGTCTTGGGTGTGCAGTGTATCATCATGTGTGTATATATTTTCTGTATTGAGGGTTTACAAGTAGAATGACATTTTAATTTGGGTGTAGAGATGTTTTTCACCCTTCAAATAACAAATTGTCCATAACAAAGAAAACTTGTTCAAATGAATGTGTATTGGGAGGGAGGGGGGGGTCAATCACGGGTCCACTTATAGGGGGAAGTAACTTTCACTTCTTTGCATATATTGGATTTGAACATGATATGCAAGAAGACTGAAGATGCCAAAGGGGTACTCGGCAGCAGTGAATAGAAAAGGAACAGTCAAGACAATGACAAAAGATAAAGATAATTAGACAAGCAATTGTCAACAACACTATAAAAAAATCCAGGTTGAGCTACATGGACCGCAATAAAACCTGGGATAAACTACTGTGCTCAAGAAGGGTAAACAGTCCCTTCACCACTAATTACCACCGTCGATGTGTTAAAGGACACAAACAGTATTTAGTGAGCTAGCACAATAAAAATCCATCTCGGCGTGTTGGTCTAGAACAAAGTGGATCCCATCATCATCTCGTTGAAAATTAACTTGTTCTCGCTATGATATAGCTGAACAATTGCTGAGTTAAGCAATACTCACTCGCTCAATAGTAAAGACCCTCCTCCCTCTCCTTTCCCTCCCTTAGACCTCGTCCCCTCCGCTTTTCACCACCTTAAAATCCCCCTTAGTCTCTTTAGCCCTAACCCTACCCCTCATTTAAGCTAAACCTTCGCCCTTCCCTCTTTTAACCCTACTCCTCATTTAGCCTAAACCTTTTAACCCTATCCCTATTTCCAACGATGAACATTAATTTATCAAATTCATCATATTTATATAGAAGAGGTAAACGTGGTAAATCATTTTAGCAAAGAAACTTATTAAAAAGCCGAATTACAACAAAAAAATAGTTATATATGTTTAACTTGTCTTTACAGATTTGTTTTTATTTCAACTTTTTACAAAGAAGTCTTGAAAAATGCTAAGCTAGAATTTTTTAAATACTATTTCTAAATAAGGGCGGTAATTATTTTATAAATAGGTATGCGTGTACATGTAATGTATTTGCTTAGCTGTAGGGCATTGTAGTGGAAGGGTGGGTGTTACATATGCTACATGTATGACCGTGTCAGATTTGATGTGGATATTATTATTAAATGTTCATTCATTTATTCTAAATAATAAATTGTGTACATTAAAAAAACCTATCTATACCATCAAATACAGTCGTACAGTGGGGGACCACTATTTTCTATTTGTTTTTTGTTTTGTTTTTTTTTGTACCTAAGATATGAAACTTTTTTGTGTGTTTTACTTACACATGGTATTAGAAAAATATTCTGGGGATTTAATTTTTGTTTGTTTAAGTTTTAATTTCAAACCATGGTTCAAATAACATTTCTATTTTACTTTTAACCACAGATGCATGGGGCATGGATTTCGTTTCCTTCTCTCTACTACCCCCCCCTTTTTTTTAAATTTTCATATAAATCATTCCCTTTTCAAAATTTTCATAATCTTTCGTTTTTCTTCATTTGACAATATCAGTAGACGTCATACATCATGAATAATACGTGTATTCTGTGTCCACAGTTTTTCGACTGATACATCATCAGTCGAAAAACTGTGGACACAGAATATGACAATTTTGAAAAAGGAATGATTTATATGAAAATTTTGAAAAAAGGGGGAGGAGGAAACGAAATCCATGCCCCATGCACCTGTGCTTTTAACCGCATTGGTGGCGTAATGGCTAGCGTGCTCGCCTCCAGTGCAGTAAATCGTTGGTTCGAGCCCCGGTCGGGTCAAACCAAAGCTATACAATATATATGTGTTGCTTCTCCGCTAAGCACGCATCATTAAGGAGAAAGAGCAAAGACTGGTTGGCTCCGAATCAGAATAGTGTCCGAGTGGAGGGACATGTCTACCCGCGTGTTTCAGCGAGCAAGAACTATAAAAAATCGAACTTAGCATGTTGGTCTAGTACAAAGCGGACCTCATCATCATCTGACTGAAAATTAAGTTGTTCTCGTCATGACATAGCTGGAAAAATAATTGCTGAATCAGCTTAAACAACAATCACTCACTCACTATTCTACTGTAACAATTTTTTTTTATTGTAGAAATTCTAGTAGATATTTAGTCTAATGTTACTGCATTATAATTTAGGACATTTAGGTGCATTTTCTTTTCCAATTGCTCTAAATATCTAAAGTAACAATTCATGCTAATAACAATGGCTATTATTATACCTCACTTACTTCTCATTGGCTTAAATTAAATCACATGACCTGAAACAAGGACGTATATAAGATTATATATACCATTGTGAGTGAATAAATTAAGTTAGAAGTAAATATTTAAAAGTATATTTTTTTGGAAATAACAAATAAATCAGTATATCAGCACACATATATATATGAATATCAATCTTTATGAAAATAAATCAGGACATTATGAGCACATATATTTTATTATCAAACTTTATGAAAATAAACCAGGACATTATAAGCACATATATTTTATTATCAAACTTTATGAAAATATATCCGGACATTATTGTAACTTAGGTAATGACTGGAGTCACTGGACTCTTACTGGGTTCCCATAGGTAAACGGACAGATAGTCACAGGACAAAAATTCACAAAACTCCTAGGACAAGAAGTCACAATCTATATTTTTTACCCTGGCGGACAAAAAGTCACAACTTATATTTTTGCTTAACATGTATGTAGGTAGGGCAAAAAGTCACAATATATATATATACATACACCTTGATTCATGTACCGTATGTAGGTAGGACAAAAAGTCACACCTAGATTCATGTACGGTATGTAGGTAGGACAGAGTCACAATATGTATACACAGATACATGTATGCATAATTGGGTAATATTTCCCAATATCCATGACATTCTAAGTTCAGATGTGTTGTTCATGAATATGTAGCAATGTACACATTTTGTCGTATGTTGATGTCTTATTTTCATGTTTGTATCATTGTGGGCAATTCCTGTCATCCAGATTTGCTCATTGTAAGAGGTATTTTATTGACTCCAGGTTTAAGATTACAACTGAACAGTTTTATTTTGCTACGCATTGTCCTTAATACAGACCGTGATATAGTATCTGGTTCTTTTGCTGTTTTAAACTTTATTACAGTTTAAGCTATCAACTTGCTGTGTGATATATGTTATTCCTCAAGTACTCGCTATTTAATATAATTATTTTTGTCCTATAGTTACTTGTAATACTTGTAGTCATTTTACAAAATTGTTCATTGTGACTTTTTGTCCTAGTGATAAGCTACTATGCAAAATTTTATGTTGTGACTTTTTGTCCTATATGTTTGGTCAAAATACAAAATTTAAACTGACTTTTTGTCCTATATCTTTTGTCAAAATGCAAAATTTAAACTGTGACTTTGTCCTGTGACTTTTCGTCCGTGACTTATGTCCTACATTCCCCATATATACCCTTTGTTAGCTTGGTCAACTCTGTTAAAGTAGTGATCATTATTCATTAACTACTGTAATCAAATATTATCCTAAATTACATCAATGTGAAAATGACTGATCTTATGATTAATTAGCTTGGAGTGAGCAATTAAAAAATACTGTCCACAATTATGATAATTCTAAATTTATAAATAGTTATCATTCTAAAATTTTTAATTTAGTTTTTAAGAAAATTGCTTAATTGCATAAGTATCATATAATATTTTAAATGAAGACTTTTTAAAAAGACTGTTTATTTAAATTATTCTAAGATTTTAGATTTTCTACTTTTTTATTTACAGATTTTTGTTTAATTTTAACACTTACTTTTTTGGTTAATTTTAACAGAATTATTATTCTATATATAAATTTTTACAAATCTTAATATTTTTATATCTTATATATTTAGATAAAAAAAAAAATTCTTTATAAATTTCACTCTTTGAGACCTGCATTTCCAAATTTACTTACCTGTAACTATCATTAATTGTTATATAAACACCTGTAATAAAATGTTTGTTGGCATACCTTGAATATGATATTTCAATTTGAAAAGAGTCGTATAAATGGTCGTTTCTGAATAGTCAATGCCCTCACCAAGAATATTGAGGGACGCACACACGACTATGAAACATAAATCAACATGGCGTCCGATTTTCTCGAAACCACTTCTACTTCTACCGAATAGTGACCTACAGTTTGAAGATTATGTCATTGAATTGCGATAACTTCACTTCAAACGCTCAGTAGTGGTACCAAATCATATTTTTATTGCTTTTAATTACCAAATATATAAATTGCTAGTTTTAAAATTTTATCTGATAATTTTTTTTTCACGAAATAATAATTTTAGGGGGTTTTCTAATAAAATGAAAAACGTGAAAAATCTTTTTTTTGTTCACTGACAGAAAATAATAATGTTATCGGTGACTACGATCGACCTCGCCTAATCAAAATGGCGAATGTTTCACCTCCTTCACGACAAGGGAGATAATTATTTGACTGAAATACCCGGATGTCCGGAAAACGACACATTAAACATCATAACCTTAACCCTTTGCTATGAAGTCATAACCTTAACCCTTTGCTATGAAAAGTCATTGAGTGGTGTAAGATATGACCTCTTATATTAGGCTCTTGCCATGAGACATTTTTTGTTGTTTGTTCAATTGAGGCCCCATTACTGATTATCATGTGATGATAACATTATCAAAAAAGATGGCTCAATATAAAATAAATTCCAAAGAACATTGAAGTACGTAACTAACAGAGTTTGATTCTAAGGCAACTGTAGTTTTTCTTTCTTTCTTTTCTGTTGTGTGTGTGTGTGTGCGATATGCATCAACCTTCCAAACATGATACAACTGATAAACTTGCTAAACAAAGTGCATAGAAAAACCCTGTGGTAAAGCAAAAACAACAAAGAGGAAGATTAATCAGGACATATATATTATTCTCAAACGAGAAGAGGATTCACAAACACCAGGCAGAAATAAATGATATTTTCATAATGCATTATTTTGTTTAAGGGTTTTGGAAAAAAATACCCTGTGCTCAGAAAACTGTGCGACAGCCCCTTTTCATAATACAGGAAGTGATACTAAATAATAGGTCAGTCTTCCAGGAAAATTAACAGTTGGAATTAAAATATTCTGAAACCCAATTGTTTCATGTCATAGCTATTGTTCTTCGGTAGCTTCCTTGTTAGCAGCAACCCTCTATCAAGGACATCCTGATAGGAATCACAAGCTATGATGGAATATATAGGATCAACTCATACTCCACAGGCAGGTAATGCTGGAATGTTGTTACATATAAATGGAAAGTTCTGAATGGGAAAATCTCTTTTGTCGTAAAGTTTAATTTTTAACCGACCTTCACTGTCAATTTCGAGGTGAAGGTCAAGGTGATTTAGCTGTATCTGTGATATCCTTTTTTCAAACTCATTGGGATAGATGTGATCTCCAAAATCACCAAACGTAGAAATTAAAGGATGGGGCTAACTACTTTTCATATTTCTTGAGAAACCCCTGTATGAAGTCTGCCTCACACCAATAAAGAAAAGTCTGTGTGAAGGGGAGCACAGTTTGTCCCCACAGGAATGCCGACTGTCCATTGAAAAACAATAACTTGAAACTCTCTCATGATTGCATTGTTTGGGTTCAAGTTTTTTGTTTCAGACATAAAATTTTCTCATCAGTGTCATGTTTGTTCACCAGAACAAGATTTAATGAGGAATTTTTTGTAGACAATCTTCAAAACATCAGTCCTTCAAAGTTGAGTATTTTACTCTTCTTTTTATTGGTTTCTATATCATGTTATCAGTGCCGTCAAATCATAAAAAATAAAGAGTGCACTGATATTTGGTATACTTTATCTATCATCCTAATATAATTCAGAAACAAATGGCACATAGTAGATTCGCTGACTGAATTTGGCTTTTCAATCTGTTAGCTTTGAGAGATGAAGTCTTTTCCACACTAATTTCATACTCACTAAATTTAGATAGCTACGTTTTTATTGTAACATTGGTTCTTGCTTTTGACAGTATTTTGAGTTCAGAAGTCCAATAATTTATGAAGAATTAAAAAAATCATGTTTTAATTAATAATACAAGTAAATACAGATCTTGAAGTAAAACCAAACCTAAGCTATAATTTCAAACTAGAAGCTCACCCAAGCCTGTATCGCTCACCTGGTTAGTTATTCATGCACAATTATGGGTCGATTCTGTAGAAAACATTATTTTATCCATTTTCACATATAATCCTATGTTAAACTTTAATCCATTAAATTTAAAATAAAAATAAAAAAATTCAGCATTGATCCTTTTTGTTCTTATATCTCAGAAACAGTAAAATGTACAAGAAATGTGTTGGAATACTTCAGACAGGAAGTAGTAGATGGTAGTAAAGGGATACAACCAGTGCACAGCATGATACAACTGCAACAAGTCAACAAAGATTTGTCCTGTACGAGTTTTGCTGCAATCGAGTTTAACTAAAAAAATATAACTAATATAGAAAATCAACCTGAAGCCCTTGCTACAAACCTGAAGCTTTGTTACAAACCTGAAGCCTTGTTACAAACCTGAAGCCCTTGTTACAAACCTGAAGCCCTTGTTACAAACCTGAAGCCCTTGTTACAAACCTGAAGCCTTGTTACAAACCTGAAGCCCTTGTTACAAACCTGAAGCCCTTGTTACAAACCTGAAGCCTTGTTAAAAACCTGAAGCCCTTGTTACAAACCTGAAGCCCTTGTTACAAACCTGAAGCTTTGCTACAAACCTGAAGCCTTGTTACAAACCTGAAGCCCTTGTTACAAACCTGAAGCCCTTGTTACAAATCTGAAGCCCTTGTTACAAACCTGAAGCCTTGTTACAAACCTGAAGCCCTTGTTACAAACCTGAAGCTTTGTTACAAACCTGAAGCCTTGTTACAAACCTGAAGCCCTTGTTACAAACCTGAAGCCCTTGTTACAAACCTGAAGCCCTTGTTACAAAAAAACCCATCAAAATAAGATGAAAAATAACAATTTTGTACATCTTCCAAATACATTATAAAATATGTATGCAAAATTCAGAATTTTTGCCCCTTTTTGCCCTTTATTCATAAAAAAACCCATGTACTTGACTGTATCATTAATAACTCATAAAGATGAGCAATTGGCAAAAAATATGCATTAAAATTGGATGAAAAGTATAATTGAAATATTGGAGTTTGGCACTTTTGGTAGAGTGTATCTAGAAAACCATAAGAGATAGAGGAAATACATCAACATACATCATCAGTAATAATAAATATCACAGTGCATTTTTCTGAATGTGATTTTCCTAAGGAATTTCTTTAAAAAAAACCAACTCATTAAAATCAGATGAAAAATAAACTCTTCATATACAAATAACAGAACCATCCATTTTTGCATCTTAGTGCCTCTTGTTTGGAAAGGAATAGGATTACAATACAAAACTTTATTCAGTGCCAACGACCATTGTGTTCAAAATTCAGAAGGATCTGTCAACTAGAACTTAAGTTATGTTATGGAAACCATTCTGTCTACAGACGACAGCGCTATAACATAATAACACCGCAAATATGATTGAAAACCCTGTTAAAAAATTATTTACCATATTCGTACTATTAAATTTGAGCTCCTTCCAATTAAAAACATAGTGGTAATGGCAATTTTAAGAAAATTCCTATTTTTTAGTATCTGCGGCCATCTTTGCAGACAAGAGCGTACGTAGACAGAGAATCATCCAAGGTCCATTCAAGTCAAGCTTGGTTTGATTTGATAAAGTGGTTTCCGTGAAGATTTTCTAATCAATTTGGATCAAACTAGGCTTAAATTGCATATTTGCTAAAACTAATGGACAAAATTACAAATGTTACAGAAAAACTCAGAATATATGTTAAAAAACTGATTACTATCTACTGACCATTTAAATTTGAGCTCATTCTGATAAATAATGTTGATGTACCGGTAGTGGCTAGATTTAGATAATTCCCATTTTCAGGAATGGTGGCCATCTTTGGTGTAAAAAGGATTTGTAAGACACATATTTTAATAAGACCACCAAAGACATGTTCACCAAGTGTCGTCTGCTTTTACAGGAGATGTCAAATGTATAAATATTTACCGATGGACAGATGATGGACACCAAATGATGGCAATGATTCACATGACCTTTAGGGTCAGGTGAGCTAAAAAAAACAACCCCTTAAATATTGGGTAAATAATCTAAAAACTAAAACCATATAAAAAATCATCCATCTAGAATGCTACGTAGTAGACTGTTTGGTAAATCTAATGTCTCGTCTTCCACCAATACAATGTCATATTTCCTTTTATACAGATCTAGACTTTCTTCCACCTACAAACATTAAAACGTATTGTTATTGCAGACTTAATAATAATTCTATTATTGTCCTTTCATTTATTATTGTGATAGTTAGTGGTCTACACAGTATTCTTTTTAAACAACATGGTTTCAATGTCTTTCTTTTTTTTTATTCTACATTGTTTCATCTGATAACTTCGAAGGTCTAGACATATATTTAATAGATATATTCTCAAAATAACTTGTAGTATTCACATAAGCACAGTTATTACATATCAAATCATTGTCATGCTTTCTTTACATATGATATTAACAAGTGTTACCAATATTTAAATGAAAGGTTTAATGTAGATAAACTGCTTTCACATAGGCTTTGTTTCAGCCTAACACAGAGTAATGTATATATACCATACAACTGTGGCATAAGGTTCTACAAAATCATAACTATATATCACTAAAACCGAATGTGAGGGGTTTATGGTATTTAAAGCTACTTTCAACAATATTTCAGCTATATTATGGTGGTCAGTTTTATTGAATACGGAATAATATGATAGTAAATAGAATTGCTTACACTTTGCTTAGGTGATATTTTTTGTCTCAAATTCCCGAAAAATTGTACCAATTTGTTCAGTTTTAAAACTATTAACAATGTGTCATGACGCAATACAAATATATCAGCATACGAAGATAAGCGACATTGAAACCTGGAATGGGGACAAAAAACTGATAATGAGAGTTACAGATTTGTGTCTGAAAATATTCACACACAATAGTATTAGACTTATTTCAACAATACTGCTAAATCATTATCATTTGTAGTGTTTTCCACTAAAATTCAGAAAGGCATGGCATTTGCTCAAACAGTGGGCACCTATATGCATCATTTTATAAATTCACATGAGAGCACTTTTTATTGTCCGTTATTATAAATATTAGAATTATTTTATACTAATCCCAATACTGTTATTTTACTTCTATAATAATAATATAAGTACCTTTAAGGTGAAATAATGTGATAATTTCATAAATTTTATGAACAAGGGCATATGCACTTTCATTGTTAGGTCTAGGGTAGCATGGTGTTGGAAAGGGAAGGCATGGTGTTATTGAAGAAACACTATATTTGGGTCAGGATTTAGTTGGACTGTGTCAGTCAAAGCCACTTTCAGCAATATTTCAGTTAGCATGCTAGTAGTCAGTTAACTACAAGCATTCATTGATCCTCTTATTGTACTGTCTAAATTCATGTTATTGTTGTAATAGTACTTGGTATTTAATCTGTGTACCGTTTATAGTTTCTTCATACATGTTTTTTCGTTGGAGATCCAGTTATCAAGAGAGAAGGGTTGCGATCCCTATAACCGGTATAACCCTGCCACATTTTTGTGCCTATCCCAAGCCATGACTTGGATTACTATCGTCATTAGCCATGCTCTTTTTTGTATTTGGTGAGTTCAGATAAGATGAGAGGTGGTTGTTCGTTTTGTTGATATTGGTGGACTGTTTAGACATTCTTTTCAGTGATATCTGGGCAATCAGTTATATTGGTGGAGTAAAGCAGAGTACCCAGAGAAATCACAGAAAGTCACTGACAAATTTTATCACAGGAAGTTGTATAAAGTACATCTCGCTGCATGTTGTAATGGAACCCACAACTTTATGTGGGAATATAGCACTGAATACAATAGGTACCGGTAGTTACAAATCAAACTAGCATATTGTTGCATCCACAGTGACGTCCATTATTAGTTATATTACGTACATGTAATGTGGTTTGGTCAATCAATGAAATTTAAAAAAAAAAGAAGAAAAGTAGGTGTGTAATTTAAGGACCCTTAAATCTGTGCTTTCCCTTAAAATCCAAACATTGGATACCTATAAAGAATGTATTTCATAGTACGGTAGAAAAGACTGTATATACATTTACTTCTACCAAATACTTACTGCATTTTAACAAGCTTAAGATTGACAATTGAAAAGGATTAAAACTATTTACAGGTTCATAAATAAGTATTTGATAGAGTAGACTGCAATCTTGAATGTTTCAACCGAGCAATTTAAAACTATGGCTGTGGCAGCCGGTTTCTATCAGATATCCTACGAAAGAAAAATGATTCTTGTCTTTGTTGTTGAGTCTTGAAAAACAAAGAATGTGTGCCGTAATTGTCTCAAGGGTGGCTTAAGTCTGTCTTTTTCAGTAATAGCAATGTTTTCATTTGATATTTTATACATCATAACAAGTCAAGCATCTTTAAGCCTGTCTTCAAGACAGCACCAGCTGAAGTGTCGCCAACACTTCATGTGTTTCACTGTTTGTTGGTGATGAACCTGACAACCATGTGTTGGAGCATTTCAAGTTGATCGATTATATAAATCATCAAAAGCATTGCCTGCAATTGCAAAATATATAAGAAATTGGGCTACACTACTTTTGTAATTCATTATTCACTTCAGAGGTATACAGAGATCACTATATTTAAAATCTTGTCTATTGTTTACATACCCTAGTGTTAAGGAATCCTATTTTAAGTTTATGGCCAACTTCAGCACCATCTGCCATATGGAGATCACCAATAGAATCACCCATTAGGATCATATTCGTTCTATGTTTTATATTTTGGAAATAGTCTGAATCATGAATGACATTCTCATTTTTGTTGTAAATATGGATCATTTCATTTTGAAATCCTATCATCTTGTCCTTTAAAAAAAAATATTCACAAACGTAATGTTTATAGAATTTCTATATATCAAGAGAGCAGTAGTTTAATTATATCCATAACAAGAGCATTAGTGTACAAACAATAAATAAAGGTCAAAAGCAGGGCTTCAAAATTGAAGCTTTAGGCGGAAGGCATGACCTAGTAACAGACCTGATCATTTTATTAATAGATACAGTACCTTTGAAACAAAAGAAGCTGCCAGTATTGGATGTAATGGGTTTCTTTCCCCCCCATGAGTATTCAGGTAAAGGCAGAGGTGTGTAGCACCGAGTCCCCCCCTTCACTTTCAACAACTTGTCATTTATATCGGGTGGTCAGCTTTTTATTGGTGAAGGAAACCGGAGAGCCCGGAGAAAACCACCGACCTGCCACAAGTCACTGACAAACTTGATCACATAATATTGTATCGAGTACACCTTTCCATGAGTGGGATTCAAACTCACAATTTTAGTGGTGATAGGCAGTGATTGCATAGGTAGTTGGATATCCAACTACCATATGATCATGAGTCCCCTATATCCAATAAGAGCTGCTTCTTTTTTTCAATAGTACGGCTTCTAACTTGTACAATAATAGTGTTATGAACAAATGATATTACATTTAATATAACTACAACTTTATAATTGATTTATATACCACCAATGAGGTGTAAGGTTTCAGGGGCGGATCCAGGATTTCAAGTTAGGGGGGCGCACTTAAAAAAATCATATTTTTTTCCAATTTTAGGGGAGGCGTGCACCGGGTGCGCCCCCCCTGGATCCGCCCCTGGGTTTTAAGGTTATAAGGTAACCAAATATATATCCTTGAACTCAACATTTTTATTAATTGCTATCTTAAAATATAATACATATGTACAAAATAACTTTAAGATCTTTTAATCAATTAGAGGATTAATTTTATCAAATAAAAACATAGGTCAGGTTATCGCCAATCAATTGTGGCTTAAAAGAAGTAGGTCAATTATTCAAGGTCGAACAATACCAGGTAACTGTGGCACACATGTAATTGGGTGTACACAAAAATGGTGTTTAAACTGGTTTGGTCCAGTCAAAATGATTGACAAAGCTTTTGTCAGTTATAGAAAGATTGGTCATTAGGGAAAGGTATGCAATACAAACATATTTTTGCATAGATGCATACCCTGGTAGACAAATACATTTTCACAATAACACTGCATCAAATCGGATGTGGAATTTTGGCATTTAAAAAAACCAAAACAAATACAAAACATTGAACATGTGAATATGATATGAACGAAATAAATTGCAATTACTTCTTTTCTTTTTTTCATACCATTTTTTTTGCATTGTTTGATAATTTGGATTAATACAGAGCTAAATGAGTCTTTGTATTTTTTTCTTCAGGTCACAATATAGAGCCACATATATTTAGCAGATAAAGTTTGATGAGCCGTTGATAAAAGAACGAACTGATTATTTAGCAAAAATGTATCAAATTTGGATTATGGAGAAATCGTAAATTGTTAATGCTATTTTTCCATTAATATATGACTATGTTACAGATATAAAAAAAATGTATTAACCTTTCTACAAAAAATGGTTAAATTTACCCTTAAACCCATTCATTAATAGAAGAGCGGCCTCTAACAGATGCCTCTTACTGATATTAGAGGCCACTTTCACAATAGCATTGCTGAGGGTTATATTGTATGACCTATGTAATAGGCATGACCTAGTTACTGACCTCATCATTATTTCAGTAGACCTCATTACTATATTTTATTTAGAGAGGAATATACTGAATTACCTGGTTACTTGGGTGACAATAGAGCTACAGATTTCACCCATTTGTGAACATGCAAAATTCAGATTCCAACTGAGGTCAGGACTTTCAGGCACTATCATCTCATTTGTGAAGTTCGCCGAATGAGTACATTGATACCGTTCGGTTCAATAAATATTTTTCTACAAGCTTCTATGGTTACGTCCTTAAATGGGGTAAATGTTTATTGTTCTTAACTCCGCCCCTTTTCCGTCATCTTAAATATGAGAAAAGTATAGAAATATAGAATTGACTTTGGAAAACTGTAAATCCGACATGTAATTTCCGTATAAGTGTCTGCAAAGATAAGCTCCGCCCGAAGTCGATTCTATATCTCTATACTTTTCTTGTAGTTAAGATGGTGGAAAAAAGGGCGGAGTTAAGAACAATAAATATATATCCCATTAATGGATGTAAATATAAATATTCAAAGTTAATTAATTATGGAAGCTTGTAGAAAAATATTACCGGTAACTGAACCGAATCAATGAACTCATTCTACGAACTCCACAAAAGAAATTAAAGTACCTGTAAGTCTGACCTTAGATGGAGGTGGAATTCCACAAGCTTACTAACGGGTGAAGACCATAAGAGCTACGGATCCGCAGCTACTTAGTTACTGACTTTTGCATTTTATGTAGTTTAGCAAGGAAAATACTGCATGACCTACTTATTGACCTCACAATTGTATTTATTACAGCTTAGCAAGGAAAATACTGCATGACCTAGTTATTGATGTCATGATTGTATTTATTGCAGCTTAGCAAGGAAAATACTGCATGACCTAGTTATTGACCTCATAATTGTATTTATTGCAGTTTAGCAAGGAAATACTGCATGACCTAGTTATTGATGTCATGATTGTATTTATTGCAGCTTAGCAAGGAAATACTGCATGACCTAGTTACTGACCTCATCATTATATTTCATGTAATTAGAGACGATATGCATATTTTCGTGCATAGTTGATTGTTGTCTTATTATTTCCTCTAGTATGTCTCCTATCCCTGCTGAAAATATCAAAACTGGTACCTCATACTTCTTCAGTTCATCAAAGAACCAAGAGCAGCCATCTCTATGACATGAAAAGAAACAATTGTAACAATTGAAAACATATAGATGAGATAGAGTTGTTTCCCTTATAGAACTATATATAAGGGTTAGGATTAGGGTTATGGTTATATTGTTATATCTAGGCGGTCAGTTTTATTGGTGGAGGAAAACAGAGTATCTGGCAAACTCTATCACATAATGTTGTATCGAGTACACCTCACCATGAGTGGGATTCAAACTCACATCAGTGATGTTAGGCATTGATTGCATAGGTAGTTGTAGATCAACTGCTAGTATATATAACAATTCAAGTGATATTGGTACCACAGCATCTGTAATACAAATCATTTGTTACAAACCTTGAAATGTATTCTTATTTAGATCATTAATTTTGATGTTTTGAAGTGCATACTGGAATTCCCCTTTTCCAACACGATTTCTCCTGTTATTTCCTTACATTTCATCCATAGTTTTTCATGGTAAGCTTTTGTGGTACAAATTTCATTGGACAATTTAGCGTACCTGGTAATTTCATTGGACAATTTAACGTACTGTACCTGGTAATTTCATTGGACAATTTAACGTATGTGGTAATTCATGGTATCTTTTGGTTAAAAACACGATAATTCATTCTCATTGAATAATGATGGAATTTTCATGGACAAACATGAATTTATTTGTGTACAGGAAAGCAGGGCAGCATTAAACAGAGCTAGTATCCAGCTTACCAATATTATTTACTTCTCACAGTCAACATTCAATCCAGATTTATTTCATAGCAATGTTAATTGGGATATAGAATTTATTTCCCACAAACTATAAATAGAAACAATTAATGGATGAAATTTCTTACATAACTTCATAAAAATGTATAGGGTTAGGGTTATGGTGTTTAATGCCACTTTCAACAACATTTCAGTTATATCGTGGCAGTCAGTTTAATTACTGGAGGAAGCTGGAGTATCCGGAGAAAACTTGACCAACCTGCCTAAAGTCACTCACAAACTTTATCACATAATGTTGTATCGAGTACACCTTGCCATGAGGGGGATTCTAACTCAAGTTAGTGGTGATAGTCACTGATTGAATTAGGTTAGGGTTAGTGTTATGATGTTCAACGTCACTTTCGACAATAATTCAGTTATATCATGGTGGTCAGTTTTATTGGTGGAGGAAAACAGAGTATCTGGAAAAAACCATCGCTCTGCCGCAAGTCACTGACAAATTTATCAATAAAAGCAATAATTGCTTGTTTCTGAATCCTGTCTGTGTTTACTATGTTTGAGTACTGTATATTCTGATTATTTTCTAAAAAAAATATTGTTTAAAAAAAAAAAAAAAAAAATTAACTTTATCACATAATGTTGCATCAAAGACACCTCACCATGAGCAAGTTTCAAACTCACAACTCTAGTGGTGATAGGCACTGATTGCACAGGTAAATGTAAATCCAACTACCATACGATCACGACCATGACAACCCTTTATAAATATGTAAAGCTTCATTCTACATTTTAATGTACAAAACATAGGAAAGATTTGTTTTGCAGTATTGTTGTAAGAACTTATTTGACCTGAGTTTTGCTGTAGAACTTGCCACACACTGACGTATACAACCTCTAGATATCTTACAGGTCTCTAGTAAGCCATGAGCCTTTGTCCACCTAGAAAACAATATTTCTTCATAAATGTAAAACAATTGGACTTAGACATAAACCACCAGCTTCCTGCAAGTCACTGATTAACTGTATCACATAATGTTGTAATCAGTTGTTACCACTCACCAGGAACAGGAATCAAACTGACAAATTAAGTGACAATAGACATTGATTTACCAATTACCATGCATGATCACAGCCACGACTGCTCTCTAGATTTATTGTGTATTATTACTCATGTCTTATTATTCTCTTTTATGTATTAACTAAGGGACCGACCATTTAACTTGAAGGGGGGGGGTTATGGTTTTTTGTTTCGTTCAGAAATTATTTTTCGGACAACACAAGAGTTAGAATATTTGTTTTTTGTCGCGCAAAGCGGGATTTTTTCCCCCAGAATTTAACATTAGATTATATGACAAAAACTCTGAATCAGATTATTTTTTTTTCCTCCACCAAAATCAGAATATTTTTTTCAGCAACATTGGGAATCAGAATAATTTTTTAGAAAAAAACCATAACCCCCCCCCCCCCCCCAAGTTATATGGTTGTTCCCTAAGTGTTCTGTTTTTGCCATAAAGTTGTGAGTTCAAATCCGCTCATGGCGAGGTGTACTCAATACAACTTTATGTGATAGAGTTTGCCAGTGACTTGCGATAGCTTGGTGATTTTCTTTGGGTACTCCGGTTTCCTCCACCATGAAACCGACAGCCACGATATAACTGAAATATTGTTGAAAGTGGTGTTAAACACCATAACCCTAAAACTAACATTGTTACCTGATTTGTGAAAAGCAAAAGACAAGAAACAGTAACAGTTTAACAGACCCTTTTTGTCTCATAAAATGAGTTCACATCATTCTAAATTTTGTTAATTCATACTTTAACCGCATAAATTATGTAGTTTAGGACATAAAATAAGTTTTTGTATTTAGATCTTCCGTTGAAATTCCTTTTAATTCCATCAAATTTGCAACTATAATTTTCCCCAAAACGCAATAAATATATGTTTCCACACCCTTTTTTCCACTGTTTAAGTAAGCTGGATGTTCAAATGTACTGTTTTCAGTCAAATAATACTCTAAAACCTGAAATCCAAATTGACAATTTGAAAAATTTACAGAAAATGCTAACCGGTCAAAGGGCCCGGTTGGCTCAATGAGTTATAATTAGGCAGTTGGATTACCTAACAACTCATACAAACCTATCACCTATACGACGTGGGTTCGTGCCCGGCTTTGTCAATTACAAACCAGAGGCTCTCAAGAGCCTGTATCGTTCACCTGGTTATAAAAAAAAACCAATTGGTTCTATGTAAAAACTATGTCCTGCAGTGGTAGTCATCTTGGAATTCCGATCAACATAAAAAACAAAAAGTTTGTAAAGGACCTTCCAATGATTGATGCACACTTTAGGTTCAATCAGTGCAATAGCTTCAGAGAAGAAAATATTTCTGTATTTTCTCATATGGTCCTGTGTTAATACTATGACCTGTGGTGGCAGCCATCTTGGATTTTGGATCAGCATAAAAACCCAAACTTTTTAGAGGAACTTCAAATGATTATTCCTGGGCAGTTTGGTTTCAATTGTCCAAGTGGTTTCAGAGAAGAAGCGTTTTGAAACATTTTCCCAATAGGGTCCAATGTTAAACTAAGTCCTGCCGTAGCCGCCATTTTGAATTTCTTATCGGAACAAAAAACCTAAAGTTTGTAGAGGACCATCCAATGAACATTCATGTACAGTTTGGCTTTATTCATATTTGTAGTTTCTGAGAAGAAGGCATTTGAACATTTTCCCATAGGGTCCAATGTTAATCTATGTCCTGCGGTGTCGGCCATCTTGGATTTCTGATTGGCATAAAAAACAGAAACTGTATAGAGGACCTTCAAATGATCATTCATGGGCAGTTTGGTTTCAATTGTCCAAGTGGTTTCAGAGATGAAGCGTTTTGAAACATTTTTCCCGTGGGGTCCAATGTTAAACTAAGTCCTGCCGTAGCCGCCATTTTGAATTTCATATCGGAACAAAAAACCTAAAGTTTGTAGAGGACCATCCAATGAACATTTTCCCATAGGGTCCAATGTTAATCTATTTCCTGCAGTGGTGGCCATCTTGGATTGCCGATCGGCATAAAAAACCTGAATTTTGTAGAGGACCTTCCAATGATCATTCCTGGGCAGTTTGGTTAAATTGTCCAAGTGGTTTCAGAGAGGAAGTGTTTTGAGACACTTTTCCCATAGGGTCCAATGTTAAACTACATGTAAGTGCTGCCATAGTCGCCATTTTGAACATATTTGTACTTTCTGAGAAGAAGGCATTTGAACATTTCCCATAGAGTCCAATGTTAATATATTTCATGCGGTGGTGGCCATCTTGGATTTCCGATCGGCATAAAAAAACGGAATTTTGTAGAGGACCTTCCAATGATCATTCTTGGGCAGTTTGGTTTAAATTGTCCAAGTGGTTTCAGAGAGGAAGCGTTTTGAGATACTTTTCCCATAGGGTCCAATGTTAAACTAAGTCCTGCTGTAGCTGCCATTTTCCATTTTATATCGGAACAAAAAACTTAAACTTTGTAGAGGACCATCCAATGAACATTCCTGTCTAGTTTGGATTCAGTCTGATTTGTAGTTTCTGAGAAGAAGGCATTTGAACATTTTCCCATAGGGTCCAATGTTAATCTATGTCCTGCGGTGTCGGCCATCTTGGATTTCTGATTGGCATAAAAAACAGAAACTGTATAGAGGACCTTCAAATGATCATTCATGGGCAGTTTGGTTTCAATTGTCCAAGTGGTTTCAGAGATGATGCGTTTTGAAACATTTTTCCCGTGGGGTCCAATGTTAAACTAAGTCCTGCCGTAGCCGCCATTTTGAATTTCATATTGGAACAAAAAACCTAAAGTTTGTAGAGGACCATCCAATGAACATTTTCCCATAGGGTCCAATGTTAATCTATTTCCTGCAGTGGTGGCCATCTTGGATTGCCGATCGGCATAAAAAAACCTGAATTTTGTAGAGGACCTTCCAATGATCATTCCTGGGCAGTTTGGTTAAATTGTCCAAGTGGTTTCAGAGAGGAAGTGCTTTGAGACACTTTTCCCATAGGGTCCAATGTTAAACTACATGTAAGTGCTGCCATAGCCGCCATTTTGAACATATTTGTACTTTCTGAGAAGAAGGCATTTGAACATTTCCCATAGAGTCCAATGTTAATATATTTCATGCGGTGGTGGCCATATTGGATTTCCGATCGGCATAAAAAAACGGAATTTTGTAGAGGACCTTCCAATGATCATTCTTGGGCAGTTTGGTTTAAATTGTCCAAGTGGTTTCAGAGAGGAAGCGTTTTGAGATACTTTTCCCATAGGGTCCAATGTTAAACTAAGTCCTGCTGTAGCTGCCATTTTCCATTTTATATCGGAACAAAAAACTTAAACTTTGTAGAGGACCATCCAATGAACATTCCTGTCTAGTTTGGATTCAGTCTGATTTGTAGTTTCTGAGAAGAAGGCATTTGAACATTTTCCCATAGGGTCCAATGTTAATCTATGTCCTGCGGTGTTGGCCATCTTGGATTTCTGATTGGCATAAAAAACAGAAACTTTATAGAGGACCTTCTAATGATCATTCATGGGCAGTTTGGTTTCAATTGTCCAAGTGGTTTCAGAGATGAAGCGTTTTGAAACATTTTTCCCGTGGGGTCCAATGTTAAACTAAGTCCTGTCGTAGCCGCCATTTTGAATTTCATATCGGAACAAAAAACCTAAAGTTTGTAGAGGACCATCCAATGAACATTTTCCCATAGGGTCCAATGTTAATCTATTTCCTGCAGTGGTGGCCATCTTGGATTGCCGATCGGCATAAAAAACCTGAATTTTGTAGAGAACCTTCCAATGATCATTCCTGGGCAGTTTGGTTAAATTGTCCTAGTGGTTTCAGAGAGGAAGCGTTTTGAGACACTTTTCCCATAGGGTCCAATGTTAAACTACATGTAAGTCCTGCCATAGTCGCCATTTTGAACATATTTGTAGTTTCTGAGAAGAAGGCATTTGAACATTTTCCCATAGGGTCCAATGTTAATATATTTCATGCGGTGGTGGCCATCTTGGATTTCCGATCGGCATAAAAAAAACGAAATTTTGTAGAGAACCTTCCAATGATCATTCTTGGGCAGTTTGGTTTAAATTGTCCAAGTGGTTTCAGAGAGGAAGCGTTTTGAGATACTTTTCCCATAGGGTCCAATGTTAAACTAAGTCCTGCTGAAGCTGCCATCTTCCATTTTATATCGGAACAAAAAACTTAAAACTTTGTAGAGAACCATCCAATGAACATTCCTGTCTAGTTTGGATTCAGTCTGATTTGTAGTTTCTGAGAAGAAGGCATTTGAACATTTTCCCATAGGGTCCAATGTTAATCTATATCCTGCGGTGGTGGCCATCTTGGATTTCTGATCGGCATAAAAAACAGAAACTTTATAGAGGACCTTCCAATGATCATTCCTGGGCAGTTTGGTTTCAATTATCCAAGTGGTTTCAGAGAAGAAGCGTTTTGAAACATTTTTCCCATAGGGTCCAATGTTAAACTAAGTCCTGTCGTAGCCGCCATTTTGAATTTCATATCGGAACAAAAAAACCTAAATTTTGTAGAGGACCATCCAATGAACATTCATGTACAGTTTGGCTTTAATCATATTTGTAGTTTCTGAGAAGAAGGCATTTGAACATTTTCCCATAGGGTCCAATGTTAATATATTTCCTGCGGTGGCGGCCATCTTGGATTTCCGATCGGCATAAAAAAAAAAAAAATTACTTTGGACCTTACAATGATTATTCCTGGGCAGTTTGGTTTCAATTGTCCAAGTGGTTTCAGAGAAGAAACGTTTTGAAACATTTTCCCAATAGGGTCCAATGTTAAACTAAGTCCTGCCGTAGCCGCCATTTTGAATTTCCTATCGGAACAAAAAACCTAAAGTTTGTAGAGCACCATCCAATGAACATTCATGTACAGTTTGGCTTTAATCATATTTGTAGTTTCTGAAAAGAAGGCATTTGAACATTTTCCCATAGGGTTCAATGTTAATCTATGTCCTGCGGTGGTGGCCATCTTGGATTTCCGATCAACATAAAAAACAAAATTTTATAGAGGACCTTCCAATGATCATTCCTGGGCAGTTTGGTTTCAATTGTCCAAGTGGTTTCAGAGAAGAAGCGTTTTGAAACATTTTCCCCATAGGGTCCAATGTTAAACTAAGTCCTGCCGTAACCGCCATTTTGAATTTCATATCGGAACAAAAAACCTAAAGTTTGTAGAGCACCATCCAATGAACATTCATGTACAGTTTGGCTTTAATCATACTAGTAGTTTCTGAAAAGAAGGCATTTGAACATTTTCCCATAGGGTCCAATGTTAATATATTTCCTGCGGTGGTGGCCATCTTGGATTTCTAATCGGCATAAAAAACAAAAACTTGGTAAAGGATATTCCAATGATCATTCATTTACAGTTTGGGTTCAGTCAGTTCATTAGTTTCAGAGAAGATCTTTGAAATTTCAGCCAATCAAAGCATATTATTCGCCCTAGCAGCCATGTTGAATATCCGACTGGAACGAAAAACAGAAACTTTGTAGAGGACTATCCAAGGAACATCCCTGCTAAGTTTGGTTCCAATTGGCCCAGTGGTTTCGGAGAAGAAGCTTGAAATGTGACAAGTTTACAGACGACAGACGCCAAATGATGGCAATAGTCCAGGTGAACTTAAAAGGGTGCACTCGACTCGCAGCCGCAAGTGATAAAGTTTTCAATTAAAAATTTGTAGGATAATGATATCACCATATTCTAAATTTGAAGTCGACAAACTGGCACATGATGAAATTCTTTAAATTCTTAATATCAACCGTCGCCAGTACTCAATTTGCGACCATCAAATCTCCAATTGATGCCGTGAAATTTTCAAATACAATACAGTTATCTCCTAAATTTACAGCTATCTATATAATTTATTTGGTTCAGTTGTTTCTTAGGAGAATATTTAAGTGATTTTTTCTACTAAAATATGTCTAATTTATGGTCCATCAATAATACAGAAAGATGATTATTTTGCAAACTGCCTATATTAAAATTGGATGCAAAATGAGAAAGTTCAGATCTTGGATTTTGGTTTTTGTTCGCCACTGCTGGAGGTTATCTCCAAATCTGTACAAGATAGAGGACATAAGTCAACATACTGCAGGAAGCTCTTGGAACAATTGATTAAAACAAATTGTATCACAATTGTATGAAAAAAATGTTGATGGTCCATCAATAACCTATCAAGATGATCATTAAAAATATACATTAAAATTGGATGAAAAATAGGAAAGTTTAAATTTTTGAATTTGGCTTTTGTTGGCCTCCTAGTGATACATTTTAACTTAAAACATTTGTTTTCAAATGTAGTGTAAATGTTTCTCTGTATGTGTAAAAAGTTTGCATCAGTAAACTGTTCTTACCATTCAATCATTTTAGGTATTTTTTCTTCCATTGTTAAATGAGGATTAGTCTCTATAGGGAAATATGTGTCTCTCAGATTTCTGGCCTGTAATGAAATTATGAAACTAGAGGCTCAGTGTACTCACATCTATTAATGTTTCATATACAAGTGATTCAGATATTCTCTAGGTACTCACATCTTTTAATGTTTCATATACAAGTGATTCAGATATTCTCTAGGTACTCACATCTATTAATGTTTCATATACAAGTGATTCAGATATTCTCCAGGTACTCACATCTATTAATGTTTCATATACAAGTGATTCAGATATTCTCTAGGTACTCACATCTATTAATGTTTCATATACAAGTGATTCAGATATTCTCCAGGTACTCACATCTTTTAATGTTTCATATACAAGTGATTCAGATATTCTCTAGGTACTCACATCTATTAATGTTTCATATACAAGTGATTCAGATATTCTCTAGGTACTCACATCTATTAATGTTTCATATACAAGTGATTCAGATATTCTCTAGGTACTCACATCTTTTAATGTTTCATATACAAGTGATTCAGATATTCTCTAGGTACTCACATCTATTAATGTTTCATATACAAGTGATTCAGATATTCTCCAGGTACTCACATCTTTTAATGTTTCATATACAAGTGATTCAGATATTCTCTAGGTACTCACATCTATTAATGTTTCATATACAAGTGATTCAGATATTCTCTAGGTACTCACATCTATTAATGTTTCATATACAAGTGATTCAGATATTCTCCAGGTACTCACATCTATTAATGTTTCATATACAAGTGATTCAGATATTCTCTAGGTACTCACATCTATTAATGTTTCATATACAAGTGATTCAGATATTCTCTAGGTACTCACATCTATTAATGTTTCATATACAAGTGATTCAGATATTCTCCAGGTACTCACATCTATTAATGTTTCATATACAAGTGATTCAGATATTCTCTAGGTACTCACATCTATTAATGTTTCATATACAAGTGATTCAGATATTCTCTAGGTACTCACATCTATTAATGTTTCATATACAAGTGATTCAGATATTCTCTAGGTACTCACATCTTTGTAATGTTTCATATACAAGTGATTCAGATATTCTCCAGGTACTCACATCTATTAATGTTTCATATACAAGTGATTCAGATATTCTCTAGGTACTCACATCTTTGTAATGTTTCATATACAAGTGATTCAGATATTCTCCAGGTACTCACATCTATTAATGTTTCATATACAAGTGATTCAGATATTCTCCAGGTACTCACATCTTTTAATGTTTCATATACAAGTGATTCAGATATTCTCCAGGTACTCACATCTATTAATGTTTCATATACAAGTGATTCAGATATTCTCTAGGTACTCACATCTATTAATGTTTCATATACGATATTCTCTAGGTACTCACATCTTTTAATGTTTCATATACGATATTCTCTAGGTACTCGCATCTATTAATGTTTCATATACAAGTGATTCAGATATTCTCTAGGTACTCGCATCTATTAATGTTTCATATACAAGTGATTCAGATATTCTCTAGGTACTCACATCTATTAATGTTTCATATACGATATTCTCTAGGTACTCGCATCTATTAATGTTTCATATACAAGTGATTCAGATATTCTCCAGGTACTCACATCTATTAATGTTTCATATACAAGTGATTCAGATATTCTCTAGGTACTCACATCTTTTAATGTTTCATATACGATATTCTCTAGGTACTCGCATCTATTAATGTTTCATATACAAGTGATTCAGATATTCTCTAGGTACTCGCATCTATTAATGTTTCATATACAAGTGATTCAGATATTCTCTAGGTACTCACATCTATTAATGTTTCATATACAAGTGATTCAGATATTCTCTAGGTACTCGCATCTATTAATGTTTCATATACAAGTGATTCAGATATTCTCTAGGTACTCACATCTATTAATGTTTCATATACGATATTCTCTAGGTACTCGCATCTATTAATGTTTCATATACAAGTGATTCAGATATTCTCCAGGTACTCACATCTTTTAATGTTTCATATACAAGTGATTCAGATATTCTCTAGGTACTCACATCTATTAATGTTTCATATACAAGTGATTCAGATATTCTCTAGGTACTCACATCTATTAATGTTTCATATACGATATTCTCTAGGTACTCGCATCTATTAATGTTTCATATACAAGTGATTCAGATATTCTCCAGGTACTCACATCTTTTAATGTTTCATATACAAGTGATTCAGATATTCTCCAGGTACTCACATCTATTAATGTTTCATATACAAGTGATTCAGATATTCTCTAGGTACTCACATCTATTAATGTTTCATATACAAGTGATTCAGATATTCTCTAGGTACTCACATCTATTAATGTTTCATATACAAGTGATTCAGATATTCTCTAGGTACTCACATCTTTGTAATGTTTCATATACAAGTGATTCAGATATTCTCTAGGTACTCACATCTTTGTAATGTTTCATATACAAGTGATTCAGATATTCTCTAGGTACTGACATCTTTTAATGTTTTATATACAAGTGATTCAGATATTCTCTAGGTACTCACATCTATTAATGTTTCATATACTAGTGATTCAGATATTCTCCAGGTACTCACATCCTTTAATGTTTCATATACAAGTGATTCAGATATTCTCCAGGTACTCGCATCTATTAATGTTTCATATACTAGTGATTCAGATATTCTCCAGGTACTCACATCCTTTAATGTTTCATATACAAGTGATTCAGATATTCTCTAGGTACTCGCATCTATTAATGTTTCATATACAAGTGATTCAGATATTCTCCAGGTACTCACATCCTTTAATGTTTCATATACAAGTGATTCAGATATTCTCTAGGTACTCACATCTTTTAATGTTTCATATACAAGTGATTCAGATATTCTCCAGGTACTCACATCTTTTAATGTTTCATATACAAGTGATTCAGATATTCTCTAGGTACTCACATCTTTTAATGTTTCATATACAAGTGATTCAGATATTCTCCAGGTACTCACATCTTTTAATGTTTCATATACAAGTGATTCAGATATTCTCTAGGTACTCACATCTTTTAATGTTTCATATACAAGTGATTCAGATATTCTCTAGGTACTCACATCTATTAATGTTTCATATACAAGTGATTCAGATATTCTCCAGGTACTCACATCTTTGTAATGTTTCATATACAAGTGATTCAGATATTCTCTAGGTACTCACATCTTTTAATGTTTCATATACAAGTGATTCAGATATTCTCCAGGTACTCACATCTTTCAATGTTTCATATACAAGTGATTCAGATATTCTCTAGGTACTCACATCCTTTAATGTTTCATATACTAGTGATTCAGATATTCTCCAGATATTCCCATCTTTCTTCGATGAGATGATGATGTCAGTTTTGTAATAGACCAACACGCTGAGTTGGATTTTGTTAATTTCACTGAAACAATGGCGACGTGTGCAGGAAGACATGTTGGTTCACTCGGACACATTCTTCTAATCCTGAACCAACCAGTCTTTGCTCTTACTCTTTATAGAAAAGCAACAAACACCAATTTTATAGTCTTTGGTATGACTCGTCCAGGGGTCAAACATATGATCTACCGAATGTGAAGTTAGCATGCAAACCATTAAACCAATGATGTGTCTCAGCACTGTATGACCGCAGCATGTCAACAGGGAAAAGTTTAAAAGTGTATATTAAAAGCAAGTGTGGACACTGTATTTTGCTGGACATATATAATGTGTTTGACACAGTATTATGCTGGACATATATAATGTGCTTGACACTGTATTATGCTGGACATATATAATGTGTTTGATACTGTATTTTGCTGGACATATATAATGTGTTTGACACAGTATTATGCTGGACATATATAATGTGTTTGACACTGTATTATGCTGGACATATATAATGTGTTTGACACTGTATTATGCTGGACATATATAATGTGTTTGACACAGTATTATGCTGGACATATATAATGTGTTTGACACTGTATTATGCTGGACATATATAATGTGTTTGACACTGTATTTTGCTGGACATATATAATGTGTTTGACACAGTATTATGCTGGACATATATAATGTGTTTGACACTGTATTATGCTGGACATATATAATGTGTTTGACACTGTATTTTGCTGGACATATATAATGTGTTTGACACTGTATTATGCTGGACATATATAATATGTTTGACACAGTATTATGCTGGACATATATAATGTGTTTGACACAGTATTATGCTGGACATATATAATGTGTTTGACACTGTATTATGCTGGACATATATAATGTGTTTGACACTGTATTATGCTGGACATATATAATGTGCTTGACACAGTATTATGCTGGACATATATAATGTGTTTGACACTGTATTATGCTGGACATATATAATGTGTTTGACACTGTATTATGCTGGACATATATAATGTGTTTGACACTGTATTATGCTGAAAACAGTAATTTGCTGGACCAACTAGTTGAACATTTGTCTTGTTTTACTATTTTACATGTTAAACTTTTAAAATTCTATATACCTTCCATAAATTAAGAACTTCAGAATTTGGGCCCCTTTTACACCCTTTTTCAAAATAAAATAGCCAAAATGAGTAAGATGAAAATTCTGCATATACATCAGAAATACAATACCGTTTCTTTGTAAATTTCTGGTAAAGATCCCTCTTCAAGTACATCTGAAACATACATTAATGTTCTATTATATATTGTGAAAACAGGGGTCTGTCGTGGTCGTATGGTAGTTGGATTTATAACTATCTATGCAATCAGTGCCTATCCCCACTAACGTTGTGAGTTCGAATCCCGCTCAGGCGTGATATACATGATACAACATTATGCGTGACAGGTCGGTGGTCTTCGCCGGGTACTCCATCATGATATAGCTGAAATATTGTGGCATTAAACATCATAACCCTAACCCCCCATATATTGTTAAAGTTTTGTTTCTATGGCAACACCATAAAAATGAAATTAGAGCACTATCACAAACATGTTTCCTAACATATAAATGACATAATATTTGAAAATATATAAATATACAAATGCAAATACTAATTAATTACTTTGCCATTTTTATTTAGGTAAAATATTTTCATTATAAAATCAATAAATAAATAGGACTTCAGCATGCATTAAGTACATGTTATGTCCTTGCTTCAATATATATATACATTTGTCTTCTTAGGAAATATCTTCTAACAAACTCTTTTGACCACATTGGTGGCATAATTATGGTTAGCATGCTCGCCTCGAGTGTGGTAGATTGTGGTTCGAGCCCCGGTCGGGTCAAACCAAAGTCTATAAAATTGGTATTTGTTGCTTCTTTGCTAAGCACGCAGCATTAAGGAGTAAGAGCAAAGACTGGTTGGCTCGGAATCAGAATAATGTGTCAGAGTGGAGCGACATGTCTATCCACAGACTGTTGTTTCAGTGAGCTAGCGCTATAAAAATCCAACTCATCGTGTTGGTCTAGAACAAAGCGGACCTCATCATCATCTCATAGAAAATTAACTTGTTCTCGTCATGATATAGCTGAAAAATTACTGAGTTAGCGTTAAACAACAATCACTCACTCACTCACCCACTCCAACAAACTCTACAAAGACTGACAATTTTACATATTTTAAAGTAAATTTGAAAAATACATGCATCTCCAATATAATTTGGATTGTATGCCAGGAATACAAAGCAACAGCTATCAGAAGAGTGAACTCGTAAATTGTAATGCAGTCCCAATGGACGAGTTGATTTTGCTGACAATTTTGTATTTCTTCTGAATATTAGTTTTACTGGATTTTATCATCCCAGATGAAAATGAATAGTGTATGGACATATTGGCTCACAGCATTTGTACCGTAATCATCCCGGCCAACTATTCTTGCATAGGTCAACACGGACCGTAGACATAAGATGTTATTAACATAATGATGGTTCGGACATATATTGATGGGCTAATTATTAATGCAAGCTAAGGTTGCACTTTTTACAGGATATTGTGTAATTGATCAGCAAATGATATATTGTAATATAATATAAATG
The DNA here is from genome assembly GCA_963383655.1 of Bathymodiolus septemdierum. Taxonomy (NCBI): domain Eukaryota; kingdom Metazoa; phylum Mollusca; class Bivalvia; order Mytilida; family Modiolidae; genus Bathymodiolus; species Bathymodiolus septemdierum. Next base: position 45,065,029 of record OY726528.1, on the reverse strand, counting down.
AATGATATGTTTAAACTTGGAGCATTATGGGGTCTAAACAATAGAAAATATTCACTGGTCTATTATGATCGGTTATGGAAATACAGGCTCATACATGTACATACCCAAAATTTGCCAAAAAATGCTTGTAACGAGCGGCCGCTTCATATTTTCCCCTTTTTTAAAGGTGAAATACATTTTTCTCTCAGGAATAACAAAGTTAAGGTCAGCTTCAGTTTACAGAGAATTTTCTCTAGTTTCTGTTGGTACATGTGTATATACATGTAGCATGTAGCATTTCAATATAATATCCTTATCAGAGAAGATGTTAACCAAAATAGGATAGTATGTAATTGTTTTTAACAAAATAGTCATTCACAAGATTAACAAGGAATTATATGGGGTCATCTTCTTATTTATCTACATTATATACAGTTATTCTTTTGCTGAGAGTGTGAGGGAAAACTGTGACAAGAAAAAATGGAAAGAATTCTGATAATTCTTTTAATTCAAGTCTTTAAAGTTTGAAAAGACATTTTCCAAAACCCATGTTGTCCCATACGTAAGCCATATTTCCATGAAAAGTACATACTTGAAACATAAGATCTCACTTTTAACTTGAATGGTATCAAGGTACCTAAGTAAAAATAACTTTGGTTTTGACTATCACCAATTAATGTAGACAAGACAAGACATCAAAATCAAAGTCAATTTGAAATGTTCCATACGTAAGACTTTTTTGTCCCATACGCAAGGTAGACAATTTTCTCTTATATTTCTTTACTGACTTGCATTCTTTGCATCATTACATTTCTAATACACTGATGACTACATAAACATAGGATTAACTCCTTATATCCATCCAAAAAGTTGTTTATAGAGATGTAAGAGTGTTTGTTCTTTCTTCCCAAACATGTAACAAAATATTCCCATTTTGTCAAGAATAAGCTAAATAAACAGTCACATTTGTAAAAAAAGTAGAAAACTAAAAAATAAGAATACATTTCATTACTTTCTAAAATAAATGAAAGTGAAATCCACAACAAAATAAATATTTCAAACTTTTTCCCCATATATAAGATATTGGGATTACACTATATACATGTAGTCCTCCTGTATGTGACAAAAAAAGTTTTTCTTGTAAGAATAACTCAAATGATACAATTTTAATTATGAATACTATACAATGTATTGACTACTTAGTTAAATCAGATTAGTCAGTCTAAAATTTGTTTATATATTTTACAAAGAAACAAGAATTGGTATTTGTATTTGCTTCTTTTTTTGGAAAAAGAATAGCTGTCTGGTGATTGAATGCTGATTGTTTCATATAAAATAAGCTTAAAAGGTTTAATATACTATTTCTACCACCTTACAACTCTGAAACACTTGGAAGATTTCAATACGATGTTTCTGAATTATTTAATTTTACTTCTAAATATGATGGGCTATAAAATCTTACGTATGGAACAAAATTGTAAAAAGTATTATTTCATACTTGTAAGAATGAGTCAAATGATAGAATTTTAATTCTGAACACTATACAAAATGTAGACTTCATAATGTAGCTTATTCAGTCAACAATTTGTTTAGTTTTTGTAAGAAACAGGAGTTAATATATATGTGTTGTTGAAAAATATTAAAATAAATTAGCCATGTGGGTTTTATTTTTTTTATATTGGAAATAAACAATATGGACAGAGTTAAGTAACAAGACAGTATGCCCCAAAATGATTCGACCCTGGGTTATAAATGGATAAAAAAAATCGCACAAAATATATATTCATATTACATAATGATTATATTTATATTACTGCAGATTACACTAGTTTGTGTTTGAACATAATTTGTAATCGGTAATTTTTTTTTAAATGAGGTCAGCTTTGTTCAGGTCCGAGTTTTACACAAGGATAAAAAGATTTCGGGACGAAAACATATCTATTTACCGCATGCGCAAACTGCTATTTACGATTTTGAGGTAAAGTTATTTTTAAAACAGGGAATATCTCGTCAACTTGGTCGTGGCTGAACGCATTTGTTCGATTTGAATGCGATAATTCAGCAATTCACGTGATCATTAATTTTTTATGAAAAATATTCCACAAGCCAATAGGACTTGTGGTTTTGAAATTTCCATTGGCCAGACAAAAAATTCACTGGCTATGGGCCATCGGACCACCGCTAATTTCGAACACTGTGGTTGTTCTATAGAGTTGAAAGCAAATTAGTTCTGATTTCAAAATATAATAAAACAATTGATAAAGTCTTTAGGGGAACAATTTCTAATAATCATAAGTGATTGTCTCATACATACAGATTTTTTGACAGCATTATCTTTAAATACATTTTTTCAATCAAAATGATGGAAACTATCCCTGATCAGTTGGAATCTTGTAGATATGATGTTTGTGTTAAAAAATAACAAGATGTTGCACGCTACGTCGTGCTAAGAATACCCCCACTCGTTCATTTGTAAGTCGCACGGTAAACAGGAAGTAGATGTGCAGTAAACCTGGAAAGGGGAGACACGGTACAAGTCACCATGCCAAAGCCATATCTCAAATATAAAATAATTTCTTCCAGTAGAAGCTGAGATAACTGTTACGAAAGTTTTCATTACGGCAAACATGAAAAATTCTAAGTCGCACTGTAAACAGGAAGTAGATGTGCGGTAAACCTGGAAAGGGGAGACACGGTACAAGTCACCATGCCAAAGCCATATATCAAATATAAAATCATTTCTTCCAGTAGAAGCTGAGATATCTGTTACGAAAGTGTGAATGGACGGACAAACGGACGGACAGACAAGGTGATTGCAATATAGCCCCCTCTCTACGAGTGGGGGTATAATTAAAATTTTGAATGATTAAAAGTGTTTCATTTTTCACCCTCAGTGATCACTAAAAGTGCAACCTTAGCTTGCATTAGTCCTGATATATTAACGAAATAGACAGAATGGATATTACACAAAACTTACTGTGACAGCTCGCACACTTCTTGCCTTTCTCAATGCATTTTGTAAGTGTAAAATCAAAATCTGAAACAACCTGTGTAAAAAAACGTAAATATATGAGATCATCAAAAACATAAAAGGACAAAATATAATAATCTGAAGTTGTCTTGTATCATATAAATCATATAATCATAGGTTGTCGTAGCCTAAATCATATAATAATAGGTTGTCATAGCCTAAATCATATAATAATAGGTTGTCATAGCCTAAATCATATAATAATAGGTTGCCATAGCCTAAATCATATAATCATAGGTTGTCATAGCCTAAATCATATAATCAGAGGTTGTCATAGCCTAAATCATATAATTAGAGGTTGTCATAGCCTAAATCATATAATCATAGGCTGTCATAGCCTAAATCATATAATCAGAGGTTGTCATAGCCTAAATCATATAATCAGATGTTGTTATAGCCTAAATCATATTTATAATCAGAAGTTGTCATAGCCTAAATCATCTAATAATAGGTTGTCATAGCCTAAATCATATAATAATAGGTTGTCATAGCCTAAATCATATAATAATAGGTTGTCATAGCCTAAATCATATAATCATAGGTTGTCGTAGCCTAAATCATATAATCATAGATTGTTATAGCCTAAATCATATAATCATAGGTTGTTATAGCCTAAATCATATAACAATAGGTTGTCATAGCCTAAATCATATAATAATAGGTTGTCATAGCCTAAATCATATAATAATAGGTTGTCATAGCCTAAATCATATAATCATAGGTTGTTATAGCCTAAATCATATAATAATAGGTTGTCATAGGCTAAATCATATAATCAGAGGCTGTCATAGCCTAAATCATATAATCATAGGTTGTTATAGCCTAAATCATATAATAATAGGTTGTCATAGGCTAAATCATATAATCAGAGGCTGTCATAGCCTAAATCATATAATCATAGGCTGTCATACCCTAAATCATATAATCAGAGGTTGTCATAGCCTAAATCATATAATCAGATGTTGTTATAGCATAAATCATATCTATAATCAGAAGTTGTCATAGCCTAAATCATCTAATCAGAGGTTGTCATAGCCTAAATCATATAATCAGAGTTTGTCATAGCCTAAATCATATAATTAGAGGTTGTCATAGCCTAAATCATATAATCATAGATTGTCATAGCCTAAATCATATAATCATAGATTGTTATAGCCTAAATCATATAATAATAGGTTGTCATAGGCTAAATCATATAATCAGAGGTTGTCATAGCCTAAATCATATAATCATAGGCTGTCATACCCTAAATCATATAATCAGAGGTTGTCATAGCTTAAATCATATAATCAGATGTTGTCATAGCCTAAATCATATCTATAATCAGAAGTTGTCATAGCCTAAATCACCTAATCAGAGGTTGTCATAGCCTAAATCATATAATCAGAGTTTGTCATAGCCTAAATCATATAATTAGAGGTTGTCATAGCCTAAATCATATAATCATAGATTGTCATAGCCTAAATCATATAATCATAGGTTGTTATAGCCTAAATCATATAATCATAGGTTGTCATAGCCTAAATCATATAATCAGAGGTTGTCATAGCCTAAATCATATAATCATAGGCTGTCATACCCTAAATCATATAATCAGAGGTTGTCATAGCCTAAATCATATAATCATAGGTTGTCATAGCCTAAATCATATAATTATAGGTTGTTATAGCCTAAATCATATAATCATAGGTTGTCATAGCCTAAATCATATAATCATAGGTTGTTATAGCCTAAATCATATAATCATAGGTTGTCATAGCCTAAATCAAATAATCATAGGTTGTCATAGCCTAAATCATATAATCATAGGTTGTTATAGCCTAAATCATATAATCATAGGTTGTCATAGCCTAAATCATATAATCATAGGTTGTTATAGCCTAAATCATATATATCATAGGTTGTCATAGCCTTAATCATATAATCATAGGTTGTCATAGCCTAAATCATATAATGAGGGGTTGTCATTGCCTAAATCATATAATTAGAGATTGTCATAGTCTAAGTCATATAATCATAGGTTGTCATAGCCTAATTCATATAATTAGAGGTTGCCATAGCCTAAATCATATAATCATAGGTTGTCATAGCCTAAATCATATAATTAGTGGTTGCCATAACCTGAATCATATAATTAGAGGTTGTCATAGCCTAAATCATATAATCAGAGGTTGACATAGCCTAAATCATATAATCAGAGGTTGTTATAGCCTAAATCATATAACTAGAGGTTGTCATAGCCTAAATCATATAATCAGAGGTTGCCATAGCCTAAATCATATAATCAGAGGTTGTCATAGCCTAAATCATATAATCAGAGGTTGCCATAGCCTAAATCATATAATTAGAGGTTGTCATAGCCTAAATCATATAATCATACATGTAGGTTGTCATAGCCTAAATCATATAATCAGAGGTTGTCATAGCCTAAATCATATAACTAGAGGTTGTCATAGCCTAAATCATATAATCAGAGGTCGCCATAGCCTAAATCATATAATCAGAGGTTGTCATAGCCTAAATCATATAATCAGAGGTTGCCATAGCCTAAATCATATAATTAGAGGTTGTCATAGCCTAAATCATATAATCATACATGTAGGTTGTCATAGCCTAAATCATATAATCAGAGGTTGTCATAGCCTAAATCATATAATCAGAGGTTGTCATAGCCGAAATCATATAATCAGAGGTTGCCATAGCCTAAATCATATAATTAGAGGTTGTCATAGCCTAAATCATATAATCATAGGTTGTCATAGCCTAAATCATATAATCATAGGTTGTCATAGTCTAAATCATATAATCATAGGTTGTCATAGCCTAAATCATATAATCAGAGGTTGTCATAGCCTAAATCATATAATCAGAGGTTGTCATAGCCTAAATCATATAATCAGAGGTTGTCATAGCCTAAATCATATAACCAGAGGTTGCCATAGCCTAAATCATATAATTAGAGGATGTCATAGCCTAAATCATATAATCATAGGTTGTCATAGCCTAAATCATATAATCATAGGTTGTCATAGTCTAAATCATATAATCATAGGTTGTCATAGCCTAAATCATATAATCAGAGGTTGTCATAGCCTAAATCATATAATCAGAGGTTGTCATAGCCTAAATCATATAATCAGAGGTTGCCATAGCCTAAATCATATAATTAGAGGTTGTCATAGCCTAAATCATATAATCATAGGTTGTCATAGCCTAAATCATATAATCAGAGGTTGTCATAGCCTAAATCATATAATCAGAGGTTGTCATAGCCTAAATCATATAACCAGAGGTTGCCATAGCCTAAATCATATAATTAGAGGATGTCATAGCCTAAATCATATAATCATAGGTTGTCATAGCCTAAATCATATAATCATAGGTTGTCATAGTCTAAATCATATAATCATAGGTTGTCATAGCCTAAATCATATAATCAGAGGTTGTCATAGCCTAAATCATATAATCAGAGGTTGTCATAGCCTAAATCATATAATCAGAGGTTGCCATAGCCTAAATCATATAATTAGAGGTTGTCATAGCCTAAATCATATCATCATAGGTTGTCATAGCCTAAATCATATAATCAGAGGCTGTCATAGCCTAAATCATATAATCAGAGGTTGTCATAGCCTAAATCATATAATCAGAGGTTGTCATAGCCTAAATCATATAATCAGAGGTTGTCATAGCCTAAATCATATAATCAGAGGTTGCCATAGCCTAAATCATATAATCATAGGTTGTCATAGTCTAAATCATATAATCATAGGTTGTCATAGCCTAAATCATATAGTAGATGGATTTATATCTTCTTATAAAATCAGGGCGGTCATGATCGTGATGGTATGGGAGTTGGATTTAGAACTACCTGTGCATTCAGTATCTATCACTAAGTTGTGAGTTCGGTACTTCGCTTTCCTCTACCAATAAAACTGACAATATAACTGAAATTGTTGAAAGTGGTGTTAAACACCACAACCATAGCCCTATAATCTTTACTCACCATTAGAATTATTGATGAATCATGTTAATAGATTGGTTTACCTAACTTCCACTATTTTTTAAAGCTTTGTTGTTGTAAAGGGACCAATGGGTATGATGTATCATTAAATTTCTCCTTTTCTTGTGCCAAAGAAACATAATTTTGTTCAATAAAGTAAGTTGGATTTTCCCCTATGGACAGCGACTGCCATATTAATTTCTGATCAATCGTAATTCAGCTAGCAGGTAATTTTCGTCCCATCATTCCAAAATATTGTCAAAATTAAATCAAACCTTTTTATAACAGAATGCTTCACTTTTTTCTTGAATCATTAATCAATATTGCCATTATTGGGGACTATTGCAACTAAAACCGATATAAAACCTGTAATTTATCAGCACCATCTTGTATCAGCTGTTCTATAACTTGTTTGACATGTTCTGGGTTGCTAACGTGGACATGTGGCTGGCTGAGAACTTCCATCTGAAAAAATCAACATCAATATTAATTAATTAAACCCTTACCATGCTGAATTGTATACACATGTACACAAGATATTACCTGTATGCTGAATTGTTTTGAAGAAATATCACAATATTTAGCATTTTTTGTTGTTTTTGCTCTGTAGTTAAAATTCTTGTAGATATTACTTCAATATTTACAGGAAATGATGTTAGTTGAGTATACTTTAAATTTCAAAACTTTGGAGACACATTTTATCGTGGTTGCCATGGCAACATATTTTCCCCCTAGATTTTTGTGAAAAATGGACAATTTTCAAATAAATCCTTTTTTTTTCTTAAATTATTTTTAAAGCAAGAATTAAAAAAAATATCTGGAATGTTCATAAAATGTTTTACACATATCATGGTTGCCATGGCAACATATTTCTCCCAACATTTTTGTGAAAAATGAAAATTGTTCAAATCAATTGCCCATTTTTTTAATTGTTATTTTTAAAGTAAGAATTAATTTTTTTTTATCAGGAATGTTCACAAAATGTTTTACACATATTATCATGGTTGCCATGGCAACATATTTTTCCCAAAATTTTTGTGAAAAATGAAAAATGTTCAAATCAAGCCCATTTTTTTTTATATTATTTTTAAAGCAAGAATGAAAAAAAAATATCAGAAATGTTCAAAAAATGTTATACACATATTATCATGGTTGCTATGGTAACATATTTTTTCCAAATTTTTGTGAAAAATGAAAAAATGTTCAAATCAAGCCCATTTTTTTTATATTATTTAAGCAAGAATGTAAAAAAAAATTCAGGAATGTTTAAAAAATGTTATACACATATTATCATGGTTGCTATGGTAACATATTTGTTTTCCAAAATTTTTGTGAAATATGAACATTTTTCAAATCAAGCCCATTTTTTTTTATTATTATTTTTAAAGCAAGAATTTAAACAAATATAAGGAATACTACTCTTCATTGTTACAACTGAAACCTTATACAATAGTGGAAGCAGGAGGTTTGGCACAGAAAAAAACAATTCAACCCACCTTTTCCATTGGAAAAGCCTGTACCAAGTCAGGGCCATTACAGTTTTCCAGTTGTGGATTTTAGATTTGGTCTGTTTATGGACAATGGTTTTATGCCTTTCCCTTCAGACCAGAGCCTTTGTGTTCAGTAATTTTGTTATTACCCATATTTGTTGACAACATTATAATTTCCATTAATTGGAATTATTCATTTTAACTGTATTATACTAAAGTAAATGCCAATATTTAAATTAGAGTTATCTCTCTTTTCACAGAAAAATTGATTTTTTTAGAAAGCATACAATCATAAACATGAATTGCCTGTGGTGGCCATGTTTGTTAATGGATCGGGACGAAATGATCAATATTTATAGAGAACCTTCCATAGATGCTTCCTACCATGTTTCAATTCATTTGGATCAGTAGTTTCAGAGGAGAAGATTTTTAAAAATAGGCCAATCAGAAACAAGAATTGCCTGTGGCGGCCATGTTTATAAATGGATCGGGACGAAATGAGCAATCATTATAGAGGACCTTCCATAAATGCTTCCTACCAAGTTTCAATTCATTTGGCTGAGGGGTTTCAGAGGAGAAGATTAAAATGTAAAAAGTTAACGGACGACAGACGACGGACGCCAAGTGATGGCAAAAGCTCACATTGGCAAGGTGAGCTAAAAAATCAAAAAAACTTTTCCATTGAACCTATATAGAGCAATGGAGGCAGTTTTCGACCCCTTAAGATTAAAATGTGCAAACATGTGACATTATTTCATTGTGCCCTCACGTAGTGAAATATTATTAATGTACAAACTCCATTTAATGATTTTCACCATGCACTGGTCGCGTAAAACGATTCTGAAAGGAACATTTGTTTGTTCAAATTTTCCAGCTTTGGGAGGCAGTTTTCTATATGATTCCGTGTCATAATTCTTTTCACTGACACATTAGGCCACATTACAACAGGTTTGTCGCAGTCTATCATATTCTGAGTCGGCAGAATCAACTAGCCACAAATAGTATTGAAATCTTGATGATACATTTAAAAAAAAATAGGGGGTCGAAAACTGCCGCACATTAATTTTTGTGGAGGTAGTTTTTGACCCCCTTGGTTATGTGACCTTGACAGTTGGTATGTCAAAATCCACTGATCAGATTCACAGGCCATCGATGCCGACTTGCTTTATCATATATGTGAATATTTATCGTTGATAATATCTAATATGGAAATGTTAGTTTGAAGCTCCCTTCTAAACGATATCCATTAAGAAGCTTTTTTTTAAATGGTTGTTTGTAGTCGCACAAATATTTTTACTTTTTTCTGCAGGTTTCGTAATGTTGACCTGTCAATATCTCCCTCGGTGGCTTGACAAGCGTTTTACCAGTCTCCTGACAACGCATCGTGTATTTCCTATGCCTAAAAATAGTTTAGAGACTCAGAATATATGGAGGGGGTCGCAAACTACCCAAGGTCGAAAACACCCTCCATTGCTCTATATCAGCAAATCCAAGGATTGTTTTGTGTAGTGTAGTATATACATGTAGACGATGTATAGCACAAACTTTGGTGTAATTGGTTGATTTTCCTACGAATTCTCAAGGAATTACAAAATGAATGAATTAATTTTTGCTCTGTTGTAGCATAAAACCTCGTCACTCGAGATAATACGAGATTCCTATCCTTTCTACTATTTATACAAATCCTTGTGTTGATGGTGAAAAGGTTATTTAATGCCAATATATGCCTTATTTGATGTATTATTTATTGTCCATAGTTTACATACATTTGAAGCATTTGTAGACATCTCTTTCATACCAGGTTAATTTAGTTTATGATGATTTTATTTGTTAAATTAACAAAAGGGATATAGGACACAAGTTTTACCAATATATGAAGTCTTCTCTCAGGTTAATCAGGGTCGACATTTGTGAAATTCTCATTTATTGCATGTGAATTTTGTGATTGGGGTGACACTACATTCTACTCTAGTCTACAGTACAGTAGTAGTTCGAGTTATTATATTATTGTGAATGAGAGTTATTTTGTCTTTAAACTTGTTTGTTAATGTCCATGTAAATTGTGTATAAATTGGGGGAAGCTTCATTCTCTAACCTTACAGTATACTCCCGTACATTCATCAGAAGACGAGTTTTTGTTTTCTGTTCACATGCCTTGCTGATAGGATCAGGAGATTATAGGATGTAGGGGAAAGAAACACGGAATAGTGTATGTCATTCGAAGCTTTTCGTAATTTTTCAATGTGTATATTATATGCTATTCAGTGTCGGGTGGTCCATTCGGAATATATTTCCAAACTGAGAAATCAAGCCAGGCACAACACTTGTAGATCTATACAATACAATACAAAAGCTTTATTTAAATTCGGTGCATGATTTGTAGAGCTTGTGTTTTTTTTATGTATGTTGTGATATGTATCGACTCTAAATAAAACTTTATTTATTTATTTATTATAAACAATACAAACACAAGCTCTACTGAGCTTTTGAAACCGACAAGAATAAAACATACATCATACAATACATATAAAATCCACATTTCCAAGAAGAGAAACCCAATCCACACCGGTTACAAGTTACACGGTCATACACTTGAGAGTGTCCCTGGCAGCAAATACCTTGGCGTCCATGTTAACAAAGATCTATACTGGAATGACCACATACAGCAGACATCAGCCAAAGCCAGCAGGTCAGTAGGTTACCTGCGGCGGAACTTGATAGGTTGTCCTCAAGACGTGAAAGCCCAGGCCTACACCACATTGGTGCGACCAGTGCTAGAGTACGTATCTACAGTTTGGGAACCGTACACGCTCCAACAGATCTACGCACAAGAACGGGTACAACGACAAGCCGCCAGATTTGTCACCGGTGATTATTCCAGCAGAGACCGAGGATCTGTTACTAGAATGCTGCAACAACTACAATGGGACACACTAGAAGAACGTAGAGCCAGAAGTAGATCAATAACGTTTAACGCTTTCCAGAATCCTGAACAACCTGGTGGAAGTACCACTCCATCAGTACATCCAGATTAATACCACCAGAACTAGAGGATCCTGTGCCCATAACATCCGGCAAATTAGCACCAGAGTAGATGCATACAAGTACTCATTCCTACCAAGAACCATCGTAACTTGGAACTTGCTACCACCAGAGTTGCGAAGCCAGCCAACAACAGTTGAGTCGTTCAGGCATCACATACTTACCATCAGTATGCCTGGACTCATCAGCAACATGTGAACAGGACCAGCTGCTTTTAACTGTAAATAGAGACATTTTAATTGTACATACTCGGGTGATTTTCTGCTGTTCACCCACCATGCGCTGCAGTTTCAACACTCGTAGAAGAATTCACTCCATACCGGGAAGAAGAAGAAGAAGAAGAAGTTCTCTGACAACTTTTCCAAATACCGAGTTGTGACTATATGAAATGAAAATTTGTCCCAAGCGTTTCACTTGCCACAGTTCGTTTAATAAACCATTCTTGAGACAGAATTAAGTGTTTGGCAAGCTGTTTTATCACAAAAATATTTTTTCTACGTCTTTTATTCCCGTGGGGTGGAAATATTTGTCTTTACCGTCACAATACATATAAACGCACATTTTCTTACTTTTTCTTCAACATAAACCATAAAACCGATATGATTATAAACGAATAAATTGTTCTGTTGATATATGTGGAAAAATTTCTTATATAATTGTTCTCATATCTACGGAGTATTGAGTGATTGCGCATGCGTCAAGAGAAGTACTCACTCGTTCTTCGCTCTGAGATTTCTTATTTATTCTACTGCCCTGACCTCCCTACAGGTCTAATTCTGTTGGATCCATCTCCATTCAAGTATTCTCACTGCGTTTATGTGGTCACACAATGGAAGTTTCGTCTTGATTTCATTCTGTCGAAATTTATCACTCCAACCGACAACCGGAAGTTGGCTTGTCATCAACAACAACACTATGACGTCGCCCAGTGAGCAGATTGGAGATGCCTAGTTAACTTCATAAGATGGTAGATGGTGTCCTACTTACCCAAACATGATTCTCTTATCGTCTGTGTTGATTCTTTTTACATTGTGCTATACTGCATACCCACAACAATTTGTGACTTTTGATCGATATTCATGTGTGTTGTCCCATGCATTTCACACACAGACTTTGTTATATTAAGTGGAGTGCTGCGACGTAACGCCATAATCAACAACAGCAGACACAGGAATAACTCACTCCTACAATATTTATCACTCTTACTTATTATTCATGTCAATGATGTAAACCTCAACCCTGGCCCTACACACAATGATGTAAACCTCAACCCTGGCCCTACACACAATGATGTAAACCTCAACCCTGGCCCTACACACAATGATGTAAACCTCAACCCTGGCCCTACACACAATGATGTAAACCTCAACCCTGGCCCTACACACAATGATGTAAACCTCAACCCTGGCCCTACACACAATGATGTAAACCTCAACCCTGGCCCTACACACAATGATACAGTACATGATAGAGACTATTTATGTGGAACATGCGACAGATTAGTAGACTGGGAGGATAGAGGAGTAAAGTGTTTATCACGCGAGCTGCCAGAGCATACACACCCTATCTTGCAACCAACTAGAGGATACAGAGCTGAATATCAGTTGGCATTGCATCATATGCAATAACCCCAACTACAGCTCCACGGTACACGTCTACCAGACAGTAGATGTGTCAGTCGATGTCACAAATGACTCATCCATACCTTCGATACCACCGCACAGTTCCGATAACCGTCCTTTGCTACGACCAATACATTCCTCAACATCTACGCGGAATGAGGGGCCAACAAAGATCACTAGCCCGCTGAAGGTACTTAATATCAACTTTCAATCAATAAAATCAAAACTGTGTAGACTAAGGGAACGACCATTTAACTTGAAAAGGGGGGGGGGGGGTATGTTTTTTTTTCTAAAAAATTATTCTGATTCCCAATTATGCTGAAAAAAATATTTTGATTTTGGTGGAGGAAAAAAAAATAGTCTGATTCAGAGTTTTTGTCATATAACGTAATGTTAAATTCTGGAAAAAAAAATTCGCGCTTTGCGCGACAAAAAAAAAATCTAACTCTTGTCAGAAAAAAATATTCTGAACGAAACAAAAAACCATACCCCCCCCCCCCCCCCCCCTCCCCCCCCCCCCCCCCCCTTCAAGTTAAATGGTCGATCCCTAAGCAACGTTATCCAGTGTAAAACTGGATGTCATAATAGGAACGTCCACGATCTCGACTCCAACTGTGAGGTTGTATGAGCCAAGTTTAACCTGAAGGGAAACGGAACCGTGTATATTGGTTCTTGCTATAGGCGTCATGTGTCCGATGGGGAAAGCTTGGAACAATTAGAAACTTCACTCCACCGAGCCTCAAGTATTCGGAATGCTAGTGTCATTATTGGAGGTGACTTTAACCTTCCTAGATGGGATTGGAGGTCCACGACTCTCAAACCCAACGCAACGTATCCCAGCTTACACCAGCAGTTCCTGGATATCATCAACAACAATGGTCTCGCACAGATAGTCGAAGACTCTACCCGACTAGACAACACTCTGGACTTGATTCTCACTAACAGTCCCAGTAAAGTTCTCCAAACCGACACTCTACCAGGAATCTCAGATCATGACATTGTTTATTCCGAATTTGACTTTAAGCCTGTCATCCACCGCCAAAAACCACGCAGCAATCCTTTATATAACAAAGCTGACTGGGACTAGATATGATGAACCTTCTGAAAGATCTCACCGATATGTTCAACGATACTAAATGCACCGCCAACACCATGTGGAACACCTTCAGAGATACACTCATCAACTCTACCAGCAAGAACATCCCCCATAAAACAGCGAAGAACAAAAGTGGACACCCTTGGATAGACGCAGAACTTAAAAAGCAGATAAGACGTCAACAACGACTCAACAAAAATATGAAAAAGACTGGTGATCCCGACATCAAGAAAGCTTACAGGAAACACAAACATCACCTGCAAAAACTCACCAGACAAGCATATTGGCGATACATCGAAGGAATCATAACACCAGATGATCTTGATCGACCATACACAGGGATGAAGAAATTCTGGACCTACATCAAGCACCAAAGGAAAGACAACTCAGGAGCACCGTCACTCAAGCTAAATGGTAAACTATACTGTGATCCTATAACAAAATCCAACATTCTGAACCAGCAATTTAAATCGGCGTTCTCCCAGAGGACCACCTTCACTTCTAACGAGTTTGCAGACTCTCACAGAATGTCCGATGCTGACTATCCCATTATGTCAGACTTCAAATTCATATCAAACGGCATAGAAAAACTCCTGAAAGGCCTGAATGCGCACAAAGCTCCCGGACCGGGCAACCTTTCTCCTATTCTTCTGAAGGAACTTAGCAGTGAGATAGCACCTCTACTCCAGCTTGTATACCAGAAGTCTCTAGACACCAGCTGTGTACCGGAAGATTGGCGCAAAGCGAATGTTACACCTATCTACAAAAAGGGACCAAAGTATCTCGCAGAAAACTACCGCCCAGTCTCATTTATCTCGGTCTGCTGCAAGATAATGGAACACGTGTTGGCGAGTAGCATTATGCGACACGGAGAGGATAATGGCATCCTATACCAGCTACAGCACGGTTTCCGGAGGAACAGATCCTGTGAGACACAGCTGATCGAGTTTATCGACGATCTCACCAAGAACCTCCACGAAGGCCTTCAAGCGAACGTGCTCATCATGGATTTCGCCAAGGCTTTTGACAAAATCCACAAGATACACCAGTATGGCATCCGGGGTAAGGTAAACAGCTGGATCAAAAGTTGGCTCTCCGGAAGGAACCAGACAGTCGTTGTCGAGGGAGTGAACTCATCACAGGTCGATGTAGACTCCGGAATACCACAGGGATCAGTATTTGGACCATCCCTCTTCATCTATTACATCAATGACCTCCAAGACCGGCTACGATCCACTGTTCGACTATTTGCAGACGACACTATCGCCTACCTCACGATAACATCTGAGGATGATGCAGAACACCTCCAGGAAAACCTCGACAAACTCGCACAATGGGGAAAAGACTGGCACATGCAGTTCCATCCAGCAAAATGTACAGTCCTCACCGTCACCAACAAGCGGAACCCCATCGTGACAGAGTATACCATTCGAGGACAATTACTTGCAGCAGTGATATCAGCCAAGTACCTGGGGGTTACCATCACCGACAAAGTGAATTGGAGCCAACACATCGATTCCATCACAAACAAGACGAATAGGACTCTAGGCTTCCTACGCAGAAATCTGAAGATCTCATCAATATCGATCAAGGAGCAAGCATACAAGACCCTAGTCCGTCCACTCGTGGAGTATGCCAGCCCCGTATGGGATCCTCATCATCAGACAGACATCAGGAAGCTGGAGAGTGTACAACGAAGGGCAGCAAGGTTCGTCTTAAGGGAACGACTATTTAACTTGAAGGGGTGGGGTGGGGGTTATGTTTTTTTTCTAAAAAAATATTCTGATTCCCAATGTTGCTGAAAAAAATATTCAGATTTTGGTGGAGGAAAAAAAAAATAATCTGATTCAGAGTTTTTGTCATATAACCTAATGTTGAATTCTGGAAAAAAAATTTGCGCTTTGCGCGACAAAAAAAATAAATATTCTAACTCGTGTTGTCCGAAACCCCCCCCCCCCCCCCCTTCAAGTTAAATGGTCGGTCCCTAAGTAGCCAACACAATAGGTCTAGCGTCACTGCCATGATCCAACGCCTTGGTTGGAGGTCATTAGAGGACAGGAGAAGGGACGCTAGACTTACCATGCTCTATAAGATCGACCGCGAACTAGTCGCCATCTCCAAGACAGACCAACAAGAAGACTACGACAATCTCACGACAATACCTATCAAGTACCACACTGTAGGATTGACGTCAGGAAGATGTCGTTCTTCCCAAGAACTGTCCGAGATTGGAACGCCCTGCCACCTGACAAAGCCAGCCTGGACACACTTGAAGCTTTTAAAGCTTCAATCTGTGTCCAATAAACCGCTTCTTTTAACCTGTT
The DNA here is from genome assembly GCA_963383655.1 of Bathymodiolus septemdierum. Classification (NCBI taxonomy): domain Eukaryota; kingdom Metazoa; phylum Mollusca; class Bivalvia; order Mytilida; family Modiolidae; genus Bathymodiolus; species Bathymodiolus septemdierum. The sequence goes on along the minus strand of OY726528.1, from coordinate 45,048,442 downwards.
TTTAACTTATCCCGATGCGAGATTTCCATTGATGCATAGCACCTATTTAAATCACTGCATGATCTTCGACACGACGAAGGAGGCATTTAATCGGCAGAAGCAGAAGCAGAAGCAGAAAAGGGTTGTGTGTTATAATTTCAAAGTTGAGATCTGGGATGTATATATTTTTGCTATATTCTTTAACTAGTGCTCAATGGTAAAAAATATAACTTAACTGGGTTATAGATGTGCTATATAGCTACTACAGCGTCATTTAAGGTTACATATGTTTTATAATTACAAATATAATATACACAAAACATTTTTGAGTTCGTGACGGAAAGGAATATTTGTGACGGTAAAGAAAACGTGTGTGACGGTAAAGACATTTTGATTCATAATAACAACTACCAACATAAATCAAATGCACGAGGTTGAATATAACACTTTTAACCGTGCTCAAAGTGATATCCTGATGCTAAGTAAAAGTGATTAAAAGTGTGGTTGTCTTTACCGTCACGATTGTAATATGAAATTGTGATGGTGAAGACTGTTAAGGTAGAGACAATTCCACATTTCGGTATTGATTCCGTGTATTACAGAAAATATTTCTAAAGGTGAAATATGTGCATTGCTATTGGGAACAATGTTTTATTTCTACATGACGTTTAAAATGCTGTAGCAGGTGAACAGAGGAACTTCTATTATGTTTGGTAAAGACCTTGAATAAAGGTATTAAAGTAATAATTTTTTGATTAGAAAACGGAAAATTTGAGTTTTCTCGAAAACAATACATTTTTTTAAAACACAGTAAACGAGAGTTTTGTGCAGAATTTTACTACCATTTTTAAAATATGCATTTCATCTAACAATAACCTTTCATTATTGCTGCACTCATCTGAAATTTGACATTTTCCCCGATTTTTACCGCCAAAATAGAGGTGGGAGTAAACTAACTAGAGGTAGCAGCCAGGTAAATCTTACCTTGATAGAGACAGAGACACGTGTACAGGCATATTTTGACACTCCATTTTTAAACTTTAAAATCTTTCTAAAAGTTCACATAAAATTTCTTCATAAACCTATTTTTTGACATCTTAACATATATATAAACATCGCAAGAATGGGTAAAACAAAGGACTTGTCAAAAGATTGTAAAAACATTGTGTTAAATCTATTCAAGTTTTTTCAGCTTGAGAAGGCCAGGGGAAGACCATTTTATTCCCCAGATAATTTGATTAAAAGAACATGCAAGGCTGCTGGCATATCTTACAGTTCTGTGTATAGAGTTGTAAACGGTAAAAGTCCTCCTGAATCCCACAGACCGAAAGAAAGAAAGAAAACTCTTGATGATTTTGACCGTTGCGTTATTAAACGGACCGTTCATAGTATGTACAACAGGAAAATTGCCCCAACAGTCTCAAAAATTAAGAAAGAAATTGAAGATACAATTAAAATCTCGAAATCAACGCTCACTTTAACTTTATTAGATCTTGGTTATAAGTACAAAAAATCCGGCGATAATAGGAGGCTTTTATATGATCAGATGTCAGTAATAAATGATCGGTGTAATTATCTCCGAAAAATCAGGAAGTTTCGAGAGGATGGGTATGAAATTGTATATTTGGATGAGACCTGGGTTAATCAGAATCATGCCACTGACTACATGTGGTTACCAGTTGATGGTTCTGATGCCCCAAAGATCCCTTCAGGAAAAGGTAAAAGGTTGATAGTTTTGCACGCTGGTAATCGTGAGGAGGGTTTGATTGATAGGTGTGATTTGGTTTTTCTTGCCAAAGCTAAAGATGGGGATTATCACCAAGAAATGAACGGGCCCATCTTTCTAAACTGGTTCGAAAATCAGCTTATGCCAGCATTAAAAAGCCCAAGTGTTATCGTTTTAGATAATGCCAGTTATCACAACATCAAGACTGAAGAAACTGTTGTGCCAAACTTTAATCAGAGAAAAGCTGTCTTACAAGATTATCTTTCAAAACACAACATTCCTTTTCAGCCCCTTGAAACTAAAAAACAACTTTATGAAAAAATCAAATTTAAGAAACTCCTTTCCGTTTTTAAAACTGATAAAATTGCCAACCTACACGGTCACGAAGTTCTAAGAACCCCTGTTCGCCATTGCGAATTGAACCCCATAGAACTTATTTGGGCACAGGTTAAAGGGTTTGTTGCAGAAAACAATACAACTTTTCGTTTGAAGGATGTGAAAGAACTTGTTTATGGGGGGTTTGGCAGAATTACAAAGGAAGTTTGGGCGAAGGCAGAAGACCATGTATTAAAAATAGAAAAGGAGTATGGGAAAGAGAATTGCATTGATAGGAGTGAGATTCCCCCAATAATAATTGATTTTGATGACGACGAGTCCAGCGACGAGGAAAGCTGAATCCAGTCCAACATGATTACATATTGAACGGGTATACCGGTTGTAAATGACAGATTGTACATAACGTTTTTACCTATAAAATTTTATTCATATCCAATAATTGTGTACTCTATGTCTAACTTCAGTGAATTTATTAGCAGAAAAGACCGTTCTTTTTCGAATTATTTCAGAAAGATTGAAATAGCTTGGTCAAATTAAAAATCAGTAATTATGGAAATTTATGATTTCAAGTTTTTTTCAAAATTTTCGAGGTAAATCTCAGGTAAGCATGTGCATAAATGTCACGTAGTCAAATGCATTAACCATGAAGGGAACAATAGCCTTCTCCGGCACTTCGACGAGAGACAATAGACCAGCTGCGGGACCACCGTCGTTCCTATTGTTATATGGGAATACGTCCACGGTGAGTTGGCTGTCACATTTAACGAGCAAACTTGGCCTATTTTGAAGAACTTAGCCTGAAATAAAGACCAAAATAACGCCAAAAATTGGTAATTTTTCAGATGAGCAGGGCCTTCAGAATAATTTCAACCGTAAATATTTATACAATTCCAAAATGGTAGTAAAATTCCTGACAAAACTCTCGTTGGATGCGTTAAAAAAAAATCTACGCTTTACGAAATATTTAGATTTTTCCGTTTTCTGCTGAGAGTCGATCCACGATTTCGTTTCTTTACATCGATGAAGTAAAGAGGAAAGCACTAAGGAACCGACCATTTAACTTGCAGGGTGGGGGTGGGGTTCTAGGAAAATATTCTGATTCCCAATGTTGCTGAAAAAAATATTTTGATTTTGGTGGAGGAATTAAAAATAATCAGATTCAGAGTTTTTGTCATATAACCTAATGTTAAATTATGAAAAAGCAATAATTATAACTCTCGTGTTGTCCGAAAAAAAATTTCTGAATGAAACAAAACGCCATAACCCCCCCCCCCTCCCCCCCCCTTGCAAGTTAAATGGTCGGTCCCTAACATGACTACGACCTCAGAGTCACATGTATATTAGACGTTCTGCAACGTTAAATTTTCGTGACGGTAAAGATAGAAATTCATAGAACACACATTTCAGAGCATCTAAAGGAAATGTTTTACATAAAAAATATATAAATCTTTAAGCATATTATTATTTAATATTTACTTTAATGATTAAACCTTTAAAACATAAAGAAACACCATTTTTGAAGTTTTAATTCTTTTTTTCTATAATCATCTCTGCTATTGGACATTACCGTCACGTGTATTATTCTATATGTGACAGTAAAAAAGAGAATTTGTAAATCCATTATTTGGCGTATACCTTAATGTATCTTATATATCTTTTAATGAAATAAATACAATTTAAAATGAACAAACGACATATCAACTTTTATTTTAATTTAAGTTTGTTGTTTTCTGTAATGTCAATGGGGCACATTTGCAGTCTTTACCATCACTATTGTAAAAGTTGTCAGAGAATGACCCATACAGTGCATGCAAACATACATTCACACACAAGTATTAAAATGTTAAATAGTTAAATATTAAATAGCGAAGCACATACTATAAAACACTATGAAATAACGAAGCACATACACTAAAGCAATATGAAATAGCGAAGCACATACACTAAAGCACTATGAAATAGCGAAGCACATACACTAAAGCACTATGAAATAGCGAAGCACATACTATAAAGCACTATGAAATAGCGAAGCACATACTATAAAGCACTATGAAATAGCGAAGCACATACTATAAAGCACTATGAAATAGCGAAGCACATACAATAAAGCACTATGAAATAGCGAAGCACATACACTAAAGCACTATGAAATAGCGAAGCACATACTATAAAGCACTATGAAATAGCGAAGCACATACTATAAAGCACTATGAAATAGCGAAGCACATACAATAAAGCACTATGAAATAGCGAAGCACATACTATAAAGCACTATGAAATAGCGAAGCACATACACTAAAGCACTATGAAATAGCGAAGCACATACACTAAAGCACTATGAAATAGCGAAGCACATACTATAAAGCACTATGAAATAGCGAAGCACATACTATAAAGCACTATGAAATAGCGAAGCACATACTATAAAGCACTATGAAATAGCGAAGCACATACACTAAAGCACTATGAAATAGCGAAGCACATACAATAAAGCACTATGAAATAGCGAAGCACATACTATAAAGCACTATGAAATAGCGAAGCACATACTATAAAGCACTATGAAATAGCGAAGCACATACACTAAAGCACTATGAAATAGCGAAGCACATACACTAAAGCACTATGAAATAGCGAAGCACATACTATAAAGCACTATGAAATAGCGAAGCACATACTATAAAGCACTATGAAATAGCGAAGCACATACTATAAAGCACTATGAAATAGCGAAGCACATACTATAAAGCACTATGAAATAGCGAAGCACATACTATAAAGCACAATGAAATAGCGAAGCACATACACTAAAGCACAATGAAATAGCGAAGCACATACTATAAAGCACAATGAAATAGCGAAGCACATACTATAAAGCATTATGAAATAGCCTAGCACATACACTAAAGCACTATGAAATAGCGAAGCACATACTATAAAGCACTATGAAATAGCCTAGCACATACACTAAAGCACAATGAAATAGCGAAGCACATACTATAAAGCACAATGAAATAGCGAAGCACATACTATAAAGCACAATGAAATAGCGAAGCACATACTATAAAGCACTAGTAAAACTTAAAAAGCAGTAGGTTAAAGCAAATAAAATAAGCAAGGGAGCAACTATGAGCATGCACTGCAGTGGCATGATCTGTCACTCCAGGAGTTAATAAGATTTTTGAACTGTGGAAATGAAGATTCTTTTCTAAAGTGGTCCGGCAGATCATTCCACGTTTTGGCTGCAACATATTTAAACGAATATAACCCATACCTTGTAGTCTTTATCCGTGGGAGATGAGCTGTATTCAGATACCTAAAAGAATATTTATTTTGTTTAATTTGAACTAAATCATGTAAACAAAGGGGGCTCTGCTTGTTAATAATTTTAAATGTTTCAATGGCTATAGTCCTGATTCTTCTAACTTTTAATGACGGTAATTTTGATTTTTCCAAAAGTTCCTCATATGTGCTATTTTGATCTTCATATATAAATTTTAGAGCTCTTTCCTGTATCTTTTCCATCTTTTTTGTGTTCTGTTCGTTGCAAAAGTGCCAAGTAACTGGACAGTAATTAAAGTTTGATAATATGAAGGAGTGATAAATTGTAAGTTTACCTAGTCTGTTTAAATATTTACCTACTCTTTTAAGGACATTTAGCTGTCTAGAAGCCTTTTTACAAAGGTGTTTGCAATATGATTATTGAATTTTAACTGAAAGTCTATTGTTACGCCTAAAAGTTTTACTTATTCTTCACATTTAATGATATTACCTTTAAAATTGAAAGAAATATTTCCAGAATGAGATTTATTACCTATGGCAATTGCCTGAAACTTGTCAGGATTTGCTTTCATTTGATTAACAGTGAAACAATCAATTAGTATTAAGCTGTCATTTTCTAAAGTTGTTATGAGCTTTTCAATATTATATGCAGCATAAGCAAGAGTGTTATCATCTGCGTAGTTATTCAAAGAACTGTCCTTTATGAAATATCTCGTTAGTCAACTTATAATTACTGGATTAATTTTCAACGGGTGACCGAATAAGACCTACATTTTAAAATCACATTTAAATGCATAAAACAAAGTACACTACACTTGTAGTGTTATATGCATGTTTTTTTTTCTTTATATAGTGTGGCATTCGCTAAAAATCATAAATTGTGTGTCATATGTTTTAGTATTAACATGGTAGCCGTGCAGTTATTTAAAATTGTCTTGATAATATCTTGCTGTGTATAATGTATCTTTCGTAAATAGTAGCTAAGTTTTTTATTGTTATGTTGAGAGACAACGTCTCATTCATTTGCCACAAGTGGATTTACAACTGCCTATGCAATCAGTGCCTATCAACACTGATGTTGCGAGTTCGAATCTCGATCAGGGCGAGGTGTACAGCATTATGTCATAACGCGCACGTTTGTCAGTGACTTGCGACAGGTCGGTGGTTTTCGCCAGGTCCTCTGCTTTCCTCCACCAATAAAACTGACCGCCACGATATAACTGAAATGTTGCTAAAGTGGCGTTAAGCACCATCAAACCAAACAAACATTTCAGTGTCACATGGTAAAATTTTGCTTTCACCGGAAATTCAGTTCAAAGCTTTTATAGTGGGTACATGAATAAGTAGATAACACAAGCTCTTTATTCACATATAATTTTGAGATAAAGCTTAGAGCGGGTAAACAGCACTGAAATGCAGACAGTCTTTCCAGGAGACATTGTAATTCCTGTTCCAGACAGGAATCTAAAGATTCATCTCTTCCTGATGTTATACCCGAGGTTTTGTCAGTTGCCTCAGTGACACTGAAATGTTAATGATCCTGAAAAGTATCCTGTTCTCTGACTTGAACAGAAAACACCTGATGAATTAGCATAAGATCAGGGAAACGAACATGTATGTTCTATATGAATTTATTGTATTAAGAGCAAACAATACAGTACACTGAGAAATAGAAAATGCAAATATGCCCGTTTTTTTTGCAAATATAACCGGTGAAATGCTAATAATTAGACATTACCAGTTATATTAGCCATTACCAGTTAAATTAGACAAATCCTGTTTATATTTGTTATAGTCCTGTTATATTTGCGCTTTTCCTTTTAAATTACCACATTTTTTTATATTCGTCTTGGTTCTTTTATTTTAGCCAAATCTTTTTATATTTGTAATGGTCCTGTTATATTTGCGCTTTTCCTTTTAAATTAGCACATTTTTTTTATATTCGTCTTGGTCGTGTTATATTTGCATTGTCGTGTTATTTTTGCATTTTACCAGTTATTTTCACCATTTCCCAGTTAAATCGCACGGTCATTTATTAGGGGCTTGTTTTCGATAAAAAAAATATGTATAGGTCTAAAAAAAAATCACTAATACAGCGTTAAATATCGATTTGTACGCATTTGTGGACATTAGAAATTATTCATATGAATATTTTAAGTTAACTTTAGCGTTTTTAAAAAATGAAATTCATTGAATTTTCTAGAGAACAAAATTGTTGTCCCCACAAGAGGCCTTTTTCGCAGGTGTACCACCTGTTGTGTTTACTGCTTAATTACACCTTATATAAGAATGCTGGATTCTGATTGGTTAATAGCCGTGATATTTATTTTTTTTGCAAATTCAGGCCTTGCATTGTGAATTTACAGAATTTTTACTTCATGTAGGTGTATTTGCATCAGATTTAACTTTTTTCCATGATATTTGCAAAATCGTATTTGCCGTTTTTATCCTTCACTGAGACGTTTGTAACAAAATTTGTTAAACGTTATCAGTTGTGCGTTTTATGTAACATCATTCGGTAGAATTAAACAGATACATCATGTTATATTATATACTCATATAAAAATCGTGAATCTGATTTGATAAAACACTGTCACGTGATATTTGCCCCTTCGTTGGGTCAACCACCAGGGGCGTAGCTGAGGCTTAATAGTGTGCACACCATAATTCTTGAGAGGGGGAGGGAGTCTGGGATATTTTTTTTACGAGATTCAAAATGGTGCGATCTGGGGCCATTTTAGGGTTTCATATAACATAGAATCAAGCACAATTTTAATGACTTTGATAGACAAGAATTTCTTAAAATTGTCCAAAATCTGCCCTTCGTGTCTTAGCAGATACGAACACCTCCATTGCTTTGTACAAGTCCACTTCAAAATCTCGATGAATATGCACCAATCCAAGGGAAGATAGCCTGTCATTCTTCATGGTCGACCTAACATAATTTTTCAAACACCTCAGTACACTAAATGACCTTTCAACAGTAGCGCTTGCTACTGGCATGGTTAACAAAACGCATAATATTGTATCTATAGAAGGATAGAGAACTGGATTTAAGTGTTGTTGGCAAATCATTACGTTTAGTAATGACCCAGTGGGTTCACCATCTGGCTACTTCTCTCCTGAAATCCTCTAATGACAAATAAATGTCAGCCTGATATGCCTCGTATATTGTAGCAACATGATCATCAGTTGATTTGTCTACAGTACGGGGCAGTAGATGCTGTGCATGGAAGCGGTTTTCCGATTTAAGGAGACGTGTTTCAAGCTCGTAATCAAATTGTCCAAAAATGGATAGTACAAAGAAATTCGCCAATACTGTTTTGGCGTTTCCGCGGGGTGATTGGCTCTGGTAGTCTGTCTACCACCTCGCCTGGGCATACTATCACATATATAAAAAGATTTGGCAGACTGATGGAACTCATCCTAAACCGATTCAGCTCTTAGCATTTCAATCACGGTCTTGGATTCTTTGATTGCTTCAAGAATGTCGTAATCGGTATCTGGGAGGAATGTTGACAGATAAACAGTTCTATGTAAAATATGTTCCGCTATTACCAAAGCTATGATAAACTGAAACCGCATGATGGATGCAAGAAACTGCCCGGCTTTGTCATCGCCTTGGTTTTGTAAGCGTTCTAACGTATCCATGAACCATAACTGGATATTGATGTCTTAAAAGTATACAATGCGTACGCTCGACTTGTCCATCACATAATTACCATACAAAGGTTACTAGTACGCTTTATTAGTGATATATTAATTATACTGATTTAATTAGACTGTTAAAAGTAACAATTCATTTGTTTAAATTATTTTTAATCTGCCGATGTGCCCGCCATGGCGTGACAGCGTATATGCAGCTACGCCTCTGACCGCTAATCGTAAGGTCCACCGCTCGCGAGGAAATCCCAAGGAAATTCCCACATGAGCCTCACGTGTTTCCAATTATAGTTACTTCCCTTGAGTCAACAGACAACAAACATGGCGTGTATTCAATCATACATATATAGAAAGAATGATATAATACCAGTTACACAATTTATTTCAGACTCAGATTGTGATTAACACATGCCATCTTAGCACTTTTAAGAACATCAGGTGATGGCTTAAAGTCGTAACAGTCACTTACATAGCTTTGGTAGTAATTTTGTGAAGTGGTCTGCCAGTGAAAAAGGCAAATTGTGTTCAGCCACAAAATTGCTGAATAATGTCTCAGATAATATAACACTGGACGATTTCTTATCATCGACAAAGTTGGTTATACTCTTGGTCTTTGAGGACGCCTCTACAGCAGTAACATGAGTGGACCTCTTGGCATGTCGTTTAACATCAAAAAAGGGCGCCGGCAGCGACTGAAAAATTGGTATTACAAAGTTTACAGTGTGCCATGTCTTCACCAGTATCGCTTTTTTTTAACCACGTAAACTCTTTCTCCCAGAATTGCTGATATTTGCAAACATATTTCTTGCGTTTTGATGGTGTACTTGTACACGGCCCAGACCAAGACCTCTTCCTCCCTGAAGAAGCCATTTCTTAAATCTAATTCATTATGATTATAAAAACAACTCGCCAAATTGTCTTGCGGCGATTTTTTATTGATTACATCCGTTCCTAAGAAAAGCGCCATCTAGCGTTGTACATCCGATTTTAATTGAATTAGAGTTATCTTTCTTTACCCATTTGGCATCAATTTTTGGTGGGTGATTTTGCGGGTGAAAACGATGACCCGCCGCGGGTCATGATCGGGGACGGATGATAGGGCGTTTTTGCGGGTGTGACTCGCCAAAAGCGGATCAGTTGACAAGTCTGCAATCACTTTGGAGTCTGTCACAAAACTACATGTATTCAATCACTTGGCGTCTGTCGTGAAGCCGCAGGTATTCTATTACTTGGTGTCTGATGCAAAAATATTCGATATAATATACCACTTATCACCCTTGTTGGAGTGTGACCAGACGGTTTGTCTCCCCTCGAAAAGTTAGGTCACCCTCGGCCCGAAATTTAGTAATGGTGATTGTTACATAATTTGGTGTCATAAATAAGACCATAATTACAAATTCTATCTGTGGCACAGGTTAACTGCTAGTTTATTATCCACAATAAACTTTTGACACATAGCCAGAAATGATGGGTACTTTGCTCATTTGCATATCTAAGATGGCGACGCCGGGACGTCTGCAATTTTCATATGATCTATATAGACGATATCATTCATAATTGCATGTGTGTCATTTTCTGAACTTGAAAATGATACATTGAATCAAGCTGAATTAAATGAAATAAAAATTAATGAAAACAATTAAATATTCGAGGTTCCTGGACTAAATGAAAATCCGAGGCGACGAACCCTTTTTTAGCCTTAAGAGTCTATGTAAAAATGTCTGAAATACATGAAACTGGTGGCGTGTGACACAAAATTTAACAATGAATGACATTTAGCGACATATTTTCTGAAATTAATTTAGATTCCTCAATAATATATGTAATTATATTAACTAACCTTATATTTCTAGCTTCTAAACTCGGGTTCCCACATTAAATATAATATGATCATTTTTGCATGATCGCGATATCAAAAACATGTCTAAAATCGTTACAAAACAAAAATATTTGAATTTTGACAGAAGAAAAACTTGCGGAAATAAACAATAACTTTTAATTTTCCAATCATTGACGGACACATTGAATTTCCGTACTATAGGCTATTTTTTGACAAATCTAATAAACGATCCATCAAGCTTGAAACTGCAGTCACGTGATCAAAATCTAATTTAAATATGATGAATATTTATGAGGAAAGTACTAATAGTATAAGATGGAATGAATATTGGTTATAGTAATATATTTTTTGAAAAAAGGAAAATGAGAATTCAATGCTGTTTATAATTTACAATGTACTGTATGTTATTGCATGTAATGATCACATTAAAACTGAATTGTAATTCATAGTTCTGAGTAAGAAATACATTAAATAAGAGATATTGGACAGATAAACATGAGACAAAATAACATAAAACACTAATATATTCACTGGGGTAAAGCTGATGACCGTAACTGTAATTACGGTCATCCCAAGATGGCGGACATGAAATTAGGTAAGGTTCTTTTTTGTCGATTAAATTGTTTCTATAATGTATTTTAAATGACACATGCATTAGTACGATAGTAATCTATGAACCTTTCACAAGGAAATCACAAATTACGACTGAAAAATGTATATGAAAGAGAAAATCCGATTAAAAAAAATCGCTAAGATGACCGTAGCTGATCATAATTCGGCGGGGCAATTACGGTCATCTCAGTTTTCAGTTACGGTCATCTTAGCGATTTTTATAAATCGGATTTTCTCTTTCATATACATTTTTCAGTCGTTATTTGTGATTTCCTTGTGATAAGTCCATAGATTACTATCGTACCAATGCATGTGCCATTTAAAATACATTATAGAAACAATTTAATCGACAAAAAAGATTCCTACCTGATTCCACGTCCGCCATCTTGGGATAACCGTAATTACAGTTACGGTCATCAGCTTTACCCCAGTGAATATATTGGTTGTCATGACATTAAATGTAATCAGTAATGTAATCGATTACATTTACAAAGTAATTGTAATTTAATCGATTACATTTGAAAATTGATGTAATCGTAATGTAATGTAATCATGAAAATTGCAAAGTAATTGTAATGTAATCGATTACATTTGAATGTAATTGACCCCAAGTCATGCCCTCGGGTGACCTTACTTTTCTCTGGGAGACAAACCGTCGGGTCACACTCCAACAAGGGTGATAATTGTATAAGGTCCTGAAAACGACAAACAAAAGGTATTATTTATTTAACCAGTGTTCTAAATAATATTCGGTGTAATTAAACAGATATATCATGTTTGGGAGGGGTATTTGCGAAAAATACCAGTCGAGAGACGAAATTTCCTGAGCCGAATGGAAATTTTTCTTCTATCGACTGGTATTTTTCGCAAATACCCCTCCCAAACATGATATATCTGCATAAAAGTGTATATTGTATTGGGGTGAACTGAAAGTAATGAATTACCAAAGTATGCATCTTTATCGGTTGTAATCGTTTTTCGATATTGTATACCATTTTATCGGCACATACATACACAGTCTTATTACCTAATAACCAGGACCAATCTTAATTTGATCTTTGAACTTTGCAAATTGATCATACTGGTGAACAAATAGGGACCCCTCAGCTTTGCAATGCGCTTTTCAAACAAATATTAAATACTCCGATATTCTCTAATTGTTCGACTACTTTCATTTTTTGTGATTTCCCAACTTCTGAAATTATCTTATTTTTCGACTATTAGTTACTTAGATTGTTGAGAGAAAATAAATAATTTATTTATTGATGGAAATCGGGAGAAAATCATACCGAGGCTGGTTTTTTAAAATTTGTGTACCACAAAGTAGTAGTTTGGTAGGAAGAGTTTGAAGATTGATTGATGAATTGGTGTTTAACGCCAACTTTAGCAATATTTCCGCTACATCGTAGCATGAAAAGTTTAATGTTAGCTTAGACACCCAGAAGGCCATTAGAAATAAAACAAAATAAAACATACTTGTCTATAAAAAAAAACGGGTTATAAACAGAGGCATTAAAAGGATAAAACCATATATTTAGAACGGATGTTATTCAACTATATTTTTGAATATAAATTGATTTCTTTTAAAAATTTCAAAATTGTGTCGCCTGCGACATTTGTAAATCAATTAGCTAAACTGTTGACATTGTAGAATGTCTGCAAAACATCGACAAAATCCACACAGTCAATCAAAACATGCTTTAATGAATAATTGGAATTACACGGAATACATTCCGGTCGTTCCTCATTGTTTAACAAAAAATAACTATGAGTAATTATACTATGACCTATACGACATCTAGTCAAGACGACTTGTTCTTTCCGATTTTGACCGTAAGGAAAAAGAGTCTTTCCAACTAGTGAATGGATTTCGTGCAATTTGTTATAAATTTGCTGGTCCCATCTGTCTTATATATTTCACAATAAAAAGTTTAACATCAGTATAATGAATAGAACAATTGGATACAGGATCTTCCTTGGTTTCCTGGTCGATGACTGTTCGCATGGATACCTACATGAAAATGACATGTTTACCAATAGCAACAAGACTTTTATAAGTTTCAATTATTTTCAAAATGAAAGGGTTTTGACTTTTGCAACACTGAATTGCCAACAAGCAAGAAAAAGGAATACGAACAGTCATAATTTACTCTCATCAGAAGAGGCAACGAATGTCAAATCAGGAAGTGAGCTAGAGGAATGGTTCATGTTATCTTAGTCGATCATTACAATTCTGTTTAACATGAACCAAAGGAGTAGTTCATGGTAAGATTATCGACTATCAATATTCATTGAGAACCAGAGGAGTGGTTCATTGTAAGATTATCGACTTCCAATATTTATTGAGAGACAGAGGAGTGGTTCAAGGTAAGATTATTGACTATCAATATTCAGTGAGAGCCAGATGAGTAGTTCATTATAAGATTATCGACTACCAATATTTATTGAGAGCCAGAGGAGTGGTTCATTGTAAGATTATCGACTATCAATATTCATTGAGAGCCAGATGAGTGGTTCATGGTAAGATTATCGATCATCAATATTAATTGAGAACCAGAGGAGTGGTTCATGGTAGGATTATCGACTATCAGTATTTATTGAGAGCCAGAGGAGTGGTTCATGATACGATTATCGACTATCAATATTCATTGTGAGCCAGAGGAGTTGTTCATGGTAAAATTATCGACTATCAGTATTTATTGAGAGCCAGAGCAGTGGTTCATGATACGATTATCGACTATCAATATTCATTGTGAGCCAGAGGAGTTGTTCATGGTAAAAATATCGAATATCAATGCTTATTGAGAGCCAGAGGAGTGGTTTATGGTAAGATTGACGACCATCATTTCAAAGTGAGCCGAAGGAATAGTGCATGCTACCTTGGTCGACCATAGCTGGTTGATATGATCCAGAGGAGTGGTTTATGGCAAGATTATCGAATATCAATATTCATTGAAAGCCAGAGGAGTGGTTCATTGGAAGATTGTAACAATCATGACTTTACTTTTTTACTTTTTTGAAATAGGAGTTCGTGTCGAAAATACCTCCAAAGAAAATTATTCGACATTTTGGTTGTTTTACACTTTTTAAATTTCTTGACAAATATTATGCATCTGTAACTCCGATCGAGCAACTCCGTACTTCAATACTGACTAAAATTTAAATGTAGCACAACAGCCTTCGTATGGGGTATTTGTCTCTCAATTGATACGATATTCCAGAGCTTGTGGTTCCTATCAGGATTTCCTTGATAGAGGGTTGCTTCTAAAAAGGAAGCTACTGAACCAAGGGTTCCCTTTGGTTAAGTTGAAGTCATCACTTCGAAAGATTTACGGTCGCCACCATGATTTGGTTGACCGATATGGAATATCTGTGTCACAAATGACCACGGATATGTTCCATTTGTCGTAAGCATTAGAGGAGCAGGAACTGCTTACCCTTCAGGAGCCCCCGAGTTCACCCCCGGTTTTTAGTGGGGTTCGTTTTACTCGATCATTAGTTTTATGTGTATCTTTTGTAGATTTTGTTGTTTGTCCTTCGATTTACGGATTCTGGTCACCTCTTTGATGTCTCCAAACTCTTCTTTATCTTAATTTACCGGATATTAAAACGAAACAAATAACAGAACAATTAAAATGTAATGGTTTATTTTATGGAAGAAAACATATGAAATTGTTCCTGATAACAAAAGAAAAATGTCATCAGAAGAAAGGCTAAAGGTTAAAGTAATATTGTTCTAAATGTAGAATATCGTGTAGGCATTTAAGGAAATTGATTGAAGCTATTCTCTCAAATTCATTTCATTTGCACGTTTCCAGGAAATTGTTAACATTAAACATGCAGATCACTAAAATTATATTTCAAAAGATCTTACATCGACTCTTTTATCTAAAGTATTGTAAGAAAACAAGAAACCTATTCTAGACGATAGAAACTATCATATTACCTTTTACACTTAATTGTTAAAATGCTACATAAAATCATTACAAAGACAAAAGTAATAAACAGAACTATTTCAAGTTCAACAGGTTGTGTCGATGTATTGTAGAAAATTTAACATAATCCAGGAATAATAATATTCAGTTATTTAATGGTTGCGAGTGCAATAGACTGAATTATCACATATTTTATTGAAATAACGCCGAATTTGCATGTGTAATAAAAGCATAATTTGCGTTGTGTTATTTTCCCCTAGGGCAATAACATGTTATCTGCCCTGGCAAAATATGTGATAAATAGATTAATACACGGCCTTTTTCATATTGCACTTGTTATCAGCCCTCGACTGATATCATCCCTCGGGCCGATATCAAGGTCTCGGGCTGATTACAAGGGCAATATGAAAAAGGCCATGTCTTAATCAATAAATATTTGCCCTGAGGTCCTGGGAATGACCAAATGGCAAATGTTCCAGTCTACCACTTGAAACCATTAAATAACAGATTTATTACCTAATAAAGTGTATTTTTCTGTTTTGAACGCTGACCGTGGATTTTTTGGAATAATATTCACCTTTCTTCGATCTCATAGCTGCACAGAAGGCTTTCAGTGTTTCACACATTTCCTCTTTTGTTGATTGTTCGAATTCCTCAAATAATATTTCTCTCTGCACACAAAAGTCACGCAGTATCCTTAGTCCGTATTTGATGACATTTTTTGTGTTGTTGGCATCCCTGGCTTCAAGGAGAGCGTCCAGATCGGCATCATTTATGGACGGAAACCTGTCCGCTTCAAGTGTGCAGCCATTGTTGTTGATGCCGCAGACGACAAATTCCGAGTCGATTAAACAACGAATTACTTGATTGGCCAATCGGCAAAACTGAAAGCCGATCAGAAATCGTGTTCAAAGGTCAACTCGGGTAAGTGCTATAGACGCCACGTGCAGAATATTGCACAGTGCAATAGTTCATCGGGAGTGCAATAGATCGACAGGCCCATTTTGATAGCGAAAAATATATAATACTAAAATTTGACTCAATAAAACAGAAAACACACTTTATTAGGTAATAAAACAATTTAGACATAGAACGGGCCATCTGTTTTAAAGGTAAATAATCTTTAAGACTTATGCTACAATCTCGGTAGCTTAGTCTGGTCTGGACAATGCGACTATTAATAAACACCAAAGAAAAATATTTACTTCAATAAAGTAAAACCAGTCTAAATCGGACACTGTCGGAACATACAGCTTAATGAGGAATAGACAAGTTAAATTTACAAAGATGTCAGATATAGCCCGATTACTTAATTTCACTTTCAGCTATACATATGATGTCCTTTCTCTAAATGAATATACGTTTGGTGATTTTATTGCTCGCATCTATCCATTTGAGCTTGATATAAAGGATGTCACAAATACAGCTAGGTCTGCTTCATAGAATGTACCTTGACATACAGAACGAAATTGACAATAAGAGACGGTAAAGAAAGAAAATTTTCGACAAAAGAGATGATTTTAATTTTCCCATGTGAACTTTCCATTTAATTGTAGCAACATTCCAGCAGCACCTGTATGTGAAGTACATTGTATATCTTTTAGTTGATAAGATATTCCAGAGCTGGTGGTTCCTCCAATGGTTCCCTAGAAGTTAAGCTCAAATGACCACTTCGAACGTTTTACGGTTGCCATCGTGACTTTGTTACCCGTTACAAAATATCTGTGTCACAAAAGATCATGGACGTGTTCCGTTAATCGTCATCATAATCCGGACCTTTTTTCATTCATGTCTTATTATGAATAAAAAAAAATTTCACGCCACGATAAAGCTGAAATACTGCTAAAGTTGGCGTTAAACAATAATCAATCAATCAATATCTTGTCATCCGGTTTGTCACAAGAGTAGTACGACTTGTGGAGCAGGAACTGCCTACCCTTCCGGAGCACTTGGGTTCACCCATGTCTTAGTGGGGTTCGTGTTACCCAATCTTTTGTTTTCTGAGTGGTGTTTTGTAGATAATTGTTTGTGCTTTTGTCCTTATTCCTTTGGCCACTATATTGTATTTGCTGTCCTTTTGATTGCTTTAGTATTTTCTAAATTCCTTGTTCTGTATTTTCTGTCCTTCTTTCACTTACAGCTTCTGATTGCTTTAGTATTTTCAAAATTCTTTCTATGCCGATGTTTAATAGTATTTCAGATATGGAAATAATACCCTTAGTAGGATGTTGAAAACGTATTTATATACTTATATAATTCCAGTCTTACTTCCATGTGTTCGGTTAGTCTATTTTTTGATTGGGTAGTAGCACTTCCGGTTTGTATTTTGCGGCGAGTTTACACATTAATAATTCCGATAGCCGGAACTACTTTCTTATCCAATGTAAACTATATGACTGCCGCTTGCCACCTGTTTATATTTACACACTTAAGCGTAAGAAATATTTGCAGGTTTTGTTTTCTTTCTAATTAACATATAATATGCACATTATTGACGGTATTCAGTTAATGTTGTTGATACCAAAGTTGAAATTAGTTAATTCCGTGCTGGATTATATTAAAGGACTATGTTCCACTTGGCGTAAGCACGTCCCGGTCCTTTACCCATTCATGACTTATCACCAGGTTTGTAACTAGATGAACACGACAGGGGCCACTAGTGGAGCAGGCACTGCTGACTCTTCCGGATCACCTGAGTTCACCCCCGATTTTTAGTGGGGTTCGTGTTATTCGATCTTTACTTTCACGTGTATGTTTTGTAGATCGTTGTTTGTCTTTTTTCTTTTGCCCATTGTGTTGTCTGTTCTTCTTCGATATACGGATTTTGATTACTCCTTTGGTATCTTCAAACTCTTCTTAAACACAGGCCATATTCCTTCGGATTACTGACTGTGGGTAGATAGCACCTTTTCTACATATCTATGTCGAGTATGAGGAAATATATCACTTTATTGGTTAAACGTTTATTGGTTGGAATTATAAGGATGAAAAGGTTCTGTTTTCAGAAATTATCGATGTTTAAAATCGACCGATGCCCTCATAAGCTTTACATAAAAGTCTTTAGTAATTATCGATATGTATATTCGACCGATGCCGTCACAAAACTTACAAAACAGTCTTTAGAAATTATCGATGTGTAAACTCGACCGATGCCGTCACAAACTCTACATAAAAGTCCTTAGAAATTATCAATGTGTAAACTCGGCTGATGCCCTGACAAACTTTGTATAAAAGTCTTTAGACATTATCAATGTGTAGACACGGTCGATACCCTCACAAGCTTTACATACAAGTCCTCGGGTCCGTCGTGGTGGTGATGGTAAGTATGGTAGTTGGATTTATAGCTACTTATGCAATCAGTGTCTATCACTACTAACATTGTGAGTTCGAATCCAGCTCATGCGAACTGTACTCGATGCAACATTATGTGATAAAGTTTGTCAGTGACTTGCGACAGGTCGGTGGTTTTCTCAGGGTACTCCAGTTTCCTCTACCAATAAAACTGTCCGCCAAGATATAACTGAAATAGTATTGAAAGTGGCGTTAAACACCATAAACCGAACCATAAAAGTCCTTAGAAATGATCAATTTGTAAACTCTGTCGATGCCCTCACAAGGTTTACATAAAAGTCATTTGAAATCATCAATGGGTAAACTCGGCTTTGCCCTCACGAACTTTACATTTAGTGCTAAAACAACGATAATTTCCGAAAAAGATATTCCTCTGCATAAAAACCTTGATATTCAATAACATTGACATGATGGTGGCCGACGTCATTGCGTCGTCCTAGTACCACTGTCAATGCGGGAACTACGTATAGAATTTCCCACAAGTTGAAATATAACTCTTTGATGTACTACCCATATTAACTATACTTCAAAAGCTGACCTTAACGTTGTACACACCATCAAGGTTTTAATAGGATTATACCACGGCACTATTTATCTTAACAAAAATGTAGACCTAATTTTTTTAAGCATCAATCCATAAACTGTCTCTGGGGCCGTCGTGGTCGTGATCTAATGGTACTTAAATTTAACACTACCCGTACAATCAGTGCCTATCACCACTAAATTTGTGAGCTGTACTCGGTGCAACATTCTCATTGTCAATGATTTACGGCAGGTCAGTTGTTTTCTCTGGGAACTCCGGTTTCCTCCACCGATAAAACTGACCACCACGATATAACTGAACTATTGTTGACCTAACTATTAAGCATCAATTAATATAATGTCTGTATTTATTACAGTTTCGAATATAGTTTTTGGAATTTGGAATATTTATTATTTATAAATGGATTAAAAATAATTCGTCCATAATGTTCCTGACTTCCTTAATTCACCCATGGGACACTGCTAAATTTATAGTTCTAAAAAGTAAAGAAGACCTCATACCTCTTACAAATTGTCAACTTTTGTAATCGAGAAATTTATAGAGCTGTGCTGTATAAGTAAAAAACGTTACGAAAATGCGTTCAAGTAGTTTGATGATTGGATGCCAAAGAAGACAACAATGGGTAACTTTACTATCTCTAAAGCAAATCCACAATATTGAAATATCGATCAAAATTGGAGTATGGATGTATCGTTTACGGCTCAGTCCGTCCATCGTATATCAAGTTGCGTGATACACTCCATCATCAAGGATTACGACTCTCACTTGGAGCGTTCAGAACATCTCCAGTTGAGAGTTTGTATGTTGAAACAGACGAGCATTCCCTTGAAAACAGACGTATCAAGCTTGATATGCAGTATGCAACCAAATTGAAGGCTTATTCTTCAAATCCTGCATGCTACTGTGTTTTTAATCCTTTAAATGAAAATGTTTACAACAAACAACCCAATACAATTCAACCTTTTGGATTAAAATCACACTTTGAAAATTCTGATATAAATTTGGATGACATAGCACCTATTGTAATTCCTGAAAAGCCTCCATTGTTAAATCCAAAACCTATCTTTAATTTGGAAATTACACAATACAAAAAATCTGAAACAAACTCTTTACTAATTCAGCAACATTTTGCTGAAATTAGATCCGTAACATCTGAATACTCTGCAATATATACAGATGGTTCAAAGGATGGTGATAGAGTAGCATCGGCAGCTGTTTTCGGACAGCAGGTCTATTCTGTTCGATTACCATTTGTCAGCTCGATATTCAGTGCAGAGGCTAATGCAACACTTCTTGTTTTGAAGTTCATTGCCTCTTCTGATAAGAGTAAATTCATGATCTGTTTAGATTCCCTTTCTTGTCTGTTGGCAACTGAGAGTTGTAAAACTCGAAACCCTTTTATTTCAAAAATAGTTGAAATTTATAAAATCCTTGTTGATATTGGTAAACATGTCATTTTCACATGGATCCCTAGTCATATAGGTATCCATGGGAACACAGTCGTTGACCAGAAAGCCAAGGACGCATTGGATGATCCTGTATCCAATAATTCTGTCCCTTATACTGATTTTAAACCTTTTATTACGAGATATATTTTAAAACGCTGGGAAGATAGTTGGGACCAGCAAATTTATTATAAATTACACGAAATACATTCCGGAAGAAACAAGTAGTCTTGACCAGATGTCGTATAGGTTATAGTAGACTTACTCATAGTTATTTGTTAAGTAGTGAAGAACGACTGGAATGTAGTCCGTATAATTCCAATTATTCAATTAAGCATATTTTGATTGACAGCGTGGATGTTGCCGATGTTCGATGTCAACAATTTATATGATTTATTTACAAATGTCGCAGGCGACACAATTTTGAAATTTTTAAAACAAATTAATTTTGATACAAAAATATAGTTATATTTCATAGTTCTAAATATATGGTTTTATCTTTTTAACGTTTTTTTTATTTGTACATATAAACCCGTTTGCTCTATAGAGAAGTACGTTTTATTTCTAGGGACCATGTAGGTGTCTTATATTAATATAATATTTGTTCACGTCACGATACAGCTGAAATACTGCTAATGTTGGCGTTAAGCACCAATCACACAACCAATCTTAATATGATGTGACAATACTTATGAGATTAATGCAACACGGGCCACAGATTTATAAACACAATAAAGATCAATTACTTAGCGTTCTATTTGCTTGTAACAGAACTGATCACGACGATGGAGATTACGATCATAGATATAGTTTATCCACCAGTATTGACGGGCAATAACAAATAATAACAACATAGAAATAACTATCTCAGGGCACCAAGATTATGCGCTTAAATCGAGTGAATGCTAATTCAGTAAGTTATTACTCTTCAGCTCAACGCGATGGGTTAATATAAAACCGGGATCATCATTATTCTATAAACAGTAACTTGTTCTCGGCATGATATATATAGATTATTACATGACATTTTTCATATCATACCCTTTATCAGTCCAAGGTCATGATATCTGAACGAGGGCTGATAAAGGGTATGATATGAAAAATGACATGTTATGAACTGTTTATCATATACTTCAACAGAGGAAATAACTGATTTGCACCAAAATGTTTAGTCATTTTTGGCTAGAATTAAATACATAGTCATAGAACAAGAAATTTATTGTTTTAATATGCAAATCCAATAAATGCACTTATTTTTAGCACTTTCAATATTATAAGAGAGAAAATTGGCAGTTAATAATATTCTGTGCAAATATTCAATAAAACAGTTTAATTAAAGGTTAACATAGTGTCACTGATAGTGCCATGTTTGTAAATACAGTTTTCCGGAAATTCACGAAGTGGCGTGTAATAAACTTACGGAGATTGACGGAAAGGCATGTAATAACATTCCGGCAGCAATTAATAAACTTGCTTTATCAGCCCGCTTGGGCCATTCTTGTGAAACTGGGTGGAATAAAAATGATTCTTCTGATCATTCTAAGCAAAACTCTAAGGTTTATCACAGGGTAAAATTTGAGCTATATTATCTACAAGTATATGATAAACAGATAGTTTGATTACTTGGTGTTAGGCAACAATGCAATTTAAATGCTTATATCTGTAGGAATTTATTATTTTATTGATAAGTTGTTTTTTATTATTATATTTGGTATTTAGCTATTAAAAGAAAAGTCCAAGCGTAGCTACAACATAGACAATATTAGTTCGTATGTACAGACAATTTTATATACACTCTGTTAACAAATAACCGGTTTACATACTCACCCCCCAGTGACTTGTGACAGGTCGGTGGTTTTCTCCGGGTATTGTGGTTTCCTCCACCAATGAAACTGGCCGCCACGACATAATTGAAATATTGTTGAAAGTGGCATTAAACACCATAACCCTAACACGTATTTTTGTCGCGCACGTCTTAACTATGTAAGTAACATGGTGGGTGTTTTGTGGGAGGCAAGGACTGCTTACCCTTCGGGAGCACCTGTATTTATCCTCGGGTTTGGTTGGGTCTTTTTAGGTTTCTGTGGTATATTTGTTGCTTTGCTTGATGTCGCCCGTGTGGGTCCGGGATACTACGGGATCCTGGTGGTTGAAACACACCTCTTTAGCCCTTACTTCACATAGACAGGAGGTCGAATGGACCCGATTCGGTCAATCGGCAGGTCACGTGAAGACCTGTAACTGAAAATAGAAAAAAAGTATACTGTTTTTTTTATCTTCCAAATAGTCAAGAGAAGGTATCGTTAAAGAAGACGGTGGCTAATGAGTTAATCGAGTAGTTGGTATTTCGGACGGTTGGTTCACCGAAGCACCAGACGAGGTACGAAGCATGCGTTCATTAAGAAATTCTTCTATTCGAGTATACCATCCTTGGAATTCCGACGGAGATCCTCGGAATTCAAGTATCGCCCGTGTTGGCACTCCATAGTGGGGTGGTGAACTATTATGCATGGCAACATGACTGATTTGAGTTCAACATTAACCACTCTTGAAAATAAACAGATTCCAATTTTATTAAATCCTAAAAAGAGAAAAAAAGAAAGTAGACTTGAAGAAGAAATTGGAGAATCAGATAATTGGCCCCGATTCATCGCTTGGAAAAGTAAGGAAGGCCTAGTACCTTTAACAAAACTGTCACGATTTGTCATTGAAAAATGCTGGTGACATAAAAAGTGTTACAAAATTAAGATCTGGCGCTTTATTAATTGAATCACATAGGAAACAACAATCTATAAATTTACACTATTTTCGACGTATTCCTATTGTTGAAATCTCCCCATAGAACTCTCAACAGTAGTCGGGGAATCATTCCTTACAGAGACGATGATTTAGATGAACTAACCGATGATGAAATCTGCAAAGAACTAGCACATCAGGGTGTTACACATGGTAAGCGATTTGTATCAAAAAGAAATGGACAGGAAATAAAACTGAACACTTTTCTTCCAAAATTTTGTTCCCCAACTATATTAAGATCCATTCGCATGGGCCTTTGCAATGTAAAATGAAGTCCATATCTCCCGAATCCAGTGCGATGCTTTCGGTGTAAAAAGTCGGACATGGTAAAGGCCAATGTAAAGGGAAACTGTATGGAGAGGAAGATCATGAAGGCTTAGATTGCAACAACGATCTCAAGTGTTATAATTGTGGTCAGCCTCGCATGGCTTCCTCCAAGGACTGTCATTTCTTCAAGACAAAAAAAGAGATACAAAAGATAAAATAAGAGAAAAACATTACATACCATGAGGCATACAGATTCGTCTCTGCAACGAATGATTCGATTACGCAGAAATCCTACGCCAGTGTCACCAAACGTGTCTTCAGTTCAGTTGAAGCGCAAACATTGTTCACCTGGATTGAAGACACGGAAAAGCCAAAAGAAAAAGTAATTACACCATCAAAGAAAACACCAAGTTCTTCGCAAACAGCCAACACTCCAAAAACAGTTAAATCTTAAATTTCTTCTACATCTTCAACACAACAAAAAATGTCGCCAACAATAAATCTACTAAATGTCAACGTTCCAGAGGTCATCCACAGGGACATGGAAAAATGTCCAGGTCCACAATAGATATGGACATCTTTATGATTCGGAGGATGAATCCGTATCGAATCTTACTCCGAATGATTCACCATCTTCTATGGACTAGTCGCCATCAGAAAAAGGGGATCGCAGAGCAGATCTCCAAAGGGCTAGGGTCCCAACGGAAGCAAATCTTTTCCCATCCGATCCGACTCCGATAATGGCTCCGATGATCCAATGGAATTGTCGAAGTCTTAAAGCTAATTATATTGAAATCACCTTACTGGTACATGCATTTCTCCCAATAACATTTTGTCTTCAAGAAACTCATTTGAAAAAAGGTGATACTATAAATCCGAACACTTATTCCGTCTACAACACTGATGCTGATGAGGATGAACGAGCTGCAGGCGGCTCAACAATCCTCGTTAGAGATAACATTTTACATAGTTATGGTAATCTCGACACAGATCTACAGGTTGTTGCTGTACGAATTTCTTAAGATAAAACTATAACTTTATGTTCGGTTTATATACCACCTACTTCATTACTAAGCTTAGCTCAACTCAAAGATTTAGCTGATCAGTTACCGGTACCTATCCCGTTCACTATCATGGGTGACTTTAATGGACATAGCGCTTTATGGGGTAGTAAAAATACAAAAATATAGTTGATAACATACGTTCTCAATATATGGTTCTATCTTTTTAATGTTTCTTTTATTTGTATATATAATACGATTGTTTTATAGACAAGTATGCTTTATGTTTTATTTCTAAGGATCTTGTAGGTGTCTTAGTTTAATAATAATTTGTTCACTCCACGCTATAGCTGAAAAATCGCTACACTAGGCGCTAAACACCAATCGATCAATCAAACAATCACTCAATTGTTTGATGTCTTGTGTACCCAATGTTGCCAATTTCTCTTGAGTGTCCAATCTTGATTATTTAATAAAGTAAAAAAATGTTGAGCAATTTTAGGAATGTGTTTTTAAAATTATCTAATATTGAGTTACCTATTTTTAAATAACTAGCATTAAATAAAACAGGTTTGAATGTTGCACAAACTAACTTGTAATAAAACTACGCAGTGCTTATATAATGTTACTACGGTTGCACTGCAACTGGGTTATTTCTGCGGCCAGATTGGCGCACCAGTCAACATGTTTTAAGTCAGTACCAGTTAAAGATGCATCAATGGTTAATATATGAGTATGAACAAAGTTTTGTAGAATCGCAATATAATACAGACAAATCTTGTTTGAATTTATGCTCAATGAATGGCAACTAACAAAGAACTATACGATATTAATTAACACGTGTTTGCTTCAAACTGTATTTTTCTTATTTATTTTTTGGGTTTTATTCGATGATTTTTTTTTTAAATACGTAACACTTACTGTAATAGCTTATTTAGAAATATTTGTAAATTACTTTGTAAAAAGAGAGAATAACTAGTGAAATGGTTGAATATTAATTGTTATAACTGTGAACCTCAATAATGACAACGTTTACTGATATTGTTAAAGATCCTTATAATACAATATAGTTCAGGTAAATAGAGTATACTGACTACGAATTCCGATCATGGAGAGAGGTACTCGATGCAACATTATGTGATACATTTTTTTCGGTGAATTGTGTCAGGTCAGCAGTTTCCTTCCCCAATAACACTGATCGCCACAATATAGCTAAACTATTGTTGAAAGTGGCGTTAAACACCATAACCCTAACCATATACGGACTTGCTCTCTAAATGCAATACACCACCATCTATTTAATTGGAATGTCTTTAAGATTAGCTGATTTCATATTGCACAATAAACTATATACTGTGAAAATGGGTCAGTCATTTTCGTTGATTTCACAGTTGATTTCATCCACGAAAGTACAAATTCAACAAAATACGACATTTCCATTGATTTGGTACTTGTAGTGTTTGGCACCACTAATTCAAGAAACTTGCAGTTTGCAAAATCCACGAAAATTGGTGCCCACGAATATGCAGTTTGCGCAAAATTATCTATTGTTTCTTAAATTATACACAAACTACAAACTACCCATGTGTTTTAATATGTATATTAGTGTGACATCTTTTCTATATTGACATGTATCAGTCATGGATTAAACTGCAAACCGAATTGTTCACCTCTTTCATTAATTCATTATCACCGTTCAGCTTATGTTTAGAGACATTATAGCAAAAATAGATTAGGTTGTAGCTCAATTTAACTTGATACAGTTGTCTTTAAACGTCTAAAAGAGTCAGATTAGAAATCACAGACGTGCTCTTGATCTCAAATCAATGGTTTATACCTAGAAATAATTTATTCATGGAGTGTCATTTCTGTACAAACACCTGCGTCTAATAATTACAAAGATTTATATTTCATCTTACATTTTCCACGTATACACAAGTTATTGCTATACAAATATTTAATCGCTTTTAACAGTTCTATTATGGTAAAATAAGTCTTTCCGTCGAAGTACTTGTTAAGTTTTGAAATTTACATATATAAAATGTTCAGTGAAATGTAGTATACAATTTCATTGTTCCGCGATTATTATGCCACCCGCAAACAAAGCTTGGGGGGTATATAGGAATCACCCTGTCCGTCCGTTCGTCCGTCTGTCTGTCCGTCCATGTACCTTGTAAGCGCAACTCCTCCTAAACGGCTTATTGGATTTTTATGAAACTTTACATATTTGTAGTACACTACCTGCAGATATGCATGAAGGAATATGGTTGCTGTCCAAAATTTAAAAGGGGAGTTAATTCAACTTATACTTTCACGAAAACGCGGGGGGGGGGGGGGGGGGTGTACCTTGTAAGCGCAACTCCTACTAAGCTGCTTATTGAATTTTTATGAAACTTTACACAGTTGTAGTACACAACCTGCAGATGTGCATGAAGGAATACCGTTGCTGTCTAAAATTTAGACGGGGAGTTAATTCAACTTATACTTTCACGAAAAGGGGGGTCGTGTACCTTGTAAGCGTAACTCCTCCTAAACGGCTTATTGCATTTTTGTGAAACTTTACACAGTTGTAGTACACTACCTGCAGATGTACGTGAAGAAATATGGTCGCTGTCCAAAATTTGGAAGGGGAGATAATTCAGCTTGTACTTTCACGAAAAGAAGGAGGGCATGTACCTTGTAAGTGTAACTCCTCCTAAACAGCTTATTGGATTTTTATGAACTTTACACTTTTTGTAATACACTACCTGCAGATGTGCATGAAGGAATATGGTTGCTGTCCAAAATTTGGAAGGGGAGATAATTTAACTTATACTCTGAAATACGTTCTGTATAGAGAGATGGGCTTGTAAGCGCAACTCCTCCTAAACGGTTATTGGATTTTTATGAAACTTTACACAGTTGTAATACATTGCCTGTAGATGTGCATGAAGGAATATGGTTCCTGTCAAAAATTTGGAAGGTGATGTAAACGTAACTATATCCTGAATGATATAAGATTTTAATTGACCTTTTCACATCTGGATATTTGCAATATAAAAACTACTCAAGAATAAATAATTAATTTTGAATCAATAACATTTGATGTGACCTATATCCTCTTGTAAAAAAGTTAGGAAATGTTGTAATCCTCATGTATACCGATGAAACCGTATTGGTTTTAAACAATCCCACTTTGTTGAAGACCTTGTGGCGACCCCTAGATGTATATTCTTGGTTAGTTTATTTTGGAGATGGGATGTTGTCTCCTTGACATTACTCGATATCCGTTCTTTTTTCATAGGTAACTTGCTAATATATCTGTATTCCAAAGTTTGAACATCATAGTAAGCGGGGGATATCACTCAGTGAGGTCACTCACAGTTCTAGTTTTTACACGGTTACAAATTCTGAAAGAGAAGACATACCTTTGTATTAATTTCCGTTTTCAGAAAGATTAATATTCCGTAGTACATGGACATATATGGACAAAATCGACCTCTTGATCACGCATATTATGGCAGAAGCACGATTCGTGTGTTGTAAATAGTTG
Organism: Bathymodiolus septemdierum; assembly: GCA_963383655.1. Taxonomy (NCBI): domain Eukaryota; kingdom Metazoa; phylum Mollusca; class Bivalvia; order Mytilida; family Modiolidae; genus Bathymodiolus; species Bathymodiolus septemdierum. The sequence goes on along the minus strand of OY726528.1, from coordinate 45,020,133 downwards.
TGACATTACTATTAGAGACATCTGAATATCGGCATTTATGCGGAAATGCATTCAACTCCGCTTAAAAATAGCCTAAAAATGTTTTTGCAATATAAATGTAAACATGTTTAAATAAAATGAAAAAAAATGACACACTGTCGGAACAGTTCAAAAATCAAATCGAACAACCGATACTCCTAACACACTTGTACAAGACAAAACGTTCACTTTCCTGGTTTGGTACAGACATCTAAAAAAGTGGCGTGGTTAAGATAGTGGTTAAGCCTCCTATCTTGGTGAATGATGTGGTCATGCAAGTATTTAATTAAAAAATTCGCATAAAAGACAAAAATTAAATAAGGTAAATATAAAAATGCGCAACAAAATTTCCCCTCTTTCTGTTAGGCGACCTACCTCCCCAATACCTCAGAAGTTTGGAACCACGATTTACAATAATTTTTAAATAAATTAAATAGTAAAATGAAGCGACGATATGCTCGTTTGATTGGTTGATTTATGCTCAACGCAAACATTAGCTATATTTCGGCTATGCCGTGCCGGGAACAAATATTATTATTAAACATAGACACCTACAAGATCCGTAGAAATAAAACATAAAACATACTTGTCTATAAAACAATCGAATTATATGTACAAATAAAAGAAACATTTAAAAGATAAAACTATATATTTAGAACGTATGAAATATAACTATATTTTTGAACATAAATTAATTTCTTTGAAAAATTTCAAAATTGTGTCGCCTGCGACATTTGTAAATAAATCATATAAATTGTTGACATTGTCAGCAATATCTACGAAGTCGAGCAAAAACATGTTTGAGTGAAAAACTGGAATTACACGGAATACCTTCGGGTTGTTTCTCATTATTTAATAGATAACTATGTATTAATCTACTATGTCCGATACGACATCTGGCTATTAAATTATCAAATTATAAATATTTTTAATCTCACAAATTGCATTCGTGAACCTAGATTAGGTGCCTTATTGGACCCTATACTGTTCTCGGATGAACTAGAAACTACGTTTTCTGATGTTATACAAGTAGATAGAATTAAAAGTGACCATGATGCCACAATTGCCTTTTTCCCAATCCCCTATGACCTTCAGACGAATTATAAAAGAGATGTATGACTGTATAAACATGGACATTATGATGGTCTTAATTCTGAAATTGACCAATTTGACTGGAATAGCCATTTATCATCACTAAATGACATTGATGAAATGAGTTCTAAATTTTCTAATAAATATATTGAACTTGCAAAAAATACATTCCTGTGAAAACTGTAACTATCAGGCCTAATGATAAACCTTGGTTTAATTCATCAATACGAACATCCATGCGTCTTCGGAACCTTCTCCATAAACAACTTAAGCGTAAGTATTCAGTTTCTCTTCTGGGTAAATATCGGGCACAAAGAAATAAAGTGAACAATATGGTTAAGTATGCTAGAGAACAATTCTTCATCAATGTAAATGATATGTTAGACAACGAAGGGAAGTCAAACCCTAAGTCATATTGGAGTCTTGATAAAAAATTAATGGGTAAATCAACCTCATCACCTATACCACCTTTGCAGAACGAGGCTACTGGTGAGTTTGTTGTAAATGACGAAGATAAAGCTAATCTTCTAAACACGTTCTTTTGTTCAATCTCTGAAATTATTGATTCTGAGCTACCTACACCAGTCTTTGATAAGCGTACAGGACGTAAGCTTGATGTGTTCAATATAACAATTGATGAAATCAAGGATGTTCTTCTGAATTTAAAATTAGGAAAAGCAGTTGGTAATGGCAAAATTAGTCATAATATGTTAAAACATGCAGCATCTACTGTCTGTAAGCCCCTTGAGATCATTTTTAACTGTTCTCTACAAACTGGTAGACTCCCACATATGTGGAAATCTGCTATAATTATTGCTTTGTTTAAAAAGGGTATCAAATCCGATCCTACAAATTATAGACCAATTTCCTTGTTAAGTTGTGTTGGTAAAGTGTTTGAACGTGTGATTGTTAAATATATTTCTGATTTTCTGATAGACAATTCCTTAATTTATAAATATCAGTCAGGTTTTATGCATAAACATACCACAGTGCATCAATTAATAGAAATTTACCATAATATTTGCTTGGCTTTGGAAAATCATGAAATAATTTGTGCAGTGTTTTGTGACATATCCAAGGCATTTGACCGTGTCTGGCATAAAGGCCTTATTAAAAAAATCGAAGGTTACGGAATTACTGGAAGCCTTTTACGTTGGCTTGAGAACTAGTTAAGTAATAGGTATCAGAGAGTTATCATACGGAATTGTCTGTCTGAAAAGGGGAATTTAAAAGGTGGTGTTCCTCAAGGGTCTGTCTTAGGTCCCTTGTTATTTCTGTTGTATATTAATGATATTGCAGACAATACTCAAAGCTTCTCAAGGCTGTTTGCTGATGATACATCATTATTATATTCTTCTAATAATATAAATGAAATTGAAGTTATAGTTAATTCAGACTTATCCCAAATTTACAACTGGTCAAAAGAATGGCTCGTTGACTTTAACCCAAAGAAAACAGAATGTATTATTTTTTTCTACTAACCAAGCAACCAATAAGCCTTGTATTGTCTTCAATAATGAAAATGTAAAATTTGTAGAAAACCACAAATATTTAGGTGTCACCTTTTCCCACAATTGTAAATGGCATTGTCATATTGAAAATATACTAAAAAGCACGTCTAGTCAACTATCAATGTTACGGAAATTTAAATTTTCTTTAAACAGACACAACCTGGAAGCAATTTATTTTACATATATTTTGCCCCTTTTAGAATATGCTTGTGAATTATGGGATGGGTGTACTCAGCAAGAATAAAATAAAATTGAACAAATTCAGCATGAAGCTGCCAGAATTATAACTGGATTACCCAAATTTTCGAGTTTGGAATCGCTTTATTTCGAAACTGGATGGGAACCACTTCACTCTCGTCGAAGAAGAAGAAAATTAAATATGTTTTTCAAAATTCGAAATAACAATGCACCTTCGTATTTATGCGACTGTCTATTACCCTTTGAGCGAAACGAAAATGCTTACAATTTGCGTAATCAAACAGATTATAGTAACCCATTTACTAGGTTACAATTGTATCGCAACTCATTTTTTCTTTCTTCGATCAAACTTTGGAACAATTTGACACCAGAGATAAGAAGTGCCCCGACAGTTAGTAGTTTTAAAAGGTCACTAATAAATGATGTTAATTTATTGAAACCATCTAGATACTATTCATATGGTTGTAGAGTGTTTAATGTCCTACACACTAGACTAAGACATAGATCTAGTAACTTGAATGCCGACCTTTTTAGGGTAAATTTAATTAATGACCCAGGTTGTGTCTGTGGATGGGTATTAGAGGATGCGATTCACTTTTTTCTAGAGTGTTGTTTATATGTTGAAGCTCGTGAACAGTTGACAAATAATCTGCAATTTCTTGACAGTTTACCTATTGAAACTTTACTATTTGGCGATGATAGCTTATCTGAGGAACAAAATGCACAAATATTCAAATCAGTGCAGTTGCACACCAAACAAACGAAACGTTTTACCCCACAGTGATCACACTTCATATATTGAATTTAACTATTTTCTTTTGTGAACATTGTCTCCATTGTTGATTTACCCCCACGAATATGACAATTATGTACTGTTATAACTCAATATATTATATAATTTCAAAAATCTTTTTTTTTTTTTTTCTCTCAATGTTGTTATAAAATGTAATTGTTATTTATACATTATTACTTGCTGGTGCATGGAATATAAAATTGTATGTAAATATGGGGAGAGGACCTTTGTAAGTTGGAATAACTTGTGTCCGATCCAAATGTTATATAGTTAACAATAAAATACGTTTAATCTACATCTGGTCAAGACTACTTGTTCCTTCCGATTTTGACCATAAGAACAAGGAGTCTTGCCAACTAGGGAATGTATTTCGTGTAATTTGTTATGAATTGGCTGGTCCCAGTTATCATGCCAACGTTTTAAAATATATTTCACAATAACAGGTTTAAAATATATGTATGGAATAGAACAATTGGATATAGGTTAATCCAATGCGTCCTTGCCTTCCTGGTCGACGACTGTATTCCCATGGATACCTAAGTAACTAGGAATCCATGTGAAAATAACATGCTTACCAATAGCAACAAGGCTTTTATAAATTTCAACTATTTTTAAAATAAAAGAGCTTTGAGTTTTACAACTCTCAATTACCAACATGCAAGGAATTTACTGTTATCAGAAGAGGCAACGAACGTCAAAGAAGGAAGTATTGCATTAGCTTCTGCACTGAAGTCCGAACTGGCAGATTGTAATCGAATAAAATAAACCTACTGTCCGAAAACAGTCGCCAATGCTATCATATCACCATGCTTTGACCCATCAGTATAGATTGAATAGTATTCAGGTGTTACCGATCTAATTTCAGCAAAATGTTGCTGTATTAATAAAGGATTTGTTTCAGATTTTTTGTATTTTGTAAGTTCAAAATTAAAGGTAGGTTTTGGGTTTAACAATGGAGGCTTTTCAGGAATTACAATAGGTGCTATGTCATCTAAATTTATATCAGAATTTTCAAAGTGTGATCTTACTCGGAGTCCAAAAGGTTGAATTGTATTGGGTTGTTTATCGTAGACATGTTCATATAAAGGATTAAAAACACAGTCGTATGCAGGATTTGAAGGATAAGCCTTCAATCTGGTTGCATGCCAAGTTTGATACGTCTGTTTTCAAGGGAAGGCTCGTTTGCTTCAACATGCAAAATGTCAACTGGAGACGTTCTGAACGCTCCAAGTGAGAGTCGTAATCCTTGATGATGGACTGTATAAAACAACTTTATATACGATGAACGGGGTTGAACCGTAAACGATACATCCGTAAACCGATTTTGATGGAATCAACGATCTACATCAATTTAATAAAACGGTGCTCTCCGCACCCCAGTCGGTACTGGACACTAATTTTAAATGATGTATTGACTGATTGGTGTTTAACGTCAACTTTAAAGTAATATTTCAGCTATAGTGTGGCCCGGAAAAACTTTATGATTGATTTATTGATGCTTAACGCCAACTTTAGCAATATTTCAGCTATATCGTGTTGTGAACAAATTTTGTTATTCAACTGAGACATCTACAAGTTCCTTAGAAATAAAACATAAAACATACTTGCCTATAAATTGTTGACATTGTCAGCAATATCTACGAAGTCGAGCAAAAACATGCTTAAGGGAAAAATTGGAATTACACGGAATACTTTCCGGTTGTTTCTCATTATTTAAAGGGGCATTGTCTACGATTTTGACAAAACAAATTATATGTTTTAGAAATTGGTAAATAGCTTTAAAATGATGAAATAAAGGTAAATATTTCACATTAAACAGCTTATCGAACCACTTTTCGCCTTTTGAGAACAAAAATTACCATCGATTAGTTATTTCCTTGCAAGCAAATAATTTGACCTCGCTTTCTCCGTATACAACTGACCTTACTAGTGACAGGTAAAAACGAATAATTTGTATTTTGTCGCTTATTAACTACACACTTGCATGGTTCTTTGTCCTTAATTAACACAGACTAAAAGCAGATTCACAAAAAATAAGAAATAAGTGCATTGTTGTACTGATTTAATGGCGATTCGAAAAATTCCGTAAACAATGTCGATAATTAATAAGATGGCGTCCATCTCTTGATCGATCTCAAAACACGAGCAGTTGCAAGATTTTTCCCCGATGCGCGTACATTTCATAACATTGATAAGTTACAGAAACACGTTTTATTAAGGCATCAATCATATCTGATAGTTTTTACGGGTAACCAATATTTACGATTTGGCAGATAATGCCCCTTTTATAGATAACTATGTGTTATAAATTTATATAGATCTATATAAATTTAATAAAACCGTGCTATCCACACTCCAGTCGGTACTGGAAACAAATTTTAAAATATTAAGTGCTTTAAGACACTTATTTTAAAGCATGTTAATATGAGCTATAAAGGTAAGTTTACTATCAAAAAGGAAACCTACAAATTTAGTTTCTGGAGCTATTTTTATAGGGGAATTATACAATTTTAACTCCGGGTCTAGATGGAGTCCTCCTTTGTTACAAAAGGGGATCCGTACAGTTTTTGAGCTTGAGAATTTAAATCCATTCTCCATAGCCCATTTTCTATCTTATTTAGACATATTTGTAATTGTCTTTCAATGATGTTCATATTCTTGCCCCGATAACATATCAGGAAGTCATCTACATAAAGAAAACCCTCAATGTCATCACTTAAAGCTTTAGTAAGACTGTTTATCTTAATGCTAAGCAATGTAACAGAGAGGATACTTCTCTGGGGAACTCCCATCTCTTGTACATGAATGTCAGAATAAGTTGAATTAACTCTGACGTTAAATTCTCTTTCAGATAGAAAATTCGAAATAAAATTATGCAGCTTACCTTTCAACCCCATAGCAAAGAGGTGTTTTAAAATGCCATATTTCCATGTTGTGTCATATGCCTTTTTGGGTCGGAAAAGATAGACATGGCATGTTCCTTTTTGGCAAAAAGCGTTTCGAATAACAATTACAAAACGGATAAAATGATCTAAAGTGCTTCTACCTTGACATAATCTACACTGTACATTGGACAAGAGTCCATTGGATTCAAGAAACCATACAAGGTGAGCATTGATCATCCTTTCTATGGTTTTACAAACGCAACTAGTTAGTACAATAGACCGATAATTCGACGGTTCGGAATGGTCTTTACTAGGTTTTGGAATAAGAATGACATCAGCTAATTTCCAAATTGATGGCAAGTCGCCGGTTTCCCAAATATCATTCATTAAATCTAAAAGAGTTTGGAATGCCGATTCCGGAATATGATTGAGAAGCTGGTAATGTATATCATCGAGGCCACACCAGTATCATGTGCCCTATCCAACGATTTTCTCAAGTCATCTAACGAAAATGAGCGATTGTATTCCTCTATATTCTCTGATTTAAAATTCAATTTAGTTTTTTCTTTTTGCTTTTAAAATTTTTTAAATTCTGGATGGTATTTTTCAGTAGAAGAGTTTTTTTTAAATGTTTGGCCTAATTTATTTGAGATGTCCTGTTCATCAATTTAGAAACAAAATTGTGCCAGGAAGTGTGCCGATTTTGTTCTTCTAGCTTTCGCCCTGAAGATGCGGAAATTGCCGAGATTGTCCGATGTAGGATGTTTTCCGAATTGTCGTTTGGCCTTTTTGCGATTTTTGATGTCGACTTTGCAATCATCATTAAACCATGGTTTATCTGGGTGTTTTGGATTTGTCGAGGTCTTTGGTTTGGTCTTATCAGCTATTGATATTACTTTTCCGTTAAGCTTCAAACTTGGAGCGGTGGCATTTCGGATAATTTCATTTCCGTTTGAAGTTTTTCTCTGCACATCTGTTGGTACAGAGGCCAGCCAGCTTTGTCAAATTTATACCACGTAGGTGTTTCACCAACAGTAGATTTAAGCTTTCAAGAATAATGAGAAAGTGATCACTGCCACAGAGATCATCATAGACTTTCCATGCGAAATCTAGAAGAAGAGATGGGTCAGTAACAGTAAGATCAATAGCTGAATAATACCCATTCCCAGGATGTAAATATGCATCAGTATTGTCGATTAAGATACACAATCCCTCCTGTGAGATGAAGTCTTTAAGGTTTTTGCCTTTGTCATTGGTTGATTTAGTACCCCACAAGGGGTTATGTGTGTGAAAGTCACCCATGATGATGAACGGGGTCGTAACTGATCAGCAAAATTTTTGAGTTGATGAATTGGGTGGTATAGAAATCGAACACAATGTTACAGTTTTATCTAAAGAGATGGGTACAGTAACAATCTGTGTCGAGATTAACATAACTATGTAAAATGTTATCTCTTACGAGCATTGCCAGCAGCTCTTTCATCATCATCTACATAAGTGCTGTACATGGAATAATTTTTCAGAGGTATATTATCACTTTTTTCAAATGAATTTCTTGAAGACGAAATGCAATTGGGAGAAGAGTTTGGACCAATAAGGCGATTTCAATAAAATTAATTTCAAGATCTTGACAATTCCATTGGATGATAGGAGCAATTATCGAGGCGGATCGGGGAAAGACTTTGCTTCCGTTAGGACCATTCAGCCGAATTCCTTTCGGAGATCTTCTTGTATCCGATGGCGACTCATCTATAGGAGATGGTGAATCATTTGGAGGAAGATTTCATACGGGTTCATCCTCCATATGTCCATATCAATTGTGGACCTGGACAGAGTCCCTTTGTGCCTTGCCTTGTTTTTGCGACAGGCTTCGGTTTTGAGCTTTAGTTTTGTGTTGTTCTTTCTTATTTTGATGTGAAGTAGAATTTGAACTAGTTGATGATTTTAATGTAGAATCGAAAGTAGGAGTTGTTCGCAATGAAGATGTGGTAGTTTGAGAATAATTGGTAACGTTTTAAGGGTCAGATATAATTTTGTTCTGTTGTCTGTTGAAAAGGCGTTTGATCACGCATGCGTATGACTTAGCAGACGAATCTTTCGCCATAGAGAGCAATTTTCGTGCCTCTGGGTATGAAATATTTCTTTCTACTTTTATTGCCTGAATTTTTTTTTATGTAAAACAGTCTTTAGAGGTGGCGATATGGGATTCCCCACAATTGACACACTTGTGAGCATTTTCACAAGTGTAACCATCATGGCCCTCCTCTGAACACTTGAAGCAAATGATTTTTCCTTTGCATTGGCATTGTCCATGCCCATATTTCTGACTTTTGAAGCAGTGTAATGGGATTAGACCATTTGGGTTTACCCTGATCCTGACGCCAATGTGGATTGAGGTTGGAATATTAGGAATGTTGACAGTGATCAGAAATGTTTTTAATTTTATTTTTTATCCAGTTATTCGAGAAATGAATCGTTTGACATGTTTATTTCTCTGAGGCTCTAATTCATCGTCTGATTCCACGACTGCTGTTGAGAATTCTGTGTGGTGGAGCGGAAATATTGATGTCATTAGCATGCTTGAGTGCTAGTAATTAACTACCAAATCTCAATTTTGTTGCATTCTTCACCTCTCCGGCACAACCTTTAATTGTCTTTCTATATTGAGTGGAGAAATGGTAGTTACTGGTTTTTGATTAGATGTTAAGACTACAAATTTTTCTTCTAATATATTTTTTCTTTTATTAGATGATGTTGGATTTTGGTTTCGAGACAACAAAGAGGGCTCCATTTATAATAATTCATCATCCTTGTCCCCACCTACCACGGAGTTCCAAAACGAGCGATACTTGAATTCTGAGGATCTCCGTCAATAAATATCAGGAATTCGAAGGATGGTATACTCGAACAGAAAAAATTATCTTTATGAATGCAAGCTTCGTATCAGGACTGGTTCTCTAATGAAGCAACCGTTCGAAATACCAACTACCCAATTTACCCATTAGCCACCGCCTTATCTAATGATCCTTTATCTTAACTATTTGGAAAAAAACCAGTATAATTTTTCTATTTTCTCCTGTTGTCCTTGCAAGATCCCCAACGAATTCATGGTGCCACGCATAATGGTCCACCATCCGCTTCCTTCTCACCACGGAGTGTCACCATGGCGACACCTGAATTCCGAGGATCTCCGTTAGAAAGCAACAGGAACACAGTATTAACAGGATCAGCTAAAGGGCTTTACGTGACCAGCTGATTGATCGAATCGGGTCCATTCGGCCTCCCGTCTAGGTGAAGTAAGGGCCAAAGAGGTGTGTTTCAACCACCATGATCCCGTCCTCTATGGGCCTATTCGTAGTATCCCGGACCCACATGGGTGAGATATACTTGGAAATATCAAAGAAGGGGAGTACGACTCATCCATTGGCAAGCCCCATACCGTCTCATCATACTTGTTGTTTGAACGTCGTTGTTTATTATGGACCTGGACAGGGTCCTTCATCATTTTTCCATATCCATGTGGAGGACCCCCAGATCCCGTCCTCCACCATCACTACAAATGTGTCGCCTCATTTAGTCTGCCTTCTACGACAAGGAAGAATATGTTGTGGGCCTATTCGTAGTACCGCGGGTCCCACACTGCGCGCAATAGCAATGGAAACGACAACAAATTTGAGTATAATTTTCACATGATTTGTAGATATTTGATGGTTGGTTTGGGTGATTTATGAATGATAACGTATTAGGCCACATTCAACATTATTTCAGTCATATCGTTGTAGATTACAATAAACAGCTAAGGATTATTTGATAGCAAATAAAAAATACTCAAGTTGCTATAATATTGGGCTTGAACAAGGTAAGGGGAAACATTTGTGTTATTTTCATTAAACCGTAAATTTCTGAATCATCACTACTTCCTCTTCACTTTCTTTCACAAGATCTTGAGATGAATTCCTTTCTGTGTTGCTATAGATATAAACGTGTTATCACCATGACAACTGATAAATTGGATTTATTCTGGGCATATGTTTTAAAATTTGAGATTCTGCTGCTTTTGTTGTAGGATATATGTGTTGTCATTGATGCAAAATTTAATTGTCGTCAATAAATATTACGTTTCCAGAAAACATTTGTATATTGTCATTAGCTAGAAGCAACAGAAAGTAGTAACATAAGATTTATGCTGTAAATTGTTAAAAAATAGATATTATTCCATGTTATATTTTATTGGTAGGAAAGGAAATTACACAAGATGTGTTATATGTCATTAAAAACAGTCATCCCTTTTATATATCATTTAAAATATTCATAACTTTTATATGTCATTAAAACAGTCATATCTTTTATATGTCATTCAAAAATAGTAACAAGTCTAACAAGACAATATTTGAATCTACGGATTGTGATTGCCCCTTCGGTATCGTCTGTGTTGTCTGTCCCTCTTCTATTTAAGGATTCTGATTGCCCCTTTGGTATCTTCTGTGTTGTCAGTTCCTCTTCTATTTAAGGATTCTGATTGCCACTGTGGTATCTTCTGTGTTGTCTGTTCCTCTTCTATTTAAGGATTCTGATTGCCCCTTTGGTATCTTCTGTTGTCTGTTCCTCTTCTATTTAAGGATTCTGAATGCCACTTTGGTATCTTCTGTGTTGTCTGTTCCTCTTCTATTTAAGGATTCTGATTGCCCCTTTGGTATCGTCTGTTTTGTCTGTCCCTCTTCTATTTAAGGATTCTTATTGCCCCTTTGGTATCTTCTGTGTTGTCTGTTCCTCTTCAATTTAAGGATTCTGAATGCCACTTTGGTATCTTCTGTGTTGTCTGTTCCTCCTCTATTTAAGGATTCTGATTGCCCCTTTGGTATCGTCTGTGTTGTCTGTTCCTCTTCTATTTAAGGATTCTGATTGCCCCTTTGGTATCTTCTGTGTTGTCTGTTCCTCTTCTATTTAAGGATTCTGATTGCCCCTTTGGTATCTTCTGTGTTGTCTGTTCCTCTTCTATTTAAGGATTCTGATTGCCCTTTTGGTATCTTCTGTGTTGTCTGTTCCTCTTCTATTTAAGGATTGTGATTGCTCCTTTGGTATCTTCTGTGTTGTCTGTTCCTCCTCTATTTAAGGATTGTGATTGCCCCTTTGGTATCTTCTGTGTTGTCTGTTCCTCTTCTATTTAAGGATTCTGATTGCCCTTTTGGTATCTTCTGTGTTGTCTGTTCCTCTTCTATTTAAGGATTGTGATTGCCCCTTTGGTATCTTCTGTGTTGTCTGTTCCTCTTCTATTTAAGGATTCTGATTGCCCTTTTGGTATCTTCTGTGTTGTCTGTTCCTCTTCTATTTAAGGATTGTGATTGCCCCTTTGGTATCTTCTGTGTTGTCTGTTCCTCTTCTATTTAAGGATTGTGATTGCCCCTTTGGTATCTTCTGTGTTGTCTGTTCCTCTTCTGTTTAAGGATTCTGATTGCCCTTTTGGTATCTTCTGTGTTGTCTGTTCCTATTCTATTTAAGGATTCTGATTGCCCCTTTCGTATTTTCTGTGTTGTCTGCTTCTCTTCTATTTAAGGATTCTGATTGCCCCTTTGGTATCTTCTGTGTTTTCTGTTCCTCTTCTATTTAAGGATTCTGATTGCCCCTTTGGTATCTTCTGTGTTGTTTGTTCCTCTTCTATTTAAGGATTCTGATTACCCTTCGGTATCTTCTGTGTTGTCTGTTCCTCTTCAATTTAAGGATTCTAATTGCCCCTTTGGTATCTTCTGTGTTGTCTGTTTCTCTTCTATTTAAGGATTCTGATTGTCCCTTTGGTATCTTCTGTGTTGTCTGTTCCTCTTCTATTTAAGGATTCTGATTGCCCCTTTGGTATCTTCTGTGTTGTCTGTTCCTCTTCTATTTAAGAATTCTGATTGCCCCTTTGGTATCTTCTGTGTTGTCTGTTCCTCTTCTATTTAAGAATTCTGAGTGCCCCTTTGGTAATGTCTGTGTTGTCTGTTCCTCTTCTATTTAAGGATTCTGATTACCCCTTCGGTATCTTCTGTGTTGTCTGTTCCTCTTCTATTTAAGTATTCTGATTGCCTCTTCGGTATCTTCTGTGTTGTCTGTTCCTCTTCAATATAGGGATCCTGGTAGCCCCTTTGGTATCTTCTGTGTTGTCTGTTCCTCTTCTATTTAAGGATTCTGATTGTCCCTTTGGTATCTTCTGTGTTGTCTGTTCCTCTTCAATATACGGATTCGGATTGCTCGTTTGGTATCTTCTGTGTTGTCTGTTCCTCTTCAATTTAAGGATTCGGATTGCCCCTTTGGTATCTTCTGTGTTGTCTGTTCCTCTTCAATTTAAGGATTCTGATTGCTCATTTGATGTCTTTTGTGTTGTCTGTTCCTCTTCTGTTTAAGGATTCTGATTGCCTCTTTGCTATCTTCTGTGTTGTCTGTTCCTCTTCAATATACGGATTCGGATTGCCTGTTTGGTATCTTCTGTGTTATCTGTTCCTTTTCAATATACGGATTCTGATTGCCCCTTTGGTATCTTCTGTGTTTTCTGTTCCTCCTCTATTTAAGGATCATGATTTCCCCTTTGATATCTTCTGTGTTGTCTGTTCCTCCTCTATTTAAGGACTCTGATTGCCCCTTTGGTATCTTCTGTGTTGTCTGTTCCTGTTCTATTTAAGGATTCTGATTGCCCCTTTGGTATCTTCTGTGTTGTCTGTTCCCCTTCTATTTAAGGATTCTGATTGCCCCTTTGGTATCTTCTGTGTTGTCTGTTCCTCTTCTATTTAAGGATTCTGATTGCCCCTTTGGTATCTTCTGTGTTGTCTGTTCCTCCTCTATTTAAGGATTCTGATTGCCCCTTTGATATCTTCTGTGTTGTCTGTTCCTCCTCTATTTAAGGATTCTGATTGCCCTTTTGGTATCTTCTGTGTTGTCTGTTCCTGTTCTATTTACGGATTCTGATTGCCCCTTTGGTATCTTCTGTGTTGTCTGTTCTTCTTCTATTTAAGGATTCTGATTGCCCCTTTGGTATCTTCTGTGTTGTCTGTTCCTCCTCTATTTAAGGATTCTGATTGCCCCTTTGATATCTTCTGTGTTGTCTGTTCCTCCTCTATTTAAGGATTGTGATTGCCCCTTTGGTATCTTCTGTGTTGTCTGTTCCTCTTCTATTTAAGGATTCTGATTGCCCTTTTGGTATCTTCTGTGTTGTCTGTTCCTCTTCTATTTAAGGATTGTGATTGCCCCTTTGGTATCTTCTGTGTTGTCTGTTCCTCTTCTATTTAAGGATTCTGATTGCCCTTTTGGTATCTTCTGTGTTGTCTGTTCCTCTTCTATTTAAGGATTGTGATTGCCCCTTTGGTATCTTCTGTGTTGTCTGTTCCTCTTCTATTTAAGGATTGTGATTGCCCCTTTGGTATCTTCTGTGTTGTCTGTTCCTCTTCTGTTTAAGGATTCTGATTGCCCTTTTGGTATCTTCTGTGTTGTCTGTTCCTATTCTATTTAAGGATTCTGATTGCCCCTTTCGTATTTTCTGTGTTGTCTGCTCCTCTTCTATTTAAGGATTCTGATTGCCCCTTTGGTATCTTCTGTGTTGTCTGTTCCTCTTCTATTTAAGGATTCTGATTGCCCCTTTGGTATCTTCTGTGTTGTCTGTTCCTCCTCTATTTAAGGATTCTGATTGCCCCTTTGGTATCTTCTGTGTTTTCTGTTCCTCTTCTATTTAAGGATTCTGATTGCCCCTTTGGTATCTTCTGTGTTGTTTGTTCCTCTTCTATTTAAGGATTCTGATTGCCCCTTCGGTATCTTCTGTGTTGTCTGTTCCTCTTCTATTTAAGGATTCTAATTGCCCCTTTGGTATCTTCTGTGTTGTCTGTTTCTCTTCTATTTAAGGATTCTGATTGCCCCTTTGGTATCTTCTGTGTTGTCTGTTCCTCTTCTATTTAATAATTCTGATTGCCCCTTTGGTATCTTCTGTGTTGTCTGTTCTTCTTCTATTTAAGGATTCTGATTGCCCCTTTGGTATCTTCTGTGTTGTCTGTTCCTCTTCTATTTAATAATTCTGATTGCCCCTTTGGTATCTTCTGTGTTGTCTGTTCTTCTTCTATTTAAGGATTCTGATTGCCCCTTTGGTATCTTCTGTGTTGTCTGTTCCTCTTCTATTTAATAATTCTGATTGCCCCTTTGGTATCTTCTGTGTTGTCTGTTCCTCTTCTATTGAAGAATTCTGAGTGCACCTTTGGTAATGTCTGTGTTGTCTGTTCCTCTTCTATTTAAGGATTCTGATTACCCCTTCGGTATCTTCTGTGTTTTCTGTTCCTCTTCTATTTAAGTATTCTGATTGCCTCTTCGGTATCTTCTGTGTTGTCTGTTCCTCTTCAATATAGGGATCCTGGTAGCCCCTTTGGTATCTTCTGTGTTGTCTGTTCCTCTTCTATTTAAGGATTCTGATTGTCCCTTTGGTATCTTCTGTGTTGTCTGTTCCTCTTCAATATACGGATTCGGATTGCTCGTTTGGTATCTTCTGTGTTGTCTGTTCCTCTTCAATTTAAGGATTCGGATTGCCCCTTTGGTATCTTCTGTGTTGTCTGTTCCTCTTCAATTTAAGGATTCTGATTGCCCCTTTGGTATCTTCTGTGTTGTCTGTTCCTCTTCTATTTAAGGATTCTGATTGTCCCTTTGGTATCTTCTGTGTTGTCTGTTCCTCTTCAATATACGGATTCGGATTGCTCGTTTGGTATCTTCTGTGTTGTCTGTTCCTCTTCAATTTAAGGATTCGGATTGCCCCTTTGGTATCTTCTGTGTTGTCTGTTCCTCTTCAATTTAAGGATTCTGATTGCCCCTTTGGTATCTTCTGTGTTGTCTGTTCCTCTTCAATATACGAATTCTGATTGCTCCTTTGATGTCTTTTGTGTTGTCTGTTCCTCTTCTGTTTAAGGATTCTGATTGCCTCTTTGCTATCTTCTGTGTTGTCTGTTCCTCTTCAATATACGGATTCGGATTGCCTGTTTGGTATCTTCTGTGTTATCTGTTCCTTTTCAATATACGGATTCTGATTGCCCCTTTGGTATCTTCTGTGTTTTCTGTTCCTCCTCTATTTAAGGATCATGATTTCCCCTTTGATATCTTCTGTGTTGTCTGTTCCTCCTCTATTTAAGGACTCTGATTGCCCCTTTGGTATCTTCTGTGTTGTCTGTTCCTGTTCTATTTAAGGATTCTGATTGCCCCTTTGGTATCTTCTGTGTTGTCTGTTCCCCTTCTATTTAAGGATTCTGATTGCCCCTTTGGTATCTTCTGTGTTGTCTGTTCCTCTTCTATTTAAGGATTCTGATTGCCCCTTTGGTATCTTCTGTGTTGTCTGTTCCTCCTCTATTTAAGGATTCTGATTGCCCCTTTGATATCTTCTGTGTTGTCTGTTCCTCCTCTATTTAAGGATTCTGATTGCCCTTTTGGTATCTTCTGTGTTGTCTGTTCCTGTTCTATTTACGGATTCTGATTGCCCCTTTGGTATCTTCTGTGTTGTCTGTTCTTCTTCTATTTAAGGATTCTGATTGCCCCTTTGGTATCTTCTGTGTTGTCTGTTCCTCCTCTATTTAAGGATTCTGATTGCCCTTTGATATCTTCTGTGTTGTCTGCTCCTCCTCTATTTAAGGATTCTGATTGCCCCTTTGGTATCTTCTGTGTTGTCTGTTCCTCTTCTATTCAAGGATTCTGATTGCCCCTTTGGTATCTTCTGTGTTGTCTGTTCCTCTTCTATTTAAGGATTCTGATTGCCCCTTTGGTATCTTCTGTGTTGTCTGTTCCACTTCTATTTAAGGATTCTGATTGCCCCTTTGGTATCTTCTGTGTTGTCTGTTCCTCCTCTATTTAAGGATTCTGATTGCCCCTTTCGTATCTTCTGTGTTGTCTGTTCCTCCTCTATTTAAGGATTCTGATTGCTCCTTTGGTATCTTCTGTGTTGTCTGTTCCTGTTCTATTTATGGATTCTGATTGCCCCTTTGGTATCTTCTATTTAAGGATTCTGATTGCCCCTTTGGTATCTTCTGTGTTGTCTGTTCCTCCTCTATTTAAGGATTCTGTTTGCCCTTTGATATCTTCTGTGTTGTCTGTTCCTCCTCTATTTAAGGATTCTGATTGCCCCTTTGGTATCTTCTGTGTTGTCTGTTCCTCTTCTATTCAAGGATTCTGATTGCCCCTTTGGTATCTTCTGTGTTGTCTGTTCCTCTTCTATTTAAGGATTCTGATTGCCCCTTTGGTATCTTCTGTGTTGTCTGTTCCACTTCTATTTAAGGATTCTGATTGCCCCTTTGGTATCTTCTGTGTTGTCTGTTTCTCCTCTATTTAAGGATTCTGATTGCCCCTTTGGTATCTTCTGTGTTGTCTGTTCCTGTTCTATTTAAGGATTCTGATTGCCCCTTTGGTATCTTCTGTGTTGTCTATTCCTCTTCTATTTAAAGATTCGGATTGCCCCTATGGTATCTTCTGTGTTGTCTGTTCCTGTTGTAGTTAAGGATTATGATTGCCCCTTTGGTATCGTCTGTGTTGTCTGTTCCTCTTCTATTTAAGGATTCTGATTGCCCCTTCGGTATCTTCTGTGTTGTCTGTTCCTCTTCTATTTAAGGATTCTGATTGCCTCTTTGGTATCTTCTATGTTTTCTGTTCCTCTTCTATTTAAGGATTCTGATTGCCCCTTCGGTATCTTCTGTGTTTTCTGTTCCTCTTCTATTTAAGTATTCTGATTGCCCCTTTGGTATCTTCTGTGTTGTCTGTTCCTCTTCTATTTAAGGATTCTGATTGCCCCTTTGGTATCTTCTGTGTTGTCTGTTCCTCTTCAATATACGGATTCTGATTGCCCCTTTGGTATCTTCTGTGTTGTCTGTTCCTCTTCTATTTAAGGATTCTGATTGCCCCTTTGGTATCTTCTGTGTTGTTTGTTCCTCTTCTATTTAAGGATTGTGATTGCCTCTTTGGTATCTTCTGTGTTGTCTGTTCCTCTTCAATATACGAATTCTGATTGCCCCTTTGATGTCTTTTGTGTTGTCTGTTCCTCTTCTGTTTAAGGATTCTGATTGCCCCTTTGGTATCTTCTGTGTTGTCTGTTTCTCTTCTATTTAAGGATTCTGATTGCCCCTTTGGTATCTTCTGTGTTGTCTGTTCCTTTTCTATTTAAGGATTCTGATTGCCCCTTTGGTATCTTCTGTGTTGTCTGTTCCTCTTCTATTTAAGGATTCTGATTGCCCCTTTGGTATCTTCTGTGTTGTCTGTTCCTCTTCTATTTAACGATTCTGATTGCCCCTTTGGTATCTTCTGTGTTGTCTGTTCCTGTTCTATTTAAGGATTATGATTGCCCCTTTGGTATCGTCTGTGTTGTCTGTTCTTCTTCTATTTAAGGATTCTGATTGCACCTTTGGTATCTTCTGTGTTGTCTGTTCCTCTTGTATTTAAGGATTCTGATTGCCCCTCTGGTATCTTCTGTGTTGTCTGTTCCTGTTCTATTTAAAGATTCTGATTGCCCCTTTGGTATCTTCTGTGTTGTCTGTTCCTGTTCTATTTAAAGATTATGATTGCCCCTTTGGTATCTTCTGTGTTGTCTGTTCCTCTTCTATTTAAGGATTCTGATTGCCCCTTTGGTATCTTCTGTGTTGTCTGTTCCTCTTCTATTTACGGATTCTGATTGCCCCTTTGGTATCTTCTGTGTTGTCTGTTCCTCTTCTATTTACGGATTCTGATTGCCCCTTTGGTATCTTCTGTGTTGTCTGTTCCTCTTCTATTTAAGGATTCTGATTGCCCCTTTGGTATCTTCTGTGTTGTCTGTTCCTGTTCTATTTAAGGATTATGATTGCCCCTTTGGTATCGTCTGTGTTGTCTGTTCTTCTTCTATTTAAGGATTCTGATTGCCCTTTGGTATCTTCTGTGTTTTCTGTCCCTCATCTATTTACGGATTCTGATTGCCCCTTTGGTATCTTCTGTGTTGTCTGTTCATGTTATATTTAAAGATTATGATTGCCCGTTTGGTATCTTCTGTGTTGTCTGTTCCTGTTCTATTTAAAGATTCTGATTGCCCCTTTGGTATCTTCTGTGTTGTCTGTTCCTGTTCTATTTAAAGATTATGATTGCCCCTTTGGTATCTTCTGTGTTGTCTTTTCCTCTTCTATTTAAGGATTCTGATTGCCCCTTTGGTATCTTCTGTGTTGTCTGTTCCTCTTCTATTTACGGATTCTGATTGCCCCTTTGGTATCTTCTGTGTTGTCTGTTCCTGTTCTATTTAAAGATTATGATTGCCCCTTTGGTATCTTCTGTGTTGTCTGTTCCTCTTTTACTTAAGGATTCTGATTGCCCCTTTGGTATCTTCTGTGTTGTCTGTTCCTCTTCTATTTACGGATTCTGATTGCCCCTTTGGTATCTTCTGTGTTGTCTGTTCCTCTTCTATTTAAGGATTCTGATTGCCCCTTTGGTATCTTCTGTGTTGTCTGTTCCTCTTCTATTTAAGGATTCTGATTGCCTCTTTGGGATCTTCTGTGTTGTCTGTTCCTCTTCTATTTAAGGATTCTGATTGCCCCTTTGGTATCGTCTGTGTTGTCTGTTCCTCTTCTATTTAAGGATTCTGATTGCCCCTTTGGTATCTTCTGTGTTGTCTGTTCCCATTCTATTTAAGGATTCTGATTGCCCCTTTGGTATCTTCTGTGTTGTCTGTTCCTCTTCTATTTAAGGATTCTGATTGCCCCTTTGGTATCGTCTGTGTTGTCTGTCTCTCTTCTATTTAAGGATTCTGATTGCCCCTTTGGTATCTTCTGTGTTGTCTGTTCCTCTTCTATTTAAGGATTCTGATTTCTCCTTTGGTATCTTCTGTGTTGTCTGTTCCTCTTCTATTTAAGGATTCTGATTGCCCCTTTGGTATCTTCTGTGTTGTCTGTTCCTCTTCTATTTAAGGATTGTGATTGCCCTTTTTGTATCTTCTGTGTTGTCTGTTCCTCTTCTATTTAAGGATTGTGATTGCTCCTTTGGTATCTTCTGTGTTGTCTGTTCCTCTTCTATTTAAGGATTCTGATTGCCCTTTTGGTATCTTCTGTGTTGTCTGTTCCTCTTCTATTTACAGATTCTGATTGCCCCTTTGGTATCTTCTGTGTTGTCTGTTCCTCTTCTATTTACGGATTCTGATTGCCCCTTTGGTATCTTCTGTGTTGTCTGTTCCTGTTCTATTTAAGGATTATGATTGCCCTTTTGGTATCGTCTGTGTTGTCTGTTCTTCTTCTATTTAAGGATTCTGATTGCCCTTTGGTATCTTCTGTGTTGTCTGCTCCTCTTCTATTCAAGGATTCTGATTGGCCCTTTGGTATATTCTGTGTTGTCTGTTCCTGTTCTATTTAAAGATTATGATTGCCCCTTTGGTATCTTCTGTGTTGTCTGTTCCTGTTCTATTTAAAGATTCTGATTGCCCCTTTGGTATCTTCTGTGTTGTCTGTTCCTGTTCTATTTAAAGATTATGATTGCCCCTTTGGTATCTTCTGTGTTGTCTGTTCCTCTTCTATTTAAGGATTCTGATTGCCCCTTTGGTATCTTCTGTGTTGTCTGTTCCTCTTCTATTTACGGATTCTGATTGCCCCTTTGGTATCTTCTGTGTTGTTTGTTCCTGTTCTATTTAAGGATTATGATTGCCCCTTTGGTATCTTCTGTGTTGTCTGTTCCTCTTCTATTTACGGATTATGATTGCCCCTTTGGTATCTTCTGTGTTGTCTGTTCGTCTTCTATTTAAGGATTCTGATTGCCCCTTTGGTATCTTCTGTGTTGTCTGTTCCTATTCTATTTAAGGATTCTGATTGCCCCTTTGGTATCTTCTGTGTTGTCGGTTCCTCTTCTATTTAAGGATTCTGATTGCCCCTTTGGTATCTTCTGTGTTGTCTGTTCCTCTTCTATTTAAGGATTCTGATTGCCCCTTCGGTATCTTCTGTGTTGTCTGTTCCTCTTCTATTTAGGGATTCTAATTGCCCCTTTGGTATCTTCTGTGTTGTCTGTTCCTCTTCTATTTAAGGATTCTGATTGCCCCTTTGGTATCTTCTGTGTTGTCTGTTCCTCTTCTATTTAAGGATTCTGATTGCCTCTTCGGTATCTTCTGTGTTGTCGGTTCCTCTTCTATTTAAGGATTCTGATTGCCCCTTTGGTATCTTCTGTGTTGTCTGTTCCTCTTCTATTTAAGGATTCTGATTGCCCCTTCGGTATCTTCTGTGTTGTCTGTTCCTCTTCTATTTAGGGATTCTAATTGCCCCTTTGGTATCTTCTGTGTTGTCTGTTCCTCTTCTATTTAAGGATTCTGATTGCCCCTTTGGTATCTTCTGTGTTGTCTGTTCCTCTTCTATTTAAGGATTCTGATTGCCCCTTTGGTATCTTCAAACTCTTTTATAATTATTTCTAAATGATTCTGATCATTAAAAAGTTGTGGGAGCGGTAAATGTTAAAAACATTGTTACTATATATTTATTACACTTACATAGCAAATTATTATGGATACAAGAACTTGATTAATATCATCTTCTATTAATGTTCAAATTATTCGTCAAAGTTAAGGTCAGATATAAAATTTATGTAATAAAAATTAATAAATGGCATTTTTCTCCTTCCCACGTATCTCTTTTTAAGACTAGTAATTAAAACAGACTTTACATATAAATCATAAATCTTAAAATTAAAAAAGAACAAATCTGTAAGATTAATTATTTCTTTCTTTCTGAGTAATAAATATCTTAGCTACATTTTGTGTCAAGAGTTAAATATATTGTTCCAATGTGCATCAAATGTTCACATTATATGTACGAATAAAATGAAAAAAAATAAAATGCCACACTGTCATAACAGTTCCAAAATTCAATAGAAAAATCGTAGAAAGAAGGACAGTCAATACCCTTAGCACACACAGACATGACCGAACATATTTTGTGAATATTAATTTTTGTAGATTGAATGACATATTAATGATTCAATATAACGTATATCTAAGAAACGGCTTCATAATTTTATTACGACCACATCGATGGTGTAATGCTTAGCGAGCTCCGCTCGAGTGTGGTAAATCTGGGTTCGATTCATTCCTCTAAAATTGACCATAGATAGTTATTATATATTACTTAAAGTTTCATCACGTGACTGCAGTTTTCAGATGAATAGATTTTTCTTAGATCTGCTAATTATACAGTTCGGAAATTCAATGTGTCTGTCAACTATTCGATAACTAAAAGTTATTGTTGTTTTACGCAAATTTGCTTCCCGGCCATTTCGTTGAAGTCACGTGCATGCAAAAATTATCATTTTGTATTCTCTGTGGGAACATCAAGTTTAGAATCTAGATATATAAAGTTGGTCAATAGAATTACATTTATAATTGAGGAATCAAAGTTTATTTAAAAAAAAATGTGCCGTCAAATGTCGTTTATTGTTAAATTTTGTGTCAAAGTTAACCAATTTCATGTATTTCAAACATTGTTGCATATACTCTTATGCCTGTATAAGGGTTCGCAGCTTCGGATGTCAATTTTGTTCAGGAACCTTGAATATTTCATGGTTGTCATTATACTCCCCGCAACGAAGTTGTAGGGGATATACTGGTTTCACCATGTCCATCCGTCTGTCCGTCTGGCCGTCCGTCCGTCCGTCCGTCTGTAGACAAATCCTATGTCGTACGATAACTTGAGTTGTGTTTCTCAGAATCTTTTAAAATTTTATCATCTGATGAAGGGAGGAGGATCCCTTTCATTTGTGACGATTTTCTCTTTTGCCGTTCCAGAGTTATTGGACTTGATATGACGGAAAATAGGATTTTTACCCTATGTCGTATGATAACTTGATTAGTGTTTCTCAGAATGTTTTGAAATTTTATCAGCAACTTACCGGTGAAGAGAGGAGGGTTCCTTTCATTTTTGGTCGGAACAATCAGTAATGTTTTGGTTATGGAAATATGTTGAACAGATGTGGGGAGCGGGGGGTATATCTTAGTGAGCTGTGCTCACAGTAATACTAGTTATTTTTTATTTTGATGTAATTCAACTTGATTTAATGTATCAATTTCAACTAAAATATAACATGCATGCAATTAGGAATAATATATTCTATGTAGATCATAATAAAACTGCAGACGCTCCAGTGTTGCCATCTTAAATATGTGAATTAGCAAATAGCACGCCATTTCCGGCTGTGAGACACGGGCGGGTCAAACCAAACACTATGCAATTGGTATGCTTTTCCACTTAGCATGCAACTTTAAGGAGTAAGATCAAAGACTGGTTTGCTCGGAATCGAGATAATGTGTCCGAGTCTCCATGTCTACCCGCTTACTGTTGTTTTAGTGAGCTAGCACTATAAATCCAACTAAGCGTATATCATCATCAACATCGTTTCATTGAATGTATCTTGTTCTCGCCATGATATAGCTGAAAAAATGCAACAATCACTCATCCACCCAATATATTTTAAGTTTAAGTTAGACATATTTATTATTTAAGAAGATCAGTAGAAATAAAACATACTTGTCTTTTAAGAAATAGATTATGCGTACAAATAAAAGAAACATTAGATTGTTTCTTTCATCTTAATAAAAGTATAAAACCATATATTTAGAGCATATGTTATTTAGCTATATTTTTGTATATACATTGATCTTTTTAACTTCAAAATTGTGTCGCCTGCAACATTTGTAAATAAATCAAATATAGTATGGACGTTATATAATGTCTGAATACATTCCGGTCGTTCCTCATTATTAATGGATAACCATGTGTGAATCTACTATTTCCGATACGACATTTAATCAAGACCACCTGCTCTGTACCACAGTCTGTACTGGGCACAAATTCTAAAATATTATGTACCTTATTAAAGGTACTCATTTTTAAGCATCATAATATGAGGTAGAAAGGTAATAACTATCAATAAGGAGACCTAACAAATTTGTTTCTGGTACTATTTTTAATAGGGGAATTATATAATTTCAACTCTGGGTCTGGATAGAATCCTCTTGCATTACAAAAGTGCAAGCCTATAGGTCTTGAGCTAAAGAATTTAAACCCATTGCCTATTTGTCTATCTTATTTAGACATAGTTGTAATTGCCCCGTGTGGTTCCGGGGTACTACGAATAGGCACACAACACCCTCTTGCTTGTCGTAGAAGGCAGACTAAATGAGGCGACACGTTTGCTGTGATGGTGGAGGACGGGATCCTGGTGGTTAAAACACACTTCTTTGGCCCTTACTTCACCTAGACAATAAAAACGTTTCAACTGAATGTTTCAAAACGGACAATATGATCTAAAGTGCTTATATCTTGACGGTTCATTGGATTCAAGAAACCGTACAATGTGAGAATTGATCATCCTTTCCATGGGTTTACATACGCAACTTGCTAGTACTATTTGCCGATAATTTGACGGTTCAGAATGGCCTTTGCAAGGTTTTGGAATAGGAATGACATTAGCTCATTTCTAAACTGATGGCGACTTGCCTGCTTCCCAAATGTCATTCATTAGATCTAAAAGAGTTTAGAGTGCCGATTCCGGAAGATGTTTGAGAAGCTGGTAATGGATATCGTCGGGACCACATGCAATCCATATTAACTTTTATTGCTCTATTACAGAGATTTACATGAATATTGCAAAAAATAGAACACATGTACAATGTAAACACCAATTAATGTCATGAATCTAGAAGAGAGAAGAAAAAAAACTTATAGAGAAACTGACACAAAAGATCTAGAGTTAATAGCGACTCTGATCAAACTGTCTACATGTGGAGGCCACGTAATGCACACACATTTTAGAGAAAAATAACAGTTAGTCTTGGTCGAGTTCATATGTAGTGTCACAGGATAGCACAGTGCATATAATGTCAGTAGAAGATAAATTATCCATATACACACTAATATCTATCGGATCAACGATAATAATGTCCTGCCAGAAGTCATCTCGTTTGTCTCTTGTTCTATCACACGATACGAGTAAATGTTCGATGAAAGTTTGCCGCATTTGTCACATAATAATTGTCTATTGTCATATCTCACCATGCTACATAGATCAACAACATATTTGGCAGCATTACACTTTTTTTCCAGTCGGATGGAGTATATAATGTCATTAATACTAAGTTGAAAAGATTACAAAGATGTCGGTACAACGTTTTGCCACCGTATTTGATATGCTCATAGGAAATGTTATCGAGACCACTGGATTTGCTTAATCAACTCATTCTTCGTTTTCTGTAGGCTTTGAATATCTCTAACATCGTTAGTAACAAGATTCACATGATCTACAGATGCAGTCGATGTGTCGTAGTTATATATAGTTTCAAAATGTTCAGCCCAAGCTCGACATATGTCCTCATTAGATATACTTGTCTTTCTATTAACTTTAAGTTTGTCTTTGCGACGACTTTTCAGTAAAGCCCATATATATTTCTGATCAGTATCGACAGACTCCTCAAGTTTATTGAAATACCACTCATATATTCATTATATGCCTTATCGGGTTCATTTCTAAAAATACGTTTTGTGCGTTTATACTCAATATAATCACAGTTGTTCTTGTCATGCACTTTACCGTTTTTTTATCCACACAGAACGTTTCGATCGCTTTGACGCATGCATTGAATGAACTACTTTGTTCCAATAAGGTTTCAAATGTTTAACAAATTGTTTTCTTGGAAGGGTTTCGTTATCGGCCTTTATCATTGCGTCTACAATTGTTTTATAATACGATTCAACTTCATCTGGCGTAGCCATTGTCCCTGGTGGGGAAACGGTCCACATATGTTGTATCACGGCGTAGGTGTAATCTTTTAAGGCGTTTTTCTCGATTGCCTTGGGCCAAGACACTTGCAGGAGATATAATCTTATCAGAACTCGATCGAATAGTTTGTAAGGGAACGACCATTTAACTTGAAGGGGGGGGGGGGGGGTATGTTTTTTTTCTAAAAAAATATTCTGATTCCCAATGATGCTGAAAAAAATATTCTGATTTTGGTGGAGGAAAAAAAATAATCTGATTCAGAGTTTTTGTCATATAACCTAATGTTAGATTCTGGAAAAAAAAATTGCGCTTTGCGACAAAAAAAAATAATATTCTAATTCTAGTGTTGACCGAAAAAAAAATTCTGAACGAAACAAAAAACCATAACCCCTCCCTTCAAGTTAAATGGTCGGTCCCTAAGTTGATAGTACACATGACAGGTTTATGATCACTAAAAAGATTTTCCTCTGGTACATGGACGTTTACAATGTCACAAATATTAGTTCTCTGTGTTACGATATGTCCAAATTGGTCCTTCAGAGAAGTCTTGTACATGTAAGGATATACCATCTGTGTTTCGCAAAAGACCGTCAACAAGAGGGACTACGACGATCATGAGAAACGTTATATTTAGGACCTTGAATTTTACAGTTTAAATCGAACAAAAGAAAAACACAGTTCCGTGTTGAGAATAAGAATTATAGATATCAAATAAGTATTCAGTTTCGTTAACAAAATGTTCGAAGGATTGCGTTTTTGCCGGAAAATAAACGCAGAGAAAAAATATGCTGGTAGAATTTGGAAGTTTTAACTCAATCCCACAGATTCTAGTGCTGTCTACCTCTATTTCCGTCACGTAAGTTGCTAAATTATCCGAGACTAAGACTGCAACTCCGCCACGATTAGACACCATAAGATTTCCCGGACAAAGTTCGTCAACACCTTTTCCGTAGGCACTATAGTTTTGTTCAATTGATTGTAAGAAATTAAATTGACATTTTCGCAACCAGTGTTCCGATAAGCATAAAATGTCTACTTTACTATCGTGTAATAACTTTGAAATGTAAGGTGTGGCGTCATGACGCCACGACAGTTCCAACATGCAATATTCAGAGACATTAGTAGTTATGTTCATTCCTTCATAACTATTCCAGGAGGCCAGAATAAGTGTTGAGATATTAATTGATCGCAATCGGACTCAATAGATACGTGTCGTCAGCCAAGAATATACATGCAACTTCTTTATTACAAATGTTTATACCACACTTACTGCTCGATACTACAATCAGTAAGTTATTAATGTAAACTAACAACATCCATGCAGATAACATTCACCCCCGTCCTACCCCTTGTTTGACGTCGATCATATCACTCTGTAAACAATTATGACTTATACAAACTTCAAATCCGGTATATGATTCTCTCAATATCCGCCGCAAATGTCCGTTTATTCCAAGAACATGTAATTTAAAGAATAGTGCATCCTGCCATGCATAATCATTATCTCGGAAACAAACTAAAACGTCCGAGTTTGGAATCAAAAAGTTGTGGACACATTCTTACAAGACATATGCAGCAACTACAGCACTTTGGTATTTTTAGCAATGATTGTATGTGGACAAATGATATTGATGTACTTATTGAAAGAACTTCCAAGCAACTTAACATATTGCGAAAACTTAAATACAGGTTAAAAAGGGATTATCTTGAGAAAATATATTTAGTTTTCATTCGACCTATTTTGGAATATGCCTCAGAAGTTTGGGATAATTGTGGACAAACAAATTGTAATCGTCTAGAAAAAATACAAATAGAAGCAGCTCGTATAGTGACTGGATTATCTATATATGCTAGTTTTGATTCAATCTACAAGGAAACGGGGTGGGAAACATTGAGTACAAGAAGGAAAGTTAAAAAAAAATGCTACTTTTTTTTACAAAATTGTCAATAAAGAAGCACCAGATTATTTATATGAATTAATTCCGCCTTTAGTGGCAGCAAACGTTAATTATAATTTACGTAACAGTCACAATATACATGTACCATTTAACCGTTTGTCTGTTTACCAAAATTCTTACTTTCCATGTACTATTCAAGCATGAAATTCTTTGGATCTAACTATAGAAATCTTCCTACGTTTTCCTCTTTTAAGCTAAAACTTCAGCAAATATTTTATACTAAGAGGAGAAATCCTCAATATTATTCTATAGGTGACCGCTTTCTCAGTGTATTGCACTCTAGAATGCGAAATAAATGCAGTGCATTAAATGCAGATTTATATCATGCAAATTCAGTTGTAAATTATAATTGTTTATGTGGATACTTTATTGAAAATGCAGAGCATTACTTGTTACACTGTAACAGATTTACCTTATCGCGTATTATTATGTTATTTGAAATAAATAAGTTGAATTTGATTGGAATTCCGGTAAATATTGATTTATTATTATTCGGAAGTGAAACACTTAGTTGAGATATAAATTGTTCCATATTTTTGGCTGTACACAAATACATTAAAAACACCTGTCGCTTTTCTATGTCATGATCATAAATGTTTGTAAATTAGTCATATTTGTAATATGTAACAGGTTAATAATATATTTATGTCTTACTTTATTGATCAAGATCGTATGAACTAGTTTGGAGACTGGATTATCGAGTCGTCATATCATAAATAACAGTTTTAACAAAAATATTATAAAAAAAAAGCAATATACTTACCGAACGTTAATAGAATAATGATTCCTCCCTATATCTTTACATGTTAACTAACTTAATTAAGCACCCACTTTATATATAAATCCACTAGAAAGTTAAATCCCAATTGAATGTTTGGTGTGTTCGTGTCATTAAAATGAAAGGATGTGTTCGATTAGGTATACTTTAGCTTGGATAATCCACCTGCATGACGTTCAACATTTTTATTTTTTGTTTTGTTTTTGTTTTTTTGTTTTTTCATGTCATCACTTAATATGAAATATGTATATAATATTATATAAGTTCATTTTGTATTAATTCATGTATGTATTGGAGAAGACGTTTCTAAGTTGTGAAACTTATGTCCTATCCAATTGTTTCTTATTGAACAATAAAATATGTTTAAAAGCACTTTTGTTCTCCATAAATCCAAATTGTAATTCGTGAGGAAAAAAGATATTATTGGGTTCAAGAGTGTTCTTAATACAGTTTAGCAATATTTTTTTCAGAACCTTTCTAATAACTTTTGTCAATGTAATTCCACGAATAACTTGCCGAATTATTTCTATTCTTATTCTGACCTGTATAGATATTAATAATTGTACCAGTTTTGTAAATTTTTGGAAAATATTCACACTATAATATTCCGTTGAACAAATGAGCGAGATATATGTGTAACGATTGTCCTGCATATTTTAAGTGCTCGTTTATCACCATATCCGGTCCATGTGATTTATCTGTTTTTAACAGTTTAATAACACCTGCAACTTCGCTACTAGTTACAACATCAAGGTCCGATATTCTATTCTCTTGATATTCTGCACGCCGTTTCTGTCTTTGGAATTCCCGTTTTGAATTTTTATAGTTTATAAATGATAATGAGCACGTATTACGACGGTCGCTTCGCATCTTAAAATGATAACCGTTTAACTTGTTTTCCTTACAGTATGATTTCAAGAAGCTGCGAACTTTCCCTAAAAGTATACAGTTATTTGTTGCTAAATGTAGAACATTTGTTATAAAATTATTTGACTTCTCTCTCGACGCTGGTGTATTAGTCGATTCCATTTGTGATTGAGGTACATGTCAAATTCTGTTTGGTACATAGTTAGTGATTTTCTTCCATTTAAGCTTTGGAAAAGATCCTGAATGAAGAACAGTAAATATTTCACACGTTATTGTTGTGAATAACGGCAAGTGATCCGATACTTCGAACGGTCCACTATTTTCGATCATGACATATGATGAATTAAATCTTGCAAAATCAGGTATCAGTATATAGTCAATCAACGATATTTCTAAATGAATGCAACGGTTATTATCGTCCTGGTAACTCAGCTGTGTTAATGAGACACCTATCAAGTAACTTGTTATATAGAATTCCTGCTCTTTCCGAATTTTGAGTCTTATTTATATCAGAATTTAGATCGCCACATATAATGCAGAAATAATTTTCTGTAAAATTCATCATATAGCTCAAACACTGCATCTGTTGATCTTTTGTATTCTTCCAGAGAAAGGTTAGTAGACGAAGGTCGAATTCCTAAAATCTCTATATCTTTAAAATTTGCTTTAGTTAATATCACAGCGCATATATAATCTTTATCAGTTCTAATAACCCTTTCATTGTTAAGCAATTTGTTGCGTACAAATACAGCCACTCCTCCTGCGCCGCGGTTCGAATCACTGTTTTACACAGTGTAACTAACCATAAAATCTTTGTCTAGATTTCGGAGATATTCGACGTTATTGTACTTCAATCAATGTTCTGTTATCACACAAATGTCGGACCTTTTCAATAAATCCAATAAGCTGGGCGTTCCGTACATGACACCCCTTATATTCCAGTAAGAAACATTTACTAATGTCATGATAATCAATAGGGTGTTCACTTTCTCGTGCTTTTTATCTGTCATCATTATGTCGGCGGGAGTATTTGCTGTTTTGACCGTACTGTTCATGATTGTTACACGTGTCTCTTGTTGTATAATAATTGTCGTATTCTTCAAGTTTATCATGCCTATCTCCATAATAATCGTCCTTTCTTAAGTTGTCACGTTGTGTTCTTGGTATCTAGTCTCTCCAGGTGACTCCATGTGCCCACATCATCGCAATAACATTCGCGGCTATCAACATTCAAACGCAGCATATATGTTCCTCCGTAAAATGTTTCAGATAGTTTCAATACTTTAACGAAAGTCGCATTGACATTTCTTTCTTTCGTGTAGTTTTTATTTATTGTCATAAGTCATCAGTTGCTTCAACGTTGTATAAAACAATTCTTTTTGTACTATATCTAAATACTCCACGAACAACGTTGTGTCATCCGAGTTCTGTCTCTGTTGGTGAAGAACCTTGTAGTCTTGTGTTGGGCCATTTCTAGTTGATCAATTTCGCCTGTACTAAAGGGGTCCCATGCAGAACAAGCATACTCAAGTGATGGTCTAACTAGAGATTTATAGGCGTATTACTTTACGGAGGTCGACTTAATGTCAAGGTTTAGACACTGGAGAGAGCCGAACACTTCATTGGCCTTTGTGCAGACGTTATTTACCCTAACGAATTGGACAATTCTCCCAGAAAATGTGATGATTAAGAATAGTATTTACTTGTATAAATTATTTTGGAACAAATGATATTGGGAAGATTTTAATTCATGATTTAGATTGTTCTTGACAGTCGATGTTGCGACAGACCGTGGTGCACGAGAAAATATTATTGTCAGCTCCCGTCAAAATATTTTGACAAAATTGCAAGTACGTCGCTATTTCAATTTGTTATCGTATAAAGTGGTGATATTTAGCGACATCTAAAGCCATTTGCTTCTAAATGGAATCCAAAATACATCATGTAGCAAGTGTTCAAAGGGAGTTATAAATGACAAATAAAATAATTTCATGACGTTGAGAATTCTTATATGTAGATGAATCTATAGTTAGGTAATATTTTACAAAGGCTGTATAAATTAATATGACGTACAGTTTAACATCAAATGGAATAAAATCCTTTGTAGGGAAAACAGATATTATATAAAATACTGTTTGTTACATTTTAATTAGATTATGAGTGCTATATATGTTGTATTGGTTATCCGTTACGGAATATCTGTGTTGCAAAGACTACCGATAATATTTCCATTATTCATTCATTACGTAACACTGTGTTTCTAAGAAGAGTAAGACACAGGTACCATTAGTGGAGCAGGAACTGCTTACCATTTAGTTCTTAGTGGGTTCGTGTTGTTCAGTCTTTAGTTTTCTGTGTCGTGTTTTGCAGATAATTTTTTGTGCTTTTTATTTTGGTCATTGTATTGTCGCGATCGGATCTTCATAGTAAATTGCACAAAATACATTCCTTTGTTGGCAAGACTACATGCAGGCTTTCAAGCGGGCCCTTATTTTCCTAATTTTCCTTATTTTTGGACAGCAACCCTAATATTCCTTATTAAAGCTTCAAAATCCTAAAAAAGTTTTTGGTGAAAATCCTAAATTTTTCAAATTTTGAAAATATTGGATAAATGCAACATAAAATGAGTGTTCGAATTAATGAAATCTTACCTTAGTATACTTTCAGATAATGAATATGTTGAATTAATGTATTTCTCAGAAGACATCTTGGTGGTTATCAGCATCATATTCAGCATGGATTTGCACCATATCAGATTTCTTTAATCTGGTTGTATTGATATGCTGAATATCGCTGTTGATGACCATTGGCATGATCTTCTGAGTTGGTAATTAGCTTTTGTATTTATGTTCTCCCTGGAGGTGAGTACAGAATGTTTTTCTTTTATATTGATTATTGAATTTCAGCCCTTATTTTTGTCTAAAAAGTCCTAAAAATAGCCCTTATTTGTTTAAGAATTTTGCCCTACAAAAACCCATTATTTTTCACTAAATCTTGTTTGAAAGCCTGTACATGTCTTACGGTCGAAATCGCAAGGAGCAGCTGGTCTTGACCAGATGTCGTCTCTGACATAATAGACTTACCCATATCTATCTATGAACTAACGAGGAACGACTGGAATGTATTCCATATAATTCTAACTAAGACTAAAGCATATTTTAGTCGACTGTGTAGATGTTGCTGACATTCGTCAGACATTCTACAATGTCAATGCTATATCTGATTTACTTAAAAATGTCACAGGAGACACAATTTTGAAATTTTAAAAACAAATAAATTTTTATGCAAAAATATAGATACATAGCTTACATTCTAAATATATGGTTCTATCCTTTTAATGTTTCTTTTATTTGTACATATAATCTGGTTGTTTAATAGACAAGAAGGTTTTTTTCTAAGGGTAAGTTTCTTCAACTTGACCAATAGAAACCTTTGGTTCGGTAGCTTCCAAAGTAAGCATCAACCCCCCATCAAGGATATCTTGATAGAAACCACAAGCTCCGGAATATCGGATCAACTGAGAAGTATTTACTACATATGCAGGTGCTGCTGGAATGTTGCTACATATAAATGGAAAGTTCACAATGGGAATATTGAAATCATCTCCTTTGTCGTAATGTTTTGTTCTTAACCGCAGCACTCACAGTCAATTTCGAAGTGTAAGTCAAGATATGATGCCATGTGGTAAGGCAGCGGTTTAATACTGTTTGTGTTGGTTATTGTGATGGTACCTGAACATTTGGCTCTTTGACTCAGATTAACACGGTATTCCAGCAAGATCATTCGAGATTCAAGACCCGAAATTCGAGATTCAATATATGAAGCTTGAGATTTCAGATTTGAAATTCAGTATCCTAATAAACCCATGGGATGAAAGTCATATGATGTTTCTTCGAAGAAAGAGGTTACTCATGATCAAATAGACCTACATATATACATTCTCAAGTTATTTTAGTGACTTAGGACAACATGGCTGTAGAGTATCTTGTCACATTATGAGTATTTTATTAATTTTTCCTGTAACTGACTGCAACTGTTCCGATTATCACTAAATGTGCACTTTAGTTTTTCCTGCCATTGTTTCCAATTTTTAGTATTTTCAGTTTTGTATCTTTGTTTGTTTGCTTGTTCGTTAGCTTTGATTTATTAATGAATTTATTTCATGTAGTGATAAATGTTTTGTTTGTTTTGTCATGTATGTAATTAAAAGACATTTTAGTGGCCGTAAAAATAACTTAGAAGCGTTCTTATGATTGGTTGGTTTATATATTGAATGTCGAATAAGTAAATAAGGGTAATAACAAAATTACCGAACTCCGAGCAATCTTACAAAGGGAAAGTCAAAACTCATAAGTATATAAACAGACAAAATCAGTTAACAACCGGAAAACTGTGAAAACCGTAATGACCATGACCTTCAGATATTGACTTTCGAATCTTGAATCCTTATGGACTTTCGTACATTAGAGGCAGAAGTTGAATGAAAGCCACTACTTGCATAGTCACTATTGTAGTAGGAACTGATTGCCTTCCGGAGTACCCGAGTTCACATCCGGATATTGGTGGGGTTCATGTTTCACAGTCGTTAGTTTTCTATCTAGTGTTTAGAAGATCACTGTTTATCCTGTTGTCCTTTTTCATTTGGCCATTGTAATGTCTGTCCTTTGATTTACGGCTTTGGTATCTTCAAACTTTTCTTTGACTTAGTATAGTGTATGCAATGCAGTGATTTGGATTGCCTGTATAACAACAAATTGATAAAAAAAAACACAGATAAACATAATAATCTTATTTTATTTTAATTAACTAATACTAACAATGTTGAATTTACATGATACATTAAAAAAAAAACAAAAAAAACCTGTGAAATCACAATAATCTCCCTTAGAGGAACCTTTCCACTGTTTTGTAGTTCTGCTAAATCAACATGTATTATGTAATAACTAAGCTTTCTGTATGTATATACACTTTTCTTGTATTTAACAGTTGTTTATATCTATGGTCACATTTTATATCACCATTGACGACATTTAAAATGCACTAAAAATCCATTAACAAAGTATTTAACGATATACAAAGACTATCAATGTATCTTAAAAAGAAGGGGAGACAGGAAAAAGTACATTTAATTTAATTAAATAATGAAAATAAACTGCCTTTTATATATGGTATTAACGGCATGCATTACAATTCATTTTGCTAAATAGAATGGAAGGGCATTTTGTAAAGTCTCTTTACGCCAAGAAGTTTTATTGAATGTATCACACTTGAACAATGTGCTTAACACAGTGAATAAAATTGTTCTGTTCACATCTGTTGATCTTTTGTATTCTTCCAGAGAAAGGTTAGTAGACGAAGGTCGAATTCCTAAAATCTCTATATCTTTAAAATTTGTTTTAGTTAATATCACAGCGCATATATAATCTTTATCAGTTCTAATTTCCCTTTCATTGTTAAACAATTTGTTCCGTACAAATACAGCCACTCCTCCTGCGACGCGGTTCGAATCACTGTTTTACACAGTGTAACTAACCATTAAATCTTTGTCTAGATTTCGGAGATATTCGACGTTATTGTACTTCAATCAATGTTCTGTTATCACACAAATGTCGGACCTTTTCAATAAATCCAATAAGCTGGGCGTTCCGTACATGACACCCCTTATATTCCAGTAAGTAACATTTACTAATGTCATGATTATCAATAGGGTGTTCACTTTCTCGTGCTTCTTATCTGTCATCATTATGTCGGCGGGAGTATTTGCTGTTTTGACCGTACTGTTCATGATTGTTACACGTGTCTCTTGTTGTATAATAATTGTCGTATTCTTCAAGTTTATCATGCCTATCTCCATAATAATCGTCCTTTCGTAAGTTGTCACGTTGTGATCTTGGTATCTAGTCTCTCCAGGTTACTCCATGTGCCCACATCATCGCAATAACATTCGCGGCTATCAACATTCAAACGCAGCATATATGTTCCTCCGTAAAATGTTTCAGATAGTTTCAATACTTTGACGAAAATCACATTGACATTTCTTTCTTTCGCGTAGTTTTTATTTATTGTCATAAGTCATCAGTTGCTTCAACGTTGTATAAAACCATTCTTTTTGTACTATATCTAAATACTCCACGAACAACGTTGTGTCATCCGAGTTCTGTCTCTGTTGGTGAAGAACCTTGTAGTCTTGTGTTGGGCCATTTCTAGTTGATCAATTTCGCCTTTACTAAAGGGGTCCCATGCAGAACAAGCATACACAAGTGATGGTCTAACTAGAGATTTATAGGCGTATTACTTTACGGAGGTCGACTTAATGTCAAGGTTTAGACACTGGAGAGAGCCGAACATTTCATTGGCCTTTGTGCAGACGTTATTTACCCTAACGAATTGGACAATTCTCCCAGAAAATGTGATGATTAAGAATAGTATTTACTTGTATAAATTATTTTGGAACAAATGATATTGGGAAGATTTTAATTCATGATTTAGATTGTTCTTGACAGTCGATGTTGCGACAGACCGTGGTGCACGAGAAAATATTATTGTCAGCTCCCGTCAAAATATTTTGACAAAATTGCAAGTACGTCGCTATTTCAATTTGTTATCGTACAAAGTGGTGATATTTAGCGACATCTAAAGCCATTTGCTTCTAAATGGAATCCAAAATACATCATGTAGCAAGTGTTCAAAGGGAGTTATAAATGACAAATAAAATAATTTCATGACGTTGAGAATTCTTATATGTAGATGAATGTATAGTTAGGTAATATTTTACAAAGGCTGTATAAATTAATATGACGTACAGTTAAACATCAAATGGAATAAAATCCTTTGTAGGGAAAACAGATATTATATAAAATACTGTTTGTTACATTTTAATTAGATTATGAGTGCTATATATGTTGTATTGGTTATCCGTTACGGAATATCTGTGTTGCAAAGACTACCGATAATATTTCCATTATTCATTCATTACGTAACACTGTGTTTCTAAGAAGAGTAAGACACAGGTACCATTAGTGGAGCAGGAACTGCTTACCATTTAGTTCTTAGTGGGTTCGTGTTGTTCAGTCTTTAGTTTTCTGTGTCGTGTTTTGCAGATAATTTTTTGTGCTTTTTATTTTGGTCATTGTATTGTCGCGATCGGATCTTCATAGTAAATTGCACAAAATACATTCCTTTGTTGGCAAGACTACATGCAGGCTTTCAAGCGGGCCCTTATTTTCCTAATTTTCCTTATTTTTGGACAGCAACCCTAATATTCCTTATTAAAGCTTCAAAATCCTAAAAAAGCTCTAAGTTTTTGGTGAAAATCCTAAATTTTTCAAATTTTGAAAATATTGGATAAATGCAACATAAAATGAGTGTTCGAATTAATGAAATCTTACCTTAGTATACTTTCAGATAATGAATATGTTGAATTAATGTATTTCTCAGAAGACATCTTGGTGGTTATCAGCATCATATTCAGCATGGATTTGCACCATATCAGATTTCTTTAATCTGGTTGTATTGATATGCTGAATATCGCTGTTGATGACCGTTGGCATGATCTTCTGAGTTGGTAATTAGCTTTTGTATTTATGTTCTCCCTGGAGGTGAGTACAGAATGTTTTTCTTTTATATTGATTATTGAATTTCAGCCCTTATTTTTGTCTAAAAAGTCCTAAAAATAGCCCTTATTTGTTTAAGAATTTTGCCCTACAAAAACCCATTATTTTTCACTAAATCTTGTTTGAAAGCCTGTACATGTCTTACGGTCGAAATCGCAAGGAGCAGCTGGTCTTGACCAGATGTCGTCTCTGACATAATAGACTTACCCATAGCTATCTATGAAATAACGAGGAACGACTGGAATGTATTCCGTATAATTCTAACTAAGACTAAAGCATATTTTAGTCGACTGTGTAGATGTTGCTGACATTCGTCAGACATTCTACAATGTCAATGCTATATCTGATTTACTTAAAAATGTCACAGGAGACACAATTTTGAAATTTTAAAAACAAATAAATTTTTATGCAAAAATATAGATACATAGCTTACATTCTAAATATATGGTTCTATCCTTTTAATGTTTCTTTTATTTGTACATATAATCTGGTTGTTTAATAGACAAGAAGGTTTTTTTCTAAGAGTGAGTTTCTTCAACTTGACCAATAGGAACCTTTGGTTCGGTAGCTTCCAAAGTAAGCATCAACCCCCCATCAAGGATATCTTGATAGAAACCACAAGCTCCGGAATATCGGATCAACTGAGAAGTATTTACTACATATGCAGGTGCTGCTGGAATGTTGCTACATATAAATGGAAAGTTCACAATGGGAATATTGAAATCATCTCCTTTGTCGTAA
Organism: Bathymodiolus septemdierum; assembly: GCA_963383655.1. Classification (NCBI taxonomy): domain Eukaryota; kingdom Metazoa; phylum Mollusca; class Bivalvia; order Mytilida; family Modiolidae; genus Bathymodiolus; species Bathymodiolus septemdierum. Next base: position 44,982,944 of record OY726528.1, on the reverse strand, counting down.
TGTTTTGTTCTTAACCGCAGCACTCACAGTCAATTTTGAGGTGTAAATCAAGGTATGATGCCATGTGGTAAGGCAGCGGTTTAATACTGTTTGTGTTGGTTATTGTGATGGTACCTGAACATTTGGCTCTTTGACTCAGATTAACACGGTATTCCAGCAAGATCATTCGAGATTCAAGACCCGAAATTCGAGATTCAATATATAAAGCTTGAGATTTCAGATTTGAAATTCAGTATCCTAATAAACCCATGGGATGAAAGTCATATGATGTTACTTCGAAGAAGGAGGTTACTCATAATCAAATAGACCTACATATATACATTCTCAAGTTATTTTAGTGACTTAGGACAACATGGCTGTAGAGTATCTTGTCACATTATGAGTATTTTATTAATTTTTCCTGTAACTGACTGCAACTGTTCCGATTATCACTAAATGTGCACTTTAGTTTTTCCTGCCATTGTTTCAAATTTTTACTATTTTCAGTTTTGTAACTTTGTTTGTTTGTTCTTTATCTTTGATTTATTAATGAATTTATTTCATGTAGTGATAAATGTTTTGTTTGTTTTGTTATGCATGTAATCAAAAGACATTTTAGGGACCATCAGAATAACTTAGAAGCGTTCTTATTATTGGTTGGTTTATATATTGAATATCGAATCTCGAACTTCAGATATTGACTTTCGAATCTTGAATCCTTATGGACTTTCGTACATTAGAGACAGAAGTTGAATGAAAGCCACTACTTGTATAGTCACTATTGTAGTAGGAACTGATTGCCTTCCGGAGTACCTGAGTTCACATCCGGATATTGGTGGGGTTCATGTTTCCCAGTCGTTAGTTTTCTATGTAGTGTTTAGAAGATCACTGTTTATCCTGTTGTCCTTTTTCATTTGGCCATTGTAATGTCTGTCCTTCTTTGATTTACGGCTTTGGTATCTTCAAACTTTTCTTTGTCTTAGTATAGTGTATGCGAGGAAGTGATTTGGATTGCCTGTATAACAACAAATTGATAAAAAAAACAACAGATAAACATAATAATCTTATTTTATTTTAATTAACTAATACTAACAATGTTGAATTTACATGATACATTAAAAAAAAAAAAAAAAAACCTGTGAAATCACAATAATCTCCCTTAGAGGAACCTTTCCACTGTTTTGTAGTTCTGCTAAATCAACATGTATTATGTAATAACTAAGCTTTCTGTATGTATATACACTTTTCTTGTATTTAACAGTTGTTTATATCTATGGTCACATTTTATATCACCATTGACGACATTTAAAATGCACTAAAAATCCATTAACAAAGTATTTAACGATATACAAAGACTATCAATGTATCTTAAAAAGAAGGGGAGACAGGAAAAAGTACATTTAATTTAATTAAATAATGAAAATAAACTGCCTTTTATATATGGTATTAACGGCATGCATTACAATTCATTTTGCTAAATAGAATGGAAGGGCATTTTGTAAAGTCTCTTTACGCCAAGAAGTTTTATTGAATGTATCACACTTGAACAATGTCCTTAACACAGTGAATAAAATTGCTCTGTTCACATCTGTTGATCTTTTGTATTCTTCCAGAGAAAGGTTAGTAGACGAAGGTCGAATTCCTAAAATCTCTATATCTTTAAAATTTGTTTTAGTTAATATCACAGCGCATATATAATCTTTATCAGTTCTAATTTCCCTTTCATTGTTAAACAATTTGTTCCGTACAAATACAGCCACTCCTCCTGCGCCGCGGTTCGAATCACTGTTTTACACAGTGTAACTAACCATTAAATCTTTGTCTAGATTTCGGAGATATTCGACGTTATTGTACTTCAATCAATGTTCTGTTATCACACAAATGTCGGACCTTTTCAATAAATCCAATAAGCTGGGCGTTCCGTACATGACACCCCTTATATTCCAGTAAGTAACATTTACTAATGTCATGATTATCAATAGGGTGTTCACTTTCTCGTGCTTCTTATCTGTCATCATTATGTCGGCGGGAGTATTTGCTGTTTTGACCGTACTGTTCATGATTGTTACACGTTTCTCTTGTTGTATAATAATTGTCGTATTCTTCACGTTTATCATGCCTATCTCCATACTAATCGTCCTTTCTTAAGTTGTCACGTTGTGATCTTGGTATCTAGTCTCTCCAGGTTACTCCATGTGCCCACATCATCGCAATAACATTCGCGGCTATCAACATTCAAACGCAGCATATATGTTCCTCCGTAAAATGTTTCAGATAGTTTCAATACTTTGACGAAAATCACATTGACATTTCTTTCTTTCGCGTAGTTTTTATTTATTGTCATAAGTCATCAGTTGCTTCAACGTTGTATAAAACAATTCTTTTTGTACTATATCTAAATACTCCACGAACAACGTTGTGTCATCCGAGTTCTGTCTCTGTTGGTGAAGAACCTTGTAGTCTTGTGTTGGGCCATTTCTAGTTGATCAATTTCGCCTTTACTAAAGGGGTCCCATGCAAAACAAGCATACACAAGTGATGGTCTAACTAGAGATTTATAGGCGTATTACTTTACGGAGGTCGACTTAATGTCAAGGTTTAGACACTGGAGAGAGCCGAACACTTCATTGGCCTTTGTGCAGACGTTATTTACGCTAACGAATTTGACAATTCTCCCAGAAAATGTGATGATTAAGAATAGTATTTACTTGTATAAATTATTTTGGAACAAATGATATTGGGAAGATTTTAATTCATGATTTAGATTGTTCTTGACAGTCGATGTTGCGACAGACCGTGGTGCACGAGAAAATATTATTGTCAGCTCCCGTCAAAATATTTTGACAAAATTGCAAGTACGTCGCTATTTCAATTTGTTATCGTACAAAGTGGTGATATTTAGCGACATCTAAAGCCATTTGCTTCTAAATGGAATCCAAAATACATCATGTAGCAAGTGTTCAAAGGGAGTTATAAATGACAAATAAAATAATTTCATGACGTTGAGAATTCTTATATGTAGATGAATCTGTAGTTAGGTAATATTTTACAAAGGCTGTATAAATTAATATGACGTACAGTTAAACATCAAATGGAATAAAATCCTTTGTAGGGAAAACAGATATTATATAAAATACTGTTTGTTACATTTTAATTAGATTATGAGTGCTATTTATGTTGTATTGGTTATCCGTTACGGAATATCTGTGTTGCAAAGACTACCGATAATATTTCCATTATTCATTCATTACGTAACACTGTGTTTCTAAGAAGAGTAAGACACAGGTACCATTAGTGGAGCAGGAACTGCTTACCATTTAGTTCTTAGTGGGTTCGTGTTGTTCAGTCTTTAGTTTTCTGTGTCGTGTTTTGCAGATAATTTTTTGTGCTTTTTATTTTGGTCATTGTATTGTCGCGATCGGATCTTCATAGTAAATTGCACAAAATACATTCCTTTGTTGGCAAGACTACATGCAGGCTTTCAAGCGGGCCCTTATTTTCCTAATTTTCCTTATTTTTGGACAGCAACCCTAATATTCCTTATTAAAGCTTCAAAATCCTAAAAAAGTTTTTGGTGAAAATCCTAAAGTTTTCAAATTTTGAAAATATTGGATAAATGCAACATAAAATGAGTGTTCGAATTAATGAAATCTTACCTTAGTATACTTTCAGATAATGAATATGTTGAATTAATGTATTTCTCAGAAGACATCTTGGTGGTTATCAGCATCATATTCAGCATGGATTTGCACCATATCAGATTTCTTTTATCTGGTTGTATTGATATGCTGAATATCGCTGTTGATGACCATTGGCATGATCTTCTGAGTTGGTAATTAGCTTTTGTATTTATGTTCTCCCTGGAGGTGAGTACAGAATGTTTTTCTTTTATATTGATTATTGAATTTCAGCCCTTATTTTTGTCTAAAAAGTCCTAAAAATAGCCCTTATTTGTTTAAGAATTTTGCCCTACAAAAACCCATTATTTTTCACTAAATCTTGTTTGAAAGCCTGTACATGTCTTACGGTCGAAATCGCAAGGAGCAGCTGGTCTTGACCCGATGTCGTCTCTGACATAATAGACTTACCCATAGCTATCTATGAAATAAAGAGGAACGACCGGAATGTATTCCGTATAATTCTAACTAAGACTAAAGCATATTTTAGTCGACTGTGTAGATGTTGCTGACATTCGTCAGACATTCTACAATGTCAACGCTATATCTGATTTATTTAAAAATGTCACAGGAGACACAATTTTGAAATTTAAAAAAATAAAATAAAATTATGCAAAAATATAGATAGATAACTTACATTCTAAATATATGGTTCTATCCTTTTAATGTTTCTTTTATTTGTACATATAATCTGGTTGTTTAATAGACAAGAAGGTTTTTTTTAAGGGTAAGTTTCTTCAACTTGACCAATAGGAACCTTTGGTTCGGTAGCTTCCAAAGTAAGCATCAACCCTCCATCAAGGATATCTTGATAGAAACCACAAACTCTGGAATATCGGATCAGCTGAGAGGTATTTACTACATATGCAGGTGCTGCTGGAAAGTTGCTACATATAAATGGAAAGTTCACAATGGGAAAATTGAAACATCTCCTTTGTCGTAATGTTTTGTTCTTAACCGCAGCACTCACAGTCAATTTCGAGGTGTAAGTCAAGGTATGATGCCATGTGGTAAGGCAGCGGTTTAATACTGTTTGTGTTGGTTATTGTGATGGTACCTGAACATTTGGCTCTTTGACTCAGATTAACACGGTATTCCAGCAAGATCATTCGAGATTCAAGACCCGAAATTCGAGATTCAATATATAAAGCTTGAGATTTCAGATTTGAAATTCAGTATCCTAATAAACCCATGGGATGAAAGTCATATGATGTTACTTCGAAGAAGGAGGTTACTCATGATCAAATAGACCTACATATATACATTCTCAAGTTATTTTAGTGACTTAGGACAACATGGCTGTAGAGTATCTTGTCACATTATGAGTATTTTATTAATTTTTCCTGTAACTGACTGCAACTGTTCCGATTATCACTAAATGTGCACTTTAGTTTTTCCTGCCATTGTTTCCAATTTTTACTCTTTTCAGTTTTGTATCTTTGTTTGTTTGCTTGTTCTTTAGCTTTGATTTATTAATGAATTTATTTCATGTAGTGATAAATGTTTTGTTTGCTTTGTCATGTATGTAATTAAAAGACATTTTAGTGGGCGTAAAAATAACTTACAAGCGTTCTTATGATTGGTTGGTTTATATATTGAATGTCGAATAAGTAAATAAGGGTAATAACAAAATTTCCGAACTCCGAGCAATCTTACAAAGGGAAAGTCAAAACTCATAAGTATATAAACAGACAAAATCAGTCAACAACCGGAAAACTGTGAAAACCGTAATGACCATGACCTTCAGATATTGACTTTCGAATCTTGAATCCTTATGGACTTTCGTACATTAGAGACAGAAGTTGAATGAAAGCCACTACTTGTATAGTCACTATTGTAGTAGGAACTGATTGCCTTCCGGAGTACCTGAGTTCACATCCGGATATTGGTGGGGTTCATGTTTCTCAGTCGTTAATTTTCTATGTAGTGTTTAGAAGATCACTGTTTATCCTGTTGTTCTTTTTCATTTGGCCATTGTAATGTCTGTCCTTCTTTGATTTACGGCTTTGGTATCTTCAAACTTTTCTTTGTCTTAGTATAGTGTATGCGAGGTAGTGATTTGGATTGCCTGTATAACAACAAATTGATAAAAAAACCACAGATAAACATAATAATCTTATTTTATTTTAATTAACTAATACTAACAATGTTGAATTTACATGATACATTAAAAAAAAAGCAAAAAAAAACCTGTGAAATCACAATAATCTCCCTTAGAGGAACCTTTCCACTGTTTTGTAGTTCTGCTAAATCAACATGTATTATGTAATAACTAAGCTTTCTGTATGTATATACACTTTTCTTGTATTTAACAGTTGTTTATATCTATGGTCGCATTTTATATCACCATTGACGACATTTAAAATGCACTAAAAATCCATTAACAAAGTATTTAACGATATACAAAGACTATCAATGTATCTTAAAAAAAAGGGGGGACAGGAAAAAGTACATTTAATTTAATTAAATAATGAAAATAAACTGCCTTTTATATATGGTATTAACGGCATGCATTACAGTTCATTTTGCTAAATAGAATGGAAGGGCATTTTGTAAAGTCTCTTTACGCCAAGAAGTTTTATTGAATGTATCACACTTGAACAATGTGCTTAACACAGTGAATAAAATTGCTCTGTTCACATTGTCGTTCCAGTATATACTTAATATTAAATTCCTACATTATATTAATAGTTCGCACATCGTTCGTGTTACGTACGCATTATTCATACTAAACTTTCCTCGGGCGTATAACCCTCGTCTAACGGCTTTGTAGGTTTCAGCTGTATCATTGGCTTTTTCTCTTGGTTCACTGGTTTAATAGGTCGTGGTGTTTGTGTAGCTCTATTCCTAACAGATCGTAACTCTATTCCACCATGCAGTCTGTCGTGTGTACTCACCACGGCATCGTCAACCAAAAGAGAGGAGTTTATATTAATTGATCGACATTTGAATGTTGCTTTGAAGTATTTACGAAATGTTTTACTCATAAATGAATAGATAAATGGATTGACTACAGAATTTGCGTACGAAAAACATGGCGCCAAACTTTGTAGATGATATGTAAATGCCGAGTTTGAATTATCAAAACTGGCCGACATGACTGACACGTGCAACGGAAGCCAAGAAATGGCGAAGGCAACAGCTACAATGAATACAAGTTTAACTAACCTTCCACGGCGTTTTATCGACACGATAGTAATTTTTGGAAAGGGTGTTTTAGAGTTAATTTGGGACCTCATTTGTCGGACTATTTGTACATAACAAAATAGGAGGAGTCCTTGCGGAATCGCATAAAATAAAACTAGCATTGCTATAGCATACACTTTGCTCTCTGTTTTAGTAAGTTGCTCCAAGCAATAGGCCACAGGCTCATATACTTCTATTTCCTTGTTAATTATAATGACAGGTACAAATGAAGACAGCGATAACACCCAGATTCCAAATATTATGAAAATGCATCTTCGTTTTGTCCTGAAAAAGAATCATTAGACGATTAATGTATATATGTTCCATTATAAAATTGTGAATCTCCGCTTCCTTAAGGTTGTATGACGTCTTATGGTTGTATGACGTCCAACGGCAACTTAAGGTTGTATGAAGTTCAACGGCAAATATTTTATGTATATTCAGCACAGGAATAAGTGCAATAATATCTAAGAAATATTCAGATATGAGCAATATAATGTCTCTAGTCACCGGGCTATAATAAACAGATCAAAGGATACAAAAATATGTATATGACAGATCACACCTTTATAATTGGATTTTGTACCTGTTAATATATATTTGATTATTGACTGTGAATTTTATGTTGTTATAAATAAAACCGATAAGACACTAATTACGTGTTTATTGATTTTTCTTTTTTCTATAGGTAATTGTCATTTTAATGATATTTGACATTTTGTTGATTGAATAAAATTTATTGGTATTGCATGGTTTTTATCAATGTACTTTATTTACCTGTACATTTTCTCTTGTCATCCATGCCAACGATTTCACATCGTGAACACTTTTCAGTTTGACTTGTGTGTGTATATACATGTATAACGGTAATTGACAAAGTTTTACTTAGGAAAGAAGTAAGACAAAAAGGTACAGATTATGGAATATAAATATAAAAAGATATTAAGGCAGTGTTCAATTTTGGCGGTTAATTGTTGGAGTGTGGCATATTTTGGTGTGTTTAATTTTGGCCCTTCGTATTTAGGGGCCAAAATAGGCCAAAATAAAACCATGACCAACATTTCCCGATTTACGGTATGTTATAACCAGAGCAACGATTTTGACTGCCACGGTCAGGTTTTCCGTGTTATAATCTGACAACCTCTCATCGAGAGGGCATCCGCTATAGCATTACCCCAGAACAAACTGGAGAGTTCTCCAGTGTGTATGCTAGGAATCGTCACCAATACACTGCTTACTTTAGAAATCGGAACCTCCCAACGAATGCCCATTAAGCTATTAACATATTCAGAACTAGCTTTAGAAATGTGACCTTATATGAATGCCCAAATCTTACATCAATGTTTCCAGACAGTGTTAAGGTTTAAGGAATACTGATGACAGATGGTTTCGTTGGTTAGTTGGTTAAATATGTCTAGGCTTTCCTCTACAATTGAGCCTGGTAGTCACGATATAACTGACAATTGCTGGAAGTGACGATAAATACCATTGACATAGCCTAAAGGTATATTACTCTTGCATTCCGGATAACGAAAATAAATGACAAGTCACCAACCAATGCATTAATTTACGATTTCGCGCTGGGACATGAGTGATTCTCCAATTACCATCGACTTGTTTTTGGATAATGTTTGATGTTCCGAATGGTAGAGTCATTATACTGCTTATTACATATGGGGTATATATCTCTTAGTTGATTCGATATGCCAGAGCTTATGGTTCATATCAGGATTTCCATGATAGAGGCTTGCTGCTGACAAGGAAGCTACTGAACCAAGGCTTCCTATTGGTTAAGTTATAGTCATCACTTCGGAAGTTTCACGGTTGCCACTATGACCTGGTTAATCGCTACTGCATATCTTTCTCAATAATGACCACGGATATGTTCCATTTGTCGTAAGTACTTCCTGGTCCTTTCCTCATTTATGACTTATCACCGGGTTTGTATCTAGAGTAGCACGAATGGTGCAACTGCTTACCCTCTGGAGTTCCTGAATTCACCCCCGGTTTTTAGTGTGGTTTGTGTTGCTCCATCTGTAGTTTTCTGTGTAGGTGGGAGATCATTGTTTGTTCTTTTGTCCCTTTCCTTTTGGTCATTGTGTTGTCTGTCCTTCGATTTACGGCTTCTGATTACCTCCCTTTGGTATCTTCAAACTCTTCTTACACATTTGTTTGCATTGTCGGACGCTCTTGAAAAAAAATATATTTTAGATTGCGAGGGCGTTAGTAATGTGAAGTCACGAAATTAAACAAACGCTATTTCACCGAAATACACATTATTTCACTGTGCTACACAAACGTTAGAGAAGACCGAATGGGCAATCAATAAAGGACAATCCAGAGAAACTGGCAACAAAGGGCACACAAGACGAAGAAAAACAAAACAAAAACATCTCAGTATTTCAAGGACATCAATGTTATAAATGAAACATCTTTAATGTAATATTTCTTGATGTTTCATTACGCTATAGCTATATTACACTGGTTCAGGTTTATCGATCCTGGTTCTGATTTTACTACTGTCGTCTCTAATTGGTATCTGATTTCGTTTCCGTTTAATTGTTGATTTTACTGGTGTTATTTTATCTATTTTGTTGATGTCATTGATACCAGCATTCGAAACATTTAATGTTTTGTTATAATATTATCTGTAAACATGTTCAGTCTTTTACAATTGCCATCTATGTTTGTACATGTATGTCAAAATATAATACAAATGTACATATAATAGAGGATGTAAATGGTATATTTAATTTGCTCTTTAAAAGGATACGGTACAGGTTTTATTCAAATGTCGGAGCTTCAACTCTTAATAAATATTTTGATCAATCAGGAAATACTGATGGTAATTACTTATATTTACTATATATTGTACGAAAAACAAACCAGTGGACAGCCGCACATAAACACTTTAAAGTAATTTCCGTTATGCACATCAACACTTTAATATATTTACGCGGTGCATATATCCCCAATTAATGACAAGTTGCTTTTGTACTTTTGTTAAATATCTGCTAAAGCACATGATTGATAGCTATTTTAAAAGATTAAACACAAAGCATACCATAATTAAAAATATCACTAGGAAATAGAAAATGCAAATATCCCCGGTAAAATGCAAATAATTAAAGATTACCAGTTATATTAGCGTTTACCAGTTAAATTAGCGAATTGTCTTGTTATATTTGCGTTTTACCTTTTAAATTTGCATTGTCGTGGCATTTTAGCGTTTTTCCTTTTAAATTTGCATTGTCGTGGCATTTTAAATGTTATCTTTAACAAACAGTTGCAAAATAATTAATCCTATCAATCTCATGTGCCTGATCATGTAAAGGGTGAGACTGCACAACGTTACTCGTGTTTCAAGTTACATTATTAAGATATTGTAGTGACTGGTGAGATTACCCGCCATAGCAGTTGTCACCTTATTGCACAATTTATGTTTGTTTATTTTATAAGAATCATACTACAGTGAATACATCGTGGACATTCATATATCGTATGATCGTATGAGGTCATTGTAGGAGGCGTCGTGGCCGTGATCGCATGGTAGTTGGATTTATAACTACCTGTGGAATCAGTGCATACAACCACTAACGTTGTGAGCTTGATTTCCGATCATGACGAGGTGTACTCGATCCAACATTATGTGATAAAGTTTGTCAGTGACGTGCAACAGATCTGTGGGTTTCTCCAGGTATTTCGGTTTCACCCACCAATAATGTTGACCGCCACGATAAAGCTGATATATTGTTGCAATAGCGTTAAGCATCATAACTCTAATCGTTTGGTCATTGAATTGTCTTTCTCACTCACATTTTGCGGCTTCAAACTTTTCTTTAGCCTACATTATGAATGGATGTCAGCTCTAGCCGATATTATAAATCTATGTCAGCTCTAGCCGATATTATAAATCTATGTTAGCTCTAGCCGATATTATAAATCTATGTCAGCTCTAGCCGATATTATAAATCTATGTTAGCTCCGAGTTAGATGAATGGATGTCAGCTCTAGCCGATATCATAAATCTATGTTACCTCCGAGGTAGATAAATGGATGTCAGCTCTAGTCGATATTATAAATCTATGTTAGCTCCGAGCTAGATGAATGGATGTCAGCTCTAGCCGATATTATAAATCTATGTTAGCTCCGAGATAGATGAATGGATGTCAGCTCTAGCCGATATTATAAATCTATGTTAGCTCCGAGCTAGATGAATGGATGTCAGCTCTAGCCGATATTATAAATATATGTTAGCTCTAGCCGACATTATAAATCTATGTTATCTCCAAGCTAGATGAATGGATGTCAGCTCTAGCCGATATTATAAATCTATATTAGCTCCGAGCTAGATGAATGGATGTCAGCTCTAGCCAATATTATTAATCTATGCTAGCTCCGAGCTAGATGAATGGATGTCAGCTCTAGCCGATATTATAAATCTATGTTAGCTCCGAGCTAGATGAATGGATGTCAGCTCTAGCCGATATTATAAATCTATGCTAGCTCCGAGCTAGATGAATGGATGTCAGCTCTAGCCGATATTATAAATCTATGTTAGCTCCGACCTAGATGAATGGATGTCAGCTCTAGCCGATATTATAAATCTATGTTAGCTCTAGCCGACATTATAAATCTATGTTATCTCCAAGCTAGATGAAAGGATGTCAGCTCTAGCCGATATTATAAATCTATGTTAGCTCCGAGCTAGATGAATGGATGTCAGCTCTAGCCAATATGATTAATCTATGCTAGCTCCGAGCTAGATGAATGGATGTCAGCTCTAGCCGATATTATAAATCTATGTTAGCTCCGAGCTAGATGAATGGATGTCAGCTCTAGCCGATATTATAAATCTATTATCAGCTCTAGCCAATATTATAAATCTATGTTAGCTCTAGCCGACATTATAAATCTATGCTATCTCCGAGCTAGATGAATGGATGTCAGCTCTAGCCGATATTATAAATCTATGTTAGCTTCGAGTTAGATGAATGGATGTCAGCTCTAGCCGATATTATAAATCTATGTTAGCTCTAGCCGATATTATAAATCTATGTTATCTCCGAGTTAGATGAATGGATGTCAGCTCTAGCCGATATTATAAATCTATGTTAGCTCCGAGCTAGATGAATGGATGTCAGCTCTAGCCGATATTATAAATCTGTTAGCTCCGAGCTAGATGAATGGATGTCAGCTCTAGCCGATATTATAAATCTATGTTAGCTCTGCCGATATTATAAACCTATGTTAGCTCTAGTCGATATTATAAATCTATGTTAGCTCCGAGCTAGATGAATGGATGTCAGGTCTAGCCGATATTATAAATCTATGTTAGCTCCGAGCTAGATGAATGGATGTCAGCTCTAGCCGATATTATAAATCTATGTTAGCTCCGAGCTAGATGAATGGATGTCAGCTCTAGCCGATATTATACATCTATGTTAGCTCCGAGCTAGATGAATGGATGTCAGCTCTAGCCGATATTATAAATCTATGTTAGCTCCGAGCTAGATGAATGGATGTCAGCTCTAGCCGATATTATAAATCTATGTTAGCTCCGAGCTAGATGAATGGATGTCAGCTCTAGCCAATATTATAAATCTATGCTAGCTCCGAGCTATATGAATGGATGTCAGCTCTAGCCGATATTATAAATCTATGTTAGCTCCGAACTAGATGAATGGATGTCAGCTCTAGCCGATATTATAAATCTGTTAGCTCCGAGCTAGATGAATGGATGTCAGCTCTAGCCAATATTATAAATCTATGTTAGCTCCGAGCTAGATGAATGGATGTCAGTTCTAGCCGATATTATAAATCTATGTTAGCTCCGAGCTATATGAATGGATGTCAGCTCTAGCCGATATCATAAATTTATGTTAGCTCCGAGCTAGATGAATGGATATCAGCTCTAGCCGATATTATAAATCTATGTTAGCTCCGAGCTAGATGAATGGATGTCAGCTCTAGCCGATATTATAAATCTATGTTAGCTCCGAGCTAGATGAATGGATGTCAGCTCTAGCCGATATTATAAATCTATGTTAGCTCCGAACTAGATGAATGGATGTCAGCTCTAGCCGATATTATAAATCTATGTTAGCTCCGAGCTAGATGAATGGATGTCAGCTCTAGCCGATATTATAAATCTATGCTAGCTCCGAGCTAGATGAATGGATGTCAGCTCTAGCCAATATTATAAATCTATGTTAGCTCCAAGCTAGATGAATGGATGTCAGCTCTAGCCGATATTATAAATCTATGTTAGCTCCGAGCTAGATGAACGGATGTAAGCATTATGTTTGTATTTACTGTTTTATTAAGAAATGATGAACATTACATTCTTGTCATGTTTGTGCCAGGGTATGAATGTTAAATGGGCGTGTATTAATTAAGTGATGAAGAGGTGAATGTTAGTCGCCAACTTCTTAAGTAGTATTGGACCATAAAGCTTTTGGAACTACTTGTATCACAAACTAAACAGTTAAAGAAAAAAACATGTTTCCAAAACTACAGACAAATTCCTGCTGGAGAAACTAAGTTCATTCCCAATTTTAATTGGGTTCATATTGCTCAATCTTCAGTTTTCTTACAGAAATGTCAGTGTTGGTAGAGTATATAGCGATCAATACAAATAGTAGAAAGTGTATTTTTGATATTGTTATATTATATAATCTTTTTTTTTACCGAACCGGTTTCCTGGAAATCTAGGACAAAAATAGAATAGTCTACTCATAATATGTTTGTTTAATATATTTCTTTGAAGTCATTTACATATATGTTTGCCTATCACAAGTTCCTCGATCGATTGCGGATGGTAGTTTTATTTGATCGAGTATTTCCTTTCTGTTCACAGTTGTCGACCCTTGTACTTATAAGAGAATACATGTATTTGTCAGATACATTGTACTTGACTCTTTTAGATTAACAGTAATGATAAGTTGCTCTTTTCGTAAACAGTAAACATGTCTACTTTTACTCATATAAAATAACTTGAAAAAATAAATTCTACCTACCTCACAGATAAGGCAACAATAGGGTGCACTATTGCAAGGTACCTGTCTATTCCGACCGCTGTTAACGTTAAGACGTGTAGTGATAGGCACACAGTCATCATGTACTGGACAAATTTACCTGAAATTGAAATCATACCTATATATATACTTACTCGTTTTCATTTGCTATTTCATTTTTTCATTGTATAATACACTTGTTGCAGGCATACATACTCGTGTCCGGATTGTGATTTTTGCTTTACCGTTTGCTCAAATTGGACCTTTTTCTGATCACATCAACTTGTCAACCTTAACATTGGTTGTATTGCTCCTAAGCTTAAAAACAAATGTTTTGCTTTCCACTGTTTTGATTTTGAGTTTACCTGATGAAGCGTATCCTACCAACGCATCGTGTACACTACATTTGACATCTATTTCTTCTTAAAAATGATTTTGATTTTTCGATTGGATTTTAGAAATGTGTTAATAGTGTTGAAGTTTCTGTCATTTTATTTTTTCGTAATTTTCTAATTGAATAAACGTTAGAAGTAACCGAAGGGACAAGCAAGAACGACAATCCTGAAACCCTGGCAACACAAGACGAAAACAAACAAAGCAAAATACAAAACACAGCACAGAAAACTAAAAAGATGAGGAACGCGGGCCCCGGTAAAAGCAGGGTGAACCCATGTGTTCGCGAAGGGTAAACAGTTCCTGTCTCTTATAAGATACCCGCCAAATTACTCATATAGTCAAGACACGAATGTTGTCTATTGTAAAGTTATCAATTCGGTGCATGACGAGAATAAGTTTGTCAACAGGAAATGAGAGAGTAAGCAAATTGTTGTTTTTGATATAGCCATATTGTAGGTCGCTTGTAAGCTAAAGCGGTTTTCAATAAATATTGGTGGATATTTCTCATTTTTAGGAACCACCAATAACACTCGTATCATAGGCACAATGCACTATAAGAATGAATACAATTCCATACAATCAATGAAAAGGCAAACGTGTCTTACTTATCATACGAAGAGAAGGCTTCCAATGCAATAATAAGTGATTAACGATGTTTTTTTTTAAACGAGATGACTGAGAAACGTCCTCGAGTTTTAAAAAACATATTTAATTATTTTATCGCTATTTTGTATTCATAAACAAACAATTAATATTTTACATCGTTAATCACTTAATTATCAAGAATTTTGTAATGTGACGTCATTATAACGTCATATTAGAAAACAAGATAATGCTACGTGCGTGCTTAGCGATTAGCGATAATTGGAATCATATCATGCGCCCACATGATATGAAATATATCGGTTTTAAACATCAAAGGGAAAATAAACAAAATAGCGATAATACAAATCGCTTCATTTTTTTTAATTTGTCCATTCTTGATTGTCTCTTCGGTTTTCCCTAAGGTGTATTTACAATCATTTAAAGTTGACCATTGTTTCCTTATTATGTCTTCCTGTATCCTTGTGTATTATCTAACATTTTCACGATAGTCAATTCCACAGTGTTATACAAATAACAACTTTGGAGTAGCACAGAATAGATATATTATGTATAAACTCAAATATTAGAACTAATTGAGATATATGTGAGATTTGACATTGTATTTACAAATTGGAAACACTTGCAAGATAACATCATTTTACTAAGGGACCGACCATTTAACTTGAAGGGGGGTTATGGTTTTTTGTTTCGTTCAGAATTTTTTTCGGACAACACAAGTTAGAATAGTTTTTTCTTTGTCGCGAATTTTTTTTCCAGAATTTAACATTAGGTTATATGACAAAAACTCTGAATCAGATTATTTTTTTTTCCTCCACCAAAATCAGAATATTTTTTTCAGCAACATTGGGAATCAGAATATTTTTTGGTAGAAAATACCATAATTTATCTGAATTAACTGATGCTGAAATATGCAAGGAATTAGAGCCTCATGGTTTTACACATGTCAAACGATTCATTTCTCTAAAAACTGGACAAGAAATTAAATTGAACACCTTTCTGATCACATTTAGCACTCCGAATATTCCAACCTCCATTCGCATTAACCTTTATAACGTCAGGGTATACCCATATATTCCAAACCCTGTATGTTGCTTCAAATGTCAAAAAAAGGTCGATGCAAAGGAAAACCATTTGTTTCAAGTGTTCAGAGAAGAGTCATGATGGTTACAATTGTAAAAATACTCACAATAGTTAAAATTTAAAAAAAAAGCCTTAAACATATTTTAATCGACTGCGTAGATGTTGCTGACGTTCGTCAAAACTTCTACAAGGTCAATAATTTACATGATTTATTTACAAATGTCGCAGGCGACACAATGTTGTAATTTTTAAAAGAAATTAATTTATATACTAAAATTTAAATGTATAACATAAGTTCTCATTAATATGTCTTTATCCTTTTAATTTTTCTTTTATTTGAACATAGCAGAATTGTTTTTTAAACAAAAGTTTTATTTCTAAGAGTCTAGTAGATTTGGAAATTTATTTGTTAAATTAGGTCACGCCACGATATAGCTGAAATACTGCTAAAGTTGACTTTACACATCGATCAATCAATCAATCAATCAATCAATCAATCAATCAATCAATCAATCAATCAATCAATCAATCAATCAATCAATCAATCAATCTTTTAATAGTGATCTATTTATAATTTGTTTCATTCATTGTTTGATTGTGAGTTGTACACTTCATCATGTTTCAGTGTACGAGTTTAGTCAGTTTTGTCTTAGCTAGTCTATCATGAATAATATAAAATACATGTAATCAGTTGTGTCTTCACGAGTATATCTTCACGAATGTTAAACAGTCAGCTTACAAAACTTCACCAGTGTCACTAAAGTAATGAATCAAGCTCTACTTCCAGTCAACATGTGAAAAATACATACTGCATTGTTATTAAGATTTGTATTGGTAAATTTGCGTTTATTTTTAAAATACAATACATTTATTGAACAAAAAATACATTTACAAATGTATTTGTTTAAAATAATCCATTTAATTAAGTTCTAGTTAGAGTTCTATTGTATGAATATCCGAATAAATAATACATGCATGAAATAAAATGAAAACATGTTTTTCACCGTCCGAACAGTTTGGCAAATCGTAGACATGGAGCCAACATCGACAGAACACGAACTACCCTGGATTAGTACACGTACTTCAATAAACAGTGGCGTGGTTTAACTAGTTTTATTGCCCTAGATAGTTACATTTATAAACAAAAATGCATATCAATGTCAACTTGCACGAGGGCTACAATTCACCTTTATTTGAAATAGCAATATTATGAAGAGAAAATTGAAACAGTATGGTCAGCAATTCCTCCAATATTAAGATAAGGAACAGTCACTTCTCATCTTAGCTAAAGACAAAAAGACCACGACATATGACGTTGGAAATTCAGGTTTTGGTTTGAGACAGGCATAAACAGGTGACAGGGTTAAACAGGTTATTATCTGCATATATCTTAGGTATTACAATAGAGGGCAACACCGAACAAGCATCTGACACAGTGGGGATCTGTACTCGATACAACTTTATATGATAAATAGTCTGTCTGTGACTTGCAGTAGGTCGGAGATTTATCCGGGTACTCCGTTTTCCTCCACCAATAATACTGACCGCCATGGTATATCTGAAGTTTAGTTGAAAGGGCGTTAAACACCATAACCCTAACCTTAATACTCAATACATGTTATAATGCAACGTTGTATTTATGATGCATTTTTAAACCTTATGTAGAAGTATCGGGGATATTTCTATTTGTGAAAATGAAGTCTTATGACGTTTTATATACATTCTAAAACATGACTCAGTAATATTCATTTACATATATACACCAATTTAGTACCAAATTGTTTTTTGGATAAAATTGATTTCAAAGCATATTCAATAATATATGGAATATTTTAATGATCTACTTGGCTACTTATATCTCCGTTACTGAGTCTTTCCCAGTCTTTAATTGTGTAGTTCTCAAATGGAGCATGTATTGACAATGCTTCCGTAAACGACGACTATTATTGATTTAAATCATATACAAATATGTACAACTAATGAAATACAAAGTAATGCAACTGTGTCAAGAATCGATTGAAATCCTGAACTTTACATTTTAACCGTTATTCAATTCATACAATTCTACGCGGTAATTATTTTTATCTTTTAGATCATTTATTTTGTTTTTACTGTCATGTCCTATGTTTGATTAAATGTATACGTAATCTCTAGAAGGAGGCATACAACATGTGTAATACGATTGAATGAAGATATTATCGTTTGAAATTTATTGGTCAAATAATGAGACAAATGAAGAAACCTGTAGAAAACTATAGTACTAAAGTATCATCTAAACAATACAGTACATATCGATGTATAGCGATGTATCATCTAAAACAATACAGTACATATCGATGCTCAGGGCTGTATCATCTAAACAATACAGTACATATCGATGATCGGGGCTGTATCATCTAAACAATACAGTACATATCGATGATCGGGGCTGTATCATCTAAAACAATACAGTACATATCGATGCTCAGGGCTGTATCATCTAAACAATACAGTACATATCGATGATCGGGGCTGTATCATCTAAACAATACAGTACATATCGATGATCGGGGCTGTATCATCTAAAACATTACAGTACATATCGATGATCGGGGCTGTATCATCTAAAACAATACAGTACATATCGATGATCGGGGCTGTATCATCTAAACAATACAGTACATATCGATGATCGGGGCTGTATCATCTAAAACAATACAGTACATATCGATGATCGGGGCTGTATCATCTAAACAATACAGTACATATCGATGATCGGGGCTGTATCATCTAAAACAATACAGTACATATCGATGCTCAGGGCTGTATCATCTAAACAATACAGTACATATCGATGATCGGGGCTGTATCATCTAAACAATACAGTACATATCGATGATCGGGGCTGTATCATCTAAAACATTACAGTACATATCGATGATCGGGGCTGTATCATCTAAAACAATACAGTACATATCGATGATCGGGGCTGTATCATCTAAAACAATACAGTACATATCGATGATCGGGGCTGTATCATCTAAAACAATACAGTACATATCGATGATCGGGGCTGTATCATCTAAAACAATACAGTACATATCGATGATCGGGGCTGTATCATCTAAAACAATACAGTACATATCGATGATCGGGGCTGTATCATCTAAAACAATACAGTACATATCGATGATCGGGGCTGTATCATCTAAAACAATACAGTACATATCGATGATCGGGGCTGTATCATCTAAAACATTACAGTACATATCGATGATCGGGGCTGTATCATCTAAAACAATACAGTACATATCGATGATCGGGGCTGTATCATCTAAAACATTACAGTACATATCGATGATCGAGGCTGTATCATCTAAAACAATACAGTACATATCGATGATCGGGGCTGTATCATCTAAAACAATACAGTACATATCGATGATCGGGGCTGTATCATCTAAAACAATACAGTACATATCGATGATCGGGGCTGTATCATCTAAACAATACAGTACATATCGATGATCGGGGCTGTATCATCTAAACAATACAGTACATATCGATGATCGGGGCTGTATCATCTAAAACAATACAATACATATCGATGATCGGGGCTGTATCATCTAAACAATACAGCACATATCGATGATCGGGGCTGTATCATCTAAACAATACAGTACATATCGATGATCGGGGCTGTATCATCTAAAACAATACAATACATATCGATGATCGGGGCTGTATCATCTAAAACAAAACGGTACATATCGATGCTCGGGGATGTATCATCTAAACAATACAGTACATATCGATGATCGGGGCTGTATCATCTAAACAATACAGTACATATCGATGATCGGGGCTGTATCATCTAAAACAATACAGTACATATCGATGATCGGGGCTGTATCATCTAAAACAATACAGTACATATCGATGATCGGGGCTGTATCATCTAAAACAATACAGTACATATCGATGATCGGGGCTGTATCATCTAAAACAATACAGTACATATCGATGATCGGGGCTGTATCATCTAAAACAATACAGTACATATCGATGATCGGGGCTGTATCATCTAAAACAATACAGTACATATCGATGATCGGGGCTGTATCATCTAAAACAATACAGTACATATCGATGATCGGGGCTGTATCATCTAAAACAATACAGTACATATCGATGCTCAGGGCTGTATCATCTAAACAATACAGTACATATCGATGCTCAGGGCTGTATCATCTAAAACAATACAGTACCTATCGATGCTCGGGGATGTATCATCTAAACAATACAGTACATATCGATGCTCAGGGCTGTATCATCTAATACAATACAGTACATATCGATGATCGGGGCTGTATCATCTAAAACAATACAGTACATATCGATGATCGGGGCTGTATCATCTAAAACAATACAGTACATATCGATGATCGGGGCTGTATCATCTAATACAATACAGTACATATCGATGATCGGGGCTGTATCATCTAAACAATACAGTACATATCGATGATCGGGGCTGTATCATCTAAAACAATACAGTACATATCGATGATCGGGGCTGTATCATCTAAAACAATACAGTACATATCGATGATCGGGGCTGTATCATCTAAAACAATACAGTACATATCGATGATCGGGGCTGTATCATCTAAAACAATACAGTACATATCGATGATCGGGGCTGTATCATCTAAAACAATACAGTACATATCGATGATCGGGGCTGTATCATCTAAAACAATACAGTACATATCGATGATCGGGGCTGTATCATCTAAAACAATACAGTACATATCGATGATCGGGGCTGTATCATCTAAAACAATACAGTACATATCGATGCTCAGGGCTGTATCATCTAAACAATACAGTACATATCGATGCTCAGGGCTGTATCATCTAAAACAATACAGTACCTATCGATGCTCGGGGATGTATCATCTAAACAATACAGTACATATCGATGCTCAGGGCTGTATCATCTAATACAATACAGTACATATCGATGATCGGGGCTGTATCATCTAATACAATACAGTATATATCGATGATCGGGGCTGTATCATCTAAAACAATACAGTACATATCGATGCTCGGGGATGTATCATCTAAAAGAATACAGTACATATCGATGATCGGGGCTGTATCATCTAAACAATACAGTACATATCGATGATCGGGGCTGTATCATCTAAACAATACAGTACATATCGATGATCGGGGCTGTATCATCTAAACAATACAGTACATATCGATGCTCGGGGATGTATCATCTAAAAGAATACAGTACATATCGATGATCGGGGCTGTATCATCTAAACAATACAGTACATATCGATGATCGGGGCTGTATCATCTAAACAATACAGTACATATCGATGCTCAGGGCTGTATCATCCAAACAATACAGTACATATCGATGCTCAGGGATGTATCATCTAAAACATTACAGTACATATCGATGCTCGGGGCTGTATCATCTAAAACAATACAGTACATATCGATGTATAGCGATGTATCATCTAAAACATTACAGTACATATCGATGCTCGGGGCTGTATCATCTAAAACAATACAGTACATATCGATGTATAGCGATGTATCATCTAAAACATTACAGTACATATCGATGCTCGGGGATGTATCATCTAAAAGAATACAGTACATATCGATGCTCGGGGATGTATCATCTAAAAGAATACAGTACATATCGATGCTCGGGGATGTATCATCTAAAACAATACAGTACATATCGATGTATAGCGATGTATCATCTAAAACAATACAGTACATATCGATGCTCGGGGCTGTATCATCTAAAACAATACAGTACATATCGATGCTCAGGGATGTATCATCTAAAACAATACAGTACATATCGATGCTCAGAGATGTATCATCTAAAACAATACAGTACATATCGATGCTCAGTGATGTATCATTTAGAACTATACAGTACATATCGATGCTCAGGGCTGTATCATCTAAATCAATACAGTACATATCGATGCTCAGTGATGTATCATTTAAAACAATACGGTACATATCGATGCTTAGGGCTGTATCATCTAAAACAATACAGTACATATTGATATATAGCGACGTATCATCTAAAACAATACAACACATATCGATGCTCAGGGATGTATCATCTAAAACAATACAGTACATATCGATGCTCAGGGATGTATCATCTAAAACTATACAGTACATATCGATGCTCAGGAATGTATCATCTAAAACAATACAGTACATATCGATGCTCAGGGATGTATCATCTAAAACAATACAGTACATATCGATGCTCAGGGATGTATCATCTAAAACAATACAGTACATATCGATGCTCAGGGATGTATCATCTAAAACAATACAGTACATATCGATGCTCAGGGATGTATCATCTAAAACAATACAGTACATATCGATGCTTAAGGATGTATCATCTAAACAATGCAGTACATATCGATGCATAGCGATGCATCATCTAAACAATACAGTACATATTGATGCATAGCGATGTATCATCTAAACAATACAGTACATATTGATGCATAGCGATGTAACATCTAAACAACACATTACATGCTGAAGAATAGCGATGTATCATCTAAACAATACAGTACATATTGATGTATAGCGATGTATCATCTAAACAATACAGTACATATCGATGCTTAGGGATGTATCATCTAAACAATACAGTACATATTGATGCTTAGGGATGTATCATCTAAACAATACAGAACATATTGATGCATAGCGATGTATCATCTAAGCGATACAGTACATATCGATGCTTAGGGATGTATCATCTAAACAATACAGAACATATTGATGCATAGCGATGTATCATCTAAACAATACAGTACATATCGATGCTTAGGGATGTATCATCTAAACAATACAGAACATATTGATGCATAGCGATGTATCATCTAAGCAATCCAGTACATATTGATGCATAGCTATGTATCTACTGAAACAATACAGTACATATTGATGCATAGCGATGTATCATCTAAAACAATACAGTACATATTGATGCATAGCGATGTATCATCTAAACAATGCAGTACATATCGATGCATAGCGATGTATCATCTAAAACAATACAGTACATATCGATGCTTAGGGATGTATCATCTAAACAATGCAGTACATATTAATGTATAGCGATGTATCATCTAAACAATACAGTACATATCGATGCTTAGGGATGTATCATCTAAACAATACAGAACATATTGATGCATAGCGATGTATCATCTAAGCAATCCAGTACATATTGATGCATAGCTATGTATCTACTGAAACAATACAGTACATATTGATGCATAGCGATGTATCATCTAAAACAATACAGTACATATTGATGCATAGCGATGTATCATCTAAACAATGCAGTACACATTGATGTATAGCGATGTATCATCTAATCAATGCAGTGCATATTGATGCCTAAATTGATACATATATAAATGTATACTTTCCCATAATGGGGATATCTAGCTAGTTACTATATGCCAAAACTGTTAATGTGTCGGATGTTTTTTTTACTGCTACATGTTGAACAGTTTACTTGTTAGTTTCATAAACTTTTATAAATATGTTTAATTTAAAATTAGTTTATTATTGATTGTGTACATACTAGTTAATTATTGTGTTTCAAAAATGTTAATTTGTGTTTGTGTTAGGAGTAATGTCTTATATCGATCAATGTTTGTCAATTTGTGAAGTCATTTCCATAGAATGAGGTTTTTATACTACAACAACAATATAATTAATCACAGTTTTATTATTTTATTAGTATTATAATTATAATTCAAGCTGGTGATATGACAGTTGTGATTGTTTTGAACTTGGGTTTCCTCCGAAAATTCCATTTTTGTTTGTTTTGTTTAATGATTCGATTCTTTTCTGATAAAAATTGTAGAATGACATGTTTTCCAATTTAAACGGTAATTATGAAATATATCCCAATTATGTGATGATGTGTATGGTGTTCAAGTTGTAAATTACTCGATGAATTGCGCCTTTAAAATTAATTGTATAATATTAAACCCCAATGGGTAACTATATCGCAGACTACAGGGCAGCCATCGGACTATTTCATATACGCATAACAGGAAACCGTAGACCTTTTAAGTTTAATTTTCCTGTATATACTTATCAAGAAATACTACTTACTAATTTTCGATGTACATTCTCGTCGTCTCGCTCCCTCTACTTCAAAGCCTAAATCATAATATAGACAATGTTTTTCTGTTGTTTGTATTACAATATATCCTGATCATTGGTAACGTTGAAGTTAATCCAGATCCAGAATTAATAAATCATTCAAGTGTTAGTGATAATTCCATTTCAATATGTAACATAAATATTCGCAGTGCGCGGAATAAATTAGATTTTCTTAATAATTTCACTGACGAATTTGATATTATTGCTGTAACAGAAAGACATTTACATCCAAACATCAGTAATAATGATATTGAGATTGATTCCTGTTCAAAAAATATAATCCGTATAAAGATCGCAACAATGCAGGTGGAGATCTTCTTATTTATTTAAAAAATTATATTTCAGTTATCCGTAAGCACGAACTCGAAAATCACATTGATGAATCCATCTGAGTAGAAATACAAGGTAAAAGTACAAGGTTTTTATTATGTAGTACATATAGACCTGAACGGAGAGACGCCGACTACTGGACACGACTTAATCATGCTATAGGGATGGGTTATCAGATGAATCAAAACATAATACTAACAGGAGACCTGAATTCAGATTTATTTTCTTCTCGTAATAATAAATTGATTGACACCATGAATTTGTTTAATTTGACGAATGTTATTGAATTACGAGAATTACGGAACACAGCAGTACATTACTTGACCCTATTATAATAAGCGATTCTGTGCATTATTCTTATTCGGATGTTTTGAAAGTCCTGTCTTATATTAGTGATCATAATGCATCAATAATGTTTATAGAATGTCCTAAATTTCAAACCAGATCTTTTCAAAGAGAAGTATGGTTATATGAACGAACTGACCATGAAAATATTTCAAGCAAACTCGATACCGTCGATTGGAATGCATTACTTTCTGACTTGGAGGATGTTGATGAAATGTGTAATACCTTCACCGAGACATTCCTCAGAGTCGCAAGGGAGTGCATTCCAACCAAAATGGTCACTGTGCGTAATAGCGATAGACCATGGTTTAATAGTGAACTCAGAAGAGAAATTAGAAAACGAGACCGTATTCGTAAGACAGCAAAAAAATATAACAAACAATCAGATATCGACAAATACAAGAAACAGAGAAACAAAGTTATTAATTTAAAAAAGACAGCTAAAGAACATTTCGAACAAAATTTAGACACTCTAATCTTAGAAAATATATCAAATCCAAAAACTTACTGGATAATAATGAAGATGTTAATTAAATCTAATAAAGGATATAGTAATATACCCCCTCTCCAAAATATAATTCAGGATGAAGGACTAGAGGAGGTAGTTTACGAAGACGACGAGAAGTGTGAATTACTAAATAAATGTTTTAGTTTTATTTCTTCTTTGGAAGATGCCAATATTCCTCTTCCAGATATTGAACATAGGACCAATAATTTTCTGCGAGACATAGTCATTACAACAGATGAGATTGTTGATATTATTAAAATTTTAAATCCTACTAAGACATCGGGAGCTGATATAATCAGTCACGAAAATGTTAAAATTATGTCCTGAAAAAATAGCAGTCCCTCTTCAAACAATTTTTTATTAAATCTCTTTTACAATGTAAATATCCAACCAGCTGGAAGATTGCACATGTGATTGCTATATTTAAAAAAGGTGGCAAGTCATTACGTCTAATTATAGACCTATATCTCTCATAAGTTGTGTTGGAAAAATAATGGAACGTGTTATCTATAAATATGTTTTTAACCATCTGCAAAGAAACAAGTTAATTTATGAATATCAATCTGGTTTTCTCCCAGAATATTCAACAGTACACCAACTATTAGAAATGTACAACTGCATTTTAAATTCACTAGAAAAAAAGGAATTTAGCTGTTTTATTTTCTGTGATTTTTCTAAAGCGTTCGACAAAGTTTGGCATAAAGGGTTGTTGCATAAAATTAAATTACGGTGTAGATAGCAATTTATTAAATTGGTTCTCTAGTTACCTGCAAGATCGACAACAGAGAGTAGTAATAAACAATTCGTCTTCTTCACTCTGCAATGTTTCAGCTGGTGTACCTCAAGGTTCAGTACTTGGCCCTCTCTTATTTATTTTGTATATTAACGATATTGCTGAGAATCTAATCTCTCTTAGACGACTTTTTGCAGACGACACTTCCTTCAGCTATTCCAGTCGTGATGAATTACAGATAACAACTGTGACTGATCACGACTTGAAGAGCTGGATGAATGGTCAAAGAAATGGTTGATGTCTTTTAACCGTGATAAAACAAAAATTATGCTATTTTCAAATACGGAAATTCCAGAATTAAATTTTACATGTAATGGAAGAACTATTCCAAGTACAAATTCTCATAAACATTTAGGAGTTACATTCAGCAGCGATACTAAATTGAATATACATATAGAAATATATTGTCAAGTATTTACAAACACCTGAATGTTCTTCGAAAGTTGAAATATAAACTTTCTAGGAAAAATCTAGAGAAACTCTATTTAGTTTACATCAGACCAATTTTTGAATATGCTAGTGAAGTATGGGATAATTGTGGTGTGACAAATTCTAATAAACTTGATCAGTTGCAACTTGAGGCCGCTAGAATCGTTACTGGTCTTCCAATATTTGCTAGTTCCATTCTAATTTATAAAAAGTTAAGCTGGGAATCATTGACAGAAAGAAGAAAAAGGAGAAAATTACGAATGTTTTATAATACTCAAAATAATAATGCACCCAGGTATCTTTGTGACTTCATTCCTCCAACGATTCAAAGTACAACCGTTTATCCATTGCGTAATGATAACTTTATTCAATAAACTCAGGCGCAGCAGATTGCGCTACAGGAGCATCAATTATTATAAGATGACAGAATGAGTAGATAATGTATACGTATTACACAAAAACAGATGATAGGTGATACACAAGTTATTACGGTCAGAGGTTACGACTTAGGTCTACTCGACTCCTGCTATATTTATTACCAGGCCATATGCGTTGTATAGTGCATGCTATATTTTAAAGTGGATTACAAATAAATTATATACCAAATAGTGGAAATACTTGAACAGTGTACATTAAAAACTGCAGAAGTTTTACAATTTTTTGGAGGAACAATGACAGGTGAGTAAGAACTTGTGTATTTCCTATTTTCAACATTGTATCCATTTTTGCTTCACAAGGGCAGATTATAAAATAATTTGGCATGTATTTAGTTCGGATATCTTTCAATAACTCACAGCAAAAAATATAATGGAATTCATTTCCAATGCATAGATTACAAAGATTGCATAATCTTTTATCCCTAGGGATCCCCATCCAACGCCACGTTTCAATTGGAAATGGAAGTGATATAATAATACCATGTTGCAGACTATCGATTACTTGTGACTCATTTATTCCCTCAACAATACGTCAATGGAATAGCTTAAATCCATCTCTTCGAAATATGGAATCTATTGCAAAATTTAAAACTGAATTAAGAAAACAGAAAGATATTAGACAAGTTCCTAAACATTTCGAAATTGGACCTCGAAAACTGAATATTGCATTAACCCAACTTCGATGTTTTGCTTCTTTCTTAAATTATGATTTGTTCCAAGTATATATAGTCTCAGATCCGTCTTGTCGTTGTGGGGCCAATCGTGAAGACTCCTATCACTTCTTCTTTGATTGTCCCCATTATGCAAATATGAGATATAAATTGTTTCACAATCTCTGCTGGCTACCTAATAACTGTGCTATAGACCAGTGGTAATCCTATTCTTTCAAATGAACAGAACGAAATTATTTTTAAGCACGTGTTTCAATATAGAAAGAGGTCTGAAAGGTTTCTTGTTTAAGTGGTTCACCAAATGAACAACCACACACATCATCACCACCAACTTCTCTCTCTCCTTCTCTAATTCCTTTCTTCATTCTCTGTTCTTCTTCAATTTACACATATTAATGAAAAAATATTCATATGCATGCATGCTCTATCTAATAATTTGTAACTTATTGTATATAGGAGAAGACTTCATTAGTTTGTTTAACTTGTGTCTTATCCTTTTTGCATATTTAAGCAAATAAAATATGCTTAAGCTAAAAAATCTAAACAATACAGTGCATATTGATGCATAGCGATATATATTCTAAACAATACAGTACATACTGATGTATAGCGATGTATCATCTAAACAATACAGTACATATCGTCGATGTATAGCGATGTATCATCTAAACAATGTAGTACATATTGATGTATAGCGATGTATCATCTAAACAATACAGTACATATTGATGCATAGCGATGTATCATCTAAGCAATACAGTACATATCGATGTATATCGATGTATCATCTAAACAATACAGTAAATATCGATGCATAGCGATGTATCATCTAAACAATACAGTACATATTGATGTATAGCGATGTATCATCTAAACAATGTAGTTCATATTGATGCATAGCGATGTATCATCTAAACAATATAGTACATATCGATGCATAGCGATGTATCATATACACAATACAGTACATATTGAAGAATAGCGATGTATCATCTAAACAATATAGTACATATCGATGCATAGCGATGTATCATATACACAATACAGTACATATTGAAGAATAGCGATGTATCATCTAAACAATATAGTACATATCGATGTATAGCGATGTATCAACTAAACAATACAGTACATATTGATGCATAGCGATGTATCATCTAAACAATACAGTACATATTGATGCATAGCGATGTATCAACTAAACAATACAGTACATATTGATGCATAGCGATGTATCAACTAAACAATACAGTACATATTGATGCATAGCGATGTATCAACTAAACAATACAGTACATATTGATGCATAGCGATGTATCAACTAAAAAATACAGTACATATTGATGCATAGCGATGTATCAACTAAACAATACAGTACATATTGATGCATAGCGATGTATCATCTAAACAATACAGTACATATCGATGCATAGCGATGTATCATCTAAACAATATAGTACATATCGATGCATAGCGATGTATCTTATAAACACTACAGTACATATCGATGCATAGCGATGTATCATCTAAACAATACAGTACATATCGATGCATAGCGATGTATCTTCGAAACAATACAGTATTTATCGATGTATAGGAATGTATCATCTAAACAATACAGTACATATCGATGTATAGCGATGTATCTTCGAAACAATACAGTATTTATCGATGTATAGGGATGTATCATCTAAACAATACAGTACACATTGATGGATAGCGATATATCATCTAAGCAATACAGTACACATTGTTGCATAGTGATGCATCAGCTAAATAATACAGTACATAATGATGGATAGCGATGTATCATCTAAACAATACAGTGCATATTGATGCATAGCGATGTATCTTCGAAACAATACAGTACATATTAATGTATAGCGATGTATCATCTAAACAATACAGTACATATCGATGCATAGCGATGTATCATCTAAGCAATACAGTACATATCGATGCATAGCGATGTATCATCTAAGCAATACAGTACATAGCGATGTATCATCTAAACAATACAGTACATATTGATGCATAGCGATGTATCATCTAAATAATACAGTAC
This sequence comes from Bathymodiolus septemdierum, assembly GCA_963383655.1. Classification (NCBI taxonomy): domain Eukaryota; kingdom Metazoa; phylum Mollusca; class Bivalvia; order Mytilida; family Modiolidae; genus Bathymodiolus; species Bathymodiolus septemdierum. The sequence continues at coordinate 44,953,185 of OY726528.1, read as the reverse complement.
ATGTTGAAGAATAACGATGTATCAACTAAACAATACAGTACATATTGATGCATAGCGATGCATCATCTAAACAACACAGTACATATCGATGCATAGCGATGTATCATCTAAGCAATACAGTACATATCGGTGTATAGCGATGTATCATCTAAACAATACAGTTCATATCGATGCATAGCGATGTATCATCTAAACAATACAGTACATAATGATGGATAGCTATTTATCTTCTAAACAATACAGTACATAATGATGCATAGCGATATATCATCTAAACAATACAGTACATATCGGTGTATAGCGATGTATCTTCTAAATAATACAGTACATATTGATGCATAGCGATGTATCATCTAAATATTACAGTGCATATTGATGCATAGCGATGTATCATCAAAACAATACAGTACATATCGATGCATAGCGATGTATCATCTAAATAATACAGTACATATTGATGTATAGCGATGTATCATCTAAACAATACAGTACATATTGATGCATAGCGATGTATCATCTAAACAATACAGTACATATTGATGCATAACGATATATTTTCGAAACAATACAGTACGCATTGATGCATAGCGATGTATCATCTAAACAATGTAGTACATATTGAAGTAAAGCGATGTATCATCTAATCGATACAGTACATATTGATGCATAGCGATGTATCATCTAAGCAATACAGTACATATCGATGCATAGCAATGTATCATCTAAAGAATACAGTACATATCGATGCATAACAATGTATCATCTAAAGAATACAGTACATATCGATGCATAGCAATGTATCATCTAAACAATACAGTACATATTGATGCATAGCGATGTATGATCTAAACAATGTAGTACATATTGAAGTAAAGCGATGGATCATCTAAACGATACAGTACATATTGATGCATAGCGATGTATCATCTAAGCAATACAGTACATATTGATGCATAGCGTTGTATCATCTAAAAAATACAGTACATATCGATGCATAGCGATGTATCATCTAAACAATACAGCACATATCGATGTATAGTGATGTATCATCTAAAACAATACAGTACATATCGATGCATAGCGAGGTATCATATAAACAATACAGTACATATCGATGAATGGCGATGGATCATCTAAACAATACAGTACATATTGATGTATGGCGATGTATCATCTAAACAATACAGTACATATTGATGTATAGCGATGTATCTTCGAAACAATACAGTACATATCGATGTATTGCGATGTATCATCTAAACAATACAGTACATATTGAAGCATAACGATGTATCTTCGAAACAATAAAGTACATATCGATGTATTACGATGTATCATCTATACAATACAGTACATATTGATGCATAGCGATGTATCATCTCAACAATACATTGCATATCGATGCATAGAAATGTATCATCTAAACAATATAGTACATATCGATGCATAGCGATGTATCATATACACAATACAGTACATATTGAAGAATAGCGATGTATCATCTAAACAATATAGTACATATCGATGCATAGCGATGTATCATATACACAATACAGTACATATTGAAGAATAGCGATGTATCATCTAAACAATATAGTACATATCGATGTATAGCGATGTATCAACTAAACAATACAGTACATATTGATGCATAGCGATGTATCATCTAAACAATACAGTACATATTGATGCATAGCGATGTATCATCTAAATAATACAGTACATAACGACGCTGTATCGAAATCGATAATTGATTGGACTTTATGACGAAATTTTCCCGATATTGTGCATATATTACTTATGTACCTCAAACAATAGGTTTCCTTCCCCGGTATTATAGAGCTCCTTTGTTGATTGGTTTTGGACGCGGCTGTCCACGGAAAACCAAACTGTGAAATATAATTAGACTGGATATGGCATATTGCCCGTCATTGTGTAAGTTTGAAATAATACTGACATTATGTTTTTTGTTTAATTTCAATAGTCAATTCAATTCAGTTCTCAACAGTACGTTCATTGTTATTCAACAATACTCATAATATTTATTATTCATGTATTTCAGGTTGAAACACCATTACCAAATTAAAGTTATAACCTTTGACGTAGTATTTATTGCCATAATACCCAAAACAGACACATAGCGATGTATCATCTAAACAATACATTACATATCGATGCATAGCAATGTATGATCTAAACAATACAGTACATATTGATGCATAGCGATGTATCATCTAAACAATACAGTACATACTGATGTATAGCGATGTATCATCTTAACAATACAGTACATATCGACGCATAGCGATGTATCATCTCAACAATACAGTACATATCGACGCATAGCGATGTATCATCTAAACAAGACATTGCATATCGATGCATAGAAATGTATCATCTAAACAATACAGTACATACTGGTGTATAGCGATGCATTATCTAAACAATACAGTACATATCGACGCATAACGATGTATCATCTCAACAATACATATCGACGCATAGCGATGTATCATCTAAACAATACATTACATATCGATGCATAGAAATGTATTATCTAAACAATACAGTACATACTGATGTATAGCGATGCATTATCTAAACAATACAGTACATATCGACGCATAACGATGTATCATCTCAACAATACAGTACATATCGACGCATAACGATGTATCATCTCAACAATACAGTACATATCGACGCATAGCGATGTATCATCTAAACAATACAGTACATATCGATGCATAGCGATGTATCATCTAAACAATACAGTACATATTGATGCATAGCAATGTATCATCTAAACAATACAGTACATATTGATGTAGAGCGATGTATCATCTAAACAATACAGTACATATCGATGCATTGCGATATATCAACTAAACAATACAGTACATATTGATGCATAGCAATGTATTATCTAAAACAAAACAGTAAATATTGATGCATATCGATGTATTATCTAAAGAATACAGTACATATCGATGCATAGCAATGTATCATCTAAGCAATACAGTACATATCGATGTATATCGATGTATCATCTAAATAAAACAGTACATATCGATGCATAGCGATGTAGCATCTAAACAATACAGTACATATCGATGCATAGCAATGTATCATCTAAAGAATACAGTACATATTGATGTATAGCGATGTATGATGATCTAAACAATGTAGTACATATTGAAGTAAAGCGATGTATCATCTAATCGATACAGTACATATTGATGCATAGCGATGTATCATCTAAGCAATACAGTACATATCGATGCATAGCAATGTATCATCTAAAGAATACAGTACATATCGATCCATAACAATGTATCATCTAAAGAATACAGTACATATCGATCCATAACAATGTATCATCTAAACAATACAGTACATATTGATGCATAGCGATGTATGATCTAAACAATGTAGTACATATTGAAGTAAAGCGATGTATCGTCTAAACGATACAGTACATATCGATGCATAGCGATGTATCATCTAAGCAATACAGTACATATTGATGCATAGCGTTGTATCATCTAAATAATACAGTACATATCGATGCATAGCGATGTATCATCTAAACAATACAGTACATATCGATGTATAGTGATGTATCATCTAAAACAATACAGTACATATCGATGCATAGCGAGGTATCATATAAACAATACAGTACATATCGAAGAATGGCGATGTATCATCTAAACAATACAGTACATATTGATGTATGGCGATGTATCATCTAAACAATACAGTACATATTGATGTATAGCGATGTATCATCTAAACAATACAATACATATTGATGCATAGCGATGTATTATCTAAGCAATACAATACATATCGATGCATGGCGATGTATCACCCAAGCAATATAGTAGATATCGATGCATAGCGATGTATTATCTAAGCAATACAATACATATCGATGCATGGCGATGTATCACCTAAACAATACAGTACATAACGATATATCATCTAAACAATGCAGACATATTGATGCATAGCGATGTATCAACTAAACAATACAGTACATATTGATGTATAGCGATGTATCATCTAAACAATACAGTACATGTTGAAGAATAGCGATGTATCATCTAATCAATACAGTACATATTGATGCATAGCGATGTATTATTTAAGCAATACAGTGCATATTAATGCATAGCGATGTATCTTCGAAACAATACAGTACATATTGATGTATAGGGATGTATCATCTAAACAATACAGTACAAATTGATGCATAGCGATGTATCATCTAAACAATACAGTACATAGCGATGCATAGCGATGTATCATCTAAACAATGTAGTACATATTGATGCATAGCGATGTATCATCTAAACAATACAGTACATATTGATGTATAGCGATGTATCATATACACAATACAGTACATATTGAAGAATAGCGATGTATCATCTAATAATTTCAGTACATAAGGGTAATAACTAACTTACCGAACTCCGAATAATCTTACAAAGGGAAAGTAAAAACTCATAAGTATATAAACAGACAAAATCAGTCAACAACCGGAAAACTGTGAAAACCGTAATGACCCTGACTTGGTATAGTCATTTCTAAAAGAAATGGTGGGTTGAATCAGATTTAAAGCGCCAAACCTCCCGCTTTCATTACGGCTCAAAGTTTCCGGCTGTCACTATAACAGTATTTATAACAATACTTGAACAAAACAGGTAAAGCAGTTGTCAAAGCAGCACCAAGCTCAGTGAAGTAAATGTCAAAGACACCTTTACGTCACACATTGATAAAAAAATATTTTTGACATTTTTGTTGACACCTTATCTTTATACATTTTCACTATATGAAAATCCATCGTTTATAATCTTTTCTGCAGAGACGGAATATATTGCGACAAGATCTTGGCATCGGAATATAAACTTTTTAAGAGATCGAATAAGGCGAATCTTTTTATAGCCCTGGTCCAGTAGCCTGTTTCTCAGATGAAGATGACGTTTCAGGAAATCAGAATAATTGCTACTGGCCCTTGATGCATATTGATGCATAGTGATGGAGGAACGACGTACCCGGAGAAAACCACAAACATGTCACAAGTGATTGACAAACTTTTTCACATAATGTTGTATAGAGTATACCTCGACATGAGCGGGAATCGAACTCACAATTTCAGTGTTGATAGGCACTGACTGCACAGCTAGTTGTATATCCAACTACCATACGATCTCAACCACGATGGCCCCTATAGGTTGTTAAATAAATCATATCAGAAATATATATAATATGCCAAAATCAGAAGCAAATGGTATAAAATATGTTATCCTGAAAACATCATGCACGCAATAGCAGACGACAACTTGATCTACACCAAAATGATATTTGTCAATGGATATACTCGGAGATCACGTTATACCATAGAATAAACTGTTACATATGATGTAATTTCGTAGCAATTTTAGAAAACAATCAAGTGTATATTTTTATTTTGACGTTTCTGCAATCTCGTTTTAATTGCTGATGAATCGGTATTATGTTGATATTTCAGCGCCAAGAACTGATTAAATGATACATAAGTTCAGTATCGCATCTATTTAACTACTTGTATCCTATATAAATCTGATCAATATATGTTTCATTAACAAAAGATGTCTTTCGATGCACAACGGTTTTGTTTGATTGTAAAAGGTCAATGTCCTTTCTTGTATTTCTTCTTCTTTGTGGTTTTATGTTTCACTTATGGTGTTTATGATGTCTTTGGAAGCACCAAGCTTTTACTTTATTGTGAGAGTTCATATTACCCGACCGTTTGTTTGTAAGTCAATGGTTTTCTGGTTTAATGAGTAATGTGCATTTTTACTGTTTCCTCAACACCGGATGCCTTTCGAAGTACCACGTTTCTTTTTATATAATATTGAGAGTTTATGTAGTGTGATCTTTTGTAATTTTAATCGTTTCTGTTTTCACTCGTGATATTTATTTCAACTGTTTCCTGAACAACGGAGTCATTAAGACCACTATGGATTTGTTTCTGGTAAGAGGTCATGTTCTCCACTAATGTGTACATTATTTTACATCCTGGTTTGATGTTTCACAAGTGATTGTTATTTCTACAGCTACCTATACAACGGCTGCCCATGAAGCGCTACGATTTTTGTTTTACTGTAATAATTTCAGTGTCCGCATTGAGTTGATGTTGCGTGAGCGTTCATCTTTTTTTCTCTCTTTCACCAATGGGAGTGTCTTGTTGATTTAGGTATATCCGGATCTTGTTTTTCGCTTACACACGTGACTGTCTTGTTTTACTTTGTGTTTCCGGATATTGTTGCTTTACCCTACTTATGTTAGTTTTGTCTTGTTGTTGTTGTGTGTTTTTCCAACTTTTGCTGTTTTCGCTAACCTAGATGATTATAATTTTGTTGTGCGTTTTTACGGATATTGTTGTTTTCGCTAACCTAGGTGATTGTAATTTTGTTGTGCGTTTTTACGGATATTGTTGTTTTCGCTAACCTAGATGATTATAATTTTGTTGTGCGTTTTTACGGATATTGTTGTTTTCGCTAACCTAGGTGATTGTAATTTTGTTGTGCGTTTTTACGGATATTGTTGTTTTCGCTAACCTAGGTGATTGTAATTTTGTTGTGTGTTTTTCCAAATTTTGTTGTTTTCGCTAACCTAGATGATTGTAATGCTGTGTGTTTTTCCAGATTTGGTTGTTTTCGCTAACCTGGATGATTGTAATTTTGTTGTGCGTTTTTCCGGATATTGTTGTTTTCGCTAATCTAGATGATTGTAATTTTATTGTGCGTTTTTACGGATATTGGTGTTTTCGTTAACCTAGGTGATTGTAATGTTGTTGTGTGTGTTGTTGGCTGATCTTGTTGACTTCGCTTACCTACGAGATTGTATTGTTGTTGTGTGCGATTCCAGATTTAGTTATTTTCGCTTGCCTGCGTGGTTGTTTTGTTGTTTTACGGATGTAATTGTCTTGTTGTTGTGAGTGTTCCTTTATTTCAACCTTTCTAACTTGGGTATTTTGTATTTGATTCGATTAAAACATTATTTCAAGGGATATTTAATAATCTTAATTAAAATTAAATAAACATTCCTTTGTTATTGAACAAATGAAAACGGAGTTCAGCATAATTAATAGAAAAAATTAAATAATGAAGCTACATGTAGTAATATTTTATGTCTAACGCTAACGTCAAGATGAATTTCTGTTGAAATAACAGAATTTAAGTTATATGCTTAAATTCCTTTATCGCGTCGGGATTCTATGGGATTGTATTCAGGGTTTTAGGTTAACAGTTTAGAGTAACATAGTGTTTCCTTAACAAACAAGACGGCACTCTCTATCCAGAGTTGTTGTTCCTGCTACGCTACACAACATCTCTGTCAACGCTCATTTTACAAGATTTTTGTAAAATTTGGAAACAATAAAAAAAAATGTACTTGAAATTGTTTTAATTATTGTAAATATCTATAAAGATGAAAATAAATCACTCATTTCAAATCAATTCTCTCTTAAAAATGATTTCCCCCTCATTTCTTGGAGAACTATTTTGCGGAGGTAAAAATTAAAAAGTTAAAAAACGATCACAAATCATTTTAAAGAGAGAATTGATTTGAAATGAGTGATTTATTTTCATCTTTATTGATATTTACAATAGTTAAAACAATTTTAAGTTCAATTTTTTACTGTTTCTAAATTTTACAAAAATTTTGTAAAATGGGCGTTGACAGAGATGGAGTGTAGCGTAGCAGGAACGACAACTCTGGATAGAGAATGACAAGACGGATGTTGATCAGCGATTAATTTTTAAACCCACCCTCCCTCTCTAGTAATTTAGAATGGATACTTCTGCTGGCTTTGAATTTATAATTTCAGATGCTGATCCGCCTTGATGATTGGAAACTGGTGTTTTCTATAGTGTAAATGGATTAATTACACAACGATTTACTCACCGTGAAGAATTATTTGACAATTTGTGCAGTTTTCCGTTATTTGGATCGCTGCTTTTTATGTTTATCTTTGTATACTATTCTGCTTGAAACATACCATTTGAACATTTGCACCTGTGTATCCCACGGTGCATTGTATACCCGTTGAATATCTATCTATCTACCATCTATCAAACGGTTGCCATAATTTGTCGGTAACCGCATATCTTGTTATCGTATCTATCTATCTATGCATTTATATAAATTGATCTGATATTGTATAAATATTAATAATTAAACCTGTGGCCAATTACCGCCAAAACTTTATATATTTGTTTCTTTATACCGGTACGAGATAAAAAGAACACAATACTCAAATTTGTTTTGCGTTCCTTTTGTGTAATGCAATACTTTCTAAATTGATTGAATAAATCAAACTTAATGCGCTTAAATATGCCTTGACATAATGGCAGAGGAATAATAATTTACCAATTATTTTCATTGTATTGTTACATAACTAAATATCAGTATTTCGTAGAATTTAAACAATACTGTAAAGATAAACTATTATGTTAAATATAAGCCGAGAACAATTACTTTGATATCCTCTTTAATATTCACACTTTTTATCCCAAAAGATATTTCTAATTAGTGTTTACTTTTTGTAGTGAATCAATTTAATTGCTAATTCATCACTTTGTCATTATATTATATATACGACAGAATAGGGCAATCTTGTTAAAATTAAAATTAGAAAATTACGTAGTTACAATTGAATTGATATTAGCCTGATGATGAAAATTTTACTCCTAACCAAAACATTGAAATCTTTGCTGTTTATTCTTTTATTAGAAGCACTCAGCGCTTTAACTAATATACTAGCTTACTCACTCCAGTCCATCTTGTTTTTTTGTTTTTGTTTGTTTGTTTGAAACCTTTCTTCTTCTTCCTATCCTTCTTTCTATCCCTATGTTTTGAACATTTTATTTCACCTTATTTTTCTTTATATTTACTTTATTATTAACGTCTAAATATATCATGTTGTAAAATATATTTGTATAATTATCGCCATTATGTACAATTATTTTTTGTTTATATCTTTGTAAAAGGGAAAGGACTTCACTAATATTGTCATAACTTGTGTCCAATCCCATTGTATGCAAATAAAATATGTTTAAACTAAAACGTGTTACTGTAGCAATACAAACGACAATTGTCAAGCTCTTTGCTAAACTAGATTACATTACATCAATTGACACCAATTGTCAAGCTCTTTGCTAAACTAGATTACATTACATCAGTTGACACCAATTGTCAAGCTCTTTGCTAAACTAGATTACATTACATCAATTGACACCAATTGTCAACCTCTTTGCTAAACTAGATTACATTACATCAATTGACACCAATTGTCAAGCTCTTTGCTAAACTAGATTACATTACATCAATTGACACCAATTGTCAAGCTCTTTGCTAAACTAGATTACATTACATCAATTGACACCAATTGTCAAGCTCTTTGCTAAACTAGATTACATTACATCAATTGATACCAATTGTCAAGCTCTTTGCTAAACTAGATTACATTACATCAATTGACACCAATTGTCAAGCTCTTTGCTAAACTAGATTACATGACATCAATTGACACCAATTGTCAAGCTCTTTGCTAGACTAGATTACATTACATCAATTGACACCAATTGTCAAGTTCTTTGCTAAACTAGATTACATTACATCAATTGACACCAATTGTCAAGCTCTTTGCTAAACTAGATTACATTACATCAATTGACACCAATTGTCAAGCTCTTTGCTAAACTAGATTACATTACATCAATTGTCAAGCTCTTTGCTAAACTAGATTACATTACACCAATTGTCAAGCTCTTTGCTAAACTAGATTACATTACATCAATTGACACCAATTGTCAAGCTCTTTGTTAAACTAGATTACATTACATCAATTGACACCAATTGTCAACCTCTTTGCTAAACTAGATTACATTACATCAATTGACACCAATTGTCAAGCTCTTTGCTAAACTAGATTACATTACATCAATTGACACCAATTGTCAAGCTCTTTGCTAAACTAGATTACATTACATCAATTGACACCAATTGTCAAGCTCTTTGCTAAACTAGATTACATTACATCAATTGACACCAATTGTCAAGCTCTTTGCTAAACTAGATTACATTACATCAATTGTCAAGCTCTTTGCTAAACTAGATTACATTACACCAATTGTCAAGCTCTTTGCTAAACTAGATTACATTACATCAATTGACACCAATTGTCAAGCTCTTTGTTAAACTAGATTACATTACATCAATTGACACCAATTGTCAACCTCTTTGCTAAACTAGATTACATTACATCAATTGACACCAATTGTCAAGCTCTTTGTTAAACTAGATTACATTACATCAATTGACACCAATTGTCAAGCTCTTTGCTAAACTAGATTACATTACATCAATTGACACCAATTGTCAAGCTCTTTGCTAAACTAGATTACATTACATCAATTGTCAAGCTCTTTGCTAAACTAGATTACATTACACCAATTGTCAAGCTCTTTGCTAAACTAGATTACATTACATCAATTGACACCAATTGTCAACCTCTTTGCTAAACTAGATTACATTACATCAATTGACACCAATTGTCAAGCTCTTTGCTAAACTAGATTACATTACATCAATTGACACCAATTGTCAAGCTCTTTGCGAAACTAGATTACATTACATCAATTGACACCAATTGTCAAGCTCTTTGTTAAACTAGATTACATTACATCAATTGACACCAATTGTCAAGCTCTTTGTTAAACTAGATTACATTACATCAATTGACACCAATTGTCAAGCTCTTTGCTAAACTAGATTACATTACATCAATTGACACCAATTGTCAAGCTCTTTGCTAAACTAGATTACATTAATTTATCAAAAATTGAACTGTCTTATGACATAATTTGTCATATTTACCAGGCATACAAGCGTTCTTGGGTTTTTTTTGGGGGGTGAAAATAAGCCAATAGAAAATAAGATAATAGAAATAAATAATAAGCATACATTTACGCTTTCCCAAACAATTGACATTTAAATATAGTATCACGTGTTCTTAATCTAATTCTAGATACAATCAGTTGTCAATAACAAGAGCTATCTTTAAAAAAAAGATGTACGACGAAGCACACATATTATATTCTTCTATAAACAGTATTTCACTGAAATAACCTAAACATATTGGTTTTATATGATTTGATAAGACATGTAAAACCTTGCATCCTACTTAATGTTCAAGGAATCGTTAATAAATAGTAACAGCGTCCACTGATCTTGGTCGGAGGACGGGACTGCCAGACAAAATTTTGAAAGGGGATCACCAAAGGATTATTTTAGCAAAGCTTGAATCCATAATTGGCCCAGTAGTTTAAGAGGAAAACAATTAAAATTTCATCCACTTTTTCTGTTTTTAGCAACAGTGGCCATGTTGGTTGGATGTCTGGATTGCCGGACACAATTTTGAAAGGGGGTCATCAAAGGACTAAGCAAAGTTTAGTTCCAATTGGCCCAGTAGTTTCAGAGATGAAGATTTTTGAATTTCATCCCCCTTTTTTATTTTTAGTAACAACGACCATGTTGGTTGGAGGTCGGGACTGTCGGACACAATTTTGGAAGGGGATCACCTACGGACCATTCCACTAAAGTTTGGTCTCAAGTGGCCAAGTGGTTTCAGAGGAGAATATTTTTAGTAATTGTGTACGGACGGACGACCGACGCAAAGTGATGACAAAAGCTCACATGACCGTTTGGGTCAGGTGAGCTAAAAATAAAAGGGGGGTGCATATTATTTCCTATCCATGGTAAATAAAAAAATTCATGGCTTCAACAATGACTTCTTAATATGTAATAGATGAAATGGCACTTTCTCAGAATTTGATACCCCCCCAGTCGCTCACCTGAAGATTACATAATACATTGAAAATAAAACTTTACGACATATAATACTTTGGTTAAAGAGAATATTGCTTAAATTTAAAGTTTAATATATTGTATAGATATACCATTAAAAGTAATCATATCATCAGTTATACTCGAACTCCCTTTGTCTGTACGTGGCGTAGGACGACGAACGCAACCAATCAGCAAACTACTAAATGACTTGTTTATTACAAGTGCCTTAAATCCGACTTGCTTAGTACAAAGTGCTTTAAATCCGACATGCTTATTACAAGTCAGTGATTTTTCTACTCATTTGTATCTGGGGTCCGGTCCCTTATAATTGGGAAAATTAGCGCGTAAATGATGTGAATTGGGAAAAGATGGGGAGAGCAATACATTTATTAGTTTGGAGGTCCAGTAATAGAATAGCAATCATACTGTACCAAGGTTCTGCCAACAGTAACAAATTCTTGTGATGAGGAAGAATTACCACAAAACAGTTCACAAAACTTACTTAAATACCCTTGGTGTACCACACTGTCATATAGCCATGGGTATTTTTGTTCATTGTTCATTGAACTGAACACCCTGGCATCTGGTGCCATGACCTCTGGAGCACAACTGTCCGAATCAAAGAATTTGAATTGGTTGTTTTTGGAGTGACATTCGCAGTGGTAACAAAGCGTTCAGCTTCTGGGCATGGTGTATCAGTACTTAGTGTCGGTGACCGGTAGGGTTGACTCCACCTAATCCCACTTTTTTTTTAAATTCATCAAAGAAATCTCAAATTTCAAGTGGGAATAGCTGTAATTATTGTATAAACAATGCAAACATTGGGGCTTAGGGTGTATAAACAAAAACTCATTACTAGTAACTGCAGGTAAACCTTGATTAGAGAATGGAGAACTAATATATATTAATTTATCATTTGTATTCTAATAAAAAAAACACATACAGATGCATACATGAATAAGTGATATCTCTATCAATACATTTATATTTCAACATCCATAGAACTTATCATTTATTTTTAAACTACATGAAATAATAAACAAGCATGTCTTAGCTTATGTTTGTTACTATTCATTTTGTAATGAAATTCTTATGATTCATGTTTTATTTCAAAGGTACAAATATTTTTTAAAAGATATTTTACTATTTATGTCATACTTGACAATTAGAAATTGGAATGAAACATTTTTTTCATATGGAGTGAATCCATATGAAAAAAATGTTTCATTCCAATTTCTAATTTTTTATTAATAACACTTACTTCACTCAAATATTTTCCCTTTTTCTGCAATATTTGACATAAAATACAGGTACATCACAGGTAATAATTAATTAGATACTAATTGCAAAAACAGCATAATTAACTGTAACAACATCTATTGAGTATTGGAATACCTGGAATAGTTTGTTTTTAATGGGATTAGATAGATGACATCACCGGTACAGTAGTGGGTCGGACTCACTTCAAAGCACAAACAGTTTCACTAGCTTTAACGTCATCAACCTCACTTTACTCCTGGGGGAAGTAAAACCTTTTTTAATTCAAGTTACATGTAGGCTACTTGCTTCCATCATTACTGGTCAATTTCTTAACAAATTATGCAACATCGTGACATTTATATTTTTAACAAATCACATGATATATTTACTGTTTTTTATTAAAATTTTATATTAAATTTATTTAAATAATTATTTATTCCAAATACTACAGATTTCCGCTTTCGTTTTCTGAAGCTTTATCGCAGTCCGGTAAACAAATCAAGCGACCCAGCATACTGTACTGGTTCCCGGTATCTTGTGCGTAGTATTTCGCTTGGTTAATCAAAACAAATAGAAACCAGGTCATAAGCGTGAAAATGCCATTTGGAAAAGCTTTTTTAACCAGTTTTTACGAATAATTTTATCACCACGCTATTGGGAATTTTTTCCCATGAAATTGGGGGAAAAGCTTTTACACATTGGGACTGGGGCCTATATTCTACCCAAAAAACACAGTCGGAAAATCACTGCAAGCATTTTAACTCCGTTCTCCGAACTCCTACCAAATTTTTAATATTCTCTAATCAAAAAGTTAGAAAATATTTTCATCTTTAAAATTGCTAGACAACAGCGTCCATAACAAAAGTAGGTAAAAAGCGATCGCATACGACTTCGTCGAAAAAAGAGACATCTTGATTAATCTTGAAATATACAGAGAGATTTGAATGGAGAAAATTTATCAAAGAGATGAAGAAATATACAGAGAGATACATTTGATATGGAGACATCAAAGAGATGAAGAAATATACAGAGAGATACATTTGACATGGAGACATCAAAGAGATGAAGAAATATACAGAGAGATACATTTGACATGGGGACATCAAAGAGATGAAAAAATATACAGAGAGATACATTTGACATGGGGACATCAAAGAGATGAAGAAATATACAGAGAGATACATTTGACATGGAGACATCAAAGAGATGAAGAAATATACATAGAGATATATTTGACATGGAGACATCAAAGAGATGAAGAAATATACAGAGAGATACATTTGACATGGAGACATCAAAGAGATGAAGAAATATACAGAAAGATACATTTGACATGGAGACATCAAAGAGATGAAGAAATACAGAGATACATTTGACATGGAGACATCAAAGAGATGAAGAAATATACAGAGAGATACATTTGACATGGAAACATCAAAGAGATGGAGAAATATACAGAGAGATACATTTGACATGGAGACATCAAAGAGATGAAGAAATATACAGAGAGATAAATTTGACATGAAAACATCAAAGAGATGAAGAAACATACAGAGAGATACATTTGACATGGAGACATCAAAGAAATGAAGAAATATACAGAGAGATACATTTGACATGGAGATATCCAAGAGATGAAGAAATATACAGAGATATACATTTGACATGGAGACATCAAAGAGATGAAGAAATATACAGAGAGATACATTTGACATGGGGACATCAAAGAGATGAAGAAATATACAGAGAGATAAATTTGACATGAAAACATCAAAGAGATGAAGAAATATACAGAGAGATATATTTGACATGGAGACATCAAAGAGATGAAGAAATACAGAGAGTTACATTTGACATGGAGACATCAAAGAGATGAAGAAATATACAGAGAGATACATTTGACATGGAAACATCAAAGAGATGAAGAAATATACAGAGAGATACATTTGACATGGAGATATCAAAGAGATGAAGAAATATACAGAGGATACATTTGACATGGAAACATCAACGAGATGAAGAAATATACAGAGAGATACATTTGACATGGAGACATCAAAGAGATGAAGAAATATACAGAGAGATACATTTGACATGGAAACATCAAAGAGATGAAGAAATATACAGAGAGATACATTTGACATAGGGACATCAAAGAGATGAAGAAAGATACAGAGAGATACATTTGACATGGAAACATCAAAGAGATGATGAAATATACAGAGAGATACATTTGACTTGGAGACATCAAAGAGATGAAGAAATATACAGAGAGATACATTTGACATGGAGACATCAAAGAGATGAAGAAATATACAGAGAGATACATTTGACATAGGGACATCAAAGAGATGAAGAAATATACAGAGATACATTTGACATGGGGACATCAAAGAGATGAAGAAATATACAGAGAGATACATGTGACATGGAGACATCAAAGAGATGAAAAAATATAGAGAGATACATTTGACATGGGGACATCAAAGAGATGAAGAAATATACAGAGATATACATTTGACATGGGGACATCAAAGACATGAAGAAATATACAGAGATATACATTTGACATGGGGACATCAAAGAGATGAAGAAATATACAGAGAGATACATTTGACATGGAGACATCAAAGAGATGAAGAAATATACAGAGAGATACATTTGACAAAGGGACATCAAAGAGATGAAGAAATATACAGAGATATACATTTGACATGGAGACATCAAAGAGATGAAGAAATATACAGAGAGTTACATTTGACATGGAGACATCAAAGAGATGAAGAAATATACAGAGAGATACATTTGACATGGAGATATCAAAGAGATGAAGAAATATACCGAGAGATACATTTGACATGGAGACATCAAAGAGATGAAGAAATATACAGAGAGATACATTTGACATGGAGACATCAAAGAGATGAAGAAATATACAGAGAGATACATTTGACATGGAGACATCAAAGAGATGAAGAAATATACATTTGACATGGGGACATCAAAGAGATGAAGAAATATACAGAGAGATATATTTGACATGGAGACATCAAAGAGATGAAGAAATATACAGAGAGATACATTTGACATGGAGACATCAAAGAGATGAAGAAATATACAGAGATAAATTTGACATGGAGACATCAAAGAGATGAAGAAATATACAGAGAGATACATTTGACATGGGGACATCAAAGAGATGAAGAAATATACAGAGAGATACATTTGACATGGAGACATCAAAGAGATGAAGAAATATACAGAGAGATACATTTGACATGGGGACATCAAAGAGATGAAGAAATATACAGAGAGATACATTTGACATGGAGACATCAAAGAGATGAAGAAATATACAGAGATATACATTTGACATGGAGACATCAAAGAGATGAAGACATATACAGAGAGATACATTTGACATGGAGACATCAAAGAGATGAAGAAATATACAGAGAGATAAATTTGACATGGAGACATCAAAGAGATGAAGAAATATCTTATCTATATAGATACAATGTACATGCAATAAAATGGCAGATAAACTTAATATCCAACGGCATATCGAAATGTATTATCCTACATGGATGTACCACGTGTTAATAATGTTACCACTGGTGTTCTACGCGATTAGTAGTATGTGTATAGATGTCACACAATAAACAGGGCCGTAGGATCCGGTGAAATTTGATTTCCCCCCCCCCCCCCCCTTTCCCCCACTGTTGTGGGGAAAACATAGAAAAAGCTGAATTTTTAACATGGAAGCCAAAAATTATCAAAAGGTAAGGCCGTAAAAGGGTATGCTTGAAGCGAAATGACCTTTATAAGTTTTGTGCTCGTCAGTTTTGAATGTCTACCACATTTCCGTCATCTCCTGAAGTTTGCCCTTCCCACTTAGCACACCACTTAAAAAGTTTCCCCTCCCCACTTTCAGGTTCCCTCAAAAAGCTTGCACCGACTTTCCGATCCACTCCTATGCCTCTGATATATACATAAAATAAATATGTATGAAGTATTATATATATCATAGATCATACGAATTAAATTATTTAAACCAACGAATCCGAAGGATGAGTTGGTTTAAATAAGTTCACGAGTGAGATCCATGGTATATATGGTTTGTAACAGAAATTACATGATTGACAGATCTATGACGTCAAAATCATGGAATAACATCAAGATCTTCATGTTAGACTATGGTTTGTAAAAGTTCACTATTTTTAAGTTGATTACTGCATAAAAACACCAAAGGAAAAATGCGTATTTATGTTACAACTCATAATAAACGATAGTGTGTGTGGAATTGAATCTGATAATAATCCGACCCCTTCAAAGTAAACCCACTTTTATCATTTATTGAATCATATACTCCCCCACGGCAACACTACAGCGACACCATTTATATCTACTTGTTGATGTTTGTTTGTATGATTGTGTCTTAGATACAGCTGAAATAAGTATTAAATGACATAAAACAATACATTCTACTCTATCGTATTTCTTTATTATATGTAAAGGCAGTGCTAAAGTACAACTCTAAGATAAAACACGAAAGATACAAACAAAACCCATTTATCAACGATCTGATTTCCGTAGAAGGCGATTCTATACATTTACTGCAGAACTAAAACTGCATTTGTATACGGTATTAGATAGTGATTGCCAATAATCTTGAAACAAGTGTTCGTGTTCAGATAAATGGTGAAAACATCAACTAAGAAAGACACCATATGATGGAGCGTCATTTTAATTTGGTTAAATCATGAACAACGAAAATTTACTATTAGTATTTGTATTTTTATTCAAGTCATTCAGAACTTGACTATGGTACACTAAGGGTAACTTGATAATATATAGATTATATACATACGTGAAGAACTAGTTTATTTCTTCCTTCGAGGCCGTCGAAATCGTGATCGTATGGTAGTTGGATTCACAACTACATGTGTAATCTGTGCCTATCACTACTTAAGTTGAGAGTGTGAATCCCGCCGAGGTGTACACATGTTTCCTCCACCAATAAAACTGACCGCCACGATATAGGTGAAATATTATTGAAAGTGGCGTTAAACACCATACCCTAAACTATTTTTCCTTCGAAAATTAAACAACATAGATCGATACTGAACTTCGATCATGTAATAAATATTATAAGTCTGTTTTAAGACACTGTTCTATTTATTTAAGAAATAAATCATGGAAGTCAGCATGTGTTGGGAGTTTTATTAGTGTTTTATCCCGAGCCAAAAGCGAGGGATAAAATTTACTAATATCCGCCAATCCATGTTAAAACTCAAAACATATTCTGGTTTCCATCGATTCTGATATGTCTAAGAGTACAAATACGGTAGTATACTTTGATTGGAAGACGGTAATTTATATTTACGTTTGCGGAAAATGTCGTACACAATTTATGCTGCCAACTACCAGAAAGAAAACTCAAGGTTTTGAAAATATAATTTAGTCATAATATTTGAGACAATCAACCAATTATTAACCGACAATATCTTGCACCTGACCTGCTTGATACTGGCATATTCTTGTAGTGTACACATCAACTCACCATTTTAGAAAGTTGTATATATGGACAATGTGTTTCGATATAAATTCTTATAAATTATATTTTCTCGACAATCTATGTATATTGTGTTTATACTGCAAAATTGTTAAATTTACAAACAAAAAAGGCTAAGCCATTTGACATTTGACTTGCATTACCATTTTGATGTGTACGGTGCGTTCCATGTAGTTTGACTAATGTCTATTGCGCTTCGCTATACATAAGGCACAGGTTACCAGGTGACTGTATAAGTCTAGTAGACGTATAAAGTAAACGTTGTATTCATGCACCTTTATATTGTCAGTAAATGAACGGATTACAGGGGCGGATCCAGGATTTCAAGTTAGGGGGAGGGCGCACTTACAAAAATTGCGCCGAGCGGAGTAAGGCGCGAAATTTTTTGGGATATCTTGTGTGAAAAATCACGATTTTACGCCAAAAATCATATTTTTTCCAATTTTAGGGGGGAAGGGAGGGGAATGGGGCGCTTGGATTACATAATACATCAATATTTTGACATTGGTTACAAGTATTCAATAACCAGTAACCTAACGAAAATTTAGCGTACTGAAGTATAAAATTAGCTATGGCCATTTCTTGTTGGGGAACTTGAGATTGGTTCATGTTGTTTATTTTTTACTTTCGGTAATTACTGGTTATTATATTGTTGCTTTCAATAATGTATTACTCCAATGTAAAGTTTGATTACATGTTTTATGAAAAGATACCAAAGGGGTAACCATAAACCGTAAATTGAAGAAGGACAGAAAATACAACGGCCGAAAGGAAAAAAACAAAAGGAAAAATAATAACATACAAAATAATACACAGAAAACTAAAGATTGAGCAACACGAACCCCACTCAAAACCGGAGGCGAATGTGTAAAGTCGGACGTAATGATTATCACTCAGTAGATGTTACATGGCATGGGTCAAATTATCTATCATACGATGACACTTTCTTTATACAAAAAAAAAACAACTTTATACATATCGTTTGTGCCAGTCTACACTGAGAAGATAGAAGATACATTTGAAAGCCAAATACATCCTATACTATATTAAGATATCTGCATATAATACAGGGGCGGATCCAGAGGGGGGCGCACCCGGCGCGCGCCCCCTATAATTGGAAAAAATAAGATTTTTTGGCGTAAAATCGTGATTTTTCACACGAAATACCCCAAACATTTTGGTGCCTCCCTCAGCTCGGCGCAATCTTTTTAAGTGCCCCCCCCCCCCCCCCCACCTAACTTGACATCCTGGATCCACCCCTGTAATACATTTCTCGGGCGTCACACGGCTTGAACAGTGGATTGTTGTTAAGAATCTGCAGCTTATTCTTTTCTTCTTGCGTATATGAACTGTAACCTTTTACCATTTTAGTCTTAAAACGTGTTACATATTTTGGGACTTGCGGGTATTGAACCCCTGCTTGACTTATTAAGGTCTGCATTGAGTTTCAAAACTTCCGTCTAACCACTCGGATACCGGTGATCACACTATTATACTTTATTATGCATTCTGTAAATTTCTTCTGTAATATAAGTTCATACGATATTTTGGCATATATCACAAATAATTATATAGCGTTGATATACTATGCGAAAATAGTACATCTACTATGCCAGTTTCACGCAGGGAAGGTTGGGTTTTCAGCTGTCTGTCAAGCTATATATAGGTAGTCCACGTGCAAGGGGGTGGATCCAATCTGTCAATCTATCATAGTCGTCTAAACGCTTTAAACTAAGTATCATTTCCGTAATAATGTTACTGTTTTTTAATACTTGTTATTGTTGTTAATTAAATTTCAAATTTCAAACTTCAAAAATCTTTATATTTTTAAAGCCTTAAATGAAACAAAGAATATTCTCACACTTTCAAGACTATCTGATCCAATATATTAGTCACCAATATCAGAACCTCCTTTATTGTATTAGTTCTCAATATATTTTGTCTACATATAACAGTCAGCATAATAATAATAATAATGTTGTGTTAGCAATGACTATGCCATATAGTGGTCAGGGTAAACTACCGAAGTCAAGGGAAGAAACCATAGAGATTTGATCAGAGTATGAATTGCTCAGTTGTCAAAGGGAAGATATGATATACGCAACAGACAAACACAGCATTACTGTAATGTTTACCACAAAAACTAATCTGCAATTTATATGTCAAGATGTGCATTTATTTGGAGATGGCACCTTTCAGCACTGTGCCAAATTCTTTCATCAATTGTACACTTTACATGCTTACAAGAATGGACAATATGTACCATGCGTGTTCTTCCTTCTGCCGTGCAAATCAAAAGAATGCTATGTCAGCATACTTAAGCATGTATTTGACTCTTGTGCTGGGTACAATCTAAGTTTTAATGTGTCTTACATTAATTTTGACTTTGAAGTTACTGTTCACGACGCTGCGAAAGAGTTTTGGCCTGATTGGAGTTCGTACACAGAGTAGCTTTCAAAGCTCTACCAGTGCATTTGTAGCTTGATGGACAGATTTTACGTTTTAGTGCTTTTTAAAAATAAATTTAACTGTTTTGTAATAAATATATCCTGCTCGAAAAATCCTTCTTTCACCTCCCCGTGGTGAGCAGGGGGCAACAGAAGTATACAGTTTTAGAACATTCTATCATAGGTATACTTTCCGGCTAACGGAAGGGGTCGCGGTAACGATCAATTTCAAGAGTCGCGGTAATGTAGCAAGTCGCGGTAATGAAAATTTTGAAAAAGTCGCGGTAATGTATTGCGTCCCTTGGAAGACCTTGGAATATCTAAATATAAACGAGAATCGATAGTACGTATGCCGATAAAAATATATCGTTTTATTTTTGTTTATTGTTATATTATTCGGCTTTCTAAACATTAAAAGTGTAAAAATATAACATAAACTAGAGGCTCAGTGGACTGAGCCTGTGTCGCTCACCTTTCATTCTGTTTTGAGGAAACTTAATACACAACCTTCCATACATGTAGATGCTTCCTACCAAGTTTCGGTTCATTTGGCTAGGCAGTTTCAGAGGAGAAGATTTTTTTAGATATCGACCAATCAGAAACAAGAATTGCCTGTGGTGGCCATGTTTGTTAACCGATCGGGACGAAATGAGCAATCTTCATAGAGGACATTCCATAGATGCTTCCTGTCATGTTTCGGTTAATTTAGCCAAGCGTTTCAGAAGAAGAGATTTAAAAAAATTGGCCATTCAGAAACAAGAATTGCATGTGGAGGGCCATGTTTGGTAATGGATCATAAAAAAATGTACACTCTTTAGAGAGGACCTTCCATAGATGCTTCCTACTAAGTTTCAGCTCATTTGGCTGATGGGTTTCAGAGGAGAAGATTAAAATGTGAAAAGTTAACAGATGACAGACACCAAACGACGGACGCCAAGTGATGCCAAAAGCCCACATTGCCTTTGGCAAGGTGAGCTAAAAAGAATATTAAAATGTGAATACCTACATGTAATGTATAGTATAAACATGTTACACTATATCAGCATTAGTTAATTTCTAAGGGAGA
Organism: Bathymodiolus septemdierum; assembly: GCA_963383655.1. NCBI lineage: Eukaryota > Metazoa > Mollusca > Bivalvia > Mytilida > Modiolidae > Bathymodiolus > Bathymodiolus septemdierum. The sequence continues at coordinate 44,930,933 of OY726528.1, read as the reverse complement.
TAATGGCAAGAGTTATATTTCTTTTAACAGTTTAATGCAAGAGTTATCTCTCTTTTAGCAGTTTCCTACAATGGAGAAGTATTTGTTTAGAAATGAACCAATCAGAAACAAGAATTGCCTGTGGTGGTTATGCTTGTTAACGGATCGGGATGAAATGAGCAATCTTTATAGAGGATCTTTCATAGATGCTTTCTACCAAGTTTCGGTTCATTTGGCCAAGCGGTTTCAGAGGAGAAGATTTTTAAAAATCGGCCAATCAGAAACAAGAATTGCCTGTGGCGGCCATGTTTGTTTATAGATCGGGACAAAATGAGCAATCTTTAGAGAGGACCTTCCATATATGGTTCCTACCAATGGTTTCAGTTCATTTAGCTGAGAGGTTTCAGAGGAGAAGATTAAAATGCGAAAAGTTAATGGACGACGGACGATAGACGACGGACGACGGACGCCAAGTGATGGCAAAAGCTCACTTTGCCTTAGGAGGTATTCGCCTTTTGTCATTATCATCAAATAGGCTTCGCCCTTAAACAGGTTGTGCCCGTCTCATATTAATCGACAATTATTGTTAGATATGAAATAAAAAAAATAAATGCAATGAAAACAAAGCTTGTATTGTTGACATAAAAATTAATTCCGAAAAAAATACTTTAAACAACCATCTATCGACTTTGACTTTTGTAATATATCGTCATCCTGTGACGTTGTTTACAAGGGACGCTGATTGACACAAGCTGGTTACTGATTTATTTTACGATTTTGTGAGCATTTTACTTGTTTGAGTAGCTAAATGCAAAATGCCATCAAATTGGAAAATATCAGTAACTTAATTACATCACCATCTAGTTATCAATGTAGGAAAACAAGGTTAGTGCATTTTGTTATTCATGGCCGACACACATCAATGGAATGTATGTGTGCGTACTGGGGATCCCCAAAGGTAAATTTTCAAAACAAATGAAAAAAAAAAAACTTAGGTACAGAATTATAAGGATGTTTAATCCTATAATAAAGTGTATTTTTCTGTTTTATTGAGTAAAATTTTAGTATTATATATTATTCGCTATTAAAATGGGCCTGTCGATCTATTGCACTCCCGATGAACTATTACACTGTGCAATAGTCTGCATGTGGCGTCTATAGCACCGACCAGAGTTGACCTTTGAACACGATTTCTGATTGGCTTTCAGTTTTGCCGATTGACCAATCAAATAATTCGTTGGTTAGTCGACTGGAAATTGGTCGTCTGCGGCATAAGCAACAATGGTTGCACATGAAGCGGACAGGTTTCCGTTCATAAATGATGCCGATCTGGACGCTCTCCTTCAAGCCAGGGATGCCAACAACACAAATACAGCATACATATAAATAATTAGGGCTTGGTAATGTTTTGCTGACATAAAGAAAAACACTTTTTTGGTAAGGTATTAGGTAATAAATTTGTTATTTAATGGTTTCAGGTGCAATAGACTGGAACATTTGCCCTTTGGTCCTGGGAATGACCAAGGGTTCTATTGCACTCGGCCGATGTCCTCGTGCAATAGAACCTTTGGTCATTCCCAGGACCTCAGGGCAAATATTCCAGTCTATTGCACCCGCAACCATTAACTAACTGAATATTATAGACGGGAGACGTCTGTAATATTAAAACTCATTCTAGACGGGAGACGTCTGTAATATTAAAACTCATTATTTCATATCAGTTCTATATTCGACTTTTTAATTGGTGTAGAGATAGTCATGTGTCATGCTTAATCTGCGTCAAAGAAATTCACCAGTCATTAACATGCTAATGCCCACGGGCACTATCATGTTAATGACCGCACGAGGTTTTAGAGTTGCGACGTCCCTTTTTTTAAACGCAAAGGAGATTGTGCAGTTGTCAATGTAAACCAACATTGTACTAAAATGAGCAAAATTATTTAGAAAGTCTTATTTCCTTCAATGAAATAAAAAGAATAGTTAATAATGTATATGGCATTATCGTGATAGATAAACTGCCCTTGGAACAGTAGTATTGACTTCAACACAGATAATGCCTTCGCCTGCGACTCAGGCATTATCACTGTTTCAGTCAATAATAATGTCCCTTGTGAAGTCTATGAATCACGATAATGCCCTATTCATAAGTAACTATTATAAAGGACGAAGTCCTTATAACGGTAAGCTGTCCGATTTTTCCTTCTATATTGATAGCCAAATATCTGTTCACAGGAAGTTTAAAAAATAGATCAATTGATAATTTAGAAACGCAAAAGAAATATATTTCAATGAAAAATTCCCAATTCTTTATTTATTTACTCTATGCAAAATCGAAATAAACTTGAAATACAATTCTAATAAAAAAATCTCTTTCTACGAAACTCCCGACGGAAGAGCGGCTTACAGTAGGTAGAATGAGCCATAACAAATCAGCTACAAAATTCATTCAAAATAAAAGATAATAGCTTCACCGGACGCAATTACGAACGAAATAAAAAGTATGTCTTCTAATTGTTCCTTCAAAACATGAATTAAAAAAATGCTTTTATAAATAGATACCCGGCTAAATTACTCGTGTTTTGGGAGAAAATTATTCACGCGCAGTTGTTGAATGTTGCAGACGACGGGTTTTCATATTTGTAAACAAAAAACCATCGACAATTGCACTTAGAATCTATCGCTAAAATTCATTGAGGTACGCATATTTTGTTATATTATGCCTGTAATTGGAAAGAATATGATTTCCTGGCTCTATGTATATGTAGAACACATTGAAATTAAAACAAAAACAGTCAATATAATACATTTTCCTTACCTTGATCTATCCCAAAATGTCAAAATCCGTGATGTACCTTATTCATTGAAGAGTCCAAGGAATTCCGAATGCACACTGGCACATTTATTATCAAATGTCAATATCATCGAAATTGTTCGTAATTGCGTCCGGTGAGGCTAATGTGTACGGATCTTAATATGAGACAGGCAACCTGTTTGAAGGACGAAGTCCTAAAATTTCAATAATACGATGATCCGTACATGTTAGCCTCACCGGACGCAATTACGAACAATTTCGATGATATTGACCGTGGCATTTGATAATAAATTTGACCAAATTGATGAAGCTGATTGCATGTTCATATTTCAGATTAAACACCAATATTCCTTTTGAATCATAGCCCATATATTATTCAATGCATTGTTACGGGTTTTAAACAGATTTCCATGACCCCGTTCTAGTCACTCTGTGACCTAGATCCGGACACAATTTCGAACGACATCATAATAATCTTTCTAGTGTAAATTATTTAATAACAACTGTTAAAATTGAAAGAGCATTCATTCATTTACGTTCACATATCCATTTGTATATAATACACATGACATAAAAACCTTTCCTTTATGCATACCATAAATGTGTGCCAGTGTGCATTCGGAATTCCTTGAACTCTTCAATGAATAAGGTACATCACGGAATTTTACATTTTGGGATAGATCACGGTAAGGAAAATGTATTATATTGACTGTTTTTGTTTTAATTTCAATGTGTTCTATATATGCATAGAACCAGGAGATCATATTCTTTCCAATTACAGGCATAAGATAACAAAATATGCGTACCTCAATGAATTTTAGCAATAGATTCCAAGTGCAATTGTCGATCGTTTTCTGTTTACAAATATGAAAACCCGTCGTCTGCAACATTCAACAACTGCGCATGAATAATTTTCTCCCAAAACACGAGTAATTTAGCGGGGTATATATTTATAAAAGAATTTTTTTAATTCATGCTTTGAAGGAACAATTAGGGGACATACTTTTTATTTCGTTCGTAATTGTGTCCGTTCGTAATTGCGTCCGGTGAGGCTACTATCTTTTATTTTGAATGAATTGTGTAGCTGATTTGTTATAGCTGTTCCGTTCATTTTACCTACGCCGCTCTTCCATCGGGAGTTTCGTAGAAAGAGATTTTTTTATTAGAATTTTATTTCAAGTTTATTTCGATTTTGCATAGAGTAAATAATTAAAGAATTGGGAATTTTTCATTGAAATATATTTCTTTTGCGTTTCTAAATTATCAATTGATCTATTTTTTAAACTTCCGGTGAACAGATATTTGGCTATCATTATAGAAGGAAAAATCGGACAGCCTACCGTTATAAAGATCAATTGATGTATTTTTTAAACTTCCGGTGAACAGATATTTGGCTATCAATATAGAAGGAAAAATCGGACAACCTACCGTTCGTCCTTTATAATTATAGACGGGAGACGTCTGTAATATTAACTCATTCTAGACGGCAGACGTCTGTAATATTAACCCTTACATGTCCAAAGAGCCTATTTTTAGGCTTTTCAAACCACCCCTCGAGTGCCAACGGCCTATTTATATGCTTTGCGTAAAACGTCATTCATCGATGAAGTCACATGATGTCACAAGTTCAATGATAGTGCCGTTCTGTAATATATATATATATTACGAATTTAGTTTGTTACACATATTTTCATTGGTTCTTCAACCCTGAATGTCAGCATATATTCGGAAAACAGACGGGGTATATATTTCAGTCCCCAACAACGATTAAAACATGGACGACAAAACATTACGCTTCACTGAATCAATGGTATAATACGGAATAATAAATGTATTTTTACCAAATTAAATGCTGTTTTTATACTCAAAACAGCTGCATGAAGGTGTCAAACACGTAATTCAACCAATCGGAGCTAAGAACATATACAAAAGTAGTCCCTTTTAAAAAAAAAGTTCCTTTCACTTTGTTGTATCGTGACAAATACTGAATGGAATGGAATAATTAAATTGATGATTGAAGTTAAATGTATAAGGATTATTTTGAGCCCAAATTTGATTGATTTAATTGTATTTTAATATGGATATGGAGAATTTGATGCATGACCTATAAATAGGGAATTTCTGGGGGATGACAGAGCTATTTTTAGAGTAGGTATTTTCCATAGCCTGGCATTTCACTGCAAGACTTTAAACATGGCCTGATATTTTGACAGAACGTAGAGGAATCATGGACGTTTGAGAAAATGTATGGTCTTCGAAAGGTTAAACTTAAGATAAAATGGTCAGGTAGGCTCGAAAAAACACAAATTTAGTAGAAAACCTTAAAGAAATTAATTATAGGTTTCACACCTTAAGTTAAAAAAAATCAAATTGAAGTTTTGTTGCTATCATGTTCAAATTAGCCTAATAATGTCACAACAGACACAGAGTGAAATTTTTCATACAAAAATGTTACAAAATGCATTGTGGTGTCAGATTACATGGTCGAAATGCATGTTATGTAATATTTTGGAATATTGCTCCCAAACACTGGATATACATGGACAGAGGGTATTGCAACTCATTTTATTTTTATTTATGACTTTATAATTATTTGGAATATATTATTGAATGTGTTTTTGCAGTAGAAGGGCATATAATATTGAAAATATGGTTGATATTAAGAATTTAAAAAATTTCATCATGCAGCAGTTTGTTGACTTCAAATATAGAATATGGTGATATCATGATTGGATTTTTTTCAATCCTACAACTTTTTCCTGGTAAATTTTGATAGTTTCAGTTAGAATACACGAATAATGTACTTATAAAATAATATAAGGCTATAGAAAGCAGTTTTAGTTGAAAATTATGTAGTAAAAACCTGGTAATTTAAGTGATCTCAGAAAAAATATTTTGACTGCTTAGCATTTTCTGTCAATTTTTCAAATTGTCAATTTGGATTTCATGTTTTAGAGTATTATTTGGCTGTAACAGTACATTTGAACATCCAACTTACTTAAACAGTGGGAAAAAATGATGTGGAAGCATATTTTTATTGAGTTTTGGGGGAAATTATAGTTTTGTACCATAAGAAATTCCAAAACTTGAATATTAATAAATCATATTTTTGCATATTTGATGAAATTAGAAGGAATTTCAACTGTAGGTCTATATACAAAAACTTATTTCATGCCTTAATTTACATAATTCATGGGGTTAAAGCATGAATTAACAAAATTAAGAATGATGTGAACTCATTTTATGGAACGAAAAAAGGGGGGGCTAAATGCAAACATTTCATAGTATTTAGCTATTAAATATACAACTGAGGCATATATATGTGTAAAAATTGCTTATTATGTTAGAAATTAACTTAATAACTGTAATATATAAGAGAATAGGTAAGTTTTGGTATATTACACAGTCTGAACTCAACAGCTGTAAATGGAGATGTTTTCATTAAAAATCTTCAAGGGGGTACCTTTGCATTTGAACACTTATACTCGCAAATATTAGACAGCCACATACCTTATGAGGTTTTTTGTGGTTGATATTGCCTAAGGAATAGAAATAAGGCCAATAAAGGGTTAGAGAAGCATGTTTTGTTGCTCTTTAGGTGTCAAACACGTAATTCAACCAATCGGAGCTAAGAACATATACAAAAGTAGTCCCTTTTAAAAAAAAAGTTTCTTTCACTCTGTTGTATCGTGACAAATACTGAATGGAATGGAATAATTAAATTGATGATTGAAGTTAAATGTATAAGGATTATTTTGAGCCCAAATTTGATTGATTTAATTGTATTTTAATATGGATATGGAGAATTTGATGCATGACCTATAAATAGGGAATTTCTGGGGGATGACAGAGCTATTTTTAGAGTAGGTATTTTCCATAGCCTGGCATTTCACTGCAAGACTTTAAACATGGCCTGATATTTTGACAGAACGTAGAGGAATCATGGACGTTTCAGAAAATGTATGGTCTTCGAAAGGTTAAACTTAAGATAAAATGGTCAGGTAGGCTCGAAAAAACACAAATTTAGTAGAAAACCTTAAAGAAATTAATTATAGGTTTCACACCTGAACAAAAAAATATTACAACGATTAATTCCGTCACAAATACCTGATCGATCCAGCAAACTCCTATGTTCCACGGCTGTACCATAACAAGTAAACACAACGTTGAGCCTTGAAAACTTTCGACGTCATGGGGCCACACCAAGGTTTTATTTACATGTTGTTAACATTTAAATTATTGAAACTGTTTCGCAAACCCGTTGTTTTGTTATGCGATATATTAATGTTATATTTATAAAGTTTATAAAATTTACTACATATGAAACTGTATTGATTTAGAAATTTAGTACAGTATTTTCCTTCATGAGACACTCCATACATGAAATATGACGCGACAGATATGTTGACGTCATTGAAGAATGACGCCAAAGGTACGGAAACGGACATCATCTAGAGATACGAAAAATGAAAATAAAAGAGGCAAATTTATTTAATACAGTTGGATGTTGTATTTAAAAAAAAAAGGTTAAATCCGTAATATATCTGTTATTCAGCTATCAGACAGGGTATATAATGTGACATTCCCGGCTTCTGATATATATTCCCTTCGGCTGCGCCTCAGGGAATATAGATCCTAAGCCGGGAATGTCACATTATATACCCTGTCTGATAGCTGAATAACATATAATATTTTTTTATTTTTTTTTATTCAGAACCTACCCCTTTACAACGGTGGCAAGCATCACCGGGGTACCAATGTTTGCGTCTAATAATCATAAATTATACAACTATATTAAAATGAGTATAAATCATACACGAACATTGAATGTAACACATTTGAAATCACCAAAGAATAAAAAAACATCATTGTCATTGTCATAAAAGTCATAACATATTATCACAGAAACAATTGTGTCATTCTTCATTAAAACAAAATTACATACAATGTATATTTTTAATTGCACTTAATTATAAGCAAAATATAAGAATGACATATAAAATAAAAGAAACACAATATTAAGCGAGTTCCTGATCATCGGCACATGACTCAATAAAATAGTTCGCTCTTTCATCATTTTACATAATAGTTTTTTTTTGCTGAACTGGTCTAGCAAGAAACCAAGCTCACTGTTAAAACTAAGACAAAAGTCACCGCAGCGTTTGAAAGGACGGTAGCTCTGAAAACGCAAGATCCGGATAAAACGATTTTATTACTGTTTCTATTTCTTCGAATAGTTCTTGTGTATATGCACTGCGCATCAAATCAACTGAACGGCGTAACAAATCATTTAAAGAGAGGTGTAAAGTAATCAAACATCTCTTCAATTCATTTTACGGAGAAGTGCATTATTTCCAGTATTATAGTTAGATAGACATGTCACCCCACTCGGATACAATATCCTGATTCCGAGCCAACCAGTCTTTGGTCTTTCTCCTTAATGCTACGTGCTTAGTGGAGAAGCAACAAATACCAATGTTATAGTCTTTGGTTTGACCCGATCGGGGATCGAACGCACGACCTACCGCATTCGACATTTTAATAACGATTATATGTATATATATATATATATAGGGTACCGTAGGGTATCCTCTGAAATGGCCCCAACTTTCCGTTCGGGATTATGAGTTATAGACTTGTTTTTAATTTAAAGATCTAGGCAAGAGAATTTTTGGGCCCCAGGGAAAAAGGAAACTGGGCCCCCCTCCTCCAATTCTCCAAATAATGATACTCAAACTCAAACAAGTCCACCACGGTTTGTCATAAGGAAGGAATCAGTACAGCAAAAATGAATTGATGAATTGTGATTTAGAAAACAGGTTTCTACTTGTTTATTTGTCTGGACCATTAATTATAATGATCTGGTACATTTATTAATAGATGTATTTTTATAAACTAAAAACAAGTCAAATTATTTTATCGACAACCAAATATAAAACATATCTTCACTAATTTAATGCTCTAGGCAGCTGAATAAGTACACGTTTTAGTCTAAGTCTACAACATTTTTATTTGAAAAAGCATAGGGTAAAAACAATTTCAGCAGAAAATGTTACTCAGATAGGATTCCGAGGCTTTGAAAAAAAATCACCAAGAGGAACCCTCGTGCCTCAGTTTACCCACTTGTCTTCATAAGAATATCAATCAGTTTAAAGTTAAACTGAAGTAAATATACCAAAATTTGGTATAAACTACTTTTGATACCAACAACTATTGTAGGCATACTTTGGTCAGTTGACTTGTGCGTGTCCGAGATGTCATCCTTTTTTTTTTTCTTTTTTTTTTATCTCTGTCAGTCTCTCTCTCGACATCTTTTGTATCGAGCCGCTCAGCATACCTTGATTATAATTTGTTTAATTTGTATGTTGCAATGTTTGACAATGACCATGTGGTGACTGACGAAGTGAAATTAATAAATAAATAAAAAAATAAAGGGTCATCTGAACGGAATCAATTGAGTTTAACAAAAGTCTGATCATGTCTATTCATCATTATTGAGCCCCTCCCCCTGCAATCCTCGATCTGCTACTCTCAGAGGTAATTCTTAGGACATAGCCTGGGAACCGTGGAAACAAATTATATTCAAATAATGTGTGAAAAAAGAGATAGATCTACACCGGAAGTTTCCGTATTTGGTTCAGAAAATAGTGTGCATTCATGGTAAACAATTAAAAAAATGATCAGAAGTCGACTAAGATTTGAATTCTGCAGTGATATCCATATTAGAATTCACAGAAATATGCCTTGTTTTTACAATAGTGTGGGAACCGCGAATAATTTATACATCTAGCTAAAATTTGCTGTGCTTGTTTCTACCGGTGTAATGTCAAATATTTCACCTCAGAAAAATGCCCGCACCCCCGACCAAAATATTTCTTTAAGAAATCTTTGTAAAAATTTCTGGCTTGAAGAAACCGCCATCTTGGATATGCAAATGAGCAAAATACCCATGATTTCTGGATATCAGTGACTTGTGGCAGGTCCGTGGTTTTCTCTGTGCACTCCGTTTTCCTCCAATAAATTTGACCCCCACTGAAATTTGTTGAAAGTGGTGTTAAACACCAAACCCAGTAGTCCGTACGTTTCAGGTACTTTAAGATGTTGGAATGAAGTTCATCAGTATTGCAGTGCGAGTAACAAAACATCATGTACAATGTACACCTTTTTTGAACATGTATAGGCCACAGGCACTCGAATTCCGGACCCCCCTTTTTCCTCATTTGGTCCCTCCCGCGATTATGGTATGAATCTTTGTCTGGAAGTATATCTTTGAACCATTTATCCTTATTTTACAACATTTCGTGTTACAACTCTCTCGTTCTACTAACTTTTGTTTCTAGGTCCAGCTGCCGTATTACTTATATATACATAAAGGTATGAAACAATCGTCAAAATACAAAGAGGGAATCCTCGCTTCGACTCGATATTTTACAATAACGCGCCAGTTTTAAAAAGGACCTTCGCTTGTCCTCGTCTCAAAAATGATTTCCCTTCATTCCTATCTAGTTTATACGTACGAACAACACATATTTATCGACGAAATTCAAGTTTATTCTCGACGACACATCCAACTTTCCTTCACTCGTGCCCATTCAGGAGGTCAGCCGAACATATTTTGTTTCGCGCTATTTCATTGGTCGGAAAGATTTTCGGAACTTTTTTAGCTTATTCTTCGCTATGCACGGCCAATCCATTTCGTATCGAGAGGCCTATTAAGCGGGAGTTTTAAATAAGAATAAAAGAATACAAGTTTCAACAAAAATACTGTTATTTTGGCAAAACTTTCAAAGAAGTACACGGCAGATTAAATCTAGAACTCTGTTGATGACCCTTTTTTTTCTTCTTTTTTTTTTTTTTGGAAAAGGGGGGGGGGGGGGGGGGTGGTGAGAATAGATGATGTTGTTAGGTATAGATTGGTTTGTTGTTGAAGATTCAAGCAGAAAAGCGAAGCTGGTTGTTTTCTTGTATGTTGTTGGATTTTGTTTTATGTACAATATACATGATGTACATTTATCCATATCCATTCTTTTTTTTCAGGTAAATAACATAATTAGAACTTTTCATGAGTTTCGCAACACAGTTTGATCTTTAATTCTTTCTGTAGCTGAAAGAAATATTATAAAAGTTCTGGTTTGAACAATACACACCTAAAATTGTGGATGTAAAAAAAAAGGGGGGGGGGCGGTAATTATTCACAAAAATGTTATTGTACCTAGACACGTATTATTTTGGGGTCTAATGTACTCTTTTTTTTTTACCTCTCGATACGAAATGGATTGGCCGTACATAGCGAAGAACAAGCTAAAAAAAAAATCCGAAAAACTTTCCGACCAATGAAATAGCGCGAAACAAAATATGTTCGGCTGACCTCCTGAATGGGCACGAGTGGAGGAAAGTTGGATGTATCGTCGAGAATAAACTTGAATTTCGTCAATAAATATTTGTTGTTCGTACGTATAAACTAGATAGGAATGAAGTGAAAATAATTTTTGAGACGAGGACAAGCGAAGGTCCTTTTTAAAACTGGCGCGTTATTGTAAAATATCGAGTCGAAGCGAGGATTCCCTCTTTGTATTTTGACGATTGTTTCATACCTTTATGTATATATAAGTAATACGGCAGCTTGACCTAGAAACAAAAGTTAGTAGAACGAGAGAGTTGTAACACGAAATGTTGTAAAATATGGATAAATGGTTCAAAGATATACTTCCAGACAAAGATCCATACCATAATCACGGGAGGGATCAAATGAGGAAAAAGGGGGGTCCGGAATTCGAGTGCCTGTGGTATAGGCCACACCAAGGTACATGCCAATATGGCTTGTAAACGTCTGTTGTATTTCTTAATATGGTCATAATAAAACTCTTTTCTTGCGACTTACAGATAATACTTTTATTTTACATATACTCGTCAACTAAATCTATACTTCTAACAGACAGTCGGAGAGCAGACTCGATAATGGCATCTTTTCAATTAATTTGTCACGTACATTTTTTACCGGAATCGGACACGTTTTAGAATACATCGACCAAGTGTTGAAAATTCACTCGTTTTAACCGTTGCGAGCGTCAAATACAACCGAAGAAGCGAGAAAAACATAGAAAATTGTTTCGTTCATATAAATTTGAGGCCCGGTGCTTGAACTTCTTGTAACAAAGGAGTAATGCAGAAATTAAAACGACACGGAAATGGCGGAAGTTGTTTCAAAATACACGAAAAATAAAAAATTAAAATATTTGCCGAAAGGGTGATGGAAAGTCATATATATAGGTCCATAGATTTCTATATTAGTATTTCAAAGAAACATTTTCTGTAATCAAACATATAATAGAACTTTTTTCTGTCAGATGGATCGTGTCACATTTTGGTTGGATTTAAGGGAGGTAACTAGAATCATCACATACTCCGTAATTGTTAACGTTCTATTTATAGAACGAGTGTAAGTAAATGCATGTTTTCTCAATAAAACAAATATTATTTTGTATTAAAAATGTTCAAATTAGTCAGAATAATTTTCTATTATATCTACAGCTATTAAATTGATCAAATATAATTTAACAGATGAGTCCAAATTTGAGATGTTATGGAACCACAACAGTAAGGAGCAATTGCATTACTGTAAAAGTAATCCTGTTCAGCTGACTTTTCGGTCGAAATACATGTAAAGTTGTTCCATGAAGGTATAACAAAACAAGAATCAACTGTAATAGTCTACTAAATATATCGAATGAACTTGAGAAAAAAAAACAGTCATATTTTCATATCTTGGAATATTAAAAATTACTTTCACTGTTTTTTTAACATATAAGGCTATTCAAACACGTCCACCGGTTTTATTGGTGGATTCACCATACAAATAATGTATAGCGCCCCCTAGCGACCCACCACGAGCATGTTGATGTCAATGTATTTGATACAAGTGATATTTTTTTTTTCAATGTAAATGACCTTATAAAAGACAAATGAAAGAAAATGATGATAATGAAAAAAATATAAAATTTTATCACATGCATAGTACATCCTCGTAATGACTCTTGAGCAGAATTCGTGTTAGCCAATATTTACTATTTTATAGATGTTCCTTTAAAAAAAGGGGCGAGGGATGTAATGTTTTTAACCTTTTTTTTAAACAAAAGCAGATCATACTGTACTAAGATCCATTATTTAATTACTTTTTACAAAATAAAATTCACAAAAACTTCAACTAACATTTTTTATTAAAAATAATAAAACATGTGAATAATAGGAGAAAACCGGATGGGGCTCTCATTTAAAATTCTAATTGAATATACTGATGCCATTACCATAGAAAATTTGCATACACAAATGTATCAGAATTTAAAATTAACTTTATTCTTTTTAGAAGATCCTTTCCCTTAAATTAAATGGTCTTTCTTTGACTGTATATACTTTTGTCACAAAAGCAACATTCTAGTTGGGGTTTGAAATTTCTATATTTCTTGTGGTGATCAAAACAGAGAAAAATTGACTAGATGTACATGCTTCGTTTTTATTCTGATCTAGCTAAATCTGAAAGCACGACTGGAATAAGTCAACATTAACTGATGTCGAATGGTCACCATTTTTTTTCACACATGTTCATGTGTTGCAAAAAACATACATGTTTTTTACTACAGTCATTATTTTCTGCATTAGCCGCAGTATGGTGTGTAAATTCACATGGGTCAAATGACACATTACCATAGCTGTCAAAGTTTGCTGTTGTTAAATTTAAATCATTTGTTTCAAATGCACAGCTTGTATCTATGGTTGATTCATATTTTCTCAATTTTCTTTTACTTGATGTTGCTTCTGTATCGTGGGACATTTCGAGTGATTTTCTAAATCGAGCCTCCCACATTCTACAAATACAGTCATCATCTTTGAATGCATATGCATTTTTGACAAAAGTATAAAACAGTGGTTGATTTCGTCCCTGTGAGAGGTGCCAGTAGCGCTTAGTCACATCTTCTCGTTTACAGTTTATGCAAGGGCCTGGTGGTCTGCCTTCATGCACCCCTCAGGGCTTTCAAATTTTTTCAAATGTACCAGTACTTCACTATTTACAGGCAGTACTTTTTCTTAAAAATTTAAAAATTTTCATAAATATCTTATACAGTATGTGGCCAAAAGTATTGCCACATGTAAAAAAATCCCTATATAATCAACCAAAACCATATTTTTTCTAAAAATTATTGTGAAGTCATTTCTGGATAGATTTTAAAACATTTTACACCAAAACATTCAGAATTGTCTATATTTGACTGTTTATTTGCTCATTATGTTTATATGAGTGGTTTTTATTTGTACATAATTTAAACATAACAAATAAAAATTGACTTTGATTTTCCTATATATTTCAACTAAAAAAAATCCCAAAAATTAACAATCCTGTTTAAATTATGTACAAATAAAAACCACTCATATAAACACAATGAGCAAATAAACATGATGTACAACATTCTTTGAAATTAGGAGGTACCAATTATCATTTTAAGTGGGTACCTGGTACCGTCCCTTACTAAAAGTTTGACGTTGGTGACATATTTCAGAACAGGGGATGCATATAACCAAGTTCGGGTTGTAGTTGTGAACCCACGCGATTGACAGAATGGGATAAATGCATCGAATTTCTAGAAAATTTGCATTGTACATCAAAGTAGTGTGTTTTACCTCACATGCCTACCGTTATTCCCTTGTTTACATGTGTAAATATTGATTGTACGAGCAAAATGTGAGGAGCAAATTGTTCAACCTTGACTTTGTTTGGGTGACGTTGGAATATGAACTATTTTTCTTAAAGTGTTACGAGTGATGTACATTCCCTTTTACCCAATGAAGTGTAGATATTATTCTGTCCAAGGAACCAGTTTTAAATTTTTTTCATACATGGGAACTTTATTCTGTCAGATGCAAAAAGTGTAAACATACGCGACAAGAAAAAATTACGATTTTCCGAGGTAAAAAACAAAAACGTTATTTTTACATTCATCGCAGACCAATTTTATACCAGACTGAAAATCATGACCATTAATAAATATAAATGTGATTTTTAATCATATTTCAATCATTTTCATTGGTTTAATAGAAGAAAAACGTAGTTTTCCAAGTACGTATAATTGTTTGGGTTTGTGAAGCGTCATCTAGCGGAAAATATTTACGATTATCTCCCTTGGATTTTTAAATATTCCACGGACCGGAAAATTAGAATTTTTGTGAATCTGCTCTTCAACTGAGATAATATCACCCGCGCTGTACTAGTTAAGCTTCAATGTTTGCACCATCCAAGTTTTATAATTCAGTACCGTCATTAGGTTAACGTTAAGATACAAGCGTCTTTGTGATTCAAACGCACATGTAACCACTTATGGAACAGCAGCGTCACCAAACGGGAGAAGCGGTGAATGGTCCCTATTACGGAACATTTTCAAATCGAAACGGCCTAGGTCATCCAGTGTTTTTGGTTGTTCCGTTAATTGACCCGACTGAAATGTTACAATAATATTCCGTTTTTTCCAAAGATGCTTGAAATGACAACCGAAAAGGTGTTTCAATGCCGATGGTAAATATGTTTTGAGATTACTAAATGTTGTCATTCATCTGTAATATTAAAACTCATTCTAGACGGGAGACGTCTGTAATATTAAAACTCCTTCTAGACGGGTGACGTCTGTAATATTAAAACTCCTTCTAGACGGGAGACGTCTGTAATATTAAAACTCCTTCTAGACGGGAGACGTCTGTAATATTAAAACTCATTCTAGACGGGTGACGTCTGTAATATTAAAATTCATTCTAGACGGGAGACGTCTGTAATATTAAAACTCATTCTAGACCGGAGACGTCTGTAATATTAAAACTCCTTCTAGACGGGAGACGTCTGTAATATTAAAACTCCTTCTAGACGGGAGACGTCTGTAATATTAAAACTTCTTCTAGACGGGAGACGTCTGTAATATTAAAACTCCTTCTAGACGGGAGACGTCTGTAATATTAAAACTCCTTCTAGACGGGAGACGTCTGTAATATTAAAACTCCTTCTAGACGGGAGACGTCTGTAATATTAAAACTCCTTCTAGACGGGAGACGTCTGTAATATTAAAACTCATTCTAGACCGGAGACGTCTGTAATATTAAAATCTTTCTAGACGGGAGACGTCTGTAATATTAAAACTCCTTCTAGACGGGAGACGTCTGTAATATTAAAACTCCTTCTAGACGGGAGACGTCTGTAATATTAAAACTCCTTCTAGACGGGAGACGTCTGTAATATTAAAACTCATTCTAGACCGGAGACGTCTGTAATATTAAAACTCCTTCTAGACGGGAGACGTCTGTAATATTAAAACTCATTCTAGACGGGTGACGTCTGTAATATTAAAATTCATTCTAGACGGGAGACGTCTGTAATATTAAAACTCATTCTAGACCGGAGACGTCTGTAATATTAAAACTCCTTCTAGACGGGAGACGTCTGTAATATTAAAACTCCTTCTAGACGGGAGACGTCTGTAATATTAAAACTCCTTCTAGACGGGAGACGTCTGTAATATTAAAACTCATTCTAGACGGGAGACGTCTGTAATATTAAAATCTTTCTAGACGGTAGACGTCTGTAATATTAAAACTCCTTCTAGACGGGAGACGTCTGTAATATTAAAACTCATTCTAGACCGGAGACGTCTGTAATATTAAAACTCATTCTACACAATCAATGTGTTAACATATTTCCAAGCCTACTGAAAGATCCATGCTCTAAATTATAAAATACCACACACTGGAGGACAAAGTCATTATAAATGTCTGCACACAGATTCGCATATCATACACGATATTATGCAATTATTGACTTTGTTGAGGTTAATATAAGGATCTATCGTACCAAGATATATGATATTTGCCCAGGCCGAAGCCGAGGTAAATATCATATACCTTGGAACGATAGATCCTTATATTAATCGAAATGAAAGTCAGTAATTGTTTTATTACATGAAACTGTTATTAATGTCCTCTGTGTCATGTTCTATAAATTGACATTAAACATTACATGCGTTTTTTTTGTGTGTGTACATTTTAATGGTAACAAAGAAAGATTTATTCACACTGCAAAGATTAATTTAGATCGTTCCAGAGGAGCCTTTGGAACGTTATATTAACATCACGTGACGCTAAAATCAAAAGTATGGTTTTCCCGAATTTAGCGTCACGTGAGGTTAATATTATACAATTATAGTCTTTTGTTGAGGTCAATACGAGTTTTTATGGACTTTAAAATCGATATTCACCGAAACCTTTAGACTGAGGTGAATATTGATTTCTAAGGTCCATAAAAACTCGTATTGACCGATACAAAAGACTGTTATTGTTTTAATGCATTAAAATGAAAAGTGAAAGCGAAACCAAGTCAATATGAAATTAATCACTTCATTATGACGTCATACATAATGCAATGGAAAGTAAAAGTGAAAGCGAGTCAGTACGAGTTTAAATCAAACAATATCAAATTTTACGGAATGTCAGGTGAGAGCATGATAGCCATTTATCATTTATCCTCCCATAAAAACACGAGGAACCCATGAATCATTTATCCTTCCATAAAAACACGAGGAACTAATTTCTCATTTATCCTTCCATAAAAACACTAGGAACTCATTTATCATTTATCGTCCCAAAACAACACAAGAAACTCATTTATCATTTATCCTCCCATAAAAACACGAACAACTCATTCATCATTTATCCTCCCATATAAACACGAGGTAGTCATTTATTATTTATCCTCCTCAAAACACTCACGCGGAACTCATTTATCATTTATCCTTCCATAAAACACGAGGAACTCATTGATCATTTATCCCCCTTAAAAACAATAGGAACTCATTTATCATTTATCCCTCCATGAAAACACAAGGAACTCATTTATCATGTATCCTTCCATAAAAATAAGAGGAAATCATTTATCATTTTTCTTTCCATAAAACTCGATAAACTCATTTATCATTTATCCTTCAATAAAAACACCTGGTACTCATTTATCATTTATCCTCCATCAAAACACGAGGTATTCATTTATCATTTATCTTTCCATAAAAACACGAGGTGCTCATTTATTATCTATCCTTCCATAAAAACACGAGGAACTCATTTATCATTTATCCTTCCATAAAAAACAAGAAACTCATTGATCATTTACCGTTCCATAAAACACGAGGTGCTCATTTATCATTTATCCTTCCATAAAATCACGAGGAACTCATTTATCATTTATCGTCCCATAAAAACACGAGGAAATCATTTATCATTAATCGCCCCATAACGACACAATAAACTCATTTATCATTTATCCTCCCATAAAAACACGAGGAACTCAGTTATCATTTATCCTATCATACAACCTCGAGGAACTCATTTATCATTTATCCTTCCATAAAAACACGTGGTACTCAGTTATCATTTGTCCTTCCATAAAAACACGAGGTACTAATTTATCATTTATCTTTCCATAAAAACACGAGGAATTCATTAATCATTTATCCTTCCATAAAACACGAGGAACCCATTTATCATTTATCGTCCTATAACAACACAAGAAACTCATTTATCATTTATCCCCCCATAAAAAGACGAGGAACTCATTTATCATTTATTTTTTCATAAAAACACGAGGATCTCATTTATCATTTATCGTCCTATAACAACACAAGAAACTCATTTATCATTTATCCCCCCATAAAAAGACGAGGAACTCATTCATCATTTATCGTCCTATAAAAACACAAGAAACTCATTTATCATTTATCCTCCCATAAAAAGACGAGGAACTCATTCATATCAACACAAGAAACTCATTTATTTTTTATCCACCCTTAAAAACACGAGGAACTCATTTATCATTTATCCTTCCATAAAAACACGAGGAACTCATTTATCATTTATCCTCCCATAAAACTCGACAAACACATTGATCATTTATCCTTGCATGAAAACACGTGGTGCTCATTTATAATTTATCCTTTCATAAAACTCGAGAAACTCATTTATTATTTATCCTTCCATAAAAACACGTGGTGCTCATTGATTATTTATCCTTCCATAAAAAAGCAAGGTACTCAATTATCATTTATCCTTCCGTAAAATCACCAGGTACTCATTTATCATTTATCCTCCCATAAAAACACGAAAAACTCACCTATCATCTAAAAAAAACACACTAGGTACTCAGTTATCATTTATCCTGCCATAACAACACAAAGAACTCATTTATCATTTATCATCCCATAAAACTCGAGAAACACATTGATCATTTATCCTTCCATGAAAACACATGGTACTCATTTATAATTTATCCTTTCATAAAACTCGAGAAACTCATTTATTATTTATCCTTCCATAAAAACACGTGGCGCTCATTGATCATTTATCCTTCCATAAATACATGAGGTACTCATTTATCATTTATCTTTGCATAAAAACACAAGGTACTCATTTATTATTTATCCTTCCATAAAAAAGCAAGGTACTCAATTATCATTTATCCTTCCGTAAAATCACCAGGTACTCATTTATCATTTATCCTCCCATAAAAACACAAAAAACTCATCTATCATCTAAAAAAAACACACTAGGTACTCAGTTATCATTTATCCTGCCATAATAAAACAAGAAACTCAGTTATTATTTATTCTCCCATAAAAACACGAGGAACTCATGATATCATTTATCATTGATCTTCCCATACAAACTCTAGGAACTCATTTATCATTTATCTTTCTATCAAACTCGAGAAGCTCATTTATCATTTATCCTCCCATAACAACACAGGAAACTCATTTATCATTTATCCTTCCATAAAAACACGAGGTACTCATTTATCATTTATCCTCCCATTACAACACAAGGAACTCATTTATCATTTATCCTCCCATTTATCATTTATGCTACATAAAAACACGTGGAACTCATTTATCGTTCCATTAAACTCGAGAAACTCATTTATCATTTATCCTTCCATAAAAACACGTGGTACTCATTTATCATTTATCCTTCCAAAAAAACACGAGGTAGTCATTTATCATTTATTCTTCCATAAAAACACGAGGAACTCATTTATCATCTAAAAAAACCACGAGGTACTCATTTATGATTTATCCTCCCATAACGACACAAGGAACTCATTTATCATTTATCCTCCCATGAAACCCGAGAAACTCATTTATCATTTATCCTACATAAAAACACATGGAACTGATTTATTGTTCCATTAAACTCGAGAAACTCATTTATCATTTATCCTCCCATAAAACACGAGGTACTCATTTATCATTTATCCTCCCATAAAAACACGAGGAACGCATTGATCATCTAAAAAAAACCACGAGGTACTCATTTATGATTTATCCTCCCATAACAACAGAAGGAACTCATTAATAATTTATCCTACCATAACACCACAAGGAACTCATTTATCATTTATCCACCCTTAAAAACACGAGGAACTCGTATATCATTTATCCTTCCATAAAAACACGAGGCACTCATTTATTATTTATCATCCCATATCAACACAAGAAACTAATTTATTATTTATCCTCCCATAAAAATACGAGGTAATCATTTATCATTTATCCTCCCATAAAACACGAGGAACTCCTTTATCATTTATCCTTCCAAAAAAACACGAGATACTCATTTATCATTTATCATCCCATAAAACTCGAGAAACTCATTGCTCATTTATCCTTCCATAAAAACATATTGTACTCATTTATCAGTTATCCTTCCATAAAACTCGAGAAACTCGTTTATTATTTATCCTTCCATAAAAACACGTGGTGCTCATTGATCATTTATGCTTCCATAAAAACATGAGGTACTCATTTATCATATATCTTTGCATAAAAACACAAGGTACTCATTTATTATTTATCCTTCCATAAAAAAGCAAGGTACTAATTTATCATTTACCCTTCCATAAAATCACCAGGTACTCATTTATCATTTAACCTCCCACAAAAACAGGAAAAACTCATCTATCATCTAAAAAATACACACTAGGTACTCATTTATCATTTATCCTGCCACAACAACACAAGGAACTCATTTATCATTTATCATCCCATAACAACACAAGAAACTCATTTATCATTTATCCTTCCAAAAAACACGAGGTACTCATTTATCATTTATCCTCCCATAACAAAACAAGGAACCCATTTATCATTTGTCTTCCCATAAAACTCGAGAAACTCATTTATCATTTATCTTTCCATAAAAACACGTGGTACTCATTGATCATTGATCCTTCCATAAAAACATGAGGTACCCATTTATCATTTATCTTTGCAAAAAAACACAACGTACTCATTTATTATTTATCCTTCCATAAAAAAGCATAGTACTCATTTATCATTTATCCTTCCATTAAAACACCAGGTACTCATTTATGATTGATCCTCTCATAAAAACACGAGAAACTCATCTATAATCTAAAAAAAAAACCGAAGTACTCATTTATCATTTATCCTGCCATAACAACACAAGGAACTCATTTATCATTTTTCCTCCCATAACAACACAAGAATCTCATTTATCATTTATCCTTCCAAAAAACACGAGGTACTCATTTATCATTTATCCTCCCATAACAAAACAAGGAACTCATTTATCATTTATCTTCCCATAAAACTCGAGAAACTCATTGATCATTTATCCTTCCATGAAAACACATGGCACTCATTTATAATTTATCATTCCATTAAACTCGAGAAACTCATTTATCATTTATCTTTCCATTTATTCTCCCATCAAAACACGAGGAACTCATTTATCATCCCTTACAAACTCGAGAAACTCATTTATAATTTATCTTTCTATAAAACTCGAAAAGCTCATTTATCGTTTATCTTCCCATAACAACGCAAGAAACTCATTTATCATTTATCCTTCCACAAAAACACGAGGTACTCATTGATCATTTATCCTCCCATAACAACATAAGGAACTCATTTATCATTTATTTTCCAATAAAACTCGAGAAACTCATTTATCATTTATCCTTCCATGAAAACACGTGGTACTCATTTATCATTTATCTTTCCATAAAACTCGAGAAATTCATTTATCATTTATCCTTCCATAAAAACACGTGGTGCTCATATATCATTTATCCTTCCATACAAATACGAGGTACTCATTTATTATTTATTCTTCAATAAAAACACAAGGAACTCTTTTATCATTTATCCTTCCATAAAAACACCAGGCACTCATTTATCATTTATCCTCCAATAAAAACACGAGGAACTCATCTATCATCTAAAAAAACACACGAGGTACTCATTTATCATTTATCCTGCCATAACAACACAAGAAACTCAGTTATTATTTATTATCCCATAAAAACCCGAGGAACTCATTTATCATTTATCGTCAAATACAAACTCTAGGAACTCATTTATCATTTATCTTTCTATCAAACTCGAAAAGCTCATTTATCATTTTCCTCCCATAACCGCAAAGGAAACTCATTTATCATTTATCCTTCCATATAAACACAAGATCCTCATCTATCATTTATCCTCCCATAACAACACAAGGAACTCATTTATCATTTATCCTCCAATGAAACTCGAGAAACTCATTTATCATTTATCCTTGCATAAAAACACGTGGAACTCATTTATCATTTATCCTTCCATAAAAACAGGAGGTACTCATTTATCATTTATCCTTCAGTAAAAACACGAGGTATTCATTTATCATTTATCCTCCCATTAAAACACGATGAACTCATTTATCATCTAAAAAAAAACACGAGGTACTCATTTATCATTTATCCTCCCATAACAGAAGGAACTCATTAATCATTTATCCTCCCATAACACCACAAGGAACTCATTTATCATTTGTCCACCCTTAAAAACACGAGGAACTTATTTATCATTTATATTTCCATAAAAACACGAGGTATTCATTTATCATGTATCGTCCCATATCAACACAAGAAACTCATTTATTATTTATACTCCCATAAAAACACGAGGTACTCATTTATCATTTATCCTCCCATAAAAGCACGAGGAACTCATTTATCATCTAAAAAAAAACACGAGGTACTCATTTATCATTTATCCTCCAATAACAACAGAAGGAACTCATTTATCATTTATCCTCCCTTAAAAACAGGAGAAACTCATTTATCATTTATTCTTCCATAAAAATTCGAGGAACTTATTTATCATTTATCCTTCCATAAAGACACGAGGAACTTATTTATCATTCATCGTCCCATAAAAACACAAGAAGCTGATTTATCATTTATCCTCCCATAAAAACAGGAGGTTCTCATTTAGTATTTATCCTCCGATAAAAACACGAGGATCTCATTTAGCATTTATCCTCCCATTTTCACAGTTTTCCGGTTGTTGACTGATCTTGTCTGTTTATATACTTATGAGGTTTGACTTTCCCTTTGTTAGATTGTTCGGAGTTCGGCAATTTTGTTATTACCCTTATTCAAACTCGAGGAACTCCTTCATCATTTATCCTTCCATAAAACTCGAGAAACTCATTTATCATTTATCCTTCCATAAAAACACGTGATGCTCATTGATCATTTATCCTTCCATACAAATACGAGGTACTCATTTATTAGTTATCCTTCCATAAAAAAGCATGGTACTCACGTATCATTTATACTTCCATAAAAACACCAGGAACTCATTTATCATTTATCCTCCCAAAAAACACGAGGAACTCATCTATAATCTAAAAAAGAAACACGGGGTATTCATTTATCATTTATCCTGCCATAACAACACAAGGAACTCATTTATCATGTTGTTATAACACAAGAATCTCATTTATCATGTATCCTTCCAAAAAACACGAGGTACTCATTTATCATTTATCCTCCCATAACAAAACAAGGAACTCATTTATCATTTATCATCCAATAATACAAGAATTTTTTTTATTATTTATTCTCCCATAAAAACACGAGAAACTCATTTATCATTTATCATCCCTTACAAACTCGAGGAACTCATTTATAATTTATCTTTCTATCAAATTCGAAAAGCTCATTTATCATTTATCCTCCCATAACAACACACTAAACTTATTTATCATTTATCCTTCCACAAAAACACGAGGTACTCATTTATCATTTATCCTCCCATAACAACACAAAGAACTCATTTATCATTTATCATTTATCTTCCCATAAATATTGAGAAACTCATTTAGCATTTATTCTTCCATGAAAACACGTGGTACTCATTTATCAGTTATTCTTCCATAAAACTCGAGAAACTCATTTATCATTTATCCTTCCATAAAACACGTGGTGCTCATTGATCATTTATCTTTCCATAAAAACACAAGGTACTCATTTATTATTTATCCTTTCATAAAAAAGCAAGGTACTCATTTATCATTTATCCTTCCATAAAAACAACAGGTACTCATTTATCATTTATCCTCTCATAAAAACACGAGGAACTCATCTATCATGAAAAAAAAAACACACGAGGTACTCATTTATCATTTATCCTCCCATAACAATGCAAATAACTCATTTATCATTCATCTTCCCATAAAACTCGAGAAACTCATTTATCATTTATCCTTCCATGAAAACACGTGGTACTCATTTATCATTTATTCTTCCATAAAACACGAGAAATGCATTTATCATTTATCCTTCCATAAAAACACGTGGTGCTCATTGATCATTTATCCTTCCATAAAAACATGAGGTACTCATTTATAATTTATCTTTGCATAAAAACACAAGGTACTCATTTATCATTTATCTTTCCATACAAACACGAGGTACCCATTTATCATTTATCCTCCCATAAAAACACGAGGAACTCATTTATCATCTAAAAAAAACCACGAAGTACTCATTTATCATTTATCCTGCCATAACAACAGAAGGACCTCATTTATCATTTATCCTGCCTTAAAAACAGAAGGAACTCATTTATCATTTATCCTTCCATAAAAATACGAGGAAGTCATTGATCATTTGTCCTCCCATAGAAACTAGAAGAACTCATTTATCATTTATCCTTCCATAAAAACACGAGGTACTCATTTATCATTTATATTTCAATAAAAACACGAGGTATTCATTTATCATGTATCGTCCCATATCAACACAAGAAACTCATTTATTATTTATCCTTCCATAGTAACACGAGGTACTCATTTATCATTTATCCTCTCATCAAAACACGTGGAACTCATTTATCATTTATCCTCCCATATCAACACAAGAAACTCATTTATCATTTATCGTCCAACAACAAGAAAACAAACTCATTTATTATGTATCCTTCCATAAAAACACGAGGTACTCATTTATCATTTATATTTCCATAAAAACACGAGGTACTCATTTATCATTTATCGTCCCATATCAACACAAGAAACTCATTTATTATTTATCCTCCGATCAAAACACAAGAAACTCATTTATCATGTATCCTTCCATAAAAACACGTGGTACTCATTTATCATACAAACACGAGGAACTCATTTATCATTTATCGTCCCATAACAAAACAAAACAGATTTATCATTTATCCTTCCATAAAAACACGAGGTACCCATTTATCATTTATCCTTCCATAAAAATACGAGGAACTCATTTATCATTTATCCTCCCATACAAACTCGAGGAACTCATTTATCATTTATCTTTCCATAAAGCTCGAGAAACTCATTTATCATTTATCCTTCCATAAAAACACGTGGGTACTCATTTATCATTTATCCTTCCATAAAAACACGAGGTACTCATTTATCATTTATCTTTCCATAGAAACACGAGGTTTCTTTATCAGTTATCCTCGCATAACAACACAAGGAACTCATTGATCATTTATCCTCCCATAAAAAAAGATGAGGTACTCATTTATTATTTATCCTCCCATAAAAACATTACGGTTTTCACAGTTTTCCGGTTGTTGACTGATTTTGTCTGTTTATATAATTATGAGTTTTGACTTTCTCTTTGTAAGATTGTTCGGAGTTCGGTAATTTTGTTATTACCCTTATTTACTATAACCATGCCCAATGTCACTGCTGGTGGAAAAAAATTTCCCCGAGGTCATTGCAACTTGGTAGCTTTACTTAAGCATTTGTGAATAACGAAATTAACGACAACATACCGGCTAGGACGTCACCCGGGTTAACAAGGTCCTCATTTGCTACTACACGGAACAGGGTAGCAAATGATATATGTGTTCCACGGAAAATCCTACGGGATACCCCCGATTTGTCTTACGTTCAGCCAGAGGGTAATTATTATTTCAAAACTTCAGATTCGTACCAAATTTTAAAGTATTGTTCTATTAATATTTCGGACTGTCTTAAATCTCCAGGTACTTGTGACTCTTCTCCATGCATTACTACTTGCAAAATAAAAACTGACAAAAATAATACTTGTAAAACATGCGTCATGCTAATAACTTCTCCTGAATTTACAAGTAATTTAACTGGAAAAACATACTACACCAAATCGTTTGACCCTCTGGACTGTTCTACTAAAAATGTCATTTACGACATAGAATGTACACTCTGTGGACTTTTGTATGTTGGCGAAACTCGTCAAACATTGCGAAGTAGGATGAGCCAACATCGATATGATGCAAAAGATCCCAAATATAGGATTTTGTATAATCATTTCAATCAACCGGGTCATGACCGCTGTTTGACGTTGAAAGTTCGAATCATCGAGAAGATTTACCATCATACAAACAGTCCTATACTTAGTACACCTTACCGTACCGATAGAGTTGTTTTGGATAAAAGAATCAGGCACTGCAATGCCTTACGGTTGCAATGATAACATCAAAGGAGTGGGAAATTTGTCAAGTCCTGGATGCAACGAAATCAACGTGATGAGCCTTTTTAAAACTATTCCAAGAACTAAGCGTAGCCATGGTCATAAAAGAATTCAACATCCTAATGTTAAAAAGTCCTCTAAACCAAGAACGTTACAAGATACGCTTAATGATTTACTTTCTAATATACAGAAACCTCTTGGAATTCATCATATTCGTACAATCTTATTTTCACTACCTGTAAACTACCTCAAAGATCTTAGGGATTTTGGACTTGACAAAGGAAGCGTAGATCCTTTTTCTCCTAAGTACAGATTGTCTAGTATTATATGTGACGTGGCGTCCTTTCGTCTTTTTAAACCAGTTCGATCTGAACCTCTTCATGATAACAACAGAAAATTCCTCCATATTCCGTTTGCTAAGAAAGGAATCGATGCTATTAACATCAGCAACATTCTTAATAGAAAAGAGGTCGTAAAAGAAATTCCACCATATTTCAAAAATCAATCTGTTCCCATTGTCTCCTATAGCTACACTAACAGCATTGGCCTTAAAATTTTCAACTACAAAGAAGCATTGCAAGATATTAACATAGAAGAGTACCTTAAGAACCCTCTGACTTGTGACTGCTCCCACTCTCCTTTTCAATACAACCCATTTGGACATGTAATCACTGGTGATCTGAATATCATTCAACATGAGAGTCTCCGAAAGGTGATTTCTCATGGTCCTAAATTCAGAGAACCTCAACACATCAATTGGAAACATAATTTCAAGATAATTATGGATGCTGTTGAAGATTATGCCAGAAGGTGGATAAAGAGAAAAGTAGACCAAGATCCTGATTTAGAGTCCTTGTCAGACTGGGTTAGAACAATTAGGTCTCTAGTACAAGATCGGATTCACAAACTCAAAAAATGTGTTAATAGTCGACCTAAGTCTGTATTTAAAGACCAAGAAGCTGTTAAGTGTCTTTCCTCTCTTCATGACAAATATGTTATCGTTCCTGCGGACAAGGCTTCCAACAATATCGTGTTTGTATGTAAATCATATTACTTCGAATGTCTAATCAAGGAATTAGGCATAAATAGCAACACCTCTAGTAATACCACATACAAACCAACTTCGTTCGACAAAGATGAAATCCTAGCTAACCACAGATCATTCATGACCTCTTTAAATATTCCCTCTGGTAAAGAGTCTGAGGATTTACCCTATTTATATTGGATACCTAAACTCCATAAGACACCATACAAAGAAAGGTACATAGCGGGATCATCAACTTGTTCGACGAAAGAATTGTCTATTCACCTGAGAAAGATTCTGTCTGCAGTAAAAGAGGGACAACAGAAATATTATTAAACTGTTTACTCGCGTAGTGGCATAAATCACATGTGGATTTTGAAAAACTCTAAAGATCTTTTGGATAACCTGAAATCAAGATCTTTCTCTCAGGTATCCTCCATCAAAATTTTGATTTTTCAACTCTATATATCACCCTACCGCATGACAAATTAAAAACCCGCTTAAAAGAAACAATTCATAAAGCTTTCAGTCATAGAAACTATGGCTCAAAATTTGTTGTGTTAGGCTACAATTCCACATATTTTTCAAACAAAATTCAAAAAGGTAAAACATGCTACTCCGAAGAACAAGTGATCAGTATGCTGGAGTTCCTCATCGATAACATATTTGTCTCCTTTGGAGGGACACTGTTTCAGCAGGTCGTCGGCATACCAATGGGTACGAATTGTGCCCCTCTTCTAGCCGATTTATTTTTATACTCATATGAGTCGGAGTTTCTTCAAAAGCTTGTAAAAGATAAGAAGATTCATGAGGCTAGAGCCTTTAATTTCACATACAGGTATATTGATGACGTTTTATCTATCAATAATTCTAGATTTGCAGAATTTCTTCCATTGATATATCCTCTAGAGCTGGAAGTTAAAGAGACCACAGATACAGCTTCGTTCGCATCATTTTTAGACTTATACCTCGAATTTGACGACAGTGGTCAACTCAGTACTAATATTTATGATAAGCGGGACGACTTCAATTTTAAAATCATAAATTTTCCAAACATGTGCAGCAATATACCAGCTTCTCCTGCATATGGTGTTTACATCTCGCAATTGATTCGCTATGCAAGGGCCAGTAGCAATTATTCTGATTTCCTGAAACGTCATCTTCATCTGAGAAACAGGCTACTGGACCAGGGCTATAAAAAGATTCGCCTTATTCGATCTCTTAAAAAGTTTATATTCCGATACCAAGATCTTGTAGAAATATATTCCGTCTCTGCAGAAAAAATTATAAGCGATGCATTTTCATATAGTGAAAATGTATAAAGATAAAGAAGTCAAAAAATGTCAAGGATATTTTTTTTGTCAATGTGTGACGTAAAAATATTATTGACATTTACGTCACCGAATATGGTACTGCTTTGACAACTATTTTACCTATTTTGTTCCTGTATTTAAATACTGTTATAGTGACAGCCGGAACCTTTGAACCGTAATGAGAGCGGGAGGTTTGGCGCCTTAAAATCTGATTCAACCCACCATTTCTTTAGAAATGCCTGTACCAAGTCAAGGTCATTACGGTTTTCACAGTTTTCCGGTTGTTGACTGATTTTGTCTGTTTATATAATTATGAGTTTTGACTTTCCCTTTGTAAGATTGTTCGGAGTTCGGTAATTTTGTTATTACCCTTATTTAGCATTGATCCTCCCATACAAACTCGAGGAACTCATTCATCATTTATCCTTCCATAAAAACACGTGGTGCTCATTTATCATTTATCCTTCCATAAAAACACGAGGTACTCATTTATCATTTATCCTTCCATAAAAACACAAGGTACTCATTTATTATTTATCCTTCGATAAAAAAGCAAGATACTCATTTATTATTTATCCTTCCATAAAAACACCAGGTACTCATTTATCATTTATCGTCCCATCACAACAC
This sequence comes from Bathymodiolus septemdierum, assembly GCA_963383655.1. Taxonomy (NCBI): domain Eukaryota; kingdom Metazoa; phylum Mollusca; class Bivalvia; order Mytilida; family Modiolidae; genus Bathymodiolus; species Bathymodiolus septemdierum. Next base: position 44,901,318 of record OY726528.1, on the reverse strand, counting down.
AAGAAACTCATTTATTATTTATTCTCCCATAAAAACACGAGGAACTCATTTATCATTTATCGTCCCATACAAATTCGAGGAACTCATTTATAATTTATCTTTCTATAAAATGAACGAACGCGACTACGTGACCGACCACTAATTGCGAGAGGACAACAAAATTACAAAGTCGAACAGAGGCAGGTCCGTTTCAGCTAGGCCAGGAGGTATAGTGAACATTCCGCTGACGAACAAACATTTTTCATATCAATTAAATATATGTTGTCTTAATGTGTGTGGACACGTGTCAAAATTGTTAAATCCAGATTTTACTTCTTTGATTGAAAATTATGATATACTTGTTTTTCAGGAAACAAAAACGGATGAATTTGATCAGTTATTATTGCCAAAATATTACAGTTTTAGAGAAAAACATAGAACAAAATTCCCCAAAAAGTCCGGTGGGATAATTATTGTTTTTAAAAATTATTTAGAACCTTTTTTACATTTTCCAGACACCGAGTCTGATTATGTTCAGTGGCTAAAACTTTCTAAAAAGATACTTAACTTGAATACTGACCTTTTAATGGGTTGTGTGTATATCCCTCCCGGAGAACACGAAATATTCATCTACTGATGCATTTTCTGATATTGAGAATGAAATGTTTAACTTAGTAAAAAATGGTGAACATGTAAGCTTGCTTGGTGATTTTAATGCCAAAAGTGGTAGACTTTCAGATTATGTAAAACCTGATGAGGAGTTACTAGATATTTTTGATTTATATGAAGATATTGATCTGATTAGCTATATGTATGACTATGAAAATTTATTGAGAGCAAATATCCCATTAGATAGAAAAAGTCATTGCACCGGAAAACCAAATACATATGGTCATTGCCTTCTAGATTTTTGTAAAGAAAATAATATATATATAGTAAACGGTCAAGTGGGTAAAGATGGTCTCGTAGGAGAACGTACATGTAAGGATACTTCTCTTGTGGATTATTTTTTAGCTTCCTCCAAATTATTTTCAAACATTTCTGAATTTGAAGTTCTTAAATTCTCACCAATGTTTTCAGATGTACATATACAATTACATATTACCCTAAAGTGTACCGGGAAAGTAGTCGGTAAACGTGACTAAACTGATAGATCCCCAAAACCAGAGAGAGCGGCAAATTGGGACCCTAATAAGCGCGAAGACTGTATTGATTGTTTTATCCAGGACAACAGACATATGTGAAATGACTAACTTGCTAGACATCCAACATAAAAATGGACAACAAGTAACTGTAGAAAATATCAACTCAGTGGTTGATCAAATTGGTAAACTATATGACGACACTGCAAAAAGCACTTTGGGGTTAAGACATAACAGAAATTCCCATACCGGACGTGGTTCAACAAGAAATACTTACCGAGAACAAAAACCGTGGTTTGACGATAATTGTAAAAAGAAAAGAGCAAATTTTCACAAAGCTAGAAAAGTTGATAATCTGTTCAAGAACGATATTAATCGTGACCAACTTAATAAAACAAGTCGTGAATTTAAGCGCCCATTGAATAATGGTTTCATGAATTATCAAAACAAAATCGCCAAAGATATTACAACACAAGGAAGTCATTTATCATTTATCATCCCAAAAAAACACAAGAAACTCATTGATCATTTATCCTTCCATAAAAACACGAGGTACTCATTTATCATTTATCTTTCCATAAAACTCGAGAAACTCATTTATCATTTATCCTCCAATACAAACACGAGGAACTCATTTATCATTTATCGTCCCATAACAACAAAACAAACTCATTTACAATTTATCCTTCCATAAAAACACGAGGTACTCATTTATCATTTATCTTTCCATAAAAACACGAGGTGCTCATTTATCATTTATCCTCGCATAACAACACAAGGAACTCAATTATTATTCATCTTCGCATAAGAACACAAGGAACACATTTATCATTTATCCTCCCATAAATACACAAGGAACTCATTTATCATTCATCGTCCCATAACAACACAAGAAGCTCATTTATCATTTATCTTCCCATAAAAACTCGAGAAACTCATTGATCATTTATACTTCCATAAAAACACAAGATGCTCATTCATCATTTATCCTTCCATAAAGACACGAGGTACTCATTTATCATTTAACTTTCCATAAAAACACAAGGTACTCATTTATTTTTGTATCCTTCAATAAAAATGTAAGGTACTCATTTATCATTTATCCTCCAATACAAACACGAGGAACTCATTTATCATTTATCGTCCCATAAAAACACGAGGTATTCATTTATCATTTATCCTTCCATAAAAATACGAAGAACTCATCTATCATTTATCCTCCCATACAAACTCGATGAACTCATTTATCATTTATCTTTCCATCAAGCTCGAAAAACTCATTTATCATTTATCCTTCCATAAAATAACGTGGTACTCATTTATCATTTATCCTGCCATAAAAACACGAGTTGCCCATTTATCATTTATCCTCGCATAACAACACACGGAACTCATTTATCATTTATCCTCCCATAAATACGCAAGGAACTCATTTATCATTCATCGTCCCATAACAACACAAGAAGCTCATTTATCATTTATCATCCCATAAAAATTCGAGAAACTCATTGATCATTTATACTTCCATAAAAACACGTGATGCTCATTTATCATTTATCCTTCCATAAAGACACGAGGTACTCATTTATCATTTAACTTTCCATAAAAACACAAGATACTCATTTATTTTTGTATCCTTCAATAAAAATGTAAGGTACTCATTTATCATTTATCCTCCAATACAAACACGAGGAACTCATTTATCATTAATCGTCCCATAAAAACACGAGGAACTCCTTTATCATTTATTCTTCCATAAAAACACGAGGTACTCATTTATCATTTATCCTTCCATAAAAATACGAAGAACTCATCTATCATTTATCCTCCCATACAAACTCGATGAACTCATTTATCATTTATCTTTCCATCAAGCTCGAAAAACTCATTTATCATTTATCCTTCCATAAAAACACGTGGTACTCATTTTCATTTATCCTGCCATAAAAACACGAGTTGCTCATTTATCATTTATCCTCGCATAACAACACAAGGAACATATTTATCATTTATCCTCCCATAAATACACGAGGACCTCATTTATCATTCATCGTCCCATAACAACACATGAAGCTCATTTATCATTTATCCTCCCATGCAAACTCGAGGAACTCATTTATCATTTATATTTCCATAAAAATACGTGGGACTCATTTATCATTTATCCTCCCAAAAATACACGAGGAACACATTTATCATTTATCCTTCCATAAAACTCGAGAAACTCATTTATCATTTATCCTTCCATAAAAACACGTGGTGCTCATTTATCATTTATCCTTCCATAAAAACATTAGGTACTCATTTTATCATTTATCCTTCCATAAAAACACAAGGTACTCATTTTATCATTTATCCTTCCATAAAAACACAAGGTACTCATTTATTATTTATCCTTCCATAAAAAAGCAAGATACTCATTTATTATTTATCCTTCCATAAAAACACGAGGTACTCATTTATCGTCCCATAAAAACACGAGGTACTCATTTATCATTTATCCTCGCATAACAACACAAGGAACTCACTTATCATTTATCCTCTCATAAAAACACGAGGAACACACTTATCATTTCTCCTTCCATAAAACACGAGGTACTCATTTATCATTTATCCTTCCATAAAACTCGAGAAACTCATTTATCATTTATCCTTCCATAAAAACACGTGGTGCTCATTTATCATTTATCCTTCCATAAAAACACTAGGTACTCATTTTATCATTTATCCTTCCATAAAAACACAAGGTACTCATTTATTATTTATCCTTCCATAAAAAAGCAAGATACTCATTTATTATTTATCCTTCCATAAAAACACGAGGTACTCATTTATCGTCCCATAAAAACACGAGGTACTCATTTATCATTTATCCTCGCATAACAACACAAGGAACTCACTTATCATTTATCCTCTCATAAAAACACGAGGAACACACTTATCATTTCTCCTTCCATAAAACACGAGGTACTCATTTATCATTTATCCTTCCATAAAACTCGAGAAACTCATTTATCATTTATCCTTCCATAAAAACACGTGGTGCTCATTTATCATTTATCCTTCCATAAAAACACTAGGTACTCATTTTATCATTTATCCTTCCATAAAAACACGAGGAACACATTTATCATTTATCCTCCCATAAAAACACGGGGATTTCATTTAGCATTTATCCTCCCATACAAAGTCGAGGAACTCATTTATCATTTATCCTTCCATAAAACTCGAGAAACTCATTTATCATTTATCCTTCCATAAAAACACGTGGTGCTCATTTATCATTTATCCTTCCATAAAAACACAAGGTACTCATTTATTATTTATCCTTCCATAAAAAAGCAAGATACTCATTTATTATTTATCCTTCCATAAAAACACCAGGTACTCATTTATCGTCCCATAAAAACACGAGGTATTCATTTATCATTTATCCTCCTATAACAGCACAAAAAACGCATTGATCATTTATCCTTCCATAAAAACACGAGGTACTCATTTATCGTTTATCGTCCTATAACAACACAAGGAACTCATTTATCATTTATCCTCCCATAAAACTCTAGAAGCTCATTTATCATTTATCCTCCCATGCAAACTCGAGGAACTCATTTATCATTTATATTTCCATAAAAATACGTGGAACTCATTTATCATTTATCCTCCCAAAAATACACGAGGAACACATTTATCATTCATCGTCGCAAAACAACACAAGAAGCTGATTTATCATTTATCCTCCCATAAAAACACGAGGTACTCATTTATTACTTATCCTCCCATAAAAAAAACGTGGTGCTCATTTATCATTTATCTTTCCATAAAAACACAAGGTACTCATTTATGATTTATCCTCCCATAAAAACAAGAAGAATTATTATATCATCTAAAAAAAACACCACGAGGTACTCATTTATCATTTATCATGCCATACCAACACAAAGAACTCATTTATCATTTATCATCCCATAGCAACACATGAAACTAATTTATTATTTATTCTCCCATAAAAACACGAGGAACTCATTTTTCATTTATCGTCCCATACAAACTCGAGAACTCATTTATAATTTATCTTTCTATAAAACTCGAGAACCTCATTTATCATTTATCGTCCCTTAACAACACAAGAAACTCATTTATCATTTATCCTTCCATAAAAACACGTGGTGCTCATTTATCATTTATCCTTCCATAAAAACACTAGGTACTCATTTTATCATTTATCCTTCCATAAAAACACAAGGCACTCATTTATTATTTACCCTTCCATAAAAAAGCAAGATACTCATTTATTATTTATCCTTCCATAAAAACACGAGGTACTCATTTATCGTCCCATAAAAACACGAGGTACTCATTTATCATTTATCCTCGCATAACAACACAAGGAACTCACTTATCATTTATCCTCTCATAAAAACACGAGGAAGACATTTAGCATTTATCCTTCCATAAAACACGAGGTACTCATTTATCATTTATCTTTCCATAAAACTCGAGAAACACATTTATCATTTATCCTCCAATACAACACGAGGTGCTCATTTATCATTTATCATTTATCCTCTCATAAAAACACGAGGAACTCATTTATCATTTATCCTTCCATAAAACACGAGGTACTCATTTATCATTTATCTTTCCATAAAACTCTAGAAACACATTTATCATTTATCCTCCAATACAACACGAAGTGCTCATTTATCATTTATCCTTCCATAAAAACACGATGTACTCATTTATCGTTTATCTTTCCATAAAACACAAGGTACTCATTTATGATTTATCCTCCCAAAAATACACGAGGAACTCATTTATCATTCATCGTCCCATAACAACACAAGAAGCACATTTATCATTTATCCTCCCATAAAAACACGAGGTACTCATTTATTACTTATCCTCCAATAAAAACACGGGGAAATCATTTATCATTTATCCTTCCATAAAACACGAGGTACTCATTTATCATTTATCCTTCCATAAAAAAACGTGGTGCTCATTTATCATTTATCCTTCCATAAAAACATGAGGTACTCATTTATCATTTATCTTTCCATAAAAACACAAGGTACTCATTTATGATTTATCCTCCCATAAAAACAAGAGGAATTATTATATCATCTAAAAAAAACACGAGGTACTCATTTATCATTTATCCTGCCATACGAACACAAGGAACTCATTTATCATTTATTCTCCCATAAAAGCACGAAGAACTCATTTATCATTTATCGTCCAATACAAACTCGAGAACTCATTTATAATTTATCTTTCTATAAAACTCGAGAACCTCATTTATCATTCATCGTCCCTTAACAACACAAGAAACTCATTTATCATTTATCCCCCATAACAACACAAGGAACTTATTTATCATTTATCCTCCCATCAAACTTGATCAATTCATTTATCATTAATCCTTACATAAAAACACGAGGAATTATTCTATCATCGAAAAAAAAACCCAGCAGGTACTCATTTATCATTTATCCTGCCATTACAACACAAGGAAGTCATTTATCATTTATCATCCAATAACAACACAAGAAACTCATATATTATTGATTCTGCCATAAAAACACGAAGAACTCATTTATCATTTATCCTACCATAAAGACACAAGGTACTCATTTATTATTTATCCTCCCATAAAAATGCAAGGTAATCATTTATCATTTATCCTACCATAAAAACACGAGGAACTCATTTATCATGTATCCTTCCATAAAAACACGTGGTACTCATTTATCATTTATCCTTCCATAAAAACACGAGATACTCATTTATCATTTATCTTTCCATAAAAACACGAGGTACTCATTGATCATTTATCCTTCCATAAAAACCCGAGGTACTCATTTATCATTTATCCTCCCATAAAAACACGAGGAATTCATTAATCATCTAAGAAAACCCCGAGGTATTCATTTATCATTTATCCTACCATAACACCACAAGGAACTCATTTATCATTTATCCTCCTTTAAAAACAGGAGGAACTCATTTATCATTTATCATTCCATTAAAATACGAGGAACTCATTTATCATTTATATTTGAATAAAAACACGAGGTACTCATTTATCATTTATCGTCCCATATCAACAGAAGAAACTCATTTATTATTTATCCTCCCATAAAAACACGATTAACTCATTTATCATTTATCCTCCCATAAAAACACAAGAAACTCATTTATTATTTATCCTCCCATAAAAACACGATTAACTCATTTATTATTTATCCTCCCATAAAAACACGATTAACTCATATATTATTGATTCTGCCATAAAAACACGAAGAACTCATTTATCGTTTATCCTACCATAAAGACACAAGGTACTCATTTATTATTTATCCTCCCATAAAAATGCAAGGTAATCATTTATCATTTATCCTCCCATAAAAACACGAGGAATTCATCTATCATGTAATTAAAAACCACGAGGTACTCATTTATCATTTATCCTGCCATGACAACACAAGGAATTCATTTATCATTTATCATCCCATAACAACACAAGAAACTCATTCATTATTTATTCTCCCATAAAAACACGAGGAACTAATTTATCATGTATCGTCCCATACAAACTTAATTTATCTTTCTATAAAACTCGAGAAGCTCATTTATCATTTATCCTACCATAAAAACACGAGGAACTCATTTATCATGTATCCTCCCATAAAACTCGAGAAACTCATTTATCATTTATCCTTCCATAAAAACACGTGGTACTCATTTATCATTTATCCTTCCATAAAAACACGAGATACTCATTTATCATTTATCTTTCCATAAAAACACGAGGTACTCATTGATCATTTATCCTTCCATAAAAACCCGAGGTACTCATTTATCATTTATCCTCCCATAAAAACACGAGGAATTCATTTATCATATAAGAAAACCCCGAGGTATTCATTTATCATTTATCCTACCATAACACCACAAGGAACTCATTTATCATTTATCCTCCTTTAAAAACAGGAGGAACTCATTTATCATTTATCATTCCATTAAAATACGAGGAACTCATTTATCATTTATATTTGAATAAAAACACGAGGTACTCATTTATCATTTATCGTCCCATATCAACAGAAGAAACTCATTTATTATTTATCCTCCCATAAAAACACGATTAACTCATTTATCATTTATCCTCCCATAAAAACACAAGAAACTCATTTATTATTTATCCTCCCATAAAAACACGATTAACTCATTTATTATTTATCCTCCCATAAAAACACGATTAACTCATATATTATTGATTCTGCCATAAAAACACGAAGAACTCATTTATCGTTTATCCTACCATAAAGACACAAGGTACTCATTTATTATTTATCCTCCCATAAAAATGCAAGGTAATCATTTATCATTTATCCTCCCATAAAAACACGAGGAATTCATCTATCATGTAATTAAAAACCACGAGGTACTCATTTATCATTTATCCTGCCATGACAACACAAGGAATTCATTTATCATTTATCATCCCATAACAACACAAGAAACTCATTCATTATTTATTCTCCCATAAAAACACGAGGAACTAATTTATCATGTATCGTCCCATACAAACTTAATTTATCTTTCTATAAAACTCGAGAAGCTCATTTATCATTTATCCTACCATAAAAACACGAGGAACTCATTTATCATGTATCCTCCCATAAAACTCGAGAAACTCATTTATCATTTATCCTTCCATAAAAACACGTGGTACTCATTTATCATTTATCCTTCCATAAAAACACGAGATACTCATTTATCATTTATCTTTCCATAAAAACACGAGGTACTCATTGATCATTTATCCTTCCATAAAAACCCGAGGTACTCATTTATCATTTATCCTCCCATAAAAACACGAGGAATTCATTTATCATATAAGAAAACCCCGAGGTATTCATTTATCATTTATCCTACCATAACACCACAAGGAACTCATTTATCATTTATCCTCCTTTAAAAACAGGAGGAACTCATTTATCATTTATCATTCCATTAAAATACGAGGAACTCATTTATCATTTATATTTGAATAAAAACACGAGGTACTCATTTATCATTTATCGTCCCATATCAACAGAAGAAACTCATTTATTATTTATCCTCCCATAAAAACACGATTAACTCATTTATCATTTATCCTCCCATAAAAACACAAGAAACTCATTTATTATTTATCCTCCCATAAAAACACGATTAACTCATTTATTATTTATCCTCCCATAAAAACACGATTAAATCATTTATCATTTATCCTCCCATGAAAACACGGGAAACTCATTTATCATTTATCCTGCTACAAAAACACGTGGTACTCATTTATCATTGATCTTTCCATAAAACTCGAGAAACTCATTTATCATTTATCCTCCCATACAAACACGAGGAATTCATTTATCATTTATGGTCCCATACCAACAAAACAAACTCATTTATCATTTCGAGGGGTTAGAGCCAAAAATTCGTATCTGAAAATTTTGCTAATTTCATTTTTTTGCACCAAAATGCTGATAAGTTAGCATCTAGCTATGTCTAAATGTCAAGGCAAAAGGATAATGCATTCATTTTAAATTGACCAGAACCCAAAAGTATTATCATATCATATACCTCTTCTTAAAACGCCAAACAACAGTAATATTGGATAATCTATAATTGCATGCCAGGTATATTTTTTTTGATTAAAAGATACATTGCTGTAAAAATTTATGTGAAGATAATATACTTTGCATTTATGATATCATATTTTTTTTATTTAGAAAATAGTGCCAAAACAGCTTATTTTAAGATAAGTCATTTTGGCTTTGCAGAAAGGTAATCTAATAATCCAGTAAGTTTAGCCATCTTATCCCCATATCAGATAACGCGTTGCAGATGTTATTTATAAACAGTATCCTGTAGAGGCAGGAGAGAGTAAATAAAGTTGATGCATTCTAGAGCTGGTGTTACATTTACAAAAAGTGTATTAACAGGAAGAAATGTAGTATCTGCAATGAAAAGTTGAGACAACAATGGATTAAAAGGTAAGAATTAAATATTCACTTGCTATACTTTGATGCTATAGTATACATCAATTTGCTATGTATTCACTTAATTTAATATATGTATTAAGTCTTCATAACTTTTCTTAGACGGATTGTACATGTTTGTGCTAAAAATCTTGAATTATTATTATCTCAAGTATGACATTTGTACATGACCTTCGCTAAAATTATTGACATTTTGTTTAAAATGCATGGCCTTTTAATTGTTATTTATTTCCATATTTTCAGTAGAGGCTGCTTATGGTGAATGTGATGAAAACATCTACAGTACTAATTAATTACAGTTTTCTATTGGTAAGTTTCAGTTTTTATTTGATCACAAGAACTCTATTTTACCAGATAGAAAAGATAATCACTTTTTAATGATTACATTATTTGATAAGAAGATTTCCTCCTAAATCCCTCAATGGAATTAGATGTGAAAAAATGTAGTTTACAACCTGAAAATATGCATGACGGACTATGGTTGCTGTCCAATATCTGAAAGGGGAGGCTATAAAGCTTAGGTGTCAAAGTTTGTTGTCAGGGGTATACTTTGTAGTGAGTTTACTTGTTTGGCAATAGGATATGAGAGGTAATCCTATATTTGGCCAATTCTCTTTGCTAATCAAAATAATAAGCTTCATATTCATTTGTTTCAGGTAATTAAATGTCGGAATCTAGTTGGTCTTCAGACGAGGAATGGACAACAATTGCAGCTATGGTACGTGATACCCAATAGAATGGTTCTAATGCAGTCGAAGGGGATACAGAAGATGATTCCTCATTAACAAACAGGCAACAAGTAGGTAGTAATGATACACAAGTTACCAATGCCACACCTACGGTCGATGGACCAGGTAACAATGACACATTTATGGCTGATGAACCAGGTACCATTGACACACCTATGATTCATGCACCAGGTATCAATGACACACCTACCACTGATGAACCAGGTATCAATGACACACCTACCACTGATGAATCAGGTACGAATGACACACCTACCACTGATCCACCAGGTAACAATGACACACATACGGTTGATGAACCAGGTACCAATGACACACCTACCACTGATAAACCATGTATCAATGACACACCTACGGTTGATGGACCAGTTAACAATGACACATCTATGGCTGATGAACCAGGTACCATTGACACACCTACGGTTGATTAACCAGGTACCAATGACACACATATGGTTGATGAACCAGGTACCAATGACACACCTACCACTGATGAACCAGGTATCAATGACACACCTACCACTTATGAACCAGGTACGAATGACACACCTACCACTGATCAACTAGGTAACAATGACATACCTACGGTTGATGAACCAGGTACCAATGACACACCTATGGTTGATGAACCAGGTATGAATGACACACCTACCACTGATGAACCAGGCATCAATGACACACCTACCACTGATGAACCAGGTACGAATGACACACCTACCACTGATGAACCAGGTAACAATGACACACCTACGGTTGATGAACCATGTATCAATAACACACCTACCACTGATGAACCAGGTACGAATGACACACCTACCACTGATCAACCAGGTAGCAATGACACACCTACCGCTGATGAACCAGGTATCAATGACATACCTACCACTGATGAACCAGGTATCAATGACACACCTACCACTGATGAACCAGGTACCAATGACACACCTACCACTGTTGAACCAGGTATCAATGACACACCTACCACTTATGAACCAGGTACGAATGACACACCTACCACTGATCAACTAGGTCACAATGACACACCTGCGGTTGATGAACCAGGTACCAATGACACACCTATGGTTGATGAACCAGGTACCAATGACACACCTACCAATGATGAACCAGGTATCAATGACAGATCTACCACTGATGAACCAGGTAACAATGACACACTTACGGTTGATGAACCAGGTACCAATGACACACCTACTGTTGATGAACCAGGTACCAATGGCACACCTACGGCTGATGGACAAAATACCAATGATACACCTATGGTTGATGAAGCAGGTACCAATGACACACCTTCCACTGATGAACCAGGTACTAATGATACGCCTATGGCTGATGAAACAGGTACCAATGACAAACCTACCACTGATGAACCAGGTACCAATGACACCTACGGCTGATGGACCAAGTATCAATGATACACCTATGGTTGATGAAGCAGGTACCAATGACACACCTACCACTGATGAAGCAGGTACCAATGACACACCTACCACTGATGAAGCAGTTACCAAATTCACACCTATGGCTGATGAACCACGTACCAATAACACACCTGTGGTTGATGAACCAGGTACCAATGACACACATACCACTGATGAACCAGGTACCAATGACGCATGTACGGTTGATAACCAGGTACCAATGACACACCTACGACTGATGAACCAGTTGCCAATGACACACCTATGGCTGATAAACCGATTACCAATGACACACCTATGGTTGATATGAATAAAACTCCGGGTAATAAGAATTCACAATACCAAATATTAATTCAGGACAATTCAGCTGTTCGTACCTATAAAGAAGATACTTCATGAACTGATTCCAATGGGTCGCCAAATGCCTTAAAGGTTACTCCAAGACAGGAAAAGAAGAAAAAATACAGAAAAAAACAGAATAAAACAGTTCAAACGCCACTCTGCTATTGAGTCTGACTTTAGTAGTAGTGATGATAATATAACATTAAAAGAGTTACAAAATGATATAAAACGACAAAAAGATGAGAGTTATAGCGAAATAGAGTTTGTTTATGACAGCGGGAACTCGTACAAACCTTGCAGAGATGATTATCATTCTAGTGACTCGAACTTGCCATTGCAATCGTCTGACAATACAATTAAAACCGAATTTTATAAATAAAAAAAAAAAAAAAAAAAAAAAAAAAAAACCCAGCCACATCGAATCGAAAAAGAGAAAGTGGAAAAATGATAGTAAAAACAGAAGCTTAATAGTGATAATTCACTAACTAAAAATGATAACTCAAGGATGAAACAAATAGAGATCCAAAATGACAATTTAGCGCCAACGATTGAACAGACTGAGGACATGCACACGGAAAAGGCAAAAGAAATCAGTGTTCAGGAGGCCACTTTCAACAATTATGTCACCACACACCATGATAAGAGACTTGATGATCTTCTCTTCATGAATAGATTAGTTAGAAAACGTGTTCCTGCAGATGGGAACTATTTCTTCCAGTCAGCATTTCCACACATTCATTCCCTGCTCACGGTTCCAGAATTACAAAGATCATTATGTAATCACATAGTTGAAAAAGCAGAAAATTATGTTTTCTTTTTTGCATTACTCATTTACCCTTCCATGCAAACACAACATACTCATTTACACTTCCATGCAAACACGACATACTCATTTACTCTCCCATACAAACACGCTATGCTCATTTAATCTCCCATGCAAACACGATATGCTCATTTACTCTCCAATATGCAAGCACAATATACTCATTTATTCCACGGAAAAACTATATACTCATTTACTCTCCCATACAAACACGATATACTCATTTACTCTCCCATGCAAATACGACATGCTCATTTATTCTCACATACAAACATGACATACATGTACTCATTTACTCTACCATGCAAACACAATATACTCATTTACTCTCCCATGCAAACACAATATACTCATTCTATCAAGCAATTCATGTTGAGCCGGAACATCAACACCCACTACTATCTAGCTATTCATGTTGAGCCGGACCACCAAGCACCCACTACTATCCAGCTATTCATGTTGAGCTGGCACACATTTACCATCTTCCTAATACGGTCTAGTTATGTATTGTACGTGTCTAATCGTCTCACACAACTGAGGGCATTGTTGACTGTTGTTATTTTGATGTGTTGACATACCTTTACTCACTGTCGTCAAAGAGCTCCAGTCGAAAATGTTTCGTAAACATCCGGGATGCTACAAAGTGGTATTCTTAAGGAAGACAGAGACGATTATCCTAAGTTTTGATTAATATACTGTATATATAATGTTTTGAATTATGATGTTTTATGATTGGTACTGTATTATCGTCATTTTTTGTCCAAATACCATTGTTTTTTTGCAGTAAAAAATTATATTATTTCTAAACGTTCTACAGAATCCGGCATAAAAATCATTACAATCAACTGAAATAGCGCTATATGTTGCATTTACGAATGAATGAAATATTGCCAATGTAAAAGAAATAACATTGATGAATTATTTATTTTACTTAGAGATATACACTGTCGTCAAAGAGCTCCGATCGAAAATTCTTGGTCAACATCCGGGATATTTTAAAGCGGTATTTTTAAAGAAGACACAGATAATTATCGTAAGTATTTATGAATATACTGTGCATATAATGTTTTGAATTATGAAGCTTTATGATTGTTATTATTATTAATTTCATTTTTTGTCCAAATATCATTTATTTTTGCAGTGTAAAATTAGATTTTTCTATAAGTTATAAGGAATCCGGCATCAAAATCACTACAATCAACTGAAATATCGCTATATCTTGCATTTACGAATGAATTAAATGTTGCCAAAAAAGAAAAAAAAGTATTGATGAATGATTGATTTTACTTAGAAATATTATTTTGTTGAGGAAAAGTCAGTTAGTAACTAGCCATACCCTAAAACATGATGTCAACAGATGTTTTTGAAATCCGGCTTGGTCAAAATGTAAACATGTATAGAAACCGGCTGTGTCATTTATTAAGAAACGGATTTGTCAATATGTAAATACGACTGATCGCATTATATTGCAATTTAGCAATAGTTATGATTAGGAAATATCTCAAAAGCGATAAATACTGATCCATGGTATGAAGATTCGCCATGGCTGCTAATTTCAGCTATTTTGTACAATAAAAAAAATCGTTATTTCTATGGTAAATTGCTACTGTAGCTAACACTTGATTTTTGTTATGCTTTTTGTGGCACTGGCATCACGGTTGGTGCTCAATACGCTACACTCACTGTACAGGCGCATCACTTGAGTAGTGGGAGATTCTTTTTATAATACAATATTTTGATTTTATACTCGTTGATAACGAAATAAGTCACTCTGTGGAAATAACTTCGTGGAAACGATATTTACATTTCTTCACAGTATAATGTTTACATTAACATTACAGATAAGCAAATTAACAAAGGCTGTAGTATTGAATTCCTTTCCGCACGAACGATTTTGGCAGTTTGTATATACAGAAAATGTTAGGTGTACTCGATTAATTCAACGTTCGCTACAAGTTGTAATACAACAAAAGTTCGTGCTTTGGATGTTATAGTCCCTTGCCCATCCACCAATATTAATGCCAAAAGAATTTCAATCACTCGTATATATTTTGTATTTTTTTTTGAGGGGGGAGGGGAGTAGAAATGACAGACTGAATGAATTTGTTATGTTGATATATATTTATAATAATGCTATGCGATCTTGTAACGAAAGCAAAACTCTACACTGTGTCGAGTCTTATTTATATTACATTATTTTAGTAAATAAAAAAATATTTTCTGAGGAGTGAAACGAGGGAGAGAAAAAAATAGACAATATAATTACATGTATATACATTGTCGAAAATATTAAATTTATATATACGAGTTTTGACGAGTTTTTCTTACCCGTTTCGCAGCGAGTGGAAATGAATTATATATTTTCTGACAATGTACGTATGTTGTATCTATCGTGTTATTTCAAAAGACCCAAAGAAACTGTCACATTGTCTAAAAAGAGCAGAAACAAGCGTTGTTCTTATCGTTTTTGATTGTGTCCTCTGTGAAGTCCGCGCTTATAAGTTTATAAGCATATTGAATGCTGTTACTGTTTCTTACCGTCGCTCAACATGAATCAGGTACAAAATACAAATATATAGCAAAAAATATCCGGTCAATACCATGCGACTACTCGAATAGAACAGGATAAAAAAAAACATTAATTGGGCAGCGAAGAAATACTATTAAAACATCTCATGTTTCAATCTTGCGATTACCCTCATTTTATTTGTATAAGCTTCAGACAATTTGATTGCTAAATTTATACTTTATTGTGAGCTCCATACATATGTTTGTGTATCTTTACATTCAGCATTCACTTACTAGTATCTGCTACTTTACAGATGAATCCTATCAGTATAACAGACGTTGAGGAGTCGTTTCATGAAATGCGGGACAAGTCATATTTGTGTTCAGTTTGTGAGATCGGGATGAAATGAGCAATCTTTATATAAGACGTTCCATAGTTGCATTTACTAAGTTTTGGTTCATTTGTCTAAGAAGTTTTAGAGGAGAATATTAAAAAAAATCTGCCAATCAGAAACAAGAATCGCCTGTGGCGACCATGTTTGTTAACGGATCGGGACGAAATGAGTAATCGTTACAGAGGACCTTCCATAGATGCTTCCTACTTAAGTTTCACTTCATTTGGCCGAGGCGTTTCAGAGGAAAAGATTAAAATGTGAAAAGTAAACAGATGACAGACGACGGACGACGGGCGCCAAGTGATGGTAAAAGCTCACATTGCCTTTGGCAAGGTGAGCTAACAACAGCCATTGGGTAGATATGTCGCTCCACTCGCACACATTATTCTGATTCCGAGCCAACCAGTCTTTGCTCTTTCTCCTTAATGCTGCGTTCTTAGCGGAGAAGCAACAAATACCAATTGTATATTCTTTTGTTTAACAAGACCGAGGCTCGTACCCACATAGATACGATAACGTAACCCTCAGTCCGCTTTTGCTCCCAGCGAGGGTTACGAATCGGTCTCATTCAACGTATGGGAGCAGCGCCCGGAGTGATTCAGACCGGGCGGTTTTTTGTCCTAATTCCGTTGTAAATGGATGGAAAAATTAACGGGGGTGAAAGTTAAATATATTTAGGTAAACCTTGAGGTGTTAAGTAAACGCTGCATCAATCCATGGTAGACTTATATCCATCTGAAAATTTGAATGCATGAAATCTTCTTTCTGTCCGACATTTTGTTTACAAGTTGTTATTTCACGTGCAATTGCCTCGTTTTGGAGATATCCTTATTTGGATCAATCGTAGTAAAAATTAATAGTAAAGTTTTTCATATTTGGCATTCAGATCCATATATGGATAGGCTCCGCCCATCACGAGAGTATACGTAAGGTGCCATGGCGAACAAGAAATAATTTTCGAATACTAAATCGATCGTGATGGTAGAAACAGGTATTGTAACACTTATTTCGTATCGCCATTACTTAAAAATTGTAGGGAATAATAAGTTATGACCAGATATGCAAAAAGAAAGTTGAAATATTCAGTTAACGAAAATTTTAATTTGCTCCCATACGTTGAATGGGACCGATTCGTAATCCTAACTGGAGCACAAGCGGAATGATGGTTACGTTATCGTATCTAGTACCCACAATCTATCGCACTCGAGGCGAGCACGCTAACCTTTACGCTACTGATGCGGTTCCCTATTTTTTTTTTTTTTTTTTTAATTTGTTTAATCAAAATTTCTTACTGTCCTTCAATATATTATTTGAAAACAAAAATTAATCCAAAAGAATAAGAGTTACTTGATATCTATATAAACAGTGAGAGTTCCTACTTTTGATCAAACACTTTGAATATTGTAATAATCCAACTGCATAGCAAATAAAGAAAAAGAATTATAAGTTCTATAGAAAATCATGACCATTCTGTCGATGGTGACTTGGTGAATGCCAATTCTGCACAAACCGTTTTGTATTTCTTCCTTTTAATGTTATACAAAACATCCACATGTAAAATATTTTGACTATGTGCTGTTGTTTTTTTTCACAACTTATTCATTGATGACATTTTTTTTTTCTTTTTATCAATTTGCAAGTCGAACATACCCTTGACAAGTGTTATAATGAACCTTAAATAAATTACAAAAAGAAAACATAATTGTGATATTGAGCTGTTTTCGCTATTCTTTCAATTTTTTACCGACAAAATCGGTTCTACTGAAACACAATTTTTTGCGACCAAACCGGAAAGTAGTGGCTGACAGAGCCGGAACGAATGTACGTAAATAAGCATTGTGTTTTTCGCTGTATTAAATCTAAAACTATTCATGGTAGCACACCAGTGCAAACTATCATGTATATAAACATTACAAAGGGTTTGTTTACTTTAATTACATATATAAACTACTTTTTATAGCTTTATTTGATGATTTCAATCTCATTATTAGCATTTTTCATTGTTTATGTCCATCATTCTATTTATATCTGAGTAATCGATGAAGATAACTACAGTAATATATAAGTAAAAACAAGCAAAAATAATGGACCGATAACGACATCTTCTGGATTCAAGATATAATAATACTATATGATCATAATACTTACTTTTTGTCGTCGCCTGTATGTCAAACATGCCTAATTGACTTGTACCGGAAGATGACAGAGCATTTCCGACCGGAGCTCTTTGACGAAAGTGATATAATTGTGTTGAGGAAAAATCAGTTAGTAACAGTTATAGCTTAAAAATTTATGTCAACAGACATTTTTAAATTCCGGCTTTGTCAAATTGTATACATCTATAGAAACCGGTTATGTCATTTGATAGGAAACGGGTTTGTCAGTATGTAAATACCAATGATCGTATTATTATTGATCGTTATTTTGCATTTTAACCATAGTTATGATTAGGAAATATCTTAGAAGCGATAAATATTGATCCATAGTATGAATATTCGCCATGGCTCCTAAATTCAGTTACTTTGTACAATAAGCAATCGTCATTTCTATGTTAAATTGCCACTGTCGCGAACACTTGATTTTTTATGCTTTTTTGACACTGGCATCACGTCTGGCGTTCATTGCGCTACTTTTGCTTTCGGTCGCTGTCCAGGCGCATCAATTGACTAGTGGGAGATATTTTTTATATTGCCATGTTCGAATTTTATACTCGTTGATAACATTGTCGGAAAATATGAAATTTATATATACGAGGTTTAGAAACGTGAAGAAACGCGAGCATTATGCAAGTTTATCTGACCTGTTCTACATCGACTGGAAAAGAATTATACATTTTCCGACAATATACATATATTGTATCGTGTTTTGTCAAAACCTCAAAACAACTTTTAAATTGTCTAAAAAGAGAGGAAAAAAGCGTCGTTTTTTATCATTTTTGATTATGTTCTCTATGAAGTCCGCGCTTATAAGTTTATAAGCATCAATGCTCTTAATGCTTCTTATCGTCGCTCAACATGTATCAGGTACAAGCAAACTATATCTTGTTCAGTGATCAAATATAACAAAAAATTATCCGGTCATTGCAATGTGACTGCTCAAATAAAACAAGCGCAGGATAAAAAAAAACATTAACGGGATGGCGAAGAAACACTTCCGCCTATTAAAACATCTTATCTTTCAATCCATCGATTACCCTCATTATATTTGTATGAACGAAAATTCAAGAATGATGTTTGGCGGTATTAACAACAAAATGGTGACAAGCTTCCAGTATTCATCTCTACCTGAATTGCAAGCTAAACAAAACTTGAATTTCATAACAAAATGTACAATCAAAATATTAAACAGTGTGCGCATGTCATGTCTTGGACGGGGTCAGACCTATAATCCGATATCCCGAAGGTCCGACGGTCCAGTAGTCCGACAGCCCGGTAGTCCGACAGACTAAGTACATTTATTAGCTATTCTATGAAAATAAAATATATGTTCTTTATAAGAAATATTCGCTGTGAAAGCAAGATCCGTCGTCAAACTGGCGTTGAAAGATTGTTATGTGGTTTATATTGCATATATTAAATTTATTTTCGTCAAATTATAATTTTCAAGACATTTACTTTAGAGAATTCAAAGAAGAAAGGTCCGAATATATTGCTTAGACCCAGAATAGGTAGCCTTTACCTATTGTTCCGATCGGCTCTTCTCGCCAAGACAGTCTTTCCAGTCTAGATAAAATTGCCTTCTACATCGACTCTGTCGAAAAAAATAATTTAACGGCGAAGAAGACGAAAAGATTTAATTTGATCTAAATATAAATAAATATTTCAATTTTGTACAGTGACAAAATGGTTCTATCTAAATACAATGTTTGTGACTCAACCGGAAGGTAATGGTTGACAAAGCTGGAACTAATTTACGTCAATAAGCATTGTGTTTTTAACTGTAGTTAGTCTAAAACTATTCATGGTGGCACGCCGGTGTAAACTATCATTGATCTAAAGGGTTTGCGTACTTTAATTACACATATAGACTACTTTTCATAGCTTTATTTGATGATTTCAAGCTCATTATTAACATTTGTCATTGTCCATCATTTTACCCATATCTGAGTAATCGATAAAGATAATTATAGCAATATACAAATGTATATGTAAAAATAAACAAAAATAATCGACTGATAACGACATCTTCTGGTTTCAAGATACAATAATGCTATATGATCATAATACTCATTTTTTGTCGTCACCTGTATGTCAATCATGTTGAGCTGACATAACCGGATCCTTACGAAACATTTTCAACCGGAGCTCTTTGACGACAGTGTTATATGTGACAAACCAATACATGAAATCCATATAACGAAAAAATCAATTCAGATTTAAATAGACGATGCGCACAAAGTAATTGTCATCATAACCCTCGTGACAGGTAATGTTTCCATATAAAAGTCAATTAGTCTAGCATGGCTTACATGGATTCCGGATGTCTCTATATAAGTACATCTTTAAGATATCTCGCTGTGTTCTTAAATATCAAGAGTTTTATATATTAATTTGTCAGGACATGGTTCATTGTTGTACATTGATTCGAATAAAATTCAGAATAAAGGTATTTTTTTGGATTCTTTAAAATATTATACATACAATTCCAACTTACTTCAGAAACATTGTTCATGACGTTGTAGAACCTCTAACCTAGTTTGTTCTTCTTGATTCCTATATTAGTAAATCAATTAGGTTCAAAATCTTATGCAATGAAATAATAATTGCCAAACGGTCCCTATTATTCTCTGATCTTTATTTAATCTTAAGACAATGGAATTATAATACTAAATTTAATATTTACATATCCACTACCAAATGTATATGTCTATTAAGTAGGGATGGCAAACCGTTCAGAATTTACTAACCGGTTACTCGAATAATCTTCCAAACCGATTACTCGGTTATTAACCGATAGATATCATTGTTCAGATGTAATCTTACAAGGGACAAATCAATAAGGCGATGTCAATAATAAACTTATATTACATAAATATTTTTACTGTATTTCGTGAAGGAACCTTATAATCTGGAGCTAGGATATTCATTAAATTTAAAAATCCTTTGCCTTCTACGAATTTTAACGGCATATAATCCAATACCACCATTTCAACTATTGCTCTTGTAATGTGTTCATTCTGGGAAGATGACAATTTCCGTGATCGTGGTGAATTTGCAAATTCGGCTACAGATGGCTGTTTTTCAGGCGTAAGCCATCCAGAAATATCTGACGAATGTTTTAGCTTTAAATGATTAAGCATATTTCTAGTTCCTCCCGTATATGTCATTTCTAAATTGCACAGTTTGCATTTCACTATTTTCGACTCCACATCTCGTTTAAAATACGACCAAACTTTCGATTGTGGTGGAGGCATTTTGTAATGAAACTTCAAACATTTCAATTGCAAGTTAATTACACAGATGAACAGTTTTTACAATTGTTGTGATTAGTTATGGTTGTAAAAACACGAATGCCCGAGGGAAAGTTATCGTTTCTTATCACAGTTATTTAATTATTGATTTAATCCGATATCTAAATTTATTTACTGTTACACTATACACGTACTTTAAATATTTTTTTACTTTTATGAATTGAGAAAACAGTGACAAGATCGAGATATTTTCATCATATTTTATCAAAACCTACCGAATAATCGAATTGCAAAATAGCTAATCGGTTACGATCTTTCTGACGGTTAACCAGTTAACCGAGTAATCGTTGTCATCCCTACTATTAAGCATGACATTTCATCGCTCTATGATCCTCTATAATATAATTAAGAACATATTTATCAATGCGGTATGTATTCTCAGTGTGAATAAACATTTAATTATATGAGTTAGATAATGAAAATACACGGTTTATTCTGTTGTTCAAAACATCTACCCAATGAATTCAAGTGACGTTAATTGTTTGATGAAAAATGCATTATTTAACAATATACGGTACACAATAGATACATTTTGTTTTGATATTTAACTTAGTTTTAAATAATGCACAATTAGACATATTACCCAACGCTAAAAATATACACGTAATACTAAAATTGAGATGTAGAGTATTTAAACATAATGTGTCTGGTCTTGGGCTTAGATAAATACACCTATACATTAAAACATGACGTGTCTGGTCTTGGGCTAAGATATTTACACCTATACATTAAAACATGACGTGTCTGGTCTTGGGCTAAGTTATTTACACCTATACATTAAAACATGACGTCTCTGGTCTTGAGTTAAGATATTTACACCTATACATTAAAACATGACGTGTCTGGTCTTGGGTTAAGATATTTACACCTATACATTAAAACATGACGTCTCTGGTCTTGAGTTAAGATATTTACACCTATACATTAAAGCATGACGTGTCTGGTCTTGGGCTAAGTTATTTACACCTATACATTAAAACATGACTTGTCTGTTCTTGGGCTAAGATATTTACACCTATACATTAAAACATGACGTGTCTGGTCTTGGGTTAAGATATTTACACCTATACATTAAAACATGACGTGTCCGGTCTTGGGCTAAGTTATTTAAATCTATACATTAAAACATGACGTGTCTAGTCTTGGGCTAAGATATTTACACTTATACATTAAAACATGACGTGTCTGTTCTTGGGCTAAGTTATTTACACCCATACATTAATACATGACGTGTCTGGTATTGAGTTAAGATATGTACACCTTTACTTTAAAGCATGATGCGTCTGGTCTTGGGCTAAGATATTTACACCTATACGTTAAAACATGACGTGTCTGGTCTTGGGCTAATATATTTACACCTATACGTTAAAACATGACGTGTCTGGTTTTGGGCTAAGATATTTACACCTATACATGTACGTTAAAACATGACGTGTCTGGTCTTGGGCTAAGATATTTACACCTATACGCTAAAACATGACGTGTCTGGTCTTGGGCTAAGATATTTACACCTATACATTAAAGCATGATGTGTCTAGTCTTGGGCTTATATAGATACCCACATACATTAAAGCATGATGTGTCTGGTCTTGGGCTAAGATATTTACACCAATACATTAAAACATGACGTGTCTGGTCTTGGGCTAAGATATTTACACCTATGCATTAAAACATGACGTGTCTGGTCTTGGGCTTGGGCTTATATAGATACCCTCATACATTAAAGCATGATGCGTCTGGTCTTGGGCTAAGATATTTACACCTATACATTAAATCATGACGTATCTGGTCTTGGGCTTATATATATATATAGATACCCCCATACATTAAAGCATGATGTGTCTGGTCTTGGGCTAAGATATTTACACCTATACATTCTAATATGACGTCACGTATTCGGTATACAAATAAAGGCATATTTGAATAGCAATCAAATATAGGCCACGCATGCGCGCTGAGCTAAAAAAAAGCACCTACATAAACACTAACTATTTTCAGAAAATTCATCATGGTTAGCGATTTTCTATTATTGTTTATCTAAAAATTGTTGAAATAAATTAAAGTTAAAATTAAATAAATCCTAATCAAGTCTTATCATAATTAAACTCTTATAAACACGGCTTTATAAATCAGCCTGCGTCGCCATCCAAACCACAGAAAGAACTCTCCGAAGCACCTGTCTCTCAGTCCGTTTCCACGGTCAGTGCGTCATTAAGCCGTAATCTACTTTCCGACATGAATCTCTTACAGTATGCTAATATGTCGGGAGGAACCTTCACATTTAACATCGTAAACCAGGAATAAACATTTTACTTACTTACCTTTCGTTCACTGTCTCCATGTGTATCTCCCTTTATCTCCGATCCGACTGGCTGTGTTCAACTGGTAATTTCGTTGTTAATCATTTAAAGTCGTTTATTTGTAATAAAATTTATATTGAACCTTGTCAATATAATTCTTTTCGGTATTTTAAGCCACCGTTTCAACCACGATTTCGCTTTCAATCTCTTAATTCCCAATTTTACCATTTTTAAAATTCCGTAGGAGATTGATGGAATAGCCACTACCAGCGCATCACCTTTTAAAATGACCGTATTTGTCCTATTAGAATCGAAATAATTCATGCCGGCCATACTTTATTGTTATTCAAATATGGGTAGGCATTATATTCATGAGATTTAACCCCTCGCTATCGTTCGGGGTTAAATATTCATGAATATAATGTCTATCCATATTTGAATAACAATGAAGTATGGTCGGCATGAATTATTTCTTAATTAAAACATGATGTGTCTGGTCTTGGGCTAAGATATTTACACCTATACATTAAAACATGACGTGTCTGGTCTTGGGCTAAGATATTTACACCTATACGTTAAAACATGACGTGTCTGGTCTTGGGCTAAGATATTTACACCTATACATTAAAACATGACGTGTCTGTTCTTGGGCTAAGATATTTACACCTATACATTAAAACATGATGTGTATGTTCTTGGGCTTAGATTAAATACACATATACATTAAAACATGACCTGTTTCTTCTTGGGCTAAGATATTTACACCTATACATTAAAACATGATGTGTATGTTCTTGTGCTTAGATTAAATACACCTATACATTAAAACATGACCTGTCTCTTCTTGGGCTAAGATAGATAAGATAAATACACCTATACATTAAAACATGACCTGTCTCTTCTTGGGCTAAGATAGATAAGATAAATACACCTATACATTAAAACATGACCTGTCTCTTCTTGGGCTAAGATAGATAAGATAAATACACCTATACATTAAAACATGACCTGTCTCTTCTTGGGCTAAGATAGATAAGATAAATACACCTATACATTAAAACATGACCTGTCTCTTCTTGGGCTAAGATAGATAAGATAAATACACCTATACATTAAAACATGACCTGTCTCTTCTTGGGCTAAGATAGATAAGATAAATACACCTATACATTAAAACATGACCTGTCTCTTCTTGGGCTAAGATAGATAAGATAAATACACCTATACATTAACAGATACCAGTGTTAATGTGTATCATGTGGCATTAAACTTCAACTAAAGATACAACTGTTAGACACCAATGCCGATTTTTAAACGTTTAATTTGGAATTATTGTGTAAGGATTATAGTGTGTAACGCCACTTATATTTCAATTATATCGTGGTTGTCAGTTTAATTGGCGGATAAAACAGGAGTACCCATATAAAACAGGAGTACCCATATAAAACAGGAGTACCCATATAAAACAGGTGTACCCATATAAAACAGGAGTACCCATATAAAACAGGAGTACCCATATAAAACAGGTGTACCCATATAAAACAGGAGTACCCATATAAAACAGGAGTACCCATATAAAACAGGAGTACCCATATAAAACAGGAGTACCCATATAAAACAGTAGTACCCATATAAAACAGGAGTACCCATATAAAACAGGTGTACCCATATAAAACAGGAGTACCCATATAAAACAGGAGTACTCATATAAAACAGGTGTACCCATATAAAACAGGTGTACCCATATAAAACAGGAGTACCCATATAAAACAGGAGTACCCATATAAAACAGGAGTACCCATATAAAACAGGTGTACCCATATAAAACAGTAGTACCCATATAAAACAGGAGTACCCATATAAAACAGGTGTACCCATATAAAACAGGAGTACCCA
The DNA here is from genome assembly GCA_963383655.1 of Bathymodiolus septemdierum. Classification (NCBI taxonomy): domain Eukaryota; kingdom Metazoa; phylum Mollusca; class Bivalvia; order Mytilida; family Modiolidae; genus Bathymodiolus; species Bathymodiolus septemdierum. The sequence goes on along the minus strand of OY726528.1, from coordinate 44,875,222 downwards.
TATAAAACAGGAGTACCCATATAAAACAGGAGTACCCATATAAAACAGGTGTACCCATATAAAACAGGTGTACCCATATAAAACAGGAGTACCCATATAAAACAGGAGTACCCATATAAAACAGGTGTACCCATATAAAACAGGTGTACCCATATAAAACAGGAGTACCCATATAAAACCACAGCCTTGTTGCAAGTCATTAGCAAATTTTATCACATAATGTTGCATAGAGTATTTTCAAATATAGGTTATGCCATTGGTAAGAAGAAACATATGCGTGTACTTATTTTTTTGTAATCTTTATACTTTTACATCAGTTGTCTTGTAGCGATAGCAAAGGAAAGCAGTTAGGTGATACACTTTGAAAAACATAAATTTCTTCCATGAGGTATTTTCCTGTATTACTTTATAAATGTCATAATGACTACGTGCTAAAAAGCTGCATCAATGTATTAAACACAGGTTTGTAAGGCTTGATGAGTGGGTGAGGATATAAAATAAATACCATTATATAGAGGAGATATAGAATCTACAATTAAATCCTTATGTACTGCACGTACGGATGCCAATCAAATTCAAACTAATTTCCAGGTTTGTCTGCATGCATTGTGAAACACGTATATCTGCAGTGCTCCACACAAATCATTTGGAAAACCCAACTTAAATACAAAAAATTGAAATCAGAAAACAATGATCTGAAAATGTGCAATTCAACAAATTAAATTAAATAGGTTATCTATGCTACAGGAATATACATCTTAGTTTTACAACCATTTCCAAAAGTTATATATCTTTAAAGTTCTGAAATAATCAATTAATTTCCCGTCACAGACATCCTTATCTAAGAAGGCTTGCGATACTCCCACGAACTAACAGATGTCATAAATAGTTTATGTAAACGTCAGGTCTCGCATCTTAACTGACTTTATGTGATAAAGTTTGTCATTGACTTGTGACAGGTTGGTGGTTTTCTCAGGGTACATCGGTTCCTCCACCCATAACACTGACCGCGACGATATAGCTGAAATATTGTTGAAAGTGTCGTTAAACTCCATAATCCTAATTCTTACCCGTATTAACTGATGTGACGTCTATCACTATATTAATGTAACAACCAAGTTCGTGTTGTCATTGTGTACATATTGTCGGTTATGAGAAGTGTGGTATATTTCGATTAGTTCCGAATTAATTGTGTGATGACAATGACGTACAACAATATATATCTATCCCAACAACATTCTGATTCAAGGGGACACAACATTTCATATGTTTGTATTGAAAATGTATGTACAAATAATGTCTTTGTCTGTGCTGTTGTGTAATGTCTGTGTTTGTTATGTATATATTTTGAAAATGTCTAAAAAAAATAAAAGTAAAAAAAACCCAAAACATTCTGATTCTGTAGCATGTAAATTACATTATCATTATAGCGATGGTTGTTATTTAACTTCTTTCTTTAACAGTAATATTATAAATTTATTTAGGAAGAAATTAACAACAGGTAAAAAAAAAATACAATACGGCTGTTAGGATACAGTTCTAATTATCCATGAAGAAATATTACAGAAATCATTTATTACTGCGATCTAAAAATATCAAATGCTAAATCTGTTGAAATGGTAATATTATCGTTATAAGACATTCACAACACAATAAGATAAAACCTTGGAGCATTCGAAAAAGTACAAATTTGTACACTTCAACAAGTGCACTTTCCAAGAAATGTAAGCCGCATGTATCGAACTGATTGCAGTGTTTTTAAATATATAACTATAGAGTACATTTCTAATATCAAATTACACGTAGACATAAGATATATGCCAGGCTCTGTAAATCAGAAAAAGTTTTGTCTTATTTAATTTTAATTCTAATATGACGTCCTTCAAACGCTTTGAGTCCAAACCCGTGGGAAAAATAATATTAATCTATGACCGATTAAATTTATGACGTCATCGACAATTTATAACGATATTTTACCAATTTTTACATATTAGAATCGAAATAATTCATGGAAGCCATATGTATATATAGTTTTTACCACGGGTAGGCCTTTATGTCAACTTTTTACCACTCGCTAACGCTCGGGGTAAAACTTCGTGACATAAAGACCTACCCGTGGTAAAAACAATATATACATATGGCTTCCATCAATTATTTCTTAAATAAATATACCCAAACGACGAATAATTCTGTAGACTTTTGAATAGCAACAGAGATATATAATGTATAATGGATCACGTACGCTACATCAGTCTGACAATAACAAGCATGCAATTGTCAACAAACATTTTGAGAATATATTTTTTTTTGATTTTTTAAAAATCATCAAACTTACTGTCTTTATAAAAGAGTCTTATAATTGTATACCATATCAAAAGGGTTACAATTCTAATAATATGCAGTTCTGTACACATGGTTTGTATAGTCTAATTCTTACTCACCTCTCAGCTTGACTTTATTGGAGGTTTAAATGAGAACTTAGCTTATTATAGCGAAGAATTTGATAATTATCATGATTATAACCACATATCAATTTTAATATACATTATTCATCATGCATTTTTATAGGACGGAGCAATATTTCAATGAAACTAGTTAATAAAATACATATGTTTTGACAAAAAATATATAAATAATGTCACAACTAGTAGTAGCATCGTTTCTGGATTATATATACATAATGTCACAACTAGTCTTAGCATCGTTTCTAGATTATATATTCATAATGTCACAACTAGTCGTAGTATCGTTTCTAGATTATATATACATAATGTCACAACTAGTCGTAGTATCGTTTTTAGATTATATACATAATGTCACAACTAGTCGTAGCATCGTTTCTACATTATATATAAATAATGTCACAACTAGTCGTAGCATCGTTTCTGGATTATATATACATACTGTCACAACTAGTCTTAGCATCGTTTCTAGATTATATATTCATAATGTCACAACTAGTCGTAGCATCTTTTCTAGATTATATATACATAATGTCACAACTAGTCGTAGTATCGTTTCTAGATTATATATACATAATGTCACAACTAGTCGTAATATCGTTTTTAGTGGAATGCAACTTGCTTTGAAATTGTAAAATGAACAGGATATCCTACACAGTATACCACATTATCTTGTATAATAACGACATGAACATTTTAGTCTGCTTGTGGAGACCTGAAATACATTTATTAATTTATTGTGTTAAAGTCAATAGCGCTGGCAGAATTCCAACTTTATTGATCATGTAGATTAGTGTAAAAACAATAAATCAGCTGATAAAAAGGAAGTTGTAAAAGAGCATTGATTGAGTGTACTGATGGATGATTCCAACAGGTAAACCAGTATAAATTACATAAAATCGTGCAATTGTAAAAAAGTATATATGAAAAATGTGTAAGTTCTCGCTTAAAACAATTTCACATCATGTTGAATATTGACCAAAGTATTATTTATTTATGACAATTTATGACTAAGATTACAATTATTCTTAAACGATTGATGAACTTTGCTTTTCGGTCTTTTGAAATAGAGCATACCGGATGAAGTTTATTCGAGAAACTCGTATGAACTGTATTAGATACGTTTTTATGTTTTGTATTCCATCCGATCTTTTGCGACAATCATATTTATTTAAGAATTGAATGCATTCTTTTGAAGTTTCATTGGGGTATGAAAGCGTTGACCGAAGTACATTTTCAATGAAGTGCAGTAGTGATTCATGTTGAAAATGTAGTTCGATCAACGCTTTCATTCCCCAATGAAACTTCAAAAGAATGCATTCAATTCTTATAATTATATTTAAATCACACCAAAATTGAATATAGTTGAATTTTTCGTTGTGCATTTTATTTGTGTTAGATTATTTGCTGTTGGAAATTACTACGCCATTGATTGTTTACATCTGACGTCGTCATGGAGGCACGTGCAAATTCGGATTTGAGTTTCATTGGGATATGAAACATCTCTTTAATAATCATGTGATCACTTCATAACCAATCATATTGTAACATTTCAATGAAAAACGGAAGTGATGTAATTATATATACATAATGTCACAACTAGTCGTAGCATCGTTTCTAGATTATATATACATAATGTCACAACTAGTCGGAGCATCGCTTCTGATTATATATACATAATGTCACAACTAGTCGTAGTATGGTTACTAGATTATATATACATAATGCCACAACTAGTCGTAGCATCGTTTCTGATTATATATACATAATGTCACAACTAGTCGTAGTATGGTTTCTAGATTATATATACATAATGTCACAACTAGTCGGAGCATCGCTTCTGATTATATATACATAATGGCACAACTAGTTGTAGTATCGTTTCTAGATTTTATACATAATGTCACAACTAGTCGTAGTATCGTTACTAGATAAAATATAAATAATGTCACAACTAGTCGTAGTATCGTTTCTAGATTATATATACATAAAATTTGCATTGAATATACTTTTCAATATGACAAAAAAATAATACAATAGATCTAGGGGGGGGGGGGGGGGGGGATGGAATGCATGCAACTTGCTTTGAAATTGTAAAATGAACAGGGTATCCTACACAGTATACCACATTATCTTGTATAATAACGACATGAACATTTTAGTCTGCTTGTGGAGACCTGAAATACATTTATTAATTTATTGTGTTAAAGTCAATAGCGCTGGCAGAATTCCAACTTTATTGATCATGTGAATTAGTGTAAAAACAATCAATCAGCTGATAAAAAGGAAGTTGTAAAAGAGCATTGAGTGAGTTTACTGATGGATGATTCCAACAGGTAAACCAGTATAAATTACATAAGATCGTGCAATTGTACCCAGCAATGGGTCAGTCTTGAATGTGTGAGAAGTATCAAACCATGACGAAGTCATTTACGATTCGTGCTTCGTACGAATGGTGTATTTATTGCAGCCCGCACAAACAGCAGACTCCCCTTTCGAAGTAATGAGAAACTATGTCATATCTTTATGTCCCCACACAAAACATAAAGAATATGCAAGGAGTATTATAATAAAGTAAGTAACACAACCACTCTCCATCTTCCGTGCAAGTTGTACCAGCCATTGATATACAACTTATATGTTAAACAATATTTTCTATGTTTTTGTAGCTACACGAGGAGCACATTCAGGATCAAACTTTATTTAGTCGCATAAGTTTTATGTAAATAAAATAATTCTGAAAATTAATATAATTTATGGAAATTTATGTTAAGCAAACAGTCACTGTAAAGTGGTGCATTCCAAATTTGTACACAAAAAAAAAAAGAAAAGAAAAGAAAAAAATGTAAAATAATATGTATATAGGTTAATATATTTTTAACTAAATTAATAAACTGATTTTTTCAAGTTGCTAAATTCAATCACAAGAACAATTTTAAATTTATTTGTGTCCATGTTTAGCTACTTAATGCCAATTACGTCTTCATCTTATCTCAATTTCTACCTCTTAGAACTTTCTACCTATTTTATATATGGGTTTATTAATTACAACACAACCACATATATTAAAATTAAAGTAGTCCATAGACCGTAAAAAAGTATATATGAAAAATGTGTAAGTTCTCGCTTAAAACAATTTCACATCATGTTGAATTTTGACCAAAGTATTATTTATCTATGACAATTTATGACTAAGATTACGATTATTCTTAAACGATTGATGAACTTTGCTTTTCGGTCTTTTTGAAATTGAGCATACCGGATGAAGTTTATTCGAGAAACTCGTATGAACTGTATTAGATACGTTTTTATGTTTTGTATTCCATCCGATCTTTTGCGACAATCACATTTATTTAAGAATTGAATACATTCTTTTGAAGTTTCATTGGGGTATGAAAGCGTTGACCGAAGTACATTTTCAATGAAGCGCGGTAGTGTTTCATGTTGAAAATGTAGTTCGATCAACGCTTCCAAAAGAAGAAAAAGACAAGTTATATAACACAGAACAGATGGTCTCAACCGGAATATGAAAACACAATTATCGCTATTTTGTTTATTTTTCCTTTCATGTTTCAAACCAATATATTTCATATCACGTAAGTGCTGAGATGATTCCAATTATCGCTAAGCGTTGTCAAGGATGCACGTAGTATTATCGCTGTTTTCTAATATGACCTTATAAAGACGTCACATTACCAAATCCTTGATAATAAGTGACTAACGATATAAAATAATATTGATTAGGCACAGCCTACAGGCGACCATCGCATCTACGCATAGACATGTACATGTATTTTACTAGTCTATGATTATGAGTCCACAGTCTCTTGAAGTTCCAAAAATAAAAAATAAAATAAGAAAAACATTTTTTTCTTATTTTTATTTCTATTTTTGAAACTTCAAGTGACTGTGAAGAGTCAAACGTCTATCATTTAAAAAAATATCCTTTTCATCCGGGGGTCGTGCACAGGCCCTGTGGGTCGTGTTGCTCGTATGTGTTTATGTACATGTTTTGTAAAATAAATGATGAAAGTTCATAACGTTAAATTTTTACATGATTATTTGTAAAAATGTGGTTCAAAAAAACAAAAAGGACCTAAATATCTACGGTTCTGCAGCTAGATTTAACGTTAGGTTTGGTAACCCACACTCAAAATTTTATTAACTTCAGTATTATTAGGAATATCAGTAATTCTGGTGTCACATACCAGATTTTAGAGGCATTTGGGAGCCCCTGCTAATATATTTCAAACTTTAAAGTCATGTTATGTCCGAAATATGTTCTTTTTTGGCAAAAAAAAATTAAAAGGCTGGTAATCGCTCTTATAATTTTTGTCCATGTTCTACTCGTTTACTGCCTATAAAATATAAGTTAACTTAAACCGTTTGTAGTACTCCATAAATGGTCATATATTGTCGATTTGTAGGCCTATAGCTGCAAACTAGGCGTATCGCAGAAAAATGCAACGTTTTTTGCACGGAAGGACGCTTGATAGGTAGATTTAGAATTAAAGAGAAATTCATAGATATGCTGTTAAAATAGCAATTACCTTTAACGCTTTCACTGATTTAAAGCAGTTGTCTTTTATATTTTTTTTTCGCTCTTTTCGTCATTGTGTCTTGTAAAGCTAGATCATAGCAAACGATATTTTTGCATCACACAAACGACAAGACTTTGAATGTTTTTTTCTGTCTCATGTGTACAAAAATGTATTTAAACGGGTTGCATGGCAACTGAATCAATATTGTTTAAAAAAAAATCATCTTTATATTCTTTTTTTTTTTTTTTTTGAAACCATGAGCGACATGATCAACGAAATCGTGTGACGACAGCTTTAGGAGGCGAAACAAGAAGGTCTAACGATTGTAATTTTTTTTTTAAATTAATCGTTTCATGTAAAGAAGCTGTACGGTTTCCTTTCTATTTGTGGGGGGGGGGGGGGGGGGGGGGTATTTTTAAACTGGATGGTTATTTTTTATTCAAATTATAAGGCTGTTTCCTGTACTTCTCTCTGTAATGATCATTTATCTAACCTTAAGTATGTTTCTATAGAAATACATCTATTTTGCTAATAGATATAACCTATGTGATACAAGATGTACTTTAATCGGAACTAACTTTCGTGACGTCATAGGTTAGGAATGCGAGAAAACCTCAGTGACGTCTTTGTAAACATTGCGGAATCTCCGTCAGGAAAATCGCAACGTACTCAAGATTTATCTTATTAATTTTAAATATTAAAGACAGTCTGTACACATTGCTGGGAACTGCACCGTTCAATACATAAACAATTATTCGGCAACCAACTGTAAATCGCCACCAACTTGAGAAACGCAGGGCAATGATTGTTTACTCTGACAGTGCAGTCAGGACTGGGAAGCCAGTGCCGCAGGAGAGTTCCATCTAAAAACAAAGTCACGTGACTTTCGAGTCATTTTTTGATGAAAAATGACGTTCAACCCTACCGTTAAAATACGTCAGTTTACAATAAATACGTACGCTTGAAATCAATTAGAATATACGGAATATGTCTATGGATAAATAGAAATTTATTGCATCACTTCAGTTTTTATTAATATAGTGCACAAACATTGAATGTTGCTACTTGAAGTGGACTCAATTTCAAAACAAATGTCGAGGTGGTTCTATTTAAGTCAGAAAATTTAATTAAAACAATATGATGGCTTTCTGTAACATCCATTGCCTGAGGAAATCATCTAGAATCATTGTCATACCGACAACTAGTGTCAATGTCTTGTGGGATGCAATTGTGTCACTTAGTTCTACACCCACCTTGATCGATCGACCATTTGCCAAACATCGAAATTCATTGTCTTTCGGAACACATCGGTGGTGTTTCTTAACATCAACAATAAACGACATCTAAGCGTACATCCGAAAGAGGCTATTTGATTTGGGAAAGGGGTGTCTATTTTTATGTCTTTTTTTAATTTTCTTGTATTAATACCGTATTTTTCAGTTTATTTGTATTGCAATATTGTTTTAGACATTGTGCATTTTGTAATTTAGACTGGGGAATTACTATTTATCATCACTTTAAATAAAATAAAAATCATCTATGATACTAGATTTGCACAGCCACAGGGGATGTACAACAATTAATAATTTCAATTTAATTTAATTTCAATACACCAGGTACAAGATAAATAGAAAGAAACAAATGTGTGGAAAAAATAAAAGCATGTAAACAAAAATTAAGTGAATTGAAAAAAATATGAAAATATTATAAAAAAAAAACATGCCAGTAAAACAATTAATAAATTTTTAAAAATCTAAAAAAAAATGAAACCTTGAGACAAAAAGGGGCATAACAAATTGTATTCAGATATCTTAACCCTTCATATTATATCAAGGCAATTAAAAAAAATTCAGTGTAAGCAAATATTTTCCTTGAAAATAGGAAATTTTATTATCTGAATGAAAGCTACCAAGTTTCATGTTTATCTGACAATGTAAATATCAATGCATTTGGAATATTCATGTGTTTGACACAACTACAAACTAGCTTCTATAACATATGGGGTGGTTAAGTTGTAATAATTCTTTCCCCTTGACATTCACAAAATGACCAGCATTTACAAATATGGGTACTTAGGTTGCAATAATTATTTCCCCATGACTTCACAAGATGAAATGACCAGCATTTACAAATATGACTGAGTACATAGGTTGCAATAATTCTTTCTCCAGGATATTCACAAAATGACCAGCATTTACAAATATGGGTACTTAGTTTGCAATAATTCTTTCAAGAAAAACATTTTTTTTCATCTTCAACACTCTTACTTCCATTAGAAAATGCCTTTTTATTAACTGCATGGCTCATCATTTTCAAGCAGATTATTTTCAGTAGACATAGAATACAAAGTTTGAACTTAATTTCACATTTCTTACAAATACAATACAATTCAGAAAAAATGTTAAATTTCTTTTTACAAACAAACAAAATTCAGGAGTATCTGAAACTTTTTGAATTAAATGAATGTATCAGTTAGAGGATATATCCTGCCCACAATTATACCCAAGGGCCTGCATTTATTTGATGATGTAGTTTAAATATAATTGGAATGCTGGTCCATTTTTTTACTTCATGGATTTTTTAGAAGAAAAAAAACCATATATATTTAATCATTATATTTTCTGTGCTGTAAATCTGAAATATTGAAATACATAATTGATCAATTAACAATCTGGAAGGTACAAAATCAGAAGATGAGACTGGAATATCCTTACATGTCCAATTTTTGACTACAAGACCATATAATTTTAAATGTTAAAACATCATGAAGTCAGTTTAAAGGGTTCAAATATAGGTAATAACAACATTAACAAAATAAAAAAAAAAGATAAAACAATCATAAATACTTTTATTTAATCATCTGAACTGTATTCTGAAATAATTGAAATATATGATTGATCAGTGAACAATGGTAAAAAATCAGAAGCAGAGATTGAAATATCCCTAAGCTAACAAGTCAAATTTCAGACCACAAGACCATATATTTTACGGGTTAAATTTCTGACCACAAGTTTTAAATGTTAAAACAACATGAAATCAGTTTATAGGGTTTGATACCTGTTTTAAATAATAAATGCAAATACTGACAAAATAAAAAAGACAAAATCTTATTTAATCATGGTCACCTATGCTGTAAATCTGAAATATATTATTGTTAAAGTGTACTGTAAATGGTAGAAAAAACCCAGAAGCTGAGACTGGAATATGTTCACATGATGTCAGTTTAAATATGGTTCGAGATCTATTTGGGAGGGGGCGATATGTTAAATACATCATAAATATCTCAAACTATATCGCAGGAATAACTATTAATCAAATTAATTATGTTATACTCTAAATGCAAATAAAACAAAGACTACTCTTTCTTCTAATATCTAATTTTAATCAGTTCAAGTATATTTTGAAGTCATGGAATGGGAATGTTTGCAAATGCTCAGTTTGTGCTGACTTTTAAAGTATTCTTTTTACCATCAATAGGTTATGTCCATCTTTTATACTTTTATATGTTATACTTAGTTTTATTATTGAATATTGTGTAGCTTTTAGTTATGCTTAGCTTTCATGTAAGCTTATTATTTTTAATTCTGTTCAGCTATAATATCTGCTTTTAATTTCATGTTTTAGTTATTTCAGATTTCTTAATCTCGTTGAGATTAGGGTTCCGAAGAAATTTTCTGTCTGTTCTTCATCCTAATCTCGTTTCAAGCCCTATCAAGGGTATTCTGGAAATTTTTAATTTGACCACCCGGTGCATTCCGATGGATATTTTGGCATGGACGGATTGTGTCAGATCAAGTGCAGGTAAGATTTCATAAATAGACATATTTTCTAGTTCAAATCTGCAAAAATATTGATATTTCCTTACCTTTTACAGCGTATATCCGACAAAATAATCCAAAATCTACTTTAAGCTGACCGCCATTTTACTGAACTCTAGAACTACACCACGTGATCAAAAATCGTGACGTATTTTGGTATAGTTGGTTTCATAGTTCGAGATGTCGATGTCAAATATTATATTATAATTTAAAAATCCCATATACACGGCTTGAAATTTTGTAATTTTGTTATAAATATTTTATTAAAACCCAATCAACAGCCCATAAAAGATATGCTTGCATATACACAATAAATAATTGACATCGACCTTTCATTTAGAAACATGCTGTAACAAAATCCGTGACGATTTTGATCACGTGGTGTAGTTCATGCGTTCAGTAAAATGGCGGTCAGCTTAAAGTGGATTTTTGATTATTTTGTCGGATATACGCTGTAAAAGGTAAGGAAATATCAATATTTTTGCAGATTTGAACTAGAAAATATGTCTATTTATGAAATCTTACCTGCACTTGATCTGACACAATCCGTCCATGCCAAAATATCCATCGGAATGCACCGGAAGGTCAAATTTAAAATTTCCAGAATACCCTTGATAGGGCTTGAAACGAGATTAGGATGAAGAACAGACAGAAAATTTCTTCGGAATCCTAATCTCAACGAGATTACAGATTTCTTACCAACTTACATGTCTGTGCTTTTCTTGTAGTGCTAACTTTGTTTTTCTTTGTTCTTAATTTATTTTTGCATGCCTTGATTATTGTTATTTATGTTGTATGTCGGTCAAAAGCTCATTAGAGCTTATATTTGTATGCTTGTTGTTTTTAACCATGCCGACTTTAGATAAAACTTATTTATTTATTCAGAATTTCAGCGTCTTCTTTATAAAAAAATGGCGGCTGACAGCGTCCTAGTTACAAACCTCGTTTTGAAAATTAAAGGCGGAATGATGGCTATTTTTATATTTCGTTACACATTTGAATGATGGGTAAACCTATTTTTGACCATAGTTTTTACTGACAAACAATGGGATGCGTTTGTGTCAGTTATTCTTAGCCTCGAGAATTTCCCGCCATATATTCTTAGCTACAACAACAAAAACAAATACCTTCTTTTATACCGATATTATGTCTAATAAACACTTTCTTGGGGTTTTTTCTGCAACTTATATATTTAACCATGATAATTCACGTTTTTTTGGAATGTATTTATTTATATTTATCTCTCATATAAGGTTTATTCTGTAATCGTCATGGTAAACAAACGTCAATACCTATTACGATTATGGGCGATACCTGGTGGGTTATTATTATCTGCCCTTGCGTAAATGTTTTTAGCCTTATGGGAGGAGTTACGGAAGCTGACGTTGGCTTCCCGACTGGTGACAGCGATCATGAATGAATGACGTGACGTAACAATATACTTGTGTGACGTAAACTATAGAAATCGTGTGACGACAGCTTTTTTAGGGACGAAACAAGGTCTAGCGATTGTCAATTTTTTAAATAAATTAATCGTTTCATGTAAAGAAGCTGTACGGATTCCTATTTTTCTTTGTTATTTTTAAACTGGATAGTTATTTTTTATTCTAATTAATAGGCTATTTCCGGTCATTCGCTCCGATTGTCCATTCTATGCCGCTGAAACTTAGAATCCACTTCCGGTTGGTATTGTTAGTATTCATCTCCTTACACACATGTTGCTGTTTAGCTCGCATCTTGCGATGCTCGCTATTAATTGTGTTTAAAAAAATGTCAGTATCTCAACAAAAATTATTTAATTATGAATACAAAATAGCGATAAAATAATTAGATGTTTTTTAAAACTCGAGGACGTTTCTCAGTCATCTCTCATCTCAGGGCTGACTGAGAAATGTCCTCTGATTTAAGAAAAAAACATCGTTAATAACCTAATATCATAAGCTACATACAATGACAAGCGTTAAACAGCATATCTATTATATATATTGAATGGCTAAATGGAATTTATTATTGCAGGGGCCAAAATAGAATTATCTTTATACCCGACTGAAACAATCAACACGTATTTTGTGTATAGGCACTAATGTTAGTGACTTTACTATCACCATATGTGCAAATAAATTATTTTCTTGTATTATTCAATATATAACAAACTAACGATCGTATTAAAAAGATCAGTTACACACTGATGTGGACAATGAATTCGTTAGAAGTCAAAATCAGATACATTAAAAAAAATTGACAAAGAGTTATATATAAAGAAATGTAATATAAAATACTTACATAAAATGTTACCAAACATCCAGTAATATAAAATACTTACATAAAATGTTACCAAACATCCAGTATCCTTTAAAATACTGTGTAGCTGCAAATGGAACGCAAAATATTAAATACATCAGATCTGTGACCGCTAGGTTTAACAGAAACATATTTGTTATAGTTCGGAAAACTTTATTCTTGATAAAAACTAAAACGACCAATCCATTTCCCAAAGTTCCAGTGATCATAAAAACCAAGAAAATTGGTGGCACGGCTAAACTATATTCCCAATTAGTTATAGTAGTTAACGAATCCTTAACAGATATATTGTAGTCTTCAAAATAGTGATAGTAAGGAACAGAATAATTTTTAGCTACATTGACATCCATTATTGTCTTCATCTCTGAGAGAAGCATGCATCACTGTCCTGACATCCTCTTACCGGATCACGTGGAGTGTTTACGTCGCTGATTCACACAATCTATTCTTATTTAATCCGTCTTTGGTTTTTAGCGACAGTCAGAGCATTATGATATGACACGTAGACAAGATGTGTCGCATTTAAAACAATATACACACAGCTAAATATTCATTATCTTTAATTATATATATATAATTATTGGGTCATAACTATATACATGTATATTAATAAATGTTTTACTTAATACAATTATTGATTTTTAATTTGACGGTAGATCAGTATGGATTGTTTCCTTAATTATATAAGACATTATCCCACACAGGTCCAACGATGACTTTTCAAGATTGATTGTGTAGTTTAAATTTTATTTTCTGAAATACGAACGTTCAAAGTTTTGATTCTGTAATTATTCACTCTCAATGTTGTAAATAATTTTGGAACAAAGACAAAAATATTAAATGTTTAGCTTAACATACGCATGTATATGTAACATGTTTATTGTACTAAAATTGAAGTATATATATATATATATATTGTCCTGAGCAGCTATATCACATTTATAGAGAATGACTAATAAAAATATCAGACTAGATGAAAATTTGTGTCAAATTTGCCAAAACAGCTAGAAAATGAAGGTTTTTGTGTACACTTTCATCTTTATATATACAAAATTGCATTTCAATTTCACAAGAATTGAATATTTAAAAACTGTTTAACTCCGCCATTTTTTAATGAAGTGCCTGTACCAAACATTGAAAGTGAGCGGCCGTGTATGTGTGTGTTAGGGTATCAATTTTGCCTCTTTCTATAATTTTTCTATTGAAATTTGAAACTGTTCCGACACTGGTATTTTTCGTTATTTTTCCCTTTTTTGATACCATACATATGTACTATAAATCAGTGCATCTCGTAATTGAACGAAGTTGTGTAAAATGTGATTAAATCTAATGACATACAATAATTACAGCAGAATTCATGGGAGATGTTTTTAAATGCCATCCTGTGCAATATTCAACCATTTTGTGGCGTGAAATTGTTATTAAAATGAATAGGACTTTTGTCTCTCCATGGCAGAATAAATAAAACTTCTCTAAGAGAGTACAAAGTTCCTTGCATGAAAAAGACAACTTACAGCAGCTCTAAATAAGCAGGGTTTTTTCAGAAGTGGTCGTCTGACCCGTTACAACGCAAAATTTCCATCCGTTCACTAGTTCATCCCAGTGTCAGACTCTACCTGTGACAACCTATAGGCATTCGTTCACTAGTCCATCCCAGGGCCTGACCCTACCTGTGGCAACCTATCGACATTCGTTCGCTAGTCCATCATAGTGCCAGACTTATAGGCATTCGTTCACGAGTCCTTTCCAGTGCCCAACCCTACCTGTGGCAACCTATCGACATTCGTTAACTAGTTCATCCCATGGCCAGATCCTACCTGTGGCAACCTATAGGCATTCGCTCACTAGTCCTTCCCAGTGCCTGACCCTACCTGTGGCAACCTATCGACATTCGTTCGCTAGTATGTACTTAATAACTGCACGCGAGGTCAATAGCGAGATCTATTTTCCCAAGGGGTAGACTATTGACCGGGACAAATGAACTAGTGACCGACGAGAAGCGGAGGTCACTAGTTTATCCGTCCCGGTCAATAGTCTACTCCGAGGGAAAACAGAGCTCGTTATTGATCAAGTGTGCAGTTATTAAGTACTTTATTACACCGACTTAAACAGGAGAGAGGGTAAACCATTTACTGTAGTTCCGGTACTATGTTGTATTTTATATTTGTGATTTTATGTTATTTCTTTTCTTTTGTATGCCGTAAGCATCAGGATGAAGAACAACAATGAAAGCGCTATTTCCTTGCTATTTGTTTCCTTGTATATAGATTGGAATTTGATCTCATATACATTTACTTTTTCTTCTTCTCTTTTGTCATCAATTAATTTTGTTCCGAGTTCCGAGAGATATAAGCTACAAAATCGCTTCCGTGTTTTTGTTTTTTTGTTTTTGTTTTTGTTTGGTGATTATTCGATAAAACCAATCAAACAATGTTTCTATAATGTATTTATAACATTGTGATAATTTATTTTCGTGTATTAAAGCTTACCGTAATCTGATCTATCTTTCAATGTTTTTTTATATCCTCGTCTGACCATAAGTCGGTCAGTCATTGAATAATGTTTGGTTACTTTTTTCATGTTTGAAAAGTAAACATTTTTTTTCTTTTTAATTATGTTCCTCGTCTATTCTTGATCACATGTGTAAAGTTCCATGGAAAAAAGATCGATAATAATTACACACTGACCCATACTTGTTTACTATCTTTTTTCCAACTGGCGTCCTATTACGTCACATAAAGTCGGTCAAAGGTCAATAAAGCACATGATTTTGTCATAGGCCAACCAAACTTAAAAAGTAAACCAGATTAAGAAAGTACAGTATTTTAGCTTTTTCAGTGTAATTGTTTTGTCTGAAAAAATTCAAGAGATGTTTATGAATATACACAATGACGTCATTGGTCTCGTGCTGCGCCAGAATTGTAAATCAAAACAAGTAACCTACTATATTGCATGACCGAGCAGATGTCACGACATGATGACGTCCGTGCACTAGTTTCGAAGACGTCCACTAGTTCCAGGACTACTGCACTTGTAAGGCATGGATTTCATTCAAATGAGTGCATTAGTTTAAAATAAAACTAAATCATGTGGTATCAATTCTAATTTTTCATTGGTTCTTAATATAAGAGTGTGTAATAATCCATCTTAGTGCCAGACCTATAGGCATTCGTTCACTAGTCCATCTCAGTTCCAGACCTATAAGCATTATTTTACTAGTCCATTCCAGTGGCAACCTATAAGCATTCGTTCAGTATTCCATGCCATTGCCAGACCCTACTTGTGACAACCTATATAGGCATTCGCTCGCTAGTCCATCGCAGTGCGAGACCCTATCTGTGACAACATATAAGTATTCGTTCGCTAGTCCATCTCAGTACCAGACCTATTGACATTCGTTCATTAGCCCATCCCAGTACCAGACCCTACCTGTGGCAACCTATAGGTTTTCGTTCACTAGTCGATCTCAGTGCCAGACCCTACCTGTGACAACCTATAAACATTCGTCCATTAGTTCATTCCAATGCCAGACCCTACCTGTGGCAACCTATAAACATTCGTTCGCTAGTCCATCTCAGTGCCAGACCTATAGACATTCGTTCACTAGTCTTTCCCAGTGCCAGACCCTGCCTCTGACAACCCATAGGCATTCGTTCACTAGCCCATCCCAGTGTCAGACCCTACCTGTGGCAACCTATAGATATTCGTTCGCTAGTCCATCTCAGTGCCAGACCTATAGACATTCGTTCCCGAGTCCATTCCAGTGCCAGACCCTGCCTGTGGCAACCTATAAGCATTCGTTCAGTAGTCCATACAAGTACCAGACTCTACCTGTGGTGACCTATAGGTATTCGTTCACTAGTCGATCTGTGCCAGACCGATAGACATTCGTCTCTAGTCCTTCCCAGTGCCAGACCCCGCCTCTGACAACTCATAGGCATTCGTTCGCTAGTCCATCTCAGTGCCAGACCTATAGACATTCGTTCCCGAGTCCATTCCAGTGCCAGACCCTGCCTGTGGCAACCTGTAAGCATTCGTTCAGTAGTCCATACAAGTACCAGACTCGACCTGTGGTGACCTATAGGTATTCGTTCACTAGTCGATCTGTGCCAGACCGATAGACATTGGTCTCTAGTCCTTCCCAGTGCCAGACCCCGCCTCTGACAACTCATAGGCATTCGTTCACTAGTCCATCCCAGTGTCAGACCCTACCTGTGGCAACCTATAGGTATTCGTTCGCTAGTCCATCTCAGTACCAGACCTATAGACATTCGTTCACTAGTCCATTGCAGGGCCAGACCCTGCCTGTGGTAACCTATAGGTATTCGTTCGCTAGTCCATCTCAGTGCCAGACCTATAGACATTCGTTCCCGAGTCCATTCCAGTGCCAGACCCTGCCTGTGGCAACCTATAAGCATTCCTTCAGTAGTCCATACAAGTACCAGACTCTACCTGTGGTGACCTATAGGTATTCGTTCGCTAGTCCATCTGTGCCAGACCTATAAGCATTCGTTCAGTAGTCCATACCAGTGCCAGACCTTACCTGTGGTAACCTATAGGTAATCGTTCGCTAGTCCATCTCAGTGCCAGGCCTATAGACATTCGTTCACTAGTCCATTGCAGGGCCAGACCCTGCCTGTGGTAACCTATAGGTATTCATTCGCTAGTCCATCTCAGTGCCAGACCTATAGACATTCATTCAGTAGTACATACCAGTGCCAGACCATACCTGCGGTAACATATAGGTATTCGTTCACTAGTCGATCTGTGCCAGAACTATAAGCATTCGTTCACTAGTCCACCCCAGTGTCGCCCATTTAAACTACTATTTCATTTAGTAATTATTAACTTGTTCTGGTCATTAATATGGCTAAGAAAACCTGTCCACTTGGGGTTAAAGAACGACCAATCAATATCAATCGTTTTAAATGTTAGACGTTTCGATTCCATAGTTTACCAACGGCAAGACGAGCATTCAAATGAAAAAACAAAATACCAGTGTCGGAACAGCTTCTAACAAACAACTACACGACCGCTCACTTTCTCAGCTTTTCACAGATACTAGTTTTATGGACCCAAATCTTAATGTTAAATGCTAAAATTATGCAGTAACATCTAGAGTAAAGATAGATGTACAATAGATACAGATTTATCTACAATTAAATATGTATTCTGTAGATACAAGCCATATATGTATGTGAGATGCACTTTATCTCGTTCTACTGTTGTGACGTCGCCAGCTTGTAAAAGGGGGAAAACCTCATGACCTCTTTGTTAATAAATGCAAAATCTCAACGGGGAATTCCTCAAAATAACGTTTCATACCTTCGTTTCATATTTAAAGGAATTGTAACGTTTATAATTGCACCTCATGGCAAAATCCATGGCGTCAGGTGTGTACTTTTGTAAACCGCAATATGCTTCTCGTAGTGATACAGTTTAGACCACTGACTCGACATGATACAAACAGCCATACCAACACAATATTCACATGTGTGTGCATCAGCAGAATGTACTCGTATATTAATTCTGTATAAGTAAAATTTAGCGGTAGATTATTGTCTGTATTGGTGAAGGAATGACAATTAAAGGATATATACACCACACATGTTACAATGTGGAATTACGAATAAACATATAGAGATCATGACCAAGCTAAAATTCTTAATTTTGCTCTAGTCAGTATACAAATCATATTATTCTCAATGTCATATAAATGTTAGAAAACCAAAGGCGCAATCACGAATTGACAATTCAGAGACGTCGGCAGCATTGTGCACACAAGACACAGGACAAAGGTGAACAAACCCAAATAAAAAAAACCTGAAAACTTAAAAAGATGTGCAACATGGACTCCACCAAAATGGCCGACAATGCTGTACAACTTTCTCTTCATTCCATGTATTTTGAGACACTGGTATTCTTTTGTTACTCTATGCATATTATTAAATATTCTAAATATTACATAGATTTATACTTTTTATGTAAGAATAATCGGTTAAAATCGTACATATTTTTTTGGTTTAATACGACATTAAGGTGTTTAATTGCAACGTCTTTCAAAACATGAATTGTCTCGTTGTTCCTAGGGAGCTAAATTTATTCATTGTGGATTTTTTAATTCAATATTAAAAATGTATAATTGGCGCCAACGTTTTTTCTAATCGAGTACACCTTTTCTCTTGTTGTTAACACTCCAATCGAGGCTGCGAGAATAATAATGATCCTATTGGTTAAAGAGTTTTCTTTCTACACAACATGCTTTAATATTTCATTCACACGTCGATTTCCAAAACAACCCAACCCTAACCCGCCCTTTAAGATCATTAGAATAGGCCATTGTGGTGTTAAGCTTTATTTTTCAGGTACTCCCGTTAGAACAGATCCGTAGGACGCTATATATTAACAGACTGAGTGATGCTGGAGAACTTATTGGTGACTATAGCTTAAAATGACAGGATAATTACTAGTGTTATTCCTTACATTGTTGAACTGGATGGCGGTCATCATTTGATATTCACAGTGATAATGTGATTTATGTGAACTTTAATTATAATTAATAATTTTGTCAATACTTTGCCAAATTAAATTCATTTATTTATATTTTGTTTATTATTAGCAAAATGTCTTGTATCAATACATGTACATCTAAGGTGGCCAAAAAGTTACGTATACACGCACAACACATGTATGGTTCTCAGTTTTACATGCATAGATCTGTTGGATATTCGGGTTGTAAATAAACATGAGACCTGTTTACGTACTATACAAATAATAATGTTTTGTACATGAGATCAATATGGGAAAAACATACAAAGCAAATTGTGGATTTTTTAATTCAATATTAAAAATGTATAATTGGCGCCAACGTTTTTTCTAATCGAGTACACCTTTTCTTTTGTTGTTTATACTCCAATCGAGGCTGTGAGAATAATAATGATCCTATTGGTTAAAGAGTTTTCTTTCTACACAACATGCTTTAATATTTCATTTCCGAAACAACCCAACCCTAAAATAAGCCAGAAAAATGAGCAGATTCACATTGACTGAAAACCCATACACTTTCAAAGAAATTTCAACAAGAGTGAGTGAGTGATTGTTGTTTACAATTTTTCAGCTATATCATCACAAGAACAAGTTAATTTTCAATGAGATGATGATGAGGTACGATTTGTACTAGACCAACACGCTTAGTTGGATTTTTATAGTGCTAGCTCACTGAAACAACAGTCTGCGGATAGACATGTCGCCCCACTCAGACACATTATCTTGATTCCGAGCCAACCAGTCTTTGCTCTTTCTCCTTTATGCTGCATGCTTAGTGGAGAAGCAACAAATAGCAATTTTATAGTCTTTTGTTTGACCCGATCAGGGCTCAAACCCACGATCTACAGCACTCGAGGTGAGCACGCTAACCATTACACCCAGGGCTCACCACACATAGTAAAAACAGGGCGACTTGACTTCTCTCTCTCGACTTAAGGGCGAAGTGAGGGAAAATCTGGGAGACTTCCGAATATCGATCCAAATTTTAACGTTTCTTTCCCCACTACCACATGTTCCCCTACCTTTCACAAAACGATGCAATTAACGAGTTTGGAATAAAATATTGAACATCAAACCCTGTATGGGTCAAATTTCAGGAACATGGGAGCTCCTTTTATGTGAATATTGAAGAAAAAGTATGATTATTGGTAAAAAAAATACGGACTTGAAAAGACTGACAGGGCGACTAAAACTTCACTTTTTAACAAAAATTGGGCGATTTCATTGAAACCAAGGCGAAGAAGTTGCCCACTTCGCCTGGTTTGGTGAGCCCTGACACCACCTATGCAGTGTTGTGTGGTTATGGCGAAACTGATCTAACAACAAATACTTGACATTGTTAACACCATCGCCGATGCTGGAAAAGCAATACTTAAATATGCCTCGCCTTCATCGACGAAATTCTGAGACAAAAACAGACAACAATAGCATTGTGGTAAGAACAATTTCTTTTTTAAATGTCATTTAAAGGTAGCAAATGGCATACATTGCATAGGTTTCATTACATCATGACATTCTTGTTGAATTAACCACAAATAAACTATAATTGTGCATATGATTCGGTCACTGGTGGCATCACAGTCCACAAAGAAAATCTTCCTCCAAAGAATCTAGTACCGATAAAGTTACTCCAAGCCTGAAAAATTATTAAAAATAATGTTTTAAGAATTTTTGTGTGTGTAATTTGTTTATCTTTAAAGAAAAGCATAGGCAAATACAAATACAAAAAAAAAACATATGACATGCATATATACAATTTTACACATACAAAAGACATTTACTTTATAAAAACAAACATTTTGCAGTACTACACGGAAATTTCAAACACCAAAGATAGTTTCAAATGACAACCACTTTTTTACATATATATTCTTTTTGTATGGAGGATAAGAAATTTATTGTCTTTTCTATTTTAATACAATATTTCAGGTATTTTACACTGGCTTTATCATCCAAACATCTATATTTTTATAAATATTACTTTAAAATCAAAATGACTTGATTATTGTGTTTTAAGAAAATTGATATTATATATCTTACAGCATGTTGGATCGCCAATCAACATGACGATACTACACAAATAAAATAATAATATATACCTCTAAAACCCCAAAGGCATAACTAAAGTAGTAACAAAAGAGGAAGAACTGTTTTAGATACCTAAAACTTATGTCTCCCAGAATTAGGAAGAACTGTTTTAGATACCTAAAACTTATGTCTCCCAGAACTAGGAAGAACTGTTTTAAATACCTAAAACTTATGTCTCCCAGAACTAGGAAGAACTGTTTTCGATACCTAAAACTTATGTCTCCCCTTAAAGTAGTAACAAACTAGGAAGAACTGTTTTAGATACCTAAAACTTATGTCTCCCCTTAAAGTAGTAACAAACTAGGAAGAACTGTTTTAGATACCTAAAACTTATGTGTCCCCTTAATGCGGCCATCTGTACAACAATAAGTTACACATTATGAGTTGAATGATACTATTTAAAAAACATTTACTTGACCTTGAGGTCAGTCCCACAAAGGTCATTATGGTACGCGACACACCGCCTTATGGTCATGCACCCACATACCAAATATAATTGACCTATGCCTTATGGTCATGCACCCACATACCAAATATAATTGACCTATCTGGAAAGACAAAAAAGTTATGGTCCGGACAGTCCCTTCTGATGCTAGATACAATAAAGTATAAAAAATGAACAGTAAAACTTACTCTTTAAAATCATGCGTGATTTCTTGAACTTTAGATGGATTACAACAAACAGCAGTTCTCACTTTATTTGAATCAAACAAAGGTGCTATAAATATAGGTCCTATCTTCTTCAGATCATCTACTGTTACCATGGCGATTTTCTCCAGCATTTCTCTAAAAAATGAAATTAAAATTGTTACATAATTCATATTTTCTCTAGCATTTCTCTAAAAAATGAAATTAAAATTGTTAAATAATTCATATTTTCTCCAGTATTTCTCTAAAAAATTAAATTAAAATTGTTACATAATTTATATTTTCTCTAGCATTTCTCTAAAAAATGAAATTAAAATTGCTACATAATTCATATTTTCTCTAGCATTTCTCTAAAAAATGAAATTAAAATTGTTACATAATGCATATTTTCTCCAGCATTTTCCTAAAAAATTAAATTAAAATTGTTACATAATGCATATTTTCTCCAGCATTTTTCTAAACTAGAGGCTCAGTCCACTGAGCCTGTATCGCTCACCTAACAATAGAATGATACTGAAGCAAATTTCAAAGGGAGATAATCATTACCTTAAAAAACAGCAGCCATCTTGAATGGAGGGTGGGGTTGTCGGACACAATTTTGAAAGGGACACACCCAGGGGCCATCTATGCCAGGTTTGGACCTTACATAGATGCTTCCTGCCAAGTTTGGCTTCATTTGGCCAAGCTGTTTCAGAGGAGAAGATTTTTATAACATTGGCCATTCAGAAAAAAGAATAAATCTTGGTGGCCATGTTTGTTGGCCGAATGGAACCAAATGAAGAAGCTTTATAGAGGATCTTACATAGATGCTTCCTGCCAAGTTTGGCTCCATTTTGCCAAGCAGTTTCAGAGGAGAAGACTTTTTTAAACAGTAGCCAATCAGAAACAAGAATTGCCCTTGGCGGTCATATTTGTTGGTGGAATGGAACGAAATGGAGAAACTTTATAGAGGACCTTACATAGATGCTTACTGCCAAGTTTGGTTCCATTTGGCCAAGTTGTTTCAGAGGAGAAGAGTAAAATATGAAAAAGTTAACGGACGGACGAAGGATGCCAAGTGATGGCAATACCTCACATGGCTTTGGGCCAGGTGAGCTAAAAAATGATAAAAAAAAAAGGGCAATAACTCCTAGATGGGTAATCAGATTTACTTCAAAATTGCAGGCTAGGTAGATCTTGACATGTTGAACATGTTTGCTGTTTAAACTTAACATCTATCTCTTATAGTTTTTGAAATAAAAGACAAAAAGTATTAACATTTTGAAAATTTGACAATAAAAGGGGAATTACTCCAAAATGGGTACTCAGATTTACTTCAAAATTGCAGGGTATGTAGATCTTGATATGCTGCACATGTTTGCTGTTTAAATTTAACATCTATCTCTTATAGTTTTTTAAATAAAAAACGAAAAGTATTAAAATTTTGAAAATTTGATGAAAAAAAGGGCAATAACTCCAAGATAGGTAATCAGATTTTCTTCAAAATTTCAGGGTAGTTAGATCTTGCTTTGCTGATCATTTTTACCCTGTCAGATTTCTGGTTTTTGAGTTATTACCAAAAACGTGCAATTTAACCATATGTTCTATTTTTAGTAACAGTGGCCATGTTTGTTGGTCGAATGAACCAAATGAAGAAGTTTTATAGAGGATCTTACATAGATGCTTCCTGCCAAGTTTGGCTCCATTTGGCCAAGCAGTTTCAGAGGAGAAGATTTTTTTAACATTAGCCAATCAGAAACAAGAATTGCCCTTGGTGGCCACATTTGTTGGTGGAATGGGACGAAATGAAGAGACTTTATAGAGGACCTTATATAGATGCTTTCTGCCAAGTTTGGTTCCATTTGGCCCATTTGTTTCAGAGGAGTAGATTAAAATATGAAAAAGTTAACGGACGGACGACGGACGTCAAGTGATGGCAATACCTCACATGACCCTTTGGGTCAGGTGAGCTAAAAATGAAATTAAAACTGTTACATAATTCATATTTTCTCCACCATTTCTCTAAAAAATAAAATTTAAATTGTTATATAATTCATATTTTCTCCAGCATTTCTCTAAAAAATGAAATTAAAATTGTTACATAATGCATATTTTCTCCAGCATTTCTCTAAAAAATTAAATTAAAATTGTTACATAATGCATATGGCAAAATATTATACATAATGATGATACAATAACAAAACAAGCCACTGTGCTGTACTGATTTTGACTTTTATAAATGAAGATCAGAGGGTGTATGAAGTTTGAACCCTAGGTAAACAAAATTACACTTGGTGCAATAAAAAAACCCCAGTATTTTCAAGAATCAGCAATGCACTTGAAATTTTAGATGTCTCTAATGAATTTTTAAAAAGTGGGATTAGGTGGAATGAACTGTATTTTACATGAAGTTTCCTTGTAAAATATAGATTAAACATTGCACAAATGAAGGCCCCTATGTATATTGGGACTAGCCCCTGGGGTTTCAATTTTAACATAGACTTAAATAAGAAATCTTTTAAAAAAAAATTCTTATGAACAAGATATGGAATGCAATTGTAATTTGCATGAATCATAATTGTTATATGCATATTAAAGCTAAAAAAAAATAGGTTATACATAGTGTTAAAGTTTCAGACACCTACTCAAGACTAATGCTAACATCTCTGACAACACTGGGCAAGTGTTTTCTATATAACTTACTTATTGTATCTATGGCTAACTCCTCTGAGGTAAGACAAAACCGATTCCTGTGAAACGTTGGTAACAGTTTTCTCTTCTTCAATAATCTCAAATATCAAGCTACTCCTGGCAGACTCCAGCTCTACTTGAGAAAATGTGTTCACCTCATTAACATAGTCCATCTGTAATTATTTGTAAGATTGATTTATTTTGTAGTTAATACAAAATTTCTTTATGTTTTTTTAAGAGATGAACAAAAGCACACAATATAAATTGATATCAGTGTATGAATTCATAAAACCTACATTAACCAGAGGCTTCAGGGAACCTATCATCACTCACCTGGTTCATATCACTGGGATGATTTTGGTAAATAAATAAAATAACTGCAAATCAATGAAAATAGCTGAAATCATCTACACCCCCTTTAAAAAGTTCCATTTTTTGCCTGTTCTGACTGTGTCCAGCAACTTTAATAAAATAGCTGAAATCAGTTAAATAACTGAAAAAATCATCCTTGAATCAGATTAGAAGAAGGCTCAAAGGCTAACATTTTATTTTTATAAAACATTTATTTAATAACACTATTATGCTAATTAACCTTAAATAAAAGCCAGATAATTCAGAAATTTTAACCTAATTTACATATCAATATTCAAATTCACAAAATAGCATTGGCACATATTTTGTTGGACAGCTCAACTAACTAGAGGCTCACCTGATTATTCATATGCAATTTTGTGTTCAATGTGCAATGAAGCCTAGATTTTAAGAAAAATTATTATATTAATTTTTACACTGGATCCGATGTTCAATTGTAACCCTTAAAGTAGGACTTCAATTAAAAAAAAAAAGTGTTGTTCCCTTTTAGTCCCCTCTTACTCCAGAACAATTAAAGCTACAACAAATCTGTTGGAACACTTCAAACAGGAATTTTCAGAAATTCAATTTAAAATACTGCATACAAATATGACTTTAAATTTAAAAAAAGTAAACATTTTGATAGCTGATCTTTTTTGGCTCTCCTTGACCCTTTTTATCTCATAAACCATAATAGCTAAGTTGAATCATGCAGGAAATTTTATCAGGAAGCTACACAAAAAAACTTTATCGAAATTGGTCTTAAAATAAAAGACAATGAACAGGGACAGTAACAGCAGCAAGTCATCAAATATGCGAAACATGGGAATTTGGGCCCCTTTTAGACCCCTTTTTGAAAATAAAAGAGCAAATTTTTTTACCCTTCTGCATTGAATATGAAATAGTATAATTCATCACAAGGTAAATGATTCAAGTTTTACATTCTCCCTTGACAATTTGAATGAATACCGGGTATCTGTCCTTGATTTCCCTACAGTATTTTAACATTAGATGATGGCCATCTTAGTTCTAATGGGACGTTTTACCTCGCTTTGTTAATTTTGCCTCTACAATTTCAAAAACAACTTTCTGCTTATCTGAGGTTTGTTTGCGAGTTGAAATTGACAATGTTGTCTTTCACCCAGTCCTCATGATGAGCACCGGTCCTCCAACTCAAAACCAGTAAAACTTGGTTTGGACCATTTAATTTTTCAGTTTTTATTTAAATATATTAAAATAAATTCAAGAATTTGATTCAGACCAGTAAATTCAAATTTTCATTTTGAAGACTGTACACCCGTCTGCCAATCTTTTGGCTTCCATCTACCTATCAGGTCACATTTAGAAGAATTCTGAGGACATCCGATCAAATGCACCCAGGATACACTTCCGCTATAAAAATGATCAAAAACTCCATGTTAAATCATCTATGACACACGAATAAAACCTGTACATTCAAATAATTCAAATTCACATTATTGTGTCCAGCTATTTATTGTGTTAAGAAAAACTGTTTCCTGGTTTATGGTTATGGTGTTTAATGCCACTTTCAACAATATTTAAACTATATCGTGGCGGTCAGTTTTATTGGTGGAGGAAACTGGAGTACCCGGAGAAAACCACTGACCTGCTGCAAGTCACTGACAAACTTTATCACATAATGTTGTATCGAGTACACCTCACCTGATCGGGATTCTAACTCACAACGTTAGTGGCTATAGGCACGGATTGCATAGGTAGTTGTAAATCAAACTACCATATGATCACGACCATGGCAGCCCCTAAAACTGTTTACTATTATACTTACAACAATCTTTCTGCCTTTATCATATGCATTGACAATATGGGTTGATTTGGTCAGTGCTAAATATAGTAATCCCTTTTCTGGTTTAACATACATACTGAAAACAAAATGACCACATTTACTAATTAAGATAGAATTTGACTTCTACGATATCCATTACTCTACATGAAGTTCAACTGAAGCTGTCCCTCAATACCTAGCATCTACGGAAACTGCATTGACTAAATGTTATGTGTTCCAGGTGTTTAACGCCACTTACACAATATTTTCGATAATATCATGGTAGTGGAGTACCCAGAGAAAACTAGTTATAAGCCACTGACAAATCTTATTGCATAATTTTGTATATGGTACACCTGGACCGAGCAAATTATATTACATAATTTGGTATCTGATACCCTTGGCACGAGGAGGCTGTCGTGGCCATGATCGTATGGAAGTTGGATTTACAACACCTATGTAATCAGTGCCTATCACCACTGATGTTGTGAGTTCGAATCTCGATCAGGGCGAGGTGTACAACATTATGTGATAAAGTTTGTCAATGACTTGCGACAGGTCTGTGGTTTTCTCCGGTTTCCTCCACCAATAAAACTGACCGCCATGATATAACTGAAATATTGTTGAAAGTGGCATTAAACCAAACCAAACCAATAACCCTGTCACGAGCCACCTACAAATTTAATTACATACTTTTGTATCTGGTACACCTGGAATGATCCAGATAAATTTAATTACATACTTTTGTATCTGGTACATCTGGCACGAGCCACTGACAATTTTTATTACATAATTTTGTATCTGGTACACTTTGCCATGTGCGGAATCAAATGCACATCTTTAGTGGTGATATGATAGGTAGATATACACCCAGCTACCATATAATTATGATCATGATTGGATAGGTAGATATACACCCAGCTACCATATAATTATGATCATGATTGGCTCTGGGTAGATATACACCCAGCTACCATATAATTATGATCATGATTGGCTCTGGGTAGATATACACCCAGCTACCATATAATTATGATCATGATTGGATAGGTAGATATACACCCAGCTACCATATAATTATGATCATGACTGGCTCTGCATAGATATACACCCAGCTACCATATAATTATGATCATGACTGGCTCTGCATAGATATACACCCAGCTACCATATAATTATGATCATGATTGGCTCTGGAATTGCATTGAAATAACCATTTGGCTTTAATTCAGGCTACTTTTCGATTTCAAATAATGGGTCCAATGCTATAATTTACCTATAACCATAGGCTAGTCCAATGTTATAATTTACCTATAACCATAGGCTAGTCCAATGTTATAATTTACCTATTACCATAGGCTAGTCCAATGTTACAATTTACCTGTAACCATAGGCTAATCAAGTATAACTTACCTATAACCATAGGCTAGTCCAATGTTATAATTTACCAATAATCATAAGTTAGTCCAATGTTATAATTTACCTATAACCACAGGCTAGTCCAATGTTTTAATTTACCAATAACCATAGGTTAGTCCAATGTTATAATTTACCTATAACCATAGGCTAGTCCCATGTTATAATTGACCTATAACAATAGACTAGTCCAATGTTATAATTTACCTATAACAACAGACTAGTCCAATGTTATAATTTACCTATAACCACAGGCTAGTTCAATGCTTTAATTTACCAATAACCATAGGTTAGTCCAATGTTATAATTTACCTATAACCACAGGTTAGTCCAATGTTGTAATCTACCAATAACCATAGGTTAGTCCAATGTTATAATTTACCTATAACCATAGGCTAGTCCCATGTTATAATTGACCTATAACAATAGACTAGTCCAATGTTATAATTTACCTATAACAACAGACTAGTCCAATGTTATAATTTACCTATAACCACAGGCTAGTCCAATGTTTTAATATACCAATAACCATAGGTTAGTCCAATGTTATAATTTACCTATAACCATAGGCTAGTCTCATGTTATAATTGACCTATAACCATAGGCTAGTCTCATGTTATAATTGACCTATAACCATAGGCTAGTCCAATGTTATAATTTACCAATAACCATAGGCTAGTCCAATGTTATAATTTACCTATAACCTAGTCTAGTCGAAACAGTTTATGAAAAGCGTAAACTGTTCCAAACCATATACAAGTATAACCTGTAAAAAATTGAGCATATTCCTTATAATTAAATTTTTACTACAAAATTTAATGATTCCTCGATTTTAAATTATGACTATTTTATGGCACTATTTGAATTTGTTTTTGGTGAATGAATACATTGGCAAAGTCACAATACCAATCCAGGTTAAATAAGTATAACCAATGTTGCTCCAGGCAGCCCAGCTTGCAGTATTCACATCAAATTAAATCATTTTACCTATAACCATAGGCTAGTCCAAGTCCTCTGATCTGTTTCCACATCGGCCCTTCCAATTGTGTCATGTACTGAATGAATACCATTATAGTCGCTAAGTCTTTGTGATAGAAATCAGTGACACAGGGAACAGCTTGTATAAGAAATGATGATTCTACGGATCCAACACCAATTATAACTTGTCTATAAGGTGCATCATCGATAATGAATTCATAGGACGACTTCACTTCAGATCTACAATAAAATCGTAAATATCAAATTTAGTGTTTCTGGAATAACCTTCATCAGGTACGCTCATAATCAAAAAATTGAAAAGCCAAATAATTTAAAGTTTTGGGAGCAATAAAACCAAAGGGCCTAAACAGAATAACCAAAATCAACTAAGGATGCCTATTTCTGAGGGAGGAGAACCCAAGTTTTATTAATAATTACATTATTTAGAAACTGTAAATTTCAGAAATAAATATATCTAATAAACCATGTCTGTGCCAAAGCACTGCCTACTGGGCAGATGATACCCTCGGGAACTAATAGTCCACCAGCGGAGGTATCGACCCGATGATAGCAATAAAAACATAGATATCAATTTTAGTGCGCACGACGCGTTTCATCAAATACTGTACATGCATTTAAAACTGTAGATATACAAATTTTCATCGCTTGAAGAAGAAAAAAAAAAAAAAAAAAAAAAAAGAAGGATTGCATTTTCATGGACACATAAATTCATGGATTCCCATCAGCACGTATAAATAGAGACAAATATTTGTTGAAGAAGAATTACATTTTCATGGATTCCCATCAGCATGTATAAATAGAGACAAATGAATTACATTTTCATGGATTCCCATCAGCACGTATAAATAGAGACAAATGTTTGTTGAAGAAGAATTACATTTTCATGGATTCCCATCAGCACGTATAAATAGAGACAAATGTTTGTTGAATTCTTAATTTAGTAGATTGAAATGACTCACAAAATTGGTACACATATTAATAATGATTTCAAAATATTTATACTCTGTGTCCTGCCTAGCTAGCAATTTCCAAAAATTGGCACTTATATTTGTAAATAATAACTGTGTTGTAAAAAATAATATTAATCTTGCTTATCTAATTATCCCACAGTAAGGATTATCATATTTTACAAATCAACTGATTTTTGGTTTCTATGGAGATTAATAAGTAAGTAACATGGCGGGTGTCTTATAAGAGGCAGGACCTGCTCAGCCTTCGCGAGCACCTGGGTTTACTCCTCAGTTTTTTCATGGAGTCAGTGTTTCTCATCTTTTTAGTTTTCTATGTTGTGTTTTTTGTTTTGTATGTCTTGGTTCTGTGTCTTGTGTGCCCAATGTTGTGTCACTGGATTGTCCATTCTTGATCGCCCTTTCGGTTTTCTCTAACGTTTATTAACATTGAAGACTCGACCATTGTTGAGATAAAAAAAAATTCAAAGGAGAATTCAGTGACAGACTTTTGTTACTGCTAACTGACTTGACTAGGTAAATTTATCATCGTGTTTTGATGTCTTGTCAACAAAATTGGCATGAAATTGGTGCAATGAAAAAAGTTGTCCGTAATTGGTGAACCACAACATTTTCAACAACACCCAATTGTCTGTAAGCCAAAATGACTTCCTTTAGCTACTTGGCAACAGAAAATGGTGAAGTATACAATGTTAAATCTAGGTAAGAATGTTCTTTAAAACATGGTTCCATGAAATGAAATAAGCCATAATTTTTGTCACATTTTTAGCTGACTTTTAAAATGGTGACAGACAGTGTTTACCACCACTTTCAACAATATTTCAGTTATATTATGGCGATCAGTTTTATTGGTGGAAGAAACCGGAGTTCCTGTAGAAAACCACAGATCTGTCGCAAGTCACTGACAAACTTTATCACATAATGTTGCATCTAGTACCCCTCAACATCAGCGGGATTCTAACTCACAACATTAGTGGCGATAGCCACTGATTCCACAGGTAGTTGTAAATCCAACTACCATACGATCATGACCAGAATTCCAAGCTGCAATATTATATAACATACTTCTGTATAGCTTTAATTTCTTCTTTGTTGACAAATTGTAACCATGGTGATTCTGGTGATGATGATATTTTTGAAATACTGTCAACTCGAGCAGACAAATGAATTCTCATTTCTGTTGGACTCGTCAGACTTTTCCTAATCTTCTCCATAGTTTTCACAACCTAAAATCAAAATGATCATATTTTCATTAAGAATACAATTGTAAAGAAGAGATAAAAACATCCTGACCATATTCATAATTTATCTATGATTTCCTCTCAGTTTTTCTTTCATTTTTTCACTTTGATTTAGTCTTTTATCAAGTTACTCATATGATACACACATCTTATTACTGATATCTCATTTTAAACATATTTTATTCATAAATAAATGAAATGGATTGGATAGCAGGCAATAGCCTAAATAAATCCTCTCCTTACACAAGGCAACAGCAACAATCAACAATGCATGCAGTTAATATTTACAATACACAATATAGAATTTCATGCTCAAAGGGAAATAACTCGAGTATACAATAGCAGTCGGAAATCTCATATATTCAGTTATTGATAAGTAATTAACATTGATTAGATTTTATCGACAATTTGGCTGATATGAGATCTACTAATTTTTTTTAAATAGACTTAGTTGCTATCTATGTGTAACTATAGGACAATACATGTTAGAGAAAATTAAAGAGGCAACCAAGAATGGACCTGATCCAGAGACACTGGCAACATTGGGTACAAAAGTCACGGGATGAAATAAACGTTAGAGAAAACCAAAGAGGCAACCAAGAATGGACCATCCAGAGACACTGGCAACATTGGGTACAAAAGTCACGGGATGAAATAAACGTTAGAGAAAACCAAAGAGGCAACCAAGAATGGACCATCCAGAGACACTGGCAACATTGGGCACATATGACACAGGACGAATACAAACAAAACACAATAACACAACACAACACAGAAAACCAAAAAAACGAGCAACACAGACTCCACCAAAAACTGGGGTGAACCCAATTTGAAACCCCTAAACATCACCTAGAGGCATCCTTGATAGACATACTATCATTGATGCTTTGCTCAAAATGGAATCTTTCAGTGGAATTCGAACTCACAACTTAAGTGGTGATAGGCATTGATTGCATAGGTAGCTGTAAATCCAACTACCATACCACAACCATGATGAACCCAGTAGTGTTTGAAGATGTGATGAAAATGTGAAATGTAATCAATGCTGACAGAAAAGACCAAGGTGAGCTAAAAAATAAATCAGTTTGATATGAGCAGCTTGTCAAAAAAAATGTCATGCAAAGCTTATTAGGAACTGAATGTACATTTAGCAAAATGCTCACTTTCAAATTTTATGTTATTTTAGTATGTGGATTTCAGCCAAGTTAATAAAAAGTTGATGTTCAAAATAGCTG
The DNA here is from genome assembly GCA_963383655.1 of Bathymodiolus septemdierum. Classification (NCBI taxonomy): domain Eukaryota; kingdom Metazoa; phylum Mollusca; class Bivalvia; order Mytilida; family Modiolidae; genus Bathymodiolus; species Bathymodiolus septemdierum. The sequence continues at coordinate 44,842,134 of OY726528.1, read as the reverse complement.
CATTTGACATTTAATTCTACAATAAACAGGGATAATTCTGTTTAGAAAATGAAATAACTGAAAATAATCTTTTCAAAATAACTGAAACCATCTACATTCCCTTCCAAACCCTCCATTTTTTACCTGTTCCGATCCTGTCCTGCAACTTTCAGAATTTTTTTTCAGAGGGAAATAGCTGAAATCGGTTATTTTAAATAACTGAAAAAAAATCATCCCTTCATATAAAGTCTAACCTTTTCACTGTTCTCCTCTAACTGTGTCTGTAAAGCCTTAAGGAATAGTTCTTGTCTGATTAAACTGGCAGTAGTTAGATTACAACCTGTTGAGAATATTAAGGATTTATTAAATATATTACTCACTCACTAATTTAAGCTGCTTCCCATTCAACATTGTAGAATATAGGAAATTGTTTATGCAAGATTTTCATATTCAAAATTATTTCAATGTAGGTAAAAGTGAATAGGGTTAGGGTTATGGTGTTTAACGCCACTTACAACAATATTTCAGTTATATCGTGGCGCTTAGTTTTATTGGTGGAGGAAACCAGAGAAAACTGTATTGTGTTGCCGCCATAAATCTTCCGTTTGACTGCGGAGCACTTCAAATACAATACGGTTATTCCCATTCTAATGAAATTCTTCAAACAATAACACTTGTTTACAATTATCAGCTGTTATTAATCAATTTCATTGTGCCTTTTCACATAGCATATCCGCCAAAATAGTTCTGTAATTACAAAACTTTTTGATGAGAAATCAAACGCTTTTTACAATATTCAATGATCTATTATGTAATCATAATCGTAATATTCCTTTTGATCTTTACGCATGATAATATCTATTACCAAACATATTATCATTGATTTCTATGTATAATAATTTGACACTATGCTTACGTCACTGATGTCACCTGACAAATCCATGAAAAATATACTATCGTGGATATGTTGTGCTCGAAATGGATTATTTCTAATAGCATGAACATCTCAGGCTTTGCCTGACATCTGAAATTGTTCTGAGAGATCCATTCTTGCAAAATGATCCAACAATAATATATATGTTACAGTAAATAAGCGTAACCAGTAATTACACGTAAAAACAGTAAATACGCGTAATCCCTAATTGCCTTAGTCATGACTTGTATTTACTAAAATTGTTCAGGAATTACACGTAATTACTAGAAAAAAATTAAATTTTTACGCTTATTTACTGACTGATCCTTACATCTTGTAAACAATGTTCTAAGCATCTATTAATATAGAAAAAAAGGATATCACTTATTTTTTCTCACGTTTTTTAATCTGGTATTTAAAATGTTATACCTCTTAAAAGGAACTCGTATAACGTCAAAATTTAGCTAAAGGCTAAATTCAAGATAATATGAAATGAACAATGATGTGAGTTCTTACTCACTTATATAATAAATGGGGAAGTATTAGTTAATGAGACACATTAGATGATAACAATTCAAATGTGGAGGAAAAATGGAGAAGTTGTCAATAAAATGTTTTTTTCTGACTTAATGCTTTAGTTCTGATTGTGAACCAATGCACATTACATTACATGTACATCATTGAAATAAAATTTTAAAAATCTGTTGAAAAGGTGAAAAAACTGATGTTTGACAATCATTTTTCCCCACAAAATTAATTTTGTGGAAAAATTTGTGACATTTGCAACATGGGTTGCTATAATTTAACTATTACAAGTAAAAATAGTGGCACTATTGAAAGTGACAAATCATTTTGACAGAAATATTGATAAAGCTTTTGTATTTAATGAATTAATTATTTTTCCGTAAGGAGGAATATATATTTTTGTTCCAAAAGTTTCATGTTTTGTGCATAACTAATGGTGTCCTTCAAAAGTATCTATGAATTTTATGCATTACGATGATTCAGAATGAAGTAGTGAATTCAATAAGTGTGTACTGAAAAAAACTGACAGGGATGAGCTATATAACTAGAGGCTCCCAGGAGCCTGTATAGCTCACCTGGGTATAATAACAACATCAGTCAATATAACTTGATAACTTCGGTAAAAAAAAACAACAAATGTAACTCCAAAATGGGTAATGGGATTTACTTCAACATTGCAGAGTAGGTAGATCTTGACATGCTGAACATGTTTGCAGTTTCAACTTACCACCTGTCTCTTATAGTTTTTGAAATAAAGGACGAAAAGTATTAAAATTTTGAAAATTTGATGAAAAAAGGGCAATAACTCCAAGATGGGTAATCAGATTTACTTCAAAATTGCAGGGTAGGTAGATCTTGATGTGCTAACCCCATGTCAGATTTTTGATATTATTAACGGTTTTTGAGTTATTACCCAAAACCTGCAATTTTACCATATGTTCTATTTTTAGTAACAGCGGTCATGTTGGTTGGTGCACGACATCACCGGACACAAATTTGAAACTAGACACCCTAGTGATGATTCAGACCAAGTTTGGTTTCCATTGGTCTAGTACTTTCAGAGGAGAAGATTTTTGAAAAAGCTTACGACGTACGATGGACGACGACAATGGACGCCAAGTGATGGCAATAGCTCACATGACCCTTTGGGTCAGGTGAGCTAATAAAAAAGTTGAACAGATAGTCCCTATAATTACTGTGAAATCGTGGTTTTATTTTGGGAATCGAAATTGTCGTCATGAAATATTAATTCCGAACAGAACTTTGGCCGATAATAGAATCGTGAAAGCCGTGACACTTCCTAAAGTGTACCTTAATCTATTGTTAGTATGGGAATTTCCACTACGTCACGCAAAACTGGGTATCTCACAGAAATGTGTGACGTATTTCACAATAATGTGTTGTCGTCTCGATAATGATGGACAGTTACGAACGCAACAGGTAAGTCATGCACCATGATTTTCAACGTTTTTATTAACTTCATGTATATATTTAGACAAAGAAGACTTACAGGCAATTTCTCAGTACATTTATTTACATTGTGAAGTAAAAATAAATAGTCATTAGTCTGTTATTTTCAAAAAAACTACATTCTAGTCACCTTAGTCGTGAATCACTGTTGTAGTCCTGTGTTACGAATGCAATGCAGTTTGAAGTTTATCACACATAACTGCATGATTTCAGTTTAATTTTTTCAAGATAAAGTATAATATATTTAATTGCATATATCCTATAGAAGAGGAAAAAGTTAATGTGCAGTTAGAATATTTTGATGCGTTCGTAAACTGTGAACAACAAAAAACAGCGTGTCCTTTGCTACGAACGGTAGATTTCTAAAAACACCATGCTGTAGGAAGCTGGATTTCAAACAAAAAAATTAGCATTGAAAAATACACGAATTTCAAAATAGTAATCGAGAAATAAGCGATGAAAAAAAGCCAAACACATGAAAGAATTAAAAGCATGCAGAATTAACCATTAAAAGAACAGATTTATACTCATTTAATTTTACTAAGTATATACAAATGCATACCTTTGTTAAGCCTTTACATTCTAAAAAAACCGAAAACCATCTACTTAATTTTTGCAAGATAACTTCCTGTTTCAACATGTTTCTAAGCCTACCAGATGGAAAGGAACAGACACACCACACATTCTGGATTTGGTAATGACAAATGAGGAACCAATGATTTCAAATCTTGAACATACGAGTCCCTTGGGAAAAAGTGACCACTACTGTCTGACATTTGATTTTAACTGTTATGTTAATATTAAGGAGAGTCCAAAAATAGCTAGACTGTATGAAAGGGGTAATTACCAAGATTTTAAATATGAACTAGACCAGTATGATTGGTTAGAAACCCTGAAAGAAAGCGAGGATATAGACACAAACTGGGACAAATTTTTAGCCATTTTAAAAGAACTGGAAAATAAATATATTCCAACAAGAACCAGGAAACAAATAGGTAGAAGTAAAAACAACATTCCAGTTGATAAAAATACTAGAGAAAAATAAGAAGAAAAAACATCCTGTCTAAAAAAAGCAGTCAGAAGCAAGGACCCAGAAGTGCGGCTTGAATACAATAGAGTAAGAAATCAAGTTAAGAAAATGGGTAATAAATTAAAGAAGAAATATGAAAAAGTTCTATCACAAAAAGTAAAAGAAAATCCAAAGGCCATATGGAGCTACATCAAGTCAAAATCTAAAACTATGAACTGGAGACTTGCATGTTGACCCTGAAGATATTAAATCTATAAAAACGGAAGATAACAAGGAAAAAGCAAATATATTGTCTGAATATTTTTCAAGTGTTTTTACGAAAGAACCAGAAGGGGATGTACCAGTTCCAAATGATATAATGGTTCAACAGGATATGCCAGCACTAACAGTCACAGAAAATATGGTACTCAAATTTCTGCAAACACTAAAAATCGATAAATCTCCAGGGTCTGATAGCTTACATCCAAGATTATTAAAGGAATTGTCTGAATCTATTGTAAATACATCATGTACAATATTTAACCAGTCTCTAAATAACAGAAAAGTACCAAAACAGTGGAAAAATGCTCTGATCAGTGCTATCTTCAAAAAAAGGAATAAGTCACAAGCAAAAAAATTATAGGCCAGTTACATATGTAGCTTAACGTCGCTTGTTTGTAAAATTATGAAGAAAATTATAAGGGAACATATCATCGAACATATGAAAGTAAATGGACTATTTTCAAAGAAGCAATATGAAGAAAACGACAACAAATAACTAACAAACTTGATCAAATAAAAAAAGTACATCTTGCCATGAGTGGGAATCGATCTCACAACTTAAGCGATGAAAGACATTGAGTGAATAGGCAGATATTATTCCAATAACTTTATGATTGCAGCCGCGGCAGCTAGTGATAAAAAATGTTTCTACTGACCTTTAGGATATACTAAGTCCAGGAATACAGTGCGGACAACTTTCATGCCACTGCGTTTCAATGTAGCAATGCTATTTGCCATTTTCTGAGCTATTATTTTCAACCTTTCTGCTGTGAATTGTGTATGATATAACAAATCTTTCAACCAGTCCACGCCTTTGCTGTATTTCTCCTCTTCAACCTACCAACATAAAAAGAACAGTGGTTGTTTTTATAAGTCAACTGAAAACTACAGCAGGGTTCATAAAATTACATATGAGTATGGTGGTCCTAGTGAAAAAAATGTCAGTTCTCATTAATATTCTATTGCAAAATATCAATCTTGTGTCGGTCCTTAGCAAAAATCTGCCCAAATTGTGTTGGTCATGTCTGACAGGAGTGACGAATTTCATGAATTCTGCTACTGCTATCTGTAGAGCCAATGACCCAAACTATAGTAAAATTCAGACAAAATTTTTCTTGTATTTCTAATCCTCCATAAAGGAGGATATTTTCTACAACTTAGCAATATAGCAAATCCAATCAGCTATGTATAAATCTGAGATTTACAAAACTACAGCCAATAAGAATGGTTTTAGTTTGGATCTGTAACAATGGAGACCAGAACAGAAACACTTCTGCTGATTGGTTCTTTTTTCTCCTTTTGTTTTTGAGACTATGATTGAAAGGTGAAAAGTTCATCATGTAATTACTACTCATAATTACTGGTGATTAAAGACAAACATATAAAAGCTAGACTATTTGAGGATTTGCTTGTTTTTTTGTTTTTTTTTATCAAAAATGACATTTTCTTTGAACAATGGAACAGGACTCTTAAGTGGTGTATAACTTTTGATCAATCTCTTTTGCAAATGTTTCGTTTTATTTATAAAATATGCTTAAATTAGAATATACCTTAAACTATCTAACATTCAAGCACTGATACATGTATGTGCTTATAGGTGTTTAATGCCATTTTGAACAACCATTCAGTTATATCATGGCAGTCAGTTTTGTTGGTGGAGGAAACTCAAGTACATAGAGAAAATGACAAATCACAAACAAAAATACCCTTTTAAAATAAAAGAATTTATTATTTTAACAACTTATTAAGAATAAACTGGTAGAACGTGCTAAAGTGGGTCACGGGTCACTGTGAGTAGCATGTGTAGTCATGTGACTTGGTAATCGGGCGGCTGTATTGAGAAACAGATACAGTGTTGAAAAAACTGTTGATACTCATAAAATATTGATAAATACAATAACATTTTATGTTTGTCTTCAAGAAATATGATAGAAAAAACCATGTGTGAAGTTTTATGACGAAATATCTCCGATTTCTATGTAAATTTACGATTTGAAGTGGGGAAACGCCCACAGGTAATTTTAGCGATGTATTTTTATCTTGGACAAGAATAATGAGCTTCCTGATTGGATGACCGATTTAAAACACACTGACTCTGCATCGTTTAGCAAGGTTACTCAGGTCAATAGTTTATAAATATAGAATCTTGACATCTCCAGCGTTCCAACCATGTAAGTATTTTTGCTCTACGGCGAGGAAAAGCATATTACTGAGTGAATTAAAGGTTGAAATGTTATTATTTTTTAAAAAGAAAAACAGCTATAAATGTGTTCTTTGGTTCATATAGGAAAGGAAAATACCGGACTTTTAACATTGAAACGGAACAATCTTACGCGGAAACCCACCCGAAAACCCCTACCCCCACTTGAATTTGATGAATGTTACAGCCACCATTTTCTTGATATGATAATGTAAAACAAAAAGATGCATGTAAAAGAAATCTATGTTATATTTATTCATTTGTTTGATTCTGGAATATTGTTGATCATTGATTTAAACAAGAAACTAGAGGCTCAGGTGAGCCTGTATCGCTCACCTGACATAAATAAGTCCTCTTAAGAATGTCTGCATGCCGAATACATCTAAGTTACTATTCAAATCCCATACTGCCATAGGGTTCTATGTTAAAACTATGTCTGCTCATGGAAGCCATCTTGGATGGAGGTCGTGGTCACCAGACACAATTTTGAAAGTATACTACCCAAGGACCATCCATGCCATGTTTGCTTTAAATTGGCTGACTGGTTTCAGAAGAGAAGACTTTTAAACAACTTTCCCATAGGGTCCTATGTTAAAACTATGTCCGCTGACGGAGACCATTTTGAACCGAGATCGGGATCACTGAACACAATTTTGGAATTTACCATCTAAGGACTATCGATGACATGTTTGCTATATTGGCTTACTGATTTCAGAGGAGAAGACCTTAAAACATTTTTTCCCATAAGGTCCTATGTTAAAACTACAGTATGTCTGCTGAAGGTGGCCATCTTAGATGGAGGTCAGGGTCACCGGATACAATTTTGAAAATTGACCACTTAAGGCCCCTCCATGCCATGTTTGCTTTAAATTGGCTTACTGGTTTCAGAAGAGAAGATTTTTTAACATATTTTCCATAGGGGTCCTATGTTAAAACTATGCCCGCTGATGCTGGCCATCTTGGATAGAGGTCTGGGTCACTGGATATAATTTTGAAAGTTGACCATTTAAGGACCATTCATGCCATGTTTGCTTTAAATTGGCTTACTGGTTTCAGAGGAAAATTTTTTTGAACATTTTCCCCATAGGGTCCTATGTTAAAACTATGTCTGTTGACAGCAGCTATCTTGGATGGAGGTCGGGGTCACAGGACATAATTTTGAAAGTTGACCACCTAAGGACCATTCATGCCATGTTTGCTTTAAATTGACTTATTGGTTTCAGAGGAGAAGACTTTTAAACATTTTTTCCATAGGGTCCTATGTTAAAATTAAGTCGAGTCATGGTGGCCATCTTGAATTTCCGATCAACAAACGATTCACAAGTTTAGTACAGGACCACCCAATGATCATTCCTGCAAAGTCACAATTCAATTGGCTTAGTGGTTTCTAACAAGAAGATTTTTAAAAATTTGACCAATCAGAACACATTATGGGCCCTGGCAGCCATGTTGGATTTCCGATCAGCGCCAAAAACAAAACTCTTGTATATGACCATCCAATGAACATTTCTGCCAAGTTTGGTTCAAATCTGTTTTGTGGTTTCAAAAAAAAAGATGAAAATGTGAAATTCACATAGGGTCCAATGTTAAACTAAGTAGAGTAATGGTGGCCATCTTGAATTTCCGATCGGCAAACGATTCACAATTTAGTACAGGACCACCCAATGATCATTCCTGCAAAGTCACAATTCAATTGGTTTGGTGGTTTCTGACAAGAAGATTTTCAAGGTTTCAACCAATCAGAACACGTTATTGGCCCTGGCAGCCATGTAGAAATTCCGATCTACACCAAAAACACAAATCTGGTAGAGGACCATCCAATGAACATTTACAGCAAGTTTGGTTGAAATCTGTTCAGCGGTTTCAGAGAAGAAGAGTTAAATGTGAAAAGCTAACGGACGGACGACGGACAAATGCCTATGGCCGGGTGAGCTAAAAAGGCGAAAAGGGGGAGGGATTTTATTTGTGAATTTTACAGTTAAACAAATGTTATGTTTCGACACTTTAAAGAGAAAAATAAAAATTTGTTGCAACTAGAGCTTAGATCAGCATTAAAAATTGAACAAATATCAGTGGTTTTGTAAATGAGATTTATTTTAAATAGAAAATCTGAATTTATTATTTATTAATCTATTATTAATGATACAATTTTATATCCCTTGGGAGGGGGAGGGGGAGGGGGGGCTATGATGAAAATTTGAAATAAAAACACAGGATCGGACTTCAAGCAAAAATAATAATCCAGGATTAGTTTTTTATTAAAAAAATCCAGGACCCCTTAGCTGCAATAATGTAGCTCCTGTGACAAACTTGTGTCTCGGCAGAGCTACAACGCGGTCCCATTTGTCACAATGGAGCAAAATAAAAGTTGCAGTTGAAACATAAAAACTCACTATTTACGCTTCAAACATTTCATTATAACTATTACTGATGATCCCAGTCCTTGTTAAATCGGTTTGGCTGAGAAATATATGCTTTTCAAACCTTGTTCAAATTTAACGATCGTTTTCCATAACTGGAAACTACGGAAGGCGGAGCTTTTCTAAATATGGTATTTCTTACTACACGCTGATGTAAACATTCACGCCTCAAATCGCCAAATAAGGTATCGACATCCAAATAGTGAGGCCGGAAATGACGAAATTCAAAATATTCAGAGACATGGATTTTTATTTTGTGGGAATTACATTCTAAAATACTGGTAGGTGATAAAAACTTGTTATAATAATGGACAAAAGGAAAGGTTATGTCTTATTATTGATAAATGCAGGTGTCAGAAACTCTGCAAGCGAGCGCAAAAAATCTCGGCGGTTGCTCCATTACGTGTAATGGCATCCCGTTATAACCCTTGCGAGTAAGCGAGCATTTAGGGTTTTATTATTAGAACTAAGGATCCCTGTGTCCATGATTTTTTTTTTTTTTTAAAGTTAATAATATGAAATATTGACATCCACACTTGCCTTTTGGACAGCACATTTCTGTGTCCACACTTGCCCTCAGGCAACACTTGTTATTATTATATATTATATTATATTACATGTTAAACAACTTGTCATCGTATTTTTAATTTGAAAAAATTGATAAATTGCTTTCAGTTCATAGTACTTTTCAGCTTAATTTATCTCCGATGACTCAAATACTCATATATTTTGAAATAAAATTGTACGTCCCTTTAACCTCAAAAGTTCTACTGCACATATCAAACGATACACATATATTTTTGTTTGTTTCTATGGTCTGTAGAAAACATAAAAATAGATTATACCTTTAATTGTATTTGAACAATCTGTGGATATGTTCCACACATGAACTTAGATCCACCAACACCTACTCGTCCACAGAATGATACGGTGTCTGCTTCTAACTGTTTGATGACATCTTCATAGCCCACAATCTCTGCCAATGTCAAACAATATTATTGTATATATATATATATGGTCGTGATCATATGGTAGTTGGATTTACAACTACCTGTGCAATCAGTGCCTATCACCTCTAACATTGTGAGTTCAAATCCCATTCATGGCGAGGTGTACTCGATACAACATTATGTGATAAAGTTTGTCAGTGACTTGCGGCAGGTCAGTGGTTTTCTCCAGGCATTCTGGTTTCCTCCATCAATAACACTGACTGCCACAATATAGCTGAAATATTGTTGAAAGTGGCGTTAAACGCCATAACCCACCCCTTTATACATGTTTATATATATAGTACAGAGAATAATGTGTTCATAGGACACAGATTTTCCCACATCCAGCTGGTCTAAGGAAATTTAAGTTAGAGGATGAAAAAAATGCCATGTTTCGATTAATTAAGGGGCATAACTCTTGAACGGTACAATACATTATGACCAAAATCAAACTTGATCTGTGTATTGTGGTAAAAACTTTTCAAACTGTTTAGTCACAGGAAACTAAAGAGCAAGGAAATCATATATTTGCTCTTTTTCAATTAGATAAGGGACATAACTCTGGAACTACTTGTCCTGTGTATTGTGGTCAAAGCCTTGAGTTAAAAGTCGGGACTGTGTTTATTTATTATCTAACTTCCGGTTTGATAATAATCTTCTAATAATTCGTGAGTTACTGTATTATTTGGTTATTTATGACATATTTTTATAATGAAACTCGTCAATTAGTTATACAGTGGAACCTGTCTAATCCGACACATCAAAGGACCAACGAAATGTGTTGGATTGCACAGGATGTCGGAAAAATCAGGTGTCGGATAGCACAAGTTCCACTGTAATATAATGTATGTATCACTAACCTCCATCTCTAAGAATTGGACTTTCAAATAACACCTCACAAAATAACGGAAGGTAATATCTTTCTTCTTTAGACAATTTTGATGAGTCCAACATAGCATTTATCTGAAAAATACAATATAGGTATTGGAGCATAGACAAAGTTACTTCCCTTTAGTGATTTAAGAGAAATAACGTAAACATTTACTAATAAAAAATATTAATGAGCATAAAGAGGTTTATTGGTGTTTATCTATGATTTGTACATGTTTACTTTGATCTTTACACGAGATAATGTCTAGTATCAGGCCAGGGGCGGATCCAGGATTTCAAGTTAGGGGGGCGCACTTACCAAAATTGCGCAGAACGGAGGGAGGCGCGAAAATTTTTGGGCTATTTCGTGTGAAAAATCACGATTTTATGCCAAAAAAATCATATTTTTTTCAATTTTAGGGGGGGGCGCCCACCAGGTGCACCCAACCCCTGGATCTGCCCCTGCAGGCAACTAACGTGATATGAACATAATATCACAGTTGTTTAATGTGACGCTATAATGATGTCACTGATAAACATACTATAGTTTATGATTTGCTCGTAATGAACTCATCTGATCTCACATCTCAGGCCAAGGGTTTCCTAGACCAAGTGATCTGTTTTAAAGTATGCATTATGATAGACACATTGATTATGACTGGTGGTTCACTTCATTTTCTAAAAGGATTAATAATTTTCTTCTTTACCAAAGACTGCAAACATCATGAACATTATTTTATTTTGCTAACATTAGCAAGATGACAAAAGAAAGCACGAGTTATTATGTCCCTTATAGCAACTGTGCAATACAAACAAAAAAAGATTTTTCAGGATGTTGAATATGGAAGAAATATGACTTCCGATTGTACAATACGAAAAAAATAATGCATGGTCACATGTCATAGATTAACGTTTTTCATTTGATTAAAATTACAGCTGTATAATAAATGTAATATTATAAAATTGTCATCGGTGTGGACTACATCACAACAAGTTAGGGGGCCGTCATGGTCGTGATCATGATCGCATAACAGTTGGATTTATAACTACCTATGCAATCAGTGCTAACTTTAAGAGTTCGAATCCTAACACGACGAGGTCTACTCGATACAATATTATGTGATAATATTTGTCAGTGACTAGCAACAGGTCAGTGGTTTTCTCAGGGGTACTCTGGTTTCCTCCACCAATAAAACTGACCACTTCGATATAACTGAAATGTTGTTGAAAGTGGCATTAAACACCATAACCCAAACTCACAACAAGATAACAAATACAAACAACAGACCTTACAGATATAAAACCTCTTGAGTGTGAGTACTCATACACTAAAAATCGTCCAATAAGAACAATGTATTTATTTGATACAACATTCCGATTGGTCGTTCTTCACGTACGAGCAGAAAATTTGTACTTGAAAGTTTTATGATCTCATCAAGATGAATTTATTGTGAAAATCAACTAGAAAACTTACTTGGACAAAATTGGTTTTAATATCATCCAGTTCAAACTGGAATGGAATTTCAGCCAACGGAAACTTTTCTATTTTATTTGCTTCAGATTTGTCATGGTTACAAGAAAAGTTGAGAGAATGGAAGTTGATCTTCGTAACATCTGGCACAGTGACACTTGTCAGAAGCGACTCTGGAGCTTCCCTCTGAAAATAATTCAAATCATACGCTTCAATACATGTCAGAACAAAATTATTCAAATTATAGCATTTTTGTTTTACAATAGTAATGGTAGACTGGAGGTTATGAAGTAAGACTTGCTAGAAGAGACTCCGGAGCTTCCCTCTGAAAATAATTCAAATTACATGTTTCAATGAAAATCAGAACACATTTACTCAAATTCCAGCAATTTTGTTACAAAAGCGAATCGAAAGTTGATCAATTCCAATAATGATAGTAAAGATCTATAACCAATTAATCTGAAAAAAATGAAAAACAGGAAAATTTTCACTATAAACTTAGAATTCAGTGCAATCACGGCACACTATATGGTTAGATTTATAGTCAAACCTGTATATAAAGGCCACTCAAGAGGAACCTGAAAATGTGCACTTTATGAACAGTTGCCCTTTATATACAGGTTAAAATTATATACGCTATGCATTAATGGGAAAAATGAGACTGCCCTTTATAGACAGTGATTTGTTAAATAGAGGTGCCCTTTAAGGCATGCTTGACTGTATTTCTTACTTGTTATACATTTTCAAACTGCTTGTGATTAAATATCATTTTGTGTCTAAGTTAAAACAAAATTGTATTTGTATAATCAATCAATAAATATCATTTTAACTGAGCACAGCATGTAGAAATAGCTTATGATAATCAGTCTTGTAACTTTTAGGCCTTTAATTAACTGATTGTGTAATCAATAGTTGATCAGTTTAACATTTCTGATTATTAACTGGCAACCGATTCTGTGTTTTAACCGATTGTCCCACACTAATCAATAGATTTAGAAATACTTCTTACAAGAGTGATATAATGGTCAATTTTGATAGTGCAAGTTTTATACACAAAACCAGTCAATTAGAAGGCATGATTTACTGCATATAAAACTGACTTTGTGATAAAAAAAAATTTGTAATGAAAATTTCCTCCACATATGGAGTCTAAAATCTATGTGTCTGATGCTTAATGTAGTATTTTGATAATTCGAGAATAAATATGAGGGAGTTATGGTATTTAATGGCACTTTCAAATATATTTCAGTTACTGTGAAATCACTTTTATTCGTGGGGTACCAATTTTCATGGTTTTCGTGGGTAGGCTAATCCACGAAATTAAGAATCCAACGAACAATGAAACTTGGGAAACAGCTTGACATCGATAGACATGCTCTCCTCGAGTGACCTCGACTTTCTGGACCAGCTGCATAGGGGACATAATGATGAAATAAGTATGACCATACCTTTTAATGGGTTATAACCCACATGAACATGTTTGTGAATGATTTGATTTTGAATGCATGTGTAAAAACGACAAATGTTTATTTGTGAAAAGATTTTAACAATTTCCAGTAATCAAATTTACTTCAAAACCATACACTAACGGTGACACACTTCTAAGTGTTGCATAAACATTTCTCTATTAAATTATAACACCCTTCAATTAACATATTTGATCACCTTTCTTTAAAAAGTTCAATTAAGTATAAGTTAACTGTACATTTGCTCCGGGGTCAGGATTAATCTTGTGACAAGAATACGAGTTATTTCAATCCGAGATAAAGATCGAAAATTTTGAAGTAATTTTACAAGTACAATCTGTCAATCCAAAGCTGATTTTGTTCCGATTCGAAGTTGGTACATGTAAAAAAATAATTGAGAAAATGAACACGCTAATATCCACGTTCCACTTCCGATTACATAATTTTACGGCTCATTTGTATAAGGTATTGAAGCTTTCTCGAAGTTTTGATACCCAGTGAAACTTGTTATGTTGAAAATATAAAATCAACAAATTTTATTTTGGTACAAACACAAAATCCACGAATTTACGAATCCAAGAACTTGTAATTTTTACCAAACCACGAAAATTGATACCCACGAAGAAAAGTACTTTCACAGTATATCGTGACGGCATCAGTTTTACTGGAGGAGGAAACCCGAGTACCCAGAGAATACTACCGACCTGCCGTAAGTCACTTACAAACTTTATCACATGATGTTGCGATAATAAATATGAGTGAATGCCAGATTATGAGACAATTACTATCATGTAGATTTTTTATAAATATCCTTGGCTTGTGCTTACGGTGTTTAATGCCACTATCAACAATATTTCAGTTATATCAGTTTTATTAGTGGAGGAAACTGGAGTACCCGGAGAAACCACTGACCTGTTGCAGTCAATGACAAATTTTAAATATCTAATTTTACTGAAACGTATATGTAGGTATAACTTACTTCATTTTCTTCATTTGCTTTTTTTAGCTGTTCTTCTTTCTGTTTCAATCCTTTCTCACCGAGATCCTGATGCTGTTTTTCAACACGTTCCTTTTCAGTTTCAGCCATATTTTTCATTTCATTCTGACTTGGTTCACCAATAATCTTAAAATAAATATATTCTGAAAGCTAATTTTTCTTTGTCATTAAACGTTAGTCTTTAATGATATATATATCACTATTGTCATAACCAAATTACATGGTAAAGAGGGTAAAGCGTTATGGTGTTTAAGGCCACTTTCAACAATATTTCAGTTATATCATGGCAGTCGTTTTTATTGGTGGAGGAAACTGGAACACTCAGAGAAAACCACCGTCATGTCACAACTTACAGACAAACTTGATCACAAAATGTTGTATCAAGTACACCTCGCCTGAACGGCATTCGAACTCCCAACGTTAGTGATGATAGGCACTGATTGCATAGGTAGTTATAAATCCAACTACCATACGATCACAATCACGACGGCCCCTAGTCTTTAATGATATATATATCTTTATTCTCATAACCAAATTCCTATTATACTTACTACTACATGAGGTTTGTCTATAAAGTAGGTCTTCATCAAATTTGTCCAGTATTCTTCTGTTTCTGATTTCATCCTTTTAAACAGTGATATGTTCTTTACTCTTTTTTCCAACTACAAAGGAAATATTAACTATTATTATACCTTACATAATATTTTACTATATAAAAGTAATAAGACAATTTGGATGTTTTACGGAAAATTTGCTGACGAGGAAGACAAACCAATAAACAAACCCAAACATATAAAATGTAGATGGAAACAATAGGTTGCCGCCCGGTCTACAACCCCTTACAACCGGAAGTATGTTGAAAATCCTTTTTTGCTCAGTCTGGTTCTGTAATTTTATTTTCTATACTGGAAATTATTTTGCTGTGTTCTGCATAACAAAACATTCAAGTCATAAACATCTTGCAGTAGTTTCAGTATAATAAAACTGTTAAACCTCTTAAGGGTTGACAACTTTCGATGTTCACCTCGAGCTCATATGAAGGCAATAATTGTATATACATGTAGTATTATTTCTAAAACCTCAACAATATGCCTTGATCAAACAATGAACCACAACAGTGATTTAATTGTTGGTTTGAGCCTCAGTCAGGTCAAACCAAAGTCTATTAACTTGGCTATGGTATTTGCTGCTTCTCTGCACGCAGCATTAGGGAGTAAGAGCAAAGGCTGTATGGCTCAACATCTGGATAATGTGTCCGAGTGGATGACATGTCTTCTGGATAATGTGTCTGAGTGGAGCGACATGTCTTCCTGTAGACCGTTTCAATGAACAATACAAATAAAATTCAATTTGCAGCTTGCATGGCATTAAACAACGATCACTTACTCTGGCAGACCGTTCTTTAAGCGAGCTAGCGTTATAAAAGTCCAACTTCAGTGAGTTGGTCTAGTACAAAGCTTACATCATTATCATCTCAACAAAATGAAATTTGTTCTCGCAATGATATAGCTGACAAATTGCCCAGTTGGTGAATCACTCACTCACTCACTGGTCAAACATTGGTGAATCACTCTCACTCACTGGTCAAACATTGGTGAATCACTCACTCACTCACTGGTCAAACATTGGTGAATCACTCACTCACTCACTGGTCAAACATTGGTGAATCACTCACTCACTCACTGGTCAAACATTGGTGAATCACTCACTCACTCACTCACTGGTCAAACATTGGTGAATCACTCACTGGTCAAACATTGGTGAATCACTCACTCACTCACTGGTCAAACATTGGTGAATCACTCACTCACTCACTGGTCAAACATTGGTGAATCACTCACTCTTTCACTGGTCAAACATTGGTGAATCACTCACTCACTCACTGGTCAAACATTGGTGAATCACTCACTCACTCACTGGTCAAACATTGGTGAATCACTCACTCACTCACTGGTCAAACATTGGTGAATCATTCACTGGTCAAACATTGGTGAATCACTCACTGGTCAAACAATGGTGAATCACTCACTCACTCACTGGTCAAACATTGGTGAATCACTCACTCACTCACTGGTCAAACATTGGTGAATCACTCACTCACTCACTGGTCAAACATTGGTGAATCACTCACTCACTCACTGGTCAAACATTGGTGAATCACTCACTCTTTCACTGGTCAAACATTGGTGAATCACTCACTCACTCACTGGTCAAACATTGGTGAATCACTCTCACTCACTGGTCAAACATTGGTGAATCACTCACTGGTCAAACATTGGTGAATCACTCACTGGTCAAACATTGGTGAATCACTCACTGGTCAAACATTGGTGAATCACTCACTCACTCACTGGTCAAACATTGGTGAATCACTCACTCACTCACTGGTCAAACATTGGTGAATCACTCACTCACTCACTGGTCAAACATTGGTGAATCACTCACTCACTCACTGGTCAAACATTGGTGAATCATTCACTGGTCAAACATTGGTGAATCATTCACTGGTCAAACATTGGTGAATCACTCACTGGTCAAACAATGGTGAATCACTCACTCACTCACTGGTCAAACATTGGTGAATCACTCACTCACTCACTGGTCAAACATTGGTGAATCACTCACTCACTCACTGGTCAAACATTGGTGAATCACTCACTCACTCACTGGTCAAACATTGGTGAATCACTCACTCTTTCACTGGTCAAACATTGGTGAATCACTCACTCACTCACTGGTCAAACATTGGTGAATCACTCACTCACTCACTGGTCAAACATTGGTGAATCACTCACTGGTCAAACATTGGTGAATCACTCACTGGTCAAACACTGGTGAATCACTCACTGGTCAAACATTGGTGAATCACTCACTCACTCACTGGTCAAACATTGGTGAATCACTCACTCACTCACTGGTCAAACATTGGTGAATCACTCACTCACTCACTGGTCAAACATTGCTGTTTTATTATACAAAACAAAACAAATTATGACAAGCATCATAAAACAGTCAGATTACATTTCTGATGTCACAAGTGAATGTGATCGTTTTATTTTAATGACGTCTGTAAAGGTGAAACATCAGCTTATTATTAACAATAACCAATCGTAGGTTAAGAACAAATATTGTCACATGAGGGGTTAGGATGATGGTGTTTAATGCCACTGTCAACACTATCTCAGTAATATTGTGGCAGTCAGTTTTATTGGTGTACAAAACTGGAGTACCCAGAGAAAACCACCGACATGTCGCAAGTCACTGACAAATTTTATCACATAATACTGAAATAAGTATACCTCGCCATGAGCAGGATTCGAAACTCACAACGTTAGTGGTTATAAGCACTCATTGCATAGGTAGTTGTAAATCCCACTACCATACGATGACGATTACGACGGCCCCTTCTTGTCACATGATGATAATAAAGATTAGAGATGAGAAAATGCACAGATACTCACATCATCTTTAGTGTCACCATACAAAAAATCTCCAATAATAATAAATGCTGCTGAGTCATGTGGACATTCTTCTACCTACAAATAAATCAAATATATATATGTTTAATCTTGTAGCATCTCCAGTCTGCATTTCTCGACTTGTTTTTAATTACATGTACATAAATATGTAAAAAAACATTGATTATTCTGAAAAATTCATGCTTACAACATAGTTTTGATTGATTGATTGGTGTTTAATGTCAACTGTAGCAGTATTTCAGATATATTGTGGCACACCATAGTATCGTATGTATGTGAAAATTTGTCTTTTAAGTTCATAGAATAATTAATAAAAATTATAATATGACGTCCTAAATATTCACTTTTCCATGTTAAAATATTCATTAACCATGATCTGCACAAACCGATGATGTGCAGAAAAAAGATACTCTGAAATCATTTTTATTCCTGGGGAACCATTCGTGGGGTACCAATTTTAGTGGGAAGGTTGATCCACGGAATTAAAAATCCAACGAACAATGAAACTTGGGAAGCAGCTTGACATCTGTCTAATGTATTGAAGCTTTCTCAAAGATTTGCTACCCAATGTTGAAAATATATAAACCAGGAATTTTATTTTGGGTACAAACTCAAAATCCACGAAATTACAAATCCACGAACTTGTAATTTTTAACCAAACCACGAAGAAAAGTGCTTTCACAGTATAATATTCACATTGTTTAAAGCCTCCAGTATTTTTTTATGGATGATATTCTGCATTCTTGTCATATCTAAGCCATCTTCTGAGGTTTTTTTCATCACTTCTTGAAACCTGAAATTATTAGAAGAGAAGACGTGATTTTAATTTTTAGCTTTTGATGGGTTGGGGATTATGGTGCTTAATGCCACTTTCAACAATATTTCAGTTATATCTTTGCGATCATTTTTATTGGTGGATGAAACCAGAGCACCCAAAGTAAACCACCGACCTGCCGCAAGTCACTTACAAACCTTATCACATAACGTTGTATCAAATACACCTCACCATGAGCGGGGTTCGAACTCACAACATTAGTGGTGATAGGCACTGATTGCATTAATGCATAGGTAGTTGTAAATCCAACTACGATACGATCACGACCATATATATATATACAATAATATTGTTTGACTTTGGCAGAGATTGTGAGCTATGAAGATGTCATCAAACAGTTAGAAGCAGACACAGTATCATTCTGTGGACGAGTAGGTGTTGGTGGATCTAAGTTCATGTGTGGAACATATCCACAGATTGTTCAAATACAATTAAAGGTATAATCTATTTTGATGTTTTCTACAGATCATATAACTGCTAAATGATCACGACTATGACAACCTGTGAATGAAGTCTGACTTACAACAGAAAACTAGTGCTGTTATATTTTTTTATTTCATGCTACAAATCGAGTATCCACTTGAACCTGATATTTCATTTGTGACATGCCCTTTATAGAAGTATCAACCAACTGGTGAAACTAGTTCCTATTTCTTTTATAGACATGAGTTCCCTCATGGGTAATAATGACATATTTTCACTCAAAAGGAGTGAAACCAAACTTACTTTTTTGTAGGGAAATTCTTCTTACAATAGAACACATGTATACAATCATTTAATGTAATTCTACATACATGTCTTAAATTTACAGAATAAATATAAATATATAAATCAACATTTTTATTTTTATTTTAAATTTATATATTTTGCCCTTTTTGATGGCAAAAAAAAAATTATAATATGACGTCCTTCTTTCACTTTTTGTAAACAAACCAGCGATTTATTTAAATGACAAATTCTCATTAGCAAATGCATGCACATTTAAGCCAGGCAATACAATCACAAAATAAAATTATTTACTGTTGTCAACATTTTAAATAATCAACATATCTAAAACTTAACAAATATGCGATCTGCAATTAAAACGTATCAACACAATATTATTGTTACAGCTGTTCCATCAATTAAGACTTTCCAGTCGCAAAAGCACATGTTGATGAATTATCGTCTGTTCGAATTTGGCAGGTTGAATGATAGAACAGCCAATCTGCACCCTATAAATTGTGTGCTACCTTGCCCGCAAACAAATATACAAATTACCACCTTTTCCATCAAAGTATACTACCGTATTTGTACTGTTAGGCATATCAGAATCAAAATATTTCATAGTTACATAAACATATAAAGTCATACTGTTGTTTGTTTTTTCATACTTTTGATTTACGTCTTTTAGTTTTTCTTTATCGACATCTTGAAATGAGAAATACAGACAGGATTCCAAATTCTCAATGACAGATCCATTTACCTGAAACAAGGTGTGATAAAACATATATAATAAAAGCCTTGGAATGACAGTTGTCCTATTAGCAGATCCCAACTTTTTTAAAGGGAAGCCTTAACAACTTTTCATAACATAAATAATGGGTGAAACAGTACTTAAAACAAAATTTCTACAGTTATATTGTCAAGTATTAAATGATTCACATGTCAATGTTATACAATCACTAATAACTAATAGTGGTCATACGGTAGTTGGATTTACAACTACCTTTGCAATCAGTGTCTATCACCACTGAAGTTGTGAGTTCAATTCCCGCACAGGCGAGGTGTACTCGATACAACATTATGTGATAAAGTTTGTCAGCGAATAACGGCAGGTCGGTGGTTTTCTCCACCAATTAAACTGACTGCCATGATATAAATGAAATATTGTTGAAAGTGGCGTTAAACACCATCAAATAAACAAACAAACAAAAACCATAAATTTTCAAATCCTGGATTTTCAACAAAAAAAATCCTTTTTTTTTTTTACATCAAATTATGGAATTGATGTATATTGTTTTCGCTCCTTTTGATTGGATATTGTCACCTGTTTCTTTTTGATCCATTCATAATTCGATGAACTTTTGCGTGCCAGAACTACTTGCTTTGTGTAACCAGTTTAAACAATATGGCGGTTGCAGACAGGAAACTATGATAGTGTCCAATTTAAAATAGGGAAAAGATTCACAATGAAGAATTATAAGGATTAAACGTTTTATTTCAGGAGTTTGTGCATGTGTAAACAGTGCATGAACTCCTGAAAAGAAGCACTTAATCCTATACTGAACCATTAACTGTACATACAATCTTTTATTGTGATATAACAAACCTCACTACAGAATGGATCTTCTGTTTCTACAAAATATTTCTGTAATGGAGATATTGCAGTGTCTGATAGGTATTCTTGTAACAGTGCTACAGCTTGAAAACAATACTGGTCCTAAAAACGGATAACAAAAACATAATAAGATATCCCCATGATAATACTGAATATGATCATGTGACATACATCCTAAAAAACAGATAACAAAAACACAATAAAATATCCCCATGGTAATACTGAATATAATCATGTGACATACATCCTAAAAAACAAATAACAAAAACATAATAAGATGGCATAATAAAATATCCCTCATGGTAATACTGAATATAATCATGTGACATACATCCTAAAAAACAGATAACAAAAACATAATAAGATGGCATAATAAAATATCCCTCATGATAATACTGAATATGATCATGTGACATACGTCCTAAAAAACAGATAACAAAAACATAATAAGATATCCCCATGGTAATACTGAATATGATCATGTGACATACGTCCTAAAAAACAGATAACAAAAACATAATAAGATGGCATAATAAAATATCCCCATGGTAATACTGAATATGATCATGTGACATACGTCCTAAAAAATAGATAACAAAAACATAATAAGATGGCATAATAAAATATCCCCATGGTAATACTGAATATGATCATGTGACATACGTCCTAAAAAACAGATAACAAAAACCTAATATGCTGACATAATAAGATATCCCCATGGTAATACTGAATATCATCATGTGACATACATTCTATTCATCAAAAGGAACAATCTATGACCAAAAAAACAAACAAAAAACAAATAACACATCTGTGTCTGCTTCATGCCTCAGCTTTTATGTTGTCTAAAAATGATGTTTGTACATCTGATACGGCTTACATGTGACATTTGTACATCTGATACGGTTTACATGTGATGTTTGTACATCTGATACGGCTTACATGTGACGTTTGTACATCTGATACGGTTTACATGTGATGTTTGTACATCTGATACGGCTTACATGTGACGTGTGTACATCTGATACGGTTTACATGTGATGTTTGTACATCTGATACGGCTTACATGTGACGTGTGTACATCTGATACGGTTTACATGTGACGTTTGTACATCTGATACGGCTTACATGTGACGTTTGTACATCTGATACGGTTTACATGTGATGTTTGTACATCTGATACGGCTTACATGTGACGTTTGTACATCTGATACGGCTTACATGTGACATTTGTACATCTGATACGTTTACATTTGATGTTTGTACATCTGATACGGTTTACATGTGACGTTTGTACATCTGATACGGTTTACATGTGACGTTTGTACATCCGATACGGCTTACATGTGACGTTTGTACATCTGATACGGTTTACATGTGACGTTTGTACATCCGATACGGCTTACATGTGACATTTGTACATCTGATACGGTTTACATGTGACGTGTGTACATCTGATACGGTTTACATGTGATGTTTGTACATCTGATACGGCTTACATGTGATGTTTGTACATCTGATACGGCTTACATGTGACGCTTGTACATCCGATACGGCTTACATGTGACGTTTGTACATCCGATACGGCTTACATGTGACGTTTGTACATCTGATACGGTTTACATGTGACGTTTGTACATCTGATACGGTTTACATGTGACATTTGTACATCTGATACGGTTTACATGTGACATTTGTACATCTGATACGGTTTACATGTGACGTTTGTACATGCGATACGGTTTACATGTGACGTTTGTACATCTGATACGGCTTACATGTGATGTTTGTACATCTGATACGGTTTAGATGTGACATTTGTACATCTGATACGGTTTATATGTGATGTTTGTACATCTGATACGGTTTACATGTGACGATTGTACATCCGATACGGCTTACATGTGATGTTTGTACATCTGATACGGTTTACATGTGACGTTTGTACATCTGATACGGTTTACATGTGACGTTTGTACATCTGATACGGATTACATGTGACGTTTGTACATCTGATACGGTTTACATGTGACGTTTGTACATCTGATACGGTTTACATGTGATGTTTGTACATCTGATACGGTTTACATGTGATGTTTGTACATCTGATACCATTCACATGTGACGTTTGTACATCTGATACGGTTTACATGTGACGTTTGTACATCTGATACGGCTTACATGTGACAAGAGCAAATGTTGAGAAACTGATCTAATTACCAAAAATGTTGATAAAACTATAACATCTGACAGGAAACAAATGTGTGTATATCACCTCTCAGTGAGCCAAATTGTTGCTTCAATCTGAATACCTGTAACACATTCAGGGCACATTTTGCTTATTTTAAAAAATAAATTTGTTTACAGTGTAAATTACTAGGTTTTGTTGTTTGTTTGGTTGGTTTTTTCGGAGGGGGAGGGGTAGGATTTTTTCATATGGGATTTTCTTAGGGTTTGGACTCATAAAAACTAGTTTGTCCCCACCACTTTATATTGAAGTGCCTGTACCAACCCAGGATAGTGAACAGTCATATTTGTGTGGTAGGCTTATCACTTTTTCCTCTCTATGATTTTTCTATTTGATTTTGGAACTGTTCTGACAGTGTGGTATTTTTTTTGTTTTACATTTGAATACCTGCTTTTAGGGTTTCGATAGATTGGTATATTAACAATAGAATAAACCCCCTAGTTATCCAGAGAAACCATTTGTTATAGAACTGTACCATACCTTAGCATTGGGACCTCTGTAAGATATATAAACCAGACCATGATCTTCTTCATCAGCAGGGTATAAAACATTCTTTTCAACAACCCCATTTAGAGGTGGAACAGGATTTTGCCATGGTCTTTTAAAATCTGGCAATTTCCCCTATTAAATATTTGAAAACAAAATAAATATCATTATATTGATATGATATTGAATTAAAACTAGTCAGTTGTGTTCACTTGGGAGTGTAGAATATTGTGGTTCAGCATCAAGCTTAAGACTATAATATGGGTATTAAGATTCTCAGCTAAGCATGCAACAATAAGGAGTAAGAGCAGACAGACTGGTTGGCTTGGATTCAGAATGTGTCTGAGTGCAGGAACATGTTTACCTACAGACTGTTGTTTCACTGAGTCAGCACTATAAAACTCAAACTCCGAATGTTACTCTAGTACAAAGCCGTTATCGTCATCTTATCAAATAGTTCTCATCATGATATATATCTATGAAACTGCTCATTCGCCATTAAGCAACACTCACTCACTATTGAGTTTGAGCTTTAGTAAGAATTTGAGTTTACAACACATCAAAACACAATACAAATTACTTAATAACAAAATTTCATCTTGGACTAACTCAAATGGTTAATAACATAAAAGTCACACCTGACTACATAAAAGTCACACCTGACTTTTTCAAAATTAGGTATTTAAGTCTGAGTTTTATTCAAATTACACTGATTAGTTCTGTGAAAAACTGAAGGCTTAAGTTTTTCAAGAAATAGCAGCCAGGATTCATTATTTACAACTTGTGTTAAAAATTCAAGTTCAACATTTGATTGAACAAAACTTAATACAGAAATGCTTATACCTTCAAGTTCAATCTACATGAAGACAACAAATCTCTCAATCTTTCAGGGGCTGCCGTGGTAGTGATCGTATGATAGGTGGATTTACAACTACCTTTGCAATCAGTGACTATCACCACTAACATTGTGAGTTTGAATCCCACTCAGGTGAGGTGTACTTGATACAACATTATGTGATAAAATTTGTCAGTGACTTGCTGCAGATCAGTGGTTTTCTCTGGGTACTCTGGTTTCCTCCACCAATAAAACTGACTGCCACAATATAACTCAAATATTGTTGAAAGTGGCACTAAACACCATAACCCTAACCCTTCAATCTTTCAAATTGTCCATGATTGTTTTCTAGTTGTAAATGCTATCCACTGGGTTAGTTAATATTTCTGTGAGTCACCTCAAAACATTTTTAGAGAGAATTAAAACTTTATTTATTAAAATTACTAACCTCTTGGACCTTCAGGGAGGGAGATTAAGTGTGACGACAGATTTTAGCAAAACAATCGAAAAATTCATCAATTTTTTTTTTTTTTTGCAATATTTCTTCAAAATCTAATCTTCTAGTATTGTACTATTTAGTCTGTATGAGACTTTGAATTAAAAATTCATTCTAACATGAGATCCTTCATTGGCTATATAAATAATACCATGATAAAACTCTCAATATATATTTAATTCAAACATACATATTGTCAAACAACATCATTCCTCAGTACAGGACCATGGTGCATACAAATATAAAATATTTGTTATGCCATGCATTTCCATTGCTTACTTCCACTCAAAAAACAAGTTACATTTGTTTCTACTAGAATCGAAATAATTCATGGAATTCATAGTCTGCATAATGTTTTAACATAGGTAACATTATTTTTGTTAATTTTTTACAAAAATAATGTTAAAACTAGATACAAACTATGGCTTCCATGAATTATTTCTTAAACAGACCACATTGATGACATCTTCTACAAACATACAGGCAAAAATGCCAAGTATAATAAAACAACCATCATATAATAGTCCTATTTAACTATCTAAAGTGGATTTTTCATTATAAATTAGAAAAACCTATGTTACCTTGTTGACAATTTTGTCCTCCAATGGTTTCAGTGCTCTAAACACATCTTCTGGTTTAATTTGACCAGTAATAATAAGACACAGGTTTTCAGATCTATAGAATTCTTTGTGATAATCTACTACCTTAACATAAAATATATAATGATAAATTAAACATTTGTTTTCAACATATCCATTCATAATATAAACTTTCCACTATAAATCACCTCAATCTAATAAAAATTAGATGTTTCTGGGATCTTTTTTCTCACCTTTTTGTGCCATCCACTGACACCTTAACAACATATTGAATGGGTTGCCTACGGCTCGTGGAAAGAATTTTTAAGGAAATTTATCATAAATTAGAAAAGATCCGTGCTCCAAGTGCAGCTTTGTCCAATATCTCACGACACGCTGGTATAAGTGTAAAAGCAATACCGTTTGTTAACGTCATGAACATTCTGGCAGGTGAAAGAGCCAGGTATGCTGCTCATCAAACACACAGATTTTTTACAGCCAATGATGAATTCATGAGAATTTTATTTTCTGGTAAACTTCCATTATATGTGTGGAATGATGAGGTTCAGAGACGTCCAATGTCTGCAATACCAGGAATAGATACCTCAGATTATCACACTGCTACAGGCAGTACAACAAGCATTAGTGGTGCTGTTATGGGTATCATGTCATGTGCTATTATTTACCCGAGCAATCAGCGATGAGCCAACAGAATCTAGAGGAATTAATATCCAAGATGTCAGCTGCCATGGAAATAAAGTAGTTTCAATATCTTTGCCAATTTGTTTCCTTAAAAATGTTGTTGACTCCATGTAAGATTTATGAACGAACTAGTTTTATTGTAGCATATGGGTTTTTCATTGTCCAAACTAAAATTAGAGGGCTGCTGCTAACAAGGAAGCTACTGAACCAAAGGTTCCTCTTAGTTAAGTTGAAGTCATCACTTCGAAAGTTTTACGGTCGCCACCATTACAGAACATCTGTGTCACAAATAACCATGGATATGTTCCATTTGTCATAAACACTTTCCGGTCCTTTCCTCATTCATGACTTTTCAACGGGTTTGTAACTAGAATAACACGACGGGTGCCACTAGTGGAGCAGGAACTGCTTACCCTTCCGGGGGCACCTGGGTTCATCACCCGTTTATAGTGGGGTTTGAGTTACTCAATCTTTAGATTTATGTGTCATGTTCTGTAGATCGTTGTTTGTCCTTTTACTTTTGGCCATTGTGTTGTCTGATCTTCTTCAATTCATGGATTCTGGTTATCCCTTTAGTATCTACAAACTAAAATTACGTAATCTGGATCATCTTTGTGATAGCAGTTTAGAGGTGATTATGTTTATTGTTAAACAAAGCACATACTTAAATCTGTTAGCCGATTGGGCAATATATTTTAAGTGTATTGCATAATATTGAATTGAATATAGTGTCAGTCTGTGACTTACCTTTTGATGTGATGTACTCTCCCTAAGATTCTGCAACATACCACCAGTCTCTGACTTATAACCACAAATGCCTGGATACATTGCTCTCAGCATTGCTAAATAACAACGACTTTCTCCCGAGTTCTCCCGACCCTGCATCTCACAGTAAACAACACCTGCATCTTCTCCTTCACCAGATATATGATGTACCTCTGTTATATAACCAGACTCCTACAAATATTGATGACATATTGAACTTACAGTAACAATAGGGTTATGGTTATTGTGTTTAACACCACGTTTAATCATATTTCAGTTATATCGAGGAAGTCAGTTGGTGGAGATACCCGGTGAAAACCACCAGTTGTGATATGTTTAAACCACCAGTTGTGATATTCTTAGATCACCAGTTGTGATATGTTTAAACCACCAGTTGTGATATGTTTAAACCACCAATTGTGATATGCTTAAACCACCAGTTGTGATATGTTTAAACCACCAGTTGTGATATGTTTAAATCACCAGTTGTGATATGTTTAAACCACCAGTTGTGATATGTTTAAACCACCAGTTGTGATATGTTTAAACCACCAGTTGTGATATGTTTAAACCACCAGTTGTGATATGCTTAAACCACCAGTTGTGATATGTTTAAACCACCAGTTGTGATATGTTTAAACCACCAGTTGTGATATGTTTAAACCACCAGTTGTGATATGTTTAAACCACCAGTTGTGATATGTCTAAACCACCAGTTGTGATATGCTTAAACCACCAGTTGTGATATGTTTAAACCACCAGTTGTGATATGTTTAAACCATCAGTTGTGATATGTTTAAACCACCAGTTGTGATATGTTTAAACCACCAGTTGTGATATGTTTAAACCACCAGTTGTGATATGTCTAAACCACCAGTTGTGATATGCTTAAACCACCAGTTGTGATATGTTTAAACCACCAGTTGTGATATGTTTTCATAGAGTGAAACCTGTCTCAACTGAACCCTGAATAAACTGAAATCCTGTGTAATACAAAACTTCAGCTCTAGTACCAATATCTGAAATAAATTTAAATTTGTAAATTTAAGGGTAAAAGAACTTTAAAAGATTAGTCACACTGAGGAATTGTTACTGTTTACCATTCTCAATGTTAACATTGTTGGGCCCATGTTTATATAAGAACATGTTCAATGTTAATATTATTAGGCCCATGTTTATCTAAGAACATGTTCAATGTACAAATTATTAGGCCCATGTATATCTAAGAACATATTCAATGTTAACATTGCTGGGCCCATGTTTATCTAAGAACATGCTCAATGTTAAAATCATTAGGCCCATGTTTATCTAAGAACTTGTTCAATGTTAACATTGTTGGGCTCATGTTTATCTAAGAACATGCTCAATGTTAACATTATTAGGCCCATGTTTATCTAAGAACTTGTTCAATGTTAACATTGTTGGGCCCATGTTTATCTAAGGACATATTCAATGTTAACATTATTAGGCTCATGTTTATCTAAGAACATGTTCAATGTTAACATTATTAGGCCCATGTTTATCTAAGGACATGTTCAATGTTAAACTTATTAGGCCCATGTTTATCTAAGAACATATTCAATGTTAACATTGCTGGGCCCATGTTTATCTAAGAACATATTCAATGTTAAAATTATTAGGCCCATGTTTATCTAAGAACATGTTCAATGTTAAAATTGCTTGGGCCCATGTTTATCTAAGAACATGTTCAATGTTCAAATTATTAGGCCCATGTATATCTAAGAACATATTCAATGTTAACATTGCTGGGCCCATGTTTATCTAAGAACATATTCAATGTTAAAATTATTAGGCCCATGTTTATCTAAGAACATGTTCAATGTTAAAATTGCTTGGGCCCATGTTTATCTAAGAACATGTTCAATGTTCAAATTATTAGGCCCATGTATATCTAAGAACATATTCAATGTTAACATTGCTGGGCCCATGTTTATCTAAGAACATGCTCAATGTTAAAATCATTAGGCCCATGTTTATCTAAGAACATGTTCAATGTTAAAATCATCAGGCCCATGTTTATCTAAGAACATGTTCAATGTCAACATTGTTGGGCCCATGTTTATCTAAGAACATGTTCAATGTTAACATTATTAGGCCCATGTTTATCTAAAAACATGTTCAATGTTAACATTGTTGGGTCCATGTTTATCTAAGAACATGTTCAATGTTAAAATTATTAGGCCCATGCTTATCTAAGAACATGTTCAATGTCAACATTGTTGGGCCCATGTTTATCTAAGAACATGTTCAATGTTAAAATTATTAGGCCCATGTTTATCTAAGAACATGTTCAATGTTAAAATCATTAGGGACATGTTTATCTAAGAACATGTTCAATGTTAACATTATTAGGCCCATGTTTATCTAAGAACATGTTCAATGTTAAAATTATTAGGCCCATGTTTATCTAAGAACATGTTCAATGTTAACATTATTAGGCCCATGTTTATCTAAGAACATGTTCAATGTTAACATTACTAGGCCCATGTTTATCTAAGAACATGTTCAATGTTAAAATCATTAGGGACATGTTTATCTAAGAACATATTCAATGTTAACATTATTAGGCCCATGTTTAGATTTAGAATGATGTTATAGTTGTTATATATTTTTTTTTATGAAAACAATTCATCAATTTTCTTTATTTTTGGAACCAGGCAATATTTTAATTTATATAATAGCAGAATAAATTGTTTTAAAACCTGTGTACATCATTTCAATTTAAAATCAGCTAGATTATCAAATGTCTATGCAATTTATTAAATATGAATTAAATATAATTGCTTAAAAAATACCGAGAAAGATTTTCAATTTTATTAATGAACTTTTTCCTTTCAAAATCAAGATCCTTTGATTTGTATTTAAACGTTGCTAATATGCATAGACGTGAGTTAATTCACTTCCTTCTTTCTGGAAAAACAAATCAAATAACTTAATCCTTTATTGTCAATGATTACCGTTTCAAATAAATTTGACACCTTTATTGAACTGTTTTATGAAATGTTCAATCGATAATGATTTCCCCTGTAAGTTAAAAATAACTTTTTTATAACAAGTTTACTTGAGTTAATAATTATCTGAATGACCCGTAAGTTTCAAAAATCCTGATGTGAACAGAAAATATACAGATGTGTCTCAGATTACGAAAGTTTCTGAAAGTTTATCTAGGACGCATTGATGGTTTGGTTTATGGTATTTAAAGCCACTGTCAACAATATTTCAGTTATATCATGGTGGTCAGTTTTATTGGTTGAAGAAACCAGAGTGCCCGGAGAAAACCACCGACCTGTCGCAAGTCACTGACAAACTTTACCACATAATGTAGCATCAAGTACACCTCGCCATGAAAAGGGTTTGAACTCACAACTTTAGTGGTGATAGGCACTGATTGCACAGGTAGTTGTAAATGCAACTACCATACGACCACGACAGACAAGGACCTAGGATGCATTTAGATGTGTTGCGAGTATCTCTGGTCTAGTTCACAAACAATTCTTACTGTAATTGTAGGGTACAATATATGTTCTACATAAATTGGCAAGAGTTTCAAGAAACCTTCACTGCCAGCATTTGTCATGGTATAGCATGTGTGATCTGTATCTGTCCAGGCATTGGTTCCAGAGGCCAGACATCTATTAGCTAGAAGATCCAACACACCCTGAAAAATCAAATACTTGATTAAATTTTGAGGCATGCGATGACTAATAACTACATCACTACTAATCTTGCATCTAATGTTGTAATGGTTAGCGTGCATGCCCCGAGTGTGATAGATCATGGGACGGTTCAAGATTCTGATGGGGTCAAACCAAATATTACAAGACTGCCCCAAGCCAGGATCTTGATTTCCATCTAAATATTTAAAAATTATACCATAAAAGATGGGTAAATGAGATATGTTCCAAAATATTAATGGTCTCATCCAACACAATTTTAGGTGTTTTCACCACCTTAATTTGTTTTACCACTTCACATTTAACAACAATTACCCACATACCTTATAAGGATAGTCTTCACTACCAAGGAAAATAAGATGTTCCAATGTATGGGGCAAGCCATCATCATCATGAGCTTCTGTAGCTGTATTTAATAAATAAATGTATGTATTGTTAGTTAGACCACTCCACTTATAATGAAATTGGCTGTATTGAAATATCGGTTTTATGGAAGTAATTATTATGGTCCTGCAATTACAAATTCAATCAATTATCGATCAGATACACTGGTGTCAATTAGTGTGAGATTGCCACAGGCATATTTTAATACACATTTGTAAAATTAAAGTGGAAATAGATAAATATAAAGCAAGTTGTTTTTATTGTTCATTCAATAAATATACATGTACCTACTTGTAAAACATGGGGATGCCACAAAAACGTAAAATATTGTCTCTAGATACAAAATATAAAATGCAGCGTCAGTGCTTCAACCAAATGGATCAAGAAATATCAATTCAGTTAAAGCGTACTACCAAAAAGAACTTTATCGTTGAAAAAATCAGGGCAGTTGACAGTGATTGTGAATTTCAAGTTAATCTTAAAATGTCAATTAATTGGTTGTCCAAGGCATGTGACAAGGTGACACAAAAATATAAGCGTTTCACAAAAGCATTTATAATACAAGTCACAAGTTGTCCTTGAAAATTAGGCTTAGATTCATCGTGATAACAAGTCACTCAGACGAGGAAATCCCGATAGCTGAATTAGTTCCTCTTTCTCGGAAATGTCCAAAATATTCTTTGATGAATTTGAGAAAAGCGATAACAACGTTAAAACCACTGAAGAAATCACAGACCAAGACCATTGTAAATGAGTACAGTTTATTTTGTTCAGTGAATGACATACATCAATATGTACAGTCCATCTAATTAGTCATCCCATTTCAAACTATTTTAAACTATCTAGTTTTCTCACTATTTACATGATGGGAGCCCTGTTGTTTGCTTTTTTGTCTGTATTTGTAACATCATAAGGGACCGACCATTTAACTTGAAGGGGGGGTATGGTTTTTTGTTTCGTTCAGAAAAAAAAGTTCGGACAACACAAGAGGTAGAATATTTTTTTTTTGCTGTCACGCAAAGCGCTAATTTTTTTTCCAGAATTTAACATTAGGTTATATGACAAAAACTCTGAATCAGATTTTTTTTTTTTCCCTCCACCAAAATCAGAATATTTTTTTCAGCTACATTGGGAATCAGAATATTTTTTAGAAAAAAAACATAACCCCCCCCCCCCCCCCCCCTTCAAGTTAAATGGTCGTTCCCTAACATATGTCTGGCACAATGACAACAGCATTCACAAGATTATTTCACCCATATTTTGTTTTCTAGATGATAACCCTGCATTCTATACACCAAATAACACCAAAACCACATACATGTTTCATCAACAAAAGAAACGAGTAGTACCGCTAAACTACAGGATAGGAGTCGTTTCACACTCATTTCAAGGATTGAGTTATGTCTCCCTTTTGATTTTAGAATAATTAAAATGTTATGATTGTAGCCGTCACTCATCAACAGCATGTCAATAATGGTTCGTGGGATATCATGGACTGCAATCAAATAAAACATGTGGTGGAGAAATCATTAGGTAGTCCTACATTGTATGTCCATAGATACTGAAATTGCAAAGAAAAATCTGTCCACGAAAATATAAATCAATTTGTTTACATTTTTGAAGATTTTTGCATTGGAGGCCTTCTCTTTTATTTGAGTCCGACATTTTTTCTTATCATTGACTTTATGGAATTAATATTGATACAGTCATGTAGGCTAATTAGATTCATCTGCTAATTAGACTCAACAGCATTATTTCATAAATTGTCTGAGGTTATATTTAGGTGTTTTTAATTTGATAAATTAGACATGAAAAATATCTTTTTACTGTTAAGTTGAAAAATTCTTTTTACGTGGATTTGCTGTGAGAAAATGAAAATATAGCTAAGGGTGCATTTCAGGGTATCACGAAAGTTCTCCTACAGACACAAATTGGTTATATTAAGCTATCTTTTGGTGTGTTTGCAAAACTAATTGATATCAACATCTGTACCAAATTTCATTATTCTACGGCATTCAGAAAATGGTTGATCTATAGGGTGCGTCTAATTAGCCTACATCGTGTTCACTCATAGATAGAGGGGTTGGTCACTTTGACCATTAATTTTGGGAATCATTTCCATATTCTTCAGAACCTTTCTAAAACACATTAGAAATGTATTTCTTCTGTAAATGTATAGAGCAGCTAAAACCCTTAGGTGCATCTAAAATAATACTAATAGCCGACAGTATTGCATAGTAATTAGTATTGACTATTGTTTAGTATTTGTGGCTGTGTTAATAGAAGCTCTGTTTGTTTATTTTAATTTGTGTCAAAGTGTAAAATTGCAGGACATTGCCCATCATGTTTGTCCTGTCTTAGGATTTGTTTACACTTTTCTATTGTAGATCAGTACCATGAGCATTTCTCCACCCTAACAAATGCAACGTGCTATCCATCACACGAAATAAAACACCAGTAAAACACACATACACTATTCACGGACACCAACTTGAACATGCAGACAAAGCAAAGTATCTGGGTGTCACAATACAGTCAGACCTTAAATGGGATAGCCATATAAATAACATCACAACAAAAGCAAACAAGACACTTGGGTTCCTCCGAAGAAACATCAACATCAGTTCTACCAAAGTCAAAGAACAGGCATATAAATCCTTAGTTCGACCATCACTCGAATATGCCCATTCTGTATGGGACCCATTTACCAACCAAAGAAGACATAACCCAATTAGAACAGGTACAACGTAGGACTGCCAGGTATGTTACTAACCGCTACCATAACACCTCTAGCGTTAGTAACATGATAAAACATCTGAATTGGCAAACCCTAGCAGATCGAAGAATAGATGTACGCCTAGTCATGCTATATAAGATCACGCACGCCTAGTCATGCTATACAAGATCATGCACGCCTAGTCATGCTATATAAGATCACGCACGCCTAGTTATGCTAAATAAGATCACGCATGCCTAGTCATGCTATATAAGATCACGCACGCCTAGTCATGCTATATAAGATCACGCACGCCTAGTCATGCTATATAAGATCACGCACGCCTAGTCATGCTATATAAGATCACGCACGCCTAGTCATGCTATATAAGATCACGCATGAACTAGTAGCTATACCAAAAACAGACATACTCGTACCACCAGTTAGATTCTCCCGGAACATGCACTCTCTCTCATATCAAATACCATCCACATCATGGCACATGCATACAACTCAGACAGCAATCATTCTTTCCGCGAACAATACGAAATTGGAACAGTCTCCCCCTGAACACTGTGAAGAGTGACTCTGTTGAGTCATTCAAATTAGCTGTCTCAAGTCATTAACCATTAGTCATTATAAATTCTTGTACATAGTTTTTATCTTAAAATATAAAAATAAAAAAATTATTTCTTTTTCTTTTCCTAATATTTGTTAATGGCGCTTGATGTGCAGTATCACTAGTAATTGGCGAAATCTTCAATTAGTTGAAGGTGGCCTCTTAGTCTTATGAAGTAGAACAAGGATTTATATAGTAGAAAGGATATGAATCTCGCAAGATTTAACATAGATTGTATGTAAGTATGTTGCGTGGCGAGAACAAGTGAGATTACCCATAGTGCAATTCGTTGACGATGCACGTGCCTTGATCAATGGTGGAAATTTTCATCACTTCAACATTTTAAACCAGTATTTGTAAATATATAAAACCATAATTACAGTTATAAAGTAAAAATATTTGTCCTAAATATCAATCATTAATAAAGTATCGACTTTTTGTAGATGTATCACCTATATTTCATCAATAATTGACATTAATCGATTTGCCCTTTTGACCTTCATAATCCCGCCTATTATGGGAGGTCAAGACTCGAATTTAAATTTCAAACTTCTCTCTTCTCTTATCATACCGAATATTGAAGCAGAACCGTCAT
This sequence comes from Bathymodiolus septemdierum, assembly GCA_963383655.1. Classification (NCBI taxonomy): domain Eukaryota; kingdom Metazoa; phylum Mollusca; class Bivalvia; order Mytilida; family Modiolidae; genus Bathymodiolus; species Bathymodiolus septemdierum. The sequence continues at coordinate 44,806,790 of OY726528.1, read as the reverse complement.
TTTTGTGATAATATAAATATTTTTCAATGAATAGAAAGAGTTTTATTGAAAACAGTGCTCCGATTTGTATTTATTAAGGATTGTTTACCATTATTTATCAAAATGGCGGCGTTCTGGGCGGAAATGGGGGTGGCCTATTTAGAAATCAATAAACTTCCTTGTTTACATGAAATCGACATACCAAAGTGTATAAATGTGTATTTGATATATAGAACAAAACTTGGCGTGATTGGTTTCTTTGTTTTATCATTTTTAGTATGTTTTTAGATGTATGAAACTCTACTGTACTTTTTTTTTATTTTACTTGTACGAGGGGTGATACAGAAAAAAATCAAAAAAACTTTTCCATTGAACCTATATCGGCAAATCCAATGATTGCATTGTGTAGTGTAGTATATAGACGATTATAACACGAACTTTGGTGTAATTGGTTGATTTTCCTACAAATTCTTAAGGCATTTCAAAATGAATGAATTAATTTTTGCTCGTGAGATAAAGCGAGAAAATACGAGATTCGTATCCTTTCTACTATATAAATCCACAGGCACTCGACGTCTGAATCCCCCTTTTCCCGGTTGACCCCCATTTTTCCACAAAGTTGAATTTCACTAACTTTATTTTTTTTCCCTTAATTAAATACGTGTATATTATCAATACATGTACAAACTCTTACTCTCTGATATTTTTTTCCGGGTTCGTGTGGACACAGTCACAGATTCCAACAAAGCGAAGATGTGCAAAAATCTTAAACACAAATATGTTTAATACACGTATTTAAGGGAAAAAATAAATTTAGTGAAATTCAACCTTGTGGAAAAAGGGGGGTCCAGACGTCGAGTGCTTGTGTATAAATCCTTGAGTAGTAGTTACTGTAGTAGCATCGTGTTATGGGTTTTCGTACTATTATCGATTTTCCGATATAGCGATTAACAGTGTTAACCCTTCCTTCATATGATGATTGGAATTTTCAAAGAATGGCTAGTTAAATATTTCTTTGTACACAAGATTGTTTTAAAAAGCCATTCTTGTATTTTAATATACTCTCGATTATCTGGCAACTTTTGCTGTCAGTAAAATGGCGTCATATGTTTTCGTATGAAGTAAAAACAGGGCCGATATACGGGATGGAAACGAATATAAAATCCTGAAATGGCTGGTTTTAAAATTTCATGGTTCTGGCCACCTACAAATCATACAACATCTAATCAAAATAACAGAATGTTTGAAAATTACCACTTTCAAAATTGTGTTTATTTTTTATGTTTTTTTTAGTGCTGAAACCACATGCACTGCAAGGTGACATGTATTCTATATAAGAAACAGGCACATTTCAGTCAGCTCTTTTATTTACAAGTAAGATCAGTGACCCCATGACAGTCACATGACAGGAAGAGCCGGTGTCTGAGAGGCAAACGACATAGTTCAATTTGATATAGCCCTTCTGGATTTTTTTTCAGCTACTTTATAAATGAAGTAAATTTTTAGCATTACAAAAAGTATAATCCCTTTTGGGATTCGAAGCCAGAGTTGTTTTCTGATATTGCCTGCCTCCGAATCCCTTATCAACCATGCATAGTTCTATTCTATGCCTCGAACCGGCGTGAATTACACCTGCACCTCAATGTCGTGCCAACCGGCGCTTGAGTATTCAAAAGTAGACATATTTTGCTGCACAAATATGTAAATAGAATCATGATCACCTACCTATGACGCCAGATACAGCTCATCATTCCTAGCCGCCGCTTCAGATCCATCGCCATTTTGACTTGATCTGAAAGTACATGTATGTCACATGATCGCTTTTTCCATTACGTGGCATAGTCTATTCTATACATCTGATTTATCGGTATTGAAGCATTCTTTTCTTTTTACACGAGGAACTTCTCCTGTTAATATTTAAATAACTAGCTAGTCAAGTTGACAAATGACAGATATAGATATTGTATTAAACCAACTCGGCTGTAGAACATAACATCGAGTTGAATACCGATTGAACAAGAAGTATGGAATAGACTATACCACATAATTTGTGGAAAAAGCGATCACGTGACATACTTTCAAAACAAGTCAAAATGACGACATTCAATGGATCTGAAGCAGCGGCTGGGAATCATGAGCTGTATCTGGCGTCATAGGTAGGTGATCATGATTCTATTTACATGTATTTATGCAGTAAAATATGTCTACTTTTGAAAACTCCAGCAGCGGTTGGCACGACATTGAGGTGCAGGCGTAATTCACGCCGGTTCGAGGTGGGGGTACCTGAAAAAAAATCCCGAATAGAACTATGCATGGTCAAAAGCCCACTAGGGCTTGTGTTGTATTGTTATTTAAATATGCCGATTATAAATAAAACTGATCTTATCTTATCTTATGAGTTATGGTTGATAAGGGATTCGGAGGCATGAAATATCAGAAAACAACTCTGGCTTCGAATCCCAAAGGGGATTACAAAAAGTATGGTTCAGTAGGTAGGTTCACTATTTTTGATACGAAAACATATGGCATACGAAAACACATACCGTGCCGATACCAAATATAATTTATTTAATAAATCAGTATTTTTGAGGCATACCAAGACAAAAATATCCATTGACGAGTGGACCGTCAACATCAGCTATAAAAACTGTAATTCCAGTTTCATTTGACTTGAACTTTGATATAGAAGTATTTCCATCAGCTTCTACTGAAAATAATAAACGAAAGCCGGCTTCATCCATCGTGTAGAAAAGGGGAAATAACTGAGAATATAGGTGGATAAAGGGGTCTACCTAGAATGCCCTGGTAGAACATATACCAAGTAAGTGTTTAGCTGTAGAAAAACAATCAATTAAAATTGTTTCGAACAAAACTGGAAATAAGCAAAAATGTGCATTGAGTAAAACAACAAACAAGTTGATAGATACGAATGATCATGGTGATGAACAAAATGTTAATTCTGAGGAAACACATCTTAAGGAATATTGGCAACCGAATTTAAATGGACAACACATAAGTATACAGGAAGGAGATTCGCCTAGTAGGAGGAACATACATGAAAATACACCTGTCAACATGAATAGTAATATCTTAAAACAGGAAATAGACTATTTAAAACAAAAATTGGTACAGAAAGATAAAACTATTAAACAAAAAGACAGTCAAAATTATAAACTCCAAACAGAAATGTCTGCGCTTAAAAAAAGAATTGTCGACTAGTAGAGCATATGCAATCAAGCTTGAAAACGACATTCGTGAAGTTGAACACTCTTTAAAAATACAAAAACAGAAACAAGGCATGAATGAAGCAAGGGCAGAAAATAGTGAAACACAACATTCAAACTATAATCAGCCCGACAATGAAAGTATGAAAAGTTGGGTGCTAGAACAGAGAATCAGGGAGCTAGAATTAGAAGTATTAAGACAGGAAAATAAATTAAATAATTTAAGTGATAAAATGATAGATCTGAGAATAGATAATAGAAATATGAAAACAATTCAATACCGTAAACCAAACCGAAAGAACAAGCAAAAACCCAAAACTGGAGCTCAAACTGAGGTATGATGAAGTATTGATTAATGAGAAATATGATAATTAATATGATAACTATTGCTTTAGACAGGAACCTACTGATGTTCATAAAGAAAGGCCTCCTCAACAAATCGTAAATTGAAAACGAACAATGAACAGTGATTTCTATGACCTAAGACAAGAAACACCAGATGACTACGACGAAGTGCACGCATGTCATGACATGAAGAGAAAACGTAGTAATAACATACCGCCCAGACTACAGAGATTACAGAAGGAAAAACAGGAATCAAGTAAGAAAGAAAATTATGAGATACAAAACAATGAGCAGATTCAAAGTCAGCATTTTTTAGACCAACAATGGGCCTGGAGAAATCGACCCCAACCATCTCGCCCACATTATGTAAATTAGTTGATGTACATAGTATTCTGAATGTTTTATCTTTTAACATTGAAGGCTTTATGTCTAATAAATTTTATCTGGATATGTTGATGAAGAAAGCAGATATAATTTTGTTGCAAGAACACTGGTTAATATATAGTTGTGAAAAACAGTCCCTTCAGGAATATATGATCAATTTCTCATATCATACAAAATGTTTTTTATGATGATATAGTTCAGGACCCACTAGAAAGGAGGAGAGGACATGCCGGAGTGGCAATATGTTTTAAAAATAAACTACAAAATTGTATTGAACCTTTACCAGATGGAGGAAATAGAGTAATAGCAATTCGTTTAAATGTAATACAACCTTTTATTTTAGTCTGTGTTTATATGCCAACTCGAGGAGGAAATGCGACACTGGATGACTGTAAGGCAGTCCTTGATGAACTTAGCGAAAAAAAATTTCGGACATCACAAGAGTTAGAATATTTTTTTTTTTTCTCGTGCAAAGCGCGAAATTTTTCTCCAAAATTTGACATTAGGTTATATGACAAAAACTCTGAAACAGATTATTTTTTGTTCCCTCCACCAAAATCAGAATATTTTTTTCAGCAACATTGGGAATCAGAATAGATTTCGACAGCTCTGTGATACGCGTCAAAAGTATACTTTTGATGCCTAACAGGCATCGTGTTTCTCGTAAATGTTTAGTATAAATTGTTCATAATTCTTTAGATTAGCACGTCAGTAATACACATATGTCTATATGTCGAAACCGGTTCCAGTTTGTTCATACATTTTTTGGAACCAAACCGGGTCATCATGCTGTAACATCATTTACGAAACCGGGTCCTGCCATTTTGACATTACCCATTTCTTTCGCCCCGTGCTTACTTATATCAATAATTAATAGCACACAGTGACGATTCTTGTCATCTTTATTCACCAATCGTTCCTTCAATACATTTCGTTCCATTCAATTCGAGCTATTCAAAGAGAAACTGAGCGAAATTCGGGGTTGGGGTCAAGCTGATCGTCATTTTGCGGCACATTATCGCTTATTTCTCAATTAATATACGATGACATAGCCAAAATGTTTCATCTGACAGCAGGAAATGGTTAATAAAGCATTTATTTCCCCCAAGTTCGTGCAAAAAACAAATAAATAAACAGAATTCTTACCTTCTTCTTGCCTTGTTGCAGTCCGGTTCCGTTCCGGAATTAGATATGCATGTGTCCAAACATTTTTTGCCGGGTCAGTTTATACACAGTGTTAAAGGTTCTATTAAATCACAGGAGATAATCTGTAACATTGTTGTTATCGAAACAACAGCGTGCTAAATATGACTGTAAACCACTAGTGGCAAAATAAAGTAAAATCGCAAAAAATTGCGTCACCATAGGTTTGTAAATACTCTAGGTTACTAACTATAACAGGAAATGTAACTTTAAAAGTTGCTAATACATTTGCACGAATACACCAACAAGTTTCATGCACACGAGATGTTCAGTTTACTTTCCCCGTCGTTCCCACATAATTCTTACTCAAAATTTATCCATTTTCAGAAGAGTATTGGAAGGCGAATTCGATTACTTGCATATAGTAGCCATCGTGGTCCTTACTGATACATCTGATGAGGAATGTACAATAACTAAGCTTAAAACATAGGCTTTAGAATGTACGTATTGCGCTATTAGAATCCGTTCCCTAATACTGGCTTGAACACCTCTATGAATACCAGACATGTTTGCTGTTCCATCATACCCTTATGCTCTCGTATTATCAATAAATTATATGCCGAAATTCACAAGACTAGTTAAAACAGCTCAGCAAGATTTTCACCGATAGTTTCGCTTGCACTCACAGAACCAAGCAATTCCTCACAAAGTATGAATTTACCGCCAGTACATTCAACAAACCTTACACACACGGAGACTTGTTCATGTGTTGAAACACCAGTTGCTTCATCGCCAATTAAACCAAAGTATTCAAAGTCATTACAAGCTCACCTACCATTTCACCGCTAATTTTGATTACGGTATCTTGATATCTGGAGATGTATATTTTATCCTCGAATTAGGTTCTGTGTTATACGGGTGAGACTGTAGGATTTCGTCGTGTTTGGACACATGACGCAAAATTGCCATGGAATAACTTTTGTCTTAGGTATGCCCCCTCCTAATTACAATCGATTTTGATGACCGCAAATAATCAATAGGTCGATTATATCCCTCAAAATATGTCTGTTTCTGGCAGTATCCTCTTTTTGCTAAGACGGTAGCATTGAATAAAATGGACTCCGACTTTGACGTTTTGGACATAACATCAAGAAAATGTGTGGCTGACTAACTGTATGAAAAATCAGTACTTCGTGACGTTTTATATAGTTATGAATGTTTGACCAATCGATTAAGGGGTAGGTACAAAAGTTTTGTATTGCCAAATAAAACACAAGAAGGGCGATAAGCAGTATCCTTTGAAGGAGCCTTTGTAAGCCAAAGAATAGAACATTTCCTTTTGACTGCACAGATTTACAGCATTTGATTAAACTCGTACAATTAGTTAATAAAAATGTTTATCTTTAGTCTTACTACAAAATGTAACAATATCTTTGTTGGTTAATTTGTTTGTGCACGCAAGTGCGTTGTTGCGTCAATGGTAGCTACGCCACTGTGGCGTAGGAAGGAGTAATTAAAAGTGCACGCAAGGAGGGTTTAAGATTTTTTTACCAAGGTATAGGGCCCCTATAATGGTACCGGGGCAAATCCCGGAAGAAATTTGGACAGTTTGATACATAGATATATAGCAGGAAAATATATTTAAAACTACTTTTAATATCATTCAATCGTTTTAATAATGTAATGGATGTTTACACACAATCAAGTCAAAAACATTTTTCTTTGTCTGGTATTATTAAACTTGTCTACCGACTGCATCCAACGGAAGCTGAATGTCTCTGTGAATATGTAGCAATGCCAATGGTGTTAGTCTTTCCTGTCCCATTGTGAAGGGTAAATATGTCTTTGCAAGTTTCAAAACTCTGAAAGATCTTTCGGCTGTTACTGTAGAGGGTGTCATTATAAGCCAAATTTTCAAAATACAATAAATATTCGGAAACAAGTTTTTGCTTACAAGTTCCAATGTCTCACAAAGATGGCTTGATTTTACCTGGTCTGTGGGATATAAATCCCACCTTACATTCCATCTTTTTACTTCAAGGGTAAACTCTTCCCGAGTTTGCAGATCTGCCCTATAAGCTTGCATCATAAATATGCAATTCATCTTCCTGTTTTAATTTGTTTAAATTGATCGGTATCAATAACTGTGCCAGAAATCGAGCTTTCTTTTTCACCAAATTAAGCGCCACCTTAACTCGTTTAGCCTCTGATCTAGGAACTGATAATACAATGTAATCCGCCAGTAATCTGCTACCTATGGATTGACACGATTTCGTCGTCTACCGTTTTCCCGCGGCTTAGACGAGACAACACCAAATTGCACCGTTATATCTAGAGCTTCATCATGTAAAGTGTTGTAAACACTAATGTCTCAAAATGTCAAATCAAGGTTTGGCATTCACGCACAGCCTTTATCAAATCACAGACAAAATAGAGTCAAATAGCAAAATGGCAGATAAATGATCGCCTGATTTTGCGTTACTTTTGGTTTGTAATACTCTAGGGCACTAACTATGGCAGGAAATGCAGTTTTAAGAGGTCCTAAACGACTAAACCACCGCATTTCACGCAGAGTTTGTTGTTTACTTTTCCCGTCTAACTTGATCTTAACGGAATCTTTCTATCGTAATTCTTGCTTAAATGTATCCATTTTTTTATCAGAGTAGTAGAAGGAGAATGCGATTTCTTTCACAGTAGCTATCATGATCACCAATTAAAGCAAAGTCTATATTCAGAGTCATTATACACGCTCTTACAGTTGTCCGATTAACACGTTCAGTATACTGCAGGATGTATATTTTATCCTCGAATTAGGTTCTGTGTTATCCAGGTGAGACTGTAGCATTTCGTCGTGTTTGGACAAATGACGCAAAACTACCATGGGATTACCTTTGTCTTCGGTATACCCCCCCCCCCCGAATTGCAATATTTTGATGACCGCAAAGAATCAATACATCAATTTTACCTCCTTCACAATGTCTCTGTTTCTGACAATATCCTCTTTGTGCTGAGACGATAACATTGGAGTAATGGACTCCGTCTTTGACGTTTTGGACTTTGGTCAAGAATAAGATGACGTTTCAGTACTTCGTGTCGTTTTATATAGTTATGAATGTTTGACCAGTCGTTTACGGGGGTAGATACTAGCCTTACTGACAAATACAACACAAGAAGAGCAATATACAGCATCCTTTGAAAATGAGGAGTCTTTTTAAGCCACTGAATAGAACATTTCCTTTTGACTGTACAGATTTACAGCATTTGATTAAAACTGTACACTTAGTTAATATAGAGGTTTATTTGTTTATCCTACTACAAAATGTGACATTTATATTATTTTTATCATGATTTGTTTGTTCACGCAAGTGCGTCGTTGCGTCAATGGTATGGCTACGCCACTGGCGACAGACTTAATTATATTGTTACAATCATTTACAATCTTGTTAACAGTTACAATATTAGTATTTTGGGGGATTAACAGCCCCAAGACTAATTAACAGTTCATCTAGGCTGTCCTTGAATACTGGAATACGGTCACCGTACCACTCTTGGTTTAATAACAGTTTCACTCTCACGGGTGATTACAATATGCGAGTCTTTCGAATCACCCATGTATCCCACGTAATGTAGATCTAGAGAATAATCATCTCGTTAAGTTTATCTGTGATTTATTGATAAAGGGACTTAGTTATCAAAACAAAAGTTATTTACAAATATTAATGAATTGCCTCTTTGATGTCCATTTAATTAAAGATGATTAAAAAAAAAAAAAAACATACAAATTTGTATAAACAACGTCTACATGTAAAAATTTTTTTTAAAAGTTTTTAAATTCAATCAAATTGTTTTTATTATTCAGTACCGAAATAAACAACGTCTACATGTAAAAAAAATAAAAAACAGTTTTTAAATTGAATCAAATTATTTTTATTATTCAGTACCGAAATTTCCAGTACCGAGTACGGAGATGTCCAGGTCCCGAGATGTCCTGATACCGATCTAGAGTTGCCTCCCCTACAAAATGTCAGCGCCCATGCCAAGGTGACCGATTCGAACTTGTATACATCAACTTGTAGATAGTGATATTTCTGTTCAGTGTGAAAAACTGGGGATTATATAGGAACTTGATGGTAAACTTCATTGTTTTTGAAAATTATTAGAATATACGGACGATTTTTAAAAAAATGAAGACTTTGTGTGACGTAGAGGGTGAAATTTCAAATTGGACAAATTGACATAATTTTGGTCATGAAATAATGTCAATATGATATATTTTTCAGATTCAGTTGCTCAGTGCAATATATGAAGACGCTAAATTTTTTTTCAACTTTTATTAGCAACAAAGTGTTAAAATGATAACAAATACAGACTTACTTCTTCAGACAGAGGTATCATTTTCTTTTGGATATGGTGAAAGACCTAAATGTATTTCCATTTGATAATGATATGAAATAGGCACATTTTGGTACCAAACTTTGTATATATCATGAGAAAACAGTTTCAGTATATCAAAGAAACACTATTTTTACTGTATATTTAAAAAAATTTATACATCTTTTCAAGAGTATAGTGCTTATTGAGAATTAAATAATTCCCCCCGAGACAATTACAAGCAGTTTTATGGAGGCTATATGCTTACAAAATAATCTATTTCTTAAATAAAATTGTCACACTCCCGACTCCCTCTCGAAAATAAACCTGTTGAGCTGAAAATAATATAACCAACTTATTCTTTCCAAACTAAAAGTTATATTTCTTCAAAAGCTTATATTTCTTACAGTTAACAGTAAATATTAAAAGAAGATTCAAAATTCTGTTTTTGCTTTTTCAAATGATTAGTGTGCTAATTATTTGCCCTTTAGGAATTTATCTCATCAAAAATGGTTAAAATGGATTTGAAATTTATTAAAACTAGTAATAGATCATCTTTTCTTAGTATAAAATTACTTTTTAGTGGTTTTCAAATTAGTTTCCTCATGTTTCTCAATAACTTACTCTGCAAAAAAACTTCCTACTGCAATTGCAATCGACATTTAATGTTTTTATGTCAGGAGTGTGACATATTACTGTTGAATGAAAAATTATTGATAAATTTACAAAAATGCTATATCATAAGAATGAAAATGTTTTATGAAAGGCAAGATATATTAAAGTAAGTATTCTGTTTATTTAAAGCAACATACATCAATTTTTCATTTAGAAAAAAAATCCATATTTTGACATGTTTTAAGAAAATATAACCCTTTATCATCACTTATTATGAGAAAGGTGTCTTGCAATATACAAAAATACTATAATTATTACTTATTTATATGTAATTAAATTGAAAACATTGTGGAAGTTTGTAGAAGCATGGTTTATTTTTTTTTTATTTAAAAGATATGCCTATTAAAAATGTCACACCTGACATTAGTTACATGTATTTTGATTTCCTAACTATGATATGTCATATATCAGAGCTATTTCCAACTTTTTTCTTTGATTGGGTCTGGAGCTTTTGGAAAATAAAGAAAATTGTGAACTATTAAAGCATACAACATAGTACTATACAACTAAGATAAAATGTCACATTCCTGACATTAGTTACATGTATTTTGATTTCCTAGCTATGATATGTCATATATCAGAGCTATTTCCAACTTTTTTCTTTGATTGGGTCTGGAGCTTTTGGAAAATAAAGAAAATTGTGAACTATTAAAGCATACAACATAGTACTATACAACTAAGATAAAATGTCACACTCCTGACATTTTTTGTGTCTCTCCTTATGCAAGCCCAATTTTACAACTATCATATTCATCCAGTCTAATTAATACTACTAAATTATTATAACTAATGTTTTTTTACAGCATATTTTGACTTTTCTGAACTAATTAGTCTCAACAATGAAAAACTATTAAGGTTTAATTTGACATTTGTACAATTTTCCAAGTTAAATTTATTCACGTACACTAATTTAAAAAATATTAATTTTTTGTTGCAAAATCATAGGGTCACAAAACATCTAGATATTTGAAGTAAAATGGTGCGAAATTATAGAATACCATCTTTCTTTAATATATTTTTATGTCTCCCCTTCGAACGAAGGGAGACATACATATATTGTTTTAGTCTTGATTTTTTCTTCTGCTTCTTCTCAGCGAAGCTTGTCCGGACCATAACTTTTTTGTCTTTGGAGATAGGTCAATGATATTTTGTATGTGGGTGCATGACCATAAGGCGGTGTATCACGTACCATAATGACCTTTGTGGGACCTTGACCTTTGACATAATTGTTTTTTAAATAGTATTTTCTTGTCCGGGCCATAACATTTTTGTCTTTCGAGGTAGGTCAATGATAATTGGTATGTGGGTGCATGACCATAAGGCGGTGTGTCGCGTACCGTAATGACCTTCATGGTACTTTGACCTCAAGGTCAAATAATTGTTTCTTTCGAGATAGGTCTGATATTTGGTATGTGGGTGCATGACCATAAGGCGGTGTGTCGCATACCGTAATGACCTTCGTTGGACCTTGACCTTTGACTTCAAGGTCAAATTATTTTTAAAATAGTATTTTCTTGTTCTTGCCATAACATTTTTGTCTTTCGAGATAGGTCAATGATATTTGGTATATGGGTGCATGACCATAAGGCGGTGTGTCACGTACTGTAATGACCTTCGTGGGACCTTGACCTTTGACCTCAAGGTCAAATAATTGTTTTTTAAATAGTATTTTCTTATCTGGGCCATAACATTTTTGTCTTTCGAGATAGGTCAATGATATTTGATCTGTGGGTGCATGACCATAAGGTGGTGTGTCACGTACTGTAATGACCTTGGTGGAACCTTGACCTTTGACCTCAAGGTCAAATAATGGTTTTTAAATAGTATTTTCTTGTCAGGGCCATAACATTTTTGTCTTTCGAGATAGGTTGTTGTACAGATGGCCGCATTAAGGGGAGACATAAGTTTTAGGTTTCTAAAACAGTTCATCCTAGTTTATTTTATTTTTTTTATCATCAAGGTAAGTTATGGCAATTTAAAGTTTGTCACACTAAAACGTCACACTCCTGACAAATTTGACCAGTTTTTAGAGGATAACTTTTTAACCGGAAGAGCAATCTCCATGACACTTTGCATGAAGATAACTGTTACCATTGTGCTTGTTTCAAGATATTTACCTTTCTTTCATATCATTTAATATTCAAATTATTCTCTGAAAATGAAAAGTCTTCATTTTTTTGAAAATCACCCATACATTGTACGTGTAAAATTAATATGAGTAGGCACGGCCTATAAGATTTAAGAGGCTAAGAGCGCAAGCCCCTGTGTATAGAAAGGACGTAAGTGAACGTGTATGTGCAAAAAAAAGTTTTTGTAAGACTAAGGTACTATGAACCACAGGTGTTTGTGTAGAGTCAAAAATACGCTCGCTGTGTACTAATTTAGGTACATGTACATAGCGAGCATATTTTTGACTCTACACAAGCAAAGGCACTTGACCGATGGACCTTAATTTCCCCGTGTTTGCCACGGAGGTACGTATTTTCAGGGCTAGTAACGATGTAGGGCTTCTATTTCTGGGTCCTGGGTCCACACGAATACTAGAAATAAACACAAGGTAAGCAACAAAATGGTGGGGTACTGCTAAATTTCTTATTATTGTCAATTACCCTGATTTCTGAAAAATAAACGGATGGAATGCACTAACCTTGTGGACCCCCATCAGATGTTGTGCCCCTGGTTTACTGTCGTATTCGTACTATTTTGCATATACATGTATACTCCCGACAATCAGTTCCCAAGACTGATTGTCAACCAAGGCAGAGGTGTATTTTGAATTCTCATGGCCGCCACAGGCAATTCTTTTTTCTGATTGGCTGATTTTTAAAAATCTTCTCCTACGAAACCGCTTGGCCAAATGAACCGAAACTTGGTAGGAAGCATCTATGGAAGATCCTCTATAAAGTTTGTTCATTTCATCCCAATCCGTTAACAAACATGGCTGCCACAGGCAATTCTTGTTTCTGATTGGTTCATTTCTAAAAATCTTCTCCATTGTAGTTAACTGTTAAAAAGGAGATAACTTTTGCATTAAACTGTTAAAAGAAAGATAACTTGTCATTTATCTCCCTTAGAAATTAACTAATGCTGATATAGTGTAACATGTTTATTATACTATACATTACATGTAGGTATTCATATTTTAATATTCTTTTTGGAATTTTAGCTCACCGTGCCAAAGGCAATATAGGCTTTTGGCATCACTTGTCGTCCGTCATTTGTTGTCTGTCGTGTGTTAACTTTTCACATTTTATTCTTGTCCTCTGAAACCCATCAGCCAAATGAACTGAAACTTGGTAGGAAGCATCTATTGAAGGTCCTCTCTAAAAAGTGCTTATTTTGTTATGATCCATTACCAAACATGGCCGCCACAGGCAATTCTTGTTTCTGATTGGCCAATTTAAAAAAATCTCCGCCTCTGAAACCGCTTGGCCAAATTAACCGAAACATGGCAGGATGCATCTATGGACTGTCCTCTATGAAGATTGCTCATTTCGTCTCGATCGGTTAACAAACATGGCCACCACAGGCAATTCTTGTTTCTGATTGGTAGATATCTAAAAAATCTCCTCTGAAACTGCCTAGCCAAATGAACCGAAACTTGGTAGGAAGCATCTACATGTATGGAAGGTTGTGTATTAAGTTTCCTCAAAGCAGAATGAAAGGTGAGCGACACAGGCACAGCTCACTGAGCCTCTAGTTTGTTATGATATTGAAAAATATATTTATTTTTTCAAAATAAATCAAATAATCGGAAATAAATTGAAATAACCCCAAAGGTGCCTCATTTAAAGAAAATCACATGATGACAACGGCACGTGATGCCTTGAGAACGACGTCTATTTTCAGATTCAGTACATATACAAATAACCTCAACTTTTTATACCAATCAAAACACGTATAAAATGACATGTGACTCTAAAATTAATTTATAGTTATTTGTTTACATTTTGTCTTTAGAGTGAAGATTTCATCTTTATATACTTGATATACTTGTAGAATGTGACTTGAAGGAAGTAAACAAAGAAGGAAAAAATGATGTTCCATTCAGCAAGTGCCAAGGGTAATGATACAGAACCAAAGAAGATAAAAATCTCTGAGGTATATGAGTTGTACAAATAAATGCTGTCACATAGTAGATGTTGATTATGGCAAATCAGTGTTGGATGATCCTGAGATTCTAGTAGGTTCAGAAATACCAAAAGAAAATAAAAAAAATCATCAGAGACTCCGAAGACTGTGTCTCTCATGATCACCTAAAACAGCTCTGATCACCAGCTGTATAACGTTTCTCTAAATATTAGGTTTCTGATGATCAGATTTTTAAAGGATAATATATTCATTTATGAGTTATTGTTGTTTAATGCCAAATAAGACAATTTTCAGCTATATCATAACTAAGTTAAATTTAATGGGATGATAATGATATCTGCTTTGTACTTTCTTGGTTGGATTTTTATAATAGTAGCTCATTGAACAGTCCGAGGATCTAGACCTGTTTCTCCTTAATGCTGAGTGTTTATTTCATGGAGAAGCAAGAAATACCAATGCTAACCATTACATCACTGGTGTTGTTTGATCATTTATGCCTAATTTACCTATGGTAAAGGTACAAAGTTTATCCTAAATAAATTGGAATATACAGCAGCTGTTCAATGGAAATTTACGACCTCTTGTGCAAACAATTACTAGTTCTATTATGTCTATTACAGGCTTGTCAAGAATATTATTACATTTATAACTGAAATATTGAATGGAAATTAAATTATTGAACACATGTCATCATACATATGATATTGCAATTGAAAAAAACCAACCCTGATTTGTTCAATAAGCAATAACTAACACAAAAATAGAAATTGTTGAATTGCTACACTGTTTTAGGTTAATACCCCAAAAACCATCTTAGATTTTGGATCATTACCAAAAACACAAGTTTGATATAGAAATATCCATTAATCATTTACATAATGTAGCAATATTCCAGTGTTTGTGACAAAATCTTTAAAAATTTTCAGAATATCAGAATACATTTTGGCCCTAATTGCTTTGATGAATTTCTGACAGGTAGAAATCAAAGAGTCTACCCAACCAGCATTCCTGTTCACTTAACCCTGTGATTTCAGCGAAAATTTCAGTTTAATGGATACATTTTACTTTGAAAAGTACTAAATTAATTACAAGACAACAAGGATTTAAAAAACACTTAAAACCCCATCAGAATCTCAAAAAATGATGTTGCTTCAGGATTAGTTACTGTGTCAATAAATGATGTGGCTTCAGGATTGGTTACTGTGTCAATAAGTGATATGGTTTCAGGATTGGTTACTATGTCAATAAGTGATGTGGCTTCAGGGCTGGTTACTGTGTCAATAAATGATGTGGCTTCAGGGTTGATTTACTGTGTCAATAAATGATGTGTCTTCAGGATTGATTACTGTGACAATAAATGATGTGGCTTCAGGATTGATTACTGTGTCAATAAATGATGTGGCTTCAGGATTGGTTACTGTGTCAATAAATGATGTGGTTTCAGGATTGGTTACTGTGTCAATAAGTGATGTGGCTTCAGGATTGGTTACTGTGTCAATAAATGATGTGGCTTCAGGATTGGTTACTGTGTCAATAAATGACGTGGCTTCAGGATTGGTTACTGTGTCAATAAGTGATGTGGCTTCAGGGCTGGTTACTGTGTCAATAAATGATCTGCCTTCAGGGTTGATTACTGTGACAATAGATAATGTGGCTTCAGGATTGGTTACTGTATCAATAAATGATGTGGCAATTCTTGTTTCTGATTGGTCTATTTTTAAAAATCTTCTCCTCTGAAACCGCTTAGCCAAATGAACCGAAACTTGGTAGGAAGTATCTATGGAAGGTCCTCTATAAAGATTGCTAATTTCATCTTGATCTGTTAACAAACATGGCCACCACAGGCGATTCTTGTTTCTGATTGAGTGATATCTAAAAAATCATTTTTTCTGTTAAAAGGGAGATAACTCTAGTTTAAATATAGATACATTTTGTATCTATTCAAAATGCAGTTATCTCTGAATTGAATTATAGATAAATATGCCCCTAAAACCCCTCAACCAAATGAACTGAAACTTGGTAGGAACCGTCTATGGAAGGTCCTCATTAAAGATTGCTCATTTCGTCCCGATCCATTAACGAACATGGCCGCCACAGACGACGCTTGTTTCTGATTGGCTGATTTTTAAAATTCTTCTCTTCTGAAACCGCTTGGCTAAATGAACTGAAACTTGGTAGGAAGCATCTATGGGCGGTCCTCTATAAAGAGTGCTGATTTCGTTCCGATCCATTAACAAACATGGCTGCCACAGACAATTCTTATTTCTGATTGGTCGATTTCTAAAAATCTTCTCCTCTGAAACCGATTGGCCAAATGATCGGAAACTTAGTAGGAAGCATCTATGGAAGGTTCTCTATTGAGAATGCTCATTCCATCCCGATCCATTAACAAACATGGCCACCACAGGCGATTCTTGTTTCTGATTGGCTGATTTTAAAAATTCTTCTCCTCTGAAATCGCTTGGCCAAATGATCTGAAGCTTGGTAGGAAGCATCTATGGGCGGTCCTCTATAAAGAGTACTCATTTCGTTCCAATTCCATTAACAAACATGGCCGCCGCAGGCGATTCTTGTTTCTGATTGGTGTATTTCTAGAAATCTTCTCCTCTGAAACCACATGGCCAAATTGGTGGGAAGCATCTATGGAAGGTCCTCTATAAAGATTGCTCATTCTGTCCCATATCCATTAACAAACATGGCCACCACAGGTGATTCTTGTTTCTGATTGGTCTATTTCTAAAAATCTTCTCCTCTGAAACCGCATGGCCAAATGATCCGAAACTTGGTAGGAAGCATCTATGGAAAGTCTTCGTATAAAGATTGCTCATTTTGTTCCAATCTGTTAACAAACATGGCCACCACAGACAATTCTTTTTTCTGATTGGTCAATTTCTAAAAATCTTCTTCTCTGACACAGCTTGGTCAAATAGACCGAAACTTGGTAGGAAGCATCTATGGAAGGTCCTCTATGGGAATTGCTCATTCCGTTTTGATCCGTTAACAAACATGGCCGTCATAGACAATTCTTGTTTCTTATTGTTTGATTTCTAAAACAGCTTTTCCTCTGAAACCGCTTGGCCAAATGATATGAAACTTGGTAAGAAGCATCTATGGAAGGTCCTCTATAGAGATTGCTCATTTCGTTGATCCATTAACAAAATGGCTGCCACAGGCAATTCTTGTTTTAATTGGTCGCTTTCTAAAAATCTTCTTCTCTGAAACTGCTTTGCCAAAACGAACCGCAATTTGGTGGGAAGCACCTATAGGCTATGGAAGGTTCTGTATTAAGTTTCCTCAGAGCAGAATGAAAGGTGAGCAACCCAGGCTCAGCTCAATGCTGAGCCTCTAGTTTTTTTTGGCCATTGTGTTTTCTGTTCTTCATTGATTTACATATTCTGATTAACCTTTTGTTATCTTAAGACTCTTCCTACAGGTACATGTACTATGAAATGATTACATATTTATTTGAAGTTTACCTGTGATTGATTAATTGATGTTTAACCCCAACTTTAGCAGTATTTCAGCTATATCGTGGCATGCGTTATCCTGTGAAATGGCTCTTTGAGTACTCGGTACAACGATAAAGTTGGTCGGGTCGGTGCTTTTCTCAAAGTACTTTGCTTTCCTGTTCCAATAAAACTGACCTAGATATGATGTAAACTGAAATATTATTGACACTGGCATGAAATAGACATAATCTTAATCCTGAGTTTCAGATAATGAGATTCAAATGTTCATATTTTCAGTTATCCATATATGATAATCCTCAAGATAAATATGAGGTCCATGTCTTAGAGGAGGAGATTACGCCATACAAAAGTGGAGTGACCACAGTACGGAAATCAATGTTTACATTCTTAGATTCATTTAATGTAAGTATGAAAATGAGATAATGATATCTGTTTTGTAACTAGACCAACACTCTCAGTTTGATTTTTATTTGCGATTGTATTATGTTATGCAGGGGCGGATCCAGGGGGAGGCGCACCCGGTGCACGCCCCCCTAAAATTGGAAAAAATATGATTTTATGGCGTAAAATCGAGATTTTTCACACGAAATACCCCAAAATGTTCGCGACTCCCTCCGCAATTGGAAAAAATATGATTTTTTGGCGTAAAATCGTAATGTTTCACACGAAATACCCCAAAAAAATTTGCGCCTCCCTCCACTCAGCTCTGAGTGCATTCGGTAATATGTTGATGGATATCCTCAATCACTTACAGCTTTGGAGATAAACTCAACCAAAAGTGGCCATCAAAAAAGTCAAATTCAAAAATCTGAACTTTCTTATTTTTTATCCAATTTTATTGCAGTTTTTTGCAAAATGATCATCTTTATGGGTTGTTGATGGACCATACAAAATGTTGCTTTTTTATTTTGAAAGGGGGTCTAAAAGGAACCCAAATTAAAAAAAATTGCATATTTGGAAGACATATTTAACAGTTGAAATAGTAAAACAAGACAAATGTCCAAAATACAATAGGTCCAGCATAATTACATTATTGCGTCCAGCAAAGTAATGTGTCTACACTTGCTTTTATTTTAAATATTTTACAATAGCTTTCTTATGTTGGTTGAGCAAAATATTCATTGAAGCACTAGAAAACATATTCTGACTTAAAAGCGGTGCTCTTAACAAAAGTTTTTCGTTTCTATTTAGGATACAACAGATACAATTAAAGACAAATATGAGATAGGGAAAGCACATACACAGTGTGAGTACAGCTGTACTTTATATAAATGAAGCAGTAATGGTCCACAATATCAAACAACCACAACAACACAAAGCATTGCTCTGTCAAACCAACTAAAATCAAGAACAAAAAAAAGAAGATGACACAAATGCATGGATATCTAGGTTCTGGCTTGAGACAGGCAGAAAAATAGTGGCAGAGTAAAATCAGAACATTTATATCGTCTGGATTAAAGATCCATGTTATTTATTATCAGTTGTTTAAAAAAAAAAAAAAGTCGTCCTGAATATAGCTGAAAAATTGCTTGCTGGACATTAAACACCAATCAATCAATCAGTAAAAAAAATTACGTATTGCTATATAATTTATGAAAGAATGGTGTTTGTGACAAGTAAGATAAAGTTTTTATGAGTGTGGGGAGAGGTTCAGATATTACCCATTTTTTTCCAAATATAACTTTCCATTCTTTACTACCATAAAATTAATTTACACCTTGGACTTGGTATATATGAATCTTTGAAAAAAAAAAAATTCCTCTGATTTCTGAAATATGAATCTTTCTCAAGCTGTGAGCATATTGGAATATAAGTTATTTTGAGAGAATGCATATATGTGAGAATTTGACATGCAAACTGAAAAAGATGTAAAATTTGTAAGTTAGGTGGAATCTTTACACAATGCATAAATTACTTCAAAATAGCCATTATTACTTATAACTTCAATGGCTAAGTCAAAGTTTTACATCAAATATTTTTTTCAATATTCGAAAGTAAATCTTTTTGCCATATCCAATGTAAACAATTTGTGTTTCCAAGAAGATTGAAATTGATGGTGATTTTCAAACACACAGATGACCATATATTTGAGAAGAACATGAATCAGAGTTGTCTCCCATACCTCAGGCCTACACCCTTAAATAGTACATTTATTGATGGTACATACTCTTCTGTCATACCTGTATAAGAGGTCACCTTTGGGACATAGAAAAGGTGTTTTATTAAGACGGGTGGCCTCTTAAATAAGGTTCAATTCATATGAAATTTTCTATGACGGGACAGGAGAAAGATGACCTTTTAATACAAGTGATTGCTTAATAAAGGTGACAAGCATGGATTTGACTATATAAATAAAAAAAAAATTTCCATTGAAATCATTAAAACTAAAATGAAAATAGTGATCCCTTTATATTTTAGCAACAATAGAATATGTACGGAATGATCCAGGAATATTGCCGAGAGCAGGAGTAATAACTGTTGCTGGTTTAGGTGGTATAATAGCTGGCTATAAAGGTAATAATGATGAAATCTCTCTATATTAGAATCAGCTTTTTTATTCCAAATAGATGGTTAAAATTTACCTAGCTATTTGAACATTGAATTATGAAAAGAAAGTTCAGCCCTTGTTTTTAGTGGGATTTGTGTTGCTTAATCTTTAGTTTTCAATGTAGTGTTTTGTAGATCATTGTTTGTCTTTTTTTTTTGGCCATGGCATTGTCAGTGTGTCTTCTGTTTACATCTTCTGATTACCTCTTTGGTATCTTCAGACTTTTCTTAATGTAAGCATGGTCAACCATTCCACTAATATCGATAAACCTAACAATGGAAACCTAGATCCCTGCTTGGGACAGGCACAATAATGTTATAGAGTTAAACTGGTTAGTGAGAGCTCAACCCTCCATCTCTTGATAATTGATACCAGTTTTCCTCCATCTCTTGATAATTGATATCAGTTTTCCTCCATCTCTTGATAATTGATACCAGTTTTCCTCCATCTCTTGGTAATTGATACCAGTTTTCCTCCATCTCTTGATAATTGATACCAGTTTTCCTCCATCTCTTGATAATTGATACCAGTTTTCCTCCATCTCTTGATAATTGATACCAGTTTTCCTCCATCTCTTGATAATTGATACCAGTTTTCCTCCATCTCTTGATTATTGATACCAGTTTTCCTCCATCTCTTGATAATTGATACCAGTTTTCCTCCATCTCTTGATAATTGATACCAGTTTTCCTCCATCTCGTGATAATTGATACCAGTTTTCCTCCATCTCTTGATAATTGATACCAGTTTTCCTCCATCTCTTGATAATTGATACCAGTTTTCCTCCATCTCTTGATAATTGATACCAGTTTTCCTCCATCTCTTGATAATTGATACCAGTTTTCCTCCATCTCTTGATAATTGATACCAGTTTTCCTCCATCTCTTGATAATTGATACCAGTTTTCCTCCATCTCTTGATAATTGATACCAGTTTTCCTCCATCTCTTGATAATTGATGCCAGTTTTCCTCCATCTCTTGATAATTGATGCCAGTTTTCCTCCATCTCTTGATAATTGATACCAGTTTTCCTCCATCTCTTGATAATTGATGCCAGTTTTCCTCCATCTCTTGATAATTGATGCCAGTTTTCCTCCTTCTCTTGATAATTGATACCAGTTTTCCTCCATCTCTTGATAATTGATACCAGTTTTCCTCCATCTCTTGATAATTGATACCAGTTTTCCTCCATCTCTTGATAATTGATACCAGTTTTCCTCCATCTCTTGATAATTGATACCAGTTTTCCTCCATCTCTTGATAATTGATACCAGTTTTCCTCCATCTCTTGATAATTGATACCAGTTTTCCTCCATCTCTTGATAATTGATACCAGTTTTCCTCCTTCTCTTGATAATTGATACCAGTTTTCCTCCATCTCTTGATAATTGATACCAGTTTTCCTCCATCTCTTGATAATTGATGCCAGTTTTCCTCCATCTCTTGATAATTGATGCCAGTTTTCCTCCATCTCTTGATAATTGATACCAGTTTTCCTCCATCTCTTGATAATTGATGCCAGTTTTCCTCCATCTCTTGATAATTGATGCCAGTTTTCCTCCTTCTCTTGATAATTGATGCCAGTTTTCCTCCATCTCTTGATAATTGATACCAGTTTTCCTCCATCTCTTGATAATTGATACCAGTTTTCCTCCATCTCTTGATAATTGATACCAGTTTTCCTCCATCTCTTGATAATTGATACCAGTTTTCCTCCATCTCTTGATAATTGATACCAGTTTTCCTCCATCTCTTGATAATTGATACCAGTTTTCCTCCATCTCTTGATAATTGATACCAGTTTTCCTCCATCTCTTGATAATTTATACCAGTTTTATCTTTTTTTACTGTATTGGCTAAACAAGTAATTTTTTATTAGTGTCAAATTCTACTGGACATGGTTGTATCAAAATTTTAAGAATTCATTCAATTGTCATTTTCAATCAAGCTACACCATTTCATCATTAGCTGACCTTAGCTGATTTTGTTTAGGTCCTATGGTTTTTTCGCTCCAATAAAACTATTAATTTATTTGGCTTTTTAATCTTTTGACTCTGAGCGTACCTGATGAAGGTTATACCAGAAACGTGTCATGCACATAAATTTAGATAATTTCAACATTTTCGTAATCTTAAAAGAGATATTACTACCTTCAATTTAGTTTACAAATGGCTTCCTTAAATGGCTTCTCCCTCTTTCATTAATTTATGTCTTCTGATAGGTGTTTGTCCTGCATCAAAAGACACTACCATGGAATTTCAAATTGGTTGAAACATTATTTCTAATGCATAAAAAAATAATTTTTAGGTAAAGCTTTCAAAAAAGTATTTCTTAGTGTTTCTGCAATGGTTGGAGCTGCCTCTTTGTGTTACCCAAACCAAGCTGTAGAAATTGCAACTGACGTCTATAATAAAGCATATGATCAAGTGAAAAGTGTGACAGACCAAACGTGAGTTAACTGGCTCTTGTAATAATTAAAACTGAAAATAATACAAGTAGTTTTAAATTTACCTTCTGATTTGAAATAATTCACAGTTGCAAGTAATTTTTAACAAATATACACCTCGCCAAAAGTTAAGCAACACCCGATTATTTTTAGATAATATTTTTTCAAGGAATGAAAAAATAACCAAAACATCTTTTAAATGGACTGGGTTTATGATTTTATTAAACAAGTAAATGCATTCTAAATACAAATTATAAATTTGGACATTTTAAAGCTTGTTTAGAAGAATAATACTCAGGGGGAAAATGTGTGTAAAATGGCAGGGAAAAAACTCAAAAAAGTTTCACCTAAATCTGATATTTGTAACAAAATTGTTTGCATGTTTACAACAAATCATGTTTAGAACTCGAAATTGACAATTTAAGACTACATTTCAAAACAAGTGTGGTCAGTAACGCGTGTAACCTCCACGCTTACGGAAAAGTTCGTCAACACGTCCGTCTCATGCTTTGAACAAGGTGGCGTAAAGTTCTCAAGGGGATACTTTGCCAATCCTGGACCAAAGCATCACACAATTCTTGTAAATTCTGACATGCTGGAACCCGATCATTGATTTTCCGTCCAATATCATCCCATAAATGTTCAATAGGGTTCATATCTGGTGACATTGCTGGCCATGGAATACTGTCAATTGACTCCTGACGCAAATAATCACTAACGATCCGTGCCCTGTGTGGTCTAGCATTATCGTCCATGATAGCGGTCTTGTTGCAAGACGATGATTGTCAAAATGAGGCACAACGATATCCCGGATGATGTTGTCGCGATATTTTTTACCTGTTATGGTACCGTTCAGAACGTAGAGGTCCATTTTGCAGTCGAAAGAAAAACATCCCCACACAATGACACCTCCACCACCAAAAGCTGTTGTCCCTAAGATGTGTTGTTCCCTATATGCTGTATTCTTGGGTCGCCACACCCGCATGCGGCCATCAACATGGTGTAGAAGGAACCTACTCTCATCTGACCAATGAACTCTTCGCCATTGCCTCAAATTCCAATTACGATGGTCACGTGACCACTGGTGTCGAGCATGACAATGTCTTTGAGTCAACAAAGATCTTTTGATTGGTCTTCAGGCTTTTAAACGTGTGCAATTGAGTCTGCGGTTAACAGTTCGTACACTCACATGGCCATGAATCGCCCCGTTGTCGCGTAATCGACGTGCAGTTGAAAATGGACGACGACCAGCTGATTGCGATAGTGCTCTGTCATCTCTTGGTGATGTTTTACGTGGCCTACCAGAATGACCATGTTCTTTAATGGTCCTCGCTTCTCTATGGCGCTTCAAAAGCCTGGATATAACACTGTGTGACACCCCAAACTGATCAGCAATTCTGTGCAGACTCAATCCAGTATTTCGCATGCCAATGACTTGCCATTTCTGTTCAAGTGTTAACTTACGTCTGGGCATCATCAAAATGTGAATATGAATGGTATACACCGACAACAACAGCACGAGAAACACGTTACGTTTAATTGCACGAAACTTGCAAGGCGAAATCTGATGGGTTGCATAGTAAAACCGGTTTTTCATACATAAAGAAAATTAAATCGCCAGGTGAAAATTTACCTGTCGATTAAGAATAGATGAAAGAATAATATGGTAACAAAAAAACAACAAATTTAAATTAAAAAAAAAAATATTAGCAAAATGATATAGGTGTTCCTTAACTTTTGGCAAGGTGTATATTTCAAACACCATCAATTAGGGTTCATAATCATAGAAACATAGAGAAAAAAAGATACCCCTCTTAGAACACATACATACATGACCACTCACTATCCAGAGGATAAAACTTGTATTTGTGCTAACATTCCTGGTTTTTTTTTTAGCATATGGTGAACTTTTAAATTAAGGGGAGATGGGGTATGGTGTTTAAAATGCCACTTGTAGCAATATTTCAGTTATATCATGGCGGTCAGTTTTATTGGTGTAGTAAACCAGAGTATCCGGAGATAAACACCAACCTCTCGCAAGTCACTAACAAACTTTATCACGTAATGTTCTATCGAATACACCTCTCCTGAGCGTAATTCAACTCACAATGTTAGTGGTGATAGGCACTGGTGGCATATGTAGTTATAAATCCAACTACCATATGATCATGACCACGACGGCACCCTTTTACATGTGTATATGTAGAAAATTAGATCGTAAATAATTGACCACCACTTTTTAGCTTACCTGAAAAGTGAGGTAAAATTTATTTGCATACATTGAAATTAGGGTATACATTGGAAACTGTCTAATCCGACACACCAATGGACCAGGGAAGTGTCAGATTTTGTACATAATGTCAGAATACTCAGGTTTTATTTTTAGTTAACAGAAATTTGTTCAAATTTACCAAGAGAGGAAATTTTGCAAGCTTGATTAATGTAGGACGGTTTAAGTAATTATAACTACTATGTAAAGTCATGTTTATACAATGTAGATGAAAAACTTTATATCACATATTTAGAACAAATAATATGTTAGATAATAGTTTGTAGGCATGTTGTTTAAATACCTCATTTATTACTTTAGCAAAGAAATTGAAAACAGTTAACTGTAAAAGTTTGTTAAGCTTGACCTGCACCTCAAAATTGACAGCAAGGGGGGGTTAAGAGCGAAACTTAACGACAAAAGAGATGATTTCAATTTTCCCATTGTGAACTTTCCATTTATATGTAGTAATATTCCAGCAGCACTTGCATACAGAGTATATATCTCTCAGTTCAGGGCTCACCAAACCAGGCGAAGTGGGCGAAAATCTCGCCCTATATCAGCTGAAGTCGTCCTCCCTTGATTCCAAAGCAAAATCAAAGTTTCTTTTTGCTGCTTTCTTGCAAATACTCTGCGTTTTATGGTAAAGCTGATTAACAAAGCAATTGTAATCAGTGTGAAAATACATAAGAATGAGAAAAACAGGATTTATACAAGAAATAAAGAAAATTTAACTTCTTGAGGCTTGTACTGACGAAATTCTAGGTGAAATTCAAATTTAAAAATAAACAAACGGACGTTTCTTGGATTGTGTTATATTTTGTTATTATTTTAACACTTGAATTATATAAAGCTTTTTCAAAGGTAAACAATCAACTTGTCAAGTTTTAAACATGGCGGCATTTTAATGTAAACAGGGGAAGGAACTCTCATTTTTATGTAATATAACAGATTTCAAAAATTAAAATTCTTTAGTCGAGTTTCATGTAGATTATAATAGTGTTTCTACAATTAAGAGGAAATAAGCATAAAAATCATTGTTTGACAGATGCTACACTATCGTATGAATGCGAGCCGTCTGCTTGCAAGATGAAGATTTTTGTTTAACCGACCACAGGAGCTTGACGTTTTATCAATAAAATAGATCGTAGGGTACAAAAAGGGTCCCGTTCCATATATATGTTTTTTATATATGGGATAGGAACTTTTTTGTACCCTACATCTATTTTTATTAATAAAACGTCAAGCTCCTGTGATCCGACCAAGGCCTAGGGTAGACGGTATCGGGTCCGTTCGCCCTGATAATTAAAAAGTAGTTTAATGAACATAAAGCATATTTTAATTTGAATTGTAAAGAAGTATATTGATTTGAATGAGAGTTGGTGAAAGAAGGTCGGGTCAAACCAAAGACTATAAAATTGGTATTTGTTGCTTTTCTGCTAAGCATGCAGCATTAAGGAGAAAGAGCAAAGACGGGTTGGCTCGGAATCAGAATAATGTGTCCGAGTTGGGCGACATGTCTATCCGTGGACTTGTTTCAGTGAGCTAGCACTATAACAATCCAACTCGGTGTGTTGGTCTAGAACAAAGCGGATTTCATTATCATCTCATTGAAAATTAACTTGTTCTTGGCATGATATGGCTGAAAAATTGCTGAGTCACTCAATCACTCACTCCCATTGATAGAAACAAGTGCCTGTGTAGACTGGTCTATAGCTATAAACTGCAAAAAAAAATTGCTGTGTAGCATTTACATGTATGTATATTGTTTTTAAAAGAATATTTTAATTTTACCTGTCTGATTTACCTCAAGCACAGGTTAGATAGGTTAAAACCTGAGGTATTTGACTTCCTCTATGAAGTTTTCAGAGCACATGTCAGACTAACTATTGACACAAATATTAAAAAATTTTGTTTATTTATATTAATTATAATATTATTTCAGGGGAAAAAAAAATAAAAATCAGAAATCAGATTAGGTATGTACATGTGTTTCTATGATCATCCTTGAATACTAAACAATACATTCAATTAAAAAATACTCCACAAAATTATGATAATTTATATTTTAAGAAAATTGTTTAATTACAGAAGTGTCATACAATATTTTAGATTAAGACTTTTTAGAAAGTTTTTTATTTAAATTATTCTAAAATTTTAGATTTTCACCTCTTATTTACAGAAATATTCATTTCTTTTAAATTAAGATTTTGTATATAAATTTAATCAAAACCTTTTTTATTAGCTCACCTTGCCAAATGTAATATGAGCTTTTGCCATCACTTAGCCTCTGTCGTCTGTTAACTATTCACATTTTGATCTTCTCCTCTGCAACCGCTTACCCAAATGAACTGAAACTTGGTAGGAAGCATCTATGGAAGATCCTCTCTATAGATTGTACATTTTGTCCCGATACATTAACAAACATGGCTGCCACAGGCAATTCTTGTTTCTGATTGGCTGATTTAAAAAAATCTTCTTCTCTGAAACGGCTTGGCCAAATGAACCGAAACTTGGTAGGAAGCATCTATAGAAGGTCCTCTATAAAGATTGCTCATTTCGTCCCGATCCGTTTACAAACATGGCCGCCACAGGTAATTCTTGTTTCTGATTGGTTGATTTTAAAAAATCTTCTCCTCTGAAACTGCTTAGTCAAATGAAGCGAAACTTGGTGGAAAGTATCTATGGAAGGTCTTCTATAAGGATTGGTCATTTTGTCCCGATCTGTTAACAAACACGGCGTCACAGGCAATTCTTGACTCTGATTGGTTGATTTTTTTAAAACCTTCTCCTTTGAAACCGTTCGGCCATATGAACCAAAATTTTGTAGGAAGCATCCTTGGTCCTCTATAAAGATTGGTTATTTATGGACATGGACTTCTCAGGCCATTCTTGTTATTGATTGGTTGATTTCTAAAAAATCTTCTTCTTTGAAACCGCTTGGCCAAATGAACCGAAGCTTAGTAGGAAGCATCTATGGAAGGTCCTCTATAAAGATTGGTTATTTATTTCTGATCCGTTAACAAACATGGCCACCACAGGCAATTCTTGTTTCTGATTGGTTGATTTCTAAAAGAATCTTCTCCTTTGCAACCGCTTGGCCAAATGAACCGAAACTTGGTAGCAAGCATCTATGGAAGGTCCTCTATAAAGATTGCTCATTTCATCCCAATCCATTAACAAACATGGCCACCACAGGCAATTCTTGTTTTTGATGTTTTTGATTGGTTGATTTCTAAAAAATCTTCTCCTCTGCAACCGTTTAGCCAAATGAACCGAAACTTAGTAGAAAGCATCTATGGAAGGTCCTCTATAAAGATTGCTCATTTCGTCTCAATCTGTTAACAAAATGGCTGCCACAGGCAATTCTTGTTTCTGATTGGTTGATTTCTGAATCATGATACGAGCTGGCTTGGCCGCCTTCAATAATCAGATGCCAGGATGTGTGGATAATTTTGGGTTAATTTTAATATTTCACTTTTGATACCTGCATTTCCAAATTTACTTACCTGTAATTATCATTAATGTGTTTAATAAACACCTGTATTGATATGTTTGTTGGCATTCCTTGAATATGATGTTTCAAAATGTTGGCATAGGTTGAAGACACCGTCTGTCCCTCCTCCATCCATAATAGAATGGTTTCTGGATGATAGTTTTACATTGCTCAACATAGATCTTTTTACCTTTACATACATATTATTTACCATAGCATACAGAGAGATGTGCCTGATACAGCTGTATGTGCTAGTTTGTCAGTGACTTGTAGCAGGTGAGTGGTTTTCTCAGGGTACTCCGATTTCCCCCACCAATAAAACTTATTTGTCAGTTGTTATTATAATTGTGCAAACTTTCAGTTTCTTTTGGGTTCAAACTGAAGAAAGCTAATTTTTTTCCCTATAATAATTAATTCTTTTATACATAATGTAGTCGCTATATAATTATCACGTTCTATTTCAGAATGGAGAATGATGAAGATTGGTTGATTGGATTTGAACACATGTTTAACAGAAGTATGAAACAACATTAAAACATTTGTGATCTTATTTTGACTGTACTGATTTGTTAGAAATTATATTGAGTTTACTTAAACACGACATTGTCTTTTACTCACCTGGCCAGTGACAATTTTAGCTCTCCCAGTCACTATACTCTTAAGATATTTCAAAAAGAGGTATTTTATTCAATACAAAACCCTGTAATATCTTCAACTTAACCACTGAAAACCCTTGGTTAAAAACCGCATCAGTGGCGTAATGGTTAGCATGCTTTCCTCAAGTGCGGTAGTTCGTAGGTTCAAGCCCTGGTCGGGTCAAATCAAAGGCTATAAAATTGGTATTTGTAGCTTCTCCGCTAAGCACACAGCATTAAGGAGAAAGAACAAAGACTGGTTGGTATGGAATCAGTATAACGTGTCCGAGTGGAGCGACATGTCTACCTGTGGACTGTTTTTTTAGTGAGCTAGCACTATAAAAATCTAACTCAGCATGTTGGTCTAGTACAAAGCAGACCTCATCATCATCATCTCATTGAAAATTAACTTGTTCTCTCCATGTTATAGCTTAAAAATTGCTGAATTGGCATTAACAACAATCACTCACCCCCTTGGTTCAGTAGCTTCCTTGTTAGCAGCAACCCTCTATCAAGGAAATCATGATAGGAACCACAAGTTCTGGAACGGATCAACTGGGAGATATATTCCCCATATGCAGGTGCTGCTGGAATGTTGCTACATATAAATGGAAAGTTCACAATAGGAAAATTGAAATCATCACTTTTATCGTCAAGTTTTGTTCTTAACCAGCCTTCACTGTCAATTTCGAGGTGTAGGTCAAGGTAGTATAATAATAATAATAATAATAATATTAATAATAAATTCTTTATTTATAGAGGGTTACACAGTTAGTTAATAACTACATGTAATCTTCCCTGAGGCCCTCATTGACATATTTAAACATACATTGTAAAGTACACTACAGTATATAAAGTTACATAATACATTGTAATAAGTAAACACAAAAAGATTTAGTAAACATTTAATGGTAATTTAAGGTACATCATCATTTAAAATGAGACTTAACTTTTGTTTTAAATGCATTATAAGAAGAAGCTTGCCATATCAAAAACAGAAGTTCATTCCATAGCTTTGGTCCAGAGTATGTAAAAGTTTTCTTAAAAAGTTCAGTTTTTGCCTTTGGGATTTGTAATTTTTCACTTACAACATTTCCGAGAGAGTAAGGATTTCTATCAGACAAGTATTGGTGCAAGTATTAGTGTCGGAATAGGGAAAGTGTAATAAAATAATTAACTTTTTACTGATATTTCAACTACATACATTTACCTGTAGTTTTTTACACCAACAAAAATTGCATGAAAAGGGTAATAATATTTTACCAATATTTCATCTACAGTGAAACCTGTCTAAACAAAACTTTGAATAAAATGGAATCCTATATAAATTTACCTCCTCACACATCCCAGCTGTCTGTCTACTTACTGTGTTAAACGGAGGTTTAAGGTAACTTCTGTAATCATATACTAAATATTTGAAAAGACTGTTTTTTCCACTGTGAAACAAGTTGGCTAGTCTCACTTTTCTACCTGTTTTCTAAAGTTTGCTCAAATAAATTTCATATTTTCCGACAATGTATGTATATTGTCTGCATCTCTTATCAATTTCAAAATGTTGTACAAACGAACTTTACAAAATTGTTGCTAAAGTTGTGTCAATTGTACACTTATTTTTAGCTCAAGCATTTGTGAATGACTGGTTTTAAATGCCAAGTAAGAAATTGTTTAGCTATATCATGGTGGGAACAAGTTACTTTTTGATCCTATTATACTGGATCAACATGAGTTGGATTTTTATAGCACTAGCTCACTGAAACAACAGTCCACAGATAGACACCAAATGCACCTACTACTTAATGCTGTTTACCAGTACTTATTAGGGAACGACCATTTAACTTGAAAGGGGGGGGGGGGGGTTATGGTTTTTTTCTAAAAAAATATTCTGATTCCCAATGTTGCTGAAAAAAATATTCTGATTTTGGTGGAGGAAAAAAAAATAATCTGATTCAGAGTTTTTGTCATATAACCTAATGTTAAATTCTGGGGAAAAAAAAATATTCTAACTCTTGTGTTGTCCGAAAAAAAAATTCTGAACAAAACAAAAAACCATAACCCCCCCCCCCCCCCCCCCCCCTTCAAGTTAAATGGTCGGTCCCTTAGACAAGCATTAAATAACTTTCTTGGGTATTAAACTCATAACTTACTGCACTTGAGGTAAGCATCCTATTCATTACACCTACAAGACCTTACAATGGATGTTTATGTTAATATCAGGGATCTGTATATTGGTGGCTTTATCATGGTACCAGTACTCCGTTTTCCACCTTCAATAAAACTGATTGTGTTAATATACCGGTAACTGAAATATTGTTGAAAGTGGTGTTAAGCATCAATTATCATAATCAATTGTACATTTACTTTGTGTTAACCAAACTGAACAAAGCAGTAATTCACAAAAGTCAGTTATAATCATTGTTCGGTAAAAGTTAACAAGTGATTTATTTTTATATTTGGAATGCAGAGCAGTTATTCTGTTTGTTACATAGATTTTACACTTATATTTGTACTTGTAAAGAAAGATGTCACAGAGAGAAATAAATGTTGTTATTTCTACTGGGTGAAATGCTGGTTTTCTTTAACTTGGAGCCCTTTCTGTATTTCACATGCATCTATGTAATAAATTTATTTATCATACAGCAGATTTGTATGTAAACTACATAGTTCAACTGGAATAGAACATTTTTTAAAGATTTACTAAGCTTAACCTTTTAGGCCCAATAACAGAAAGCTTAACTTCATTTATATAAATCTAGGTCTTATCTTCCAAGGATAGTCCCTCAAAAGTTTGGTTCTATATGGTTGAGCAGATTTGAAGTACAAGATTTAAAAAATGGGAAAGTTAACGACAGATGCCAAGTTATACTAAAAGCTCAGTTGGACTTTGGCATGGTGAGTTAAAAAATAAGCATTGATGGGTCTTTTTTTATAATCATTTTCCTGAGAGACAAACTTACTTAAAGTATTTCCTAACATAATTATGGAAGGTAGGTAGACATTTCTGAAATAATAATAAAAAAAAAATACAAAAGAATTATGAAAAGAAAATTTAAACAGTGATGGTTAACAATTCCACCAATATCAACAAAACAAACAAACACCTTTCACCTTCTCTCACTGAACACAAAAAATAAACATGACATATGATGTTGGAAATCCAGGTCCTGGCTTGGGACAGACACAAGAAATGTGGCAGGGTTGAAATGGGATCTCAATCATTCTCTCTTGATAACTGGATCTCCAATGGCAATACATATATAAATATAAATAAACATTAAAAAAAACCTGCACAGATTCGCTTTCACTCAAAAATACCACATACTATCGCAAAAATGAATAACAACAACAATTTGGACTACAATAGCAGGGTCAATGAAGCCTGAAATGAAACGTGCAAAGAAGCATGTTTACTTACTTGTTTCATGCACTGTTTGGAATCAAATATTTTAATAGTTTTCCACAAAATAAGACGATTCAATGACTTTTCATGTATTGTTTCGTTTCAATATATTTTCTAGTACAGTGAACCCTGTAAAACTGAACTCTAAATAAAGTCTCAATGTAGGAAATCTTTGTTAATTTATCCCTTATAAACCAATCAAATGGCTATAAATAAAGTCTCAATGTAGGAAATCTTTGTTAATTTATCCATATAAACCAATCAAATGGCTATAAATAAAGTCTCAATGTAGGAAATCTTTGTTAATTTATCCCATATAAACCAATCAAATGGCTATAAATAAAGTCTCAATGTAGGAAATCTTTCTTAATTTATCCCATATAAACCAATCAAATGGCTATAAATAAAGTCTCAATGTAGGAAATCTTTGTTAATTTATCTCATATAAACCAATCGAATGGCTATAAATAAAGTCTCAATGTAGGAAATCTTTGTTAATTTATCCCATATAAACCAATCAAATGGCTATAAATAAAGTCTCAATGTAGGAAATCTTTGTTAATTTATCCCATATAAACCAATCAAATGGCTATAAATAAAGTCTCAATGTAGGAAATCATTGTTAATTTATCTCATATAAACCAATCGAATGGCTATAAATAAAGTCTCAATGTAGGAAATCTTTGTTAATTTATCCCATATAAACCAATCAAATGGCTATAAATAAAGTCTCAATGTAGGAAATCTTTGTTAATTTATCCCATATAAACCAATCAAATGGCTATAAATAAAGTCTCAATGTAGGAAATCTTTGTTAATTTATCTCATATAAACCAATCAAATGGCTATAAATAAAGTCTCAATGTAGGAAATCTTTGTTAATTTATCTCATATAAACCAATCAAATGGCTATAAATAAAGTCTCAATGTAGGAAATCTTTGTTAATTTATCCCATATAAACCAATCAAATGGCTATAAATAAAGTCTCAATGTAGGAAATCTTTGTTAATTTATCCCATATAAACCAATCAAATGGCTATAAATAAAGTCTCAATGTAGGAAATCTTTGTTAATTTATCTCATATAAACCAATCAAATGGCTATAAATAAAGTCTCAATGTAGGAAATCTTTGTTAATTTATCCCATATAAACCAATCAAATGGCTATAAATAAAGTCTCAATGTAGGAAATCTTTGTTAATTTATCCATATAAACCAATCAAATGGCTATAAATAAAGTCTCAATGTAGGAAATCTTTGTTAATTTATCCCATATAAACCAATCAAATGGCTATAAATAAAGTCTCAATGTAGGAAATCTTTGTTAATTTATCCCATATAAACCAATCAAATGGCTATAAATAAAGTCTCAATGTAGGAAATCTTTGTTAATTTATCCCATATAAACCAATCAAATGGCTATAAATAAAGTCTCAATGTAGGAAATCTTTGTTAATTTATCCCATATAAACCAATCAAATGGCTATAAATAAAGTCTCAATGTAGGAAATCTTTGTTAATTTATCCCATATAAACCAATCAAATGGCTATAAATAAAGTCTCAATGTAGGAAATCTTTGTTAATTTATCCATATAAACCAATCAAATGGCTATAAATAAAGTCTCAATGTAGGAAATCTTTGTTAATTTATCCCATATAAACCAATCAAATGGCTATAAATAAAGTCTCAATGTAGGAAATCTTTGTTAATTTATCCCATATAAACCAATCAAATGGCTATAAATAAAGTCTCAATGTAGGAAATCTTTGTTAATTTATCCCATATAAACCAATCAAATGGCTATAAATAAAGTCTCAATGTAGGAAATCTTTGTTAATTTATCCCATATAAACCAATCAAATGGCTATAAATAAAGTCTCAATGTAGGAAATCTTTGTTAATTTATCCCATATAAACCAATCAAATGGCTATAAATAAAGTCTCAATGTAGGAAATCTTTGTTAATTTATCTCATATAAACCAATCAAATGGCTATAAATAAAGTCTCAATGTAGGAAATCTTTGTTAATTTATCCCATATAAACCAATCAAATGGCTATAAATAAAGTCTCAATGTAGGAAATCTTTGTTAATTTATCCATATAAACCAATCAAATGGCTATAAATAAAGTCTCAATGTAGGAAATCTTTGTTAATTTATCCCATATAAACCAATCAAATGGCTATAAATAAAGTCTCAATGTAGGAAATCTTTGTTAATTTATCCCATATAAACCAATCAAATGGCTATAAATAAAGTCTCAATGTAGGAAATCTTTGTTAATTTATCCCATATAAACCAATCAAATGGCTATAAATAAAGTCTCAATGTAGGAAATCTTTGTTAATTTATCCCATATAAACCAATCGAATGGCTATAAATAAAGTCTCAATGTAGGAAATCTTTGTTAATTTATCCCATATAAACCAATCGAATGGCTATAAATAAAGTCTCAATGTAGGAAATCTTTGTTAATTTATCCCATATAAACCAATCGAATGGCTATAAATAAAGTCTCAATGTAGGAAATCTTTGTTAATTTATCTCATATCAACCAATCGAATGGCTATAAATAAAGTCTCAATGTAGGAAATCTTTGTTAATTTATCTCATATAAACCAATCAAATGGCTATAAATAAAGTCTCAATGTAGGAAATCTTTGTTAATTTATCCCATATAAACCAATCGAATGGCTATAAATAAAGTCTCAATGTAGGAAATCTTTGTTAATTTATCTCATATCAACCAATCGAATGGCTATAAATAAAGTCTCAATGTAGGAAATCTTTGTTAATTTATCTCATATCAACCAATCGAATGGCTATAAATAAAGTCTCAATGTAGGAAATCTTTGTTAATTTATCTCATATCAACCAATCAAATGGCTATAAATAAAGTCTCAATGTAGGAAATCTTTGTTAATTTATCTCATATCAACCAATCGAATGGCTATAAATAAAGTCTCAATGTAGGAAATCTTTGTTAATTTATCTCATATCAACCAATCAAATGGCTATAAATAAAGTCTCAATGTAGGAAATCTTTGTTAATTTATCCCATATAAACCAATCAAATGGCTATAAATAAAGTCTCAATGTAGGAAATCTTTGTTAATTTATCTCATATAAACCAATCAAATGGCTATAAATAAAGTCTCAATGTAGGAAATCTTTGTTAATTTATCTCATATCAACCAATCAAATGGCTATAAATAAAGTCTCAATGTAGGAAATCTTTGTTAATTTATCCCATATAAACCAATCAAATGGCTATTCCAAATACAAACGTTGGTACCAAGGAGATTCAGCTTAAACAGGTTTCATTGTGTCTTGGAAAGAAATTGTTTTTCAATTGGCTCTTACATCAAAAGCGGCGGCCACCATCTTGAATTTCTGGTCTACCAAAAACAAACATTTTGTAAAAGACCATCCATGGCATATTCTAGTTAAGTTTGCTTACTAATGTTTCACTGGTTTCAGATACACATGTAACTTTTAAATATTTTGCCCATATGTTCTTATGTTAATTTTGTTCTGCACAATATGGCGGTCATGTCAAAATTCTGATAAACACAAAAAACAAACAAATAGAATTGTGTAGAGGACCATTCAATGATTATTCATATTTCTAGTTTCTGAGAAAAAAATATTTTCATTTTCCCATATTGTCTTATGCAAAACCAGCAGCAATCTTAGATTTTCGATATAAAAAAAAACAACAAAAAACACAGGTTTTATAATGTACCACCCAAGGACCATCACAATACTTTTTATTTCTATTGGTCTTGTTATTCTGAAGATTTCTAAATTTCCGCCAATCTGATTGCAAATGATAGGAATGTTACTACATTCGATTATACTAAAAAAGAAACATATGATCACTTCATTACCTGAACATTTAAACAACACATGTATCTATTGTACTTACCAATTTCCATTGTGAATGTTTACAGACATATGTAAACCACTTAAGACCTGCTGCTACATGTATAATTTCATCTTCATAAATAACTTATAACACTTTAACAGATTTTGGATCATTATTTCTAGAAAACTTCTCTAATGTTTGTGGTTGTACATCTAAGCCTCTGTTGATAACAATTAGAATTCAATATTAATACACAATACAGTAAAATCTGCACAAGTGGTAACCTCTGTTAAGCAGTGATTCTTGAGAAGATCAGAATTGGAAAGGTTAATGGACGATGGACGACAAGTGATAGGAAAAGCTCATATGAGCCTTTGGCTCTGTTGGGCTAAAAATCGTCAAATTTTGAATAATTTGTTTGGAATCTGGGCGAGACAGGAAAAAGTGAAGACCTTACAAGAGGTCGGTATTAAATCAGGATTTTTTTTTATCTCTTGTGATGATTAGTTTTTTTTACCACTTTCAACAATATTTCAGTTATATCATGGTGGTCAGTTTAAATGGTGGATGAAACCATCGTACCTGGAGAAAAACAAAAAACTATATAGCATAAAGTTGTATTGAGTGCACCTCACAATGGGCAGGATTTGAACTCAAAACTTTAGTGGTGATGGACACATATTGCATAGGGAGATGTATATTCACCTACCATGCAACCATGGCCTTCTTGTGATAGAAAGGGTGTTTTCTGACTTCCAGTGTACACCAATTCTAATATTAAAATAAATAGAATTACCCGGCTTCATGAACCATATGTACAATAGCCAACCCTGCCAGTAAACTATTACTAGTATCTTTAGCTGAATCCCACGGGGCTGGAAAATACATCAGATCTTATTAAAGGTTAAACTAACTATTGCTTATAGATTAACAAATAAATGTAATAGAAAACCAAAGCATGGACAACCCAGAGACACAGACAACATTAATGACAAGACACAGAACGAAAACAAAATTGTTTCTTGAGAAGAAAATGTTTTAAGATTTACTGAAAGTTTCCCCTTTTAGGCCCTCTAAAAGCCAGTCACTATGGAGATTAAACTCATTCTGAACAAATCTGAATCTCATCTTCCCAAGGATCCCTGCCAAGTTTGGTGATTCCATTTGGTTGAGCAGCTTTGCTTACGATCATATTGCGAAAAAAAAGTTTACAGATCGAAAACGGACACCAAGAGATGGCAAAAGCTCACACGGCCTTTAACCAGGAGAGCTAAATATCAAGGAAGAGATGCACAAGATGAGTTGTTATTGATGTTAAGTAGAAGAAATGTCACATAATGTCATATTGCGAAAAAAACGTTTACAGATCGAAAACGGACACCAAGAGATGGCAAAAGCTCACACGGCCTTTAACCAGGAGAGCTAAATATCAAGGAAGAGATTCACAAGATGAGTTGTTATTGATGTTAAGTAGAAGAAATGTCACATAATGTTCAGCACAGGTTCCCCACATATGTTCGAATCCAAAATGCTAAAAACAATTTTTTTTAAATGACGATGAAAAACAAATTAAAAAATTATTTTAAACAACAAGATGACAAAATCTGTTTTGGCTTTTAGCCAGGTTTACTCAACAGCAATAAAACAATTTTTATCCATTATTTATTTACCATTATGAACAGGAAGTGATCCAAAATGGCTACCAAGATCATT
Organism: Bathymodiolus septemdierum; assembly: GCA_963383655.1. Lineage (NCBI taxonomy): Eukaryota > Metazoa > Mollusca > Bivalvia > Mytilida > Modiolidae > Bathymodiolus > Bathymodiolus septemdierum. The sequence continues at coordinate 44,768,731 of OY726528.1, read as the reverse complement.
CAGTCTGGTAGAGATCATGTCAAAATGCTGAAGGAAAAAAAGAAGTAAAAGTATGAACACATGTAGGAGTCATTCTTATAGCAATATTTGAAATATGAAAAATCTCTACTACTCCCCTAACATTTAAAATGAGGGTATTATGACGTAACAATAGTTTCTTTATCCATGTTCTAAAGCCTGGGGTTATTACTGTATTAGAGGTGAAATTGTTAGCTTTATCCTCTTGAGTTTGGAAACTTGTGGGTTCCATCTCCGGTGGGCAATTTTCAGCAAAACTTTGGTGAGAACAAGTTAATTTTTGATGTGATGATGATGTCTTCTTTGTACTAGATCAACACATTGAGTTTTATTTTTATAGTGATAGTTCACTGAAACAATATGAAGTTCACAGGTAAGCATGTCGCTCCATACATGAACCAAACATTCTTTGTTCGCACTTCTTCATTGGTAATGTAATATAACCATTCTCTTAATCTTATCAAAATTATCAAAGGTAAATGTAAACATTTTGAGCTAAAAATGTGAAGCGTAAACGGACGAACACCTAGTGACGGCAAATGTGATTATTCATTAACTTACAATAAATTCATACAGAAACCATACTGCCATATTAATGCATTTTGAAAATATCTCAATTTTAGGGGAAAAAACCTTTTCCGTCTCATTTCGTGAAAAGGCTGTTGTTTATATAATTCTATTCGTTTGACCGGAGCAGTGGCGGACTGGGTCTGAAAATATTGCTTGCCAGGAGACAAAGGGGGCTCACCTACGTCGACAATGCTATCATTTAATTTTTATAACGAATAAATAAAATTTTCAAAAAATACATGAGTGGAACTATTATCTTTTTTTATTATTAATTACAGTATACACGTATGGGTGAAGAGTGTGTGAGGTCACTTATACAAATTAGAATTAAAAAAAAAACCTCAGCCGGTCTATTAGCACTCGCTCTACACCAATCTTTAAAGACCCAAATGTTGCTATACACCTGTCTCTCCTACATGACAAATATGTTATTGTCTCTGCTGACAAGGCCCCTAACAATATTGTTTTTGTGTGTAAATCAGATTACATAGACTGCTTGATAAAGGAATTAGGTATTGCAAATTCAATTGGCAACCCTACATATATCCCGACGACACATACGAAAGAGGAAATCCTGGACAATCATAGGTTTGCTTTATGTTCCTTTGGAATTTCAACCAAAGATGAAGAACTAGTTCTACCATCACTCTACTGGATTCCTAAATTACACATGTTTCCTTTCAAACAGCGCAATATTGCTTGATCTGCCAAATGCTCCACGAAACCTCGCTCCAAATTATTAACATGTATTCTATCGGCGGTGAAAACCGGGCTTCAGAGTTACTGTGACACTAGCTACTCAAGGGGTGGTGTGAATCAGATCTGGATTCTGAAGAACTCTAAAGATTTGTTAGAGTACATACAATATATGTCCCTCTCCTCCTGCAATAGCATTAAAACATTTGACTTCTCTACCCTCTACACAGATTAAGGGAGTTGGTCGAACTGTGTTTCATAAAAAAGAATGGCCAACGTAGATACAAAAAAAACACTCTGATTCTACCAAAGCGTGCTCTGAAACTGATATCATCAACATGCTCGAGTTTCTGATTGACAACATATTTGCTATGCTTGGTGGACGTGTCGGCATACATATGGGTACAAACTTTGCTCCTCTTCTCACCAAATTGTTCCTTTATTCGTATGAGGCAGACTTCATACAGGGGCTTCTAAAGAAAAGCGAAAAGAAGCTTGCCCGATCCTTTAATTTCACGTTCCGCTATATAGATGATGTCCTTTTACTAAATAATTCTAGGTTTGTTGATTTCGTTGATCGCATCTATCCCATTGAGCTTGACGAAGAGTTTGAAGATACCAAAGGGGCAATCAGAATCCGTATATCGAAGAAGAACAGACAACACAATGGCCAAAAGAAATGAAGGATATCACAGATACAGATAGGTCTGCTTCATGCCTTGACCTACACCTCGAAACTGTCAATAAGAGCGAAATTTTACGACAAAAGAGATGATTTCAATTTTCCCATTGTGAACTTTCCATTTATATGTAGCAACTTTCCAGCAGCACCTGCATATGGAGTATATATCTCTCAGTTGATACGATATTTCAGAGCTTGTGGTTCCTATCAGGATTTCCTTGATAGAGGGTTGCTGCTAACAAGGAAGCTCCTCTTGGTTAAATTGAAGTCATTACTTCGAAAATTTTACAGTCGCCACCATGACTTGGTTGACCGTTATGGAATATCTGTGTCACAAATGACCACGGATATGTTCCACCTGCCGTAAGCACCTCTTGGTCCTTTCTCATTCATGACTTATCACCGGTTTTGTAACTAGATTAACACGACAGGTGCCACTAGTGGAGCAGGAACTCCTACCCTTCCGGAGCACCTGATTTCACCCTTGGTTTTTGATGGGGTTCGTGTTACTCGATCTTTAGTTTTATGTGTATGTTTTGTAGACCATTGTTTGTCCTTTTCTTTTTTCCTTTTGGCCATTGTGTTGTTTGCCCTTCTCCGATTTACGGAATTTGATTACCCCTTTGGTATCTTCAAAGAATACCAAATGTAAATACAGAATTTTATACTTGAATTTTTCAATAAGTTTTTGATGGATGTATAGCATACTGTTATTCTGGAACTATACTGTTATTTTGCGAATTTTTAACCAAATTGAAAATAAAGTCCAAACTATCTACCAGTTTCAATATTGTCAAAGATTAACAGATAGTTCAAAATTACAGAGGTGTTTTACACGCAGTCCACTATATTAAGGGCAAGTAACACTCGTGAGCTTCTCCTAAGAGATAAGAAATAACAGAAATCATTCGTAAATTTAAACAGGCATTGCAAACAGTCCCATCCCTTGCTTATGCACAGTGTATACCAGGAAGCTATATCATATATCAACTACATTGTATATCATACCAGCAAACGCTAGCGGGATGCTGATGTAAATGTAGCAAGGCCACAAGGTTGTATTTTAATATCTCTCTCTCTCTCTCTCTCTCTCTCTCTCTCTCTCTCTCAAATAGCCTGGGGCCCATATTGTCGAATGTATAAGGGGGCCCACTTGCCATCGGGCAAGCTGACAACCTGGTCAGTCCGCCACTGGACCGGAGGGAATTAGAATTAAATTATTTTCTCTTGGGCGTATTTCATTATGGAAGGTGACGCATTGGAAGCGGGTTTTTCCCGCTCCAATGAGTAATTGGCGGGACCCATGCTAATCTATGTATGTTGTAGCTTGCTGTCAATAAATAAATAAAGTTGTTTATCTTACTTAATTAATCCCTTACTCCCCTTAAGTCGAATTTCTCATAACTCGAAATTTTGCAACGGTCCCGTGAACTTCGAGATTTAACTGTAATATAAAATTTTATTGTTGAAAAATGCATATTTAGCATGACCGTTCTTTACTTAAGATAATGAACAATATTAATGTAATTTTTAAGATAACAAGTGGACATTGGCATTCGCCCCCGATTTAGTATCACGGTCACCTCTGAAATCTCAAGTGCTTGTATCTGTACGGATCTCACACGCTGTATAAATGTAAACGTATATTATAAGTTAACGTCACTTCAACTCATTTGACAGTTAATAGCAATAATATTGGTTATATTTATATGCCATTGGTTATTAGAAATTGAATCTAAGATTCATTTAAAATACTTGAAGGGTAAGCATGTAGTAGTTATTCAAGTTTACGAATTTATGATGCAGGACTAAAAACAAGGTATTGATAATTTGTGATATGTGAATGGACAAGCTGTGTATATACAAGATTAGCTGCAATAATGTAGCTCCTGTGACAAACTTGTTTCTCGGCAGAGCTACAACACGGTCCCATTCGTCACAATGGAGCAAAAAAATATTTGCAGTTGAAACGTAAAAACTCACTATTTACGCTTCAAACATTTCATTATAACTATTACTGATGATCCCAGTCCTTGTTAAATCGGTTTGGCTGAGAAATATATGCTTTTCAAAGGTAGCAACATCCTTGTTCAAATTTATCGATTGTTTGTCATAACCGGAAACTACGGAAGGCGGAGCTTTTCTAAATATGGTATTTTTTACTACGATGTTTACGACTGCTGATGTAAATATTCACGCCTTAATCGCCAAATATGGTATCGACATCCAAATAGTGAGGCTGGAAATAACGAAATTCAAAATGTTCAGAGAGTTTAGTAAACATGGATTTTTATTTTGTGGGAATTACATTCTAAAATACTGGTAGGTGATAAAAACTTGTTATAATAATGAACAAAAGGAAAGGTTATATCTTATTATTGATAAATACAGGCGTCAGAAACTCTATAAGCGAGCGCAAAAAATCTCGGCGGCTGCTCCATTACGTGTAATGGCATCCCGTTATAACCCTTGCGAGTAAGCGAGCATTTAGGGTTTTATTATTAGAACTAATACAAGATGTAAAAATTGTAGAATGTTGTGAACACAGTAGAGGGATCGGATTAAGGATAAATAATGAAGTACAATGTAAGGTAGAACTTGTTCAGTGCCGGATTTACCTATAGGCTCAATAGGCTGAAGCCTAGGGCCTCAAAGTTTAGGGGGCCTCCGGCCAAGGTGTATAATATTTTTAACACTGTTATTGGACTTTCACACTTATGCTGTCATAACGTACCGTACTTTATAAACAACAACTCTTCATCAATTTTCCCTATACAGTTACACTCCATTTCAGAATATTGCTGAATCTTAAACACCCGTCATCATCCTCGCCTTTATTGAAATTGATTAAAACACTCCCATCTTCCTTCAGTCGTGAAGGTGGGGAATTGGGAGGGGCCTCACAACTGGAATAGCCTAAGGTCTCTCTTTATCTAAATCCGTCACTGGACTTGTTCATTATGGAAGCAGAATGTTTAAATATTTAGGCTTTGTCCTAAGCAGACTTATATTATATAATCATAGGCTCTGGCGTTGGACTGTCCTGAAGTGGGACTAAATACAAAACAGTTTTAATATAACGAAGAAGAAAAACCGTTTCTGTTGATTAATCTTTGTTGTACAGCATGTTTTTTAATGTTTAAACACTGATTTTGTTGGAAGTACCATTACAATAAATATACATTTAATCTTATCGACCATTTACATTTGTATTCCTGTAAGTTGTTGTTGGTAGGGGCCTCAGTGCACTGCTTTGCCCAGGGGCATAGACTGTTGTTAAGACGACCCTGGCTTACCCTATGCAAATTATATTTTTTGTTAGACCCTAGATGTTTTCATTGGGCACGTTTTATCCTTATCTATACTAATTTAAAAGGAATCCTCCCTCGGATGGGGTGTTCCCGTAACGCCAACATTCTTAAAACAACATATAGTTGTAGATTGTTGTTTTAGCAATTAAGTTGGGGCCACTTGAAGGTGTTTTTTTTTTCTAAAGTAATTAATAAGTGAAATATTAAATGCTATATTTGATTAAAATGTATTGAGAAATGAAATAAAATATTTTTTGTAATTAAAAAAAATATATAAATATATATGAAGAAAAATTGAAATAAAGAAAAGGACAAATTTAATAAGAAATTAAACAATATATTTTTTGTGATTCATTTAAAATATATATATATATATATATATATATATATATATTGAAATTGAAATAAAGAAAATGACAAATTTAATGAGAAATAAAATAATATATTTGTTGTAATTTAGTTTTAAAAAAGTAATTAATAAATGAAATATGACATGCTATATTTAATTAAAATATAATGAAAATGAAGTAAAATATATTGATTTTAAAAAGAAAATTGAAATAAAGAAAATGACAAAGTAATGAGAAATATTATAATTTATTTGTTGTATTTTTTTTTAAATCCAATAAGAAAATAAGCCATTAATTAAAACTTTAACACATGGAGAGCAGATGGTCCAAGGGCTCCCCATCCAAGCTAAATACCAACATCATTGATATTTATATATTTCAAAATGTAGTGCTTATAATAGTTTTAAAGTTTATTATTATGTTTTCATATTTCATATATATAGTTTTAAAATTGAAAAATAAATATTCATTCTTCTTCTTCTTCTTCTTTATCTTTAACCCCCTCTGTAGGAGAACCATACGTCAGTATGTAGAACAGGTATTCCGTTTATGTACAGTGCTCGTATTCCTTCCACCATTCGATTTTGTGCACATATATACAGTGAAGTCCTACCCACACACACTTAGCATAAAAATCCTTTTATATACAGTTAAGATTTTACAATTTGTCAGATTGCTGCTAAAAGTTAATTACATGAATAGGATAGTCTAAAATTGGTCTTTGGCGTACATTTATATCATATCACTTTGCTGTATTTCACATCTGTTTCCCCCAACGTGTCGTCATTTAAAAAAGTTCATTGAAAAATTATAGATTCGCATCTGATTGACTACTTTAGATATAAAAATATGCATTTCACCACTAATTCTAAAAGTTATCATCTCATCAGCTAAGAGGTAAGATCCATTTTATTACAGTTCACATAATACGTATAAAACCTTTTATTGACACAGTTAAAAAGTCGTCTAAAAAGAATCTTTATTATGTTTCATATTTCATGTCTGCTTATATAGTTTGAAAATTTAATATAAATAGTAACTATTATGTATTCATATTTCATGTGTCCTTATATAATTTTAAAATTTAATAATAAATATTCATTATTATTTTTGTCATATTTCATGTGTGCTAATATTATAGTTTTAAAATTTAATAATAAATATTCATTGATTATTATGTTTTCGTATTTTATTTGATTCCATTTATATAGAAAATACAAATAAGAGAATGAAATTTACCTTTATTTACCTGTGATTGCTCTGATCATCCACCCTTAATGGGACCCTTTAATCCCTCTTAATTAGGAAGGACAACTTTCTTTGATCTTTCAAAATGTTGGCGTTCCGGGATACAGCCCCTCGGATGATGCAAATTTGAGTGATTATCTACACACATCTAGCATATACACGAATGACAGAAATGCTATATGTCATTCCGAACTTTTTAATGAACTCAAATGGAGTATTTCGTCAATTTACAATGCCAAATTAATATTCTAATATGTCCATCTATCATGATAAAATTATGTTTATTATTCATTTATAAGGTATCGGGCAATGTTTATTTTTATATGTCACTGTACGCGACTTTTGCCCAATAAAATACATAGCGTAAATGTAAAATACATCATCGATTACAAAGTAAAGTTTCTTAGATATACAAATGTACTCCAATTTATAAATTAAGCTGACGTCGAGGAACGATTTTTCGAGGTTTTTAGAATTCATTGTATGATATCGTTTCGCTTCGTTTCTCAGTTTACATATTTTGTTTCATTTCGTTTCGCTGTGTTTCGTTTCTGTTTCGTTTGAAACTTTAGATGGACCCCTAATTATTAGAAGTAAAGCTCAAATTACATACAGGTGTTGTATATCGTTATCATCACACTATCTCGTATATATCGCCAATCTAAATATTATTTGATTGTAGATATATATAACATTGATGCACGTCAGTTTGAGATTTAACCCTTGACACTTCATATTAACATGTCGGTGGTAAGTTAACTTATTTATTAGTTTTATTCTACAGTGTTACATGAAGACGACATGTTGCAATACTATTCTTGTACGTTAAGCTCATTACATTTATAACAAAATTTATGTGAATATTTCCATATGGAAATGCATCTGCATTTTGAGAAATTAAAACGATGCGAATTTTTTAAGAGAGAATAGATTTGGAATGAGTGATTTATTTTCATCTTTATTGATATTTACAATAATTAAAACAATTTTAAGTACATTTTTTTTACTGTTTCTAAATTTTACAAAAATCTTGTAAAATGAGCGTTGACAGAGGTGTAGTGCAATCGTAACTACTCGGCCATTCTCGCTACCCTGCAAATAACCTCTTATGCATTAGGCGTATAAATCGCACTACTTTTTACATGTCAGTTACATGAAAGTTTGATAAAGTTATATTTTAAATTTTTTTCTATATTTCAATTAAAGTTTTAATTAGTTTTGCATGATTAGATTTTACTTAGTATGTCTTCCATATTGGATTTTCGTGGACTATATTTTGTGCGGCTTAACTTAACTTAACTTCCGGCAAACAATTTAAGAAGAATTTCTACTATGTACGTACGAGGTTATTTGCAGGGTAGCGAGAATGGCCGAGTAGTTACGATTGAGGTGTAGTGGAGCTTAGCGGGAACGACAACTCTGGATAGAGAATGGTTTACGTATGTGTAACATTTTATTTTATCCTCCATATAATATTCTTTCCGGCGGATTATTTTTAATATAAAATATTATCCTTGGACAATATTTCAATATTAAATTTCTTCCAATGCTATTATATATTTTCCAGATGAGGTGGAAGAAATTTAATATCAAAATATAGCCGTGGATAACATTGCATATTATAACTTTTCAACCGGAAAATATTACATACCTTAGTATAAATTATTATCCGGATTATCTCATTTGATGGTTCAGGTGATTTATCATTAATCGTCGGAAATAATATTACAGATGGGTCTCATGATTTAATAATCAGCGTCGGAAATAATATTATGTAACTGTTTATTGTACACTAGGATACTTTTTTTTTTATAGCAATGGAAAATATTTTATTATAAAATATTTACCGTAACATAAAATTTAATATTAAATTCTTTCCACCAGATACAATTTCAACCGGAAAAAATTATGTCTTAGATCATATTTGCGTCTATATGTATGACCTGGTCCAAAGGTGTATTCTCTCCTAAACTGGCGTGGTGGCAGTGTGATTCGAATCTACGACTACGATAAAGTGTAGTTGGATTCATCTCTTGAAGTACATTGGGACTTGCTAAAAACTGTCGGGTCATCCCGTAAAGGACATTTTACGGTGAATTCATATACATGTAGTGCTCAAATTACGAAAAGGGACAATGGCCAACACTCATAGAGCCTGTGTTTCAGACGGACTTTCTTTTGATACTAAGCTTAAGCTGTGTTTCAGACGGATTTTCTTTTGATACTGAGCTTTGCCTGTGTTTCAGACGGACTTTCTTTTGATACTGAGTTTTACCTGTGTTTCAGTTTCAGACGAACTTTTTTTTTATACTAAGTTTAAGCTGTGTTTCAGACGGACTGTCTTTTGATACTGAGTTTTACCTGTGTTTCAGACGGACTTTCTTTTGATATTAAGTTTTATTTGTGTTTCAGACGGACTTTCTTTTGATACTGAGTTTTACCTGTGTTTCAGACGGACTTTCTTTTGATACTGAGTTTTACCTGTGTTTCAGACGGACTTTCTTTTGATACTGAGTTTTACCTGTGTTTCAGACGGACTTTCTTTTGATACTGAGTTTTACCTGTGTTTCAGACGGACTTTCTTTTGATACTGAGTTTTACCTGTGTTTCAGACGGACTTTCTTTTGATACTGAGTTTTACCTGTGTTTCAGACGGACTTTCTTTTGATACTGAGTTTTACCTGTGTTTCAGACGGACTTTCTTTTGATACTGAGTTTTACCTGTGTTTCAGACGGACTTTCTTTTGATACTGAGTTTTACCTGTGTTTCAGACGGACTTTCTTTTGATACTGAGTTTTACCTGTGTTTCAGACGGACTTTCTTTTGATACTGAGTTTTACCTGTTTTCAGACGGACTTTCTTTTGATACTGAGTTTTACCTGTGTTTCAGACGGACTTTCTTTTGATACTGAGTTTTACCTGTGTTTCAGACGGACTTTCTTTTGATACTGAGTTTTACCTGTGTTTCAGACGGACTTTCTTTTGATACTGAGTTTTACCTGTGTTTCAGACGGACTTTCTTTTGATACTGAGTTTTACCTGTGTTTCAGACGGACTTTCTTTTGATACTGAGTTTTACCTGTGTTTCAGACGGACTTTCTTTTGATACTGAGTTTTACCTGTGTTTCAGACGGACTTTCTTTTGATACTGAGTTTTACCTGTGTTTCAGACGGATTTTCTTTTGATACTGAGTTTTACCTGTGTTTCAGACGGACTTTCTTTTGATACTGAGTTTTACCTGTGTTTCAGACGGACTTTCTTTTGATACTGATTTTTGTTTGTGTTTCGCTCATATTTTCTATTGATACCGATTTTCACATGTGTTCCGATGGCAGTTTATTTCGATACTGATTTTTCTTGGATTTCAAGCGTACTTTCTTTTATTCCAATTCATTATCGGTTTTTCAGACGTACTACTTTAATGTCCTTTCAAGTTCAACTCCTGTCTTGTTACATTACATAATACAGTAAAAGTCATAAACAGACGTGAAAGATACGACAAAACCTTTTTCTTTTTACCTTTACAGAAGAAATTATGGTTAGAGGGTCTCGTACCGGCAGTGTTCACTCCAATGAACGAGAATGGGTAAGTGAACGGTATATAGTTATTGTTGAATATTTTATCCACAAGGACCTGCTTAATATTCCACACGAAGGTCTAACGTATCAGTTAAATATATGGTCGCGATCAGTTTTATTGGTGGAGGAAATAAAATTACCCCGGACAACCCACCAATCATTCGTAACATATTTTTTCTGTGTTATAAACCAAAGGTGGCAGTCAAATTCACAGATTTTATTAGCTATAGGAACTGATTACATAGATAAGTTTAAACCTAGCAACCATACGGATATGAATGCCAAGATCCAGCCGTTTTCTGAAGGATAAAAAACCCAAGCACTATTTCCGTGGTTTGGGTGACAGACTTTTAGATTTGGAGTAAGTTTACTATACTACTAGACACTCTCTGTAATACACTAATAGGTACTAGCTGTACTACGCTACTATACACTAGCTATACTATGTTACTAGACACTAGCTCTACTACATTAATAGGCACTAGCTGTACTACACTACTAGACACTAGCTGTACTACTCTACTAGAAACTAGCTGTACTACAGTACTAGACACTAACTATTCTATGCTACTAGACACTAGATGTACTACATTAATAGGCACTAGATGTACTACACTAATAGGCACTAGATGTACTACAGTACAAGATACTAGCTGCACTACACTACTAGACACTAGATGTACTACACTACTGGACACTAGCTACACTACACTACTAGACAATAGTTATACTATGCTACTAGACACTATGTGTATTACATTAATATGCACTATCTGCACTACACTACTAGACACTAGATGTACTACACTACTAGACACTAGCTACACTACACTACTAGACAATAGCTATACTACACTACTAGACACTAGCTATACTACAGTACTAGACAATAGTTATACTATGCTACTAGACACTATGTGTATTACATTAATATGCACTATCTGTACTACACTACTAGACACTAGCTATGCCATTCTACTAGACACTAAATGTACTACACTACTAGACACAAGCTGCACTACACTACTATATACTAGCTGTACTAAACTACCAGACAATAGCTGTACTACACTACTAGACACTAGCTGTACTACATCACTAGACAATAGCTGTACTACATCACTAGACACTAGCTGTACTACATCACTAGATACTAGCTATACTACACCACTAGGCATTAGATGTACTACAATATTATACACTAGATGTACTACACTACTAGACACTAGCTGTACTACACTACTAGATACTAGCTTTACTACACTACTAGATACTAGCTGTACTACATTACTAGATACTAGCTGTACTAAGCGACCAGAACATAGCTGTACTACACTACTATGCACTAGTTGCACTACACTACTACATACTAGTTGTACTACCCGACTATATACTAGCTGTACTAAGTTATTAGACACTATCTGTACCACATTACTAGACACTAGCTGTACTAAGTTACCAGATAGATGATGTCCTACGCTGCTAGACAATAGCTCTACTACACTACAAGACAATAGCTGTACTACACTACTAGATACTAGCTGTACTACACTACTAGATACTAGCTGTACTACACTACTAGATACTAGCTGTACTACACTACTAGATACTAGCTGTACTACACTACTAGACACTAGATGTACTACAATACTAGACACTAGCTGTATTAGGCTACCAGATAAATGATGTACTACGCTGCTAGACAATAGCTCTACTACACTACAAGACAATAGCTGTACTACACTACTAGATACTAGCTGTACTACACTACTAGATACTAGCTGTACTACACTACTAGATACTAGTTGTACTACACTACTAGACACTAGCTGTACTACAATACTAGACACTAGCTGTACTATTCTACCAGACAATAATTGTACTACACTACTAGACATTAGCTACACTACTAGATACTAGCTGTACTACACTACTGTGCACTAGCTGTACTACAATACTAGACACTAGCTGTACTACAATACTAGTCACTATCTGTACTAAGCTACCAGACAATAGTTGTACTACACTACTAGACACTAGCTATGCTACAATACTAGATACTAGCTCTACTACACTACTAGATACTAGCTGTACTACACTACTAGACACTAGCTGTACTACAATACTAGACACTAGCTGTACTAGGCTACCAGACAATAATTGTACTACACTACTAGACACTAGCTGCACTACACCACTAGATTCTATCTGTACTAAGTTACCAGACAATAGCTGTAATACACTACTAGACACTAGCTGTATTACATTACTAGATACTAGCTGTACTAAGCGACCAGACAATAGCTGCACTACACTACTAGACACTAGTTGTACTACACTACTACATACTAGCTGTACTACCCTACTAGACACTAACTGAACTACCCGACTATATACTAGCTGTACTAAGCTATTAGACACTATCTGTACCACACTACTAGACACTAGCTGTACTAAGCTACCAGATAAAAGATGTCCTACGCTGCTAGGCAATAGCTGTACTACACTACAAGACAATATATGTACTACACTACTAGATACTAGCTGTACTACACTACTAGACACTAGCTGTGCTGTACTACTGTACACTAGCTGTACTACAATACTAGACACTAGCTGTACTACACTACTTGACACTAGCTATACTACACTACCAGATTCTAACTGTACTACACTACTAGATACTAGATGTACTACAATACTAGACACTAGCTGTACTAGGCTACCAGACAATAATTGTACTACACTACTAGATATTAGCTACACTACTAGATACTAGCTCTACTACACTATTATATACTAGCTGTACTACACTACTGTGCACTAGCTGTACTACAATACTAGATACTAGTTGTACTACAATACTAGTCACTATCTGCACTAAACTACCAGACGATAGTTGTACTACACTACTAGACACTAGCTATGCTACAATACTTGATACTAGCTGTACTACACTACGAGATACTAGCTGTACTACACTACTATATATTAGCTGTACTACACTACTAGACACTAGCTGTACTAAATTACCAGACACTAGCTGTACTACACTACTAGATACTAGCTGTACTACACTACTAGACACTAGCTGTACTAAGCTTCCAGACAATAGCTGTAATACACTACTGGATACTTGCTGTACTACACTACTAAAAACTAGCTGTACTACACTACTAGATACTAGCTGTACTACACTACTAGACACTAGCTGTACTAAGCTTCCAGACAATCGCTGTAATACACTACTGGATACTTGCTGTACTACACTACTATATATTAGCTGTACTACACTACTAGACACTAGCTGTACTAAATTACCAGACACTAGCTGTACTACACTACTAAATACTAGCTGTACTACACTACTAGACACTAGCTGTACTAAGCTTCCAGACAATAGCTGTAATACACTACTGGATACTTGCTGTACTACACTACTAGATACTAGCTGTACTACAATACTAGACACTAGTTGTAGTACAATACTAGACACTGGCTGTACTATAATATTAGACACTAGCTGTACTACACTAGCATACACTAGCTGCACTACAATACTAGACACTAGCTGTACCACATTATTAGACAATAGCTGCACTACACTGCTATACACTAGCTGTACCACACTATTAGACAATAGATGTACTACACTACTAGACACTAGCTGTACTACACAACTATACACTAGCTGTACTAAGCTACCAGCTAATAGCTGTGCTACACTATTAGATACTAGCTATACTACAATACTAGACACTAGTTGTACTACAATACTAGACACTAGATGTACCACAATACTAGACACTAGCTGTACTACACTACTATGCACTAGCTGTACTACACTATTAGACACTAGATGTAATGCATCACTAGACACTAGCTGCACTACAATACTAGACACTAGCTGTACCACACTATTAGACAATAGCTGCACTACACTACTAGACACTAGATGTACTACACTATTAGACAATAGATGTACTACACTACTAGACACTAGATGTACTACATCACTAGACACTAGCTGTATTACACTACTTGACACTAGATGTACTACATCACTAGACACTAGCTGTACTACACTACTTGACACTAGATGTACTACATCACTAGACACTAGCTGTACTACACTACTAGACACTAGATGTACTACATCACTAGACACTAGATGTACTACACTATTATACACTAGATGTACTACATCACTAGACACTAGATGTACTACATCACTAGACACTAGATGTACTACATCATTAGACACTAGCTGTACTACACTACTATACACTAGAAGTTCTACATCACTAGACACTAGATGTACTACACTACTATACACTAGATATACTATATCACTAGACACTAGATGTACTACATCACTAGAGACTAGCTGTACTACACTACTATAAACTAGATGTACTACATCACTAGACACTAGATGTACTACACTACTAGACACTAGATGTACTACATCACTAGACACTAGCTGTACTACACTACTTGACACTAGATGTACTACATCACTAGACACTAGCTGTACTACACTACTAGACACTAGATGTACTACATCACTAGACACTAGATGTACTACACTACTATACACTAGATGTACTACATCACTAGACACTAGATGTACTACATCACTATACACTAGATGTACTACACTACTAGACACTAGCTGTACTACACCACTAGATACTAGCTGTACTACACTACTATACACTAGATGTACTACATCACTAGAACACTAGATGTACTACACTATTAGACAATAGATGTACTATATTACTAGACACTAGATGCACTACACTACAATACACTAGATGCATTACACCACTAGACACTAGATGTACTACATCACTAGACACTAGATGTACTACATCACTAGACACTAGATGTACTACATCACTAGACACTAGCTGTACTACACTACTAGACACTAGCTGTACTACATTGCTAGACACTAGATGTACTACATCACTAGACACTAGCTGCACTACATCACTAGACACTATCTGTACCACACTATTAGACAATAGATGTACTACACTACTAGACACTAGATGTACTACATCACTAGACACTAGCTGTACTACACTACTTGACACTAGATGTACTACATCACTAGACACTAGCTGTACTACACTACTAGACACTAGATGCACTACACTACAATACACTAGATGCATTACACCACTAGACACTAGCTGTACTACATCACTAGACACTAGCTGTACTACACTATTATACACTAGATGTACTACACTATTATACACTAGATGTACTACATCACTATACACTAGATGTACTACATCACTAGACACTAGATGCATTACACCACTAGACACTAGATGTACTACATCACTAGACACTAGATGTACTACATCACTAGACACTAGATGTACTACATCACTATACACTAGATGTACTACATCACTAGACACTAGCTGTACTACATCACTAGACACTAGCTGTACTACACTATTATACACTAGATGTACTACACTATTATACACTAGATGTACTACATCACTATACACTAGATGTACTACACCACTAGACACTAGATGTACTACATCACTAGACACTAGCTGTACTACACTACTAGACACTAGCTGTACTACAATGCTAGACACTAGATGTACTACATAACTAGACACTAGATGTACTACATCACTAGACACTAGATGTACTACATTATTAGACACTAGATGTACTACATCACTAGACACTAACTGTACTATACTACTAGACACTAGCTGTACTACATCACTATACACTAGCTGTACTACACTACTAGACACTAGATGTACTACACTGCTAGACACTAGATGTACTACACTAATATACACTAGCTGTACTACACTACTATACACTAGATGTACTACACTGCTAGACACTAGATGTACTACATCACTAGACACTAGATGTACTACACTGCTAGACACTAGATGTACTACACTAATATACACTAGCTGTACTACACTACTATACACTAGATGTACTACACTGCTAGACACTAGATGTACTACATCACTAGACACTAGATGTACTACACTGCTAGACACTAGATGTACTACGCTAATATACACTAGCTGTACTACACTACTAGACACTAGATGTACTACACTGCTAGACACCAGATGTACTACATCACTAGACACTAGATGTACTACACTGCTAGACACTAGATGTACTACACTAATATACACTAGCTGTACTACACTACTATACACTAGATGTACTACATCACTATACACTAGCTGTACTACACTACTAGACACTAGATGTACTACACTGCTAGACACTAGATGTACTACAACACTAGACACTAGATGTACTACACTGCTAGACACTAGATGTACTACACTAATATACACTAGCTGTACTACACTACTATACAGTAGATGTACTACACTGCTAGACACTAGATGTACTACATCACTAGACACTAGATGTACTACACTGCTAGACACTAGATGTACTACACTAATATACACTAGCTGTACTACACTACTATACAGTAGATGTACTACACTGCTAGACACTAGATGTACTACATCACTAGACACTAGATGTACTACATCACTAGACACTAGATGTACTACACTGCTAGACACTAGATGTACTACATCACTAGACACTAGATGTACTACACTACTATACACTAGATGTACTACACTGCTAGACACTAGATGTACTACATCACTAGACACTAGATGTACTACACTGCTAGACACTAGATGTACTACACTAATATACACTAGCTGTACTACACTGCTAGACACTAGATGTACTACATCACTAGACACTAGATGTACTACGCTGCTAGACACTAGATGTACTACACTAATATACACTAGCTGTACTACACTACTAGACACTAGATGTACTACATCACTAGACACTAGATGTACTACGCTGCTAGACACTAGATGTACTACACTAATATACACTAGCTGTACTACACTACTATACACTAGATGTACTACACTGCTAGACACCAGATGTACTACATCACTAGACACTAGATGTACTACACTAATATACACTAGCTGTACTACACTACTATACAGTAGATGTACTACACTGCTAGACACTAGATGTACTACATCACTAGACACTAGATGTACTACACTGCTAGATACTAGATGTACTACACTAATATACACTAGCTGTACTACACTACTATACACTAGATGTACTACACTGCTAGACACTAGATGTACTACATCACTAGACACTAGATGTACTACACTGCTAGACACTAGATGTACTACACTAATATACACTAGCTGTACTACACTGCTAGACACTAGCTGTACTACACTGCTAGACACTAGATGTACTACATCACTAGACACTAGATGTACTACACTGCTAGACACTAGATGTACTACACTAATATACACTAGCTGTACTACACTGCTAGACACTAGCTGTACTACACTGCTAGACACTAGATGTACTACACTATTATACACTAGCTGTACTACACTACTATACACTAGCTGTACTACACTAATATACACTAGCTGTACTACACTAATATACACTAGCTGTACTACACTACTAGACACTAGATGTACTACACTGCTAGACACTAGCTGTACTACATCACTAGACACTAGATGTACTACACTGCTAGACACTAGATGTACTACACTAATATACACTAGCTGTACTACACTGCTAGACACTAGCTGTACTACACTGCTAGACACTAGATGTACTACATCACTAGACACTAGATGTACTACACTGCTAGACACTAGATGTACTACACTAATATACACTAGCTGTACTACACTGCTAGACACTAGCTGTACTACACTGCTAGACACTAGATGTACTACATCACTAGACACTAGATGTACTACACTGCTAGACACTAGATGTACTACACTACTATACACTAGCTGTACTACACTGCTAGACACTAGCTGTACTACACTGCTAGACACTAGATGTACTACACTGCTAGACACTAGATGTACTACACTGCTAGACACTAGATGTACTACACTACTAGACACTAGATGTACTACACTGCTAGACACTAGTTGTACTACACTGCTAGACACTAGATGTACTACATCACTAGACACTAGATGTACTACACTGCTAGACACTAGATGTACTACACTACTATACACTAGCTGTACTACACTACTAGACACTAGCTGTACTACACTGCTAGACACTAGATGTACTACACTACTAGACACTAGCTGTACTACACTAATATACACTAGATGTACTACACTACTATACACTAGATGTACTACACTACTATACACTAGCTGTACTACACTACTAGACACTAGATGTACTACACTACTAGACACTAGATGTACTACATCACTATACACTAGATGTACTACATCACTAGACACTAGATGTACTACATCACTAGACACTAGATGTACTACACTGCTAGACACTAGATGTACTACACTGCTAGACACTAGCTGTACTACACTACTATACACTAGCTGTACTACACTGCTAGACACTAGATGTACTACATCACTAGACACTAGATGTACTACACTGCTAGACACTAGATGTACTACACTACTATACACTAGCTGTACTACACTAATATACACTAGATGTACTACACTACTATACACTAGCTGTACTACACTACTATACACTAGCTGTACTACATCACTAGACACTAGATGTACTACACTGCTAGACACTAGATGTACTACATCACTATACACTAGATGTACTACATCACTAGACACTAGATGTACTACACTGCTAGACACTAGATGTACTACACTGCTAGACACTAGATGTACTACACTACTATACACTAGCTGTACTACACTACTATACACTAGCTGTACTACACTGCTAGACACCAGATGTACTACATCACTAGACACTAGATGTACTACACTGCTAGATACTAGCTTGTTTATACATTGATGATTAAATCTTGACTATTTCAACATTTATTGGCAACTAATTTACAATCATTCCTCATTGATATGTTATTCTTATATTCTTGTTTTCAAATAAACAATATACTGAGTAATATTTTAAAATACCAAATAGGTAATCCTAAGTCATAATTCGAAGGAGGACAGACAATGGTCAAACAAAAACCGAACAATGATCGACATATCACTGTACAGAAAACAAAAGATTGAAAAACATAAATCTCACTAAAAACGTGGGTGATCTCGTGCGTTCCGAACGAATAAGCAGTTATTGGCCCACAAGTAGCACCCGTCATATTACTCTTGGTACAACCCGGGTGATAAATCATGACAGAGGAAAGGACGGGATTGGTCATTTGTGACACATATATTATGTAACAGTTAACCTAGTCATGGTTGCGACCACCGTAGATGTGTATTTAACCAAATTAAATTAATAAATCATTATTTGTTTTCAGTGAAATTAATTATTCACAGATAGAACCATACTGTGAATACTTAATAAGAAGCAACATCAAGGAAATTTATGGTAAGTAGACGTTATATAAATATTTTAGGGGTTAGGGTCATTTTTTTACGCCACTTTCAACACTATTGCAGATCTATTGTGTTGGTCTATATATTTCAGATAACAGTATTACATGTGATAGTTGTTATAAAACCCGTCTGTTTGTTAGCAATGTTCTTTTTATTGATATACATGTTTAACAACACTCAACATGTCGTAATACATGGTTAACTACTATGACCAAGAAGCTAATATTTTGTTCCTATGTCATGTGCAGTTGTACATTTTGCGTTGTACGACACCATCAAATACAATACAAATGATAAAACGTACGTCATACATCCGTTTTTTGTGTTTTTTTTTTATTATCGAAAACTGTTTAATAGCGGAAATTTTCAACCATCTGACAAAATGAAACTCATTTTTATACTATATTAACAACGAACATGTATGATAAAAGGCAGACCAAAGTACCATACGGACTTGTATAGTATACTATTTACATCGATAATATTCAAAAAGCTGTTGTCATTTGTCTAATCATTCCGACAATATTTCATTTTGATGCTAGATCCAGCATTAAAAGATACCCGGATGTATGACGTACGTTGTCCACCCTGGATCCAGCATCAAAAGGAAATGTCACGAGGGGTCTTATTTTGATATTCAAAATGTATGATTTAGTTATACTGTTTATTATATACACTCCGACAAAAGTTAAGCACCACCCTATATTTTTATCGATATATTTTTTTACATCAATATTGTTAAAACAATAAAATAGATATCACCATTTTTCTTACACTTCTTAAAAGACTACACCAAGGGTTCTAAAATTACCAATCTACGAAGTATTTATCATCCTGAAAGACGTGACTATGACGTGGCAAAATGGGGTTCAAAACAGGCGCTGGAAAAACGTAAAACCAGTTTGTCTTTGATGGAAGTTTTTAACATTGCATTAAAATGCAGAGTCTTCAGATTTTAAGAACTTTTAAATGCATCTATTGTGCGTATGTGTAAGGCATAAAAATCAATAAGTCTATCCACCGCGTTTATTGTGAAGTTCTGTAACACGCATCGTCATGCTTCGCACAAGACGCCTATGCCGTTCTTGGGGGAACTGTTGCCACTCCTGTAAGATAACAGTTCTTAATTCGTCAATATTTTGACATTTTGGATTGCTTGGTTAATTTTTCGGCCAATAAAGTCCCATACATGCTCTATAGGGTTCATGTCTGGCGACATCGCAGGCCATGGAATTGTCTGAACAGTCTCTTGCTGTAAAAAATGTTGCTCTATGTGGCCTAGCGTTGTCGTCCATGAACATTGGCCTGTCAGCCAATGCATGATTGTCGAAATGGGGGACTACGCGTGGAGCGAGCACATTGTCACGGTATTTTTGGCCTGTCAGATTACCATCAAGAACGTACAAGTCCAACTTACAGTCAAAGGAAAAACAACCCCAGACAGTTACACCCCCACCCCCAAAAGCAGTTGTGCCCAAAATGTGGTTGTCCTGAAATGAAGTGTTTCGTTGGTGCCAAACCCTTGCACGAACGTCGGTAGGGCGTAGCAAAAAACGACTTTCATCAGACCAGTGGACCCGTCTCCATGTGCGAATAGTCCACCCCAAATGATCATGTGACCAATCAAATCGAGCATGGCGATGACGTAATGTCAACTGTGGACGTTTTATGGGTCGTCGCGCTCGCATTCCCTGATGCTGGAGACGTCTGATTACAGTGCGTGTGCTAATGTGACCTCCAAACGCTAAATTACCACGAAGTGCACCAGCTGTACTAAACGGCCGTTGTCGCGCCCGTCTGGATATGAGCCGGTCCTCTTTCGGCGTCGTTTTGCGAGATCTACTTGCACGTGGTCAGTAACATTCTTCGTCTGACGAAAACGCTGCATCAGTCGTACAATGATGGAATGGTTAACCCTGAAGTGGTCTGCCATCCTTCTATGGCTAAAATCACCGTTATGCATGCCAACAGCTTGCCACCTTTCTGGTATGGTTAATTTTTGCCGCACCATACCAAACCAATAGAAAATGAAACTTAAAACTCTACACAAAAAAAATCAGCTTTCGTTCGCAAACACAAATGTTGAAAAGTACACGTGGCACTTTACACACCCTGTCATATACACATAAATAAAAATCGATCAATAATCTGTTTTACAGGTAAGTAAGTATGTGTGTACAGGTAACGAAAACAGCAAACCGATTTGAAATAAGTTCATTATTAGAAAAGATATTATTGAAACAAGTCAGGTGGTGCTTAACTTTTGTCGGACTATATATTCTAATGCAATTATAATGTAACGCGTGTTTTCATTGGCTATCGAGAGCTGTCAAATCTGCAGTTGACATGCCTGAAGGAATGCTATATTCCTACGCCGCATGCACTTGTCTGTAAACAATATGGCTGACCCCGATATTTCCGACTATGAATTTGACGCTGACGACCTATTATTGATGCGATAACATCATTCCACAGTTTGATGCCGTGAAATTTTCAAATACAATAAGTTATCTCCATTCTAATGCTATGCTGAACATACAAATGTATTCTTGCATATCCCTGGGTCTAAAAATCACAAAAAATTAAAATTCCGCGAAATATTGTTGAACGACTTTGGCATGTAAACAACGTGACGTCATATGAAGATTTCCAGTTTAAAATATAAAGATCGGACGTTATTTGGCTTCGTGTACGCTTCAATTTTGATAGAATTTAGCTAAAATAAATTTTCAAGGTAGGCATTTTATTTATTTTTGTGCATTGTTGTACATATGATATGTAGGATTTCACATTTTTAAGATGGCGGATCCTTCCAGCTGAACCCCTAATTATAAAAATATCTCATATTTTGAAAATTTGAAGGTGCATATATTTCATCATTTATTTGTATGTTTTCAAACTAGTGTGTAAACGTTGGGAGAAATTCATAAGAATAGGAATAACAGTACTGTATTTGAAGAGTTGTCGGTGTCAATTGTGGATTTGACGGACTATTTTTTTAGTGGAACGAATTTGAAAAGTGCATATATATCGTCATTTATTTGTATGTTTTCAAACTAGTGTGTACACGTTGGGAGAATTTCATAAGAATAGGAAAAACAGCACTGTATTTGAAGAATTGTCGATGTAAAACTGCATTTGCGACCGTCAAATCCACAATTGACACCTCCAACTCTTCAAATACAGTACTGTTATTCCTTAAATATGTTGCCAGAACGTTAATCAGTGACCTGGGTGTTTTCATAATGGCCCTGTTATATGTCCCCGGTCTGTAATAATGGTCCACATAGTCTGCATTGGCCAAAATGACAAATCATCGATAAACAATAATGTAAGTTAATGCGTCTGCAAAGATATTTAGTGTTTTTTCACGCATTTCCATCGTCCGTGGACTTCTTCTCATCATTGATGACATGATAGTCTGCTGAAATTAAAGCGGATTATTCTCGAGATCTTCCGCATGCTGATACGAGATATACCAATAGTGGTGCGATACATGGTGTGTGATACAGGGTATGCGATACCAGTTTCAGTTTAGCATCTGTATCAGACTTTCAAAATCTAAGTAATAAGTACTAAATATATATGAGAAAACGTAATATTAGAAAACAGCGATATTATGTTAATATCACTCAAAACTAGGGTCTGCCGTGGTCGTGATTGTATGGTAATTGGATTTACAACTACCAGTGTTATCAGTACCTATCACTCTAACGTTGTGAATTCGCTCGAATCCCGTTCAGGCGAGGTGTACTCGATACAACATTATGTGATAAAGCTTGTCAGTGACTTGCGACAGGTCGGTGGTTTTCTCCGGCGACTCCGGTTTCCTCCACCCATAAAACTGACCTCCACGATATAACTGAAATATTGTTGAAAGTGGCGTTAAACAACATAACCCTAACTCTAACCATCAAAACTAAAAGAAAGATTAAAAGAATTGGTCCAGCTATGTTTCATAAAAAAGAATGACCAACGTAGATACAAGCATCTTGTCTGAGGAATGGACAAATTTTATTTGGTATCAAACCACTCTAATTCTCTCAAAAAGTTCTCTGAAACTGATATCATCAAAATGCTTGAGCTTTTGATTGACAACATATTTGTTATGCTTGATGGGTGTGTTTTTCAACAGACAGACGGTAATCATATGAATACTTACCGTGCTCCCTTTCTCGTCGACCTTTTCCTTTATTCGCACGAAGCAGACTTCATACAGGGGCTTGTGAAGAAAAACGAAAAGGAGCTAGCCCGATCCTTTAATTTCACATTCCGCTATATAGATGGTGTCCTTTCACTTAATAATTGTAAGTTTGGTGATTGTATTAATCTCAGCTATCCAATTGAGCCTGAAATAAAGGATACCACAGATATATCTAGGTGTACCTCATACCTTGACATACACCTCTCAATAAACAATTAGAAGGAATCTACAGAAGCAATATTTAGTGACTGGACATCGTCTCTACGTCAAGTATGGGGCTAGCTTCTTCTCGTGTTGTTCCGAAGCCCATGTATGAAGTATTCCTTGAAAATTACGTTAAAATACTATATCTCCAACCAATACAATATGCCCAGTCAAGTCTTGTAATATAACAATCTCTAATCAATACAATATGCCCAGTCAAGTCTTGTAATATAACAATCTCTAACCAATACAATATACTCAGTCAAGTCTTGTAATATAACAATCTCTAATCAATACAATATACCTAATCAAGTCTTGTAATATAACAATATCTAACCAATACAACATACCTAGTCAAGTTTTGTAATATAACAATATCTAACCATTACAACATACCCAGTCAAGTCTTGTAATATGACAATTTCTAACCAATACAAAATACCTAGTCAAGTCTTGTAATATAACGATCTCTAACCAATACAATATACCTAGTCAAGTCTTGTAATATAACAATATCTAACCAATACAATATACCTAGTCAAGTCTTGTAATATGACAATTTCTAACCAATACAATATACCTAGTCAAGTCTTGTAATATAACAATCTCTAACCAATACAATATACCTAGTCAAGTCTTGTAATATAACAATCTCTAACCAATACAATATACCTAGTCAAGTCTTGTAATATAACAATCTCTAACCAATACAATATACCTAGTCAAGTTTTGTAATATAACAATATCTAACCAATACAACATACCTAGTCAAGTCTTGTAATATAACAATCTCTAACCAATACAACAAACCTAGTCAAGTCTTGTAATATAACAATCTCTAACCAATACAATATACCTAGTCAAGTCTTGTAATATAACAATATCTAACCAATACAATATACCTAGTCAAGTCTTATAATATAACAATCTCTAACCAATACAATATACATGTACCTAATCAAGTCTTGTAATATAACAATCTCTAACCAATACAATATACCTAGTCAAGTCTTGTAATATAACAATCTCTAACCAATACAATGTACCTAGTTAAGTCTTGTAATATAACAATCTCTAACCAATACAGTATACCTAGTCAAGTCTTGTAATATAACAATCTCTAACCAATACAATATACCTAGTTAAGTCTTGTAATATAACAATCTCTAACCAATACAATATACCTAGTCAAGTCTTGTAATATAACAATCTCTAACCAATACAATATACCTAGTTAAGTCTTGTAATATAACAATCTTTAACCAATACAATATACCTAGTTAAGTCTTGTAATATAACAATCTCTAACCAATACAATGTACCTAGTTAAGTCTTGTAATATAACAATCTGTAACCAATACAATATACCTAGTCAAGTCTTGTAATATAACAATCTCTAACCAATACAATGTACCTAGTTAAGTCTTGTAATATAACAATCTTTAACCAATACAATATACCTAGTTAAGTCTTGTAATATAACAATCTCTAACCAATACAATATACCTAGTCAAGTCTTGTAATATAACAATCTGTAACCAATACAATATACCTAGTCAAGTCTTGTAATATAACAATCTGTAGCCAATAAAATATACATAATCAAGTCTTGTAATATAACAATCTGTAACCAATACAATATACCTAGTTAAGTCTTGTAATATAACAATTTCTAACCAATACAATATACCTAGTCAAGTCTTGTAATATAACAATCTCTAGCCAATACAATATACCTAGTCAAGTCTTGTAATATAACAATATCTAACCAATACAATATACCTAGTCAAGTCTTGTAATATAACAATCTCTAACCAATACAATATACCCAGTCAAGTCTTGTAATATAACAATCTCTAACCAATACAATGTACCTAGTTAAGTCTTGTAATATAACAATATCTAACCAATACAATGTACCTAGCTAAGTCTTGTAATATAACAATCTCTAACCAATACAATATACCTAGTCAAGTCTTGTAATATAACAATATCTAACCAATACAATGTACCTAGCTAAGTCTTGTAATATAACAATCTCTAACCAATACAACATACCTAGTCAAGTCTTGTAATATAACAATATCTAACCAATACAATATACCTAGTCAAGTCTTGTAATATAACAATCTCTAACCAATACAATATACCTAGTTAAGTCTTGTAATATAACAATCTCTAACCAATACAATATACCCAGTCAAGTCTTGTAATATAACAATCTCTAACCAATACAATATACCTAGTCAAGTCTTGTAATATAACAATCTCTAACCAATACAATATACCTAGTCAAGTCTTGTAATATAACAATCTCTAACCAATACAATATACCTAGTCAAGTCTTGTAATATAACAATCTCTAATCAATACAACATACCCAGTCAAGTCTTGTAATATAACAATCTCTAACCAATACAATATACCCAGTCAAGTCTTGTAATATAACAATATCTAACCAATACAATGTACCTAGTTAAGTCTTGTAATGTAACAATCTCTAACCAATACAATATACCTAGTTAAGTCTTGTAATGTAACAATCTCTAATCAATACAATATACCTAGTTAAGTCTTGTAATATAGCAATCTGTAACCAATACATTATACTCAGTCAAGTCTTGTAATTGAACAATCTCTAACCAATACAATATACCCAGTCAAGTCTTGTAATGCCATCTATTGTTAAATAGATGATATATCCGACTCTATATCATCTTTTAGTATTTTAGATAAATGCTCGAGAAGAACCTGTTGGTGTCAAAATAATTAAGAAACTAAATACCTCTAGTAAAATATTGTCTCATTGTTACAGTAAATGGAACAACAGGTGAAGGGAAGTCATTGACAATGGGTGAAAGGAAGGCAGTTCTAGAGCAATGGATCAAAGTTTCTAAAAAGAGGTAAAATAAATGCTTAAATTATAAAACGAAAATTTAAATAGGATATCTCAGAAATAATATTGGAAACTTATCACTGGCGTCATCATTAGTGTATAATGGAAAAATAATGTGTTCTCCCGCCCTTTTTAATATGTACGTTTTATTAAGCAATCTCCTGCTTTACAATAACCTAAGCAGTCGAAGGTAGCTCACTTAGGGTCTCTGATTGTTCCATCTGTACAGAGAAAAATTATTTGAAATAAACTGTTGAAGCCGTTGAAAAAAACCAAATGAGCACATTATAATATACTCATAAAAATAATTAAAAAAAAATTTCGTAAGATTTTTCTTAATGCACTTTTATCTATATGAATATATTATAGGTATATTTTACTTTCTCAAGTTTAAGAGTCACTGAACAAAAAAGACAGAAGGAAAAGAAAAGAAAACAAAACAAAACATATATTATATACTAGTACTAATGGAAAAAAGAAACTGTGAATTCTAAAAAAGTTATATAATTTTTTTTTACCGCTAGGTTTTTAATTTTTTAATTAAGCATGAATAGTTGAGATATTGATTTTTATGCTATCGATCAGTCGCGGGAAAATTGCACGGATTTGTTAACGCTCTATGAGTACATCTCATGTTTTGCCCTTCTTTTGTTCTTCATTTTCGTTTAACCATTTGTGACTGCTTATGGTTTACAGACGGTTTGCTTTGACCCCTACTAATTAGAAAAAAAAACACTTTTGTTTGAATTACATTGCTTTCAGTGTTATGCCACGTCTCACCGAAGATCAGCGTCTTCGTGCTATTCGTATGCTCCAAGCTGGATTGGCACAACACATTGTCGCTATACATTTTGATGTTCATCGCAACACGATACAGTCATTGTTGAGGCGTGTTAGACAATCTGGCAATACTAGGGACTCTCAACGTTCAGGTCGTCCACCTGTGACGTCACATCAGCAAGACAACCACATAAGGCTGGTGCATATGCTAGACGTCAAGTTTCAATGCAAGAAGCATCCCCGGATTACGACCAATCTACTCTAGAACAGTTCGCAATAGACTTTGTGATCTTTACATCAGGCCACGACGTCCAGTAATCCGTCCAATATTGCATTGCTACCTAGGCACCGTGCAGCTAGAATGGCGTGATGTAGACGCCATTTGGGATTCAGAAGACAGAATTGGGTCAATATCCTGTTCACAGATGAATCCCGTTTGCATTTAAACAATTATGACCGATCCCGAGTTTACCGCCGCGTAAGAGAACGTTATGCAGACGCTTACGTTATTAAAGTCGATCGTTTGGTAGAGTCAGTGGTATTGGGAGTCATAACAGAACGTGACAGCACAGCATTAGTTGTTGTCACCGGAAATCTGACCGCTATCAGGATAAATTGTTCAGCGCTATCTTATTCCGTTCATCCAAGGTCAGGCCAACAACGTCACATTCCAGCAGGAGAACACTATACCACATGTTTCGCATGTTGTACGTGACTACATGACACAGCAGAATCTTGATGTGTTACCGTGGCCAGCGGTTTCACCCGATATCTCCCCCACTGACCACGTCTGGGATGAAATGGAAAGACGGTTACGTCTACAAAATCAGCCAGTGACGCTAGGGTAAATTGGTCTGGCATTGATCCGTATCTGGAACAATATCCCACAAGCATTTTTTAACACATTGATTAAATCAATGCCTTGTCTTTGCCAAGCTTGCATCAATGCAAATGATGGACATACACGCTACTGACTTTGTCCAAAAGACTCATGTGTTGTTCAAAACATCAACCCAATGAATTCAAGTGACATACAATGTTATTCGTCTGATTGTTTGATGAAAAATACATTATTTAACAATATACTGTACACAATAAATAAATTTAGTTTTGATATTTAATTTAGTTTTTGATAATGCACAGTTTCTTTTTTCCATTAGTATGTATTTCCTCCTCTTATTTTGACCTACTTTTCATTGTTGTGTATATTAGTGTGTGTGTGTGTGTGTTTTATGTCCCATGTGCGACTTGAGATTCATGTTGGTCAATCAGTAATAATAAAATGGAACTTTAAAGTGTGTGTTTAATTTGGATTTACTAATAAAATGGATTTTAAACAGATATACATCATGTAATGTATTAGGAAATTATACAAAAAATAAGAAGGAAGTGGACAACCAACCAGACAAGCGATAGGTGATTGCAACTGGAATAGGAACGACACATAGCTGTTTGTAGAGTCTACAATGCCCCTTCTCTTTTTCAAAATCTACAAATCTCAAGGAACTGGGCACTCTCTAAACACGGCAACAACTATGGTCCACGTTCAGACTTTCTGTATTATAACCTGACACACCCCTCACCTACAAGCGTCAAGGAGTTCGGCACTCTCTAAGCACGGCAACAACTATGGTTCTCGGTCAGACTTTCTGTATTATAACCCTACACATCCCTCACCTATAAACGTCAAGGAGTTGGGCACTCTCTAAACACGGCAACAACTATGGTCCTTGGTCAGACTTTCTGTATTATAACCTGACACACCCCTCACCTACAAATATCAAGGAGCTGTGTACTCTCTAAACACGGCAACAACTATGGTCTTCGGTCAGATTTTCTGTATTATAATCTGACACACCACTCACCTACAAGCGTCAAGGAACTGGGCACTCTCTAAACACGGCAACAACTATGGTCTTCGGTCAGATTTTCTGTAATATAACCTGACACACCGCTCACCTACAAATATCAAGGAGCTGGGCACCCTCTAAACACGGCAACAACTATGGTCCCCGGTCAAACTTTCTTTCTGTATTATAACCCGACACACCCCTCACCTACAAGCGTCAAGGAACTGGGCACTCTCTAAACACGGCAACAACTATGGTCCTCGGTCAGACTTTGTGTATTATAACCTGACACACCCCTCACCTACAAATGTCAAGGAGCTGGGTACTCTCTAAACACGGCAACAACTATGGTCCTCGCGGTCAGGCTTTCTGTATGATAACCTGACACACACCTCACCTACAAACGTCAAGGAGCCTTGGGCACACTCCGAACTCGGCAACAACTATGGTCCTCGGTCAGACTCTGTAATATAACCTGACACACACCTCACCTACAAACGTCAAGGAGCCTTGGGCACTCTCCGAACTCGGCAACAACTATGGTCCTCGGTCAGACTCTCTGTAATATAACCTGACACACCTTTCACCTACAAACGTCAAGGGCTAGGCACTCTCCGAACACGGCAACATCTATGGTCCTCGGTCAGACTTTCTGTATTATAACCTGACACACCTCTCACCTACAAACGTCAAGGGCTAGGCACTTTCTAAAGACGGCAACAACTATGGTCCTTGGTCAGATTTTCTGTATTATAACCTGACACACCTCTCACCTACAAACGTCAAGGGCTAGGCACTTTCTAAAGACGGCAACAGCTATGGTCCTTGGTAATATTTTCTGTATTATAACCTGACACACCTCTCACCTACAAACGTCAAGGGCTAGGCACTTTCTAAAGACGGCAACAACTATGGTCCTTGGTCAGATTTTCTGTATTATAACCTGACACACCTCTCACCTACAAACGTGAAGGGCTAGGCACTTTCTAAAGACGGCAACAACTATGATCCTTGGTCAGATTTTCTGTATTATAACCTGGCACACCTCTCACCTACAAATGTCAAGGGGCTAGGCACTCTCCGAACACGGCAACATCTATGGTCCTCGGTCAGACTTTCTGTAATATAACCTGAAACACCCCTCACCTGCAAGCTTCAAGGGGCTGGGAACTCTCTAAACACGCCAACAACTATGACCCTTGGTCATATTTTCTGTATTATAACCTGGCACACCTCTCACCTACAAATGTCAAGGGGCTAGGCACTCTCCGAACACGGCAACATCTATGGTCCTCGGTCAGACTTTCTGTAATATAACCTGAAACACCCCTCACCTGCAAGCTTCAAGGGGCTGGGAACTCTCTAAACACGGCAACAACTATGATCCTTGGTCAGATTTTCTGTATTATAACCTGGCACACCTCTCACCTACAAATATCAAGGGGCTAGGCACTCTCCGAACACGGCAACATCTATGGTCCTCGGTCAGACTTTCTGTAATATAACCTGAAACACCCCTCACCTGCAAGCTTCAAGGGGCTGCGAACTCTCTAAACACGGCAACAACTATGGTCCGCGGTCAGACTTTCTATATTATAACCTGACACCGAGGAAAAGATCACCAATAAAAATACAGTTCCTTAATCGTGAGATATAAATAGATATTATTTCATGTTAATATACGTCAATGTGTTTTCTTGTTAAAATAAAATGTTTAAAAATTACCTTCCCAAACAAGGAAATGCGAGCAAGTAAATTTGTGAAAATTTAAAAAGCTTGATTTAACAATTGTAATATATGCGTATTTCAGACTCATCATCATAGTCCATGTAGGCTGTATTAATATGAGAGAAAGTCAGGAAATGGTAAGGTTACATTGAATGTGATTTAACATTCCAGCAGCACCTGCATATGGAATATATATCTCTCACTTGATACGATATTCCAGAGGTTGTGGTTCCTATCCAGATTTCCTTGATAGAGGGTTGCTGCTAACAAGGAAGTTACTGAACCAAGGAAGTCATCACTTCTAAAGTGTTGCGGTCGCCACCATGACTTGGTTGACCGTTATGGAATATCTATGTCACAAATGACCACGGGCATGTTCCACTTGTAAACATTTCACGGTCCTTTCCTCGTTTATTACTCATCAGCGGGTTTGTAACTAGATTAACACGACGGGTGTCACTAGTGAAGCAGGAACTGCTTACCCTTCCGGAAAACCTGAGTTCACCTCCGGTTTATGGTGGGGTTCGTTTTACTCGATCTTTAGTTTTATATGTGAGCTTTATAGATCGTTGTTTGTCCATTTCTACTTTTTCTTTTGTCCATTGCGTTGTCTGTTCTTCTTCGATATACGGATTCTGATTACCCCTTTGATATCTTCAAACTCTTCTTTACGTTATACTTTGTGATTGTTTCATGAATGTATTATTTAATTAATGCATAAGTGTATCTGTGTATCATTTGTAGGTACAAAATAATCATGCAAGATGCACTCCAGCAAAACCTAAATAACATACACGACAATGAGTTGACTCTCTTGTTTTACCAGCTAAGCTCAAATAATATACATCAGAATGCGCTGATAGTTTTGCTTTCCAGCTAAGCCAAAATAATATACATGTGAATGTGTTGATAGTCTTTCTTTTCCAGCCAAGTCCAAATAATATACATGAGACTGCGTTGATAATCTTGCTTTTTCAGCTAAGCCCAAATAATATACATGAGAATACGTTGATAATGTTGTTTTACCAGCTAAACCCAATTAATATACATGAGAATGCGTTGGTAATCTTGCTTTACCAGCTAAGCCCAAATAATATACACGAGAATGCCTTGATAGTCTTGCTTTTCCAGCTAAGCCCAAATAATATACATGAGAATGCGTTGATAGTCTTGGTTTTCCACTAAAGCCCAAATAATATAAACGTGAATGCGCTGATAGTTTTGTTTTTCCAGCTGAGCCAAAATAATATACATGAGAATGTGTTGATAGTCTTGATTTTCCAGCTAAACCCAAATAGTATACATGAGAATGCGTTGATATTCTTCGTTTTCCAGCAAAGCCGAAATAATATACATGAGAATGCACTGATAGTTTTGTTTTTCCAGCTAAGCCAAAATAATATACATGAGAATTAATAGTCTTGCTTTTCCAGCTTAAGCCAAATAATATATGTACATGAGAATGCGTTGATAGATTTGCTTTACCAGCTAAGCCCAAATAATATACATGAAAATGCGCTGATAGTCTTATCTTTCCAGTTAAGCCGAAATAATATACATGAGAATGCGTTGATATTCTTTGTTTTCCAGCTAACCCAAATAATATACATGAGAATGCACTGATAGTTTTTTTTCCTCGCTAAGCCCAAATAATATACTGGAGAATGCGTTGATAGTCTTCCTTTTTCAGCTAAGCCCAAATAATATACATGATAATGCGTTGATGATCTTGGTTTTCAAGCTAAACCCAAATAATATACATGAGAATGCGTTGATAATCTTGTTTTTCCAGCTAAGCCCAAATAATATACATGAGAATGCGTTGATAATCTTGTTTTTCCAGCTAAGCCCAAATAATATACATGAGAATGCGTTGATATCTTGCTTTACCAGCTAAGCCCAAATAACATACATGATAATGCGTTGATGATCTTGGTTTTCCAGCTAAACCCAAATAATATACATGAGAATGCGTTGATAATCTTGTTTTTCCAGCTAAGCCCAAATAACATACATGATAATGCGTTGATAGTTTTGCTTTTCCAGCTAGACCCAAACAATATACACGAGAATTCGTTGATAGTCTTGCTTTCCAGCTAAGCCTAAATAGTATACATGAGAATGCGTTCATAGTTTTGCTTTTCCGGCTAAGCCCAATAAATATACATGACAATGCGTTGATAGACTTGCATTACCAGCTAAGCCCAAATAATATACATGAGAATGCGTTGATAGTCTTCGTTTTCCAGCTAGGCCCAAATAATATACATGAGAATGCACTGATCATTTTGTTTTTCCAGCTAAGCCCAAATAATATACCTGAGAATGCACTGATAGTTTTGTTTTTCCAGCTAAGCCCAAATAATATACATGAGAATGCGTTGATAGTTTTGTTTTACAAGCTAAGCCCAAGTAATCTACATGAGAATGCGTTGATAATCTTTCTTTACAAGTTAACCCCAAGTAATATGCATGCGTTGATATTCTTGGTTTTCCAGCTAGACCCAAAACAATATACACGAGAATGTGTTGATAGTCTTGTTTGTCCAGCTAAGCCCAAATAATATACATGAAAATGCGTTGATAGTCTTGCTTTACCAGCTAATCCCAAATAATATACATGAGAATACGTTGAAAGTCTTGCTTTCTCAGCTAAACCCAAATAATATACATGAGAATGCGTTGATAGTCTTACTTTTCCAGCTAAGCCCAAATTTTATACATGGGAATGCGTTGATAGTCTTACTTTTCCAGCTTAGTCCAAATAATATGCATGAGAATGCGTTGCTAGTCTTGCTTTTGCAACTAAGCCCAAATAATATACATGCGATTTCGTTAATAGTCTTGTTTTACCAGCTAAACCCAAATAATATACATGAGAATGCGTTGATAATCTTGCTTTACAAGCTAAACCCAAGTAATATACATGCGTTGACATTCTTGGTTTTCCAGCTAGACCCAAGCAATATACACGAGAATGTGTTCATAATTTTTCTTTTCCGGCTAAACCCAAATAATATACATGAAAATGCGTTGATAATCTTGCTTTACCAGCTAATCACAAATAATATACATGATAATGCGTTGAAAGTCTTGTTTTTCCAACTAAGCCCAAATAATATACATGAGATTGCGTTAATAGTCTTGTTTTACCAGCTAAGCCCAAATAATGTACATGATAATGCGTTGAAAGTCTTGTTTTTCCAACTAAGCCCAAATAATGTACATGAGAATGTGTTAATAGTCTTGTTTAACCAGCTAAGCCCAAATAATGTACATGAGAATGCGTTCATGGTCTTGCTTTTCCAGCTAAACCCAAATAATATACATGGGAATGTGTTGATATTCTAAGCGTAAATAATATACACGAGAATGCACTGATATTCTTGCTTCTTCAGCTTAACCCAAATGATATATACGAGAATGCGTTGATAGCCCTGCTTTCATACAATCTTATTAAAATTAGTTGTTTGGTGTATCTTTTTCCTTTTTTTCTTTGGCAATACACTTAACTTAATATTTATTAGATTAGCATTCATTTTGTGTTAATGTAGGGTAGGGCTATTGCTGTATAATGCCACTTTCAACAATATTTCAGTTATATATCGTGGCGGTCAGTTTTATTGGTGGAGGAAACCAGAGTAACAAGAGAAAACAACCGACCTGTCACAAGTCACTGACACACTTTATCACATAATGTTAGGGCTCAGGTATTATCAATGTTTCAGTCAATGCTACTGTCCCGTGGCAGTCTATAAATCACGATTATGCCCTGTACATAAGTAACTATTATATAATTAATATGTATATGTCCTAAGACTCATGGTACAATGAAATAGACATTCAAAGCAACAAAATGATGGGATAGCTCTTACACTATTTATATGCACTCAATCAGTTTTTTAAACTTAGAAAATAGATTGATTGATTTTCGGTGTTTAGTGCCACTTTCAGAAAATAGAATAAGCATAGTTCAGTTTTATTGTCAATTAGCAAAAATATTTAGAAAAAAACTTATTGTCAAACACTCAAACACTTCGACAATGTTATTTCCACCTGTTGCGAAAACGTTGTCGAAGTGTTTGAGAGTTTGACAACAAGTTTTTTAATGATGGACACACCGTTGTTTAGCGGACATTTAGGGCTTAGTAGACATTTAGGGGCATTTGACGCACTTTCACATTTAATGTTATCCTTACAATAACTAATGCTAAAAGTAGAACCTTACCTTCAGGCGGCACAAAATGACGTCCAATTATGAGGTACATTCATCCCCTTGTATAGTATAGAAATCAAACGGACTATAGTTTATATAAATATACGAGTGAAATATTTTTACTTGATAGAGATAAGCCATAATTAAATGTTGATGGTACATACGCACGTGGATTTTGACGTAAATGCAGCTGTTACTAACTATCCTGTAATACTCAATGAAAAACGAGTCAATACATGTAGTTTGATTGTTAGCTCTCAAGTTATCTCGCTTGGATAATACATTAAAATATCTCTGTTATTCTTGTACGTGATAGGAGAGAAGCTAATACCTATTAACGTCTTTTTTAGGCGCAACACGCACAAGATGTTGGTGCGGATGCCATTGCCTCGTTGCCATCACTTTTCTTTAAGCCATCAACAATCGGTAAGTTTGTTATTCTGTAATAAAATTAAAGAAGAGTTTACAAAGAGATTAATACATGAACTTTAAATTTCCATATCAGCCCGGTATCATTCCAAGGGGTAAATATAATTACCCAAAGCTACCCAAAGGTACCCAAAGGGACCTAAAATGTACCCAAAGGACCCCAAATGTATCCAAAGGGACCATAACATATACTTTAATTATCATTAGAATAAGAATGTGTAATTGATTTGTGTATTTGACATTAAATTTACTTTTTTTAGACGTGTACTTAATGACCTGAATCTTGACCTTCTAAAATGGATATATATTACTACTGAAAAAATATAGTGACATTTATATGAAATTGTATCAGTTATAT
Source organism: Bathymodiolus septemdierum (assembly GCA_963383655.1). Taxonomy (NCBI): domain Eukaryota; kingdom Metazoa; phylum Mollusca; class Bivalvia; order Mytilida; family Modiolidae; genus Bathymodiolus; species Bathymodiolus septemdierum. The sequence goes on along the minus strand of OY726528.1, from coordinate 44,732,119 downwards.
TAGTAAATAAGTTCAATGTTTGATCATTTATTGATTACATAAAAAACAACAGTTACTACGTGACAGCGCTTGGTATATAAAAGCTCGGCTTGGACTACAAAACCTGACCGGAACTACGAAAAAGCCAATCATTGGTATTCATTAATAAATATTAATTAATGTGTCGGTCAAAGCCAAACCGTTGTTTTTAAATTATTTAATTGTAAAAACAAAAAACTGCAATACAGACGTTGAGTGGAAATTCAATGTTTCTAAGAAGCCCTTCATCAAAGAGAAGTTACGGAAATAAGGCGACAAAAAAGACCACTTGTATTCTGACTAACATATCTCCTGGTTCACCTGCTGTTCATCGTCCTTCACCCGTATTTCCCATTGTATGACTAAATCATATAATTTTCAGGGCTTATTTGACATTTAAATTGTTATTTTGAATACCTATATGGTCCCTTTGGGTAGCTATAGGGTCCCTTTTTGGGTACCTTTAGGGTCCCTTTGGGTAATTATATGGGCCGATTCCAAGATCCACATATCCGCCCGACATTCAAAGCAAAAATAAAAATGATGGGATAGATCTTACACTATTTATATGCATCTCGAGCTGACACCCGGGCTGATATGGAAAAGGTCATATATTAATCTATATTCATCTACTTCCGACAAATTGTTTTATGAAGCAAATAAACAAATTAAAATAATTATATGACTTTATATGGAAGGTTAATTGTGTATTCAACAGATACATTTTCACAACTCTATTGTCATACAAGAACATCTCTACCCACATAAATATAAATGACAACATTTCCTATGAAGGCATTTTGAAACATAGAAAATATAGACACGATTGTTTTTTTCTTTTTTTTATCGTGAATCGTGACGAGGGCATTGCCCCGCGAATCGTTTTCATTCAAAATAATGTTATGTTCTCCGTGATATAATCATCTATCATTTAACCTTTCTATGATTGTTATTCAATGTGGTATTCAATGTGGTCTTCTTGACATTTGTTTTCCTCTCAACTCGATTTGTCAATAGTACAGAAATCCTTACTGCTATGCTGGTCACCACCATCGATTTTTGTTAACAATGGTTAAAACGTACTTTTAACAATTTACGTTGGGTTTCATATTTTTCAAGAAAGGTGATCATCATACTTTACTTTCCGTGAAATGTAATTAGTAAAAAGTAGTTTTCGTGAATCCTGAGACCCACTCATCTTTGTGTGTCAGTTAATGTATGGACACAGACGAAACAGGAAATACCGGAAGTAACTTGCACGAGAGGAACGATGATGGGTTATTTGCACGAGTCGTCTCCGATATGGGTATTCAACCTGGGGTCGAAATTATGGCTAGTTTACTTCCAGTCATTACTAGTGTTATGTACAGTTTTTCTAGAATATTCTAGTACTATGCTTTAATAAAATAACAAAAATTACTTAATAGTATATACAATTTCAAATATCAATTTAATAAATCATAACTGGCCTGTCTGTCAATGTTCAAAGTTAAATACCTTGTAGTAAAAGTTCTTTTCCTTTCTGGTATATTAGTTCGAACCCTTTCTATGAAAGGATTTCTTGTTAAATTAAAATATTCTTTAGTTATAATCCACAAAGTTTCCAAATATTGTCCGTTGAAATTGTTAATAGTTCAATGTTCAAGTCACGTGACTACACTAAGTAAATATATCCAAATACAATGCTAAAATTCCAGCTGTTATATAAATTCTAAATTTCATACTGACTGCTCTCCAATTTACTGCGTCTTATATACTATTTCATGAAATTCTCTAGAACTTTCCAAAAAGTGTGCCCTTGTTTACATACATAAGCAAAATGCAGAAATATCTAGAACATATAAAAAAGTCAAGGTGTTTAAAAACTTGTAAACAACTTGATAAAAATATGATAAAATCATCCTATACTTAACATAAATATGATAGTTTTTACATATGTGTAACGATTTGTCATATACTTAGCATCAATTAATTGTAATAATATAGATTCTTTCCTAAATGGTCTGGCAGATCATTCCGAGTTTTCGCCGCAAAATATTTCAATGAATTTAACCCATACTTTGTTGTCTGTACTCTGTGTTATTGTGCTGTATTTTGATAAGATTTAAACTGTCATTTTCAAAGATTGAGATTAGTTTATCAAGATTATATCATGCATAGGCAACAGTGTCATCATCTGCATAATTATATAATAAACTTTTATAAAATAGAAAATGTCATTTAGGAACACACTGTTTCCTATTGGACAAGTAATTAAAAATCAGTTGTAGAGCCTGACCAGATAGATCATATGATTTGGTTATTTATCAGAAGATCATCCTTTGGATAGATCCATAATTATTGCTGCTATGTATATATTTTCATTTAATGTCTGTTTCCCACCTTCCACAATTTTTAGAAAAGCAGCTTAACAACCGTAACCAGATAGAAGAACTTAAAGAGAGGGTGAAATATATTATTAAAGTAAGAGCTTAGTAGGTCATAAATAGCTCGCTCAAACATTATGAGATAATATACATAAAAATTAAAAAAAGACAAAAAAAAAACATTTTCGTACTTTTTCTTATAGAGGCATTGGTTTACCACTGTGCAGAGATCGCAAGAAGTGCGCCAAAATTGCCATTCATCTACTACCATTTACCAGAAATGACAGGAGTAGAACGTAAGTGTCACCGGAGTTCTTTTTGTGAACGATTTACCCGTTCCATATAAAATATACTCCAACTGTGTATCTAGAATTATTTTTTGCCAAGTTTGAAAAAAAACGACGTTTCTTTTGCGGTTCAGTATACTAATAATAAAAAGAAAGTTTAAATAGATTCAACAATTCTACCTCTCACCTCAAATTATGGAACAAAGAAAAGACCAGAACATATATAGATTGAAATTCAGGTACTTGTTTTGAATAGACACTAAAATGTGGCGGGGTTTAACCCAAACTCTTACCTCTTGATAATTAGATCTCCAACGGAAAGACAGACACAATGTATAAACAAGCTCTACAAAACCTGCACACTCAGAAACATCAAACACTATCACAGGCGCTCGTGGCACGGAATTACCCCCCTTTTTCATATAACTTTATTCTAATATATACTATGCGAAAAATGAAGCAATAAATGAATCAAAATCTTAAAATTCTGGAGTTTCGTGCCTTGTGGATAATTGCATATAATAATATATAGGGTCGAAACATGTTAGTTGCTGTTAACCGAAGATTGTATGAATATGGATACGAACAAGTTCAAATAAATAATAAAAAAATAAAGAAATTTTATTGAAAATAAATATGTAAACAGAATGTTAAAAAAGGGGGATGGTAATTCCGTGCCACGAGTGCCTGTGCACGCTATCACAAAAAATATATACATGGACAGGACTGCAGAATAAAGGCATATACATATGGAATATATTTTTTCAAGTTTCTCAATCAAGAATTATGACATTATTTGCGCAAAGATAGCTTTTTGCTGCAAAAATGTACATTAACTAATAAATTTGTGTAAACAAATATAACAATCTACGACACCAACATTTTTTCTAAAGGCCTTGAAATTTCCTAAAATAGTATTTTTTCATTTTGATGAAAAAATAGGAAAATTGCAGCTTTAGAAGCATATTCGAAATTCAAGAAAACAATTTAATCAAACATATTTAGCATAGGCCATGGGCTGTGATAGCCTACCATGCACCCCCCCTCCCCCCCCCCCCCCATTTCTTCACTGTTGCTGAGGTCTTGTAGCTTATGAACAACTATTACACTATAAAAACTGAGGTTGGTGGAAAGCTGATTATTTTATCGTTCAAATGAATACAAGTTATTAATATTTTATGAAGTTCACTAATCGTAGGAGGCAAACAAATTATCCCTACCCCTGATAAAATTGCGTAAAAACCGAGATTGTTCACCTTTTGTTTTGAATAGACAAAATATTACACAACTTTGATGATATTTTTATATTGAATTTATTAAAACTATTGCATTTACGGAAAATTAAACCCATTACATCATCAAAAAACATGCTTTGTAGTGTAGATTGCAAAAAAATGGAATATTATGATTTTTGCAGATTTTAGCTCTATTCAACCCAAAGCGCGTAATATCTTTTTCATAGTATAAATTGACAACCAAATTATACATCTGTCGTGTGAAGTAATGTTATGGAAACATTTTAAAATACAATTTGTTCTAGTACCACCCTGTATAGGGCTTCTAGCGGCAAAATATTACCCCTTACCCTGCCGAAAATCGCATAATATTTTCTCATCAGTATTAGTCCGTGAGCTAGCATAACCCCCCGTGCAGCCCCCACCTTCCATGTTAACATAATTTTTCAAGTCCTCCTATATATCCCCTTGAAGAAAAAACATGTTAACATTGAAAATTTTGGGACGAACTTGCCGTTTGAGGCTAATATTTACACCCTGTCGCAACTTTTTGAGGATTTTTGATTTTGTTCAATTTTTGTCTTTGCGAGCATTAAATGTATACTAAACAGTCTTGAAAGTATATCAATATGGCATCAAATGAAAGCTTATTGTATTACCTTTCATTTGAATACAAGATATATACACTTTGTGGCTCTCATATTTTGTCGGACGTGAAAAACCTACCCCTCCCCCTTCCTGAAATGAAAAAAAAAGAAATTGTTTCCCTTATAAGTTTAGATAAAAAAATATTTCGTACTAAACTGCGATCTTTTTTATACTAAGCCAAGCAAATATATTACACTTAATAAACCAAACACTAGTAATCCTTTATGAAGTGATCTTTGTGGTCAAAATACTTGAAAAATGGGATATTTTCAATTTTACAGATTTTCACAGGATTCTGCATATATCTTAAAATTGAACCGTGATTTGAGATAATAACGTCAGTGGATGCCGATTTGAGGAGTGGACGTCGATTAGAGACTGGACGTCGATCTGAGTCTATCATATATATATACGTCTGAAAATTTAACCATATATACTCATAAATATGGACTATTTTAATTTTTCTGCACAAAATCGTTATCAATTCTACATTGTTTAATTATCCATTTTTCTGAACAAACTGCACGGGCGTTTTGAAGATAGATTTTGTGTTCGTTTACAGCTGTACACTTGAAAGGTTTGAATTTTGATGTTATACGTTATCCAGCTGTTCCTAGGTACAAAGGCCAATGCCACCAAGAATTCCAGAGCGCATAGGATGGCAAATAGTAGGTTTGCGCCGCGCCGGTTTCACTCAAAATGAAATTTTCCGTGACCTCAACATACGGCAAGGTACTGTGTCCAAAATCCTCAGACGTCACTCTCAGAGAGGTACTGTTAAGCCTAAGGCATCATCTGGTCGGCCACGAAAGACGTCAGCACGAGATGATCGCAATTTGTATCGCATTTGTCGAAGTAACCGAATGAAATCAGCATCAGTTCATCGACAGCTGTGACAAAACAGAATTAATATTAGACTTTCGCGAGCAACTGTAAACAGACGTTTCCTCAGCCGGAGCCTTAAGGCATGCAGACTCGTTCAACGACTTCTGCTTAATGATTTGCGCAAACGGAGACGGATTGTGTGGGTACAACAGCATCGTCGCTATGGCTTAAGACATTGGCACCATGTAATATACACCGATGAGTCCAGGTTTTTGCTTCATCGCTCTGATGGAAGAGTCCGTGGAGGCGACAGCAAGGTGAACGGTTCCGGAAGGACTGTGTTGTTGGTACTGTCATGGCAGGTGGAGGTTCTGTTCATGTTTTGGGCGGAATTCATCATGGCGGAAAAACTGACTTGGCTGTGCTACAAAATTCTGTCAACGGCGACAGATATCGACAACTGTTGCAAACAGAGCTTATCCCATATACAAGAAAACGCTTCAGAAGAAATGTTCTGCTTCAGCATGATAGCGCTCCGCCACATCGTGCGCGCGTAGTGCAGGACTTTCTCCAGCAACAACAAATAGACCAGTTGCCATGGCCAGCATATTCGCATAATTGCAACCCTATAGAGCATACGTGGGATGCTCTCGACCGAGCTGTAAGAAATCACGACGTCCAACCATCAAATCTTGATGAACTTGCCACAGCACTACAGGAAGAATGACGTAATATCGGTCAACGGAGCATTAACAAGCTGTGATTGACAGTCGAGGGGGATACACCAAATACTGATGACTTTTCGCCATATTGGTGTACCAATAAAATTGAGAAAAGGTGATAGTCCGTGGGCTAGCATAACACCCCGTGCACCCCCCACCTTCCAAGTCAACATTTTTTTTAAGTCCTCCTATATATCCTCTTGAGGAAAAAACATGCTAACATTGAACATTTTGGGACGAACTTGCCGTTTGAGGCTAATATTTACATCCTGTCGCAGCTTTGTGAGGATTTTTGATTTTGTTCAATTTTTGTCTTTGCGAGCATTAAATGTATACTAAACAGTCTTGAAAGTATATCAATATGGCATCAAATGAAAGCTTATAATATTACCTTTCAATTGAATACAAGATATATACACTTTGTGGCTATCAAATTTTGTCAGACGTGAAAAACCTACCCCTTCCCCTTTCTGAAATAAAAAAAAAGACATTTAAGAAAATAAAGGATACGGCATCATAATGACGGTTGATTTTTGTATTTGGGTACTATAACAATGAAAAAAGGGAATAATTATGTTCCTTCTACCTACTGATTAACAAAAAAATAGCAAAATATTAGCCCTACCCCTCTAAAAAAAAACGTAAAATTTTATGATACTCGGTTTATTTCCTTAGAAACATGGTCGGGCAGGGTGAAATTTGTATTTGCCCTGTAAGATCTTTCAATTCTTTATTTAAACAAATAATATGAACATCATCTAAGAGAGTTTAAATTCTACCAATGTCAGAAAACATGAAAAATGGGTAATTTCTGATTTTCAGAATTTCTACAGAATATTCCTTATTGGACAGGTTAAGCTGCTTTATGGGATTTTTTGTCCAATCAATATAGTTGTATCTGAATGCTGAATGTATTAGCATTTATTTAAAAAACCCATTAACCCTTATATATGCATATTATGATGCTCAGTTTAGCCAAATTCTACCCCTTCCTCTACTTGAAAACTGGGACAAATGTACATGATATACTCAATATTTCCATATTTCAGTTTCATTCTTCAATAAATGACCTGAACAATGAGTATTGCAAACGGCCAAACAGTTTTGAAAATTGGCGAAACAGTTCTGACTCTTCACCATCAATCAACGAGTATAAAACATCGTCGAATTCATCATCACTTTCATCGCTTTCTGTCAAACCTGCAATATTTTCCTCCACTAAAACGTCGGCGAGTTGTTGTGGAATGAAATCACCAGACACCCATTTTGGTTCAATCATCCCATCAACACACTGACAATCATTGTCAAGAGTAGGCTCCGGATATACTGGTTTTGCAATATGGGCTCTTTTCCAAATTCCTACATGATAGTTACCTCTTTTCAGATGTTCTCTCAGACAGTTTCTGTTTACAGTTGCTCGTGAAAGTCTAATATTAATTCTGTTTAGCCACAGCTGTCGGAGAACTAATGCTGATTTCATTCGGTTACTTCGACAAATGCGATACAAAATGCGATCATCTCGTGCTGACGTCTTTCGTGGCCGTATGTTACAAGGTCACGGAAAATGACATTTTGAGTGAAACCGGCGCGGCGCAAACCTGCTATTTGCCATCCTCTGGAATTCTTGGTGGCATTGGCCTTTGTGCCTAGGATCAGCTGGATAACGTATATCAAAATTCAAATCTTTCAAGTGTACAGCTGTAAACGAACACAAAACCTATCTTCAAAACGCCCGTGCAGTTTGTTCAGAAAAATTGATAAGTAAACAATGTAGAATTAATAACGATTTTGTGCAGAAAAATTTAAATATTCCATATTTATGTATATATATGGTTAAATTTTCATACGTATATATATGATAGACTCAGATCGACGTCCAGTCTCTAATCGACGTCCACTCCTCAAATCGGCGTCCACTGACGTCATTATCTCAAATCATTGTCCAATTTTAGGATGTTTTCAAATCGGCGTCCTTTCCAAACTCGCATATCTATAAGCCCGTTTACACGATCAAAGTTTGCCATCAAGAATAATTGTAATGACAAAAACTGTTTTTTTATTATCTGTTTCTTAAAGTTTATCCATTATTTTTTGTTCTTAAACCTAGGAAGGGGGATCTCATTATCATTTTCCGAATCGTATTTTATTGTCATACAAAACAAGACAAATGGATACGACAAGTTGTAAACTTATGAAGTCTTCTCCGGTACATATAAATACTAGCAAAGACAATATAACTACAAATACAGATTATATGAAAAACTACTATCGTAAAAATTGAAGATAACATAACAGGACAAAAACAGTTCTATTGGCCGAAATATATAAGAGTCAGTTATGTATAATACTTATCTTTAGGCACAAATACGGAAACGTATATACAAGGTAGTTGTTGTCTGATGTATATGCAATATATAAATTTACTAGACAAATCTTTTAGAGTTAAGAATGTATTTTTGGACGAGCAAGAACAGTTTAGAGTTTTTGTCGTTTTCAAAATAGGCATTTCCAAATAATATATTTTCGATACCTATATCAAAACCCAAATTTCTCATGCCACGGAATAGTTGTATTCTGTGTTCAGTATATATATTACATTTTAAAAAGAAATGGTCCACAGACTCGATGTAATTTCCAAAATCACAATTACAAGAGGCAATTAAATTACATCTAAACAGATCGCATTTGAGGCTACTACATTTTTGACGTAAACGAGCATGTAATATATTAGCAATTCTAATACCAGTAGAAAAATATAATGGTGGTTTGTCAGGCATGTCATAAACTTTTCGTATTTCGTTTTTAAGCTTTTGTTGGCAAGGATAATTTCTCCAGTCTGTTGGCAGATTGTTCCAGAGTATAATGGTACTTGGGAAAAAGAACTTTGCCTAAGTTTACTAAGCCAGTTTCTAGAGTTTCGTAGATTGTAGTTAGTGGTTTGACACACCGTAATAGGCAATAAATCTTGAAGATAATCAGGTGAATAGCCACTGACTATGCTATAGAATAATGAAAGTTTTCTTTTTTCACACCTAACGGAAAGTTTTACCCATCCCGTTTCCTTATAGATAGACAGTAAGCTTGCATAAGACGTTAAACCGGTTACTATACGTGCGGCTTCAAGTTGAATTTTTCCAAGCCGTTCTGAGTCGGCGAGAGTACAATTATCCCAAACCTCTCCCTGCATATTCTAAAAGTGGACGAATAAAAGTTAAATACATAGTTTCAAGGAAATTTCGAGATACCTTAAATTTAAGTTTTCGCAGAACTGCCACTTGTTTGGATGTTTTTTCAATAATAGTATTTATGTGGTTTGACCACTTACAATCTGCACTTAAAGAGATACCTAAATGCTCATGACATTTTACCGGATAAATTCTAGTATATTCTATCCAAAACAACAAACCAGGAGGTATGTCTCTAGTATTAAAATAGACAATGTCAGTTTTAGTAGGATTCAATTTGACTAACCATTGTTTGGACCATTCTGAAATATTTTTTAAGTCAGTATTTCCCATGTTGCATAAACTATTCATTTCATACCATTTTTCTCCTATGGATGTGTCATCTGCAAACAATCTGCACAAGCCTATCGTTTCATCAGCAATGTCATTAATAAATATCAAGAAGAGAAGGGGCCAAGGATGGACCCCTGGGGAACCCCTGCCATAATATTAACCTTTCCCAGCATTTTTTATTATTATCTGTTGTTCTCTGGCTGAAATATCACTACCTAACCACCATATCTTTCTAATTTTGATAATAAGCCTCATAACCACACTCTGTCGAAAGCTTTACTCACGTCACAAAATATTAAACATATATAAGCTCACGATTATCGAGTGCCAGAAATATTTCATTAATAAGCTCTATAAGCTGGTGTGTTGTAGAATGGCCATGGAGGAATCCAGACTGTAATTTGTATATCAATGCATTTTCCATTAGAAAATTAAATATATGTTTGTAAACAACCTTCTCAAACACCTTGCTTATAGTAAAGCAACAGGTCGATAATTGGACACGGACGATTTGTCACCAGATTTGAATATTTGGAAATATCTTGTAATCTGTTTACTAAAAAATTCATGCAAATTGAACTTGAATGTATACCCACTGTTTTACCATTAGAACTAACGATAAGATATGGATGACATCTGAGATTAGAAAGGAAATACGAATCCGAGATCGCCTTAGGGAAAAGTATTTTAAAAATAAAATAGACAAATATGAACGTATATATAAAAATCAACAGAACAAAGTGAATAATTTGAAGAAATCTGCAAAGGAAAACTTTTATGAGCATAAATGAATCTTTGTCCGAGCTAAAAAGTACTAATTGCAAACAATATTGGAAAACTATTAAAATGCTCATTAAAGGCGAGGGACAATCTTCTGAATATCCCCCATTACGTAGTCCAAACGAGAACGACGCAAGTGCATTCGACAATTCTGACAAATACAACTTGCTTAGCGATTACTTCTGTTCCATAACTGACCTACAAGACGACGACATACCATTACCAGACTTTGACGACCGGGGTTCCAATACTTTAACTAACATCAATGTTGTTGCACAAGATATTATTGATATAATCTCATTACTTGATCCCAATAAAGCCGTTGGCCCCGACCGCATTAGTAACAAGGTGCTTAGGGAAGTAAAGTATGAAATCGCTGGTCCTTTGTATCTCCTGTTTGACAAGTCGCTGAGAGAGAACAGCGGTTGGAAACTTGCCCATATTATTTCGATATATATATATGTCTAATATTGCAGTAAATATGGAAGATTTTGCATGCAAGGCTAAGCTGGAAATTCCCAACTTCACCGGAATAAAATTTTCATCAAAAGTTCTTCCAGATATGATTGGAGTTGTGTTCAACGGATGTAACGTTTTATATGGTTGTGATGAGGTAGCTATTAGTACACAACAATTATTTCTCTTTAATAACAATGAAGGGTTGGAGGCAGTGCCGGATTTACAATTGTACTTAGGTGTGCTTAAGCACAAGACCCCGTTGGACAGGGAGGGCCACATTCCTGCCAAAAACGCAGTGTACATGTATGTCTGACCTAATATAACGTACTATTTTAACTATTCCTAAATTTCCTGAGCATGTATGCCTGATTGCCTGTGTAGGCCTACCGGGTCTACCTCCTTCAGGACCTAAGTAAGGGGCCTCATAACTTAACTAGCACTGGGCCTCATTTGTCCTAAATCCGGCACTGTTTGGAGGATATAAAGTAGAAATGTAAGGTTAAATCGAAGTTCCAATTAGATTTTGAACGGATCAAGTATTTTGAAGATACAAAAGGGGTGAAGTACCATTCTCTAATTTACGAGCTACTGGATCAAACGACGTTTCGATTCGACATTCGACATTCGATTTTTGTCGAAAGCGTGTGGAAAGTAAAAATCGGATGTTAAATCGTATCATGTGAACACACCTTTACTATTAAATATTCGGAGAACATGGAATGTTGCAATTTAATGTATCACGAGCTAGGTATTATTTCCTATTAAATTTATAGTTATTTCTTCACATATAACAAATGACCAGTATATTCTATAAATAGAAATAACTCACTAATATATACACTTCGACCAAAGTTAAGCGCCACTTGATTTATTTCATCAATATATGTTTTTGAAGATTATTTTTTTAATGCGATTGTTGTAATGAATATCTGTAAACATAAGCGTTAATAAATGTGTAACACGTCATCGATCGATAAAGTCGTGTTCGATTAAAAGTGGTTTAAAATTGATTACACAGAATGGGTTTGCAAATTGACGTTGTAGAGTTTTACGTATAGAGTGTTTTTATCGCTAAGTTAAGGTTAGGCGAAAATTGACTTTAGCAGAGAGGTGCCAAGCTTTTGGCATGTCGCAGTCGGGTTTAAACAATAGAAGGGTAACAGGTCAAATGAGTGTATACCATTCTCTAATTGATCGTCATATGCATCGTTAGCAAACGACTGCAATGGCCAATTCAAACAATCTTCCCTAAAACCAGGTGAGCGACACAGACTCAACACACTGAGCCTCTAGTTGTTTATGTCAACAATCCAGTTAAACTAAGTGCAAAGGAAAACTCGATTTTGATTGGTCGAATTTCCAAAGATGAATCCAATAAAAAACTAGCAAATGTATGATGGATATTTATTATCTATATTTAGTAATCTAAAGGTTTATAAATATCTATTATAGTTAAGTCTAAATACACGTTTTATTAGTCATGTGACATGAATTGACAAATTACAGATTTTAGATAATATGATATTATAATAATATTATTTATAACTTTTTTTCACATCAGCAATTTGTTGGTGGTATTGCAATGGGAGCACACGGTGGAGTTGGAAGTTTATATAACTTTATGCCAAAGGTTTACCATAAAATGCTGAATTTGACAAATGAAGGCCATCTACAAGCAGCCCGGGAAGAGCAAATTAAAGGTCAAAGGTTGTGTCGAGTTATGTATGGATATGGTAAGATATATTTTACAGTTTTTAAAATGAAAATTAAACATGCAGTTTAAATAAACAAAATAATAACGGAAAATCTTCAACAAAATTTTGAACTTTTAGTACTTGGTACATGACAACATGAAAGGTGTAAACATATAAGAACATTTTCATCTTCAATCGAGTGTTTTTTTTTACTCTTTTATTCATTCCAAGAGGGAAAAAATCCGAATGAAATGTCTATATGAAGTATGTCGACCTGGTTGATCTTCCTCATGTTGAAATGTCTATATGAAGTATGTTGACCTGGTTGATCTTTGTCATGGTGAAATATCTATATGAAGTATGTTGACCTGGTTGATCTTTGTCATGGTGAAATGTCTATTTGAAGTATGTTGACCTGGTTGATCTTCCTCATGTTGAAATGTCTATATGAAGTATGTTGACCTGGTTGATCTTCCTCATGGTGAAATGTCTATATGAAGTATGTTGACCTGGTTGATCTTCCTCATGGTGAAATGTCTATATGAAGTATGTTGACCTGGTTAATCTTCCTCGTGGTGAAATGTCTATATGAAGTATGTTGACCTGGTTTATCTTCCTCATGGTGAAATGTCTATATGAAGTATATTGACCTGGTTGATCTTCCTCATGGTGAAATGTCTATATTAAGTATGTTGCCCTGGTTGATCTTCGTCATAGTGAAATGTCTATATTAAATATGTTGACCTGTTTGATCTTTGTCATTGTGACATGTCTATATTAAATATATTGTCCTGGTTGATCTTCGTCATGGTGAAATGTCTATGTTAAGTATGTTGACATGTTTGATCTTTGTCATTGAGACATGTCTATGTTAAATATGTTGACCTGTTTGATCTTTGTCATTGTGACATGTCTATATTAAATATGTTGTCCTGGTTGATCTTCGTCATGGTGAAATGTCTATGTTAAGTATGTTGACATGTTTGATCTTTGTCATTGAGACATGTCTATGTTAAATATGTTGACCTGTTTGATCTTTGTCATTGTGACATGTCTATATTAAATATGTTGTCCTGGTTGATCTTCGTCATGGTGAAATGTCTTTCTTAAGTATGTTGACATGGTTGATCTTCGTCACGGGGAAATGCTTATATTACGTATTTTGACCTGGTTGATCTTCGTCATGATGAAATATCTATGTGAAGTATGTTGACGTCGTTGATTTTCGTCATGGTGAAATGTCTATGTTAGATATGTTGACCTATACACCTGGAAAAAAGTATTGCAACACCCTAATTTTTTCTCTTCACAAATTTGTGCGACGCAAGTGTTCTATTATTGGCAGAAATTTACTCAACATTCATCCGGAATGCTTCAAATTGAATCATTGGCACATAGAAAGACACACTTTACATTCAAAAATTGAAATATAATGTTGTACAATTCATAAGTTAAAAATGCGTCATTTTTGCGAAAAAAAATGTCACTTGAAAACTATTGATCCCGCTATCGAGAATTCCATCATTTAAGCACAATTTGTACTTGGACAGGGTCATTAGACTTTGAAATTTCATATCAGGCGAAAAAAGTTAGTATTGAGTGTAATTTTCATTCACACGAATGACTGCCACTAATCGTCTTCTCATACTGCCCACTAAACGACGACTTTGGACTTGGGTAAGACGTTGCAATTCCTGGTGCAGTGCTTGGTCCAAGTCATTTAAAGTTAGAACCGACGATGTTCTTTCTTTCACTCGACGACCGAAAATGTTCCAGATCTGCTCGATCGGGTTTAAATCAGGACTTCTGGAAGACCATGGAAGTGTGGTTATCGACTAGTAATATGTCACAACACGAGCTCTGTGAGGTCTGCAGTTGTCATCCATAGAGACGGGCCATATATACAGAGAATGATTATCAAAGTGAGGCACAACACTTGCTTCAAGGATGTTTTGCCGATAGATTTTTCCATTGAGGTTGTCTCTTATTGTAATGAGGTCAACCTTACAGTCATATGATACACACCCCACACCATGACTGAGCCTCCTCCGAAAGAAACAGTTTCAGCAATGTTACGCTCAGCATACACAGTGTTCTGTTGTCGCCATATGCACGCTCTGCCATCTGTCACGTACAACAAGAAGCGACTTTCGACGGACCAATGAACTTTCCTCCACGAGGCCAAATTCCATTGACGACGTGTTTGGCACCATTGCAAACGGAAAGCTTTGTGTGCCTGTGTTAGAAAACATCTCTTTGCATGTCTTCTTGAACGATATCCAACAGATTTCAGATGATTTCGGACTGTTCTTGCAGATAGCAACCGATGGGGCAACCACTGTCTTTTCAAAACAGTACTATTGGCGAACAGATTTCGTCTAACTAGCCGTCCTATGGCATTGTTCTCTCTTCGGGATGTAATACGGGACCTTCTTGATCGCGGACGATCCTTAACGTCATTGGTCAATCGATGTTTGTGAACAATACGACTGACGGTAGATTGGTGATGATCAACACCCTGGACAATTTGCCTCAGTGACATACCTGCTTCTCGCATACCAATGATTTGCCATCGCACTGCATTTGAAAGTTTTGGGGACACATTCTGCATCCAGAAAAAAACATCAAGAGTTACCAGTCTAAGCAATGTGTTGAAAATGATACGTTGCAAAAGTAGTGATTGCATAGCCCTTGTATCGAGACACTGCACGTGCAAATGATGATTATTATAGAGGACGATTATTGATTAGGTACAGGTACGCTTAAATTGAAGTTTAAATGAACACTCAGGTGTAAAATATATATTGGAATTGTCTATCTAATTAAAATTATTCAGTTTCAAATTTAGTTTTGCAATATTTTATTCCAGGTGTATAGATGATCTTCGCCAAGATGAAATGTGTATATTAAGTATGTTGACCTGTTTGATCTTTGTCATTGTGAAATGTCTATATTAGATATGTTGACCTGGTTGATCTTCGTCAGAGTGAAATATCTATATCAAGTATGGTGACCTGGTTGATCTTCGTCATGGTGAAATGTCTATGTTAAGTATGTTGACCTTGTTGGACTTTGTCATTGTGAAATGTCTCTATGAAGTATGTTGACCTGGTTGATTTTCGTCATGGTGAAATTTCTATATTAAGTATGTTGACCTGGTTCATCTTTGTCATGGTGAAAGGTCTATACTAAGTATCTTGACCTGGTTGATCTTTGTCATGGTGAAATATATATATTGAATATGTTGACCTCCTTGATCTCTATGTGAAGTATGTTGACCTGGTTGATCTTCATCATAGTGAAATGTCTATATTAAGTATGTTGACATGGTTGATCTTCGTCAGGGTGAAATGTTTATTTTAAGTATGTTGACCTTGTTGGTCTTTGTCATTGTGAAATGTCTATATTAAGTATGTTGACCTGGTTGATCTTCGTCAGGGTGAAATGTCTATATTAAGTATGTTGACCTGGTTGATCTTCGTCAGGGTGAAATGTCTATATGAAGTATGTTGACCTGTTTGATCATCGTCATGGTGAAATGTCTATATTAAGTATGTTGACCTGGTTGATCTTCATCATTGTGGATTATCTATATGAAGTATGTTGACCTGGTCGATCTTTGTCATTGTGGACTATCTATATGAAGTATGTTGACCTGGTTGATCTTTGTCATGGTGAAGTATCTATATAAAGTATGTTGACCTGTTCGATCTTTGTCATTGTGGAATATCTATATGAAGTATGTTGACCTGGTTGATCTTTGTCATGGTGAAAGATCTATATTAAGTATGTTGACCTGGTTGATCTTCGTTGTGGTGAAATGTCTATATTAAGTATGTTGACCTGTTCGATCTTTGTCATTGTGGAATATCTATATGAAGTATGTTGACCTGGTTGATCTTTGATATGGTGAAAGGTCTATATTAAGTATGTTGACCTGGTTGATTTTTGTCATGGTGACATATCTATATTGAATATGTTGACCTCCTTGATCTCTATGTGAAGTATGTTGACCTGGTTGATCTTCATCATAGTGAAATGTCTGTATTAAGTATGTTGACATGGTTGATCTTCGTCAGGGTGAAATATTTATGTTAGGTATATTGACCTGGTTGATCTTTATCATTGTGGAATATCTATATGAAGTATGTTGACGTCGTTGATCTTTGTCATGGTTAATGTGTATATTAAGTATGTTGACCTGTTTAATGTTCGGCATGGTGAAATGTGTATATTAAGTATGTTGACCTGGTTGATCTTAGTCATGATGAAATGTTCATAGTAAGTATTTTGACCTGGTTAATCTTCGTCATGGTGAAATGTCTATATTAATTATGCTGACCTGGTTGATCTTCGTCATGGCGAAAGTCTGTATTAAGTATATTGACCTGATTGGTCTTCCTCGTCGTGAAATGTCTATATGAAGTATGTTGACCTGGTTGATCGTCGTCATGGTGAAATGTCTATATGAAGTATGTTGACCTGGTTGATCTTCCTCATGGTGAAATGTCTATATTAAGTATGCTGACCTGGTTGATCTTCGTCATGGCGAAAGTCTGTATTAAGTATATTGACCTGGTTGGTCTTCCTCGTCGTGAAATGTCTATATTAAGTATGTTGACCTGGTTGATCGTCGTCATGGTGAAATGTCTATGTTATGTATGTTGCCCTGGTTGATCTTCGTCATAGTGAAATGTCTATATTGAATATGTTGACCTGTTTGATCTTTGTCATTTTGACATGTCTATATTAAATATGTTGTCCTGGTTGATCTTTGTCATGGTGAAATGTCTTTGTTAAGTATGTTGACCTGGTTGATCTTCGTCACGGGGAAATGTCTATATTAAGTATTCAGACCTGGTTGATCTTCGTCATGATGAAATATCTATGTGAAGTATGTTGACGTCGTTGATTTTCGTCATGGTGAAATATCTATGTTAGATATATTGACCTACACACCTAGAAAAAAGTATTGCAACACTCTAATTTTTTCTCTTGACAAAATTGTGCGACGCAAGTGTTCTATTATTGGCAGAAATTTACTCAAAATTCCAACGGAATGCTTCAAAATAAATCATTGGCACATAGAAAGATACACTTTACATTCAAAAATTGAGGTGAACTTTCTCATCCGTTCAGCATATATAGCCATATTCGTTGTATCGAGCCAGTTACATGTTAATTATCATTGAAGCATATACAACCAATTTGTTTTATTCTTCAGAATGCTGAGCCGAATGAAATAACAAACTTCACATTTTACTGAAAGCCGCGTGAGACTTTTTCGTGAATACAGGAGAAATAAATTTATTTTGGCTCAGAAATATTTTTTATTTATGATTCGCCAGTCACCCCGCCATCAAAATTAATCGTTCATATTTACATGTTTACCGCGTTAATGTTTTAAAGAGATATATATAAACAATATTATGAAAAGAAAATTTAAATATTCATGATCATCAATTCCACCAATATCAACAAAACAAGCAATCACCTCTCATCTTAACTGAACTCACTTAGCACAAAAAACACCACGACATATGACGTTGTAAATTCAGGTCCAAATTAATAACATCTTTTCTATCAGTGGCCAAAACCGGGCTTCAGAGGGATTTGGACATTATTCTATTACAACTCTATGTACTCCTTAACCACTACCCTGCGACATTGAAGTGTTAATGATTCTTCTGTTTTGTCGGTTAATGTGTGCTCACAAAATGCTCATAATTTTTAAACCAGTCATATACATAATATTTAATTAGATAATAGATTCATTTAAATAGATTTATGTGAAGAATTTGTAATTTCGTCAGCTCATTGTTTATCTTACTCGTAGAAACTAGCCTTCGTATAAGATACTCTACCGTAAACTTTTGTGACGTATAGCTTCCCTGGATGTGGTTGTGAAAAACCCGTTTGACAAAAATAACAATCTGATTAAAATCACATCTCTACTTGTTGAAACTTAGTATTAGAAATTATTTATGGTTTTTAACGCAACTTTCAACAATATTTCAGTTATATCATGGTGGTCAGTTTTATTGTTGGAGGAAACCGGAGTACCCAGAGAAAACCACCGATCTGTAGCAAGTAACTGACGAACTTTATCATATAATGTTGCATCGAGTACACCTCGCCATGAACTGGGTTCGAACTCACAACGTTTGTGGTGACAGGCACTGATTACACAAATTGTTGTAAATCCAATTATCATACGATCACCACCACGACAGTTCCAGAATCGTCGTATTGGAAATGGTAAATGCTGAACTTGGTAATACTTGTATTATTATAATAGATTATTCACCTATTTTATGTATTTATTTTCAGGCGATATATTAGGTGGAAATGTAGCTGCTCTGAAGCAAATTATGTCCTTTACGGGGTTAGAAATGGGTCCACCAAGGTCACCTATGAGAGGATGTACCACAGAAGAAAAGGACCAATTCAGAGCACAGTTACAAGCTATAGATTTCTTTGAGTGGCTTTAAAGTGTAATAGATGTAATACTAGTAACAATATTTAAAGTGTAATAGATGTAATACTAGTAACAATATTTAAAGTGTAATAGATGTAATACTAGTAACAATATTTAAAGTGTAATAGATGTAATACTAGTAACAATATTTAAAGTGTAATAGATGTAATACTAGTAACAATATTTAAAGTGTAATAGATGTATTACTAGTAACAATATTTAAAGTGTAATAGATGTAATACTAGTAACAATATTTAAAGTGTAATAGATGTAATACTAGTAACAATATTTAAAGTGTAATAGGTGTAATACTAGTAACAATATTTAAAGTGTAATAGATGTAATACTAGTAACAATATTTAAAGTGTAATAGATGTAATACTAGTAACAATATTTAAAGTGTAATAGATGTAATACTAGTAACAATATTTAAAGTGTAATAGATGTAATACTAGTAACAATATTTAAAGTGTAATAGATGTAATACTAGTAACAATATTTAACGTGTAATAGATGTAATACTAGTAACAATATTTAAAGTGTAATAGATGTAATTCTAGTAACAATATTTAAAGTGTAATAGATGTAATACTAGTAACAATATTTAAAGTGTAATAGATGTAATACTAGTAACAATATTTAAAGTGTAATAGAAATAATACTAGTAACAATATTTAAAGTGTAATAGATGTAATACTAGTAACAATATTTAAAGTGTAATAGGTGTAATACTAGTAACAATATTTAAAGTGTAATAGAAATAATACTAGTAACAATATTTAAAGTGTAACAGATGTAATACTAGTAACTATATTCATATCTTTATGTCATACGGAGGTACCTTAAAAACGTAACACTCAAATTTTCAAATATTCCAACAGAATAAAATTTGTTTAATATTGTTTTTATTTGAAATGCCTGTATCACAAAAATACATGCCAACTCATCACATAATGATATTTTCAAAAACTAATGAAATATTGTACATGAAATACCTTTGGCCAAGGAAACCACAAGCGGGACGAACGGATAGAAACACTTAGTGCACCCGTCACCTACAGCAGAGGCATAACAAATAAACAGATAAATACATATAAGTAGCCTCACAGGTGAACATTTAAAATATTGTGTCTAAACACTATGCAAAGTTTGAACAGTGTTCAAAGTTAACTTAAATTTGTAAAAATTAAAATGATTTAGAATTCCTGCATATTATTGTTAATTTACATATTCACAGCAGTTTACACTGCTATTGGTATTATAATCATTAGTTTCTAGGACTGTGATACCCTCTGATAGTGCTTCATCTTGACCGACATCTTCATTGGGAATTTCTTTCAACTGAACATGTAGAGTTCTCGAAGAAGTTTCTAATTTTGTCTTCAGTCTAGTTAGGAAAGATGCCATGTAACTTTTTATCTGACTTGGATTCAACCACTTCGCCTTCTTAAAAACTCACTCTCCCTATACATTGCATGATTTTCAAATTTCATCGGCAAGTGCAATATAATCAGGTCTTTTCCGAGTTTTCCACATGTCAGATATATTTTGTTCAAATAATTTTTACTTTTTCAGAAAAGTGAACACTTGTCCTCTTACCCTTAAATGTTCAACCTTTCATTTCTTGTAAACTGAGGTCTGTGGAATCAGTACCATCACTTATTGATTGAACTAAATATAATTCTGAAGTCCTAATAGATTACCACCTGTCAGCATATACTTCAGCTGCTGTATCCATTCCTGATGTGTCAGGGGCATACTTCAGCTGCTATATCCATACCTGATGTGTCACGGATATACCTCAGCTGCTGTATCCATGCCTGATGTGTCAGGGGCATACTACACTGCTGTATCCATACTTGATGTGTCAGGGATATACATCAGCTGCTGTATCGAGGACTGATTTGTCAGGGGTATACTTCAGCTGCTGTATCCATGCCTGATTTGTCAGGGGGTATATTTCAGCTGATGTATCCGTGCCTGACTTTTCAGGGGTATGGCTTTAGCTGCTGTATCCATGCCTAACTTGCCAGGGTTATTCTTTAGCTGCTGCATCCATGCCTGATGTGTCAAGGGTATTCTTCAGCTGCTGTATCCATGCCTGATTTGTCAGGGGTATATTTCAGCTGCTGTATTCATGCTTGATTTGTCAGGGATATGTTTGAGCTGCTGTATCCATGCCTGATTTGCTAGGAATATTCTTCAGCTGCTGTATACACGCCTGATTTGTCAGGGTTATTCTTCAGCTGTTGTATCCATGTCTGTTGTGTCAGGGTTATTCTGCAGCTGCCGTATCCATGCCTGACTTGTCAGGAGTTATACTTCAGCTGCTGTATCCATGCCTGATTTCTCAGGGGAATACTTCAGCTGCTGTTTCCATGCCTAATTTGTCAGGGCTATTCTTCAGCTGCTGTATCCATGACAGATGTGTCAGGGGTATACTTCAGCTGTTGTATCCATGCCTGATTTGTAAGGGGTAAGCTTCAGCTGCTATATCAATGCCTGATTTGTCAGAGATATACTTCAACTGCTGTATCCATACCTGATTTGTCAGAGGTATTCTTCAGCTGCTGTATCCATGCCTCTTTTTACAGGGGTATACTTCAGCTGCTGTATGAATGCCTGATTTGTAAGGGGTATACCTCAGCTGCTGTATCCATGCTTGATTTGTCAGGGATATACTTCAGCTGCTATATCCATGCCTGATTTGTCAGGGGTATTCTTCAGCTGCTGTATTCATGCTTGATCTGTCAGATGTATTCTTCAGCTGCTGTATCCATGCCTGATTTGCTAGGAATATTCTTCAGCTGCTGTATGCACGCCTGATTTGTCAGGGTTATTCTTCAGGTGTTGTATCCATGTCTGTTGTGTCAGGGTTATTCTGCAGCTGCCGTATCCATGCCTGACTTGTCAGGAGTTATTCTTCAGCTGCTGTATCCATGCCTGATTTCTCAGGGGAATACTTCAGCTGCTGTTTCCATGCCTAATTTGTCAGGGCTATTCTTCAGCTGCTATATCCATGCCAGATGTGTCAGGGGTATTCTTCAGCTGTTGTATCCATGCCTGATTTGTAAGGGGTAAGCTTCAGCTGCTATATCAATGCCTGATTTGTCAAGGATATACTTCAACTGCTGTATCCATACCTGATTTGTCAGAGGTATTCTTCAGCTGCTGTATCCATGCCTCTTTTTACAGGGGTATACTTCAGCTGCTGTATGAATGCCTGATTTGTAAGGGGTATACCTCAGCTGCTATATCCATGCCTGATTTGTCAGGGGTATTCTTCAGCTGCTGTATTCATGCTTGATCTGTCAGATGTATTCTTCAGCTGCTGTATCCATGCCTAATTTGTTAGGAATATTCTTCATCTGCTGTATACACGCCTGATTTGTCAGGGTTATTCTTCAGCTGTTGTATCCATGTCTGTTGTGTCAAGGATATGCTTCAACTGCTGTATCCATACCTGATTCTGCAGCTGTTGTATCCATGCCTGATTTGACAGGAGTATTCTGCAGCTGCTGTATACATTCCTGATTTGTCAAGGTTATGCTTCAGCTGCAGTATCCATGCCTGATGTGACAATGGTATTCTTCAGCTGCTATATTCATGGCTGATGTGTCCGGGGAAATCTTCAGCTGCTATATCCATGCCTGATGTGTCAGGGTTATTCTTTAGCTGCTGTATCCATGCCTGATTTGTCAGGGAGTTTCTTTAGCTGCTGTATCGATGTCTGATTTGTCAGGGATATACTTCAGCTGCTATATCCATGCCTGATTTGTCAGGGTTATTTCTCAGCTGCTGCATCCATGCCTGATGTGTCAGGGGTATTCTGAGCTGCTATGTCCATGCCTGATGTGTCAGGGGTATTCCTCAGCTGCTATATCCAATCCTGATATGTTAGGGGTATTCTTCAACTGCTGTATACATGCCTGATTTGTCAAGGTTATACTTCAGTTGCTGTATCCATGCCTGATGTTCCAATGGTATTCTTCAGCTGTTATATCCATGCCTGGTGTGTCAGGGGTATTTTTCAGCTGCTATATCCATGCTTCATTTGTTAGGGTTATTCTTCAGCTGCTGTATCCATGCCTGATTTGTGAGAGTTATTCTTCAGCTGATGTATCCATGTCTAATTTTTCAGGGGTATTCTTTAGCTGCTGTATCCATGTCTCATTTGTCAGGTGTATTCCTCAGCTGCTATATCCAATCCTGATATGTTAGGGGTATTCTTCAACTGCTGTATACATGCCTGATTTGTCAAGGTTATACTTCAGTTGCTGTATCCATGCCTGATGTTCCAATGGTATTCTTCAGCTGCTATATCCATGCCTGGTGTGTCAGGGGTATTTTTCAGCTGCTATATCCATGCTTCATTTGTTAGGGTTATTCTTCAGCTGCTGTATCCATGCCTGATTTGTGAGAGTTATTCTTCAGCTGATGTATCCATGTCTAATTTTTCAGGGGTATTCTTCAGCTGCTGTATCCATGTCTCATTTGTCAGGGGTATTCTTCAGCTGCTGTATTCATGCCTCATTTGTCAGGGGTATTCTTCAGCTGCTGCATCCATGCCTCGTGTGTCATGGGTATTCTTCAGCTGCTGTATTCATGCCTGATTTGTCAGGGGTATGCTTCAGCGGCTGTATCCATGCCTTATTTTTCAGCTGCTCTATCCATGCCTGATTTGTCAGTGGTATGTTTCAGCTGCTATATCCATGTCTGATTTGTCAGGGGTATACTGCAGCTGCTGTATCCATGCCTGATATGTGAGGGGTATGCTTCAGCGGCTGTATCCATGCCTGATTTGTGAGCTGCTGTATCCATGCCTGATGTATCAGGGGTATGTTTCAGCTGCTGTATCCATTGCTGATTGTTCAGGGGTATTCTTCAGTTATTGTTTCCATGCCAGATTTGTCAGCTGCTGTATCCATGCCTAATGTGTCAAAGATATACTTCAGCTGCTGTATCCATGCCTGATTTGTCAGGGATATACTTCAGCTGCTATATCCATGGCTGATTTGTCAGGGTTATTCTTCAGCTGCTGTATCCATGTCTGATTTGTCAGGGTTATTCTTCAGCTGCTGTATCCATGCCTGTTGTGTCAGGGTTATTCTGCAGCTGCTGTATCCATGCCTGATTTGACAGGGTTATTCTTCAACTGCTATGTCCATGCCTGCTGTGTCAGGGGTATTTTTCAGCTGCTGTATCCATGCCTGATATGTTAGGGGTATTCTGCAGCTGCTGTATACATGCCTGATTTGTCAAGGTTATACTTCAGTTGCTGTATCCATGCCTGATATGTCAATGGTATTCTTCAGCTGCTATATCCATGCCTGTTGTGTCAGAGGTATTTTTCACAGCTGCTCTATCCATGCTTCATGTGTCAGGGTTATTCTTCAGCTGCTGTATCCATGCCTGATTTGTGAGAGTTATTCTTCAGCTGATGTATCCATGTCCGATTTTTCAGGGGTATTCGTCAGCTGCTGCATCCATGCCTGATTTGGTAGGGGTATTCTTCAGCTGCTGTATCCATGCCTGATTTGTCAGTGGTATTCTTCAGCTGCTGTATCCATGCCTGATTTGTCAGGGGTATTCGTCAGCTGCTGCATCCATGCCTGATTTGTCAATGGTATTCTTCAGCTTCTGATTCCATGCCTGGTTTCTCAGGGGTATGCTTCAGCTGCTGTGTCCATGCCTGATTTTTCTGGTATTCTCCAGCTGCTGTATCCATGCCTAATTTTTCAGGGGTATGCTTCAGCGGCTGTATCCATGCCTGATGTTGCAGCTGCTCTATCCATTCCTGATTTGTCAGGGGTATGCCTCAGCTGCTGTATCCATATCTGATTTGTCAGGGTTATTCTTCAGCTGCTGTATCCATGCCTGATGTTGCAGCTGCTGTATCCATGCCTGATTTGTCAGGGGTATTCGTCAGCTGCTGTATCCATGCCTGATTTGTCAGGGGTATGCCTCAGCTGCTGTATCCATGCCTGATTTCTCAGGGGTATGCCTCAGCTGCTGTATCCATGCCTGATTTGTCAGGGGTATGCCTCAGCTGCTGTATCCATGCCTGATTTGTCAGGGGTATGCCTCAGCTGCTGTATCCATGCCTGATTTGTCAGGGGTATGCCTCAGCTGCTGTATCCATGCCTGTTGTGTCAGAGTTATTCTTCTAGTCATTACGGTTTTCACAGTTTTCCGGTAGTTGACTGATTTTGTCTGTTTATATAATTATGAGTTTTGACTTTCCCTTTGTAAGATTGTTCGGAGTTCGGTAATTTTGTTATTACCTTCATTCAGCTGCTATATCCATGCCTAATTTGTCAGGGGTATGCTTCAGCTGCTGTATCCATGCCTGATTTGCTAGGAATATTCTTCAGCTGCTGTATACACGCCTGATTTGTCAGGGTTATTCTTCAGCTGTTGTATCCATGTCTGTTGTGTCAGGGTTATTCTGCAGCTGCCGTATCCATGCCTGACTTGTCAGGAGTTATACTTCAGCTGCTGTATCCATGCCTGATTTCTCAGGGGAATACTTCAGCTGCTGTTTCCATGCCTAATTTGTCAGGGCTATTCTTCAGCTGCTGTATCCATGACAGATGTGTCAGGGGTATACTTCAGCTGTTGTATCCATGCCTGATTTGTAAGGGGTAAGCTTCAGCTGCTATATCAATGCCTGATTTGTCAGAGATATACTTCAACTGCTGTATCCATACCTGATTTGTCAGAGGTATTCTTCAGCTGCTGTATCCATGCCTCTTTTTACAGGGGTATACTTCAGCTGCTGTATGAATGCCTGATTTGTAAGGGGTATACCTCAGCTGCTGTATCCATGCTTGATTTGTCAGGGATATACTTCAGCTGCTATATCCATGCCTGATTTGTCAGGGGTATTCTTCAGCTGCTGTATTCATGCTTGATCTGTCAGATGTATTCTTCAGCTGCTGTATCCATGCCTGATTTGCTAGGAATATTCTTCAGCTGCTGTATGCACGCCTGATTTGTCAGGGTTATTCTTCAGGTGTTGTATCCATGTCTGTTGTGTCAGGGTTATTCTGCAGCTGCCGTATCCATGCCTGACTTGTCAGGAGTTATTCTTCAGCTGCTGTATCCATGCCTGATTTCTCAGGGGAATACTTCAGCTGCTGTTTCCATGCCTAATTTGTCAGGGCTATTCTTCAGCTGCTATATCCATGCCAGATGTGTCAGGGGTATTCTTCAGCTGTTGTATCCATGCCTGATTTGTAAGGGGTAAGCTTCAGCTGCTATATCAATGCCTGATTTGTCAAGGATATACTTCAACTGCTGTATCCATACCTGATTTGTCAGAGGTATTCTTCAGCTGCTGTATCCATGCCTCTTTTTACAGGGGTATACTTCAGCTGCTGTATGAATGCCTGATTTGTAAGGGGTATACCTCAGCTGCTATATCCATGCCTGATTTGTCAGGGGTATTCTTCAGCTGCTGTATTCATGCTTGATCTGTCAGATGTATTCTTCAGCTGCTGTATCCATGCCTAATTTGTTAGGAATATTCTTCATCTGCTGTATACACGCCTGATTTGTCAGGGTTATTCTTCAGCTGTTGTATCCATGTCTGTTGTGTCAAGGATATGCTTCAACTGCTGTATCCATACCTGATTCTGCAGCTGTTGTATCCATGCCTGATTTGACAGGAGTATTCTGCAGCTGCTGTATACATTCCTGATTTGTCAAGGTTATGCTTCAGCTGCAGTATCCATGCCTGATGTGACAATGGTATTCTTCAGCTGCTATATTCATGGCTGATGTGTCCGGGGAAATCTTCAGCTGCTATATCCATGCCTGATGTGTCAGGGTTATTCTTTAGCTGCTGTATCCATGCCTGATTTGTCAGGGAGTTTCTTTAGCTGCTGTATCGATGTCTGATTTGTCAGGGATATACTTCAGCTGCTATATCCATGCCTGATTTGTCAGGGTTATTTCTCAGCTGCTGCATCCATGCCTGATGTGTCAGGGGTATTCTGAGCTGCTATGTCCATGCCTGATGTGTCAGGGGTATTCCTCAGCTGCTATATCCAATCCTGATATGTTAGGGGTATTCTTCAACTGCTGTATACATGCCTGATTTGTCAAGGTTATACTTCAGTTGCTGTATCCATGCCTGATGTTCCAATGGTATTCTTCAGCTGTTATATCCATGCCTGGTGTGTCAGGGGTATTTTTCAGCTGCTATATCCATGCTTCATTTGTTAGGGTTATTCTTCAGCTGCTGTATCCATGCCTGATTTGTGAGAGTTATTCTTCAGCTGATGTATCCATGTCTAATTTTTCAGGGGTATTCTTTAGCTGCTGTATCCATGTCTCATTTGTCAGGTGTATTCCTCAGCTGCTATATCCAATCCTGATATGTTAGGGGTATTCTTCAACTGCTGTATACATGCCTGATTTGTCAAGGTTATACTTCAGTTGCTGTATCCATGCCTGATGTTCCAATGGTATTCTTCAGCTGCTATATCCATGCCTGGTGTGTCAGGGGTATTTTTCAGCTGCTATATCCATGCTTCATTTGTTAGGGTTATTCTTCAGCTGCTGTATCCATGCCTGATTTGTGAGAGTTATTCTTCAGCTGATGTATCCATGTCTAATTTTTCAGGGGTATTCTTCAGCTGCTGTATCCATGTCTCATTTGTCAGGGGTATTCTTCAGCTGCTGTATTCATGCCTCATTTGTCAGGGGTATTCTTCAGCTGCTGCATCCATGCCTCGTGTGTCATGGGTATTCTTCAGCTGCTGTATTCATGCCTGATTTGTCAGGGGTATGCTTCAGCGGCTGTATCCATGCCTTATTTTTCAGCTGCTCTATCCATGCCTGATTTGTCAGTGGTATGTTTCAGCTGCTATATCCATGTCTGATTTGTCAGGGGTATACTGCAGCTGCTGTATCCATGCCTGATATGTGAGGGGTATGCTTCAGCGGCTGTATCCATGCCTGATTTGTGAGCTGCTGTATCCATGCCTGATGTATCAGGGGTATGTTTCAGCTGCTGTATCCATTGCTGATTGTTCAGGGGTATTCTTCAGTTATTGTTTCCATGCCAGATTTGTCAGCTGCTGTATCCATGCCTAATGTGTCAAAGATATACTTCAGCTGCTGTATCCATGCCTGATTTGTCAGGGATATACTTCAGCTGCTATATCCATGGCTGATTTGTCAGGGTTATTCTTCAGCTGCTGTATCCATGTCTGATTTGTCAGGGTTATTCTTCAGCTGCTGTATCCATGCCTGTTGTGTCAGGGTTATTCTGCAGCTGCTGTATCCATGCCTGATTTGACAGGGTTATTCTTCAACTGCTATGTCCATGCCTGCTGTGTCAGGGGTATTTTTCAGCTGCTGTATCCATGCCTGATATGTTAGGGGTATTCTGCAGCTGCTGTATACATGCCTGATTTGTCAAGGTTATACTTCAGTTGCTGTATCCATGCCTGATATGTCAATGGTATTCTTCAGCTGCTATATCCATGCCTGTTGTGTCAGAGGTATTTTTCACAGCTGCTCTATCCATGCTTCATGTGTCAGGGTTATTCTTCAGCTGCTGTATCCATGCCTGATTTGTGAGAGTTATTCTTCAGCTGATGTATCCATGTCCGATTTTTCAGGGGTATTCGTCAGCTGCTGCATCCATGCCTGATTTGGTAGGGGTATTCTTCAGCTGCTGTATCCATGCCTGATTTGTCAGTGGTATTCTTCAGCTGCTGTATCCATGCCTGATTTGTCAGGGGTATTCGTCAGCTGCTGCATCCATGCCTGATTTGTCAATGGTATTCTTCAGCTTCTGATTCCATGCCTGGTTTCTCAGGGGTATGCTTCAGCTGCTGTGTCCATGCCTGATTTTTCTGGTATTCTCCAGCTGCTGTATCCATGCCTAATTTTTCAGGGGTATGCTTCAGCGGCTGTATCCATGCCTGATGTTGCAGCTGCTCTATCCATTCCTGATTTGTCAGGGGTATGCCTCAGCTGCTGTATCCATATCTGATTTGTCAGGGTTATTCTTCAGCTGCTGTATCCATGCCTGATGTTGCAGCTGCTGTATCCATGCCTGATTTGTCAGGGGTATTCGTCAGCTGCTGTATCCATGCCTGATTTGTCAGGGGTATGCCTCAGCTGCTGTATCCATGCCTGATTTCTCAGGGGTATGCCTCAGCTGCTGTATCCATGCCTGATTTGTCAGGGGTATGCCTCAGCTGCTGTATCCATGCCTGATTTGTCAGGGGTATGCCTCAGCTGCTGTATCCATGCCTGATTTGTCAGGGGTATGCCTCAGCTGCTGTATCCATGCCTGTTGTGTCAGAGTTATTCTTCTAGTCATTACGGTTTTCACAGTTTTCCGGTAGTTGACTGATTTTGTCTGTTTATATAATTATGAGTTTTGACTTTCCCTTTGTAAGATTGTTCGGAGTTCGGTAATTTTGTTATTACCTTCATTCAGCTGCTATATCCATGCCTAATTTGTCAGGGGTATGCTTCAGCTGCTGTATCCATGCCTGATATGTGAGGGGTATTCTTCAGCTGTTATATCAATGAATGATTTGTCAGCTGCTGTATCCATGCCTGATGTATCAGGGTATATTTCATCTGCTGTATCCATGCCTGATTTTTCAGGGGTATTCAGCAGTTGCTGCTTCCATTCCAGATTTGTCAGCTGCTGTTTCCATGCCTGATGTGCTAGGGTATACTTCAGCTGTTCTATCCATGCCTGATGTGTCTGGGATATACTTCAGCTGCTGTATCCATGCCTGATGTGTCAGGGATATACTTCAGCTGCTGTATCCATGATTTTTCAGGGGTATGCTTAAGCTGCTCTATCCATTCCTGATTTGTCAGGGGCATGCTTGAGCTGCTGTATCCATGGCTGATTTTTCAGGGGTATTCTGCAGTTGCTGTTTCCATGCCAGATTTGTCAGCTGCTGTTTCCATGCCGGATGTGCTAGGGGTTTAATTCAGCTGTTCTATCCATGCCTGAAGTGTCAGGGATATACTTCAGCTGCTGTATCCATTGCTCATTTCTCAGGGGTATACTTGAGCTTCTGTATCCATGTCTGAATTGTCAGGGGTATACTTCAGCTGCTGTATACATGCCTGATTTGTCCGGAATATACTTCAGCTGCTGTATCGATGCCTGATGGGTCAGGGGTATACTTCAGCTGCTGTATTCATGCCTGATGCATCAGGGGTATACTTCAGCTGCTGTATCCATGCCTGATGTGTCAGGGATATACTTCAGCTGCTGTATCCATGATTTTTCAGGGGTATGCTAAAGCTGCTGTATCCATGCCTGATTTTTCACGAGTATTCTTCAGCTGCTGTATCCATGCCTGATGAGTTAAGAATATACTGCAGCTGCTGTATCCATGCCTGATGTGGCAGGGGTATTCTTCAGCTGTTGTATCAATGTCTGATTTGTCAGGGGTATACTTCAACTGCGATTTCCATGCCTGATGTGTCAGCGATATACTTCAGCTGCTGTATCCATGCCTGATTTTTCAAGGGTATACTTCAGCTACTGTATCCATGCCTGATGTGTCAGGGGTATGGTTTCGCTGCTGTGTCCATGTCTATTTTTCCAGGGGTATATTTCAGCTGCTGTATCCATGCCTGCTGTTTCAGGGATATACTTCAGCTGCTGTATCCATGCCTGATGTGTCAGAGGTATACTTCAGCTGCTGTATCCATGCCTGATTTTTTAGGGGGACACTTCAGCTGCTGCATCCATGCTTGATTTGTCAGGGGTATAGTTCAGCTGCTGTATCCATGCCTAATGTGTCAAGGATATACTTCAGCTGCTGTATCCATGCCTGATTTTTCAGGGATATATTTCAGCTGCTATATCCATGCCTGATTTGTCAGGGTTATTCTTCAGCTGCTGTATCCATGCTTGATCTGTCAGATGTATTCTTTAGCTGCTGTATCCATACCTGATTTGCCAGGAGTATTCTTCAGCTGCTGTATACATGCCTGATGTGTCAGGTGTATACTTCAGCTGCTGTATCCATGCCTGATTATTTAGGGGTACACTTCAGCTGTTGCATCCATGCCTGATTTGTCAGGGGTATATTTCAGCTGCTATATCCATGCCTGATGTGTCAGGGATATACTTCAGATGCTGTTTCCATGTCTGATTTTTCAGGGATATACTTCAGCTGCTATATCCATGCCTGACTTTTCAGGGGTATTCTGCAGCTGCTGTATTCATGCCTGATGTGTCAGGGGTATTCTTCAGCTGCTGTATACATGCCTGATTTTTCAGGGTTATACTTCAGCTGCTGTATCCATGCCTGATGCGTCAGTGGTATTCCTCAGCTGCTATATCCATGCCTGATGTGTCAAGGTTATTCCTTAGCTGCTGTATCCATGCCTGATGCGTCAGTGGTATTCCTCAGCTGCTATATCCATGCCTGATGTGTCAAGGTTATTCCTCAGCTGCTGTAACCATGCCTGATTTGTCATGGGTATTTTTCAGCTGCTGTATCCATGCCCGATTTGTCAGGGGTATTCTTCAGCTGCTGTATCCATGCCTGATTTTTCAGGGGTATTCTGCAGCTGTTGTATCCATGCCTGATGTTTCAGCTGCTGTGTCCATGCCTGATGTGTCAGGGGTATACCTCAGGTGCTGTTTCCATGCCTGATGTGTCAGGGATATACTTGAGCTGCTGTATCTATGCCTGATTTGTCAGAGATATACTTCAGCTGCTGTAACCATGCCAGATGTGTCAAGGATATACTGGAGCTGCTGTATTCATGCCTGATTTTTCAGTGGTATTCTTCAGCTGCTGTATCCATGTGTGATTTGTCAGGGGTATTATTCAGCTGCTGTATCCATGCCTGATTTGTCAGAACTACACTTCAGCTGCTGTATCCATGCCTGATTTGTCAGGGGTATACTCAGTGCCGGATTTAGGACAAATGAGGCACTGTGTCAGTTAAGCTATGAGGCCCCTTACTTGCGCCTTTAAGGAGGTAGACCCGGTAGTCCTACGCGGGCAGTCAGGCTTACATGCTGAGGAAATTTAGGAATAGTTTGAATATTACGCTATATTAGGTCAGACATGTACATTCCATCTACAACAAATTCGAAGCTATTATATATTAGCCAAAGCCCCAACCAACCCAACACTGTCTTTACACAGGTCACATGATGAAATAGTCAGACTTGATAAAAAGAGAACAGACAGGGCAGACATTACAGTCAACATCATGTAATTAAATCTAAGCATCATTTAACGCAGT
Organism: Bathymodiolus septemdierum; assembly: GCA_963383655.1. Classification (NCBI taxonomy): domain Eukaryota; kingdom Metazoa; phylum Mollusca; class Bivalvia; order Mytilida; family Modiolidae; genus Bathymodiolus; species Bathymodiolus septemdierum. The sequence continues at coordinate 44,699,829 of OY726528.1, read as the reverse complement.
GGTTCTCAACCTGTTTTCCCCATGGACCACTTTTATTCTTAATTGTTTTTGGTGGACCCCCATAACCATTTGAGGAAAAAGCTTATTTCATTTTTTACTAATAAATAAGTTTTGCGAATTGTATTATAGAAATAGTAAATGTATATGCTTTATTTGAAGAAAAAACAATTTATTGAATAATCTTTGTCAAAAGTTGAAATATGAACAAAATCTATAATTACAAGATAAACATATTTAACTAATATTTGTTGTATTTCGCCTTTTAGGTAATTGTTTCTTTGCTAAAAATCATTTGTTATCTGTTATCTAATCACTGTCGTCAAAGAGCTCCGGTGAAAATCTTTCGTCAGGTGCTGGTTATGTCAGCTCAGCGTGATTGACACACAGGTGACGACAAAAATGAGTATTATGATCATTTAGTATTATTGTACCTTGAAACCAGTTATAAGTCGATTATTATTGTTGTTTTGTACCTACATATGTTGCTGTGGTTAACTTCATCGATTACACAGATGGACATAAACAATGACAAATGCTAATAATGAATAATGACATCAAGTTTTAGGCTATAACGTCATAACTACAATCACGGGTCAAAAGTATTTCCGCACTAAGATATTTCCCTATATATTTCAAATAAAACCATTTATTTTCAAAACATTCTCTTGAAGTCATTTCTTATCTGATTTTGATTAATTTTTCAGCATTAAATGCAAAAATAAATATAGTTTCTTCTTCGTATAATTTTCTAATAATTTTATTTCTACTTTCCCCTAAGAATTGATTTAAATACAAAGTTTAATTTTTTCACCAAATCTTACTATATAATCATATAAAATTGTGACGTCAAGAATTTACATTTGTGTTTAAATCATAAATGCTTGTAAATAAAAGTTCGAAAAAATTACATGAAGATATTAGAATAAACACTAATAATTCCACTATTAAAAGTGAAAATTTCATGAAAATCGGCAAAGGAATGACTTCATGAGAATGTTATGAAAATAATTGGTTTTATATGAAATATATAGGGAAATATCTTAGTGCGGAAATACTTTTGAGTGTAGTTACTAATTGAATTTTTCTCTGAAAAAAATATATAAAAAAATGACAATATGACAATACCAAAATACCAATCATAAAGCCTGAAAATTTAATACATTATATAGAGTATTAGTCATCAAAACCTGCGAAAATCGTTTGTGTCTTCTTTAAAAAATACCGCTTTATATACATGCCAGAAGTTGACGAAACATTTTCAACCGGAGCTCTTTGACGACATAGTGGGCACCTTAAGCTTGCTTTGAGCCAATAACACCGATAAGTAACTGGTACCCTGAATACGTGTTAAGGGCGGAAAATAAAAGGGTTAAGGGTTAAGGGTGGAAAATTAAAGTGGAGTCAAGAGTAGGAAAAGGGGGAGGGTCAATAGTGTGGAAAAGAGGGAAGTTATGGGTTGAAGAAAAAGTAGAGAGTCAAGAATGTGAAAAAGGGAGAAGCGTGGATATGGAAGAAAATTGGTATGAGTTAAAGGTGGAAGAAAATGGGGAATGTTAAGAGTGTGAAAAAGGGGGACAGTTGATGAAAACAGAAATCTTGCAATTGGCCTGGCAATGCCATGAAAAGCTTTATCATACATGACAATGTTTTTTTTTTTACACGATTAACAGAATTTTTGAAAACAAGTTTGTTTTCATTTTCCTTTCAGAATCTATATGCATTGTATTTCGGTATAAAACAAAGTCTTATGATGCTATGACTAGTCTATCTATCGTTCTCTTCTCATGCCGCACTTACTCTTCAAACCAACTGAAACGAAGCACTCCGTCATTACTTTACACACACGGAAATAATATTGCATGTAATCTATGACATAAAACTACTTCAATAAGAACATGCGAAAAAATAGGGACGAATTGACAAAAGTACGAGTTGGTTACAAATGGGTACGAGTTGGTAAAGGTATGAGCTGAAATGATTAATATTTAGGGGAAGTAACACGTACTGTTGTTTTCTCAACGGATATTGCGAAACGGGATGATTAAGAAATAGATAAAAAAACACGGGCCTATTTGTGCATATCTATACTTTTTTAATGTATTAAATTTTGTGACGTGTTAAAAAACTGCCATATTATGCGCTTAAATGATAACCCAAGAATGTGTGCTTTCTATATTTCATACCCTCAATAATTTGAGACTTTATATACTAGCAGTAATGCGCCAGAATATTTGATTGGAAATCTTGTACTGAATTCTATTCCGATTAGGAACGTCCCGATTGCGAACATGTACGCATTTCTCTTCGGGACGTGCCAACAATATACTTGCACTTCCTGTTAAGAAAAATGACAGACATACTTGGTTTGTTCACTGGATTCTTTTTAATGTTGGTAAGCTTGTATCACCATTCAACACTTGGTATTAAGAAAGCACATACATGATATGCTTTTGCGCTTTGAATGTAAAGCATTAATATCGTTTTGTGACAATGATTTTCTAAAAATAAACAGGCAAATACGATCTGCCACGTCGGCACGTGTAATAACATTATAACTGAAATCATGCTGTTATTTGTCACAGGGGCTAGGTGCGTCCAAATATTTTTTTACTATATAATACAACAAGGGGAAGAACTCACTTGCTTGCATTTTTTTAAGTGGTCGTGTTAAATTGATCGTAACTTCGGAACGCTTAAGCCCTTAATATTTTCAAAAAATGATTTCACCAGTCGAAACCCAAGACCAAGTAATTTTCCTTTCCAAAGAGACCCCAATTGTTAGTGTAAGCCTCCAAACTGCTGGAAACAAGACAGTTCGGCACCAAGACATTTCAACACCCGTTGAAAAAGACAGTTCGGCACCAAGACATTTCAGCACCCGTTGAAAAAGACAGTTCGGCACCAAGACATTTCGGTACCGTTGAAAAAAAGTGTCAAATCAGCACCGCATTTGCTTTCGTGATTACCCTTTTAAAAATAAAATCAACGAAAATTAAAAAAAAAAATTCAATGATCATTTAATTGCAATCAAAACATAATTTATTTAAATATTCTTTAAAAGAAGCCATTATTAACTTAATTAAGATCAAAAGCAATGATCAAATGTTTACAGCTTGTGTTTGCATTGGTGATTGTTTGCTTTCGAGATGATCCAGCCTTAAACAAATGCGGCCTTAGTTGTTACGGCCTTGGTTAATGCGGCCTCAGCTAAGAATGATGTGTATCTATGGATATATACGATACATACGATAAAACGACACATTGTGATGATTTGTCTATCAGGTGCCATATAGCATATTTTTTTGTTTGTTTACACCATGACAGAAAAATATTACAAAATTAACGTATGTAGACGTAATTTTAATAAATAGATTATTAAAAATATAATAAAACAAAAGCAAAATATTCGAGCAAAAACGAATACCGAGAAGACATTAAACATTTGAACAAGGATTTGAATCACAATTTTTTTTTTTTTATAGTGATTTATTTTGCAAAAAAGTGGGGGCGTTTTGGTAAAAAGTATGGGCGAAATGATTTCCGTCATTATTACCAAAAATAGTTAAAATAATAACGATTTATTATGGGTTTTCATATTCAGTTACGAGTAAATCTTGTGAAATCTAGAAAACAGATATCAACACATCAGAATCAAGGCTATTGGAAGTTTTGTGCGTAAAATCAAAGAAAAAAACACAAGTGCCGAATTGTCCGGGTGCCGAATTGTCTTGGTGCCGAAATGTCTCACACAGGTGCCGAATTGTCCCAGTGCCGAAGTGTCTAGCATTCCGAACTGCTGAGGTACCCTACACAAAACAAAACCAAAACAAAACGGCGTGAAAATCGAAGTCGGACAAATGATGGGTTAATCACTTCACATCTGTACAGACTTTCCCTGGCGTAAACGAGTCATTTTGACTAGTTAAATACTTTCATCCATTCAAATTGCGTTCAAATTTCGTACCTTTCGCCAATTTATATGCCTTTTTAAGTCTGTTTTTTTAAAGAAATCCCCTTTCCATCCTTCCCAAACACCACAAACTTGAAAATATGAACGAGTTCTAACGGGCGTTTTGATTGGCTAAACAGATTTGACGACCTTCCCCTTTTCATCAAAAGTCATGTCGAGTCTAGAGATGTTCTGAAAAAGTTAACCCAGCATTTGTACGACTTCCAATTTTCGCGCCGTTTTGTTTTGGTTCGTGTAGTTTACCTCAGCAGTTCGGAGGCATACACTAACAATTGTGGTCTCTTTGGAAAGAAAAATTACTTGGTCATGCTGTATACAATAATATCTTTATGGACATCAAATTGTCATCCCACTTGGATACATTATACTGATTCAGAGCCAACCAGTCTTTGCTATTTCTCCTTAATGCTGCATACTTAACAGAGAAACAAAAAATACCAATTTTATAGTCTTTGGTCTGACCCAACCGGAACACGAACCCATGAGCACTCGCACGCTAACCTTTACGTCGCTGTCTAATTGTAGATATTGCTGTTTGTGATTGTAAGTTTAATGCAATCAATATGTGACACTTAAATAAAATAAATTTATTGTTTAAAAAAAAATCATTATTTTATTGTCTGTCCTGTAAAATCTAGTTCGGTCCTGTAATTCCTCACAGTTCACAGGACCGAATGTCCTGTGGATTCAAATTCCTATTTTCCTTGAATGTAAGATGTGTATTTGTGTTGTTTTATGTGTTGATGAAACATATTATTTTATATGTGTGAATACAGTGATGCAATAAAACTACACAAATATTACTCATTTTTTCTGTTAAAAGGGAGATAACTCTAGTTTAAATATAGATACATTTTGTATCTATTCAAAATGCAATTATCTCTGAATTGAATTACAGATAAATATGCCTCTAAAACCCCTCAACCAAATGAACTGAAACTTGGTACAGTGTAGGAACCATCTATGGAAGGTCCTCTATAAAGAGTGCTCATTTCGTTCCAATCCATTAACAAACATGGCCGCCACAGGCAATTCTTGTTTCTGATTGGTTGATTTCTAAAAAATCTTCTCCTCTGAAACCGCTTGGCCAAATGAATCAAAACTTGGTAGGAAGCATCCTTGGAAGGTCCTCTATAGAGATTGCTCATTTAGTTCTGATCCGTTAACAAACATGGCCACCACAGGTCATTCTTCTTTTTGATTGGTTGATTTCTAAAAAATCTTCTCCTCTGAAACCACTTTCCCAAATGAACTGAAATATGGTAGGAAGCATCTATGGAAGGTCCTCTATAAAGATTGGTCACTTTGTCCCAATCCGTTAACAAACATGGCCACCACAGGTCATTCTTGTTTCTGATTGGTTGAAATCTAAAAAATCTTCTCCTCTGAAACCGCTTGGCCAAATGAATCAAAACTTGGTAGGAAGCATCCTTGTAAGGTCCTCTATAAAGATTGCTTAGTTCCAATCCGTTAACAAACATGGCCGCCACAGGCCATTCTTTTTTCTGATTGGTTGATTTCTAAAAAAATCTTCTCTGAAACCATTTTCCCAAATGAACTGAAATTTGGTAGAAAGCATGTATGGAAGGTCCTCTATAAGGATTGCTCATTTCGTTCCGATTCGTTAACAAACATGGCCACCACAGGCAATTCTTGTTTCTGATTGGTGGATTACTAGAAATCTTCTCCTCTGAAACCACTTTACCAAATGAACCGAAACTTGGTAGGAAGCATCTATGGAAGGTCCTCTATAAAGAATGCTAATTTCATCCCGATCTGTTAACAAACATGGCTGCCATAGGCAATTCTTGTTTCTGGTTGGTTGATTTCTAAAAATCTTCTTCTCTGAAACTGTTTGGCCAAATGAACTGAAACTTGGTGGGAAGCACCTATTGAAGGCTCTGTATTAAGTTTCCTCAAAGCAGAATGAAAGGTGAGCGACACAGGCTCAGCCCACTGAGCCTCTAGTTCTATTTTAAGGGTACAGACACATGTGACTCCCTGTTGATATAATGACAAAATGTGTGTGCAGGATTAATATGGCGCCCTTTAATGACGTTGAAAAAATAGCTTGAAAGTTAGCGAGAACTATAGGCTAACCAGTATCTCTTCAGTTTTCATACGTACATGTATGCTGTTCTTTACACAATCATATGACATTTTAATACAAGGAAGACCAAGTTAGATTAGATTTCTCACTTTGTCTGTTCTGGAGTTATACCTTTTGATTTGCCAAAAACATACCTGTTTAATTTAGCTGGAAAAGGGAAGGAAAGGGTTATCTGTGTTCTATATACATATTCTTCCATTGTTTTTTGTATTTTAAGACAGTATTGTAATTGTCTCTTTTAGGCATATTTTGATACAGTAAAAAGTAGTTTGCTATCTATAGAAGAATGTAAATCTTTAGGATTTGCAGCCAGTTTAGTATGTACTCAATGTAAAGAATTGGACCAGTTTAACTTGTCACAGTTAACAGAATCTTGTAATAAATGTTGTCAGAATGCTGATAGCAATGGTGATGAATTAAAAGTAAGTACTGGCACATGTCAGATAATTTTATTTATACTGTACTAATATTTGTATACTATTTTGTAAAAGGAGTTTGAATATACCAAAGGGGCAATCAGAATCTGTAAACTGTAAATCAAAAAAGAACAGACAACTCGAAGGACAAACAACGATCTATTAAGCACATCACAGAAAACAAAAGATCAAGCAACAAAAACTTCACCAAAAACCGGTTGGGGGTGAACTCATTTGCTTCAGAAGGGACAGCATATGACACCCGTCATGTTAAGCCATCCATAAAAAATGGTTGGCTTGCTGTTATTCAACGGATCAACCAAAATCTGTCCCTCACGCATAAAGGAGTTGTTCCAATTTAATTTTTTTCATGAAATTCTTTTGGAATATACATGTATGACAATTTTTGTTTATTTTAGGGCAATAAAACTAATATTTGATTAAAAAATCCCAAATTTCTGGATCTTTTCTAGTACATGTATGAAAAATAAAACCCAACAAATAATGGGTTAAAAAAAATAATGAATAATTTGTTTTTCATGACAACAGTATCAACCATTATTTTTGTGATATCAATATGTAACATATATACGTGACTAAGATTTGGTAAAATCTACTTTTTTATGAAAAATCACAGATTTTGAGAAAATATTTAAAAAAATTCAACATTTATCAATAATTAGAACTGTTGAACTGTAGTAGTCTGTTGATAAGACTTTAAGTTGTTACAGTTTGATGATTAAAATGCTCAAAATGGTGTAAATGATCTTTTCGGATAAAAAAAGCTAAATTTTTGGAAAATGTATTTCAAACTGAACATTATGGTAGCATGTAAGACAACTTGGTGATATTGTTGACAGTCACTGTTTAAACTTTCTTTTCATAATTATTTATTAAATAAATGTGTTACTTTCTTCTTTTTGTCAGTGACAGATCTGTGGTTTTCTCTGGTACTACGGTTTTCTCCAACAATGAAACTGACCATCATGATATAACTGAAATATTGTTGGAAGTGGTGTTCAACACCATGACCTTCTTTCTTCTTACATTTGAGGACAAGACAAGGAGTGTCTTCTAAATTCACCATTCTTAGAACTGTCGGTACTTGACAGGAATCATTTTTGGACCAATTAACCAACATTTAGGAAGGAACTTCAAAGAGATGAATTATAATATTCATTTGGTAGCAAAATATAAATATTAAAAAACACAAGAATGAAATGATAAAAAGGCTATAAATACATTGATGAAGGAGGGTTAGGGTGTTTAACGCCACTTTCAACAATATTTCAGTTATATCCTTCAATATCATAGCGGTCAGTTTTATTGGTGGGGGAAACCGGAGTACCCGGAGAAAACCACCAATCTGCTGCAAGTCAGACAAACTATACTACCATTGATGAAGGAGAAGCAAAAAAAAAAAAAAAAAGTACCGGTGATTAGCAAAATGAAATACAATTTGATATTAATTTAACTTTTACTTCTACAACAAGGTATAAATGAATTATCAGCATAATAAACCGCATCGGTGGCGTAATGGTTAGCGTGCCCGCCTCGAGTACAGATCGGGTCAAACCAAAGACTATGAAATTGATATCTGTTGCTTCTTCGCTAAGCACGTAGCATTAAGGAGAAAGGGCAAAGACTGGTTGGCTCGGAATCAGAATAATGTGTCTGAGTGGAGCGACATGTTAACCTGCAGACTATTGTTTCAGTGAGCTAGCACTATAAAAATCCAACTCAGTGTGTTGGTCTTAAGTACAAAGAAGACTTCATCATCATCTCATTGAAAACTAACTTGTTCTCGCCATGGTATAGCTGAAAAATTGCTGAATTGGCATTAAACAATAATCACTCACTCACCCACTCAAAATAATACACTTTAAGAATTCCATTTGTGGCTATATACAGGTTTAAGCTATGAAGTAAGTAACTAATGTTATGCAAGAAAGATAACTCCATCATTTAGCCACAAACACCTAAAGTCATACCAAAAGTTAAATTTTCGATGTGGATGCACTCATAGACCAAATAATCTTTTAGGAAAAAACACTTCTTAGATTTAAAGGCAGACTGGTCACAGTAATTATTATTTTGGTTGAGATGTACACCCCATTAAAAAGTTGACAAAATCATGTAAATTTTACCAAATTTTGTTTATTTTTCATGATGGAACTTTTAAAATTTAAATAATATGAGTATATATCTTTTGTGTTTTTACTATTTTACAGGGCAATTTTCTTTTCATAAAAAATATTGGTTTGTTGTTCCCTGATGTATGCACATCTCCTCTTACATTTTAAATAGGAATTCCATAAAGCTTGCATGATTGTTTATTATGGAGAATTGCATATGATTGTGGCAGTATAATCAGATTGTACACAAATGTATTTAAAGGAATTTTTGCCCTTTATGTCTTAGATTTGTTATTTATTGTTTATATATGCAGCATCTCCTACATTTTAAATATGATTTAATATAAATTTATTATATTTTTCAGGTTTTTCCATTTGCAGAACTACATGTATGCGGATGAAAATTGGGGCGGTACCCACAAGTGCAAGGTACTGACTTTTAGCTCACCTGACCTGTTGCCATCACTTGACGTCCGTTGTCCGTCTGTCTGTTGTCCGTCGTATATGCTAAACTTTCACCTCTGAACCAAATTCAACCAAACTTGGCTAGGATGGTCATTGGGTGGTTCTCTTTTAAAATGATGTCTGACAGAACTGCCTTCCATTCAAAATTGCGACCGTTACTAAAAATAGAAATTAGTTTTATTGTCTTGCTGCTTTATTAGAAATCAATATGAGCTCAAGCTTTAGCTTTATCTACAAGGCAATGAGCAGTTTAACATATCTTGCATGCTTTTCTCTGAAAGTTTTCTTTCATCCCATTTATACTGATTATGCTTATTTTGAGAAAAAAATCACATTAACTATTTCTGCTCAGAAAATTTAGCTGAAATGTTCTTTAGTTCGGGTATATAATCTGCATGAATTTTTAACTTGTTCGTGTAGAGGACAAATGCGTGAATAAAGCTTAAAATTTGTCAAGAAAAATGTGTAATGCAATGAAAAAAGTAACAAATATTTCCGTTCTTTGTGGGCAACATTTAGTAAAAAAAAAAAGAATAACTATATCGTTTTTATTACTTTCTTTCAACAACCAACAATTTATTGTTTATCGTTATTGTTATCCTAATTACAATTAAATATGATCAGGAGAATCAAATTTTATACTGACAAATGTTTTCAACTTCAATTACTCGGTGGTAGCCTCATCACACATTAATCAGCACATGTTTACCTTGATCTGTTACCAAACTTTAAACAAACGTTAACATAAATATTTCCCGGGAACCAGTACTTCATAATTCACCAATTTTCAAAAACCTGATTATTTATTTGAAAAAACAAAGGATTAAAATAATATTTGCAATACTAAGCAATTTTTAGTAGGAGATAAACAAAAAGCAAAACTATTATAAATCTATTTTTATCACGTGCACAACTTACCTGTAAAAAAATGGTGGTTGTGCACAATAATGCATCGTGGCCTCATATGAAAGGTTTATTATGTATAGTTAACAGGTAGGGACTTTGTAAACATGTACTTTTGGGAGTGTGGGTTAAGGGAACATAAATATTGTCAGTAGATTCTGCAAATATCTTCTTCAAATGCTAGAGGGACTGTGGCAACAATCTCTGAATCAGCTGGACAAAACTGAAATAAAATGTAACACTTGATATATTTATTTTATAAATATAAATATAGAACAACAAAATAAAAACGTTCATACATATATAACAATGAAATTGTTCCAAAAGATTGGATATGCACTCGAACATCCGAGTCATTATTTTCAGAAATATCTGTTCCATCACATCCGACATCTTGGAAAAAAGTTTCTCAGAACCTATCTTAGTATAATCCGTACCCACATAAGATCCCTTTAAGGGCAAATATCTGTGGATAATACAAGGCTGCTTACGGTACTTTCAAAATTATGTATGACATCTCCATCCTCAATCCAAGAAGGCTGGCATTATCAGGGATTAAACTTAACTTTTTTCAGTTAGGCCCACCTGGTCTACTGATTGTTGAAACTTTGGGGCCCAACATGAAGTTTAGGGACCCACCTTTTTTGTCTGTATAATAGCGATTACCAACGATATGCATTAACTACATGATGATTGTGTGAACTGACTTCTATCCTCAGTTTTTAGCTCACCTGACCTGAAGGATCATGTGAGCTATTGCCATCACTTGGCGTCCGTCGTCGTCGTACGTCGTAAACTTTTTAAAAAATCTTCTCCTCTGAAAGTACTAAACCAATGGAAACCAATTTGGTCTGAATCATCACTAGGTTGTCTAGTTTCAAAATTGTGTCCGGTGATGCCGTGCACCAACCAACATGGCCGCTGTTACTAAAAATAGAACATATGGTAAAATTGCAGGTTTTGGGTAATAACTCAAAAACCGTTAATAATATCAAAAATCTGACATGGGATAAAAATGATCAGCACATCAAGATCTACGTACCCTGCAATTACGAAGTAAATCTGATTACCCATCTTGAAGTTGTTGCCCATTTTTCATCAAATTTGTAAAATGTTAATACTTTTCGTCTTATATTTCAAAAACTATAAGAGATGAAGGTTAAGTTTAAATTGCAAAAATGTGCAGCATGTCAAGATCTACACACCCTGCAACTTTGAAGTAAATCCCATTACCGATTTTGGAGTTATTTCCCTTTTTTCATCAAATTTGTAAAATTTTAATACTTTTCGTCTTATATTTCAAAAACTATCAGAGACAAAGGTTAAGTTTAAATGCAAAAATGTTCAGCATGTCAAGATCTACAAAAAATTTCCCACAGTTTTGACTTTCCCTTTGTAAGATTGTTCGGAGTTCGGTAATTTTGTTATTACCCTTAATTACATTAAAGGGGGAATCCCTGCCCAATTTTTTTTGTAGAAGGGGACTGCAATGACGAGGGCTACATTTGTTAATTTTTTTACCGAAGTTATCAAGTTTTATTGACTGATGTTGTTATTATACCCAGGTGAGCTATACAGGCTCCTGGGAGCCTCTAGTTTACAAAAAGTGTTCAAATTATTTATTTGTTTTGGATATATGTGTTGATGATTGATATCACCAAGGTTTGGGTGATGTCAGACAATAGCTTTTAATCTTACAATATTTTTATGTTCATTTGAATACAAATTTCAGTAATTTAATATCTTTAATTCTATAATATTCAATATATTAATTTATTAACAACATGATATATGAAATTGTCTCAGTCTCTTGTCATCATTATTTCCTTTACTAAATAATAACCAAAGTTGGAAGAAAGAGGTACACAATACTGAAAAATAACAATGGATACTTTCTGATTACATCTGGCGGTTGTGAACTGTTTTAAAGTAAAGCTATTTATGGCTGTTCCGTTTAATTTGCATCCCTGGGTACTGACAATAAATGGAAAAGCAAAAACTCTACTATTGACAGCTGTTCCATTATTTTACTCACGACGGCTATTCCTACTGGTTCTCTTCTCTGAGTTGACATTTGAAAGCATACCAAATACTTACGTAGGGTACCAACATGATTTGATTTTTGGTAGTTAGTGCCACTTTCAGCTATATCAGGGCGACCAGTTTTAGTGGTGGAAGAAGCCGGAGTACCAGGAGAGAACCACCGACCATGGGCAAGCAACTGGTAAACTTTATCACTTTCGGTTGCGAGTCGAGTGCACCTTTTTTAATAATTTACAAAGTCGGGTACAAACCCACGCTGTATTGGCGATAGGCTTGTATGAGTTGTTAGGTAATCCAACTACCTAACTCATTGAGCCACCCGAGCCCTCGGGTACCAAAATATCTATACCCCAATCAGAATAATACCTGGCACAATCAATGCATCTATATTTCTCACAACGCGAATTACTGATTATGTGACACATGTAAACGATCGCATGTCAGTAGACTTCCTAAAGTCTAAGCTTTTCAGTAGCCAGCTGGGTGAGAAATATTGGAATATTTGGTTGCCCAATGGAAATTTTACTGTCATTGGCAACCACTAATCTTAATCCCTGTTTACTATTAAATGGGGATAAAAAAGAGGTTTTTTATCTAAAACTTTGAAATCAAATTGAAACCATTGTGAGCGATTACAGGTTGCTATAGTTTAATTGATTTTCTATTAGCTCAACTGACCCAAAGGATCATGTAAGCTAGTGGTTAGCTTATCATGGATTATGATAGAAAATTGGTCAATTTTTCAAAATCAATCATCTCAAACTTTTAAAGAAAATACACAATTTGTCCGAATATGTTTTGTATTCAGAATGTACGTCTTCCAGATTTTTATAAGAGACAGTAAATTATACTTTTCAAAGTGTAAAACTGACATAGACTCATCAAGGTTGTGGAGACTAGCACGAGGGAAGCCAGTCAGACTCCAAATCTTTATGACCTCCCAGGAGCTAAAAAATGTGTTGTGTGGAAATATTTTAGATTCATTAAAGCAAAAGATGCAACTAATACCAACCTAGATGTGGCAAAGGTTATATATAAATGATGTCTGAAATCATACCTTACAAGGTAGAGCACCATTTTATTCAAATTTGGCTGTGGTTTAGGGCTTTTTGACATTGCAGGAGTAACACAATAAATTTTATATTGTTATACATGTATATTTATTTCAAATTTCCTTTCAATTATTTAATACCAGTGTGTACTTTGATATTGTAGCATTTGTGAAGAGCGACCGCCCAAAACAGTTTCCCGGCTTGACTGTGAGGTACGTGAGGGGAGCTGACCCAATAATCAAACTGTTGGACGAGAGCAAGAATGTAGTAGAAACATTAGGAATAGACAAGTGGAACACTGATTCCGTAGAAGCCTTTTTTGATGAGCGGTTGAAAAAGTAATGGAAAATTTCTTGGTTGTAGAGTTTTAGATGTGTAAATCTGAATGAAAGATGGTGCTGAATATTTTTTTGTGTTTTATGTTAATTATGGACACAAACTTCTCACATTATCAACTTCTTCAAGTTTTTAGCTTATTATTGTTATTTGGCTTTCCAATCTTTAGACTCTGAGCATACTTGACGAAGGTTATTCAAGAAATGTGTCTGCACACTTAAATAGTTAAAATGTTTTTAAGCTAAAAAAAAAATAGTTATCTTCGTTTTTAAGCTAAAAAATTCAATCAATCTGCCCTGGATATACATAAGCCATCTTATTCAATTTCTGCAATAAAAATTGAAATTGTACCTTTTTGCCGGGTCATTTTTAAAAGCAAAGACCCTTCAGAAAATTTTCGGGGATTTTTTTTCATAGACTATTTAGCATGATGCATAGATACTCTTAGACTCAGTTATTAAAACGCCAACAAAAGACAAAAAATCCTTTTACGCCGAGATTTGTTGTTATTTAATGCTCTGTCCTTCAATTTTATACGACTTCTGATTACCCTTTTGGTGTCTTCAAACTTTTCTTAATTTAAAAACATGTACATATGTATTTATGGCAATATTCTACCAAGGATGTAAATACGGTCATTGATTGATTCACAATCCTTCTCGGTTTGTTTTTAAATCAATCCCTCAGCCTCAGGTAACTGTGTATTTGACCTTTTAGTGACCGAGTTCAATGTGCACTATATAAAAATAGACACACCCGTACATAAATAAAGATACAGGTGATTATGAACTCGTGAGAGAAAAAATAACACCTATGTAAACCAATCGAAATGTTGGAATTAGATAATATGCAAAACAAGATGCGTGCTCATATATCCTATAAATAAAATGTATGCCATCCCTGACAACAAAAAAACGGTATCAAATGATCAACTGCACAAATAAATTTCAATGTGCATATTAAGATGACGAAGAATAAACGATTGCAGGTACAATCACGTGTAGTATTTATTATGAATGAACATTTCAATATTTACAATCCGTGATGGCCTCGTGAAGACACCGCGCTCTGTCCGTCATGTCTGTGTTGTTTCGCGGACCGTCCACGTATACACACAGACTTCTCGTTAATTCCGTGTTGCGATAATCCTTGAAAAGATGCGGACTTTGCGTTTTCACTCTGGGCTGTACTGTACATGTAAATGTACTGTATGTTCAATTTTGTTTAAATGAAGTCTGCCCATTTAAGGACCCTGGGCAGGAACAATTTATATATATATATATATAAACGTCTAAAATGCAGCACAACAACATCAAAAAAGATGTTAGAATATAACAAAAATAACTATAATTCTACGAAAAGACTATAATTATAATCAAATTGATGGATATTTCGCTTGACCGACAAGCTTCCTCAGCGTCTGTAATCTGATCTGATATACCAGGTATATACATATATATGTAGGTAAATATATTAATAACATTGATGAGGCATTTCAATAAAGGTTGCATTAAACATTGTTGGAAAGATTCAATTTTTTTTTTTTATTAAGGACCCACAGAAATATTACTATATTTTTTTGATGATCATAGTAGCACATGTTCCTTGATATGTATTAAAATACTCACTACTATTTTCTGGTCTGTCTGATTACAGAGGATAACTATATTTTCATTTAAAAAAAGATCAATGGTGAGCAGATACAGAGATATTTAGCCAGAGTTGAGGAATCATATTGAAGAGTTTAGAAATTCAATACCTATATTAATTTACAGTGTAAAACTCAAGCAAACAATTTGAAATTCTATCATATATTTCTCTGGATAGATATAGAATAATGATATTTCTGATTTCATCACATTGTTTCATTTAAAAGTGTATTTTTTAAGCAAACTTATTCTACAATGTTTGTGTTTACTTAGTACATTAAAATGAATATATGCATATTTTCATGTACATTTATTTTGATTAAGTTGATTTTTGTGTATACTTTGTTGACATCTAGTATGATTTTTGTGTATACTTTGTTGACATCTAGTATGATTTTTGTGTATACTTTGTTGACATCTAGATGATTTTTGTGTATACTTTGTTGACATCTAATATGATTTTTGTGTATTCTTTGTTGACATCTAATATGATTTTTGTGTATACTTTGTTGACATCTAGTATGATTTTTGTGTATAATTTGTTGACTTCTAGTATGATTTTTGTGTATACTTTGTTGACATCTAATATGAAGGTTAGACAGCAAAGCTTTATGGTATGTCTGACTGGATGGATTTAAGATGTTTCACAATATATATGAGAAGCGTTCATCTACATCTGTGTAGTATAAAACTCAGATTCAACAATAAATTATTTTTGTACATATCAGAGTTTTTGTTATGCGAAGAAAACTTGGTGGTCATGTTATGATTCGGCCCAGACGTCATCCTCGCCCGTCGGTAGACAGAATGGTTTCTGCATGATAATTTACGCTGTCGTTGACGGATCCTTCTGAATTTTGAACACAATGATCCTTGGCACTGAGTACAGATTTGTATTAATTTTGGGTATTGTGACATACCTGTTTCCAAACAAGAGGCCCTAAGATACAAAAATAGATGTTTCTGTTATTTGTACGAGGAGAGCTTATTTTTCATCTGATTTTGATGGTGGTTTTTTGTCATTAATTCCATTGGAAAATCACTTTCAGAAAAGTACATAGCATTAACTATTGCCATTTTTGACATAAAAGGGTCCCAAAAGTGAAAAATTACAAATTTTGATTTTTAAGCTCACCTTGCTGTTGTCTGTTAACTTTTCACGTTTAATTTTCTCCCCTGAAACAGCTGAGCCAAATGGACCAATACTCAGTAGGAAGTATCTATGGGGGGGTCCTCTATAAAGATTGCTCTTTTCGTCCCGATCCGTTAACGAACATGGCTGCCATAGGCAATTCATGTTTCTGGTTTGTGAATTTCTAAAAAAAATCTTGTCCTCTGAAACCGCTTAGCCAAGTGAACTGAAACTTGGTAGGAAGCATCTATTCTATAAATATTGCTCATTTTGAAAGCTGAAAAAGTTGACTAATACAATCAGCACGTCTGTATACACAGGTCTATAAATAGGAAGTGACTCCACCAGAATACCCCCACTCATTTTACATGTTGAGTATTTTATATGATTGTCACAATGACATGCTAGTTATTTTTGGGAGGTGAAAAATCACACAACAAATAAATAATGACTATTTTCCCATGTAAGGACTAAAATGGGCAAAAAGAACCCATACTAGATACCGGACAAAACAAATAAGTCAAAAAGGAGCACCAACATCCACAAAATTTGATTGTTTAAAAATCCATCATGTGCATGTTCATATCATGATATCACACTTGGTCGTCATTCCTATCCATCAAAATATAAATCACTACTTGTTTTACAGGATACATGGTGCTCAAAATATAAATCACTACTTGTTTTACAGGATACATGGTGCTCAAAAGATAAATCACTACTTTTTTTACAGGATACATGGCGCTCAAAAGATAAATCACTACTTGTTTTACAGGATACATGGTGCTCAAAATATAAATCACTACTTGTTTTACAGGATACATGGTGCTCAAAATATGAATCACTGCTTGTTTTCCAGGATACATGGCACTCAAAATATAAATCACTACTTGTTTTACAGGATACATGGTGCTCAAAATATAAATCACTACTTGTTTTACAGGATACATGGTGCTCAAAATATAAATCACTACTTGTTTTACAGGATACATGGTGCTTAAAAGATAAATCATTACTTGTTTTACAGGATACATGGTGCTCAAAATATAAATCACTACTTGTTTTACAGGATACATGGTGCTCAAAAGATAAATCACTACTTGTTTTACAGGATACATGGTGCTGAAAATATAAATCACTACTTGTTTTACAGGATACATGGTGCTCAAAAGATAAATCACTACTTGTTTTACAGGATACATGGTGCTCAAAAGATAAATCACTACTTGTTTTACAGGATACATGGTGCTGAAAATATAAATCACTACTTGTTTTACACGATACATGGTGCTCAAAAGATAAATCACTACTTGTTTTACACGATACATGGTGCTTAAAAGATAAATCACTACTTGTTTTACAGGATACATGGTGCTCAAAATATAAATCACTACTTGTTTTACAGGATACATGGTGCTCAAAAGATAAATCACTACTTGTTTTACAGGATACATGGTGCTGAAAATATAAATCACTACTTGTTTTACAGGATACATGGTGCTCAAAATATAAATCACTACTTGTTTTACAGGATACATGGTGCTCAAAATATAAATCACTACTTGTTTTACAGGATACATGGTGCTCAAAATATAAATCACTACTTGTTTTACAGGATACATGGTGCTCAAAAGATAAATCACTACTTGTTTTACAGGATACATGGTGCTCAAAAGATAAATCACTACTTGTTTTACAGGATACATGGTGCTCAAAATATAAATCACTACTTGTTTTACAGGATACATGGTGCTCAAAAGATAAATCACTACTTGTTTTACAGGATACATGGTGCTCAAAATATAAATCACTACTTGTTTTACAGGATACATGGTGCTCAAAAGATAAATCACTACCTGTTTTACAGGATACATGGTGCTCAAAAGATAAATCACTACTTGTTTTACAGGATACATGGTGCTCAAAAGATAAATCACTACTTGTTTTACAGGATACATGGTGCTCAAAATATAAATCACTACTTGTTTTACAGGATACATGGTGCTCAAAATATAAATCACTACTTGTTTTACAGGATACATGGTGCTGAAAAGATAAATCACTACTTGTTTTACACGATACATGGTGCTCAAAATATAAATCACTACTTGTTTTACAGGATACATGGTGCTCAAAAGATAAATCACTACTTGTTTTACACGATACATGGTGCTCAAAATATAAATCACTACTTGTTTTACAGGATACATGGTGCTCAAAAGATAAATCACTACTTGTTTTACAGGATACATGGTGCTCAAAAGATAAATCACTACTTGTTTTACAGGATACATGGTGCTCAAAAGATAAATCACTACTTGTTTTACAGGATACATGGTGCTCAAAATATAAATCACTACTTGTTTTACAGGATACATGGTGCTCAAAATATAAATCACTACTTGTTTTACAGGATATATGGTGCTCAAAATATAAATCACTACTTGTTTTACAGGATACATGGTGCTCAAAATATAAATCACTACTTGTTTTACAGGATATATGGTGCTCAAAAGATAAATCACTACTTGTTTTACAGGATACATGGTGCTCAAAATATAAATCACTACTTGTTTTACAGGATACATGGTGCTCAAAATATAAATCACTACTTGTTTTACAGGATATATGGTGCTCAAAAGATAAATCACTACTTGTTTTACAGGATACATGGTGCTCAAAAGATAAATCACTACTTGTTTTACAGGATACATGGTGCTCAAAATATGAATCACTGCTTGTTTTCCAGGATACATGGCACTCAAAATATAAATCACTACTTGTTTTACAGGATACATGGTGCTCAAAATATAAATCACTACTTGTTTTACAGGATACATGGTGCTCAAAATATAAATCACTACTTGTTTTACAGGATACATGGTGCTTAAAAGATAAATCATTACTTGTTTTACAGGATACATGGTGCTCAAAATATAAATCACTACTTGTTTTACAGGATACATGGTGCTCAAAAGATAAATCACTACTTGTTTTACAGGATACATGGTGCTGAAAATATAAATCACTACTTGTTTTACAGGATACATGGTGCTCAAAAGATAAATCACTACTTGTTTTACAGGATACATGGTGCTCAAAAGATAAATCACTACTTGTTTTACAGGATACATGGTGCTGAAAATATAAATCACTACTTGTTTTACACGATACATGGTGCTCAAAAGATAAATCACTACTTGTTTTACACGATACATGGTGCTTAAAAGATAAATCACTACTTGTTTTACAGGATACATGGTGCTCAAAATATAAATCACTACTTGTTTTACAGGATACATGGTGCTCAAAAGATAAATCACTACTTGTTTTACAGGATACATGGTGCTGAAAATATAAATCACTACTTGTTTTACAGGATACATGGTGCTCAAAATATAAATCACTACTTGTTTTACAGGATACATGGTGCTCAAAATATAAATCACTACTTGTTTTACAGGATACATGGTGCTCAAAATATAAATCACTACTTGTTTTACAGGATACATGGTGCTCAAAAGATAAATCACTACTTGTTTTACAGGATACATGGTGCTCAAAAGATAAATCACTACTTGTTTTACAGGATACATGGTGCTCAAAATATAAATCACTACTTGTTTTACAGGATACATGGTGCTCAAAAGATAAATCACTACTTGTTTTACAGGATACATGGTGCTCAAAATATAAATCACTACTTGTTTTACAGGATACATGGTGCTCAAAAGATAAATCACTACCTGTTTTACAGGATACATGGTGCTCAAAAGATAAATCACTACTTGTTTTACAGGATACATGGTGCTCAAAAGATAAATCACTACTTGTTTTACAGGATACATGGTGCTCAAAATATAAATCACTACTTGTTTTACAGGATACATGGTGCTCAAAATATAAATCACTACTTGTTTTACAGGATACATGGTGCTGAAAAGATAAATCACTACTTGTTTTACACGATACATGGTGCTCAAAATATAAATCACTACTTGTTTTACAGGATACATGGTGCTCAAAAGATAAATCACTACTTGTTTTACACGATACATGGTGCTCAAAATATAAATCACTACTTGTTTTACAGGATACATGGTGCTCAAAAGATAAATCACTACTTGTTTTACAGGATACATGGTGCTCAAAAGATAAATCACTACTTGTTTTACAGGATACATGGTGCTCAAAAGATAAATCACTACTTGTTTTACAGGATACATGGTGCTCAAAATATAAATCACTACTTGTTTTACAGGATACATGGTGCTCAAAATATAAATCACTACTTGTTTTACAGGATATATGGTGCTCAAAATATAAATCACTACTTGTTTTACAGGATACATGGTGCTCAAAATATAAATCACTACTTGTTTTACAGGATATATGGTGCTCAAAAGATAAATCACTACTTGTTTTACAGGATACATGGTGCTCAAAATATAAATCACTACTTGTTTTACAGGATACATGGTGCTCAAAATATAAATCACTACTTGTTTTACAGGATATATGGTGCTCAAAAGATAAATCACTACTTGTTTTACAGGATACATGGTGCTCAAAAGATAAATCACTACTTGTTTTACAGGATACATGGTGCTCAAAAGATAAATCACTACTTGTTTTACAGGATACATGGTGCTCAAAAGATAAATCACTACTTGTTTTACAGGATACATGGTGCTCAAAAGATAAATCACTACTTGTTTTACAGGATACATGGTGCTCAAAATATAAATCACTACTTGTTTTACAGGATACATGGTGCTCAAAAGATAAATCACTACTTGTTTTACAGGATACATGGTGCTCAAAAGATAAATCACTACTTGTTTTACAGGATACATGGTGCTCAAAAGATAAATCACTACTTGTTTTACAGGATACATGGTGCTCAAAAGATAAATCACTACTTGTTTTACAGGATACATGGTGCTCAAAAGATAAATCACTACTTGTTTTACAGGATACATGGTGCTCAAAAGATAAATCACTACTTGTTTTACAGGATACATGGTGCTCAAAAGATAAATCACTACTTGTTTTACAGGATACATGGTGCTCAAAAGATAAATCACTACTTGTTTTACAGGATACATGGTGCTCAAAAGATAAATCACTACTTGTTTTACAGGATACATGGTGCTCAAAAGATAAATCACTACTTGTTTTACAGGATACATGGTGCTCAAAATATAAATCACTACTTGTTTTACAGGATACATGGTGCTCAAAATATAAATCACTACTTGTTTTACAGGATACATGGTGCTCAAAAGATAAATCACTACTTGTTTTACAGGATACATGGTGCTCAAAAGATAAATCACTACTTGTTTTACAGGATACATGGTGCTCAAAAGATAAATCACTACTTGTTTTACAGGATACATGGTGCTGAAAAGATAAATCACTACTTGTTTTACAGGATACATTGTGCTCAAAAGATAAATAACTACTTGTTTTACAGGATACATGGTGCTCAAAAGATAAATCACTATTTGTTTTACAGGATACATGGTGCTCAAAAGATAAATCACTACTTGTTTTACAGGATACATGGTGCTCAAAAGATAAATCACTACTTGTTTTACAGGATACATGGTGCTCAAAAGATAAATCACTACTTGTTTTACAGGATACATGGTGCTCAAAAGATAAATCACTACTTGTTTTACAGGATACATGGTGCTGAAAATATAAATCACTACTTGTTTTACAGGATACATGGTGCTCAAAATATAAATCACCACTTGTTTTACAGGATACATGGTGTTCAAAAGATAAATCACTACTTGTTTTACAGGATACATGGTGCTCAAAAGATAAATCACTACTTGTTTTACAGGATACATGGTGCTCAAAAGATAAATCACTACTTGTTTTACAGGATACATGGTGCTCAAAAGATAAATCACTACTTGTTTTACAGGATACATGGTGCTCAAAATATAAATCACTACTTGTTTTACAGGATACATGGTGCTCAAAATATAAATCACTACTTGTTTTACAGGATATATGGTGCTCAAAAGATAAATCACTACTTGTTTTACAGGATACATGGTGCTCAAAATATAAATCACTACTTGTTTTACAGGATACATGGTGCTCAAAAGATAAATCACTACTTGTTTTACAGGATACATGGTGCTGAAAATATAAATCACTACTTGTTTTACAGGATACATGGTGCTCAAAATATAAATCACTACTTGTTTTACAGGATACATGGTGCTCAAAACATAAATCACTACTTGTTTTACAGGATACATGGTGCTCAAAATATAAATCACTACTTGTTTTACAGGATACATGGTGCTCAAAATATAAATCACTACTTGTTTTACAGGATACATGGTGCTCAAAATATAAATCACTACTTGTTTTACAGGATACATGGTGCTCAAAATATAAATCACTATTTGTTTTACAGGATACATTGTGCTCAAAAGATAAATCACTACTTGTTTTACAGGATACATGGTGCTCAAAAGATAAATCACTACTTGTTTTACAGGATACATGGTGCTCAAAAGATAAATCACTACTTGTTTTACAGGATACATGGTGCTCAAAAGATAAATCACTACTTGTTTTACAGGATGCATGGTGCTCAAAATATAAATCACTACTTGTTTTACAGGATACATGGTGCTCAAAATATAAATCACTACTTGTTTTACAGGATACATGGTGCTCAAAAGATAAATCACTACTTGTTTTACAGGATACATGGTGCTCAAAAGATAAATCACTACTTGTTTTACAGGATACATGGTGCTCAAAATATAAATCACTACTTATTTTACAGGATACATGGTGCTCAAAAGATAAATCACTATTTGTTTTACAGGATACATGGTGCTCAAAATATAAATCACTACTTGTTTTACAGGATACATGGTGCTCAAAAGATAAATCACTACTTGTTTTACAGGATACATGGTGCTCAAAAGATAAATAACTATTTGTTTTACAGGATACATGGTGCTCAATAGATAAATCACTACTTGTTTTACAGGATACATGGTGCTCAAAATATAAATCACTACTTGTTTTACAGGATACATGGTGCTCAAAATATAAATCACTACAGTGGAACTTGGATGGCTTAAACTCGAAACAACTATCAAAATGTGTTCGAATTATCGGCAAAGATTTGTAATTTCAGAGAGAAAAAACTATTTAAAAAAAGTAGAGTGGATCAATAGGTTGGGAGTACATTTTTGGAGTGGTGAGGGCAAGTTTTCGGACTGGACCGAAAAAAAGAGTTTTACGACTTCAAACTATACCCTTATATAACAATTTTCTTCTTTTTTTTTTGCTTCCATGTTAAAATTGCGGCATTTTCTTTAATTTTGGTTTTAAAAAGTGGGGGCAAAAAATGCCCCTGATCTTGAATAGCTTTTAGTAAGTAATAAATTTCATCTAAAATTGTTATCCATTTGATGTCCAATTTAATTTCCAAGAAATATGTGGAAAAAACAGGTGTAGGGACTATAAGACATGCCCAGCGAAGAACATATAGACTTAAAGATAATTTTATATTAAGGAAAATACATTATATTTGTTTGAAAACTAAGCACCCCATATACAAAAAACATATTCCGATTCTTGGGGTATCTTGTTTCTGCGGCATATATCTGAGCAGAGGTGGTTTTCTATGGATACTCTGGTTTCCTCCTCCAATAAAACTGACCGCCACGATATCACTGAAATATTGTTGAAAGTGACGTTGAGCACCATTATACCAACCAAACCCTTCAATACCCAGACAACACTTTTTGCTGGGTTATATTCTCCACGAGACCCTCCCAATTATTAAAATAAAATAGCACTGGCGTAGTCACCTTGGATGTACATTCCACTTCATCATGTAATCTGTTGTCAGTGTGACAAGAATAAAACATAAATGTAAATATCAGCAAAATGAGCACTATTTAAAGGGGGATACATTTCATGCGAAATAAAGAAACATCATTATTAAATATAAAAACTACTTAATTATGGCTAATCATGTGATTAGCTTAATCACAAGTTCAACAACGACCCCAGTTTCTTAATATATTTACACATGCATATATGTTAATTAAACAATATTTTATTCCACATATCGTCACTGTTTCACCACAGCATTTTAAGGAGTGAATCCAGCCAGTACTATTTTCAGGTGACCAATGATATTAGAATAAAGATAAATGTGGACTCGATTTAATGCCATGCAATATTGAAGACAAGAGTTTTTAAGGTGGGAAAAAAGGAGGGGGTGGAGGGAAGGGGTAATACAATGTAATACCAAGTATTTATTATATTATTAAAATAATCTGATAGCATTCCCAGAATACAGGTTTCTGGTGTTCCATTAATTGTTATACCACATTTGGTTTTTAAACATTGTGCAAACTGAAGCCATAAGAGGTGAACATGTGTACAAAAATAAAATAAAATGTGTGTCGTGGTTTCCTTGCTTTCAAAACAAAACGTGTACATTTCTGTTTCTGATAATTTACTTTCATTAATATGCAAAAATCTCAGATTAATTTTATACTGAAACACCTGAAGTCTTGCATTAGATAATGTTTCAAAAGGTATTGAGTACACAATTGTCCAGTATGATGATCTTGTGATATTGTTTTCCCTAAATTTTGTTGCAATTTTTCTTGCGACTTTTTTGGTTTTTCAGGAACAGATTAAATATTATGAGAAATTAGATTTGATTCCTTGTATCTGTGTACCCCCAAACAATCAATTTTTCTTAAGAATAAATGGAAAGCAATTTTGCTCATACATGTACTTCAGTATTAAATAGTGTGATATATATTGAATACATAAGACTTTTTGTCTGTACCATATTTTAGTTACTGTATTTAAAAAAAATAGATATATAATCTTTTTGTAAGATAAAATAATACTGTCCTTAAATATATTT
Source organism: Bathymodiolus septemdierum (assembly GCA_963383655.1). Taxonomy (NCBI): domain Eukaryota; kingdom Metazoa; phylum Mollusca; class Bivalvia; order Mytilida; family Modiolidae; genus Bathymodiolus; species Bathymodiolus septemdierum. The sequence continues at coordinate 44,674,677 of OY726528.1, read as the reverse complement.
CTACTTTAATTTTTATATGCACTTGATATATATGTTGCTGTACTGATTTGTTTCTGAAAGATTTATTTACACAAAATACTGGGAAATACTTACTGTTGAACACTGTGGGAAGATTTATTAACACACAATAACTGGGAAATACTTGTTGAACACTCTTAGAATATTTATTTACACAAAATACTGAGAAATATTTATGTTGAACACTGATGGCAGATTTATTTATACAAAATACTGTGGAATACTTTATGTTGAACACTGTGGGAAGATGTATTTACACAAAATACTGGGAAATATTTTCTGTTGAACACTGGGAATATTTATTTACACAAAATACTGGGAAATACTTTATGTTGAACACTGTTGGAAGAATTATTTACACAACACACTGGGGAATACTTTATGTTGAACACTGGGAATATTTATTTGCACACAATACTGGGAAATACTTTATGTTGAATACTGTGGGAAGATTTATTTACTCAAAATACTGGGAAATACTCTGTTGAATACTGTGGGAAGATTTATTTACACAAAATACTGTGATATACTTTATGTTGAATACTGGGAAGATTTATTTACTCAAAATACTGGGAAATACTTTATGTTGAATACTGTGGGAAGATTTATTTACTCAAAATACTGGGAAATACTCTGTTGAATACTGTGGGAAGATTTATTTACACAAAATACTGTGATATACTTTATGTTGAATACTGGGAAGATTTATTTACTCAAAATACTGGGAAATACTTTATGTTGAATACTGTGGGAAGATTTATTTTCACAAAATACTGGAAAATACTTTATGTTGAATAATGTGGGAATATTTATTTACACCAAAATACTGGTAAATACTTTATGTTGAATACTATGGGAAGATTTATTTACACAAAATACAGGGAAATACTTTATGTTGAACACGGGGAATATTTATTTACACAAAATACTGGGAAATACTTTATGTTGAACACTGTTGGAAGAATTATTTACACAACACACTGGGGAATACTTTATGTTGAACACTGTGGGAAGATTTATTTACACACAATAACTGGGAAATACTTGTTGAACACTATTAGAATATTTATTTACACAAAATACTGAGAAATATTTATGTTGAACACTGATGGCAGATTTATTTATACAAAATACTGTGGAATACTTTATGTTGAACACTGTGGGAAGATGTATTTACACAAAATACTGCGAAATATTTTCTGTTGAACACTTGGAAGATTTATTTACACAAAATAACTGGAAAATACTTTATGTTGAGCACTGGGGAATACATGTTGAACACTGGTAAGATTTATAAATATATATAAATATCTTTTCCTTCCAAAATTCTACAGTAATTTTCAAATTCGAAATTTTCTTTAAATATTCTATAATTCAATGCGTTTGGTGAGTGTTCAATTAGGGAGTACCAGCCCTGTTTACATTGATCATGCAGGCGTAACTTGATACTCGAAATTAGCCAATTAAAATTTGGAATATCTTGATTTATCCAAATACTAGAGTAGCCTGTTTCATCGGAAATTTCTTTTAAGTATTTAATCCAGACGAAGTGAACATTTTCTTCCATAGATAGAGTGCATAAAAGTTTATATGATAAGTACGAGAGTTTTGTTTCTTTCCCCAATAAAAGTATGGGCCAAAATGACACCATCCTTATTTTAATATTAATTTCGATATGAAATCGCCCCAGTTCCCCATAAATCATATACTTTGGTGTCAATGATTTTAATTTCAATAGTAATTTACAAAATCGTAATTGTATTTTTTCCAGAATATCAATATTTTTACTAAATCCCCAAATGTCCGACCCATAAAGAAGTATAGGTTTAATCATTTTATCAACTATTTCGACAGATAAGATAAGAGTGCGTCCTCTTTTTAAATATCATACACAGCCTGTTGTGTCCATAGCCGATTGTCCTGCTCCCACAGACTTAAAATAATTGCAAGGTAGAAATATACGATCACGGCCACCGCTGTTATATTGTCAGTTTTATTGGTGGAAAAAACCAGCGACCTGCCGCAAGTCACAGACAAACTTTATCACATTATGATGTATCGAGTACACCTCACCATGAGCGGGATTCGAACCCACAATTTTATTGGTGATAGACACTGACTGCATAGGTAGTTGTAGATTCAAAACCATTAAAATTAGATCATGACCACCACAGCCAAAGAGTATCACCTGCCCGGGTGTCAGTGTTTTGGCACTGGGATGGTTTATCAGATATATTCATCATTGAAATTCAGTTCCTAAATAATATTATAAATTATCATTAAAATTAATGTCCTTCTCTATCAGACATAAGTGTCCATAGCCGATTGTCCTGTTCCAAAAGACCTTTAAATAATTGTAAAGTAGATCTATACGATCACGGCCACGGCGGTCATACGAGTGTTGGGTGATATTAAATAGGCAAATGTTTTACTAGTCCGAGATTCCTCTGTCGTCCGACGACATTATATATTATTGCTAGAGCCGTCGAACGTCAGAGCGCAATATATACGGAAAACAGCGGATTTGCTTCTCCAACTCTGGGTCAGCACATTTCCACGTTTCGTGGCTATCGGATTTTATTTTCTATCAGAAACCCTTATATAAATCGCTTCACCAATCATTTTTCTATTCATTCATAACCATCTTACCCTCAGAAAGTGGTGTTACACTCCATTACAGCACGATTTTGCCTTAGATCCTATGATTTCGACATTTGTCTTCCATTTTTCAAACATTTGTCACGTGACTACGAGAAAACTACAATTACCGCAATGTATCGTGGGAGATGATTTGCATATAAACAAACAAACAAATATTTGTATTGCCAATCATAGGTGCCTGTTAAGGCAGAACAATTAACATAAAATTTAATACAGTTGATTATATTGATTGGTAATGATTTTAACAGCAAATTTAGTGAATTACAGATAACCATAAGAAAAAAAAATGTAGTACCTTGTCCAAAAACAAAAAGGGGGAACGTAACACATGCTCTTTCCGAAGCTCGTTGGTAACACTCTGCCATTGAATCTTTTCTTTCCAACACATTCTGTATTATTTCCTTCTGCTCTGCTTTGATCTGTAGATGGACTGTTTGTCCTGCAGAATACGCTTAAATGTATGGTCTTCCATGTGATTTGAATGTTGTTTACGTATGCAAATAATGCTCCAAATAATTTGGCACGCTGCATTAATTAGCTCCCATCATGCAATGCGTTGCTGTCATCATTCAGTTAGTATCGCGAGATCACGTGTGTAGATTCGAAAATGGAAGTCAAATGGCGGAATAATAGGATCTAAGGCAAAATCGTGCTGTAATGGAGTGTAACACCACTTACTGAGGGTAAGATGGTTATGAATGAATAGAAAAATGATTGGTGAAGCGATTTATATAAGGGTTTCTGATAGTTAATAAAATCCGATAACCACGAAACGTGGAAATGTGCCGACCCAGAGCTGGAGAGGCAAACCCGTTGTAATCCGTATATATTACCCTCTGACGTTGAACGGCTACAGCAACTCTATAAAAGCCGTTAAACGACAGAGGAATCTCGGACTAGTGTTTTACATGTCAATGGACGGTTTGGTTTTGGTTTTATGGTGTTTAGCGCCACTTTCAACAATATTTCAGTTATATCGTGGCGGTCAGTTTTATTAGTGGAGGAAACCAGCCACTAATGTATCTCTGTTTTTAGTATTATCACTGGTTCGATACCTCTGCTGGTGGACTATTAGTCCCAGTGGGTATCACCCACACAGTAGTCAGTGTTTCGGTACTGTCATGATTTATTAGATATATCTATTCATTGGAATTTCTTAGATAATGTAATCGTGATTAAAAGTGAAATTATCTTCTACAAACAAATGAAACCTTAGCCCAATTTAGTTATACTGTGTGGTTCCTTTGGCGTTGTTGCTACCATTGTGTACTAAATTAGATATCTACGATTTTATTACTGGACTGACGATATATTATCCCGATCACATGGGAACAGCTCCAGTCTATAATGTAGTCAGTGTTGGTTATCTTTAGTTTTCTGTAGTTTTTTTCATGTTGTTTATTGTTTGTCTCTTACTTTTTTTCTGTAGTTTTTTTCTTTATTTTTAAAAACAAAAATACCATAGATTCTTGAATATCAAGAACGGTAACTCGAAAAGTGTATTGTGCACATTGACAGGTAAATATTTTGGCGTACATTATTTAATCATCTTATTAATCGCTATCAATTGTTGATAATATGGATTAGGCACAGCCTACAGGCGAGCATCACATCTACACATAGACATGTACATGTACAAATAGTAGTTTGGGTTCTTTTCTTCATTATTCTTGATTATTTTTCTTTGTTCTTCAATTCGACTTGCCCAGTTAATTCTATTGCAAAGGAGATTTTTTGGGCCGAGATATATCGGGGACGACTTTTTTTTTTAGGGCTGGTCGTTCTTTAGGGGCGAAACAAGAAGGTCTAACAATTGTCCATTTTTTAAATAAATTAATCGTTTCATGTACAGAAGCTGTACGGTTTTCTTTCTAAATTTTTGGGGGTTATTTTTAAACTGGATAGTTATTTTTTATTCAAATTAAAAGGCTATTTCCTGTACATCACTCCGATTGTCCATTCTATGCTGAAACTTAGAATCCATTTCCGGTTGGTATTGATCGTATATACAAAATGTATTGATGCATCTCCTTACACACATGTTGCTGTTTAGCTCGCATCTTGCAATGCTCGCTATAATTATTTAACTAGCATAATACTAGTCTTTCCAGGTCAAAGAAAAATTAGATTTGATTATTCAGTTGTTTAGTAACGAAAATAAAAATGAATCAAATTTGACTTTCGTTTTACGTAGCCTCAGTGTTAATATCACAAAATGTAAAGTGTGGAATAAAAATAAATACTCCGGGGATCATTCTCTATCCAGAGTTGTCGTTCCTGTTACGCTACACTCCATCTCTGTCAACGTCCATTTTACAAGATTTTTGGGTTCCGGTCATGCCAACCTGTTATCCAAATACCGGACTCATCCTACAGAAAATATTTGGAGGGAAACTAGTGTCGAGGGAAAGTATAAGGAAGCCAATGATGGGGAGTACTGGGGGTGCACTGCTGGTGTAGGGCACGGGAATATGGGATCTAGGGATTATGAGGAGTGTAATATACCGGAGATTGACACATCAGATTCTCCGGATATCACAAGAAGGAAGAGAAGGGGGATTAATGTCAGGACAGAGGTTGAAGTTAGTGTGGGGAGGGAAAGTCGGAACCAAAGACACTCAAGAGACATGGGAATGGAACAGGAAAGTGGGCACCGCAGAGATTACAAGGGATACAGTACTCAAATGAATAGGGAAACAGGCGGTGGCAGTGGGACAGAAGTGGAAAATTGGGACCAGTTTAAGAGAACAGAGATTAGAGGAGTGAGGTCAGAGTTAAAGGGGCTTATTTCAGACTCAGCCAAATTTTTGGTGATTATGAATAAGGAATTTAAGAATACACCCGATAGTGTCAAGGAGCCCCACCCAAAGAAGAGGGGTAATACAGGCAGGTAACAGTTTATGAGAAGGATGCAAGCCCTAAGTTAACAAATGGTCCTTGAGTGGTAACCGAAGTGAAGGATGGAGGTTCCTTCCCAATGACAAAGATGGAAGGAAGTACCCGGAGGAGTAGTCTCTGGAGCGGAACAGCGATATGTCCTTCGGAAATGGGGAAGTTTCACACTCTGAGATGGGAAGGGAAAATAGTATATAAAGGTAATAACAAAATTACCGAACTCCGAACAATCTTACAAAGGGAAAGTCAAAACTCATAATTATATAAACAGACAAAATCAGTCAACAACCGGAAAACTGTGAAAACCGTAATGACCCTGACTTGGTACAGGCATTTCTAAAGAAATGGTGGGTTGAATCAGATTTGAAGGCGCCAAACCTGCCGCTCTCATTACGGTTCATATAGGGCCAAAACTTACGGGAACAGTTTCACGGAGGAGGGGCAGAAAGAGAAAATGGAGGAGTCTGGCACACTCAGCACGTCATGGGACCAAAAACCTCTTGAATGGGTGTACCCCTCCGGAGGAATTTGTTAAACCACCAAGGGAGAAACTTACGGGGACAGTTTCACAGTGGAGGGACAAGGAGAGAATACGGAAGGGGTTGTCACATTCAGCACGGCAGGGGACCAATACCCTTTGGAATGGGCTCTCCGGAAGAGTGTTAACCCATCGAAAGGAGAATGTTCAGGCTCGGAAGTGGGAGGAGAATTAATTGGGACATGCATGATAAAAATTGATAGTCAGTTCCATAGGGGAAGGGGATGGATTTTCCACAGGTGTGACTGCGCACACTGAGGGGGACATGGGATTCCCTGGGGATGATCGGACACTCTGCAAGGGGAGTGTGAGAGTGCCAAAAGGTGGCGGGAGAGGTCGTGACACAGGTTCACTTGGGGGCAAGGGAGAGTGTGTAGTGAGGGATGATGTTTGATCGGACTCCGGGAGCAGCTGCAGAGGGGAGGGTGAACTGGAGGTCGGAGACTTGACGCTTATTGGGAAGGGTGTCGGGAACCCATTAGGGGTACCAGACCCGGAGGACAGTTAGTTCCACGATGGTCACATTATCCGGACAACAGCGCAGGGAACCCCTGGTGGGAGACTTAGTCTCGTCGCCGGAGAGTGTGGTGATGGGTGGGGAGAATGCGAGGGACGCGGTTGCTGTCGGGGACATGCGCCGACTTGGGGGAAATGGGACTAGTGAAAATTTGGGGTCGGATTCGGGAATTGGTTCCGCAAAGGAGGGAATAGAGGCCGTGTTCTCTGGTGTGAGGTACGGGAGGCCCCCGTTGGGGTGTTTGACCCCATCGCTGGAGAGTGTGGGGTCAAGTGTGGAAAAGAAAGAGGACGCGGTTCTTGGCATGGATATATATCGCCTCAAGAGAAAGGGGGCAAGGGAAATTGCAGGATCGGATCTAGAGGATGTTTCCACAGGAGACGGGATGGGGACCACGCTCTCCGGAACGGGGAACACCAAACCCCTGGTGGGGTACTGGACCCAGATGGACGTACCGACTGAAATTCGAACATGGGCAATTAGGTAAATGTCTTAGAAACAGTTTGATAAGACAGTGCCATATGTAGACAAGGTTAAAAGTGTAAAAAACAGGTGGGTTTCCCAACCGAGGTGAGTGATATGAAAATGGAGTTGCTTACCTTCTCTCTTATACTGTATCAGTCGAAAAACTGTGGACACAGAATACACGTATTATTCATGATGTATGACGTCTACTGATATTGTCAAATGAAGAAAAACGAATGATTATGAAAATTTTGATAAAGGAATGATTTATTTGAAAAAAGGGGGGCAGTAGGAAACGAAATCCATGCCCATGCGCCTGTGCCCCTGCCTATCTCTTGATTAGAAATGAGGGGGTCAAAATACCATATGACACCGGTCCTTTCTTCATTCATGACCTATCACCGAATTTGTAATCAGATTAACACGACGAGTACCACTAGTGGAGCAGGAACAGCTTACCTTTCCCGAGCACCCAAGTTCAGTCCCGGTTTTTAGTGGGGTTTGTGTTGCACGATCTTTAGTTTTATGTGTATGTTTTGTAGATCATTGTTTGTCCTTTTGTCCTTTTTTGCCATTGTGTTGTCTGTCCTTCGATTTACGGATTCTTATTTCCCCTTTCGGCTTTGGTATCTTGAAACTCTTTTTAAAAAAAAGCTGTTATTCATTTCCCAATAGGCTCCTATGTTAAAAACTGCCACGTGTCAGGGAGCTAAAACACTTTTTGCTCACCTTTCATTCTGTTTTGAGGAAACCTTATACAGAACTTTCCATAGATGCTTCCTACCAAATTTTTGTTCATTTGGCAACTGAGTTTCAGAGGAGAAGAATTTTAAGAAATTAACGAATCAGAAGCAAGAATTGTCTGTGGTGACCATGTTTTTTAATTGATCAAGACAAAATGAGCAATTTTAATAGAAGACCTTCCATATATGATTCCTATAGCCACTAAGTTTCTGTTCATTTGGACAAGCGGTTTTGGAGAACATTAAAATGTGAAAAGTTAACGGACGACGGATGCCAAGTGATGGCAAAAGCTGACATTTCCATTGGCAAGGTGAGCTAAAAACTTGATGCGAGAAGAAATATTCTTACAATGTACTAAAGTTTATATTTGACATGGGAGCCAATCAGGATCTTATTTCAGTGTTGATTTGCATCAATCCAGACATTTGAAAAGTGAGAATGTAAATATATTGTGGTTCATTCTGTGTCAGCGATTTTGATTAGAACATTAAAATTTGAAAAGGCCATCAATGACAAAGTGAGGTTAATGTGAGTGACAACTTCCATGATTCTTTATAATTAGGTTAGATAAAGTGTTGACGAAGATGACAAACGGACAACAGACGAAAGACACTAGGTGATTAAGAAAATTGCTATGGTTTTTCTCTATGTGTGTACAAATTGTAAACATTGTGTGTGTGTTGTTTCTGAATGATCAGGTTTAACTAATCACCATTAACAATTTATACACATAAGATCATTATTAATTTAAAATCGCTAGATTAATTAGTGCTTATCATCAGTGCAGTTGCGTAGCATCCATTGAGGCAACCGAGGCAAACCGAAGCAGTTGCCTCTGTAAAAAAAAAAAAACGACAAAAATTAGGCGTTTCATTTTTTATTTTTATTTTTAAATTCCCACATGCTCAGTGGCAATGGAAGAATTAAATTAGTTTTGTATATTGATTCATAAAGGCCATAACTACTCGTTTTAAAACAAAAAAAATGTGTTTTCCTTACTTAAAATGTCGTTGGCTTCGAGGTTGAGGGGGTGTTTCCCTCCCGAGACCCCTTTCCTCGGTAATATTTGACCCCAAGATACGCCCATGATCACTGGTAGCAATGTTACCTATGAGATGGTGGTTGAATATGGTGAAGGAAACCGAATATCGATAAAACCACTGACCTGCAATAAATCTCTAAAACTTGATAACATAAACATGATAAAGATGTATAGAGTACACCTCGCCATAAGCGGGAATCGAACGCATAACTTTAGTGGTGATAGGCACTGATTTAATATCAAACTATCATAGTGATCTCAGTATTGATAATGTCTTGTAAAATGTAATTTCTCTCATATTATTAATAAGGCAAAATATGAGGTTAAGCTGTTAAGGATGAACATTATATGGAACTGCACGTAATTTATGTCGAGGTGCACTCGATACAACATTATGTGATAAAGTTTGTCAGTGACTTGTGACAGGTCTGTTGTTTTCTCTGGGAACTCTGTCAGCAATAAAACTGATCGCCACGATATAATTAAAATATTGTTGAAAGTGGCGTTAAATACCATAAACCCTTAATATATATTATCTAGATTTTTATTTTTTATTAATTTTAGGCCAACAAAAAAATGTGTGTGCTACCGATTGCCATGTTATATCTGTTATGTATTGGACTTATAATAAATGTATATTTGATATGCTATAAATAGACACATTGTACAGGTTATACTTTATATATAAATTGTATGCATGCAATATTCTATAAAAACATGTTATACATTGTCCAAATATTGTAATGATCCAAATGTTGTAAATTGTCCAAATATTGTGAATGATCCAAATGTTTTAAATGATCACAATATTGTTAATAGTTCAAATGTTGTAAATGGTCCAAATATTGTGAATGGTCCAAATGTTGTTAATAGTTCAAATGTTGTAAATTGTCCAAATGTTGTAAATGAACACACTATTGTTAATCTAAATAGTTCAAATGTTGTACATGACCAAATTGTTGTAAATTGTCCAAATGTTGTAAATAATCCAACGGTTGTTAATTGTCCATATAAATGAGCAGAATGTTCTAAATTGTCCAACTGTTGTAAATGATCCAAATGTTGTGATAAAATGTAAAAAAAAAAACCACCACACTTTGGGAATAATTCCCAAATCAACTATTAGTATTTTGCTGGTTTGGTACAGGTACTTCAATGTAGATGAGCAAAAGTTCCAAGCTTCACCTCAAAATGTACAATGTTAGCAATAATCCATTAATTAGCATCCTTTATACTCCAATAATTAACGCAAATCAAATTAAAATTATCCAGTAAAATTAATTAAATCTATATTTTACTACTTTTATCTACAGTACATACACATGAGGAAACCTATTGTTATCACAAAGAAAAAAACAATCTTCATTTAAAGCTATCAACTAATTAATATAGAATTATTTTATTTCTACTTATAATTAACAGTTTTGTAAGTCATTGTTAAATATTATATCACATGGTTTGTGACTTGTCAATACCATCTTGTCCACAAAATAAACAAAAAATATTTTATTTACAAACCATAAAGTAAACTATAAGTCTTATTTCTACTTATAATTTTGTAAGTCATTGTTAAATGTTATATCACTGGTTTGTATAATTAAATTTTGATTTGTTTGTTTCATAAAATGTTGTCATCTTCCAATCAATGTAATCAATCCATAATCATTGTAATAAATTCTTTGTTAATTGTTCTGCCCAAAAGGGCTCCTTAATTGGAAATAAAAAATGTGACTTGTCAATAGCATTCATGTCCTCAAAATATAAAAATCCTTCATCAACAAAATATAAAAATCCTTCAACAAAATATAAAAATCTTTCATTTACAAAATATAAAAATCCTTCATTTACAAAATATAAAAATCCTTCAATTACAACTATAAACTAATACAGTCTTACTTCCTATGAAGCCTCCATTTATAATGAACAGTTTTGTAAAGTCATTGTTAAATGTTATACCACTTGGTAAGTCAACACCATCATGTTTACTTAATACTATATCACGGAATGTTCCATCTGGTGACAACCTGTGTATGCCGTCTGTCCATGTGGTCACCTCTATTAAGTCAAACCTGTCCATGTGGTCACCTCTATTAATTCAAACCTGTCCATGTGGTCACCTGTATTAAGTCAAACCTGTCCATAAGGTCACCTCTATTAAGTCAAACCTGTCCATGTGGTCACCTCTATTAAGTTAAACCTGTCCATTTGGTCACCTCTATTGAGTCAAACCTGTCCATGTGGTCACCTGTATTAAGTCAAGCCTGTCCATGTGGTCACCTCTATTAAGTCAAACCTGTCCATGTGGTCACCTGTATTAAGTCAAACCAGTCCATGTGGTCACCTCTATTGAGTCAAACCTGTCCATGTGGTCACCTCTATTAAGTCAAACCTGTCCATGTGGTCACCTCTATTAAGTCAAACCTGTCCATGTGGTCACCTCTATTAAGTCAAACCGGTCCATGTAGTCACCTCTATTAAGTCAAACCTGTCCATGTGGTCACCTCTTAAGTCAATCCTGTCCATGTGGTCACCTCTATTAAGTCAAACCTTTCCATGTGGTCACCTCCATTAAGTCTAACCTGCCCATGTGATCACCTCTATTAATTCAAACCTGTCCATGTGGTCACCTCTATTAAGTAAAACCTGTCCATTAGGTCACCTCTATTAAGTCAAACCTGTCCATGTGGTCACCTCTATTAAGTCAAACCTGTCCATGTGGTCACCTGTATTAAGTCAAACCAGTCCATGTGGTCACCTCTATTAAGTCAAACCTGTCCATGTGGTCACCTCTATTAAGTCAAACCTGTCCATGTGGTCACCTCTATTAAGTCAAACCTGTTCATGTGGTCACCTCTATTAAGTCAAACCTGTCCATGTGGTCACCTGTATTAAGTCAAACCTGTCCATGTGGTCACCTCTATTAAGTCAAACCTGTCCATGTGGTCACCTGTATTAAGTCAAACCTGTCCATGTGGTCACCTCTATTAAGTCAAACCTGTTCATGTGGTCACCTCTATTAAGTCAAACCTGTCCATGTGGTCACCTCTATTAAGTCAAACCTGTCCATGTGGTCACCTCTATTAAGTCAAACCTGTCCATGTGGTCACCTCTATTAAGTCAAACCTGTTCATGTGGTCACCTCTATTAAGTCAAACCTGTCCATGTGGTCACCTGTATTAAGTCAAACCTGTCCATGTGGTCACCTCTATTAAGTCAAACCTGTCCATGTGGTCACCTGTATTAAGTCAAACCTGTCCATGTGGTCACCTCTATTAAGTCAAACCTGTTCATGTGGTCACCTCTATTAAGTCAAACCTGTTCATGTGGTCACCTCTATTAAGTCAAACCTGTCCATGTGGTCACCTGTATTAAGTCAAACCAGTCCATGTGGTCACCTCTATTAAGTCAAACCTGTCCATGTGGTCACCTGTATTAAGTCAAACCAGTCCATGTGGTCACCTCTATTAAGTCAAACCTGTCCATGTGGCCACCCTTTAAGTCACACCTGTCAATGTGGTCACCTCTACTAAGTCAAATCTCTCCATGTGGCCACCTTTTAAGTCAAACCTGTCCATGTGGTCACCTCTATTAAGTCAAATCTCTCCATGTGGTCACCTCTATTAAGTCAAACCTGTCCATGTGGTCACCTCTATTAAGTCAAACCTGTCTATGTGGTCACCTCTATTAAGTCAAACCTGTCCATGTGGTCACCTCTATTAAGTCAAACCTGTCCATGTGGTCACCTCTATTAAGTCAAACCTGTCCATGTGGTCACCTCTATTAAGTCAAACCTGTCCATGTGGTCACCTCTATTAAGTTAAACCTGTTCATGTGGTCACCTCTATTGAGTCAAACCTGTCCATGTGGTCACCTCTATTAAGTCAAACCTGTCCATGTAGTCACCTCTATTAAGTCAAACCTGTCCATGTGGTCACCTCTTAAGTCAATCCTGTCCATGTGGTCACCTCTATTAAGTCAAACCTTTCCATGTGGTCACCTCTAATAAGTCTAACCTATCCATGTGGTCACCTCTATTAAGTCAACCCTGTCCATGTGGTCACCTCTATTAAGTCAAACCTGTCCATTAGGTCACCTCTATTAAGTCAAACCTGTCCATGTGGTCACCTCTATTAAGTCAAACCTGTCCATGTGGTCACCTGTATTAAGTCAAACCTGTCCATGTGGTCACCTCTATTAAGTCAAACCTGTCCATGTGGTCACCTGTATTAAGTCAAACCTGTCCATGTGGTCACCTGTATTAAGTCAAACCTGTCCATGTGGTCACCTCTATTAATTCAAACCTGTCCATGTAGTCACCTCTATTAAGTCAAACCTGTCCATGTGGTCACCTATTAAGTCAATCCTGTCCATGTGGTCACCTCTATTAAGTCAAACCTTTCCATGTGGTCACCTCTATTAAGTCTAACCTATCCATGTGGTCACCTCTATTAAGTCAACCCTGTCCATGTGGTCACCTCTATTATGTCAAACCTGTCCATTAGGTCACCTCTATTAAGTCAAACCTGTCCATGTGGTCACCTCTATTAAGTCAAACCTGTCCATGTGGTCACCTTTTAAGTCAAACCTGTCCATGTGGTCACCTCTATTAAGTCAAATCTCTCCATGTGGCCACCTTTTAAGTCAAACCTGTCCATATGGTCACATCTATTAAGTCAAATCTCTCCATGTGGTCACCTCTATTAAGTCAAACCTGTCCATGTGGTCACCTCTATTAAGTCAAACCTGTCTATGTGGTCACCTCTATTAAGTCAAACCTGTCCATGTGGTCACCTCTTAAGTCAATCCTGTCCATGTGGTCACCTCTATTAAGTCAAACCTTTCCATGTGGTCACCTCTATTAAGTCAAACCAGTCCATGTGGTCACCTCTATTAAGTCAAACCTGTCCATGTGGTCACCTCTATTAAGTCAAACCTGTCCATTAGGTCACCTCTATTAAGTCAAACCTGTCCATGTGGTCACCTCTATTAAGTCAAACCTGTCCATGTGGTCACCTGTATTAAGTCAAACCAGTCCATGTGGTCACCTCTATTAAGTCAAACCTGTCCATGTGGTCACCTCTATTAAGTCAAACCTGTCTATGTGGTCACCTCTATTAAGTCAAACCTGTCCATGTGGTCACCTCTTAAGTCAATCCTGTCCATGTGGTCACCTCTATTAAGTCAAACCTTTCCATGTGGTCACCTCTATTAAGTCAAACCTGTCCATGTGGTCACCTCTATTAAGTCAAACCTGTCCATGTGGTCACCTCTATTAAGTCAAACCTGTCCATTAGGTCACCTCTATTAAGTCAAACCTGTCCATGTGGTCACCTCTATTAAGTCAAACCTGTCCATGTGGTCACCTCTATTAAGTCAAACCTGTCCATGTGGTCACCTCTATTAAGTCAAACCTGTCCATGTGGTCACCTTTTAAGTCAAACCTGTCCATGTGGTCACCTCTATTAAGTCAAACCTGTCCATGTGGTCACCTCTATTAAGTCAAACCTGTCCATGTGGTCACCTCTATTAAGTTAAACCTGTCCATGTGGTCACCTCTTGAGTCAAACCTGTCCATGTGGTCACCTCTATTAAGTCAAACCTGTCCATGTAGTCACCTCTATTAAGTCAAACCTGTCGATGTGGTCACCTCTTAAGTCAAACCTGTCCATTAGGTCACCTCTATTGAGTCAAACCTGTCCATGTGGTCACCTCTATTAAGTCAAACCTGTCCATGTGGTCACCTGTATTAAGTCAAACCAGTCCATGTGGTCACCTTTTAAGTCAAACCTGTCCATGTGGTCACCTCTATTAAGTCAAACCTGTCCATGTGGTCACCTTTTAAGTCAAATCTGTCCATGTGGTCACCTCTATTAAGTCAAATCTCTCCATGTGGCCACCTTTTAAGTCAAACCTGTCCATATGGTCACATCTATTAAGTCAAATCTCTCCATGTGGTCACCTCTATTAAGTCAAACCTGTCCATGTGGTCACCTCTATTAAGTCAAACCTGTCTATGTGGTGACCTCTATTAAGTCAAACCTGTCCATGTGGTCACCTGTATTAAGTCAAACCTGTCCATGTGGTCACCTCTATTAAGTCAAACCTGTCCATGTGGTCACCTCTATTAAGTCAAACCTGTCTATGTGGTCACCTCTATTAAGTCAAACCTGTCCATGTGGTCACTTCTATTAAGTTAAACCTGTCCATGTGGTCAACTCTATTGAGTCAAACCTGTCAATGTGGTCACCTGTATTAAGTCAAACCTGTCCATGTGGTCACCTCTATTAAGTCAAACCTGTCCATGTGGTCACCTGTATTAAGTCAAACCAGTCCATGTGGTCACCTCTATTGAGTCAAACCTGTCCATGTGGTCACCTCTATTAAGTCAAACCTGTCCATGTGGTCACCTCTATTAAGTCAAACCTGTCCATGTGGTCACCTCTATTAAGTCAAACCTGTCCATGTAGTCACCTCTATTAAGTCAAACCTGTCCATGTGGTCACCTCTTAAGTCAATCCTGTCCATGTGGTCACCTCTATTAAGTCAAACCTGTCCATGTGGTCACCTCTATTAAGTCAAACCTGTCCATTAGGTCACCTCTATTAAGTCAGACCTGTCCATGTGGTCACCTCTATTAAGTCAAACCTGTCCATGTGGTCACCTGTATTAAGTCAAACCAGTCCATGTGGTCACCTCTATTAAGTCAAACCTGTCCATGTGGTCACCTCTATTAAGTCAAACCTGTTCATGTGGTCACCTCTATTAAGTCAATCCTGTCCATGTGGTCACCTCTATTAAGTCAAACCTGTCCATGTGGTCACCTCTATTAAGTCAAACCTGTCCATTAGGTCACCTCTATTAAGTCAGACCTGTCCATATGGTCACCTGTATTAAGTCAAACCTGTCCATGTGGTCACCTGTATTAAGTCAAACCTGTCCATGTGGTCACCTCTTAAGTCAATCCTGTCCATGTGGTCACCTCTATTAAGTCAAACCTTTCCATGTGGTCACCTCTATTAAGTCAAACCTGTCCATGTGGTCACCTCTATTAAGTCAAACCTGTCCATGTGGTCACCTCTATTAAGTCAAACCTGTCCATTAGGTCACCTCTATTAAGTCAAACCTGTCCATGTGGTCACCTCTATTAAGTCAAACCTGTCCATGTGGTCACCTCTATTAAGTCAAACCTGTCCATGTGGTCACCTCTATTAAGTCAAACCTGTCCATGTGGTCACCTTTTAAGTCAAACCTGTCCATGTGGTCACCTCTATTAAGTCAAACCTGTCCATGTGGTCACCTCTATTAAGTCAAACCTGTCCATGTGGTCACCTCTATTAAGTTAAACCTGTCCATGTGGTCACCTCTATTGAGTCAAACCTGTCCATGTGGTCACCTCTATTAAGTCAAACCTGTCCATGTAGTCACCTCTATTAAGTCAAACCTGTCGATGTGGTCACCTCTTAAGTCAAACCTGTCCATTAAGTCACCTCTATTAAGTCAAACCTGTCCATGTGGTCACCTCTATTAAGTCAAACCTGTCCATGTGGTCACCTGTATTAAGTCAAACCAGTCCATGTGGTCACCTTTTAAGTCAAACCTGTCCATGTGGTCACCTCTATTAAGTCAAACCTGTCCATGTGGTCACCTTTTAAGTCAAATCTGTCCATGTGGTCACCTCTATTAAGTCAAATCTCTCCATGTGGCCACCTTTTAAGTCAAACCTGTCCATATGGTCACATCTATTAAGTCAAATCTCTCCATGTGGTCACCTCTATTAAGTCAAACCTGTCCATGTGGTCACCTCTATTAAGTCAAACCTGTCTATGTGGTGACCTCTATTAAGTCAAACCTGTCCATGTGGTCACCTGTATTAAGTCAAACCTGTCCATGTGGTCACCTCTATTAAGTCAAACCTGTCCATGTGGTCACCTCTATTAAGTCAAACCTGTCTATGTGGTCACCTCTATTAAGTCAAACCTGTCCATGTGGTCACCTCTATTAAGTTAAACCTGTCCATGTGGTCAACTCTATTGAGTCAAACCTGTAAATGTGGTCACCTGTATTAAGTCAAACCTGTCCATGTGGTCACCTCTATTAAGTCAAACCTGTCCATGTGGTCACCTGTATTAAGTCAAACCAGTCCATGTGGTCACCTCTATTGAGTCAAACCTGTCCATGTGGTCACCTCTATTAAGTCAAACCTGTCCATGTGGTCACCTCTATTAAGTCAAACCTGTCCATGTGGTCACCTCTATTAAGTCAAACCTGTCCATGTAGTCACCTCTATTAAGTCAAACCTGTCCATGTGGTCACCTCTTAAGTCAATCCTGTCCATGTGGTCACCTCTATTAAGTCAAACCTGTCCATGTGGTCACCTCTATTAAGTCAAACCTGTCCATTAGGTCACCTCTATTAAGTCAGACCTGTCCATGTGGTCACCTCTATTAAGTCAAACCTGTCCATGTGGTCACCTGTATTAAGTCAAACCAGTCCATGTGGTCACCTCTATTAAGTCAAACCTGTCCATGTGGTCACCTCTATTAAGTCAAACCTGTTCATGTGGTCACCTCTATTAAGTCAATCCTGTCCATGTGGTCACCTCTATTAAGTCAAACCTGTCCATGTGGTCACCTCTATTAAGTCAAACCTGTCCATTAGGTCACCTCTATTAAGTCAGACCTGTCCATATGGTCACCTGTATTAAGTCAAACCTGTCCATGTGGTCACCTGTATTAAGTCAAACCTGTCCATGTGGTCACCTCTATTAAGTCAAACCTGTCCATGTGGTCACCTCTATTAAGTCAAACCTGTCCATGTGGCCACCTTTTAAGTCAAACCTATCCATGTGGTCACCTCTATTAAGTCAAACCTGTCCATGTAGTCACCTCTATTAAGTCAAACCTGTCCATGTGGTCACCTCTTAAGTCAATCCTGTCCATGTGGTCACCTCTATTAAGTCAAACCTTTCCATGTGGTCACCTCTATTAAGTCAAACCTATCCATGTGGTCACCTCTATTAAGTCAAAGCTGTCCATGTGGTCACCTCTATTAAGTCAAACCTGTCCATTAGGTCACCTCTATTAAGTCAAACCTGTCCATGTGGTCACCTCTATTAAGTCAAACCTGTCCATGTGGTCACCTGTATTAAGTCAAACCAGTCCATGTGGTCACCTCTATTAAGTCAAACCTGTCCATGTGGTCACCTCTATTAAGTCAAACCTGTCCATGTGGTCACCTTTTAAGTCAAACCTGTCCATGTGGTCACCTCTATTAAGTCAAATCTCTCCATGTGGCCACCTTTTAAGTCAAACCTGTCCATGTGGTCACCTCTATTAAGTCAAATCTCTCCATGTGGTCACCTCTATTAAGTCAAACCTGTCCATGTGGTCACCTCTATTAAGTCAAACCTGTCTATGTGGTCACCTCTATTAAGTCAAACCTGTCCATGTGGTCACGTCTATTAAGTCAAACCTGTCCATGTGGTCACCTGTATGAAGTCAAACCTGTCCATGTGGTCACCTGTTTTAAATCAAACCTGTCCATGTGGTCACCTCTATTAAGTCAAATCTCTCCATGTGGTCACTTCTATTAAGTCAAACCTGTCCATGTGGTCACCTGTATTAAGTCAAACCTGTCCATGTGGTCACATCTATTAAGTCAAACCTGTCCATGTGGTCACCTCTATTAAGTCAACCCTGTCCATGTGGTCACCTCCACCGGTATTAAAAGGTATTCTTTTTTTTTGTCCTGTCATAGAAAATTTTATATAACTTGAACCTCTTTTAAGAAGTCACCTGTCTTATAATGCCACCTTTTTTTTTGGCAGAAAGGTGACCTCTTAATATAGGTTTGACCGTAGTGTTGTATGGATTGTTCTTGTAAGTATACGTTTTGATGCAAATTGAATACCCAGTATGGCTGCCAATGTCTATATGTTTTCTTCTGACTGGCTTAGACATTTTAAAAACACTATTTCCACATAAATTATATAACTGATGGAATAGCAACATTCTAGGTATATTCAATGTTAGAAGACAATTTTAGTCTGTTATTTTCAATTTTCAAGCAGATTCATTGGTCAATATTTTTAGATATACTCTGTCTATTTAGATGTTATGTAATTTCAGTGGCCCTGCGATTTCCCAACTAATTTTTTCAGGGGTTCATGAAGTGGGGGTGATCAATATTATTTTGTCCTTTGGACTGTGAATAGACAACTTGGCACTGTCACCATGGAAAATGGTATAATATAGAACTGTCAGTAAAAAATTTACATTCATATTCCCCTCGTCTTTTTGACAGGTCGGTGGTTTCCTCCACCAATAAAACTGACCGTCATGATATAACTGAAATATTGTTGAAAGTGGCGATAAACACCATAAACCTAAACCTCTCGTCTTTCAAAGGAATACCTCAAAGTTTTATTAATCCACAGATTCCATATCTTCTCAGTGAAAAGATGATTTATTTTTGAATAATGAAACGTGGGGAAAATGTATTATAATTTTTTTTTCTTTCTGCCTTTCTATTTCTAGTGACCAAACCCATGTTTCATATAGAATGAAGCATATTCCCACCCACCACACATGTATCTCATTAGGGACGGACCATTTAACTTCCAGGGGGGTTATGGTTTTTTTTCTAAAAAATTATTCCGATTCCCATTGTTGCTGAAAAAAAATATTCTGTTTTTGGTGGAGGAAAAAAAAATTAATCTGATTCAGAGTTTTTGTCATATTACCTAATGTTAAATTCTGGAGAAAAAAAAATTCAAACTCTGGTGTTGTCCGAAAAAAAAATTCTGAACGAAACAAAAAACCGTAACCCCCCCCCCCCCCTGCAAGTTAAATGATCGGTCCCTTAATAATACTATGCATAATTAGTATTTGATGCAACTTTATTTGATCAAGTTTATCAGTGACTTGTGGGAGGTTGGTGGTTTACTTCTGGTACTCCGGGTTTCCTCCACCAATAAAACTGACCGCCACAATATAACTGAAATACTGTTAAACACCATAATCTCCCCTATACATATATCAATAAGCATTGTATATTGATACCATATTCACTGAAATATAAGTGTATGTAAGCTATATGTCTACTTTGCATATTTAAATATATATTTTAAGAAACAACAGGGTTGATCTATTGTCCATAAATATGGTGCCTTAATTTGAAAAAGTATATGATGTAAACTTCTAATAATTTATCTGAAATCAGGTTTGAAATTGACTGAACTGGATGGTTCTTTACCAATTTTACAGTTTTGTGCATTCATGAAATCCAATATGGCTGTTGCCATTCTGTTAACATGGTTTACAAAGAGAAAATTGAGGTAGAAATTAAACATTTCAAGCATCATTAAGCAGTCTAAGCCTGACAAATATAAATTATTAGATGGTCCTCTTCATGGCAGATTCGACACATTTATAGTACTTAACATCACTTGTAGCAATATGTTACCTACATGTATGAGATGGTGGTTCAATATGGTGAAGGAAACCGGAATATCGATAAAACCACCGACCTGCAATAAATCTCTAAAACTTGATAACATAAACATGATAAAGATGTATAGAGTACACCCCGCCAAAAGCGGGAATCGAACGCACAACTTTAGTGGTGATAGCCTAGGCACTGATTTAATATCAAACTATCATAGTGATCTCAGTATTGACAATGTCTTGTAAAATGTAATTTCCCTCATTTTATTAATAAGACAAAATATGAGGTTAAGCTCTTAAGGATGAACATTATATGGAACAGCAAGTAAATTATGTCGAGGTGTACTCGATACAACATGATGTGATAAAGTTTGTCTGTGACTTGCGACAGGTCTGTTGTTTTCTCTGGGAACTCTGTCAGCAATAAAACTGATCGCCACGATATAATTAAAATATTGTTGAAAGTGGCGTTAAATACCATAAACCCTTAATATATATTATCTAGATTTTTATTTCCATTTAATTTTAGGCCAAAAAAAATGTGTGTGTTTCCGATTGCCATGATATATCTGTTATGTATTGGACTTGCAATAAATGTGTATTTGATATGCTATAAATAAACACATTGTACAGGTTATACTTTATATATAAATTGTATATATGCAATATTCTATAAAAAACATGTTATACATTGTCCAAATATTGTAATGATCCAAATGTTGTAAATTGTCCAAATATTGTGAATGATCCAAATGTTTTAAATGATCACAATATTGTTAATAGTCCAAAGGTTGTGAATGGTTCAAATATTGTTAATAGTTCAAATGTTCAAAATGGTCCAAATATTGTGAATGGTCCGGTCCAAATGTTGTAAATTGTGAAAATGTTGTAAATGATCACACTATTGTTAATCTAAATAGTTCAAATGTTGTACATGACCAAATTGTTGTAAATTGTCCAAATGTTGTAAATAATCCAACGGTTGTTAATTGTCCATATAAATGAGCAGAATGTTCTAAATTGTCCAACTGTTGTAAATGATCCAAATGTAAAAAAAACAACACCACACTTTGGGAACAATTCCCAAATCAACTACTAGTATTTTGGTGGTTTGGTACAGGTACTTCAATGTAAATGAGCAAAAGTTCCAAGCTTCACCACAAAATGTACAATGTTAGCAATAATCCATTAATTAACATCCTTTATACTCCAATAATTAACAATAAATCAAATTAAAATTATCCAGTAAAATCAATTAGATCTATATTTTACTACTTTTATCTACAGTACATACACATGAGGAAACATGTTGTTATCACAAAGTAAAAAACAATCTTCATTTAAAGCTACCAACTAATTAATATAGAATTATTTCTACTTATAATTAACAGTTTTGTAAGTCATTGTTAAATATTATATCACATGGTTTGTGACTTGTCAATACCATCTTGTCCACAAAATAAAAAAAAAAAATTTTATTTATAAAATATAAAAATCCTTCATCTACAAAATATAAACTAATAGTCTTATTTCTACTTATAATTAACAGTTTTGTAAGTCATTGTTAAATATTATATCACATGGTTTGTGACTTGTCAATACCATCTTGTCCACAAAATAAAAAAAAATATTTATTTATAAAATATAAAAATCCTTCATCTACAAAATATAAACTAATAGTCTTATTTCTACTTATAATTAACAGTTTTGTAAGTCATTGTTAAATATTATATCACATGGTTTGTGACTTGTCAATACCATCTTGTCCACAAAATAAACAAAAAAAAATTTATTTATAAAATATAAAAATCCTTCATCTACAAAATATAAACTAATACAGTCTTATTTCTACTTATAATTTTGTAAGTCATTGTTAAATGTTATATTACTGGTTTCTATGATTAAATTTTGATTTGTTTGTTTCATAAAATGTTGTCATCTTCCAATCAATTTAATCAATCCATAATCATTGTATTAAATTATTGGTTAATTGTTCTGCCTGAAAAGGCTCCTTAATTAGAAATAAAAAATGTGACTTGTCAATATCATTCATGTCCTCAAAATATAAAAATCCTTCATTTACAAAATATAAAAATCTTTCATTTACAAAATATAAAAATCTTTCATTTACAACTATAAACTAATACAGTCTTACCTCCTATGAAGCCTCCATTTATAATGAACAGTTTTGTAAAGTCATTGTTAAATGTTATACCACCTGGTAAGTCAACACCATCATGTTTACTTAATACTATATCACGGAATGTTCCATCTGGTGACAACCTGTGTATGTCGTGTGAATCACATCCACTTATGTATACATGACCTTGTTGATCCACAGCCAGTCCTAGGAGTCCTAATATGTCGTATCTATATATAACGTGGCCATCTAAATTGATACAACACAATCTCCCTGTCTGTTTTAACAACAACTGATCATTCCTTTCATTATACAATAAGTAGTTATTATAACGACCATCAGTTGTTATCTCTCTTACACGAGATCCATCTGTATTTAAAATTATAACTTTATTACCTCCACCGATGTAAATTTTGTCCTTTACAGCAGTGACACCTCTACAATCTTCTCCTATCTTTATCTTATTGTCCTTTGTATTGTTAGTAGTGTTGATAAATTGTATGGATCTCTCACGTGGAAGAGTAACTACTGCTTTATCTGTACATGGTACTACAGTAATACAACAAGGTGAACTGGTAAACGATATTTCATCTTCATAGGTTTTGTAATCCCTGTATATATATACCTTCTGATGAGATAACTGATAATTACAAAGTAGTAATTTGTTGTCAGAAGTGACAGCCATGTCTGTTAACATGTATTCTTCGTCACGTTTCAATTTAACTTCATTTTCTTTGATGAATTCGGTCAGTGTTTGTCTTCTATCGAGTTTTACCTGTTGATGTTGTGCTTTCATTGATTTATATTTAATAGGACAAGGTCGGGTAATTTGTGACAATGATCCGATTGTTTCAATGTTGACATTCTTAATTTCTTTAAACTCCATGTCAATTTCATTAATAGCAGACGACATGTCATGAATCTTCTTGTCTGTTTTCTGGATGATTGTTATTTGTTTTCGTAAAGTTAAAAATAGCTGATTATTAGAGCCATGGTCTTTTAGGAATTCTAGTTCTTGTTTATTGTCTTTTAAAGTCGATGTTAATTGACAAATGTCATGTTTTTCGTTGTTTATTTTCTCCTCATTTTTTTCCTGTACAGACTCTACTTCTGTTATTAATCTTTCTTCAGTGTCATCTAGATATTTTAGAACTTTTGATTTAGCTGCACGCATTTGTTTTATTATCAATGACTTCTTCTGTTTCAGTAATTTTTTATTCTCGTCTCTATTTTCTTCCATTTTCGACAATATTTCAGTCATATAATCTTGTTCTATTAACGTATCGGAAAGTAAAGAAGAATTTTTGACGTCCATTGAAGCAAAGTCTAAAGGTAAAACAGACTCACAAGACCTATGACTATCTGAGAGACAAGCTCTACAGCACACAACATCATGTTGACAACAGAAATGATCAATCTGGACGTCTGTGTGTATTTCACAGTTTAGTTTAAAAGATGGTGGTATTCGTGGTTCTCTCGACGACAAATCAATTACAAGATGAGATCTATATTCCATACACCGCATATGCCATTCAGCGCATTCTGTGCATAGCTTTTCTTCACAGTCCGAACAATATTTTTTAGCAACAAGCCTTTTGTTTTTTTCTGAACATGGATCACAAATTGTTTCCATGATGGATCTACAAGTAGAAATATTATGACATTGATTATTTATAAAAAAAAAAATCTTAACATTTTTAATAAAAAAAAAATCAACAATATATCTTGAAATTTCGACTTTTTAAATCTCTAATAGCTCGACTGCTATTCGTCCAATCCGATGTTTTCTGTTCATTATGCATATGCAGTGGAGTAGCAAAGGGCTAGAGATGCGAAGATCAAGCTTAAGAAATGAATCGGAAGGTGTGTCGGTGGGGGGGGGGGGGGGGGGGGGGAGTATTTGGAGTTGACATGAGGGGTGATAGCTTGCAAAAATAACTCACAAATAAATAAAAACAAACAAACATAGAGGCTGGCAACTTAACATTTTGTTTTTGCTTTCATGCTGAAAATCCAGTTGTTAATTAAATTTCTGCCATAACAAGTGAAGTAGTTCCCCCCCCCCCTTTTCCTCACCCACTTACCAAAGTGCTGGAGATGCCCAACTATGCCCATGATTTAAATACAGAGCATTAAGCAAATCTAGCGAGGTGTACAATGGGCCTCAGGGTCTCAAATGGGTCCATACTTGCATTGCTTGGGATTGCGGGGTTTGGTGTGTAGTCCTGGGGTTGAAGCTAATGAAAATGTGCAATAAAAAGCAATACATATATTTTATTTGCACGTTTATGTGTATGTTTTATAGATCGTTGTTTGTCCTTTTTCTGTTGGCCATTGTGTTGTTTGTTCTTCGATATACGGATTCTGATTACCCCTTTGGTATCTTCAAACTCTTCTTTGAACAGTAACCACATTTTGTCAAGTACAAAAGGATCAAACAAATGTCCACAATTCAGGAATTTTGTGTATAAATTGATGAATCTTTATTCTTGTCTGAACAAAAATTTAATACTATATTCGATATTTGACCATTTAACTTTTGGAGGGTGGGGTATATTTTTGTTTGTAAAAAAAAAACCTCGAATTTAATAGAAAAAATAATAGTGACATGAAAGATGCAACTTTTCTTTTAAAATTTGAATAAAAATAACATTTGAATTTAATTTAATAAAAATAAATTCTTGTTTCGTGTCAAAAATATTTCTGGTTTGGGAAAAAAAGACAGACATCCCCTAAATATTAAAGGAGCATTATCTGCCAAAAACGTAAATTTGTGTTACCCATAAAAACTATCAGATATGATTGATGGCTTAATATAACCTGTTTCTGTAACTTATAAATGTTATGAAATGTACGCGCATCGGGGAAAAAATGTGCAACTGCTTGTGTTTTGAGATCGATCAAGAAATGGACGCCATCTTATTAATTATCGACATTGTTAACGGAGTTTGCCGAATCGTCATTAAATCAATACAACAATGCACTTATTTCTTATTTTCTGTGTTAAACTGCTTTTAGTCGGCGTTAATTACGGACAAAGAACCATGCAAGTTTGCAGTTAATAAGCGACAAAATACAAATTATTCGTTTTTACCTGTCACTAGTAAGGTCAGTTGTATACGGAGAAAGCGAGGTCAAATTATTTGCTTGCAAGGAAATAACAAATCGATGGTAATTTTTGTTCTCAAAAGGCGAAAAGTGGTACGATAAGTTGTTTAATGTGAAATATTTACCTTTATTTCATCATTTTAAAGCTATTTACCAATTTCCAAAACATTTAATTTTTTTGGTCAAAATCGTAGCTAATGCCTCTTTAAATGGTCGTCCTCTACACCTCATTAATGACATTATAAACATTTCTTAGACTTCAAAGTTAATACTTTGAGGTAAAGCAAAAATAAATTACTTGTAGCGGAAAGTCAGTATTGCTTTTTACACGATATATATAAAAAACACAGTCACCTGTCAAAAGTATTCGGAAATGTAAAAAAAAATCCCTATATAATCAACCAAAACCATATTTTTTCAAAAAAATATTATGAAGTCATTTCTGGATAGATTTTAACAAATGTTACACCAAAACTTTCGGAATTGTCAATATTTTGATTGTTTATTTACTCATTATGTAGTTATGAGTGCTTTTTATTTGTACATAATTTAAACACAACAAATAAAAATTGACTTTGATTTTCCTATATATTTCAACTAAAAATAAATCCTAAAAATTAAAAATCAGGGAAAAATTATGTACAAATAAAAACCACTCATATAAACATAATGAGCAAATAAACAAACAAAATATAGACAATTTCGAATGTTTGGTGTAACATATGTTAAAATTTATCCGGAAATGACTTCACAATAATTTTTTGAAAAAATATGGTTTTGGTTGATTATATAGGGATTTTTTTGACATTTCCGAATACTTTTGACAGGTGACTGTGTTTGTGTATATAACTTTATTCTCTAAACTAATAAATGTTGCAAAGGTTACAGAGCGAGTGTTCAAATCAATACAAAGTAAATACATATCATTACATTAATTATCAAGATTATGTGTGTACTTGCACCCGGGCTTTTCGTTATCAATAATCATTGATAGTAGGGTTAAAATTATTGGTAACGAAAGGCCGGGAGCAAGTCCCTGTGATCCACGTGGACGTTTGCATGCGAACAACACAGTCAATAGTCCTATATAACATACGACTTCACATTCCATGTTCATATTTTACGTTTTCATTGTTTTTTTTTTTATTTTTTATTTCATGCGGAGGCAGCAAATAGAAAACAAACAGTAAATATCGCCACCCGAGGTACTACGGGTATACGTATGTGATAGGACTACACAAGTCAAATGATGTCTTGTTTCATAAAATGTTGTCATCCTCCAATCAATGTAATCAATCCATAATCGTTGTATTCAATTCTTTGTTAATTGTTCTGCCCGAAAAGGCTCCTTAATTGGAAATAAAATATGTGTATTGTATTGTTGTGTTCCAGAGTATAAATTCGTATAAAATGCATTGCATAAACACGCAACAATGTTATTCTTAACTGTTTGAAACAAAATGTCGTTAATTGCATATAAAATGAAGAAAATTTAACAAAATTTTACCAATTCAAATTTCACGTCTGCTTCTGCCAAGTTCTGGTTAATTGAAATTTGAAAAAGGAAGCGTTAATCGATAATTGCGAGACGTCACGTCTCAGACGTGTGCAAAAGTGATTTTGGTCACGTACGTCATGCCTGTAAAGTAGATGGGGTGTCTAATTTTTTATCCATAGATTTTTTTTGGATTTTTTAAAGTAAACTTCCTTGTACTATGCCCTTCCATTTATAAAAAAGATAAAAAAGGAGGGTCGCCGGCATTCCAAGATCAAAATATTAATTTGAAAATTGATGGGAAAATGGCATTTTGGGGCAACATTTATAGACAATGAAGGAAAAAACGTTATTGGATGCATTTATCTGATGAACACATCAATAGGGATCATTGACCGCTTCTCTCGTTTGATGACGCCACTGTTCCATAAGGGACGGACCATTTAGCTTGAAAAGGGGGGGGGGGGGGTATGGTTTTTTTCTAAAAAAATATTCTGATTCCCAATGTTGCTGAAAAAATATTCTGATTTTGGTGGAGGAAAAAAAAACTAATCTGATTCAGAGTTTTTGTCATAACCTAATGTTAAATTCTGGAAAAAAAATTCTAACTCTCGTGTTGTCCGAAAAAAAAATTCTGAACGAAACAAGAAACCTTAACCTTCCCCTCTTCAAGTTAAATGGTCGGTCCCTAAGTGGTTAATTGTGCGTTTGAATCACAAAGACGCTTGTATCTTAACGTTAACCTAATGACGGCACTGAATTATATAACTTGGATGATGCAAAACAGCGAAGCTTAACTAGTACAGCGCGTGTGGTATTACCTGTTAGAAGTATAGATTTAGTTGACGAGAATATGTAAAATAAAAGTATTATCTTTAAGTCGCAAGAAAAGAGTTTTATTATGACCATATTAAGAAATAAAACGGACGTTTACAAGCCAAATCGGCATGTACCTTGGTGTAGCCCGATACATGTTCATACAAGGTATACATGATGTTTGGTTACTCACACTGTAATACTGATGAACTTCATTCCAACATTTTAAAGTATACCTGAATTGCGGGAAATACTACCTTCAAGTGAACAAAATAGAATGATAAAGTCCCTGTCTCCACATACAAAATTTTGAATTAATATATCTAGGTCTCTATATTTAGGCAATTTTCAAATCTAAATCACACTCTTTTTAAAATTATTTGGTACAAACTTATACAGACAATATATTCCTTCTTCGTGTAGTGTTATTAACTGTTAAAAGATTCGACAACAAGCGGGTTAATCATAGCATTTATTTTAGAAAGAATTTGAGCAGATGTATTATGAATGGCATAATAAATACTTAAATTAAGAAAATTCGTTATTTCTTACTATTTTAAATTATTTTCGACAGATTTTGGTAGCATTCAAATATTTTGCACAATCAGACTGGCGGATCATCGTAAAAAACCTGGAACTGCCACACAATGTAAAACTAAAGACTCAAGTTGTCACCGACAGAGTTCCGTCCGTGCTTTAAGTGGGATTCGTGCTGCTCAATCCTCAGTTTTCTGTGTAAGTCTTTTGTAGACCACTGTTTATCATTTGTCCTTTTTCGTTTGGCCATTACATTGCCTGCCCTTCTTCGATTTATGACTTCCGATAACCCCTTTTGGCCTCTACAAACTTTTCTTATCTGTTGACCTATACACGCACCGCTATGCTATCCCAATTATCAAATTTATTTCATTGTAATATATATGTAAAAATATATTGAAGATTACAATTATTTGGTATAATGAACTTTTTAATGGTAAAGGACTAAAGGCAAAGCACATGATTTTTTTTAGGTTTATTCCATTCTAATGCAGGTAAAAACGTTATTGATAACTTTAGTTAGCTACCTGTTATTGAAATGAACAGTCAAACGATTTAAATTGCAATTTCAGTAATGCTACGGAAAAAAATCCGGAATTTGCATAAAACCCAGCGTTCTATACAATAAAAAACACATAAAAAATGTAAACGTACACGATTTGAAACGTACGGACTACTGGGTTTGGTGTTTAACACCACTTTCAACAAATTTCATTGGGGGTCAGTTTTATTGGTGGTGCCCGTAAAACGGAGAGCACAGAGAAAACCACGGACCTGCCACAAGTCACTGGCAAACTTTATCACATAATGCTATATCGCCTGGGCGAGATTCGAACTCGTAACGTTAGTTGTGATAAGTACTGATTGCATAGGTAGTTGTAAATCCAGCTACCAAGCGATCACCACGAAGCCCCCTTACGAACTACTGAGTTGAATATTGTACAACTAGATACATATCGGTAACTAGCTGCAATAATGTAGCTCCTGTGACAAACTTGTGTCTCGGCAGAGCTACAACGCGGTCCCATTCGTAACAATGGAGCAAAAAAAAAGTTGCAGTTGAAACATAAAAACTCACTATTTACGCTTCAAACATTTCATTATAACTATTACTGATGATCCCAGTCCTTGTTAAATCGGTTTAGCTGAGAAATATATGCTTTTCAAAGTTAGCAACAACCTTGTTCAAATTTATCGATCGTTTTCCATAACCGGAAACTACGGAAGGCGGAGCTTTTCTAAATATGGTATTTCTTACTACAAGCATTCCAATCGTAACTACTCGGCCATTCTCGCTACCCTGTTATTTGCAGGGTAGCGAGAATGGCCGAGTAGTTACGATTGGTAAACATTCACGCCTAATTCGCCAAATATGGTATCGACATCCAAATAGTGAGGCCGGAAATGACAAAATTCAAAATGTAAACATGGATTTTTATTTTGTGGGAATTACATTCTAAAATACTGGTAGGTGATAAAAACTTGTTATAATAATGGACAAAAGGAAAGGTTATGTCTTATTATTGATAAATGCAGCCGTCAAAAGCTCTGTAAGCGAGCGCAAAAAATCTCGGCGGCTGCTCCATTACGTGTAATGGCATCCCGTTATAACCCTTGCGAGTAAGCGAGCATTTAGGGTTTTATTATTAGAACTAATAGGTAACTATCGTGATAGAGCATGACATAATAAAAAAAATATACTTTATTTGGTATAATGATACCCTAATGGAGAATTTGTTAAATTTTGTAAATGAATTGATTGAAAATAGAAAATCGTGAATGTAATGGTAAAAAGTGGGAAGGGAGGGGATGAGAATCTAAAAAAGGTTTTTCTTTGTGTGGCTTAAACTAAAAATTGAAACAAAAATGAGAAAAGGAAAATATGTTTCAAAAATAAAAACTGTGATCATCTAGGCAAGGATTTGCATAGTAGAACTACTATATAAATCCTTGATCTAGGTAGGGAAGGTCAATTAAGTTTTTCATTTCCGTAACTGGATATATCATACAGATGAAGAATATTTTTTGCTGAATTTTTTTGAAAATAATCATAAATGTGTTTCCTTTGGATTGTTAATTACAAACATAAATTTATTATTGCTATTATTATTTTTATTATTATTGGCCGTTTTTAGATTTATTTTGAATATGCTCGCCTTTAAATGATACAAAGTACCAACTATGCTACTTGAAAAGGTGTCTATACATACAGAAATTCTATTTGTTCATAGTTGCAAGTTTTTTTTGTTATTACTTGTTCTTTTTCTGTGTTTGTTGAAAATTGTATATTACTGCCTAAAGGTATAGATGAATTTGTTGTGTTCCTGTGTATTGTACATGTATGGTTTTGATTTTTTATCCTTTTACCCAGATTTTTATTATTAGTCATAAAGGGACAATTTTTTTTTCAGGTACAAAAATGTAGCATCGAAATCTTTTTATAAGAGTAAAATACACCCTTTTTCCCTAATGTTAATGCAAAGAAATGAAATGTGATACACGTATACACCGTTAGGAATTTAATTAATAACCTAATATCCCTGTCGTACTGTAGTCAACTGTTCCAGCGCAATGGTTTTAAGTATAAAATACAGTACTATTAAAAAAAAAAAAACGACCTGTATTGAATATTCCGCAATACGGGTAACTTCTTTTGTTTCATAGTAGTTTATCTAACTTGTACAATAATGTTTTAATTTATAAAGTAAAAAAAAGTCGTGAGAACAGTTTTGTTTGTGAACAAAATGTACAGAATTTTCCTATTCATGTTATAAGGGCATTATATATTGACGGGTCCTTGTACCTAACGTTAACAATTCAAGCGTCATCGAGATTAAAACGTTCCGCTAACCACTTATGGAACAATAGCGACGTCTGTCGAAAGAAATTTGGTGAATGATCCCTATCTCTAATCCATATAATTTTCAGATTTTTTTGTAATGGAGAACGTTCAGCCATACGTGGGTTTTTTTTAACTTCATTTGGTGTCTAATGACGAAAAATTGCACACGAGTCTTTTTTAACTTCATTTGTTATAGGATTAAGCGCATTTTTTCCGGAGTTTATTGATGTATAACCTGGGACAATTCACTCACAAACAAATAAAAGTCCGTAGAATTTTTTCAGGAGTTTATTGATGTATAAAGGTTATACATCAATAAACCCCGGACAAAACGAGTTTAATCCTTATAATTCTGTAACTAATTTTTTTTTCATTTGTTTTGAAAATTTACCTTTGGGGATCCCCAGGACGCACACATACATTCCATTGATGTGTGTCGGCCATGAATAACAAAATGAACTAACCTTGTTTTCCTACATTGATAACTAGACGGTGATGTAATTAAGTTACTGATATTTTCCAATTTGATGGCATTTTGCATTTAGCTACTCAAACAAGTAAAATGCCCACAAAATCGTAAAATAAATCAGTAAAAAAAGACAGTATCCAGCTTGTGTCAATCAGCGTCCCTTGTAAACAACGTCACAGGATGACGATATATTACAAAAGTCAAAGTCGATAGATGGTTGTCTTAAGTATTTTTTCCGGATTTTTTTTTATGTCAACAATACAAGTTTTTTTTTTCATTGGCATTTATTTTTTTATTTCATATCTAACAATAATTGTCGATTATTAACAATAAACATTGTTTCTTTTATCTTTTTTTTATTATCGGGAATCCAAGCCGCCATTTTGTTTACATTACGAAAAAAGTAGTCCGGTGAACATCGTCTATCGAAATATAAACTGACAAAACCCCGCCTCCATAAGCGCTTATACCCAATCAGAGTATAGGATTTATAATTATGTAAATCATATAAGAATTATTGTCTAATGACATAAAATTGCACACGAGTTTTCAGACTAAATTGAACCCGATTGAAAATTGTACACGTATTTTTTTCACTGTATAGGGTCTAATCATGTAAATGTGCGTACTCGCTTTTGCTTCAAAAACAATGCAAGAAAAGTTTTAAGATCCCCAAGCGCAATGGCAGGCAATACAATGGCCAAAAGAAAAAGGACAATCACTGATCTACAAAACATTTCCCTCACAGCGATATATTTTTTCACAGGAAGCAAAAATTAAATTTGTATTTTTTGGACATACAAAAAAATCAGTATTTCCCTTCAAATTTTTATCATAGATTTCTCGTTGAGAACTGTAGAGCCAGATTAATGATATTTTTGCATCTTTCGTCGTGTAAATTTATTTTGTTTCTTTAAAATTTCACCACATAATTAATATATTTTTTTCTTCAGAAAAAAACATCCTAAAAGTTAAATGGTCGTCCCCTTAATGACATGAATGTGTGTCTCGTCCGCGTCCATGCAGCTACGTATAATGCGAACCGCATCGGAGGCGTAACGGTTAGAGTGCTCGCCTCGATTGCGGTAGATTGTGGGTTCGAACCCCGATCGGGTCATACCAAAGACTATACAAATTGATATTTGTTGCTTCTCTGGTAAGCACGCAGCATTAAGGAGAAAGAGCAAAGACTGGTCGACTCGGAATCAGGATAATGCGTCCGAGTGGGGAGACATGTCTATCCGCGGACTGTTGTTTTAGTGATCTAGCACTATAAAAATCCAACTCAGCGTGTTGTTCTAGTACAAAGCGGAGCTCATCATCATCTCATTGAAAATTAACTTGTTCTCGCCATGATATAGGTGAATAATTGCTGAATTGACGTTAAACAACAATCACTAGTATAATACGTGTCCGGATTTCAAGAACCTAAGTTATGCAAGAAAGTTCAACAGTTTAATTATTGCTTCTCATTCTCGGATTTGTCCCGATAAGATTGATTCCTTAAAAAGTAAACCTTCAAAGAGATAAGTTGCATTTTAATGCTTGGTGCTTTAACCATTCATATGATTTTCTTCTATCATCATATGTAGCACTATCATGTAATTTAATCAACACCGCCCAAATATATTTTGTATTTAGTGTAGAGGTTGTTAAATAGCTTGTATTACCGTTGAAATGAAACAGTACACTTCTTGTTTCGTGACGGTCAGTTTTATTCGGCCAGTGGTGGAGGAAACCGGAGTTCCCTGAAAAAAACACTGACCTGCCGCAAGTCACTGACAAACTTTATCACATAGAAATCACATTAGTATTATTCCCAATTAATGATAGTCAGGCGACTGTTGATGAAAAATAAAATCCACACATGACTGTTGATGAAAATAAAATGGGATAATATGAAACATTATCTATAATACGACACAGGTATTCACGTTTGAATTTTTTTTTATCAAAATCTTCAGAATGTTTGATGCCATTATTTGAATGGCTTAAGATAAAGCTAAAAGCGTAAAATTTTTAATTTTGCTTTTTTTCAATTTTCGCAAAATTAGAGCCCACACGAACAGTATGATTAAAAAACGAAAAATTAACACCCCTTCGCAAATAACCACTTAAGTAGTAGATTAATAAATGTAGATATTTATGTTTCAGACAGAATATGTTTTTAAGATCATGTTGGGGATCAGTGAATAATTGTTGTTTACGCAATTTTTCAGCTATATCACGACGAGAACAAGTTAATTTTCAATGAGATGAAGACGAGGTCCCAACACGCTTAGTTGTTTTTTTTTTATAATATATATATCTTAAAAATGATATAAGGGTGCATATTTTTTATTAATAAAGTTATATATCTTAAAGACAAGCCACTGTGGTTGGAATCCGGAACAGAACAGTACATGCAATTCGCCAAGAATAATTAATGTATGTGAAATTGATCGAAATTATTTGATTCTAACCATTAATAAACGATTATTTACCATGAAAGTAGAAAATCACGATACAACAAAACTAGGAAACCAACATGAAAATCTTTTAAAAAGGGAAATACAAACAATCAATGTGAACAAATATCAAACTTTGTTTAACAACGTACGTACATGTGTACTATAATTTCCTCATTCTACATTTATTGTACGTATGCTATGCGTATTTACTAATTACAAAATTATTGAAAATATTGATTTTTGCACATGGAGAACATAAGAAAAAAAATAATAAGAATGTATTCAATTTTATTTTATATTCGCATTTTACAGTTAGTAACAGGTGCCCGTGACCCAGATTTAGTTTATAATTATTTTATTTGATCAATGATACAAAGAGGATCAGACACAAGTTTTACCAACTTATGGAGTCTTCTCCTATATTTACAATCATTATTACATTATATTGAGAATGCACAAGAAAACAAGAAAAATACAATTTTATCATATAATATAGCTGAAAATAGTAAACGAGTAAAAAGAAATGAGGAAAAAGTATGTGTGTGTGTGTTTGGATGCTGGATGGTGTTTGGTTAGTACATTAAACGATTAGAAATTGCTTAGACCTTTTCATGAATCGAAAGACTGAATAAAAAATAAAGCAATTATCTGCATAGCTTAAGGTTTCACTTCCTGATACGATTGCAACGTTGTCCTTTTCTTATTTCAACGTAATGACGTGATCACTTTAGTAATTTAGTAAGATGGCTACAACTTATGATGCATTTGTTGTTAACATTAGGAATATTGCTATACAAATACAAAATAATTATTGTTGGATAATTAGATAGAAATTGTGTTTGAAATAAAAGTTTACATAGCCCGGTACAAACGTCTAAGCGATAATAAAACGCTTCTCTAACCACCGTTGGTACTCGAGCGACACCTGTTGAGTAAATTTGGGTGAATGTTCTCCATTGAATGATTCAAATGTTTCTTAAAAAGATAAAATTCAAAAATTAGTGGGTGTTCAATCTGAATGGATTTGCAAATTTACTGTCGGGCCATAACTTTTTTGTCTCTTCAGATAGGTCAATGCTATTTGGTAAGTAGGTGTATCATCATGAGAGGGTGTGTCATGTACCAACATGACCACATTTTGTCTTTGACCTTTTACATGTAGGTCAAATAATTGATATTTTTTAAGTGTTATGGTGTCCGAGTCATAATTACCTTTTTGTTTTTAACGATAGATTAATGATATTTGGTATGTAGGTGTACCGTGTATAATCATGAGACAGTGTGTCATGTTCCATCGTGACCTCAGTTTGACCTTTGACTTTTAGGTCAAATAATTGATATTTTTGAAGTGTGTTTGTGTCTGGGCAATAACTTTTTGCCTTTTTAGATAGGTTAATGATGGTTGGTATGTGGTTGCATAATGATGAGACAGTGTCTCACGTACCATCATGATCACAGTTTGACTTTGACCTTTGACCTTGAGGTTAAATATGTTACTTGAGCGATTTATGAATGAGAGACATGGGTTTTAATCCTCTGAAACAATTCTAGTTTTCTTTGAAAATTATGGCCGGATTTTGAGATTTAATTCTTGTTTTTAATGAAATAACTAGCTTATGATGAGCAGAACATTTCAGATTTGAAAAAAAAAGAATGTGAAGCTGGTGAGGATTACACTATTTTTGTCATAAGAAACAATTATCTGCAACTTTTTCGTCTGGGGGACTCACCTTTTTTGGGGGACACAGATTTTGAGAATCAAGCCTTGTTTATGCAATAATTTATGCAAACATTATTTGGTTGAATTTTTATTTTATGTGTGTACATTTGAAACTTATTTTTACCTTATTGGAATATGAAATAAATGCCTGAAACCATTGGGTTTTTTTCAAAAGCATTTGAATAAAAAACAAATGCATCTATGTACTGTACAAGCTAATTCCTATAAAACTATGCTGTGTTCAAGGATTGTAATGAAATTGTTCATATAAACGGCTAGTGGGGGCCTAGGTGGCCGAGTAATCTAACTTGCTAGTTTAAATACGACTACTGTTGACCATCAGTCAATAACCTCTATGGTAATAGTTCAATCCCTGCTTTGTGCATAGCAAAAATGTGTACTCGAGTGTATGTAATTATAGGATTGGTCAGTTACCTGCCAAAGGTTGGTGGTTCTGTTGCCTCTTTATTGTTAGTCTGGCGTTAGCATGCTCTATAACTTTCAGGAACTGCATACTTTCGCCAGACTCTCTGAGTTCAGCCATGTTTATGTCTATACAAGTACACTGCATCAATACATATAATTGTTTACCCTGAATTTTCATAAGTTTTTCAGTATGCAAATACAGGGATAATAATATCAATTCAAAAGTGATATGCTTTTATTAATATAAATGTTAAATCTGCTAGTGGCGTTTTGTTTTGTTCTCAAGCCAGTCCTTGAATTAATTATTATGTACATTACAAATTATTCATCACTATTTCCCATGACTAATTAATCAAAATGTTCCTTGACACAAGATTACTGAGACTACTACACAGGTGCTAATACAACCAGAGGCTCACAGGAGCCTGTAATCGTTCACCTGGATCAAAGCTGCTTTCAATAACAACGAAGCTGCACTGTGGCGGCCATCTTGGTGGGAGAGCGCAACTGCTGGACACAATTTTGGAAAAGGACCATCCAATGACTATTCCATCAGAGGTTGGTTCTAATTAACCTACTGATTCCAGACAAGATGGTTTTTATGTGAATTTCCCATAGTGTCCTACCTTAATCTAAGTTCAGCAGTGCAGTCATCTTGGTCAGTGGGCGGGACCACCAGACACAATATTGGCAGAGGAACATCCAATGACTATGCTATCAAAGTTTGGTTCCAATTGAGCAACTGGTTCCAGAGAAGAATATGTTTATGTGAATTTCCCATAGGGTCCTGTGTTAAGCTAAGTTCGGCTGTGGGGTCCATCTTGGTCGAAGGGCCGAACCGCCGGACACATTTTTGGACGTGAACCATCCAATGACTATTTTATCGAAATTTAGTTCTTATTGAGCAAATGGTTTCAGACAAGAAGATTTTTATGGGAATTTTCCATAGGGTCCTATGTTAAATTAAGTTCGGCTGTGGCGGCCATCTCAGTCGGAGGTCTGAAATGCCGGATTCAATTTTGGAAGGAGACCACCCAAGGATCATCTCAGCAATGTTTGGTTGAGATTGGCTGAGTAGTTTCAGAGGAGAAGATTTTTTTTTTAAATTCATCCCCCTTTTTTCTATTTCTAGCTTGGCGGCCATCTTGGTTGAAAGTCGGGATCACCGGACACAATTTTGGAAGGGGGATATCAAAGGACCATTCCATCAAAGCTTGGTTGGAATTAACCCAGGGGTTTCTGAAGAGAAGATTTTTATATGAATTTCCAATAGGGTCCTATGTTAAGCTAAGTTCGACTGTGGGTTCATCTTGATCGAAGGACCGAACCGCCGGACACATTTTTGGAAGAGAACCATCCAATGACTATTTCATCAAAATTTAGTTCTTATTGAGCAAATGGTTTCAGACAAGAAGATTTATTTGGGAATTTCCCATAGGGTCCTATGTTAAATTAAGTTCGGCTGTGGCGGCCATCTTGGTCGGAGATCTGAAATACTGGACACACTTTTGGAAGGGGACCACCCAAGGATCATTTCCTCAAAGTTTCGTTGAGATTGGCTGAGTAGTTTCAGAGGGGAAGATTTTTTTTTAATTTCATCACCCCTTTTTCTATTTTTAGCTTGGCGGATATCTTGGTTGGAAGGCGGAACCACCGGACACATTTTTGGAAGGGGGCCATCCAAGGACCATTCCACCAAAGTTTGGTTGCAATTGGCCCAGTGGAGAAGAGAAGATATTTATGTGAATTTCCCATAAGATTCTATGCTCAGCTCACAGGCGCATGGGGCATGGATTTCGTTTCCTCCTCCCGCCTTTTCTTTACTACCCCCCCTTTTTCAGAATTTTCAAATAAATCATTCCTTTTTTTAAATTTTCATAATCATTCGTTTTTTCGTCATTTGACAATAACAGTTGACGTCATACATCATGAATAATGCGTATATTCTGTGTC
This sequence comes from Bathymodiolus septemdierum, assembly GCA_963383655.1. Lineage (NCBI taxonomy): Eukaryota > Metazoa > Mollusca > Bivalvia > Mytilida > Modiolidae > Bathymodiolus > Bathymodiolus septemdierum. The sequence continues at coordinate 44,636,397 of OY726528.1, read as the reverse complement.
CACAGTTTTTCGACTGATACAGTATAAGAGAGAAGGTAAACAACTCCATTTTCATATTTCGCGCCATATCGCTCACCTCGGTTAGGAAACCCCCCTGTTTTTTACACTTTTTACCTTGTCTACATATGGCACTGTCGTATCAAACTGTTTCTAAGACACTTACCTAATTGCTCGTGTTCGATTTTCAATCGGTACGTCGATCTTTTCCAAGAAATCTCGCCGAGAATAGCGAAGCAGCTTCGTTTCTAGGTCAAACTACATCATATTAGACGGAAGTGGAAGAATGAGAACCCTGGGATTTTTACGAATGGATTACCTGTAATGAAAAACCCAGATGTGCTCCGAATATTTTTCCCGGAATGTTTTGGCGGGAAATATAAACCGCTGAAAAAACATAACAGCATACGGATTATTCCGTAAAAATGGCAAAACGACCATCTGAATATGGAAACATTGAAATAATTTGATGGTAAATAACTGTTCAAAAAGAAATTCAAACTGAGAAATAGATATGATTGAATGGTTAGAACTGAAGTCAAAATTTCAATGAAAAAGAAATATTCAGCTTGCCTCTACTTCAAATTATTAAAATCATACCCAAACAAATACATATACAACTAAAAAAAAAAAAATATTAATAAAAAAAAACAAAGGAAGAAGAAGCTGAGAACAGCTATTGAATGGGACTATGGCATTTTACCCCCTTCCTCAATAAAAGGGCTCCCGACTGATAAAAATGTGTAAGGGAGCCGGAGGGACCATTTAACTAAGGGGGCTATTTCTTTTTCAGGGGTAGAGCATAAATAACTTGTATAACTATTTGAACGTGAAATAATAATTCGTGAACTTCAGTTTTCGCGCATTTAACATCCTCGCGAAGAAAGCGAAAATTAAATACCCACCAAAATAATCACTTATACGGTAAAATAGGATTTTTTTTTCTGGATTTCAACACTGATTTCTGTCACTGCTGAAAAGTGGAGTTACACAAGTTATTTATTTTTTACCCCTGTAAGACAGATTATTGTTTTATAAAATCAGTGACATGAAATGGAAAAGAAATAGCCCCTTAGTTAAATGATCTCTCCGGCTCCCTTAAACATTGTTACCAGTTGGGAGCCCTTTTATTGAGGAAGGGGGTAAAATGCCATAATCCCATTCAATAGCTGTTCTCAGCTTCTTCTTCCTTTGTTTTTTTCTTATTTAATTTTTTATTTTTTTTTTAGTTGTATATGTATTTGTTTGGGTATGATTTTAATAATTTGAAGTAGAGGCAAGCTGAATATATCTTTTTCATTGAAATTTTGACTTCAGTTCTAACCAATCAATCATATCTATTTCTCAGTTTGAATTTCTTTTTGAACAGTTTTATTTACCATCAAATTATTTCAATGTTTCCATATTCAGATGATCGTTGTGCCATTTTTACGAAATAATTCGTCTGCTGTTTTGTTTTTTCAGCGGTTTATATTTCCCGCCAAAACATTCCGGGAAAAATATTCGGAGCGCATCTGGGTTTTTCATTGCAGGTAATCCATTCGTAAAAAACCCAGGGTTCTCATTCTTCCACTTCCGTCTAATATGATGTAGTGTGACCTAGAAACGAAGCTGCTTCGCTATTCTCGGCGAGATTTCTTGGAAAAGATCGACGTACCGATTGAAAATCGAACATGGGCAATTAGGTAAGTGTCTTAGAAACAGTTTGATACGACAGTGCCATATGTAGACAAGGTAAAAAGTGTAAAAAAAACAGGGGGGTTTCCCAACCGAGGTGAGCGATATGGCGCGAAATATGAAAATGGAGTTGTTTACCTTCTCTCTTATACTGTATCAGTCGAAAAACTGTGGACACAGAATACACGTATTATTCATGATGTATGACGTCTACTGATATTGTCAAATGAAGAAAAAACGAATGATTATGAAAATTTTGAAAAAGGAATGATTTATATGAAAATAAAAAAAAAGGGGGGTAGTAGAGAAAAGGGGGAAGGAGGAAACGAAAACCATGCCCCATGCGCCTGTGGCTCAGCTAAGTTCGGCTGTGGGAGCCATCTTGGTGGATGGGCCGCACCGGCGGACACATTTTTCGAAGAGAACCATCCAATGACTATTTCATCAAAATTTAGTTATTATTGAGCAAATGGTTCCAGACAAGAAGATTTTTATGGGAATTTCCCATACGGTCCTATGTTAAATTAAGTTCTGCTGTTGAGGCCATCTTGGTCGGAGGTCTGAAATGCTGGACACATTTTTGGAAGGGGACCACCCAAGGATCATTTCAGCAAAGTTTGGTTGAGATTGGCTCAGTAGTTTCAGAGAAGATTTTGTTTATATTTCATCCCCCTTTTTCTATTTTAAGCTTGACAGCCATCTTGGTTGGAAGTCGGGATCACCGGACACACATTTGAAAGGGGGCCACCCAAGGACCATTCCACCAAAGTTTGGTTGCAATTGGCCCAGTGGTTTCTGAGGAGAAAATTAATATGTGAAATGTGGATGGACGGACGACGGACGAAAAGTGATGACAATAGCTCACATGGTCTAAAGGCCAGGTGAGCTAAAAAAGGAATATATGTTAAACTACTCCTTGCAATGTAACTGCAGTTAAAATTTGAGCTCACTTTGACTTACACTAAAGCAGCAATGGACAATTGAAGACATTTCTATTTTTCTAGCAACAGCTGCCATCTTGAATGGAGGACGGGGCTGTCGGACACAATTTTGTAAGGGATCTACCCAAGGACCATCCCTGCCAGGTTTGGTTTAATTTGGTTCAGCGGTTTCAGAGAAGAATATTTAAATGTGAACTTTTATAAAAATATGTCTAATTTGCGTAATCGATATAAATCGGTTGAAAGAAAAATTTCACAGAAAAACCCGGAATGTATGTTAAACTATTCCTTGTCATGTAGCTGCAGTTAAAATTTGAGCTCATTTTGACTTATACTAAAGCAGCAATGGACAATTCAAGAAATTTCTATTTTTTGTAACAACAGCCATCTTGAATAGAAGGCGGTACTGTCGGACACAATTTTGAAAGGGACCCACCCAGGAACCATCCCTGCAAGGTTTGGTTTAATTTGTTTCAGCGGTTTCAGAGGAGAAGATTTAAATGTGATTTTTTATCATAATATGCCTAATTTGCATAATCGGTATAAATCGACTGAAAGAAACATTTCACAGAAAAACCCGGAATAATGTTAAACTACTCCTTGTCATGTAGCTGCAGTTAAAATTTGAGCTCATTTTGACTTATACTAAAGAACCATTGGACAATTAACATTTCATACCCCCTTTTTTCTATTTTTAGCTTGGCGGCCATCTTGGTTGGAAGCCGGTATCACCGGACACAATTTTGGAAGGGGGCCATCCAAGGACCATTCCACCAAAGTTTGATCTAAATTGGCTCATTGGTTTCTGAGGAGAAGATTAAAATGTGAAAAGTTTACGACAGACGACGACGACGACATAGGACGGACGACGAACGAAACCTAATGGCAAAAGCTCACATGGCCTTTGGCCAGGTGAGCTAACAAGGTTTATGGAGCTTATCCCTAAAAAAAACTGTCCATAAACTTGCATAATATCCTAAATCAGCTCCCTCCATATGTGTATTTGATTTGTTGAAAACTTTGTTTTTAGTTTTGACTAGTTTAAGTGGATATCCAATTTAACATAAATGAGGGGGACAAAGACTAAATCATAAAGTTTACTCCATACGACCACTTTGAACCCACCACTGATATCAATATTTTTAAAGAACTCTTATTAAGTTATGTGCATGTATGTTGCTAAAAATAATACCAACATTTTCAATAATAATATCACATAATGTTAATTTACATGTAGGACCATTGATCTTTTTCACTTAGTAAGGACAATTTTGTAATTGGTATGTTGATGTAAATACAAAAAGGTTAATCTGATATTTCAATGGGAGCATAAAACTATTTTTATGCTGATTAAAGTATATGGACTAATGGGGAAGTCTTTGTCACGACTCGTAAAAGTAAAATTAACAAATAATTAACAATCAATTATCATCTTTACATTTAATATAAGCATTTCTAACTGATTTTTATTAACATATAACATGCATATGATATAATGCAATAGTAATTAGCTAATTAGCACACGGTGAATATTAAGTGTATGTTGAAATGTCTACAAATCCACGTTCCTTGTGAAAATGAAGCCTACGTGATAATGAAGTACCATTTCACATGACAAGACAAACACATACAATAAAGATAAAATCTAAAGGCCATCCTTCAATAAACGTAAGCAAAAAGGTAGATTTTCAACCTTTAAATTTCAATAATCGGTATGAAATCTGACAGTTTACAGATACTGTAATTGTCATTATATTATACTTAGCTAATCTTTTTAGATAGAAGACGACAATTAGATTGTTAGAGGGGGGATGGTTCATTATATACTAAGACTTGTCAGGTTAAAGTTTTTGTTTATTTTAGTGATATCAAAGATAGGTTTGTCCCTCACATGTTTTGGTACAATAAATGCATTGACTAAAATTGATGTTTAAAGATTACAACCAAGTCATCAATATTAGATATTTACATATATTATATTTTCGAACTAGATTTCTTTCAATATTAGAAATTCAATATTTTGCGTTATTTTTTTCTATTCTAGCTTCACGGTGACGATTTCCGGTTTGTTGTTTGTCTCATTTAGTATGTCAACTTACACTTATTAATATTTTCTTTTAGTTTTGATTAATTATTTTACTATTAAAATAATATGGAGTAGGCTTTGCCTAGATGCGAGCATAGCATTTCTATCTGGCAAGTGTGTATATATTTGAGTGAAAGTTGAATATCACAAAATAATATGAGTAGGCATGGCCTATAGAGAGGACGTTAGTATTTGAAATTAAATGATACTAAAAATACCTTTATTTCCCCTATGACATCCATTGGAAAGTTAAATGAAGTAGAATAGAAAAGTACGAGAAAAAAGTATGTAATTTTTTATTGTTGGACTAGGGACAGTGCAACCATTGAAGACTAACTAGTACTAGTACGCGGGTGGTATCAACCATTATAAAGCCTAGAGGGGGTAATAGACGCCGATGTCTGTAAACTGAAAGTATGATCTTTTAAGTCATAAGAAAAGAGTTTTATTACGAAAATATCAATTAATGCAACCAACATACATAGACGGTTGTTTGTCCTTTTGTCTTTTTCTTGGGTCATTATGTTGTCTGTCCTTCTTCGATTTACGGATGCTCATCCCCCTTTGGTATTTTCAAACATTTCTTAAGGTAACATAAGCAGTCATGGTTTTCAAACGTTTGCAAATGTTTACATAAACGTTAGAGAAAACCGAAAGCGGAAATCACAAAAGTGCAATCTAGATAAACTGGCAACATAGGGTGCACAAGACGTTAGAGAAGACCGAAAGCAGAAATCACAAAAGTGTAATCTAGATAAACTGGCAACATAGGGTACACAAGACGATGAAAATAAAACAAAGACAACAGACATTATGTGTTGGACACCACTATGCGTAAACAAGCATAAATCACGTGAATAAGACATGCACCATCCTACAAACAACTGGTGGTAAAGACGAACCGAACATCGTTTTTATGCGGAAATCGTAATGGACAGCACAACACGGAACTCAGAACCTAAAGACACGCATGTTAGTTTTTACAAGGCAAATATAAGTGAAACATTGTTCGGTGGACCTAAATTTAACTCCGGTTTGTAGTAGGTTCAGAGTAGCTCAATATTTTGTTATCTGTGGATTGCTTTGAAGGTATTTTTCCACTTCCTTGCCGACATTTCTAAGAACATGTTTCATAGCATAAGCCACTTTAATATATAAGATATGTTTACAAAAGAAAATCATCATACACTCTCGCAAAAAAATCATTTATCTATTTGCCATATATTTGTTTAAGCCACTTAATGCATCACAACACATCTAATAATATTAAATGATAAATGTTTGTACTACATGGTACCTCTATTGGACATGTCAAAGATGTGACGTTTTTCACAAAGTTTGTAATGTTTCTAGGAACTAGAATTTGTGTTGTGTTGATATGATTCGACATTTTTCATGGAATGTCTACCATAATGATAAAAAAGGAATCCCCGAACAACAACATTAACGGATGTCGCTTTACAAAACAATATTGTGTGTTGTCATTTACAGAAATATATTAATATAAACCTAGAATCTTATTTGTATGTTTATTTACCTGTTTATAACATTCTCACCATATAAATATATTTTTACAGAAATAAAATGTCCGCAATCGACATCAACCAGGAAGAAGGAAGTAGAACTATCATATGACTAAAATGGAGAATACAAAAGATCTAAATTTAAATACCACTCTTCAATAAATGTACATAAAAGATAGAATGTGAACTTGTATGTTGTCATTATCAATATTAGCTATACATTATGAAACTGTATAGCCTTAATATTTACTGCCATATTTGTATTTGGTTTTACATTGGGAGAAATGGGAACAAAGGGGGATCTAGTTAGGACGAAGTCGATTTGATATTAAGACGAGCCAACAGGAGATTATCGAATGTCATGATGATATTGTAGAGAATTATTTTCTCTATTTAATGCATAATAAATGTTATATGTATTTACTATAATTGATTTTCAAAAGATCAAAATAAATTCCTAAAATTCTGATAAAAACAGCAACCAACATGAATAATTAATGCGATAAAATCAGCAACCAACATGAATCTAGAAATGTGAATATGTATGCCAGAAGTTAATCAATATGTTGTGTAAAACGAACCAGAGAAATACTGCTAGATTATAGACACAAAGCTAGCTGTCAAATAACACAAGGATAATTATTGTCACTTTGTCGCACTCTGCCTATCTTAGAATCAATGGCGTATGCCATAAGTATGAAATTCGGATGAAGCAATTAAAAAAGAAAATGAACACAGAAATTGATTGATAAAATTAATTTTACTAGTTTCAGGCGTCATATTAGGTATAATATATTTAATTTGAAAATTACCCCTTAACATCATGAACTACCAATATCTGATCTTTAATGGTTGAGTCCAGAATTGACAGTATATACAACCTATTTGTAGGTACAATACAACACAATATATCACTGTTTAAAAACAGATATAAATATAAAATGTCTGTCAACATAATGAATTATCAATAGTTGATAATGATTTAAAATCTAAGAAGCAAATATTGCTTTAGGTTCATACACGATTTAAAGTAAAAATATTAAATAAATGTGCATTTAAATTATTTAAATATTTTTTTACAATTAAATCACATAATCGCATAACACACTTCGCTAAGTTTGTTTAACTTGTGTCTAATCCATTTAGTCTATTTAATTGGCAAATACATTATGCTTAAACTTACACACTTCGTCATATATTTTAAATGTTCCCCAGTACCACAAACGGTTATAAACGAAATAACAACGATAGTTAACAGTTAACAAAGGAATAACAGAGACAAATATGTTGTTAGGACACATTAGAGGTGGGAGTGATTTAGACACAAATTGTGATATAATAATGATCTACTGGTGGATAATATGGTAGACACCTAATATGGCGTTTGTGAAGATACAGACCTCATTTGTAATATGGATTAGGGTTATGGTGTTCAATGTCACTTTCAGCAATATTTTCTTGTTATCATGGGGGTCAGTTTTATTGGTGGAAGAAACCGGAGTCCCTGGAGAAAAGCACTGACCTGTCGCAAATCATTGACAATTTGCATCACATACTGCTGTATCGAGTACACCTTGTAATGAGCGGGATTCGAACTCCCATCCTTAGTAGTGATAGGCACTGATTGTACATGTAGTTGTACATCTAACTACCATACGATCACGACCCCAACAGACCACATAAAAAGGATAATTTCGGTAATTGTGTAATTCAGCTAAGGTAGAACAACACACTATCTAGATAATATTGCATCATTAATAGAAGAATTTCGGTAATTTTTTAAGCCAGTTATTGTAGCACAACGCACTATCTAGATAATATTGTGCTATAAAAAGGAGAACTTCGGTAATTGTGTAAATCAGTTATGGTAGCACAACACAGCTATCTAGATAATAATGCGCTATAGAAAGGAAAACTTCGGTAATTGCATAAGTCAGTTGTGGTAGCACAACACTACTATCTAGATAATATTGTGTTATAAAAAGGAGAACTTTGGTAAGTATGAAAGTGTCTTGTGGTAGAATTACAGAGCTGTATAGAAAATAGTTGACTTTGTCGTGCCTTATATTACTCAATAAATGAATAACAGAGAAATGACGCTTTAATTGCAAGTTTGGTAGGTAGATGTAACCCAGAAACAAACGATTAATTAGATAAATGTAGCCTAGAAATAAACGACTAGCTAGGTAGATGCAACCTAGAAATAAACGTTTAAATAGGTAGATGTACGAGTAACCTAGAAACAAACGATTCGTTAGGTAGATGTAACCTAGAAACAAACGATTAGTTAGGTAGATGTAACCTAGAAATAAACGATTAATTAGGTAGATGTAACCTAGAAACAAACGATTAGTTAGGTAGATGCAACCTAGAAATAAACGTGTAAATAGGTAGATGCACGAGTAACCTAGAAACAAACGATTAATTAGGTAGATGTAACCTAGAAACAAGCGATTAGATAGGTAGATGTAACCTAGAAACAAACGATTAGCTAGGTAGATGTAACCTAGAAACAAACGATTAGTTGCGTTTGTAGATGCAACCTAGAAATAAACGATTAATTAGGTAGATGTACGAGTAACCTAGAAACAAACGATTAGCTAGGTAGATGTAGCCTAGAAACAAACGATTAGCTAGCTAGATGTAACCTAGAAACAAACGAATAGCTAGGTAGATAGGGATAATAACAAAATTACCGAACTCCGAACAATCATACAAAGGGAAAGTCAAAACTCATAAGTATATAAACAGAGAAAATCAGTCAACAACCGGAAAGCTGTGGAAACCGTAATGACCCTGACTTGGTACAGGCATTTGTAAAAAAATTGTGAGTTGAATCAGATTTTAAAGCGCCAAACCTCCCCTTTTCATTACTGCTCAAAGTTTCCGGCTGTCACTATAACAGTATTTATAACAATACTTGAACAAAACAGTTAAAACAGTTGTCAAAGCAACACCAATCTCAGTGAAGTAAATGTCAAGGACACTTTTACGTCACACATTGATAAAAAAATATTTTTGAAATTTTTGTTGACACCTTATCTTTATACATTTTCACTATATGAAAATCCATCGTTTATAATCTTTTCTGCAGAGACGGAATATATTCCGACAAGATCTTGGTATCGGAATATAAACTTTTCAAGAGATCGAATAAGGCGAGTCTTTGTATAAGCCTGGTCCAGTAGCCTGTTTCTCACATGAAGGTGACGTTTCAGGAAATCAGAATAATTGCTATTGTCCCTTGCATAGCGAATCAATTGCGAGATGTAAACACTATATGCAGGAGAAGCTGGTATATTGATGCACATATGGAAAATGTATGATTTTAAAATTGAAGTCGTCCCGTTTATCATAAATTCGAGGTATAAGTCCAAAAATGATGCAGACGAAGAGGTATCTGTGGTCTCTTTAAATTCCAGCTCTGGAGGATATATCAATGGAAGAAATTCTGCAAATCTAGAATTATTGATAGATAAAACGTCATCAATATACCTGTATGTGAAATTAAAGGCTCTAGCCTTATGAATCTTCTTATCTTTTACAAGCTTTTGAAGAAACACCGACTCATATGAGTATACAAATAAATCGGCTAGAAGAGGGGCACAATTCGTACCCATTGCTATGCCGACGACCTGCTGAAACAGTCTCCCTCCAAAGGAGACAAATATGTTATCGATGAGGAACTCCAGCATACTGATCACTTGTTCCTCGGAGTAGCATGTTTCACCTTTTTGAATTTTGATTGAAAAATATGTGGAATTGTAGCCTAACACACCAAATTTTGAGCCATAGTTTCTATGACTGAAAGCTTTGTAAATTGTTTCCTTAAATGTGGTAAACCTGGGTTACCCTAAAATTTTCCCATCATTCAATTTGTTTTAAAATCTCCATCATGGAATAGTTATGTCTTAATATATTATCTGCCAAAGGTTCAAAAATTTCACCGTTCCGTTTTCTCCATAGCACATCCTAAATATAGCAATTTTGGGGGTATTCTTGACGCCAGATGGTAATACTTGTTTTGGAAGATTCTAATATATATGCACATTTATTTCGGATTGAAAGAAAATATTTTGGCTTTAATACACTTGAGAGTGTTGTTGTTGAATAAATATGAAATATCTAGCATATCTGAATATCCTGTTTGGAGATAATCACGTGCAAAACAGTGGAAACTGCAAAAAGGAGGTATTAAAAATCGGATTAAAAAAATTCCTGTCAATCAATTTCCACCAAAAAATGTCACACTGAAGAATAGACATATAGACATCATTACACCAAATTTTACAAACGTTTACCGTCAGATTTTAAAAATATTTAAATTTATGTTGTTCATGGATGGCACCCAGAAAAAAATTTAATTGTCGAGGAAAGTTATCACACACCCATCCTTTGCTAGTTTCTCTGTTTGTGAGATAAAAAAATAACTACCTACCAATAACAAAAAGCTTTTGAATTCTTATAATTAACACAGTGGATGTCCAAATTACCAAATGACTGCATTTGTCTTTTTTATTTTCAAGTCGGCTGGGGAGTGGGAGGGGTGGTTTGAGGGTGACTCTACTTGATTAATTCATTACAAAAAAAAACACAAAAAACACGAACAGCCACCCAGCTGTATTGTTAAATTCCTTCAAATTCTGTGCTCCAGTTGTATTCGTTTGATTCTGGTTATTCTTTAGTTGTCTTAGAAGATGAGGGAGAAGTGAAGGCATGACAGGGAGACAAGTTTTCGCAAAAATGTGGGTTTTTCTACTTTTTTTTTGCATTTGAAGTGTGTCTTTGCTAATATCTTGTTTATATCTTTCATATATAATTTTGTTATTACCCTTATATAACATTAAATTCATGCTTTGCATTTGTTTTATTATTATTATTGATCTTATATTTATTGATTTTAGATTTATTCATTTTTGCCTTGAAATCTGTCAATGACATCTAAATGTTCGCTTCCTACCCCCGATTTCCTACATCCCCATGATCGCCGTGTTTAGAACTTAGTCTAAGGCATGTTGATTGCTTAGCTTTTAAAAAGCTGCAAATAACTCAAGTTTTGTGAAAATAACTAGAATATAACACAATTCAACGGCCAATTTGGTAAAGGAAGCGTCTGTTTGTATATTTTAAGATTTGGGATTTAATATTCACCTGGAATTTCGTCAGTACAAAGTTGCAGAAGTTTGCCGTGATACCTTTGTATCAACAAATTAAACCTTCTTTATTGCTTGAATAAAACCTTTTCCTCTTATTCTTATTTATCTTCCCATTGATTACAATTGCTTTGACAATCAGCTTTACCATAAAACGAAGATTGTTTGCAAGAAAAGAGTGACTTGCAAAAAGAAACAAAGCGACTTTAATTTCGCTTTGTAGTCGAGGGAGAGCCACTTCAGCCTATATAGGGCGAGAACTTCGCCAAATTCGGCTGGTTCGGTGAGCCCTGCAAGGACCACAGCTATGGAAAGGTAAAAGGAAAAGGAGTAATTTTTTTAACTGGCCATATCCAATGTAAACAATCTTTGTCACCAAGAAGCTTGGAATTGAGAGGGAATTTTCAAACGCACTGATGATCATATATTTGAGAAGACACTGAAAATAGAGTTTTCTCCCATACCCCAGGCCTACCCCCTTAAGCGGGTTTCTGATTTGTCATGCGGTAGGGTGGTATATAGAGTTGAACAATCAAAAGTTTTGATGGAGGATACCTGAGAGAAAGATCTTGATTTAAGGTCATCCAAAAGATCTTTAGAGTTTTTCAAAATCCACTTGTGATTTATGCCACTACGCGAGTAAACAGTTTCACAATATTTCTGTTGTCCCTCTTTTACTGCAGACAGAATCTTTGTCAGGTGAATAGACAATTCTTTCAACGAACAAGTTGATGATCCCGCTATGTACCTTTCTTTGCATGGTGTCTTATGGAATTTAGGTATCCAATATAAATAGGGTAAATCCTCAGACTCTTTACCAGAGGGAATGTTTAAAGAGGTCATGAATGATATGTGGTTAGCTAGGATTTCATCTTTGTCGAACGAAGTAGGTTTGTATGTGGTATTACTAGAGGTGTTGTTATTTATGCCTAATTCCTTGATTAACATTCGAAGTAATATGATTTACATACAAACACGATATCGTTGGAAGCCTTGTCCGCAGGAACGATAGCATATTTGTCATGAAGAGAGGAAAGACACTTAACAGCTTATTGTTCTTTAAATACAGACTTAGGCCGACTATTAACACAATTTTTGAGTTTGTGAATCCGACCTTGTACTAGAGACCTAATTGTTCTAACCCAGTCTGACAAGGACTCTAACTCAGGATCTTGGTCTACTTCTCTCTTTATCCACCTTCTGGCATAATCTTCAACAGCATCCATAATTATCTTGAAATTATGTTTCCAATTGATGTGTTGAGGTTCTCTGAATTTAGGACCATGAGAAATCACCTTTCGGAGACTCTCATGTTGAATGATATTCAGATCACCAGTGATTACATGTCCAGATGGGTTGTATTGAATAGGAGAATGGGAGCAGTCACAAGTCAGAGGGTTCTTAAGGTACTCTTCTATGTTACTATCTTGCAATGCTTCTTTGTAATTGAAAATTTTACGGCCAATGCTGTTAGTGTAGCTATAGGAGACAATGGGAACAGATTGATTTTTGAAATATGGTGGAATTTCTTTTACGACCTCTTTTCTATTAAGAATGTTGCTGATGTTAATAGCATCGATTCTTTTGTTAGCAAACGGAATATGAAGGAATTTTCTCTTGCTATCATGAAGACGTTCAGATCGAACAGGTTTGAAAAGACGAAAGGACGCCACGTCACATATAATACTAGACAATCTGTATTTAGGAGTAAAAAGGATCTACGCCTCCTTTGTCAAGTCCAAAATCCCTAAGATCTTAGAGGGAGCTTACAGGTAGTGAAAACAAGATTGTACGAATGTGATGAATTCCAAGAGGTTTCTGTATATTAGAAAGTAAATCATTAAAAGTATCTTGTAACGTTCTTGGTTTAGAGACATTTTTAATATTTGGATGTTGAATTCTTTTATGACCATGGCTACGTTTCGTTCTTGGAATAGTATTAAAAAGTCTCATCACGTTGATTTCGCTGCATCCAGGACATGACAAATTTCCCACTTCTTTGATGTTATCATTGCAACCTAGAAACAAGCGATTAGCAAGGTAGATGTAACCTAGAAACAAACGATTAGCTAGGTAGATGTAAACTAGAAACAAACGATTAGCTAGGTAGATGTAGCCTAGAAACAAACGATTAGTTGCACAGAAACTAACAATTAGCTAGGTATTAACAAACGATTATTTAGGCTTGTATGTATTGAACACTTGTTATGTAGAGAAAAGAAGCAGAATAATATGACCATTTGCTGCAAATTCTAATGTATTTTTTATGTATTTACCTTTTTATATCATTCTCTCTATGAAATACATGACTACAAATCCTTGGTCGATGCAAACATGTAGCTTACGTGACAATCAAGTACTATTTCACATGGCAAGACAAAAACATACAATAAAGATCAAATCTAAAGGCCATCCTTCAATAAACGTAAGCAAAATGGTAAATGTTCAACCTTTAAATTTCAATAATCAGCATGCAATCTGACACTTTAACGGTATGTTAATTGTCGTAATATTATACTTAATTAATCTTTTTAAATAGAAGACGACAATTAGATTATTAGAGGGGGTAGGTTTAATTCATTATATACTAAGATCTGCCAGGTTAAAGTTTTGTAATTTCGTGATATTACAAATATATTTATCCCTCACATTTTTGGTACAAGAAATGTAATGACTAATATTGGATTTAAAAGATTACAATATAGTCCTAAATAGCAGACAAGTATTCAAGTTTGACAAAATATAAATGGATATAAATAAAAATCTAGAAGCTTAAATGAACATAGATAAAAAAAATATATATTATTTATGATTCAAATATTTTAGACCTCTAAGCGACGTACATAAGAAATTAAGTTGGTTTTCTCCTTGTCTTCCGGTTTCCTCAACCAAAAAACTGACCGCCACGATAAAACTGAAAATTTGTTGAAAGTGGAGTTAAAACACCATAAAACAGACAAACCAACATAAGAAATAAAATAAATAAATACAATAAATAAATACAAAGGTAAAAATAAGGTAATAATAAAAACAACATGAATAATTCCAGCATGACAATGCGACCTTCAAAATTCGTAGAAAGAGGCAACATTGATACCCTAACACAAATACATGACCTCTCACTGTCATGGTTTACACGATATTATAGTTTATTCTCTGATGTCTTTGAGATTCGTGTTGTTTGTTCAATCGTTAGTTTTCTACTCAGTGTTTTGTGGTCCATTATTTGTTTGGTTGTCTTTTTGTGTTGTCTGTTATTCTAAGACTAACGAATTCTGATTACAACCTTGGTATCTCCAAACTGTTCTTGCAATATACAATAAAAGTAGCCAATGGTTTTATTGTCATTTAGGAACTGATTGTCCTTTTGGGGCACCTGAGTATTCTAGGTATTCAGTGGGGAACTCGATGCTGGATCTTAGTTTTCTGTGTAGTGTTTTGTAGATCATTGTTTATCATTTTGACCTTTTTCTCTTTCACCATTGTATTGTGTGCCTTTCTTCCTATCAACACTTTGGTATCTTCAAGCATTCTCGTTACCTTCAAATAAACATGTTCAGTAAATTCGGGAATAATACTTAGCACCTGCGTTTATCTCCTGATCTTCATTGGGTTCGTGCTTTGTAAAACTTCACACATTCACAGTATGCCGATGTTCAGGAGTCGGCCATATTGATTCGAATACTCTATTTGACAAACAGGTAAACTTCTAACTTTCTCGTCGATGTTGTGGGTTGTGTTATTGAGTAGCGCTGTAACTTATCTATAACTTAGCATATCGCCTACCATCCACTACCATACATTCCTGTAATAAAATAACCACCATATCTTATCCCCTGCTATCCATCTAATAGAAACGTTTTACCAAACCATATACTTCACTTGTCAATCTAATTATTAAATGATTACCGTACCCTATTCTCAACACAAAAATAATTAAATGATTAACAATAGCATGATTACTGTTGCATATACTATGCCTGCCTGTCTGTGTTATTCTGTAGATAATGGAGGTTATGGTTTCGGATTATGGTGTTTAACGCCACTTTCAGCAATGTTTCAGTTTTATTGATTTATCTTTAATTTTCTTTTAGTTTTGTAGTCATATTTTTCTTTTTCAATTGCGTGGTCTGTTCTTCTAAGACTTGCGGCTTCTGATTACACTTTTGGTATATACAAACTTTGCTTTACAATGTAAAGTAAAAGTAACGAATGGTTTTATTGTCATATATGTACTGATTACCCTTCCGGGGCACCTGAGCTCGTCTAGTTACTCAGTGGGTTTCGTGATGCTCAATATTATTTTCTGTGTAGAGTGTAATAGATCGTTGTTTGTCATTTTGTACTTTTTCTTTATTCCCATTGTATTGTGTCCTTCTTCCATTTACTCCTTTGATATCTTCAAGTTTTTCCTTTACCTTCAGATAAACGCTATTAATAATTTCGGAAATAATACTGTGCAGTGTTTTGTTGGCCATTATTTGTTTTGTTGTCTTTTTCTTTCTTCTGTTCTTCTTAGACGTACAGCTTCTGATTACACCTTGGTATCTTCAATCTTTGTTTTACAATGTAATGCTCTCTTATAGTTCTTTTTCTTCCGGCCATTGTATTATCGTTCTTTAAAAGACTTAGGCTTCTGATTACCCTATTGGTATCCCCAATTTGTTCGTGCAATGCTAAGTACAATTAACAAAGGTTTTATAACAATTTATGAACTAATTACTTGCTCGTACCGTTTGCGTTGTACTTTTTCTTTGGGCCATTGCGTTGTCTGTTCTTCTTCGATATCCGGATTCTGATTACCCTTTTGGTATCTTCAAACTCTTCTCATAGTCTTCTTTGTGTAACGTTAACCATAACATCATCGATGTGGTCTCCATTGAAAAGCTTGGTTGAAATTTTCATTGATAGTCTGTTGAGGTTTTTTATAGATCAGGTCGTTTGAAGGCATTATTGTTCATTATACCAATTCGTCGTTTTCAAAATATTCGTACAAAAGCTTATCCAGTACGACCGTTTCAGCTACATGACCTATTCGTTGTAAGCTTGATTTGACATACATATAGCTGGTGAGCTGCCCACTTAAATAATAATGAATGAAACATTATAACATTAATTACCGTAAATGCTGTAATTACAGATGCGCTACAGATTCAAGTACGAGGATTGTATCACAAGGTCTACACGAAGCCAAGTTATCATTCAACTCCTTTGAGTTCCATAATTCTAAGCATAATGTTTATGTTGAATGCAATGCCACATTTTGTCAGAAATATTATACAACTCAAGCTTGCCATACAAAGCGTCAAATTATAGATCCAGTATGGATCATTATAATAGATCCAGTATTTATAATGAAGCAGGCTAAAACAAGTAATTTCATTTCTGATGCCATATAAATTGCTTATTATTATTTTAAATATTATTAAAAATAATAAACAAAATGAGGTAGGCAAAAACAGGTAATTTAATTTAGGATGCGAAAATAAAAAAAAAAATGCAATGGAACTTGGTAATCACGAATTCTGGTATGTCTTTTCATTGATAAGCTAGAAGCCATTACCGTGAATTCATTTTCAATTGCTTAATTACAACTTTCGAAATTTAGTGCAACATGAAACACATATGTAACAAGAGAAGTCAAGTATCTAAACTATGAAATCAAATATCAACCGTTTATCCATGATAATGGATACCAGCGAAAGTAAATGATATCACAGTAATATAGTCCGTTTGTAGTATATTTTAGCTTAATTTATCCTGGATAACCCGAATACTCGGCTTTTGAAGAAAACCGCCCATAGCCATCGCTTGTCGACAATCTTCGTTAAATACATCAACAATTAAGTTAATGCTCGGTTAATATAAGAAATAATTCATGGAAGCCAGAATGTGTTTTGAATTTTAATATGGGTTGGCGGATAAAATTTACCAATATCCTGCCAACCCATATTTAAACTCAAAACACATTATGGCTTCCATGAATTATTTCGATTCTGATATGTCTAAGAGTACAAATACGGTAATATACCTTGATGGGAAAGAGGTAATCTATATTTGTGTTTGCGGACAATGTCGCACACAATTTATGCTGCTAAATTCGAGCAGACGATAAATCATTAACATATACATTTACGACGGGAAAGTCAGTCGTATTGATGGAGCATTCGTACCAATAATATTGTGTCTGCACATTTTAATTGCACATCGCATATTTATTAATTTGGGATATGTTGATTATTTTCAGTGAATATTGATGTTTAAAACTTTAACAACCGTGTACATAATTTTATTTTGTGATTTTATCACATGACTTATATATGTGTGCCCCGTATGTGCTAATGAGATTTTGCCATCTATTAAATAGCTCGTGTGTTTGCAAAACGAAAGAAGGACGTCATATTATAATTTGAAGCAAAACCATCGGTCCATTCTACTTCGAAAAGCAAACAGAACTGTTATTATATATGAATCTGTTAATATACAAATTGTACTTCGGTCAACTCGCTTACACATCAATAAAACAACAGCTAAATGTATTCATGCTCAATATAAAAGTATTGATTAAAATAATTTTTAGGATACCGATTGAAAAGGGATATCACTCGTCAGCAAAAAAGATTACTTGAATCATCACGTTCCAAATATAGATGATGACACATGTTTGATTGCTATTGGAAACAAAAATAAGTAGGAAATACAAAACTATACGTTTGTTTTCTAAATAACTTCTTATGCTATATCTTAACTTATGCAAACTTAAATATATTCGAGAAATTTGAAGATACCAACCGGTTAATGATAGGCCACAAATCGGGAAAACATAAACAAAACAACATATTATGAGCTACAAAACACTACATAGAAAACTAAAGATTGAGTAATACGAACCCCATGAAAACAAATTATATGTAATATCAATTTAAAATGACGAGTTTGAAGATTCCAAAGAATCAGAAGCCTAAATTCAAATACCACGGTCAATAGATTCTAGACATTTTCAGCAGTTTACAATTTGTACTTGCTGCAAGTTAATAATTGTAGAGCAATATTAGGAGAGTGCTATGTCTGGAAGGGACAGTCAAAATACTAAAATAACAATGACATAACAATATCACGTATAGCTGAACCTAAGTAAGAAAGAAAAACATGAAGATGCCGAAAGGTAATCAGAAGTCGTTAATCGAAGAGGTACAGACAATGCAATGGCGTAAAATTTCAAAAGGACAAACACAGATGTACAAATACTACACAGAAGCCTAAAGATCGAGGAACATGAACCCCACTTAGAACCGAGCGTCAACGCAGGTGAACCGGAAGGGTTAGCAGTTGCTGCTCTGCTAGTGGCACCCGTAATGTTACCCTAGTAACTGATTCGGCCATAATGTGGTTAATAAGATATATTTGTTATTTCATTTTTTTAGAACTAGTATTTGCATATCACAACAATTGCGTCACAAAAAAATATTATTACGTTCGCGTTTGTGACTCACCGTTTTTCATAGCCATCACCGTTAACACATATGTATGTGACGTTCGCAATGTTACTGGAAAACAGAATGATCGAGTCATTTCCAAAGGCTTCTGATTCTTTGCTCACCCGTCCGGGGAACCTGAGTTCACTCCTAGTTTTTAGTTGGGTTCGCATTACTCGATCTTTAGTCAAGTGCATGTTTTGTACATTGTTGTTTGTCCTTTTGTACTTTTTCTTTTGGCCATTGTGTTGTCTGTTCTTCGATATACGGATTCTGATTACCCCTTTGGTATGCTCAATCCTGTACTCATAAAGCCAGGTTATCCCCACCATGTTTCATTAAAGTGCCTGTGTCAAGCCAGGTTAGTATACGGTCAAGTATATGTGTGCTATGGGTATCGAGTTTGCCTATGTTTCTACGATATTCTGATTATATTGTAGAACTGTTCATTGTTTTCCATGTTAATACTCACTATTCAGATACACCTATGCATATAAGAGTAGAAAATCTGTTTTACTTTGAAATGAAGAACAGAGATATATGAATTAGAGTGAGTGTGTGAATGTTGCAAACGCTAAGTAAGCAATGTTTCATCTATATCATGGCGATAAGAAAATATATTTTGATTATATGATGATGTTGATGAACTGTTCGCTTTGTACAAGACCAACACCATGAGGTGGGCTTTAATAATGCTAGCCCACTGAAACAACAGTCCGTGGGTAAACATATCATTCCACTATGACGCATTACCTTTATTCCGAGCGTTTGCTCATTGATGCTGCTTGTGGAGCGGGGAAGTAGCAACAAATGCCACTTACTTAGTCTTTGGTTTAACCCGACCTGGGCTCGATCTATCGCACTGGAGGTGAGCACTATAACAATATCATCACTAATGATGTCATATGAAAATACAAAATAGTCGAAAGTTTGCAATGAATTTCAATAGAAAAAATACAGCATCGTCTTAAATTTTTAAATATTTATTTACTATCAATCAAGTAAGTAAGTTGTAATCCTATTTTCATCGTTTACAAGAACTATTTGACCTTCAATAAAGATGTATCCTATTTTCTCAAGCACCTTTTTAGTTTCACATGAAACCTAAAATAAACAAAAAAGTCAACAATGATGTTTAGTATATTGGTATATATATTAATATTATATTGGTATATATACATTTCTATGCATGTACCATCTTTATATTAAGGGATCGTCGTGATCGTTGGTGTGTTTTTTGGTTGGGGGTGCATCGTCGTCGTATGGTCGTTGAATATCCAACTACCTATGCAATAATTGCCTATCACCACGAAAGTTATGAGTTCGAATCATGCGCAATGCGATGTGTACTCGATACAACATTATGTAATAAAGTTTGTCAGTGATTTGCGATAGGTCGGTAGTTTCCTCTGGATACTCCGGTTGTCTCCACCAATAAAACTGACCGCCACGATATAACTGAAATATTGTTGATAGTGGCGTTAAACACCATCAAACAAACAAACAAATAAACCAACCGTACAGCTGAAATTTAGGTTAGTCAGTGATTCGGCACCGACATGGCTCAATAGATATATGTGTATGCCTTTTGGTATTATTACTCCCAGACACTTTGTATTTGGTTTTCCTTAGTATATGATAAAGGTTATTGGAGAAACTAGAAATGCGTCGTGCGTACAAAATTAGATATCTACGCTTTCAATTATATTCATACATGGCCTAAATACTTTAAACCTCAGTACATCTGAACTTTAGTGTATCCAGTGAAAATGGTTGACAGAAAAAAACCTGAGATAAGTCGTCATGGACGGAATGTCCGTTCGAGTTGTGTCCGCTGCAATGGAGATTAGCCAATTTAATGTATGATTGGAGCCAGTAACGTGACAGGTCATGTATATGTGTGTTAGTGGTATCGGTTTGTCCTCCTTCAACTATTTCTCTATATGATTGTGGAACTGTTCCGACATTGTGGTATTTTTCTTTCATTTTATTCTATCAATTCACAAATATAGTTGGCCTGTTCGATGGGTAAATGTCTACTACAATGTGTGTTTCTGAATTCAATTCTAAATGATGCTGAGTATGCAAAGTTGACGTAAATTTAATTATAAGCTCTATTTACCATGATTTGCCATCGTTGTCCCATTAGTGAAGCAAATCTAACAGTATCTATTGTTGTTCCCCATATATCAACATAGTTCTGATTTAAACCTACAAACCCAGTCACCACAGGTCCATGATGAATACCTGAAATTAAACTTCCTCAAATTAGATCACTTTTATTACTGCCAAATAAAGATGTGTCAACATTCAAGAATTCACGAAATTAAGAGAACCACATAGATGGTGTAATGGTTACCATGCTGGCCGTGAGTGCAGTATATCATGGGTTCGAGCCCCTGTCATGTCAAACAAAAGACTAAAATCGGTATTGTTGCTGCTCTGATAAGCACACAGCACTAATGAGTAGGGGCAAAGGCTGGTTGGCTCGGAGCTGCATGTCTACCCACGGGCTGTTGTTTCAGTGAACTAGCACTATAAAAATTCAACTCAAAGCGTTGGTCTAGTACAAAGCAGACATCGTCATCTCTTCAAAATGTAACATGTAACTGGTTCACCAGGCCCATACCCATGCAATAGCTCAAAAATTGATTATTTAGCGCTAAATATTAATCACTCACTCACATCATAAAGGGCTAAATCAGTTCTCTCAGTAGAATTTTAAGAATTATTTGTTCATGAATACGATTGTTTTCCAATTAATTGATCAACGTTATATACGGTCACTGGCCAAGATATAGTATTTTTTTGACATTCCAGGATAAATACAATGTACGTGTATTGTCAGACAATAACATTAATTTGCACTCGCTGCAAAACAGGCCAGAAAAGCTTGTTAAAGGCTCAATTTTCTACCAGTTTCTAAAGCTCGTACAAATAAATTTGATATTTTCCGACAATGTACATATATTGTCTATATATGTCAGTAATTATATGTGAATTTCAACTCATGCGATGTGTACTTCCTACCCATTCGTTTTCTACTACAGAATAGTTTCAGACAATGCTTACAAACTAATATATATATACATATATATATATATATATATATATATATATATATATATATATATATATATATATGCACAATGTACACTCAAACCCAACTACCATATGAAAATGTCCACAGTGGCCCCATAATAATTTGTTAATTATAATAATAAGAAGAATAAATTCTCTATCTATGGAGGTTTAGATCTATCTGTATCTTTGGTATCTTTTATTTCCAGCTCAATAGGAAAGATACGATCAACAAATTCACCAAATTTAGAATTATTTAGAGAAAGGACATCATCTGTATAGCAGAACGTGAAATTAACGGATCGGGCTAGCTTCTTTTCGTTTCTCTTGAGAAACCGCTGTATGAAGATCTTTAGAATTTTCTAGAATCCACATCTGATTCACACAACCCCTCGAGTACCTAATGTCAAAGAAACTTTGAAGCACGGTTTTGACGCTGATAGAATAGATGTTAATAATTTGGAAAGATGTTTCTATGAGCATTATAATGCTGTTTGTAAGAACACTTGTGTAATTTAGGAATCTAGTACAGTGACGGAAGATCCAGTTCTTCATCTTTGGTTGAAATTCCAAACGAACACAAATCACACCTATGATTGTCTAGGATTTCCTCTTTTGTATCTGTCATCGGGGTATATGTAGGGTTGTCAATACCTAATATGATTATCAAACAGTCTGTGTAATGTGAATAATTGGAGCTTCCTACCAAATTTTCATTAATTTGACCAAATGATTTTAGAGAAGGTTTTCTTTAATTGGCCAATCACAAAAAAGAATTGCCTATAACGGCCATATTAGTTGTCATATCTGCACGAAATGTGGAAATTGTGTACAGGACCTCTCATACATCATTCCTACATACAAAGTAACAATTCATTGTGCCTCCTAGTTTCAGAGGAGAAGATGCTTTACATTTCAACCAATCAGAAACAAGAATTGCTCTTGGCGACCATGTTTTTGTTCAATCCGGATGAAATGTAAATATTATAGAGGACCTTCCAAAAATGCTTCCTACCATGTTTCGGTTCATTTGGCTAAGCGGTTTCAGAGAAGAGTCAAATGTGAAAAGCTAGCAGATAACAGACACCAAGTGATGACAAAAGCTCACATGGCCTTTGGTCAGTTGAGCTAAAAATAACACTGAATCTCAAGCAATGAAAAATTAGATTGACTTACGGACATTTTCAGGAACTAACGATATTTTCTTATCAACAAGAAGTCCCTTTAGTTACTTGGTGACATATACAATGTTAAATCTCCATATGGATGTCCTTGACTCGCTTTTTATCTAAGCATTGATGTTGTTGTTGTTTACTTAATGGTGTTTAATGCCACTTTCAACAATATTTCAGATATACCGTGGCGGCTAGTTTTATTGGTGGAGGAAACCGGAAAACCCGGAGAAAACCACCGACCTGTTGCAAGTCACTGACAAACTTTATCACATAATGTTGTACACCTCGCCCTGATCGAGATTCGAACTAATTGGACATGTAGTTTTAAATCCAACTACCATACGATCATGGCCACGATGGCATGAGAGAGAAGTTAAAGTCGGATTTTAGTTTCACCAAATTCAATCTATGAATCTATGAAAAACTTTTGTTTGATGAAACAGTGAGAAATTACAATTTTTATGCATCTTGCTGACTTTTTTAATGGTGACACAGAGTATAAATATACGTCTTTAGACTTGTCTGTAATTGTTAAATTAAATATTATATACCGAAATTGCAGAATCGTGTGGAGGGCTGATATATCTGGTGTTTTTAAAAGACTAATAATCTCCATCCATTCCAGTTAAACTAGATAAAGGGGCCTATCGACAAAATTTGTGGGCGGAGCTTATCATCAAACATACCCCTTGATATGAACAGCATATTTATGAAACTGTATGTCACATGACCAAAATGACCTAAATGTCACATACCTCAGAAATTTGAATTTTCGAAGTGATTTTTGTAGTTTTTAGACTGATGAAGAATATTATTTTTTATAAGACTGAAAATTTCGTATGGATGAACAATAGTAATCATGCCTGTCAAATATTTTGCTTCAAAGGTAACTGTGAAACTATGTATCATTGATTTTTTATCCTAGAGATAACCGCGGTCAAAATAATGAACAATCTGAATGTTTGCTCCACCTACAGCTATTTATACCATGGCCCGAGTTTAAACACTGATGGTCATAATCAACCACCAAAAAAAACATGAACATTTACTCTGACGAACCTGAAACAAGATGAAAAAAGTTGATGGAAATCTAGGTTCTGGCTTTGGACATGCACAGATATGTGGCAGTTATCAACTGTTTAATGAGCTGCCAACTAAAATGTGATAGTTACAAACTGGTTAATGGGCTGGCAACTAAAATTTGATAGTTACAAACTGCTTAATGGGCTGGCAAATAAAATGTGATAGTTACAAACTGGTTAATGGGCTGGTAACTAAAATGTGATAGTTACAAACTGGTTAATGGGCTGGCAATTGCAACTAAAATGTGATAGTTACAAACTGGTTAATGGGCTGGTAACTAAAATGTGGCAGATACAAACTGCATAATGGGCTGGCAACTAAAATGTGAGTTATAAGCTGGATAATGGGCTGGCAACTAAAATGTGGCAGATGCAAACTGTCTAATAGGCTGGCAACTAAAATGTGGCAGATGCAAACTGGTTAATGAGTTGGATACTAAAATGTGATAGTTACAAACTGCTTAATATGTAATTGATTTAAATGTAAATATAATCATTGCTAAATAAGATTATTCATTCTCTATATATTTGCAAGAAATTTAACTTCTTTCAAAACCAGAATGATACATGTGCTCACCTGATTTAAGTGTTTACGTTGGTGATGAAAAGTTAATTAGCCGCCATTATCTTGACAAAACACGTACGAGATGGAATGATTTTCTGTTCTTAATCACAGATGATCGCGATTTTCGTCTTCAAACATGCACGAATGGTTTAGTCTTTAGGGAATGTAAACATATCAAGAATATTTGTGAAGATGTTTATTTCAACAAAAGCTCGTTTCATATTACTTTAAGACAGTATTGCAATTGTCTCTTTTAGGCATATTTTGATACAAAAACTCCACCAACAACCGGGTGGGGGTGAACTCATTTGCTTCAGAAGGGACAGCATGTGACAACCGTCATGTTAAGCCATCCATAAAAAATGGTTGGCTTGCTTTTATTCAACGGACCAACCAAAATCTGTCCCTCACGCATAAAGGAGTTGTTCCAATTTAATTTTGTTCATGAAATTCTATTGGAATATACATGATAACTGCAATTTTGGGCATATACATGTATGACAAATTTTTTTTATTTTAGGGCAATAAAACTAATATTTGATTAAAAATCCTCAATTTCTGGATCTTTTCTAGTATGAAAAATAAAACCCAACAAAATAATGAATAATCTGTTTTTCATGACAACAGTATCAACCTGTTACCATTATTTTTGTGATATCAATATGTAACATGCATGACTAAGATTTGGTAAAATCTACGTTTTTATGAAAAATCACAGATTTTGAGAAAATGTATTTAAAAAATTCAACATTTATCAATAATTAGAACTGTTGAACTGTAATAGTCTGTTGATAAGCTGTTACAGTTTGATGATTAAAATGCTCAAAATGGTGTAAATGATCTTTTCGGATAAAAAAAGCTAAATTTTTGGAAAATGTATTTCAAACTGAACATTATGGTAGCATGTAAGACAACTTGGTGATATTGTTGACAGTCACTGTTTAAACTTTCTTTTCATAATTATTTATTAAATAAATGTGTTACTTTCTTCTTTTTGTCAGTGACAGGTCTGTGGTTTTCTCTGGTACTACGGTTTTCTCCAACAATGAAACTGACCATCATGATATAACTGAAATATTGTTGGAAGTGGTGTTCAACACCATAACCTCCTTCTTTCTTCTTACATTTGAGGACAAGACAAGGAGTGTCTTCTAAATTCACCATTCTTAGAAAGGGAGACTGTCGGTACTTGACAGGAATCATTTTTGGACCAATTAACTAACATTTAGGAAGGAACTTAATCAAAGAGATGAATTATAATATTCATTTGGTAGCAAAATATAAATATTAAAAAACACAAGAATGAAATGATAAAAAACCTATAAATACATTGATGAAGGAGGGTTAGGGTGTTTAACGCCACTTTCAACAATATTTCAGTTATATCCTTCAATATCGTAGCGGTCAGTTTTATTGGTGGGGGAAACCGGAGTACCCGGAGAAAACCACCAATCTGCTGCAAGTCAGACAAACTATATTACCATTGATGAAGGAGAAACAATAAATTAAAAAAAAAAGTACCGGTAATTAGCAAAATGAAATACAATTTGATATTAATTTAACTTTTACTTCTACAACAAGGTATAAATGAATTATCAGCATAATAAACCGCATCGGTGGCGTAATGGTTAGCGTGCCCGCCTCGAGTACAGATCGGGTCAAACCAAAGACTATGAAATTGGTATCTGTTGCTTCTTCGCTAAGCACGCAGCATTAAGGAGAAAGGACAAAGACTGGTTGGCTCGGAATCAGAATAATGTGTCTGAGTGGAGCGACATGTTAACCTGCAGACTATTGTTTCAGTGAGCTAGCACTATAAAAGTCCAACTCAGTGTGTTGGTCTTAAGCACAAAGCAGACTTCATCATCATCTCATTGAAAACTAACTTGTTCTCGCCATGGTATAGCTGAAAAATTGCTGAATTGGCATTAAACAATAAACACTTACTCACCCACTCAAAATAATACACTTTAAGAATTCCATTTGTGACTATATACAGGTTTAAGCTATGAAGTAAGTAACTAATGTTATGCAAGAAAGATAACTCCATCTTTTAGCCACAAACACCTAATGTCATACCAAAAATAAAATTTTCGATGTGGATGCACTCATAGACCAAATAATCTTTTAGGGAAAAACACTTCTTTGATTTAAAGGCAGACTAGTCACAGTAATTATTATTTTGGTTGAGATGTACACCCCATTAAAAAGTTGACAAAATCATGTAAATTTTACCAAATTTTGTTTATTTTTCATGTTCCAGTTTGATTCTGGATTGTTAGAATTCAGTGATAATGTTATCAACCTGCAAATCAAATTTAGATGAATATTCTCAACATCTGATGGAACTTTTAAAATTTAAATAATCTGGGTATATATCTTTTGTGTTTTTACTATTTTACAGAGTAATTTTCTTTTCATCAAAAAATATTGGTTTGTTGTTCCCTGATGTATGCACATCTCCTCTTACATTTTAAATAGGAATTCCATAAAGCTTGCATGTTTGTTTATTATGGAGAATTGCATATGATTGTGGCAGTATAATCAGATTGTACACAAATGTATTTAAAGGAATTTTTGCCCTTTATGTCTTAGAATTTGTTATTTATTGTTGATATATGCAGCATCTCCTACATTTTAAATATGATTTAATATAAATTTATTATATTTTTCAGGTTTTTCCATTTGCAGAACTACATGTATGCGGATGAAAATTGGGGCGGTACCCACAAGTGCAAGGTACTGACTTTTAGCTCACCTGACCTGTTGCCATCACTTGACATCCGTTGTCCGTCTGTCTGTTGTCCGTCGTATATGCTAAACTTTCACCTCTGAACCAAATTCAACCAAACTTGGCTAGGATGGTCATTGGGTGGTTCTCTTTTAAAATGATGTCTGACAGAACTGCCTTCCATTCAAAATTGCGACCGTTACTAAAAATAGAAATTAGTTTTATTGTCTTGCTGCTTTATTAGAAATCAATATGAGCTCAAGCTTTAGCTTTATCTACAAGGCAATGAGCAGTTTAACATATCTTGCATGCTTTTCTCTGAAAGTTTTCTTTCATCCCATTTATACTGATTATGCTTATTTTGAGAAAAAAATCACATTAACTATATCTGCTCAAAAAATTTAGCTGAAATGTTCTTTAGTTCGGGTATATAATCTGCATAAACTTTTAACTTGTTCGTGTAGAGGACAAATGCGTGAATAAAGCTTAAAATTTGTCAAGAAAAATGTGTAATGCAATGAAAAAAGGAACAAATATTTCCGTTCTTTGTGGGCAACATTTAGTAAAAAAAAAAAAAGAATAACTATATCGTTTTTGTTACTTTCTTTCAACAACCAACAATTTATTGTTTATCGTTATTGTTATCGTAATTACAATTAAATATGATCAGAAGAATCAAATTTTATACTGACAAATGTTTCCAACTTCAATTACTCGGTGGTAGCCTCATCACACATTAATCAGCACATGTTTACCTTGATCTGTTACCAAACTTTAAACAAACGTTAACATAAATATTTCCCGGGAACCAGTACTTCATAATTCACCAATTTTCAAAAACCGGATTATTTATTTTAAAAAACAAAGAATTAAAATAATATTTGCAATACTAAGCAATTTTTAGTAGGAGATAAACAAAAAGCAAAACTATTATAAATAAATTTTTATCACGTGCACAACTTACCTGTAAAAAAATGGTGGCTGTGCACAATAATGCATCGTGGCCTCATATGAAAGGTCTATTATTATGCATAGTTAACAGGTAGGAACTTTGTAAACATGTACTTTTGGGAGTGTGGGTTAAGGAAACATAAATATTGTCAATAGATTCTGCAAATATCTTCTTCAAATGCTAGAGGGACTGTGGCAACAATCTCTGAATCAGCTGGGAAAAACGGAAATAAAATGTAACACTTGATATATTTATTTTATAAATATAAATATAGAACAACAAAATAAAAACGTTCATACATATATAACAATGAAATTGTTCCAAAAGATTGGATATGCACTCGAACATCCGAGTCATTATTTTCAGAAATATCTGTTCCATCACATCCGACATCTTGGGAAAAAGTTTCTCAGAACCTATCGTAGTATAATCCGCACCCACATAAGATCCCTTTAAGGGCAAATATCTGTGGATAATACAAGGCTGCTTACGGTACTTTCAAAATTATGTATGACATCTCCATCCTCAATCCAAGAAGGCTGGCATTATCAGGGATTAAACTTAACTTTTTTCAGTTAGGCCCACCTGGTCTACTGATTGTTGAAACTTTGGGGCCCAACATGAAGTTTAGGGACCCACCTTTTTTGTCTGTATAATAGCGATTACCAACGATATGCATTAACTACATGATGATTGTGTGAACTGACTTCTATCCTCAGTTTTTAGCTCACCTGACCTGAAGGGTCATGTGAGCTATTGCCATCAATTGGCGTCCGTCGTCGTCGTACGTCGTAAACTTTTTAAAAAATCTTCTCCTCTGAATGTACTAAACCAATGGAAACCAATTTGGTCTGAATCATCACTAGGTTGTCTAGTTTCAAAATTGTGTCCGGTGATGCCGTGCACCAACCAACATGGCGCTGTTACTAAAAATAGAACATATGGTAAAATTGCAGGTTTTGGGTAATAACTCAAAAACCGTTAATAATATCAAAAATCTGACATGGGGTTAAAATGATCAGCACAGCAAGATCTACCTACCCTGCAATTTCAAAGTAAATCTGATTACCCATCTTGGAGTTATTGCCCTTTTTTCATCAAATTTGTAAAATGTTAATACTTTTCGTCTTATATTTCAAAAGCTATAAGAGATGAAGGTTAAGTTTAAATTGCAAAAATCTGCAGCATGTCAAAATCTACACACCCTGCAACTTAGAAGTAAATCCCATTACCGATTTTG
Source organism: Bathymodiolus septemdierum (assembly GCA_963383655.1). Lineage (NCBI taxonomy): Eukaryota > Metazoa > Mollusca > Bivalvia > Mytilida > Modiolidae > Bathymodiolus > Bathymodiolus septemdierum. The sequence continues at coordinate 44,606,719 of OY726528.1, read as the reverse complement.
GAGTTATTTCCCTTTTTTCATCAAATTTTCAAAATTTTAATACTTTTTGTCCTTTATTTCAACATCTATAACAGATAGATGTTAAGTTTAAACAGCAAACATGTTCAGTATATCAAGATCTACCTACCCTGCAATTTTAAAGTAAATCTAATTACCCATCTTGGAATTATTGCCATTTTTTCATCAAATTTGTAAAATTTAAAACTTTTCGTCTTATATTTCAAAAACTATAAGAGACAAAGGTTAAGTTTAAATGCAAAAATGTTCAGCATGTCAAGATCTACATACCGTGCAATTTTGAAGTAAATCTGATTACCCGTCTTGGAGTTGTTGCCCTTTTTTCATCAATTTTTTAAAATTTAATACTTTTCGTCTTATATTTCAAAAATTATAAGAGATAATGGTTAAGTTTAATTGGAAAAATTTGCAGCATGTCAAGATCTACGTACCCTGCAATTTTGAAGTAAATCCCATTACCCATTTTGGAGTTATTGCCCTTTTTTATCTAAATGTTCTAAATTTTAATACTTTCATCTTATATCTCTAAAACTATTAGAGATAGAGTGAAAGTTTAAACTGCAAAAATGTTCAGCATGTCAAGATCTACAAAAAATTTCCCACAGTTGAAAATGTCCGACAACTGTGTGAAGAGTTATTCCTCTTGAAATGCATTTTTTTGTTGACTCACTGCTTTTGGTTACTCAAATAATCAAAGGGAAGCAACTCTATTACAAAATGTGAAGTAGCAAAAGCTAAATTTTGAGAATCATTGACATATATGTTTTTTCACAGTAATTTAGATTTTTTACGGTTTTCAGTTTTCCGGTTGTTGACTGATTTTTTCTGTTTATATAATTATGAGTTTTGACTTTCCCTTTGTAAGATTGTTTGGAGTTCGGTAATTTTGTTATTACCCTTATTTACATCAAAGGGGGAATCCCTGCCCAATTTTTTTTGTAGAAGGGGACTGCAATGACGAGGGCTGCATTTGTTAATTTTTTTACCGAAGTTATCAAGTTTTATTGACTGATTGTTGTTATTATACCCAGGTGAGCTATACAGGCTCCTGGGAGCCTCTAGTTTGCAAAAAGTGCTCAAATTATTTATTTGTTTGGATATATGTGTTTATGATTGATATCACCAAGGTTTGGGTGATGTCAGACAATAGCTTTTAAGCTTACAATATTTTTATGTTCATTTAAATACAAATTTCAGTAATTTAATATCTTTAATTCTATAATATTCAATATATTAATTTATTAACAACATGATATATGAAATTGTCTCAGTCTCTTGTCATCATTATTTCCTTTACTAAATAATAACCAAAGTTGAAAGAAAGAGGTACACAATACTGAAAAATAACATTGGATCCTTTCTGATTACATCTGGCGGTTGTGAACTGTTTTAAAATAAAGCTATTTACGGCTGTTCCGTTTAATTTGCATCCCTGGGTACTGACAATAAATGGAAAAGCAAAAACTCTACTATTGACAGCTGTTCCATTTATTTTACTCACGACGGCTATTCCTACTGGTTCTCTTCTCTGAGTTGACATTTGAAGGCATACCAAATACTTACGCAGGGTACCAACATGATTAGATTTTTGGTAGTTAGTGCCACTTTCAGCTATATCAGGGCGACCAGTTTTAGTGGTGGAAGAAGCCGGAGTACCAGGAGAGAACCACCGACCATGGGCAAGCAACTGGTAAACTTTATCACTTTCGGTTGCGAGTCGAGTGCACCTTTTTTGGTAATTTACAAAGTCGGGTACGAACCCACGCTGTATTGGTGATAGGCTTGTATGAGTTGTTAGGTAATCCAACTACCTAACTCATTGAGCCACCCGAGCCCTCGGGTACCAGCATATCTATACCCCAATCAGAATAATACCTGGCACAATCAATGCATCTATGTTTCTCACAACGCGAATTACTGATTATGTGACACATGTAAACGATCGCATGTCAGTAGACTTCCTAAAGTCTAAGCTTTTCAGTAGCCAGCTGGGTGAGAAATATTGGAATATTTGGTTGCCCAATGGAAATTTTACTGTCATTGGCAACCACTAATCTTAATCCCTATTTACTATTAAATGGGGATAAAAAAAACGTTTTTTATCTAAAACTTTGAAATCAAATTGAAACCATTGTGAGCGATTACAGGTTGCTATAGTTTAATTGATTTTCTATTAGCTCAACTGACCCAAAGGATCAGGTAAGCTAGTGGTTAGCTTATCATGGATTATGATAGAAAATTTGTCAATTTTTCAAAATCAATCATCTCAAACTTTTAAAGAAAATACACAATTTGTCCGAATATGTTTTGTATTTAGAATGTACGTCTTCCAGATTTGTATATAAGAGACAGTAAATTATACTTTTCAAAGTGTAAAACTGACATAGACTCATCAAGATCGGGGAGACTAGCGCGAGGGAAGCCAGTCAGACTCCAAATATGTATGACCTCCCAGGAGCTAAACAATGTGTTGTGTGGAAATATTTTGGATTCATTAAAGCAAAAGATGCAACTAAAACCAACCTAGATGTGACTACGGTTATATATAAATTATGTCTAAATCATACCTTACAAGGGAGAGCACCATTTTATTCAAATCTGGCTGTGGTTTAGGGCTTTTTGACATTGCAGGAGTAACACAATACATTTTATATTGTTATACATGTATATTTATTTCAAATTTCCTTTCAATTATTTAATACCAGTGTGTACTTTGATATTGTAGCATTTGTGAAGAGTGACCGCCCAAAACAGTTTCCCGGCTTGACTGTGAGGTACGTGAGGGGAGCTGACCCAATAATCAAACTGTTAGACGAGAGTAAGAATGTAGTAGAAACATTAGGTATAGACAAGTGGAACACTGATTCCGTAGAAGCCTTTTTTGATGAGCGGTTGAAAAAGTAATGGAAAATTTCTTGGTTGTAGAGTTTTAGATGTGTAAATCTGAATGAAAGATGGTGCTGAATATTTTTTTGTGTTTTATGTTAATTATGGACACAAACTTCTCACATTATCAACTTCTTCAAGTTTTTAGCTTATTATTGTTATTTGGCTTTCCAATCTTTAGACTCTGAGCGTACTTGACGAAGGTTATTCAAGAAATGTGTCTGCACACTTAAATAGTTAAAATGTTTTTAAGCTAAAAAAAAAATAGTTATCTTCGTTTTTAAGCTTAAAAAATTCAATCAATCTGCCCTGGATATACATAAGCCATCTTATTCAATTTCTGCAATAAAAATTGAAATTGTACCTTTTTGCCGGGTCATTTTTAAAAGCAAAGACCCTTCAGAAAATTTACGTGGATTTTTTTTCATAGACTATTTAGCATGATGCATAGATACTCTTAGACTCAGTTATTAAAACGCCAACAAAAGACAAAAAATCCTTCTACGCCTAGATTTGTTGTTATTTAATGCTCTGTCCTTCAATTTTATACGACTTCTGATTACCCTTTTGGTGTCTTCAAACTTTTCTTAATTTAAAAACATGTACATATGTATTGATGGCAATATTCTACCAAGGATGTAAATACGGTCATTGATTGATTCACAATCCTTCTCGGTTTGTTTTTAAATCAATCCCTCAGCCTCAGGTAACTGTGTATTTGACCTTTTAGTGACCGAGTTCAATGTGCACTATATAAAAATAGACACACCCGTACATAAATAAAAATACAGGTGATTATGAACTCGTGAGAGAAAAAATAACACCTATGTAAACCAATCGAAATGTTGGGATTAGATAATATGCAAAACAAGATGCGTGCTCATATATCCTATAAATAAAATGTATGCCATCCCTGACAACAAAAAAACGGTATCAAATGATCAACTGCACAAATAAATTTCAATGTCCATATTAAGATTACGAAGCATTGTGATGACGAAGAATAAACAATTGCAGGTACAATCACGTGTAGTATTTATTATAAATGAACATTTCAATATTTACAATCCGTGATGGCCTCGTGAAGACACCGCGCTCTGTCCGTCATGTCTGTGTTGTTTCGCGGACCGTCCACGTATACACACAGACTTCTCGTTAATTCCGTGTTGCGATAATCCTTGAAAAGATGCGGACTTTGCGTCTTCACTCTGGGCTGTACTGTTGTTCAATTTTGTTTAAATGAAGTCTGCCCATTTAAGGACCCTGGGCAGGAACAATTTATATATATATATATATAAACGTCTAAAATGCAGCACAACAACATCAAAAAAGATGTTAGAATATAACAAAAATAACTATAAGTCTACGAAAAGACTATAATTATAATCAAATTGATGGATATTTCGCTTGACCGACAAGCTTCCTCAGCGTCTGTAATCTGATCTGATATACCAGGTATATACATATATATGTAGGTAAATATATTAATAACATTGATGAGGCATTTCAATAAAGGTTGCATTAAACATTGTTGGAAAGATTCAATTTTTTTTTTATTAAGGACCCACCGAAAAATTACTATATTTTTTTGATGATCATAGTAGCACATGGGCTCTTGTTCCTTGATATGTATTAAAATACTCACTACTATTTTCTGGTCTGTCTGATTACAGAGGATAACTATATTTTCATTTAAAAAAAGATCAATGGTGAGCAGATACAGAGAGATTTAGCCAGAGTTGAGGAATCGTATTGAAGAGTTTAGAGATTCAATGCCTATATTAATTTACAGTGTAAAACTCAAGCAAACAATTTGAAATTCTATCATATATTTCTCTGGATAGATATAGAATAATGATATTTCTGATTTCATCACATTGTTTCATTTAAAAGTGTATTTTTTAAGCAAACTTATTCTACAATGTTTGCGTTTACTTAGTACATTAAAATGAATATATGCATATTTTCATGTACATTTATTTTGATTAAGTTGATTTTTGTGTATACTTTGTTGACATCTAGTATGATTTTTGTGTATACTTTGTTGACATCTAGTATGATTTTTGTGTATACTTTGTTGACATCTAGTATGATTTTTGTGTATACTTTGTTGACATCTAATATGATTTTTGTGTATTCTTTGTTGACATCTAATATGATTTTTGTGTATACTTTGTTGACATCTAGTATGATTTTTGTGTATACTTTGTTGACTTCTAGTATACTTTGTTGACATCTAATATGAAGGTTAGACAGCAAAGCTTTATGGTATGTCTGACTGGATGGATTTAAGATGTTTCACAATATATATGAGAAGCGTTCATCTACATCTGTTGTAGTATAAAACTCAGATTCAACAATAAATTATTTTTGTACATATCAGAGTTTTTGTTATGCGAAGAAAACTTGGTGGTCATGTTATGATTCGGCCCAGGCGTCATCCTCGCCCGTCGGTAGACAGAATGGTTTCTGCTTGATAATTTACGCTGTCGTTGACGGATCCTTCTGAATTTTGAACACAATGATCCTTGGCACTGAGTACAGATTTGTATTAATTTTGGGTATTGTGACATACCTGTTTCCAAACAAGAGGCCCTAAGATACAAAAATAGATGTTTCTGTTATTTGTACGAGGAGAGCTTATTTTTCATCTGATTTTGATGGTGGTTTTTTGTCATTAATTCCATTGGAAAATCACTTTCAGAAAAGTACATAGCATTAACTATTGCCATTTTTGACATAAAAGGGTCCCAAAAGTGAAAAATTACAAATTTTGATTTTTAAGCTCACCTTGCTGTTGTCTGTTAACTTTTCACGTTTAATTTTCTCCCCTGAAACAGCTGAGCCAAATGGACCAATACTCAGTAGGAAGTATCTATGGGGGAGGGGTCCTCTATAAAGATTGCTCTTTTCGTCCCGATCCGTTAACGAACATGGCTGCCATAGGCAATTCATGTTTCTGGTTTGTGAATTTCTAAAAAAAATCTTGTCCTCTGAAACTGCTTAGCCAAGTGAACTGAAACTTGGTAGGAAGCATCTATTGAAGGCCTTCTATAAATATTGCTCATTTTGAAAGCTGAAAAAGTTGACTAATACAATCAGCACGTCTGTATACACAGGTATATAAATAGGAAGTGACTCCACCAGAATACCCCCACTCATTTTACATGTTGAGTATTTTATATGATTGTCACAATGACATGCTAGTTATTTTTGGGAGGTGAAAAATCACACAACAAATAAATAATGACTATTTTCCCACGTAAGGACTAAAATGGGCAAAAAGAACCCATACTAGATACCGGACAAAGCAAATAAGTCAAAAAGGAGCACCAACATCCACAAAATTTGATTGTTTAAAAATCCATCATGTGCATGTTCATATCATGATATCACACTTAGTCGTCATTCCTATCCATCAAAATATAAATCACTACTTGTTTTACAGGATACATGGTGCTCAAAATATAAATCACTACTTGTTTTACAGGATACATGGTGCTCAAAATATAAATCACTACTTGTTTTACAGGATACATGGTGCTCAAAAGATAAATCACTACTTGTTTTACAGGATACATGGTGCTCAAAATATAAATCACTACTTGTTTTACAGGATACATGGTGCTCAAAATATAAATCACTACTTGTTTTACAGGATACATGGTGCTCAAAATATAAATCACTACTTGTTTTACAGGATACATGGTGCTCAAAAGATAAATCACCACTTGTTTTACAGGATACATGGTGCTCAAAAGATAAATCACTACTTGTTTTACAGGATATATGGTGCTCAAAAGATAAATCACTACTTGTTTTACAGGATACATGGTGCTCAAAATATGAATCACGACTTGTTTCACAGGATACATGGTGCTCAAAATATAAATCACTACTTGTTTTATAGGATACATGGTGCTCAAAATATAAATCACTACTTGTTTTACAGGATACATGGTGCTCAAAAGATAAATCACTACTTGTTTTACAGGATACATGGTGCTCAAAATATAAATCACTACTTGTTTTACAGAATATATGATGCTCAAAATATAAATCACTACTTGTTTTACAGGATACATGGTGCTCAAAATATAAATCACTACTTGTTTTACAGGATACATGGTGCTCAAAAGATAAATCACTACTTGTTTTACAGGATACATGGTGCTCAAAAGATAAATCACTACTTGTTTTACAGGATACATGGTGCTCAAAGTATAAATCACTACTTGTTTTACAGGATACATGGTGCTCAAAATATAAATCACTACTTGTTTTACAGGATACATGGTGCTCAAAAGATAAATCACTACTTGTTTTACAGGATACATGGTGCTCAACATATAAATCACTACTTGTTTTACAGGATACATGGTGCTCAAAATATAAATCACTACTTGTTTTACAGGATACATGGTGCTCAAAATATAAATCACTACAGTGGAACTTGGATGGCTTAAACTCAAAACAACTGTCAAAATGTGTTCGAATTATCGGCAAAGATTTGTAATTTCAGAGAGAAAAAAACTGTTTAAAAAAAGTAGAGTGGATCAATAGGTTGGGAGTACATTTTTGGAGTGGGGAGGGCAAGTTTTCAGACTGGACCGAAAAAAATAGTTTTTTGACTTCAAACTATACCCTTATAAAACAATTTTCTTCTTTTTTTTTGCTTCCATGTTAAAATTGCGGCATTTCCTTTAATTATGGTTTTAAAAAGTGGGGGCAAAAAATGCCCCTGATCTTGAATAGCTTTTAGTAAGTAATACATTTCATATAATTGTTATCCATTTGATATCCAATTTAATTTCCAAGAAATATGTGGAAAAAACAGGTGTAGGGACTATAAGACATTCCCAGCGAAGAACATATAGACTTAAAGATAATTTTATATTAAGGAAAATACATTATATTTGTTTGAAAACTAAACACCCCATATACAAAAAACATATTCCGATTCTGGGGGTATCTTGTTTCTGCGGCATATATCTGAGCAGATGTGGTTTTCTATGGATACTCTGGTTTCCTCCTCCAATAAAACTGACCGCCACGATATCACTGAAATATTGTTGAAAGTGACGTTGAGCACCATTATATCATCCAAACCCTTCAATACCCAGACAACACTTTTCGCTGGGTTATATTCTCCACGAGACCCTCCCAATTATTAAAATAAAATAGCACTGGCGTAGTCACTTTGGATGTACATTCCACTTCATCATGTAATCTGTTGTCAGTGTGACAAGAATAAAACATAAATGTAAATATCAGCAAAATGAGCACTATTTAAAGGGGGATACATTTCATGCGAAATAAAGAAACATCATTATTAAATATAAAAACTACTTAATTATGGCTAATCATGTGATTAGCTTAATCACAAGTTCAACAACGGACCCCAGTTTCTTAATATATTTACACATGCATATATGTTAATTAAACAATATTTTATTCCACATATCGTCACTGTTTCACCACAGCATTTTAAGGAGTGAATCCAGCCAGTACTATTTTCAGATGACCAATGATATTAGAATAAAGATGCAGTCTTATGATAAATGTGGACTCGATTTAATGCCATGCAATATTGAAGACAAGAGTTTTTAAGGTGGGAAAAAAGGAGGGGGTGGAGGGAAGGGGTAATACAATGTAATACCAAGTATTTATTATATTATTAAAATAATCTGATAGCATTCCCAGAATACAGGTTTCTGGTGTTCCATTAATTGTTATACCACATTTGGTTTTTAAACATTGTGCAAACTGAAGCCATAAGAGGTGAACATGTGTACAAAAATAAAATAAAATGTGTGTCATGGTTTCCTTGCTTTCAAAACAAAACGTGTACATTTCTGTTTCTGATAATTTACTCTCATTAATATGCAAAAATCTCAGATTAATTTTATACTGAAACACCTGAAGTCTTGCATTAGATAATGTTTCAAAAGGTATTGAGTACACAATTGTCTAGTATGATGATCTTGTGATATTGTCTTCCTTAAATTTTGTTGCAATTTTTCTTGCGACTTTTTTGGTTTTTCAGGAACAGATTAAATATTATGAGAAATTAGATTTTGATTCCTTGTATCTGTGTACCCCCAAACAATCAATTTTTCTTAAGAATAAATGGAAAGCAATTTTGCTCATACATGTACTTCAGTATTAAATAGTGTGATATATATTGAATACATAAGACTTTTTGTGTGTACCGTATTTTAGTTACTGTATTTAAAAAAAAATAGATATATAATCTTTTTGTAAGATAAAATAATACTGTCCTTAAATATATTTCTACTTTAATCTTTATATGCACTTGATATATATGTTGCTGTACTGATTTGTTTCTGAAAGATTTATTTACACAAAATACTGGGAAATACTTACTGTTGAACACTGTGGGAAGATTTATCTACACAAAATACTGAGAAATACTTTATGTTGAACACTGGGAATATTTATTTGCACACAATACTGGGAAATACTTTATGTTGAATACTGTGGGAAGATTTATTTACTCAAAATACTGGGAATTACCTGATGTTGAATACTGTGGGAAGATTTATTTTCACAAAATACTGAAAAATACTTTATGTTGAATAATGTGGGAATATTTATTTACACAAAATACAGGGAAATACTTTATGTTGAACACTGGGAATATTTATTTACAGAAAATACTGGGAAATACTTTATGTTGAACACTGTTGGAAGAATTATTTACACAACACACTGGGGAATACTTTATGTTGAACACTGTGGGAAGGTTTATTTACACACAATAACTGGGAAATACTTGTTGAACACTCTTAGAATATTTATTTGCACAAAATACTGAGAAATATTTATGTTGAACACTGATGGCAGATTTATTTATACAAAATACTGTGGAATACTTTATGTTGAACACTGTGGGAAGATGTATTTACACAAAATACTGGGAAATATTTTCTGTTGAACACTTGGAAGATTTATTTACACAAAATAACTGGAAAATACTTTATGTTGAGCACTGGGGAATACATGTTGAACACTGTGGTAAGATTTATAAATATATATAAATATCTTTTTCTTCCAAAATTCTACAGTAATTTTCAAATTCGAAATTTTCTTAAATATTCTATAATTCAATGCTTTTGGTGAGTGTTCAATTAGGGAGTACCAGCCCTGTTTACATTGATCATGCAGGCGTAACTTGATACTCGAAATTAGCCAATTGGAATTTGGAATATCTTGATTTATCCAAATACTAGAGTAGCCTGTTTCATCGGAAAGTTCTTTTAAGTATTTAATCCAGACGAAGTGAACATTTTCTTCAATAGAAAGAGTGCATAAAAGTTTATATGATAAGTACGAGAGCTTTGTTTCTTTCCCCAATAAAAGTATGGGCCAAAATGACACCATCCTTATTTTAATATCAATTTCGATATGAAATCGCCCCCAGTTCCCCATAAATCATATACTTTGGGTGTCGATGATTTTAATTTCAATAGTAATTTGCAAAATCGTAATTGTATTTTTTCCAGACTCAATATTTTTACTAAATCCCCAAATGTCCGACCCATAAAGAAGTATAGGTTTAATCATTTTATCAAATACTTCGAGTTGGCATTCAACAGATAAGTTAAGAGTGCGTCCTCTTTTTAAAACTTCATACACAACCTGTTGTGTCCATAACCGATTGTCCTGCTCCCACAGACTTTTAAAATAATTGCAAGGTAGATCTATACGATCACGGCCACCGCTGGTATATTGTCAGTTTTATTGGTGGAAAAAAAACCGATCTGCTTCAAGTTACAGACAAACTTTATCACATTATGATGTATCAAGTACACCTCATCATGAGCAGGATTCGAACCACAATTTTTATTGTTGATAGACACTGACTGCATAGGTAGTTGTAGATTCAAATACCATTAAGATTAGATCATGACCACCACAGCCAAAGGGTATCACCTGCCCGGGTGTCAGTGTGTTGGCACTGGCATGGTTTATCAGATATATTTATCATTGAAATTCAGTTCCTAAATAATATTATAAATTATCATTAAAATTAATGTTCTTCTCTATCAGACATAGGTGTCCATAGCCGATTGTCCTGTTCCAAAAGACCTTTAAATAATTGTAAAGTAGATCTATACGATCACTGCTACGGCGGTCATACGAGTGTTGGGTTATATTAAATAGGCAAGTGTTTTACATGCCTATGGACGGTTTGGTTTTGGTTTTATGATGTTTAGCGCCACTTTCAACAATATTTCAGTTATATCGTGGCGGTCAGTTTTATTAGTGGAGGAAACCAGCCACTAATTGAGTATTATCACTGGTTTGATACCTCTGCTGGTGGACTATTATTCCCAGTGGGTATCACCCACACAGTAGTCAGTGTTTCGGTACTGTCATGATTTATTAGATATATCTATTCATTGGAATTTCTTAGATAATGTAATCGTGATTAAAAGTGAAATTATCTTCTACAAACAAATGAAACCTTAGCCCAATTTAGTTATACTGTGTGGTTCCTTTGGCGTTGTTGTTCCCATTGTGTACTAAATTAGATATCTACGATTTTATTACTGGACTTTGACGATATATTATCCCGATCACATGGGAACAGCTCCAGTCTATAATGTAGTCAGTGTTGGTTATCTTTAGTTTAGTTTTCTGTAGTTTTTTTCATGTTGTTTATTGTTTGTCTCTTACTTTTTTTCTGTAGTTTTTTTCTTTATTTTTAAAAACAAAAATTATTTATTTCTTTAATTTCTTTTATTATTTTATTATTCTTGTAAGGTTCTCTCTTTCTTACATGAAAATGGAAAAACAACGGTTTATGTAGATGTAAAGTAAGTGCAATTGCTTACCATAGATTCTTGAATATCAAGAACGGTAACTCGAAAAGTGTATTGTGCACATTGACAGCTAAATATTTTGGCGTACATTATTTAATCATCATATTAATCGCTACCAATTGTTGATAACATGGATTAGGCACAGCCTACAGGCTAGCATCACATCTACACATAGACATGTACATGTACAAATAGTAGTTTGGGTTCTTTTCTTCATTATTCTTGATTATTTTTCTTTCTTCTTCAATTTTGCCCAGTTAATTCTATTGCAAAGGAGATTTTTTGGGCCGAGATATATCGGGGACGACTTTTCTTAGGGCCGAGATATATCGGGGACGACTTTTTTTTTTTAGGGCTGGTCGTTTTTTAGGGGCGAAACAAGAAGGTCTAACAATTGTCCATTTTTTAAATAAATTTATCGTTTCATGTACAGAAGCTGTACGGTTTTCTTTCTAAATTTTTGGGGGTTATTTTTAAACTGGATAGTTATTTTTTATTCAAATTAAAAGGCTATTTCCTGTACTTCACTCCGATTGTCCATTCTATGCTGAAACTTAGAATCCATTTCCGGTTGGTATTGATCGTATATACAAAATGTATTGATTCATCTCCTTACACACATGTTGCTGTTTAGCTCGCATCTTGCAATGCTCGCTATAATTATTTAACTAGCATAATACTAGTCTTTCCAGGTCAAAGAAAAATTAGATTTGATTATTCAGTTGTTTAGTAACGAAAATAAAAATGAATCAAATTTGACTTTCGTTTTACGTAGCCTCAGTGTTAATATCACAAAATGTAAAGTGTGGAATAAAAATAAATACTCCGGGGATCATTCTCTATCCAGAGTTGTCGTTCCTGTTACGCTACACTCCATCTCTGTCAACGTCCATTTTACAAGATTTTTGGGTTCCGGTCATGCCAACCTGTTATCCAAATACCGGACTCATCCTACAGAAAATATTTGGAGGGAAACTAGTGTCGAGGGAAAGTATAAGGAAGCCAATGATGGGGAGTACTGGGGGTGCACTGCTGGTGTAGGGCACGGGAATATGGGATCTAGGGATTATGAGGAGTGTAATATACCGGAGATTGACACATCAGATTCTCCGGATATCCCAAGAAGGAAGAGAAGGGGGATTAATGTCAGGACACAGGTTGAAGTTAGTGTGGGGAGGGAAAGTCGGAACCAAAGACACTCAAGAGACATGGGAATGGAACAGGAAAGTGGACACCGCAGAGATTACAAGGGATACAGTACTCAAATGAATAGGGAAATAGGCGGTGGCAGTGGGACAGAAGTGGAAAATTGGGACCAGTTTAAGAGAACAGAGATTAGAGGAGTGAGGTCAGAGTTAAAGGGGCTTATTTCAGACTCAGCCAAATTTTTGGTGATTATGAATAAGGAATTTAAGAACACACCCGATAGTGTCAAGGAGCCCCACCCAAAGAAGAGGGGTAATACAGGCAGGTAACAGTTTATGAGAAGGATGCAAGCCCTAAGTTAACAAATGGTCCTTCAGTGGTAACCGAAGTGAAGGATGGGGGTTCCTTCCCAATGACAAAGATGGAAGGAAGTACCCAGAGGAGTAGTCTCTGGAGCGGAACAGCGATATGTCCTTCGGAAATTGGGAAGTTTCACACTCGGAGATGGGAAGGGAAAATAGTATGACATGTAGGGCCAAAACTTACGGGAACAGTTTCACGGAGGAGGGGCAAAAAGAGAAAATGGAGGAGTCTGACACACTCAGCACGTCATGGGACCAAGAACCTCTTGAATGGGTGTACCCCTCCGGAGGAATTTGTTAAACCACCAAGGGAGAAACTTACGGGGACAGCTTCACAGTGGAGGGACAAGGAGAGAATACGGAAGGGGTTGTCACATTCAGCACGGCAGGGGACCAATACCCTTTGGAATGGGCTCTCCGGAAGAGTGTTAACCCATCGAAAGGAGAATGTTCAGGCTCGGAAGTGGGAGGAGAATTAATTGGGACATGCATGACAAAAATTGATAGTCAGTTCCATAGGGGAAGGGGATGGATTTTCCACAGGTGTGACTGCGCACACTGAGGGGGACAAGGGATTCCCTGGGGATGATCGGACACTCTGCAGGGGGAGTGTGAGAGTGCCAAAAGGTGGCGAGAGAGGTCGTGACACAGGTTCACATGGGGGCAAGGGAGAGTGTGTAGTGAGGGATGATGTTTGATCGGACTCCGGGAGCAGCTGCAGAGGGGAGGGTGAACTAGAGGTCGGAGACTTGACGCTTATTGGGAAGGGTGTCGGGAACCCATTAGGGGTACCAGAACCGGAGGACAGTTAGTTCCACGATGGTCACATTATTCGGATAACAGCGCAGGGAACCCCTGGTGGGAGACTTAGTCTCGTCGTCGGAGAGTGTGGTGATGGGTGGGGAGAATGCGAGGGACTCGGTTGCTGTCGGGGACATGCGCCGACTTGGGGGAAATGGGACTAGTGAACATTTGGGGTCGGATTCGGGAATTGGTTCCGCAAAGGAGGGAATAGAGGCCGTGTTCTCTGGTGTGAGGTACGGGAGGCCCCCGTTGGGGTGCTTGACCCCATCGCTGGAGAGTGTGGGGTCAAGTGTGGAAAAGAAAGAGGACGCGGTTCTTGGCATGGATATATATCGCCTCAAGAGAAAGGGGGCAAGGGAAATTGCAGGATCGGATCTAGAGGATGTTTCCACAGGAGACGGGATGGGGACCACGCTCTCCGGAACGGGGAACACCAAACCCCCGGTTGAGGTACTGAACCCAGTTGGACGTACCGACTGAAATTCGAACATGGGCAATTAGGTAAATGTCTTAGAAACAGTTTGATAAGACAGTGCCATATGTAGACAAGGTTAAAAGTGTAAAAAACAGGTGGGTTTCCCAACCGAGGTGAGCGATATGAAAATGGAGTTGCTTACCTTCTCTCTTATACTGTATCAGTCGAAAAACTGTGGACACAGAATACACGTTTTATTCATGATGTATGACGTCTACTGATATTGTCAAATGAAGAAAAACGAATGATTATGAAAATTTTGATAAAGGAATGATTTATTTGAAAAAAGGGGGGCAGTAGGAAACGAAATCCATACCCATGCCTATCTCTTGATTAGAAATGAGGGGGTCAAAATACCATATGACACCGGTCCTTTCTTCATTCATGACCTATCACCGAATTTGTAATCAGATTAACACGACGAGTACCACTAGTGGAGCAGGAACAGCTTACCTTTCCCAAGCACCCAAGTTCAGTCCCGGTTTTTAGTGGGGTTTGTGTTACACGATCTTTAGTTTTATGTGTATGTTTTGTAGATCATTGTTTGTCCTTTTGTCCTTTTTTGCCATTGTGTTGTCTGTCCTTCGATTTACGGATTCTTATTTCCCCTTTCGGCTTTGGTATCTTGAAACTCTTTTTAAAAAAAAGCTGTTATTCATTTCCCAATAAGCTCCTATGTTAAAAACTGCCACGTATCAGGGAGCTAAAACACTTTTTGCTCACCTTTCATTCTGTTTTGAGGAAACCTTATACAGAACTTTCCATAGATGCTTCCTACCAAATTTTTGTTCATTTGGCAACTGAGTTTCAGAGGAGAAGAATTTTAAGAAATTAACGAATCAGAAGCAAGAATTGTCTGTGGTGGACATGTTTTTTAATTGATCAAGACAAAATGAGCAATTTTAATAGAAGACCTTCCATATATGATTCCTATAGCCACTAAGTTTCTGTTCATTTGGACAAGCGGTTTTGGAGAACATTAAAATGTGAAAAGTTAACGGACGACGGATGCCAAGTGATGGCAAAAGCTGACATTTCCATGGCAAGGTGAGCTAAAAACTTGATGCGAGAAGAAATATTCTTACAATGTACTAAAGTTTATATTTGACATGGGAGCCAATCAGGATCTTATTTCAGTGTTGATTTGCATCAATCCAGACATTTGAAAAGTGAGAATGTAAATATATTGTGGTTCATTCTGTGTCAGCGATTTTGATTAGAACATTAAAATTTGAAAAGGCCATCAATGACAAAGTGAGGTTAATGTGAGTGACAACTTCCATGATTCTTTATAATTAGGTTAGATAAAGTGTTGACGAAGATGACAAACGGACAACAGACGAAAGACACCAGGTGATTAAGAAAATTGCTATGGTTTTTCTCTATGTGTGTACAAATTGTAAACATTGTTTGTGTGTTGTTTCTGAATGATCAGGTTTAACTAACCACCATTAACAATTTATACACATAAGATCATTATTAATTTAAAATCGCTAGATTAATTAGTGCTTATCATCAGTGCAGTGGCGTAGCATCCATTGAGGCAACCGAGGCAAACCGAAGCAGTTGCCTCTGTAAAAAAAAAAAACGACAAAAATTAGGCGTTTCATTTTTTATTTTTATTTTTAAATTCCCACATGCTCAGTGGCAATGGAAGAATTAAATTAGTTTTGTATATTGATTCATAAAGGCCATAACTACTCGTTTTAAAACAAAAAAATGTGTTTTCCTTACATAAAATGTCGTTGGCTTCGTGGTTGAGGGGGTGCTTCCTCCCGAGACCCCTTTCCTCGGTAATATTTGACCCCAAGCTCCGCCCATGAAAACTGGTAGCAATGTTACCTATGAGATGGTGGTTGAATATGGTGAAGGAAACCGAATATCGATAAAACCACTGACCTGCAATAAATCTCTAAAACTTGATAACATAAACATGATAAAGATGTATAGAGTACACCTCGCCATAAGCGGGAATCGAACGCATAACTTTAGTGGTGATAGGCACTGATTTAATATCAAACTATCATAGTGATCTCAGTATTGATAATGTCTTGTAAAATGTAATTTCTCTCATTTTATTAATAAGGCAAAATATGAGGTTAAGCTGTTAAGGATGAACATTATATGGAACTGCACGTAATTTATGTCGAGGTGCACTCGATACAACATTATGTGATAAAGTTTGTCAGTGACTTGTGACAGGTCTGTTGTTTTCTCTGGGAACTCTGTCAGCAATAAAACTGATCGCCACGATATAATTAAAATATTGTTGAAAGTGGCGTTAAATACCATAAACCCTTAATATATATTATCTAGATTTTTATTTTTTATTAATTTTAGGCCAACAAAAAAATGTGTGTGCTACCGATTGCCATGTTATATCTGTTATGTATTGGACTTATAATAAATGTATATTTGATATGCTATAAATAGACACATTGTACAGGTTATACTTTATATATAAATTGTATGCATCCAATATTCTATAAAAACATGTTATACATTGTCCAAATATTGTAATGATCCAAATGTTGTAAATTGTCCAAATATTGTGAATGATCCAAATGTTTTAAATGATCACAATATTGTTAATAGTTCAAATGTTGTAAATGGTCCAAATATTGTGAATGGTCCAAATGTTGTTAATAGTTCAAATGTTGTAAATTGTCCAAATGTTGTAAACTGTCCAAATGTTGTAAATGAACACAATATTGTTAATCTAAATAGTTCAAATGTTGTACATGACCAAATTGTTGTAAATAATTCAACGGTTGTTAATTGTCCATATAAATGAGCGGAATGTTCTAAATTGTCCAACTGTTGTAAATGATCCAAATGTTGTGATAAAATGTAAAAAAAAAAACCACCACACTTTGGGAACAATTCCCAAATCAACTATTAGTATTTTGCTGGCTTGGTACAGGTACTTCAATGTAGATGAGCAAAAGTTCCAAGCTTCACCTCAAAATGTACAATGTTAGCAATAATCCATTAATTAGCATCCTTTAGACTCCAATAATTAACACAAATCAAATTAAAATTATCCAGTAAAATTAATTAAATCTATATTTTACTACTTTTATCTACAGTACATACACATGAGGAAACATATTGTTATCACAAAGTAAAAAACAATCTTCATTTAAAGCTATCAACTAATTAATATAGAATTATTTTATTTCTACTTATAATTAACAGTTTTGTAAGTCATTGTTAAATATTATATCACATGGTTTGTGACTTGTCAATACCATCTTGTCCACAAAATAAACAAAAAATATTTTATTTACAAACCATAAAGTAAACTATAAGTCTTATTTCTACTTATAATTTTGTAAGTCATTGTTAAATGTTATATCACTGGTTTGTATAATTAAATTTTGATTTGTTTGTTTCATAAAATGTTGTCATCTTCCAATCAATGTGATCAATCCATAATCATTGTAATACATTCTTTGTTAATTGTTCTGCCCAAAAAGGCTCCTTAATTGGAAATAAAAAATGTGACTTGTCAATAGCATTCATGTCCTCAAAATATAAAAATCCTTCATCAACAAAATATAAAAATCCTTCAACAAAATATAAAAATCTTTCATTTACAAAATATAAAAATCCTTCATTTACAAAATATAAAAATCCTTCATTTACAACTATAAACTAATACAGTCTTACTTCCTATGAAGCCTCCATTTATAATGAACAGTTTTGTAAAGTCATTGTTAAATGTTATACCACTTGGTAAGTCAACACCATCATGTTTACTTAATACTATATCACGGAATGTTCCATCTGGTGACAACCTGTGTATGCCGTCTGTCCATGTGGTCACCTCTATTAAGTCAAACCTGTCCATGTGGTCACCTCTATTAATTCAAACCTGTCCATGTGGTCACCTCTATTAAGTCAAACATGTCCATGGGATCACCTCTATTAAGTCAAACCTGTCCATGTGGTCACCTCTATTAAGTCAAACCTGTCCATGTGGTCACCTCTATTAAGTCAAACCTGTCCATGTGGTCACCTCTATTAAGTTAAACCTGTCCATGTGGTCACCTCTATTGAGTCAAACCTGTCCATGTGGTCACCTGTATTAAGTCAAGCCTGTCCATGTGGTCACCTCTATTAAGTCAAACCTGTCCATGTGGTCACCTGTATTAAGTCAAACCAGTCCATGTGGTCACCTCTATTGAGTCAAACCTGTCCATGTGGTCACCTCTATTAAGTCAAACCTGTCCATGTGGTCACCTCTATTAAGTCAAACCTGTCCATGTGGTCACCTCTATTAAGTCAAACCTGTCCATGTAGTCACCTCTATTAAGTCAAACCTGTCCATGTGGTCACCTCTATTAAGTCAAACCTGTCCATTAGGTCACCTCTATTAAGTCAAACCTGTCCATGTGGTCACCTCTATTAAGTCAAACCTGTCCATGTGGTCACCTGTATTAAGTCAAACCAGTCCATGTGGTCACCTCTATTAAGTCAAACCTGTCCATGTGGTCACCTCTATTAAGTCAAACCTGTTCATGTGGTCACCTCTATTAAGTCAAACCTGTCCATGTGGTCACCTGTATTAAGTCAAACCTGTCCATGTGGTCACATCTATTAAGTCAAACCTGTCCATGTGGTCACCTGTATTAAGTCAAACCAGTCCATGTGGTCACCTCTATTAAGTCAAACCTGTCCATGTGGCCACCTTTTAAGTCACACCTGTCAATGTGGTCACCTCTATTAAGTCAAATCTGTCCATGTGGCCACCTTTTAAGTCAAACCTGTCCATGTGGTCACCTCTATTAAGTCAAATATCTCCATGTGGTCACCTCTATTAAGTCAAACCTGTCCATGTGGTCACCTCTATTAAGTCAAACCTGTCTATGTGGTCACCTCTATTAAGTCAAACCTGTCCATGTGGTCACCTCTATTAAGTCAAACCTGTCCATGTGGTCACCTCTTTTAAGTCAAACCTGTCCATGTGGTCACCTCTATTGAGTCAAACCTGTCCATGTGGTCACCTCTATTAAGTCAAACCTGTCCATGTAGTCACCTCTATTAAGTCAAACCTGTCCATGTGGTCACCTCTTAAGTCAATCCTGTCCATGTGGTCACCTCTATTAAGTCAAACCTTTCCATGTGGTCACCTCTATTAAGTCTAACCTATCCATGTGGTCACCTCTATTAAGTCAAACCTGTCCATGTGGTCACCTCTATTAAGTCAAACCTGTCCATTAGGTCACCTCTATTAAGTCAAACCTGTCCATGTGGTCACCTCTATTAAGTCAAACCTGTCCATGTGGTCACCTGTATTAAGTCAAACCAGTCCATGTGGTCACCTCTATTAAGTCAAACCTGTCCATGTGGTCACCTCTATTAAGTCAAACCTGTCCATGTGGTCACCTTTTAAGTCAAACCTGTCCATGTGGTCACCTCTATTAAGTCAAATCTGTCCATGTGGCCACCTTTTAAGTCAAACCTGTCCATATGGTCACATCTATTAAGTCAAATCTCTCCATGTGGTCACCTCTATTAAGTCAAACCTGTCCATGTGGTCACCTCTATTAAGTCAAACCTGTCTATGTGGTCACCTCTGTTAAGTCAAACCTGTCCATGTGGTCACCTCTATCAAGTCAAACTTGTCCATGTGGTGACTTCTATTAAGTCAAACCTGTCCATGTGGTCACCTGTATGAAGTCAAACCTGTCCATGTGGTCACCTGTTTTAAATCAAACCTGTCCATGTGGTCACCTCTATTAAGTCAAATCTCTCCATGTGGTCACTTCTATTAAGTCAAACCTGTCCATGTGGTCACCTGTATTAAGTGAAACCTGTCCATGTGGTCACATCTATTAAGTCAAACCTGTCCATGTGGTAACCTCTATTAAGTCAACCCTGTCCATGTGGTCACCTCCACCGGTATTAAAAGGTATTTTTTGTTGTCCTGTCATAGAAAATTTTATATAACTTGAACCTATTTTAAGAAGTCACCTGTCTTATAATGCCACCTTTTTTTGTCAGAAAGATGACCTCTTAATATAGGTTTGACCGTAGTGTTGTATGGATTGTTCTTGTAAGTATACGTTTTGATGCAAATTGAATACCCAGTATGACTGCCAATGTCTATATGTTTTCTTCTGACTGGCTTAGACATTTTAAAAACATTATTTCCACATAAATTATATAACTGATGGAATAGCAACATTTTAGGTATATTCAATGTTAGAAGACAATTTTAGTCTGTTATTTTCAATTTTCAAGCAGATTCATTGGTCAATATTTTTAGATATACTCTGTCTATTTAGATGTTATGTAATTTCAGTGGCCCTGCGATTTCCCAACTAATTTTTTCAAGGGTTCATGAAGTGGGGGTGATCAATATTATTTTGTCCTTTGGACTGTGAATAGACAACTTGGCACTGTCACCATGGAAAATGGTATAATATAGAACTGTCAGCAGAAAATTTACATTCATATTCCCCTCTTGTCTTTTCGACAGGTCGGTGGTTTCCTCCACCAATAAAACTGACCGTCATGATATAGCTGAAATATTGTTGAAAGTGGCGATAAACACCATAAACCTAAACCTCTCGTCTTTCAAAGGAATACCTCAAAGTTTTATTAATCCACAGATTCCATATCTTCTCAGTGAAAAGATGATTTATTTTTGAATAATGAAACGTGGGGAAAATGTATTATAATTTTTTTTTCTTTCTGCCTTTCTATATCTAGTGACCAAACCCATGTTTCATATAGAATGAAGCATATTCCCACCCACCACACATGTATCTCATTAGGGACGGATCATTTAACTTCCAGGGGGGTTATGTTTTTTTTTCTAAAAAATTATTCCGATTCCCAATGTTGCTGAAAAAAAATATTCAGATTTTGGTCGATGAAAAAAAAATTAATCTGATTCAGAGTTTTTGTCATATTACCTAATGTTAAATTCTGGAGAAAAAAAAATTCAAACTCTGGTGTTGTCCGAAAAAAAAATTCTGAACGAAACAAAAAACCGTAACCCCCCCCCCTGCAAGTTAAATGATCGGTCCCTTAATAATATTATGCATAATTAGTATTTGATGCAACTTTATTTGATCAAGTTTATCAGTGACTTGTGGCAGGTTGGTGGTTTACTTCTGGCACTCCGGGTTTCCTCCACCAATAAATCTGACCGTCACGATATAACTGAAATACTGTTAAACACCATAACCTCCCCTATACATATATCAATAAGCATTGTATATTGATACCATATTCACTGAAATATAAGTGTATGTAAGCTATATGTCTACTTTGCATATTTAAATATATATTTTAAGAAACAACAGGGTTGATCTATTGTCCATAAATATGGTGCCTTAATTTGAAAAAGTATATGATGTAAACTTCTAATAATTTATCTGAAATCAGGTTTGAAATTGACTGAACTGGATGGTTCATTACCAATTTTACAGTTTTGTGCATTCATGAAATCCAATATGGCTGTTGCCATTCTGTTAACATGGTTTACAAAGAGAAAATTGAGGTAGAAATTAAACATTTCAAGCATCATTAAGCAGTCTAAGCCTGACAAATATAAATTATTAGATGGTCCTCTTCATGGCAGATTCGACACATTTATAGTACTTAACATCACTTGTAGCAATATGTTACCTACATGTATGAGATGGTGGTTCAATATGGTGAAGGAAACCGGAATATCGATAAAACCACTGACCTGCAATAAATCTCTAAAACTTGATAACATAAACATGATAAAGATGTATAGAGTACACCTCGCCAAAAGCGGGAATCGAACGCACAACTTAAGTGGTGATAGCCTAGGCACTGATTTAATATCAAACTATCATAGTGATCTCAGTATTGACAATGTCTTGTAAAATGTAATTTCCTTCATTTTATTAATAAGACAAAATATGAGGTTAAGCTCTTAAGGATGAACATTATATGGAACAGCAAGTAATTTATGTCGAGGTGTACTCGATACAATATGATGTGATAAAGTTTGTCTGTGACTTGCGACAGGTCTGTTGTTTTCTCTGGGAACTCTGTCAGCAATAAAACTGATCGCCACGATATAATTAAAATATTGTTGAAAGTGGCGTTAAATACCATAAACTCTAAATATATATTATCTAGATTTTTATTTCTATTTAATTTTAGGCCAAAAAAAATGTGTGTGTTTCCGATTGCCATGTTATATCTGTTATGTATTGGACTTATAATAAATGTGTATTTGATATGCTATAAATAAACACATTGTACAGGTTATACTTTATATATAAATTGTATATATGCAATATTCTATAAAAAACATGTTATACATTGTCCAAATATTGTAATGATCCAAATGTTGAAAATTGTCCAAATATTGTGAATGATCCAAATGTTTTAAATGATCACAATATTGTTAATAGTCCAAAGGTTCTGAATGGTCCAAATATTGTTAATAGTTCAAATGTTGTAAATGGTCCAAATATTGTGAATGGTCCGGTCCAAATGTTGTAAATTGTCAAAATGTTGTAAATGATCACACTATTGTTATTCTAAATAGTTCAAATGTTGTACATGACCAAATTGTTGTAAATTGTCCAAATGTTGTAAATAATCCAACGTTGTTAATTGTCCATATAAATGAGCAGAATGTTCTAAATTGTCCAACTGTTGTAAATGATCCAAATGTAAAAAAAAAACACCACACTTTGGGAACAATTCCCAAATCAACTACTAGTATTTTGGTGGTTTGGTACAGGTACTTCAATGTAAATGAGCAAAAGTTCCAAACTTCACCACAAAATGTACAATGTTAGCAATAATCCATTAATTAACATCCTTTATACTCCAATAATTAACAATAAATCAAATTAAAATTATCCAGTAAAATCAATTAGATCTATATTTTACTACTTTTATCTATAGTACATACACATGAGGAAACATATTGTTATCACAAAGTAAAAAACAATCTTCATTTAAAGCTACCAACTAATTAATATAGAATTATTTCTACTTATAATTAACAGTTTTGTAAGTCATTGTTAAATATTATATCACATGGTTTGTGACTTGTCAATACCATCTTGTCCACAAAATAAACAAAAAATATTTTATTTATAAAATATAAAAATCCTTCATCTACAAAATATAAACTAATAGTCTTATTTCTACTTATAATTAACAGTTTTGTAAGTCATTGTTAAATGTTATTTAACTGGTTTGTATGATTAAATTTTGATTTGTTTGTTTCATAAAATGTTGTCATCTTCCAATCAATGTAATCAATCCATAATCATTGTATTAAATTCTTTGTTAATTGTTCTGTCCAAAAGGGCTCCTTAATTGGAAATAAAAAATGTGACTTGTCAATTGCATTCATGTCCTCAAAATATAAAAATCCTTCATTTACAAAATATAAAATCCTTCATCAACAAAATATAAAAATCCTTCATCTACAAAATATAAAAATCTTTCATTTACAAAATATAAAAATCTTTCATTTACAAAATATAAAAATCTTTCATTTACAAAATATAAAAATCTTTCATTTACAACTATAAACTAATACAGTCTTACCTCCTAACATGCTTCCATTTATAATGAACAGTTTTGTAAAGTCATTGTTAAATGTTATACCACCTGGTCTGTCAACACCATCATGTTTACTTAATACTATATCACGTAATGTTCCATCTGGTGACAACCTGTGTATGTCGTGTGAATCACCTCCACTTATGTATACATGACCTTGTTGATCCACAGCCAGTCCTCGGTATCCTGATATGTCGTAACTATATATAACGTGGCCATCTAAATTGATACAACACAATCTCTCCCCCTGTCTTAACAACAACTGATCATTCCTTTCATTATACAATAAGTTGTAGTTATTACCACCATCAGTTGTTATCTCTCTTACACGAGATCCATCTGTATTTAAAATTATAACTTTATTTACTCCACCGATGTAAATTTTGTCCTTTACAGCAGTGACACTCCAACACACTTCTCCTATGTATATCTTGTTGTCCTTTGTATTGTTAGTAGTGTTGATAAATTGTATGGATCTCTCAAATGGAAGAGTAACTACTGCTTTATCTGTACATGGTACTACAGTAATACACAAAGGTAGACTGGTAAACGATATTTCATCTTCATAGGTTTTGTAATCCTTGTATATATATACCTTCTGATGAGATGACTCACGATTACAAAGTAGTAATTTGTTGTCAGAAGTGACAGCTATGTCTGTTAACTCGTATTGCACGCCAGGTTTTAAATTAATTTGACCTCCATTGATGAATTCGGTCAGTGTTTGTCTTCTATCGAGTTTTACCTGTTGATGTTGTGCTTTCATTGATTTATATTTAATAGGACAAGGTCGGGTAATTTGTGACAATGATCCGATTGTTTCAATGTTGACATTCTTAATTTCTTTAAACTCCATGTCAATTTCATTAATAGCAGACGACATGTCATGAATCTTCTTGTCTGTTTTCTGGATGATTGTTATTTGTTTTCGTAAAGTTAAAAATAGCTGATTATTAGAGCCATGGACTTTTAGGAATTCTAGTTCTTGTTTATTGTCTTTTAAAGTCGATGTTAATTGACAGATTTCATGTTTTTCTCTGTTTATTTTCTCCTCATTTTTTTCCTGTACAGACTCTACTTCTGTTATTAATCTTTCTTCAATGTCATCTAGATATTTTAGAACTTTTGATTTAGCTGCACGCATTTGTTTTATTATCAATGACTTCTTCTGGTTCAGTAATTTTTTATTCTCGTCTCTGTTTTCTTCCATTTTCGACAATATTTCAGTCATATAATCTTGTTCTATTAACGTATCGGAAAGTAAAGAAGAATTTTTGACGTCCATTGAAGCAAAGTCTAAAGGTAAAACAGACTCACAAGACCTATGACTATCTGAGAGACAAGCTCTACAGCATACAACATCATGTTGACAACAGAAATGATCAATCTGGACGTCTGTGTGTATTTCACAGTTTAGTTTAAAAGATGGTGGTATTCGTGGTTCTATCGACGACAAATCAATTACAAGATGAGATCTATATTCCATACACCGCATATGCCATTCAGCGCATTCTGTGCATAGCTTTTCTTCACAGTCAGAACAATATTTTTCAGCAACAAGCCTTTTGTTTTTTTTCTGAACATGGATCACAAATTGTTTCCATGATGGATCTACAAGTAGAAATATTATGACATTGATTATTTATAAAAAAAAAAAATCTTAACATTTTTAATAAAAAAAAAATCAACAATATAATCTTGAAATTTCGACTTTTTAAATCTCTAATAGCTCGACTGCTATTCGTCCAATCCGATGTTTTCTGTGCATTATGCATATGCAGTGAAGTAGCAAAGGGCTACGGATGCGAAGGTCAAGCTTAAGAGATGAATCGGAAGTGTGTGTGTCGAGGGGGGGGGGGGGGTATTTGGAGTTGACATGAGGGGTGAAAGCTTGCAAAAATAACTCGCAAATAAATAAAAACAAACAAACAAACATAGAGGCTGGCAACTTAACATTTTGTTTTTGCTTTCATGTTGAAAATCCAGTTGTTAATTAAATTTCTGCCATTACAAGTGAAGTAGTTCCCCCCCCCTTTTTCCTCACCCACTTACCAAAGTGCTGGAGATGCCCTACTATGCCCATGATTTAAATACAGAGCATTAAGCAAATCTAGCGAGGTGTACAATGGGCCTCGGGGTCTCAAATGGGTCCATACTTGCATTGCTTGGGGTTTCGAGGTTTGGTGTGTAGTCCTGGGGTTGAAGCTAATGAAAATGTGCAATAAAAAGCAATACATATATTTTATTTGCACGTTTATGTGTATGTTTTATAGATCGTTGTTTGTCCTTTTTCTGTTGGCCATTGTGTTGTTTGTTCTTCGATATACGGATTCTGATTACCCCTTTAGTATCTTCAAACTCTTCTTTGAACAGTAACCACATTTTGTCAAGTACAAAAGGATCAAACAAATGTCCACAATTCAGGAATTTTGTGTATAAATTGATGACTCTTTATTCTTGTCTCTTACCTCTCTCGGAAAAAAAAATTAATACTATATTCGATATTTGACCATTTAACTTTTGGAGGGTGGGGTATATTTTTGTTTGTAAAAAAAAAAGCCTCGAATTTATTAGAAAAAATATAGTGACCTG
Source organism: Bathymodiolus septemdierum (assembly GCA_963383655.1). Taxonomy (NCBI): domain Eukaryota; kingdom Metazoa; phylum Mollusca; class Bivalvia; order Mytilida; family Modiolidae; genus Bathymodiolus; species Bathymodiolus septemdierum. The sequence goes on along the minus strand of OY726528.1, from coordinate 44,580,008 downwards.
AAAGATGCAATTTTTCTTTTAAAATTTGAATAAAAATAACATTTATATTTAATTTAATAAAAATAAATTCTTGTTTCGTGTCAAAAATATTTCTGGTTTGGGAAAAAAAGACAGACATCCCCTAAATATTAAAGGAGCATTATCTGCCAAAAACGTAAATTTGTGTTCCCCATAGAAACTATCAGATATGATTGATGGCTTAATATAACCTGTTTCTGTAACTTTTAAATGTTATGAAATGTACGCGCATCGGGGAAAAAATGTGCAACTGCCCGTGTTTTGAGATCGATCAAGAAATGGACACCATCTTATTAATTATCGACATTGTTTACGGAATTTGCCGAATCGTCATTAAATCAAAACAACAATGCACTTATTTCTTATTTCCTGTGTTAAACTGCATTTAGTCGGCGTTAATTACGGACAAAGAACCATGCAAGTTTGCAGTTAATAAGCGACAAAATACAAATTATTCGTTTTTACCTGTCACTCAAAGTTAATACTTTGAGGTAAAGCAAAAATAAATTACTTGTAGCGGAAAGTCAGTATTGCTTTTTACACGATATATATAAAAAACACAGTCACCTGTCAAAAGTATTCGGAAATGTGAAAAAAAATCCCTATATAATCAACCAAAACCATATTTTTTCAAAAAAATATTATGAAGTCATTTCTGGATAGATTTTAACAAATGTTACACCAAAACTTTCGGAATTGTCAATATTTTGATTGTTTATTTACTCATTATGTAGTTATGAGTGCTTTTTATTTGTACATAATTTAAACACAACAAATAAAAATTGACTTTGATTTTCCTATATATTTCAACTAAAAATAAATCCTAAAAATAAAAAATCAGGGAAAAATTATGTACAAATAAAAACCACTCATATAAACATAATGAGCAAATAAACAAACAAAATATAGACAATTCCGAATGTTTTGGTGTAACATATGTTAAAATTTATCCAGAAATGACTTCACAATAATTTTTTGAAAAAATATGGTTTTGGTTGATTATATAGGGATTTTTTTGACATTTCCGAATACTTTTGACAGATGACTGTGTTTGTGTATATAACTTTATTCTCTAAACTAATAAATGTTGCAAAGGTTACAGAGTGAGTGTTCAAATCAATACAAAGTAAATACATATCATTACATTAATTATCAAGATTATGTGTGTACTTGCACCGGGCTTTTCGTTATCAATAATCATTGATAGTAGGGTTAAAATTATTGGTAACGAGAGGCCAGGAGCAAGTCTCTGTGATCCACGTGGACGTTTGCATGCGAACAACACAGTCAATAGTCCTATATAACATACGACTTCACATTCCATGTTCATATTTTACGTTTTCATTGTTTTTTTTTAATTTTTTATTTCATGCGGAGGCAGCAAATAGAAAACACACAGTAAATATCGCCACCCGAGGTACTACGGGTATACGTATGTGATAGGACTACACAAGTCAAATGATGTCTTGTTTCATAAAATGTTGTCATCCTCCAATCAATGTAATCAATCCATAATCGTTGTATTCAATTCTTTGTTAATTGTTCTGCCCGAAAAGGCTCCTTAATTGGAAATAAAATATGTGTATTGTATTGTTGTGTTCCAGAGTATAAATTCGTATAAAATGCATTGCATAAACACGCAACAATGTTATTCTTAACCGTTTGAAACAAAATATCGTTAATTGCATATAAAATGAAGAAAATTTAACAAAATTTTACCAATTCAAATTTCACGTCTGCTTCTGCCAAGTTCTGGTTAATGGAAATTTGAAAAAGGAAGCGTTAATCGATAATTGCGAGACGTCATGTCTCAGACGTGTGCAAAAGTGATTTTGGTCACGTACGTCATGCCTGTAAAGTAGATGGGGTGTCTAATTTTTTATCCATAGATTTTTTTTTGATTTTTTAAAGTAAACTTCCTTGTACTATACCCTTCCAAATAAAAAAGATAAAAAAAGGAGGGTCGTCGGCATTCCAAGATCAACATTTTAATTTGAAAATTGATGGGAAAATGTCATTTTGGGGCAACATTTATAGACAATGAAGGAAAAAACGTTATTGGATGCATTTATCTGATGAACACATCAATAGGGATCGTTGACCGCTTCTCTCGTTTGGTGACGCCGCTGTTCCATAAGGGACGGACCATTTAACTTGAAGGGGGGTATGGTTTTTTTTCTAAAAAAATATTCTGATTCCCAATGTTGCTGAAAAAATATTCTGATTTTGGTGGAGGAAACAAAATTAATCTGATTCAGAGTTTTTGTCATATAACCTAATGTTAAATTCTGGAAAAAAAATTCTAACTCTCGTGTTGTCCGAAAAAAAAATTCTGAACGAAACAAGAAACCATAACCTTCCCCCCTTCAAGTTAAATGGTCGGTCCCTAAGTGGTTAATTGTGCGTTTGAATCACAAAGACGCTTGTATCTTAACGTTAACCTAATGACGGCACTGAATTATATAACTTGGATGATGCAAAACAGCGAAGCTTAACTAGTACAGCGCGTGTGGTATTACCTGTTAGAAGTATAGATTTAGTTGACGAGTATATGTAAAATAAAAGTATTATCTTTAAGTCGCAAGAAAAGAGTTTTATTATGACCATATTAAGAAATAAAACGGACGTTTACAAGCCAAATCGGCATGTACCTTGGTGTAGCCCGATACATGTTCATTAAAGGTGTACATGATGTTTGGTTACTCACACTGCAATACTGATGAACTTCATTCCAACATTTTAAAGTATACCTGAATTGCGGGAAATACTACCTTCAAGTGAACAAAATAGAATGATAAAGTCCCTGTCTCCACATACAAAATTTTGAATTAATATATCTAGGTCTCTATATTTAGGCAATTTTCAAATCTAAATCACACTCTTTATAAAATTATTTGGTACAAAATTATACAGACAATATATTCCTTCTTCGTGTAGTGTTATTAACTGTTAAAAGATTCGACAACAAGCGGGTTAATCATAGCATTTATTTTAGAAAGAATTTGAGCAGATGTATTATGAATGGCATAATAAATACTTAAATTAAGAAAATTCGTTATTTCTTACTATTTTAAATTATTTTCGACAGATTTTGGTAGCATTCAAATATTTTGCACAATCAGACTGGCGGATCATCGTAAAAAACCTGGAACTGCCACACAATGTAAAACTAAAGACTCAAGTTGTCACCGACAGAGTTCCGTCCGTGCTTTAAGTGGGATTCGTGCTGCTCAATCCTCAGTTTTCTGTGTAAGTCTTTTGTAGACCACTGTTTATCATTTGTCCTTTTTCGTTTGGCCATTACATTGCCTGCCCTTCTTCGATTTATGACTTCCGATAACCCCTTTTGGCCTCTACAAACTTTTCTTATCTGTTGACCTATACACGCACCGCTATGCTATCCCAATTATCAAATTTATTTCATTGTAATATATATGTAAAAATATATTGAAGATTACAATTATTTGGTATAATGAACTTTTTAATGGTAAAGGACTAAAGGCAAAGCACATGATTTTTTTTAGGTTTATTCCATTCTAATGCAGGTAAAAACGTTATTGATAACTTTAGTTAGCTACCTGTTATTGAAATGAACAGTCAAACGATTTAAATTGCAATTTCAGTAATGCTACGGAAAAAAATCCGGAATTTGCATAAAACCCAGCATTCTATACAATAAAAAAAACATAAAAAATGTAAACGTACACGATTTGAAATGTACGGACTACTGGGTTTGGTGTTTAACACCACTTTCAACAAATTTCAGTGGGGGTCAGTTTTATTGGTGGTGCCCGTAAAACGGAGAGCACAGAGAAAACCACGGACCTGCCACAAGTCACTGGCAAACTTTATCACATAATGCTATATCGCCTGGGCGAGATTCGAACTCGTAACGTTAGTTGTGATAAGTACTGATTGCATAGGTAGTTGTAAATCCAGCTACCAAACGATCACCACGAAGCCCCCTTACGAACTACTGAGTTGAATATTGTACAACAAGATACATATCGGTAACTAGCTGCAATAATGTAGCTCCTGTGACAAACTTGTGTCTCGGCAGAGCTACAACGCGGTCCCATTCGTCACAATGGAGCAAAAAAAAAGTTGCAGTTGAAACATAAAAACTCACTATTTACGCTTCAAACATTTCATTTTAACTATTACTGATGATCCCAGTCCTTGTTAAATCGGTTTAGCTGAGAAATATATGCTTTTCAAAGTTAGCAACAACCTTGTTCAAATTTATCGATCGTTTTCCATAACCGGAAACTACGGAAGGCGGAGCTTTTCTAAATATGGTATTTCTTACTACAAGCATTCCAATCGTAACTACTCGGCCATTCTCGCTACCCTGTTATTTGCAGGGTAGCGAGAATGGCCGAGTAGTTACGATTGGTAAACATTCACGCCTAAATCGCCAAATATGGTATCGACATCCAAATAGTGAGGCCGGAAATGACGAAATTCAAAATGTAAACATGGATTTATATTTTGTGGGAATTACATTCTAAAATACTGGTAGGTGATAAAAACTTGTTATAATAATGGACAAAAGGAAAGGTTATGTCTTATTATTGATAAATGCAGGCGTCAAAAGCTCTGTAAGCGAGCGCAAAAAATCTCGGCGGCTGCTCCATTACGTGTAATGGCATCCCGTTATAACTCTTGCGAGTAAGCGAGCATTTAGGGTTTTATTATTAGAACTAATAGGTAACTATCGTGATAGAACATTACATAATAAAAAAAATATACTTTATTTGGTATAATGATACCATAATGGAGAATTTGTTAAATTTTGAAAATGAATTGATTGAAAATAGAAAATCGTGAATTTAATGGTAAAAAGTGGGAAGGGAGGGGATGAGAATCTAAAAAAGGTTTTTCTTTGTGTGGCTTAAACTAAAAATTGAAACAAAAATGAGAAAAGGAAAATATGTTTCAAAAATAAAAACTGTGATCATCTAGGCAAGGATTTGCATAGTAGAACTACTATATAAATCCTTGATCTAGGTAGGGAAGGTCAATTAAGTTTTTCATTTCCGTAACTGGATATATTATACAGATGAAGAATATTTTTTGCTGAATTTTTTTAAAAATAATCATAAATGTGTTTCCTTTGGATTGTTAATTACAAACATAAATTTATTATTGCTATTATTATTTTTATTATTATTGGCCGTTTTTAGATTTATTTTGAATATGCTCGCCTTTAAATGATACAAAGTACCAACTATTCTACTTGAAAAGGTGTCTATACATACAGAAATTCTATTTGTTCATTGTTGCAAGTTTTTTTTGTTATTACTTGTTCTTTTTCTGTGTTTGTTGAAAATTGTATATTACTGCCTAAAGGTATAGATGAATTTGTTGTGTTCCTGTGTATTGTACATGTATGGTTTTGATTTTTTATCCTTTTACCCAGATTTTTATTACTAGTCATAAAGGGACAATTTTTTTTTTCAGGTACAAAAATGTAGCATCGAAATCTTTTTATCAGAGTAAAATACACCCTTTTTCTCTAATGCTAATGCAAAGAAATGAAATGTGATACACGTATACACCGTAAAGAATTTAATTAATAACCTAATATCCCTGTCGTACTGTAGTCAACTGTTCCAGCGCAATGGTTGTAAGTATAAAATACAGTACTATTAAAAAAAAAAGCCACCTGTATTGAATATTCCGCAATACGGGTAACTTCTTTTGTTTCATAGTAGTTTATCTAACTTGTACAATAATGTTTTAATTTAAAAAGTAAAAAAAAGTCGTGAGAACAGTTTTGTTTGTGAACAAAATGTACAGAATTTTCTTATTCATGTTATAAAGGCATTATATATTGACGTGTCCTTGTACCTAACGTTAACAATTCAAGCGTCATCGAGATTAAAACGTTCCGCTAACCACTTATGGAACAATAGCGACGTCTGTCGAAAGAAATTTGGTGAATGATCCCTATTTCTAATCCATATAATTTTCAGATTTTTTTGTAATGGAGAACATTCAGCCATACCTTTGGGGATCCCCAGGACGCACACATACATTCCATTGATGTGTGTCGGCCATGAATAACAAAATGAACTAACCTTGTTTTCCTACATTGATGACTAGACGGTGATGTAATTAAGTTACTGATATTTTCCAATTTGATGGCATTTTGCATTTAGCTACTCAAACAAGTAAAATGCCCACAAAATCGTAAAATAAATCAGTAAAAAAAGACAGTATCCAGCTTGTGTCAATCAGCGTCCCTTGTAAACAACGTCACAGGATGACGATATATTACAAGTCAAAGTCGATAGATGGTTGTCTTAAGTATTTTTTCCGGATTTTTTTTTATGTGAACAATACAAGTTTTTTTTTTCATTGGCATTTATTTTTTTATTTCATATCTAACAATAATTGTCGATTATTAACAATAAACATTGTTTCTTTTATCTTTTTTTATTATCGGGAATCCAAGCCGCCATTTTGCTTACATTACGGAAAAAGTAGTCCGGTGAACATCGTCTATCGAAAAATAAACTGACAAAACCTCGCCTCCAGAAGCGCTTATACCCAATCAGAGTATAGGATTTCTAATTATGTAAATCATATAAGAATTATTGTCTAATGACATAAAATTGCACACGAGTTTTCAGACTAAATTGAACTCGATTGAAAATTGTACACGTATTTTTTTCACTGTATAGGGTCTAATCATGTAAATGTGCGTACTCGCTTTTGCTTCAAAAACAATGCAAGAAGAGTTTTAAGACCCCCAAGCGCAATGGCAGGCAATACAATGGCCAAAAGAAAAAGGACAATCACTGATCTACAAAACATTTCCCCCACAGAGATATATTTTTTCACAGGAAGCAAAAATAAAATTTGTATTTTTTGGACATAAAAAAAAATCAGTATTTCCCTTCAAATTTTTATCATAGATTTCTCGTTGAGAACTGTAGGGCCGGATTAATGATATTTTTGCATCTTTCGTCGTGTAAATTTATTTTGTTTCTTTAATATTTCACCACATAATTAATATATTTTTTTCTTCAGAAAAAAACATCCTAAAAGTTAAATGGTCGTCCCCTTAATGACATGAATGTGTGTCTCGTCCGCGTCCATGCAGCTACGTATAATGTGAACCGCATCGGAGGCGTAACGGTTAGAGTGCTCGCCTCGATTGCGGTAGATCGTGGGTTCGAACCCCGATCGGGTCATACCAAAGACTATACAAATTGATATTTGTTGCTTCTCTGGTAAGCACGCAGCATTAAGGAGAAAGAGCAAAGACTGGTCGACTCGGAATCAGGATAATGTGTCCGAGTGGGGCGACATGTCTATCCGCGGACTGTTGTTTTAGTGATCTAGCACTATAAAAATCCAACTCAGCGTGTTGTTCTAGTACAAAACGGAGCTCATCATCATCTCATTGAAAATTAACTTGTTCTCGCCATGATATAGGTGAATAATTGCTGAATTGGGGTTAAACAACAATCACTAGTATAATACGTGTCCGGATTTCAAGAACCTAAGTTATGCAAGAAAGTTCAACAGTTTAATTATTGCTTCTCATTCTCGGATTTGTCCGATAAGATTGATTCCTTAAAAAGTAAACCTTCAAAGAGATAAGTTGCATTTTAATGCTTGGTGCTTTAACCATTCATATGATTTTCTTCTATCATCATATATAGCACTATCATGTAATTTAATCAACACCGCCCAAATATATTTTGTATTTAGTGTAGAGGTTGTTAAATAGCTTGTATTACCGTTGAAATGAAACAGTACACTTCTTGTTTCGTGACGGTCAGTTTTATTCGGCCAGTGGTGGAGGAAACCGGAGTTCCCTGAAAAAAACACCGACCTGCCGCAAGTCACTGACAAACTTTATCACATAGAAATCACATTAGTATTATTCCCAATTAATAATAGTCAAGCGACTGTTGATGAAAAATAAAATCCACACATGACTTGATGAAAATAAAATGGGATAATATGAAACATTATCTATAATAGGACACAGGTATTCACGTTTGAATTTGTTTTTATCAAAATCTTCAGAATGTTTGATGCCTTTATTTGAATGGCTTAAGATAAAGCTAAAAGCGTAAAATGTTTAATTTTGCTTTTTTTAAATTTTCGCAAAATTAGAGCCCACACGAACAGTATGATTAAAAAACGCAAAATTAACACCCCTTCGCAAATAACCACTTAAATAGTAGATTAATAAATGTAGATATTTATGTTTGAGACAGAATATGTTTTTAACATCATGTTGGGGATCAGTGAATAATTGTTGTTTACGCAATTTTTCAGCTATATCACGACGAGAACAAGTTAATTTTCAATGAGATGAAGACGAGGTCCCAACACGCTTAGTTGGGTTTTTTTTATAATATATATATCTTAAAAATGATATAGGGGTGCATATTTTTTATTAATAAAGTTATATATCTTAAAGACAAGCCACTGTGGTTGGAATCCGGAACAGAACAGTACATACAATTCGCCAAGAATAATTAATGTATGTGAAATTGATCGAAATTATTTGATTCTAACCATTAATAAACGATTATTTACCATGAAAGTAGAAAATCACGATACAACAAAACTAGGAAACCAACATGAAAATCTTTTAAAAAGGGAAATACAAACAATCAATGTGAACAAATATCAAACTTTGTTTAACAACGTACGTACACGTGTACTGTAGTTTCCTCATTCTACATTTATTGTACGTATGCTATGCGTATTTACTAATTACAAAATTATTGAAAATATTGATTTTTGCACATGGAGAACATAAGAAAAAAAATAATAAGAATGTATTCAATTTTATTTTATATTCGCATTCACAGTTAGTAACAGGTGCCCGTGACCCAGATTTAGTTTATAATTATTTTATTTGATCAATGATACAACGAGGATCAGACACAAGTTTTACCAACTTATGGAGTCTTCTCCTATATTTACAATCATTATTACATTATATTGAGAATGCATAAGAAAACAAGAAAAATACAATTTTACCATATAATATAGCTGAAAATAGTAATCGAGTAAAAAGAAATGAGGAAAAAGTATGTGTGTGTGTGTTTGGATGCTGGATGGTGTTTGGTTAGTACATTAAACGATTAGAAATTGCTTAGACTTTTTCATGAATCGAAAAACTGAATAAAAAATAAAGCAATTATCTGCATAGCTTAAGGTTTCACTTCCTGATACGATTGCAACGTTGTCCTTTTCTTATTTCAACGTAATGACGTGATCACTTTAGTAATTTAGTAAGATGGTTACAACTTATGATGCATTTGTTGTTAACATTAGGAATATTACTATACAAATACAAAATAATTATTGTTGGATAATTAGATAGAAATTGTGTTTGAAATAAAAGTTTACATAGCCCGGTACAAACGTCTAAGTGATAATAAAACGCTTCTCTAACCACCGTTGGTACTCGAGCGACACCTGTTGAGTAAATGTGGGTGAATGTTCTCCATTGAATGGTTCAAATGTTTCTTAAAAAGATAAAATTCAAAAATTAGTGGGTGTTCAATCTGAATGGATTTGCAAATTTACTGTCGGGCCATAACTTTTTTGTCTCTTCAGATAGGTCAATGATATTTGGTATGTAGGTGTATCATCATGAGAGGGTGTGTCATGTACCAACATGACCACATTTTGTCTTTGACCTTTTACATGTAGGTCAAATAATTGATATTTTTTAAGTGTTATGGTGTCCGAGTCATAATTACCTTTTTGTTTTTTACGATAGATTAATGATATTTGGTATGTAGGTGTACCGTGTATAATCATGAGACAGTGTGTCATGTTCCATCGTGACCTCAGTTTGACCTTTGACTTTTAGGTCAAATAATTGATATTTTTGAAGTGTGTTTGTGTCTGGGCAATAACTGTTTGCCTTTTTAGATAGGTTAATGATAGTTGGTATGTGGTTGTATAATGATGAGACAGTGTCTCACGTACCATCATGATCACAGTTTGACCTTGACCTTTGATCTTGAGGTCAAATATTTTACTTGAGAGATTTATGAATGAGAGACATGGGTTTTAATCCTCTGAAACAATTCTAGTTTTCTTTGAAAATTATGGCCGGATTTTGAGAATTAATTCTTGTTTTTAATGAAATAACTAGCTTATGATGAGCAGAACATTTCAGATTTGAAAAAAAAGAATGTGAAGCTGGTGAGGATTACACTATTTTTGTCATAAGAAACAATTATCTGCAACTTTTTCGTCTGGAGGACTCACTTTTTTTGGGGGGACACAGATTTTGAGAATCAAGCCTTGTTTATGCAATAATTTATGCAAACATTATTTGGTTGAATTTTTATTTTATGTGTGTACATTTTTACCTTATTGGAATATGAAATAAATGCCTGAAACCATTGGTTTTTTTTCAAAAGCATTTGAATAAAAAAAAAATGCATCTATGTACTGTACAAGCTAATTCCTATGAAACTATGCTGTGTTCAAGGATTGTAATGAAATTGTGCATATAAACGGCTAGTGGGGGCCTAGGTGGCCGAGTAGTCTAAGTTGCTAGCTTAAGTACGACTACTGTTGACCATCAGTCAATAACCTCTATGGTAATAGTTCAATCCCTGCTTTGTGCATAGCAAAAATGTGTACTCGAGTGTATGTAATTATAGGATTGGTCAGTTACCTGCCAAAGGTTGGTGGTTCTGTTGCCTCTTTATTGTTAGTCTGGCGTTAGCATGCTCTATAACTTTCAGGAACTGCATACTTTCGCCAGACTCTCTGAGTTCAGCCATGTTTATGTCTATACAAGTACACTGCATCAATACATATAATTGTTTACCCTGAATTTTCATATGTTTTTCAGTATACAAATACAGGGATAATAATATCAATTCAAAAGTGATATGCTTTTATTAATATAAATGTTAAATCTGCTAGTGGCGTTTTGTTTTGTTCTCAAGCCAGTCCTTGAATTAATTATTATGTACATTACAAATTATTCATTACTATTTCCCATGACTAATTAATCAAAATGTTCCTTGACACAAGATTACTGAGACTACTACACAGGTGCTAATACAACCAGAGGCTCCCAGGAGCCTGTAATCGTTCACCTGGATCAAAGCTGCTTTCAATAACAACGAAGCTGCACTGTGGCCGCCATCTTGGTGGGAGAGCGCAACTGCCGGACACAATTTTGGAAAACGACCATCCAATGACTATTCCATCAAAGGTTGGTTCTAATTGACCTACTGGTTCCAGACAAGATGGTTTTTATGTGAATTTCCCATAGTGTCCTACCTTAATCTAAGCTCAGCAGTGCAGTCATATTGGTCAGTGGGCGGGACCACCAGACACAATATTGGCAGAAGAACATCCAATGACTATGCTATCAAAGTTTGGTTCCAATTGAGCAACTGGTTCCAGAGAAGAATATGTTTATGTGAATTTCCCATGGGGTCCTATGTTAAGCTAAGTTCGGCTGTGGGGTCCATCTTGGTCGAAGGGTCGAACCGCCGGACACATTTTTGGACGTGAACCATCCAATGACTATTTCATCGAAATTTAGTTCTTATTGAGCAAATGGTTTCAGACAAGAAGATTTTTATGGGAATTTTCCAAAGGGTCCTATGTTAAATTAAGTTCGGCTGTGGCGGCCATCTCAGTCGGAGGTCTGAAATGCCGGATTCAATTTTGGAAGGAGACCACCCAAGGATCATCTCAGCAATGTTTGGTTGAGATTGGCTGAGTAGTTTCAGAGCAGAAGATTTTTTTTAAATTCATCCCCCTTTTTTCTATTTCTAGCTTGGCGGCCATCTTGGTTGAAAGTCGGGATCACCGGACACAATTTTGGAAGGGGGATATCCATGGACCATTCCATCAAATCTTGGTTGGAATTAACCCAGTGGTTTCTGAAGAGAAGATTTTGATGTGAATTTCCCATAGGGTTCTATGTTAAGCTAAGTTCGGCTGTGGGAGCCATCTTGGTCGAAGGGCCGAACCGCTGGACATATTTTTGGAAAAGAACCATCCACTGACTATTTTATCAAAATTTAGTTCTTATTGAGCAAATGGTTTCAGACAAGAAGATTTTTATGGGAATTTCCCATACGGTCCTATGTTAAATTTAGTTCGGCTGTTGCGGTCATCTTGGTCGGAGGTCTGAAATGCCGGACACACTTTTGGAAGGGAGCCACCCAAAGATCATTTCAGCAAAGTTTGGTTGAGATTGGCTGAGTAGTTTCAGAGGAGAACATTTTTTTTAAATTTCATTCCCCCTTTTTTCTATTTTTAGCTTGGTGGCCATCTTGGTTGATAGTCGGGATCACCAGACACAACTTTGGAAGTGGGGCCATGCAAACACCATTTCACTAAAGTTTGGTTGCAATTGGTCCAGTGGTTTCTGAGGAGAAGATTTTTATGTGAATTTCCAATAGGGTCCTATGTTAAGCTAAGTTCGACTGTGGGTTCATCTTGATCGAAGGACCGAACCGCCGGACACATTTTTGGAAGAGAACCATCCAATGACTATTTCATCAAAATTTAGTTCTTATTGAGCAAATGGTTTTAGACAAGAAGATTTATTTGGGAATTTCCCATAGGGTTCTATGTTAAATTAAGTTCGGCTGTGGCGGCCATCTTGGTCGGAGATCTGAAATGCTGGACACACTTTTGGAAGGGGACCACCCAAGGATCATTTCCTCAAAGTTTCGTTGAGATTGGCTGAGTAGTTTCAGAGGAGAAGATTTTTTTTAAATTTCATCACCCCTTTTTCTATTTTTAGCTTGGCGGATATCTTGGTTGGAAGTCCGAACCACCGGACACATTTTTGGAAGGGGGCCATCCAAGGACCATTCCACCAAAGTTTGGTTGCAATTGGCCCAGTGGAGAAGAGAAGATATTTATGTGAATTTCCCATAAGATTCTATGTTCAGCTCACAGGCACATGGGGCATGGATTTCGCTTCCTTCTCCCGCCTTTTCTCTACTATCCCCCCTTTTTCAGAATTTTCAAATAAATCATTCCTTTTTTAAAATTTTCATAATCATTCGTTTTTTCGTCATTTGACAATATCAGTAGACGTCATACATCATGAATAATGCGTGTATTCTGTGTCCACAGTTTTTCGACTGATACAGTATAAGAGAGAAGGTAAACAACTCCATTTTCATATTTCGGGCCATATCGCTCACCTCGGTTGGGAAACCCCCCTGTTTTTTTACACTTTTTACCTTGTCTACATATGGCACTGTCGTATCAAACTGTTTCTAAGACACTTACCTAATTGCCCGTGTTCGATTTTCAATCGGTACGTCGATCTTTTCCAAGAAATCTCGCCGAGAATAGCGAAGCAGCTTCGTTTCTAGGTCAAACTACATCATATTAGACGGAAGTGGAAGAATGAGAACCCTGGGATTTTTACGAATGGATTACCTGCAATGAAAAACCCAGATGTGCTCCGAATATTTTTCCCGGAATGTTTTGGCGGGAAATATAAACCGCTGAAAAAACATAACAGCATACGGATTATTCCATAAAAATGGCACAACGACCATCTGAATATGGAAACATTGAAATAATTTGATGGTAAATAACTGTTCAAAAAGAAATTAAAACTGAGAAATAGATATGATTGAATGGCTAAAACTGAAGTCAAAATGTCAATGAAAAAGAAATATTCAGCTTGCCTCTACTTCAAATTATTAAAATCATACCCAAACAAATACATATACAACTAAAAAAAAAAAAAAATTAAATAAAAAAAAAACAAAGGAAGAAGAAGCTGAGAACAGCTATTGAATGGGACTATGGCATTTTACCCCCTTCCTCAATAAAAGGGCTCCCAACTGATAAAAATGTGTAAGGGAGCCGTAGGGACCATTTAACTAAGGGGGCTATTTCTTTTTCAGGAGTAGAGCATAAATAACTTGTATAACTATTTGAACGTGAAATAATAATTCGTGAACTTCATTTTTCGCGCATTTAACATCCTCGCGAAGAAAGCGAAAATTAAATACCCACCAAAATAATCACTTATACGGTAAAATAGGATTTTTGTTTCTGGATTTCAATACTGATTTCTGTCACTGCTGAAAAGTGGAGTTACACAAGTTATTTATTTTTTACCCCTGTAAGACAGATTATTGTTTTATAAAATCAGTGACATGAAATGGAAAAGAAATAGCCCCTTAGTTAAATGATCTCTTCGGCTCCCTTAAACATTGTTACCAGTTGGTATATCTATTTCTCAGTTTGAATTTCTTTTTGAACAGTTATTTACCATCAAATTATTTCAATGTTTCCATATTCAGATGATCGTTGTGCCATTTTTACGAAATAATTCGTCTGCTGTTATGTTTTTTCAGCGGTTTATATTTCCCGCCAAAACATTCCGGGAAAAATATTCGGAGCACATCTGGGTTTTTCATTGCAGGTAATCCATTCGTAAAAAATCCAGGGTTCTCATTCTTCCACTTCCGTCTAATATGATGTAGTTTGACCTAGAAACGAAGCTGCTTCGCTATTCTCGGCGAGATTTCTTGGAAAAGATCGACGTATCGATTGAAAATCGAACATGGGCAATTAGGTAAGTGTCTTAGAAACAGTTTGATACGACAGTGCCATATGTTGGCAAGGTAAAAAGTGTAAAAAAACACGGGGGTTTCCCAACCGAGGTGAGCGATATGGCGCGAAATATGAAAATGGAGTTGTTTACCTTCTCTCTTATACTGTATCAGTCGAAAAACTGTGGACACAGAATACACGTATTATTCATGATGTATGACGTCTACTGATATTGTCAAATGAAGAAAAAACGAATGATTATGAAAATTTTGAAAAAGGAATGATTTATATGAAAATTTTGAAAAAGGGGGGGTAGTAGAGAAAAGAGAGAAGGAGGAAACGAAAACCATGCCCCATGCGCCTGTGGCTCAGCTAAGTTCGGCTGTGGGAGCCATCTTGGTGGATGGGCCGCACCGGCGGACACATTTTTGGAAGAAAACCATCCAATGACTATTTCATCAAAATTTAGTTATTATTGAGCAAATGATTTCAGACAAGAAGATTTTTATGGGAATATTCCATATGGTCCTATGTTAAATTAAGTTCTGCTGTTGCGGCCATCTTGGTCGGAGGTCTGAAATGCTGGACACATTTTTGGAAGGGGACCACCCAAGGATCATTTCAGCAACTCAACTAGTTGAATTATATCATAATATTTTGCTTGCATTAGATAACAAAGAAATGACTAGTATTACATTTGCTGACGTGAGCAAAGCTTTTGATCGAGTTTGGATTAGAGGTCTCATTTTAAAGCTGGAAAGATATGGTGTAAAGGGAGAATTATTGTGTTGGCTGAAAAGTTACTTAAGTAATAGATGTCAAAGGGTTATTATTAAGGATGCAATTTCTAGTGTTGGAGAGCTCAAGGCTGGTGGCCCCAGGGGTCAGTATTGGGTCCCTTGTTATTTCTTATATTTATAAATGATATAGCGGATGACATGCTAGGTCTTGGTAGACTGCTTGCTGATGACACGTCAATTGGACATACCGCGCATGATGAAAATACACTAAAAAATATGATAAATATTGATCTCAAATATATTCAAAAATGGTCAAAAAGATGGCTTGTAAAATTTAACCCAAGTAAGACTGATATTATGGTTTTCAGTGCTAATAATCAGCAGAACGACTTGATTTTTGATTTTAATAGTACACTTATTCAAACAGTAAACACTCACAAACATCTAGGAGTAATTTTTAGTTGTGATTGTAAGTGGACTAAGCATATTAATACCATAATTGAAAGAGCTTCAAAACAATTAAATATTTTGAGAAAATTAAAATTTAAACTTAATAGGCAATATCTGGAAAATATCTATATTACATTTATTAGACCTATATTAGAATATGGATCTGAAGTGTGGGATAATTGTGGAGCTGTCAACTCTGATAGATTGGAAAAAGTACAAACTGAAGCTGCGCGAATGGTAACAGGGCTTACTTCATATGCTAGCTTAGATTCTATTTATTGTGAAACTGGGTGGGAAAAGTTAACTGTAAGACGGGAAGTTAAAAAACTTAACTTATTTTATAAAATCATAAATAATGAAGCCCCAGAATATTTATCAGAGTTGATACCCCCAACAGTTGCCGAATCGAATAACTATAATCTACGAAATCGTCACAATATAAGTCAACCAGCAAACAGACTATCAAAATACCAAAACTCATTCTTTCCGTCGACTATTAAGACCTGGAATACCCTTGATTTAAATATTCGAGAAGTTCCAACCTTTTTCACATTAAAAAAAAGGCTCCAATTTAAATATTTTAGAAATAAGAAAATACCATGTTACTTTTCGTCAGGTGACAGGTACTTGAATGTTTTGCAAAGTAGGTTAAGAAATAGATGTAGTGCATTAAATAGTGATTTATATCGTGCTAATTTGATTCCGAATGCATTATGTTAATGTGGAAAATCTGATGAAACTGCTAAACATTTTTTATTACATTGTAAACATTATATTGTACAAAGAAATATTTTTCTTATAGGAATTCGAGAAATTAGTAATGATTTACCAATCGATGAGCTTACTTTATTATCTGGCAATGAAATTCGCAACGACGAAAAAAATACAAAAATGTTCTTACAAGTTCAAAAATTCATTCAAGACACAGGTCGTTTCACAATAAATTGACTACTGTATGAGAATGTGTGCTGATGTTTATATTGTTTACCGTTCGCGACTGACCTCGAAAGTTTATTTCTATTGTTCTTTTTTTCTTTTCCTTTTTTTTTTCTTTTTGTTTACAACAGTATGCGACAATGGATAACCCATCTTTAATACCATATTATAATACACAAAGTGAACTAAAAGTACTTACATTTGGAGAAATAATGTATTATCAATCCAATAACTTAACAACACGTGCTATAGGTCTATGTCCCAGTTTTCTTTTTCATACTCGGGTCTGTTTGATTGGTTACATTTAATGGTATTCCATTGTTGCATTCTGCTTTATTGCTACATTTTTTGTTTCATGTCTTCATGCGAAAAATTTTAGAGAAATAATGTAATAATAATGCTTATCATATTGTATATTGTATATTGTATGTATATGGAGAAGACAATACTAAGTTGAAAAACTTGTGTCTGATCCTTTTGTCATTATTTAGACAATAAAATATGTTTAAATTAAATTAAAGTTTGGTTGAGATTGGCTCAGTAGTTTCAGAGAAGATTTTGTTTAGATTTCATCCCCCTTTTTCTATTTTAAGCTTGACAGCCATCTTGGTTGGAAGTCGGGATCACCGGACACAAATTTGAAAGGGGGCCACCCAAGGACCATTCCACCAAAGTTTGGTTGCAATTGGCCCAGTGGTTTCTGAGGAGAAAATTAACATGTGAAATGTGGATGGACGGATGGACGGACGACGGACGAAAAGTGATGACAATAGCTCACATGGTCTAAAGGCCAGGTGAGCTAAAAAAGGAATATATGTTAAACTACTCCTTGCAATGTAACTGCAGTTAAAATTTGAGCTCACTTTGACTTATACTAAAGCAGCAATGAACAATTGAAGACATTTCTATTTTTCTAGCAACAGCTGCCATCTTGAATGGAGGGCGGGGCTGTCGGACACAATTTTGTAAGGGATCTACCCAAGGACCATCCCTGCCAGGTTTGGTTTAATTTGGTTCAGCGGTTTCAGAGAAGAATATTTAAATGTGATCTTTTATAAAAATATGTCTAATTTGCGTAATCGGTATAAATCGGTTGAAAGAAAAATTACACAGAAAAACCCGGAATGTATGTTAAATTACTCCTTGTCATGTAGCTGCAGTTAAAATTTGAGCTCATTTTGACTGATAGTAAAGCAGCAATGGACAATTCGAGAAATTTCTATTTTTTGTAACAACAGCCATCTTGAATAGAGGGCGGTACTGTCGGACACAATTTTGAAAGGGACCCACCCAGGAACCATCCCTGCAAGGTTTGGTTTAATTTGTTTCAGCGGTTTCAGAGGAGAAGATTTAAATGTGATCTTTTAACATAATATGCCTAATTTGCATAATCGGTATAAATCGACTGAAAGAAACATTTCACAGAAAAACCCGGAATAATGTTAAACTACTCCTTGTCATGTAGCTGCAGTTAAAATTTGAGCTCATTTTGGCTTATACTAAAGAACCAATGGACAATTAACATTTCATACCCTCTTTTTTCTATTTTTAGCTTGGCGGCCATCTTGGATGGAAGCCGGTATCACCGGACACAATTTTGGAAGGGGGCCATCCAAGGACCATTCCACCAAAGTTTGATCTAAATTGGCTCAGTGGTTTCTGAGGAGAAGATTAAAATGTGAAAAGTTTACGACAGACGACGACGACGACATAGGACGGACGACGAACGAAACCTAATGGCAAAAGCTCACATGGCCTTTGGCCAGGTGAGCTAACAAGGTTTATGGAGCTTATCCCTAAAAAAAACTGTCCATAAACTTGCATAATATCCTAAATCAGCTCCCTCCACATGTGTATTTGATTTACTGAAAACTTTGTTTTTAGTTTTGACTAGTTTAAGTGGATATCCAATTTAACATAAATGAGGGGGACAAAGACTAAATCATAAACTTTACTCCAAACGACCACTTTGAACCCACCACTGATATCAATATTTTTAAAGAACTCATATTAAGTTCTGTGCATGTATGTTGCTAAAAATAATACCAACATTTTCAATAATAATATCACATAATGTTAATTTACATGTAGGACCATTGATCTTTTTCACTTAGTAAGGACAATTTTGTAATTGGTATGTTGATGTAAATAAAAAAGGTTAATCTGATATTTCAATGGGAGCATAAAACTATTTTTATGCTGATTAAAGTATATGGACTAATGGGGAAGTCTTTGTCACGATTCGTAAAAGTAAAATTAACAAATAATTAACAATCAATTATCATCTTTACATTTAATATAAGCATTTCTAACTGATTGTTATTAACATATAACATGCATATGAGATAATGCAATAGTAATTAGCTAATTAGCACACGGTGAATATTAAGTGTATGTTGAAATGTCTACAAATCCACGTTCCTTGTAAAAATCAAGCCTACGTGATAATGAAGTACTATTTCACATGACAAGACAAACACATACAATAAAGATAAAATCTAAAGGCCATCCTTCAATAAACGTAAGCAAAAAGGTAGATTTTCAACCTTTAAATTTCAATAATCGGTATGAAATCTGACAGTTTACAGATACTGTAATTGTCATTATATTATACTTAGCTAATCTTTTTAGATAGAAGACGACAATTAGATTGTTAGAGGGGGGATGGTTCATTATATACTAAGACTTGTCAGGTTAAAGTTTTTGTTTATTTTAGTGATATTAAAGATATGTTTGTCCCTCACATGTTTTGGTACAATAAATGCATTGACTAAAATTGATGTTTAAAGATTACAACCAAGTCATCAATATTAAATATTTACATATATTATATTTTCGAACTAGATTTCTTTTAATATTAGAAATTCAATATTTTGCGTTATTTTTTTCTATTCTAGCTTCACTTACCACGCATATTAGGAAATATAACCTCGTGCGGGATTTTTTCAAGCTTGAAATTCCCGCGCATGAGTTATTTTGCCCGGTGACGATTTCCGGGTTGTTGTTTGTCTCATTTAGTATGTCAACTTACACTTATTAATATTTTCTTTTAGTTTTGATTAATTATTTTACTATTAAAATAATATGGAGTAGGCATTGCCTAGATGCGAGCATAGCATTTCTATCTGGCAAGTGTGTATATATTTGAGTGAAAGTTGAATATCACAAAATAATATGAGTAGGCATGGCCTATAGAGAGGACGTTAGTATTTGAAATTAAATGATACTAAAAATACCTTTATATCCCCTATGACATCCATTGGAAAGTTAAATGAAGTAGAATAGAAAAGTACGAGAAAAAAGTATGTAATTTGTTATTGTTGGACTAGGGACAGTGCAAACATTGAAGACTAACTAGTACTAGTAAGCGAGTGGTATCAACCATTATAAAGCCTAAAGAGGGTAATAGACGCCGATGTCTGTAAAATGAAAGTATGATCTTTTAAGTCATAAGAAAAGAGTTTTATTACGAAAATATTAATTAATGGAACCAACATACATAGACGGTTGTTTGTCCTTTTGTCTTTTTCTTGGGTCATTATGTTGTCTGTCCTTCTTCGATTTACGGATGTTCATCCCCCTTTGGTATTTTCAAACATTTCTTAAGGTAGCATAAGCAGTCATGGTTTTCAAACGTTTGCAAATGCTTACATAAACGTTAGAGAAAACCGAAAGCGGAAATCACAAAAGTGCAATCTAGATAAACTGGCAACATAGGGTGCACAAGACGTTAGAGAAGACCGAAAGCAGAAATCACAAAAGTGTAATCTAGATAAACTGGCAACATAGGGTACACAAGACGATGAAAATAAAACAAAGACAACAGACATTATGTGTTGGACACCACTATGCGTAAACAAGCATAAATCTCGTGAATAAGACATGCACCATCCTACAAACAACTGGTGGTAAAGACGAACCGAACATCGTTTTTATGCGGAAATCGTAATGGACAGCACAACACGGAACTCAGAACCTAAAGACACGCATGTTAGTTTTCACAAGGCAAAAATAAGTGAAACATTTTTCGGTGGACCTAAATTTAACTCCGGTTTGTAGTAGGTTCAGAGTAGCTCAATATTTTGTTATCTGTGGATTGCTTTGAAGGTATTTTTCCACTTCTTTGCCGACATATCCATGAACATGTTTCATAGCATAAGCCACTTTAATATATAAGACATGTTTACAAAAGAAAATCAACATACACTCTCGCAAAAAAATCATTTATCTATTTGCCAATTTGCTTTACCCCCCCCCCCCCCCCCCCCCCCCCCCCCCCTTCACACACTTTTCAAAGACTGTGTATATAAATATAACTACTTTGTACGTATACCACGCTTTCCTAGATTTATAAGTGTAATATATTTGTTTAAGCCACTTAATGCATCACAACACATCTAATAATATTAAATTAAATGTTTTGTCATGGAATGTCTACCATAATGATAAAAAAGGAATCCCCGAACAACATTAACGGATGTCGCTTTACAAAACAATATTGTGTGTTGTCATTTACAGAAATATATTAATATAAACCTAGAATCTGATGTGTATGTTTATTTACCTGTTTATAACATTCTCACCATATAAATATATTTCTACAGAAATAAAATGTCCGCAATCGACATCAACCAGGAAGAAGGAAGTAGAACTATCATATGACTAAAATGGAGAATACAAAAGATCTAAACTTTAAAACCACCCTTCAATAAATGTACATAAAAGATAGAATGTGAACTTGTATGTTGTCATTATCAATATTAGCTATCCATTATGAAACTGTATAGCCTTAATATTTACTGCCATATTTGTATTTGGTTTTACATTGGGAGAAATGGGAACAAAGGGAGGTCTAGTTAGGACGAAGTCGATTTGATATTAAGACGAGCCAACAGGAGATTATCGAATGTCATCATGATATTGTAGAGAATTATTTTCTCTATGTAATACATAATAAATGTTATATGTATTTACTATAATTGATTTTCAAAAGATCAAAATAAATTCCTAAAATTCTGATAAAAACAGCAACCAACATGAATAATTAATGCGATAAAACCAGCAACCAACATGAATAATTATTGCGATAAATCTAGAAATGTGAATATGTATGCCAGAAGTTAATCAATATGTTGTGTAAAACGAACCAGAGAAATACTACTAGATTGTAGACACAAAGCTAGCTGTCAAATAACACAAGGATAATTATTGTCACTTTGTCGCACTCTGCCTATCTTAGAATCAATGGCGTATTCCATAAGTATGAAATTCGGATGAAGCAATTAAAAAAGAAAATGAACTCAGAAATTGATTGATAAAATTAATTTTACTAGTTTCAGGCGTCATATTAGGCATAATATTTTTAATTTGTATATTACCCCTTAACATCATGAACTACCAATATCTGATCTTTAATGGTTGAGTCCAGAATTGACAGTATATACAACCTATTTGTAGGTACAATACAACACAATATATCACTGTTTAAAAACAGATATAAATATAAAATGTCTGTCAAAATAATGAACAATACCTTTTCTTTTGCCATCAGACTGGGATGGTTGGCCACTGAATTCACATAACATTTTCATAAATTATATAAAGTTTCCCCTTTTGCGCCCAAATTAAACTTTTAACTTCTATCAGTTCCATTCTCTTAAATCAACCTCCAATGGACAAATGATGGATCAGAAGTTTGTGTATGTAGTGCATTGAAAATGCGTTCTGTCACGTGTATAAGTTATTGTTTGCATGATTGACAGACAATATTCATCATATTGTTTTCTAGCTTCTGAACTGTCGATCGAGAAAAAAAATATATTCTAGACAGGCAGCAAATAGCCAGTCAATGGGGTTTGCAATTAATATTTCGCATGCACAATAGCGACCCCACACCACAAGATGTGGAAAATAGAAATATTCTTCTGTGGTTTAAATGCGTATTAACTGCATTACATGTAAACTGTATGATTCTGTTTGATAAAGTCCTTTAACTAGAACAGGAACAAAATGTTCACTTGAGTGAAATAGTATTGTAATAAAAGATCGTGAACGTGATGTACAAGTATTAAAGAATGTCCAGGTATATTTTAAATGAGGTTGAAACAAGTCACCATTTGATATTAATTCGGTTGTATTTCATTTTGACGATTATAATTACGGAAGACGATCACAACCATATTGTTTTTGATTGGATTAAAATTATAGCTGTATAATAATGTATCATATCCTGTTATTATTAGAATCCTAACATGACTGCGAATTTGACATAAATAAAACAACAAATGGCTTTCACTAGGAAAACGCCAACTTTAAGTGAAAGGGACACCAGACAGCTATGAGGAACGAATTTAATACATCCCTTAGCGCGGGATGCAAAGGACACACTCCTTACACGTAAAAGACAACTTTCAGCAGATTCTGATAGCAACAGTTTATTAGGAGTGTTGTTGTTGGATTGTCACAAAGCAAAATAATATCTACCATCTCCTCTTTTTCTAGTGACAATTAAAACCATCATACATAGACTCATGGCAGCGACACACATTTTACCTACACGATTAATCATATGGTTGTAAACTTGTTCTCATCATAAATATATATGAAATACTTGATTGTAAAATAATTATCTATCGACAACCACTTTCTATGGGATATCTGATTCCAAGGCGTGTTATCAGTTTATCAAGAAAACAAAAATAATTCTCACAGGGTCCTTGCTAAAATCGTTACACATTAAACATTTTGCTTCACACCATTTCCCAAAATATTTCCATATTATAAAAAAAAGCGGTTTTTAAATATTGGACATTTTTTTTTTATAGATTTGTGATGGTTGTCTGTAAAAATGTAATGAAATATATCATCGCATTGGTTGTCGTTAAGAATAAAGTACGGTTAAACTAGAGGCTCCCATGAGCCTGTATAGCTCACCTGGGTATAATAACAACATCAGTCAATAAAACTTGATAACTTCGGCAAAAAAAATTAACAAATGTAGCCTTCGTCATTGCAGACCCCTTCTACAAAAAAATGGGGAATGTAAGTTATCAAAATTGCTGTAAAAAACATATACGTCAATGATTCTCAAAATTTAGCTTTTCCTACTTCACATTTTGTAATAGAGTTGCTTCCCTTTGATTATTTGAGTAACCAAAAGCAGTGAGTCAACAAAAAAATGCATTTCAAGAGGAATCTCTTCACAGTTGTCGCATGTTTTTAACTGTGGGAAATTTTTTGTAGATCTTGACATGCTGAACATTTTTGCAGTGTAAACTTTCCCTCTATCTCTGATAGTTTTTGAGATACAAGATGATAGTATTAGAATTGAGAACATTTTGATGAAAAAAGGGCAATAACTCCAACATGGGTAATAGGATTTACTTCAAAATTGCATGGTAGGAAGATCTTGACACGCTGCAATTTTTTGCAATTTAAACTTAACCTTTATCTCTTGAAAAAAGGGCAAGAACTCCAAGATGGATAATCAGATTTACTTCAAAATTGCAGATAAAAAAAAAATTGATCGAAGGGCCGAACCGCCAGACACATTTTTGGAAGAGAACCATCCAATGACTATTTCATCAACATTTTGTTCTTATTGAGCAAATGGTTTCAGACAAAAAGATTTTTATGGGAATTTCCCATAGGGTCCTATGTTAAATTAAGTTCGACTGTGGTGGCCATCTTGGCCATCTTGGTCGGTGTTCTGAAATGCCGGACACAATTTTGGAAGAGGACCACCCAAGGATCATTTTAACAAAGTTTGGTTGAGATTGGCACAGTAGTTTCAGAGGAGAAGCTTTTCTTTAAATTTCATCCCCCCTTTTTCTAATTTGCATAATCGGTCAAAATAGGCAAAAGTTCAAAGTTCATAAAAAATCCCGTAATATATGTTAAAAAGCTCATCATTATGCTTATACAGTTCAAATTTGGGCACTTTCTGCTTAAAGTAGAGCAGTTTTGACCATTTGAATAAATTTCTATTTTTAGTCATGGCGGCCATCTTGGATACAGGACAGCGCTGACGGACACAATTTTGAAAGGGAACCACCCAAAGATCATTTCAGCAAAGTTTGGTTGAGATTGGCACCGTAGTTTCAGAGAAGATTTTTTTTTTATTTCATCCCCTCTTTTTTCTAATTTGCATAGTCGGTCAAAATAGACAAAAGTTCAAAGTTCATTAAAAATCCCGTAATATATGTTAAAAAGCTCATCATTATGCTTATACAGTTCAAATTTGGGCACTTTCTGGCTTAAAATAGAGCAGTTTTGGCCATTTGAAGAAATTTCTATTTTTAGTCATGGCGGCCATCTTGAATACAGGACGGCGCTGATGGACACAATTTTGAAAGGGGACCACTTAAGGATCATTTCAGCAAAGTTTGGTTGAGATTGGCACAGTCGTTTCAGAGGAGAAGATTTTTTTTTTATTTCATCCCCCCTTTTTTCTAATTTGCATAATCGGTCAAAATAGGCAAAAGTTCAAAGTTCATTAAAAATCCCGTAATAAATGTTAAAAAGCTCATCGTTATGCTTATACAGTTCAAATTTGGGCACTTTCTGGCTTAAAATAGAGCAGTTTTGGCCATTTGAAAAAAATTCTATTTTAAGCCATGGCGGCCATCTTGGATACAGGACCGCACTGACGGACACAATTTTGAAAGGGGACCGACCACCCAAGGATCATTTCAGCAAAGTTCAGTTGAGATTGGTAACAGTAGTTTCAGAGGAGAAGATTTGTTTAAATTTCATCCCCTCTTTTTTCTAATTTGCATAATCGGTCAAAAGAGACAAAAGTTCAAAGTTCATAAAAATTCCCGTAATATATGTTAAAAAGCTCATCATTATGCTTATACAGTTCAAATTTGGGCACTTTCTGGCTTAACATAGAGCAGTTTTGGCCATTTAAAGAAATTTCTATTTTTAGTAATGGCGACCATCTTGGATACAGGACGGCACTGACGGACACAATTTTGAAAGGGGACCACCCAAGAATCATTTCAGCAAAGTTTGGTTGAGATTGGCACAGTCGTTTCAGAGGAGGAGATTTTTTTTTAATTTCATCCACCCTTTTTTCTAATTTGCATAGTCGGTCAAAATAGGCAAAAGTTCAAAGTTCATTAAAAATCCCGTAATATATGTTAAAAAGCTCATCATTATGCTTATACAGTTCAAATTTGGGCATTTTCTGGCTTAAAATAGAGCAGTTTTGGCCATTTGAAGAAATTTCTATTTTAAATCATGGCGGCCATTTTAGATACAGGACGGCGCTGACGGACAAAATTTTGAAAGGGGACCACCCAAGGATCATTTCAGTAAAGTTTGGTTGAGATTGGCACAGTAGTTTAAGAGAAGATTTTATTTTAATTTCATCCCCCCTTTTTCTAATTTGCATAATCGGTCAAAATGAGTAATGGGATTTATTTCAAACTTGCAGGGTAGGTAGATCTTGACATGCTGACAATTTTTGCATTTAAACTTAACATCTATCTCTAAATAGTTTTTGAAATATAAGACGAAAAGTATTAAAATAAAAAAAAAAAATGATGAAAAAAGGGCAATAACTCCAAGATCGGTAATCAAATTTACTTCAAAATTGCAGGGTAGGTAGATCTTGACAAGCTGAACATGTTTGCAGTTTCAACTTACCACCTGTCTCTTATAGTTTTTGAAATAAAGGACGAAAAGTATTAAAATTTAGAAAATTTGATGAAAAAAGGGAAATAACTCCAAAATGGGTAATGGGATTTACTTCAAAATTGCAGGGCGAGTAGATCTTGATATGCCGCACATTTTTGCAATTTAAAGTTAACCTTTATCTCTTATAGTTTTTGAAATATAAGACGAAAAGTATTAAAATTTTACAAATTTGATGAAAAAAGGGCAATAACTCCAAGATGGGCAATCAGATTTACTTCAAAATTGCAGGGTAGGTAGATCTTTATGTGCTGATCATTTTTAGATTTTTGAAAAAGTTTACGACGTACGACGGACGACGACGACGGACGCCAAGTGATGGCAATAGCTCACCTGACCCTTTGGGTCAGGTGAGCTAAAAAGGGTTTAAAAAAATTTCAAATATGACAAAGTTCTATTGTCCAAATAAATCTATCTATTACTATTTTAAGATCAATACCAAAATTTCGACCAGTTTTCGACGATCAATGTTAATAAGTTTCTGAATTGATGCCCCAGGGACGGATCCAGGATTTTTCACACGAAATACCCAAAAATGTTCGCGCCACCCTTCGCTCACCGCAATTTTTTTAAGTCCGCCCCCCTAACTTGAAATCCTGGATCCGCCCCTGACATTAACCTCAATATGTACATTATCAATGTCATAGCAGACGATGAATCCAAAATTGGTCTGTATGAGATTTAAGGTGACGAAAAAATTAATTACGAAAAACTACAATTTGAATGTGAAATAATAGATGTGGTACGTAGTTCTTATATTTAAAGATGACATTTTTAGATCAGATTTCATGAGATCATTCATGCAATTTCAGCATCATAATATAACCTCTGACAAATTAAGCGATCAAAATAATGAGAAATTTTATCACGTGAAACAAACCGTCGAAAACAGGAGACCGTCGAAAATGGGTGACGTTGTGACATTACTGTTCGTTCACTTTAATTTCATAATACAGTTTCGGAACATGTTTTTATTCCTGAAATCATCCACATTGCATATTATGTCAAATTTATGCTGTGTTTATTGAGTTTTATTATGCTTTGTTTTTGTTTTTGTTTGTTTAATGATATACTGTGCATTATAATACAATGATACGTATGTTCTGTATAATGAAAAAAATGACGTTCACTGCTTTTCGTTACATGAATTTGTCGATCCGCTGTGAGGAATTAGATACACATATTAAGTAACTGTATTTATTTCTGAAGAGCACATATTGTGAATACATTTTGGAGGAAATTTTATCGACATCTGAGGTGGGGCCGATTTTGGCCCTTATAGCTCCCAGTCCTTTACGGATATATTTTGGAAATTAGCGACTAATCTGCAGAAAGCTTAGAAACGTGAAAGGAAATAAGGAATTAACCTTTATCATGATTTTACCCCTACAAATGTTTGACATTACACAGTATCTGACCAAAATCAAATGTCACCAGTGTATTTATTTATTCAAATTCAAATCTTAATTGGCTTTCAACCCAATAGATTTATGACAAAATACATTAAGAAAAAACTCAAAGTTCATGGAACAAATTAAAAGCATGCTCATAGTTTTCCGCTTTTTGTTCATTTTGTAGCCATTAGGCTACGTAAATTTGGATTGTTATAGGTTTTTGTTTGCAATTTTAAAGAAAATTATTTTCATCTATAACGAAATTACGTAACAAGTCATGTGTGTAAAACAGTTTACTTGAATTGTGAATTTTTTTTCAATACGAGAGATAAAAGTCCAAAACACAAAATAAACCAATAATCAATTTTAAGTCTGCTCTTTACCAACTAAACACTAAAAACCCACGCTTGCAAAGTCCGTGCTTCAAAAACCCGCGACTGCGGTTTAACTTATAAACAAAAAATACATTGATGAAGTAGCCCGTATTTACGAATATTTCAATACATACTGAATACAACCCAACAGTAGAAAAAAAATGAGAAATTAAAATTAAACAAGATAAAGTTCAGTTGCGGTTTCAACAAAATTCTTAATATAGAACTCGAGGTCATAAAGTAGAATTTTCTAAAACAAACGAAAACGATAACCAGACAGACATTCTTTGGCAATGAAAAGCAACAAACAGTCAAATATTAACAGCAAGAGGATACAAAATTAATTGTCAAAAATACATCCTTCAGTAGCAATAATTACGGCTTACGATATTAAAAGTCAACAGGTAGAACAGGTAACGCTAATCTCTTAATTGGCGGTAAAATATCAATCGGCGCACAGGTGACCGAGAGCTTTAAAATTTAATCCCCACCACCTTGTTTTATGGTCCTTTTTAGGTCTATCACAGTGGGTTTATGTCCGTGATGATATGTCTAAAGGATTAAAAAATTATGTCTCTCGGAGTGATCAATCACGGTATGTCGCTTTCTGTACTGTAGTTATAAACTGTCTAATGGGCTGGAAAATAAAATGTGGCAGATACAAACTGTCTAATGTGCTGGCAACTAAAATGTGGCAGATACAAACTGTCTAATGGGCTGGCAACTAAAATGTGGCAGATACAAACTGTCTAATGGGCTGGCAACTAAAATGTGGCAGATACAAACTGTCTAATGGGCTGGCAACTAAAATGAGATCGTTATAAACTGTCTAATGGGCTGGCAACTAAAATGTGACCGATACAAACTGTCTAATAGGCTGGCAACTAAAATGAGATAGTTATAAACTGCTTAATGGGCTAGCAACTATAATGTGGCTGATACAAACTCTCTAATGGGCTGGCAACTAAAATGTGGCAGATACAAACTGTCTAATGGGCTGGCAACTAAAATGTGATAGTTACAAACTGCTTCATGGGCTGGCAACTAAAATGTGATATTTATAAACTGGTTAATGTGCTGGCAACTAAAATGTGGCAGATGCAAACCGTTTATTGGGCTGACAACTAAAATGTGAGTTGCAAACGTTTCATGGGCTGGCAACTAAAATGTGATATTTATAAATTGTTTAATGGGCTGGTAACTAAAATGTGGCAGATACAAACTGTTTCATGGGCTGGCAACTAAAATGTAAAATTTATAAACTGTTTAATGGGCTGGCAACTAAAATGTGGCAGATACAAACTATTTATCGGTTCAAAGTAATTAAATATTAGAACAAGACATGTAAAGAACACTTGATATGAATCCCGGCACTAAAACTTTATCCAAATTCAGCTGTGACTCCACAAGAAACCATTGTGAAACTTGTCAAAGATGAAAAATGAAACAACAAATAAGTATTTCGTCAAAATGGGAATATTCTGTTAACCCAAAAAAATCTCAAATAATTAATCCTACTGTGTGTAAATAATCATTGCTCAAATGACCTATCCAAAGAAATCCAAAGAAAAAGTTAGTCTATAGCTAGCCTATTCCTTGAGCACATGTTAACAATTCTTGTACAAAAGTTAGTCTATAGCTAGCCTATACCTTGAGCACATTTTAACAATACTTGTACAAAAGTTATTCTATAGCTAGCATACACCTTGAGCACATGTTAACAATTCTTGTACAAAAGTTAGTCTATAGCTAGCCTATACCTTGAGCACATTTTAACAATACTTGTACAAAAGTTAGTCTATAGCTAGCCTATACCTTGAACACATGTTAACAATTCTTGTACAAAAGTTAGTCTATAGCTAGCCTATACCTTGAGCACATGTTAACAATTCTTGTACAAAAGTTAGTCTATAGCTAGCCTATACCTTGAGCACATTTTAACAATTCTTGTACAAAAGTTAGTCTATAGCTAGCCTATACCTTGAGCACATGTTAACAATTCTTGTACAAAAGTTAGTCTATAGCTAGCCTATACCTTGAGCACATGTTAACAATTCTTGTACAAAAGTTAGTCTATAGCTCCTTTTTTTAATAGATTGTTATGAGAATGATCAAGGCATTCATATGCTATGCTATTTAGCTCACCAGTAAACACAAATGTAAGCGGAGAAGATTGTTTAAAGGTAAAACAGATTACTACAACCAATACCAAGTGATGACAAATGTCCAAAAGACCCCTTGGTTCAGGCGAGCAATAAAAAACACCCAAAAACTGACACCTGTTTGTCTATGGTCAGTAAAAAAATTCTAACATAAAATTATAAGTATTTTATTTCTATATTTTGTCTGAGACTTGTATCGACAATAAAGAGTGGCTGACAATCACAAATAATGATGAAGAGCGACTGACTGAGCACAAAGAATGACTGACCAATCACGAAGAGTGACGGACAATCCTGAAAAATAAATTGCCATCTTGAACAGTAACTGACAAATCATGAAGAATGGAAAGTGATAAGAATAATCATTCATAAATTAATGTTTTTACAATTGCACTAAATATATGATCCCAAGAAAAGTATTAACTAATATAAAAACAGGGTATATCTATTAAGATGTCTTGATCCCATTCGTCATGTTTTGTGGACTTTTCTCGTTCAGATAATGTTCTGCCTTTGATAAGGCAAGTGGAATATCATGTTTTGTCTTTGAGTTAAAATTAGTGGCAGTAGACATTGTTTCACATTTTTCAGTCTTTTCTTGTATTAGCTTGAGCAAATCATAATTTATTGTTTCCGACACCACAGAATCTTGTTTATAGTCTGAATGTTCTGTCACAAAGTTCCTTATACACTGAGCAATGGTTGGTTCAGCACCTAAAACAAAAAAAAAGTATATATGGAGTAAGAAGGGTTACCAAAGGGATAATCATAATCCGTAAATCAAAGGACAGACATCACAATGGCCAAAGAGAAAAACAAAGAGTAAATCAGTATTACTGATTCAGTGAGTGATTGTTTTTCAACATGCAAGTGAGCATCTACATCTTCATTATATAAATAACAAAATTAATTTTCAAGCAACAGTCAAACCTGTATTTAGAGGTCACAACTACGTACCTGAAGCTCTGTCAGATATCATTGTGAAGTAATTTTATACATAATATAACTAGAACCCACAACTACGTACCTGAAGTTCTGTCAGATATCATTGTGAAGTAATTTTATACATAATATAACTAGAACCCACAACTATGTACCTGAAGTTCTGTCAGATATCATTGTGAATTAATTTTATACATAATATAACTAGAACCCACAACTATGTACATGAAGCTCTGTCAGATATCATTGTGAAGTAATTTTATACATAATATAACTAGAACCCACAACTATGTACCTGAAGCTCTGTCCGATATCATTTTGAAGTAATTTTATACATAATATAACTAGAACCCACAACTACGTACCTGAAGTTCTGTCAGATATCAGTTTGAAGTAATTTCATTCATAATATAACTAGAACCCACAACTACGTACCTGAAGCTCTGTCCGATATCATTTTGAAGTAATTTTATACATAATATAACTAGAACCCACAACTACGTACATGAAGCTCTGTCAAATATCAGTTTGAAGTAATTTTATACATAATATAACTAGAACCCACAACTACGTACATGAAGCTCTGTCAGATATCAGTTTGAGATAATTTTGAATTGTACAGCTGGTATCTACATCTATATCTACACTGTTGAGGTACATTTTAATAAGATTGATCAGACCTGGAAACTCATCCTGAAATTATAAATTTATATAGTGAAACCCAACACAAATGGGACCAAATGTTAATAAACAGATTAAATTTGGAATTAATTCAGCTTGAATTTGATGTTCATCTTACTACACAAATTAATCTGGTTTATTACCTGTCCTTTCATTTATCCTTTTGTTTTAAAATTGAAATTTTGAAAAATCGTTGAAAATAGAAATATGCATTATGGACACTGTAATAATAAAAGAATCAGAGATGCACAAGCCTAGCTGCATTATAATATTAAGATTATTGATGAAAATTCTGCTTGAATCTGTTGAAGAAACTGTTTTGTTAGTGCACTAACATGAACATGTTCACAGTCACACTATCTTCAAAGGGCATAATTCTTAACATTCTTGATACAAAATTATGATTTTCATACTAAAATGATTGTTTCAAAAATAGCAGTTGGAACTAAATCTACCTAGATATGCAAGTAATGTCTATCACCACTAAAGTTGTGAGCTTAGCCTTAATGGCTGTCTGTGGCAAGATGTGATAGAAACTGACAGTGCTTTACACAGCTCAGCATGTTGACAAAGGAAAGTTGAACTAGTGTATATTAAAAGCAAGTGTGGAACTGTTAATTGTTGGACACAGTAATATGCTGGAAACATTCATTTGCTGGACCCACTGCATTTTGGGCATTTGTCTCATTTTACTATTTTATGTGATAAAAATTGGATGAAAAATAATACAACGTCAGTGGGGAAATGGGTAGCATCATTAGATTGTTCGCCTCAAATACATTAGAGCCTCAGTCAGGTCAAACTAAGAAGAATTCAGGGTAAAACAATGTGTTCTGTGGGAGACATAGTAAATTTTATGTTTTCCAACAATGTAAATATATTGTATATGCACACCCCTTTTATAGTTCTTGTAGGTTTTAATAGAAGAAAGTATCTCTTCTGATTTGCTATGTAAAATATTAACTCAGGCTACTCCAGAAAAATATTAACTCAGGCTACTCAAAAAAAAGACTAGAGGCTCAGTGGGCTGAGCCTGTGCCACTGAGCCTGTGTCGCTCACCTTTCATTCACCTTTGAGGAAACTTAATACAGGATCTCCCATAAGTGCTTCCCACCAAGTTTTGGTCATTTGGATAAGCAGTTACAGAGAAGAAGATATTTAGAAATCGACCAATCAGAAAGAAGAATGGCCTATGGTGGCCATGATTATTAACGGATCGGAACTAAATGAGCAATCTTTATAGATGACATTCCAAGGAAGCTTCCTACCAAGTTTCGATTCATTTGGCAACGCGTTTTCAGAGAAGATTTTTTAGAAATCAACCAATCAGAAAAAATAATTGTCTGTGGTGGCCATGTTTGTTAACGAATTGGAATTAAATCAGCAATCTTTATAGAGGACATGCCATAGATGTTTACTATCAAGTTTTGGCTCATTTGGCCAAGTGGTTTCAGAGGAGAAGATTTTTAAATATCGACCAATCAGAACCAAGAATTGCCTATGGTGGCCATATTTGTAAACGGATTGGAACTAAATCAGCAATCTTTATAGAGCATCTTCCATAGATGTTTCCTACCAAGTTTCACTTCACTTGGAAAAGGTGTTTCAGAGGAGAAGATTACAATGTAAAAAGTTAACGGACGACAGACGACGGACGCCAAGTGATGGCAAAAGCTCACCTTGCCTTTGGCAAGGTGAGCTAAAAAAGGGAGAAAAAGTTAGTACTGTACACAACAGAATATGGAAGGACTACTGCAAGCTAAGGTTGCACTTTTAAGTGGCCACTGAGGGTGAAAGATGAAACACCATTAACAATTCCAAGTGTTTATAATTTTTGAACACAAACATCAGGTGACCGTTTCACTAAAGGCCGCAAGTCGTAAGTGTAGATGTAAGTGTACTCTTAGGAGTTACGACCGTTTCACTAATAGTTAGGATTTACGACTTACGATAACTAGAGGCTCAGTTGGCTGTGTCGCTCACCTTTCATTCTGCTTTGAGGAAACTTATTACACAAACTTCCATACATGTAGATGCTTCCTACCAAGGTTCGGTTCACTTGGCTAGGCAGTTTCAGGGGAGAAGACTTTTTAGATATCTACCAATCAGAAACAACAATGGCCTGTGGTGGCCATGCTTGTTAACCGATCGGGAAGAAATGAGCAATCTTCATAAAGGACATTCCATAGATGCTTCCTGCCATGTGTCGGTTAATTTGGCCAAGCGGTTTTAGATGAGATTTAAAGCAATTGGCCAATCAGAAAGAATAATTGCCTCTGGAGGGCCATGTTTGGTAATGGATCATAACAAAATGTGCACTCTTTAGAGTAGACCTTCCATAGATGCTTCCTACTAAGTTTCAGTTCATTTGGCTGATGGGTTTCAGAGGAGAAGATTAAAATGTGATATGTTAACAGATGACAGACAACAAACGACGGACGCCAAGTGATGCCAAAAGCCCACATTGCCTTTGGCAAGGTGAGCTAAAAAGAATATTAAAATGTGAATACCTACATGTAATGTATAGCATAAACATGTTACACTATGTCAGCATTAGTTAATTTCTAAAGGAGATAATGGCAAGATTTATCTTTCTTTTAACAGTTTAATGCAAGAGTTATCTCCCTTTTAACAGTTTACTACAATAGAGAAGTGAGATTTTCATAGAAATAAGCCAAGCAGAAACAAGAATTGCCTGTGGCGGCCATGTTTGTTAATGGATCGGGATGAAATGAGCAGTCTTTATAGAGGACTTTCCATAGATGCTTCCTACCAAGATTCGGTTCATTTGGCCAAGCGATTTCGGAGAAGATTTTAAAAAAATCGGCCAATCAGAAAAAAGAATTGCCTGTGGCGGCCATGTTTGTTAACGAATCGGGATGAAATGAGCAATCTTTATAGAGGACCTCCCATACATGCTTCCTACCAAGTTTCGGTTCATTTGGTCAAGCGGTTTCGGAGGAGAAGCTTTTTTAAAAATCGGCTGATGAGAAACAAGAATTGCCTATGGCGGCCACGTTTGTTAACAGATCGGGACAAAATTAGCAATCTTTAGAGAGGACCTTCCATAGATGCGTCCTACCAAGTTTTAGCTCATTTGGCTGAGAGGTTTCAGAGGAGAAGATTAAAATGCGAAAAGTTAACAGACGACGGACGATGGATGCCAAATGATGGCAAAAGCTCACATTACCTTTGGCAAAGTGAGCTAAAAAGTGATCGCAAAGCTAAAAGTGGTGGTAGGTAGACGTAAGTCGTAAATTGTAAACCTATGTGCATGTAGCAAAGATGACCGTGTTGTTTGTAGCTCTTTTTTAGGAATAGAGAGAGACATGTTATTTACTAGCACCGAACAACAAATAAATATAACCTGCATCAAATTATTATTTGAACCTAGTTCTTCAATTCATTTATAGATTAAAGCATTTCTTGGAGAATTATTAAACGGCTCTCTATATATGATTGAATGCGAACTTTATGATAAATTACAATTTTCATATATAGGCATCAACCATTTCAGATTTTGTTTTCATGTCAGAAGAAAACCTTTTTTTCACACATCAGGTAGATCAAATTTTTGTTATACTTACATGAGACAAAAACAATTTTTCAAAGATTTGTTTACAAAAGATTTACTAGTAAATTCAAGCAGATAGAATTTCTTGTTTATCTTGTGAATGACTATTTTCTTAATAACTATCATATTTTAATTAACATTTTCTCTGAAAAGGATATTATATTGAAGTGCTACACATTATATACCTTAACCGTTTTATTCCTAACAGAAAAAAGTTAAAAAAGGGGAAAATATGAAGTGGCCACTCATTACAATCATTTTTTGGCTAATTTTGGGTATGTATGAACCTGTAATCCCATAACCGATCATGATAGACCAGTGAAAGTTATCTATTGTTTCGACCCTATAATGCACCAAGTTTAAACATATCATTCATTTACATTATTTTACAACATATCATTTACTGACCAATTACACCCTAGCTTGTAGTAGTCTGGATTACTATAAACTTACACTTCCATTAAATATCTCATTTAATGTCATCTCACGATACTCATCTTTACTATTAACACATTTTTGTCTTTCACATTTTCCTGATGCCATACATTGTGCTATGTCAACAGGAGAGACATCTGTTAAAAAAAGAGATAGATGTAGGTACATGTATATTATACACTGAAGACTGCACTACTAAACCACTAAAACAGTCTTATACAGTCACTCATCTCTTTTAAGCAGTCACCTGTATTAAAAGGTTACCTTTATCTTGTACTGTCATAGAAAATTTTACATAAATTGAATCTCTTTTAAAAGGTCACCTGTATTTAAAAAAATCACATTTTCTTTGACACAAGGAATACTTCTTAATACAGGTTTGACTTTGCATGTATAAACTGAAGAATGTACTACAAAACAGTTAACACATCTTATACTGGCTTAGTTTGTGTACCTATCCAAAGCCAGAAACCATACTCATTTCCTTGATTTTTGGAGATTATTTTCTGCCAGGGGAGGGATTTGTGTTGTTGTAGTAGGCTAAATATTGTCCTCTGTTGATGTTTAACTTCTACATGTATTTTCAATTTAAAACTTCATTTTATGTTAATGTTAGGACAAAGGGACATGGAAAACAAAACCCATTAAACATTCAATGCTACCAACTTGAATCCACATATCAAAATAATCTTTCATGCCAAATATATCTACAAATTCATTGCTGACTCTTAAGGGAAAGATTCCCCCCATATGTAGCCTATGTTAAAGTTAGGAGCAAGGATTTGGACCCGATAGATCATGTGGCCTTCATACCTAAAATTAAGTATAAAATTTGACTGATTGGTTGGTGCTTCACATCAGCCCCAAAAATATTTCAGATATCACTTTATAATATTTGATTAATGTCTATGCAGTGGAACCTGTCTAATCTGACACACCAATGGACAAGGGAAATGTGTCGCATTGCACAAGATGTCAGAACCTGTCAAATCTGACACACCAAGGAACAAGGGAAATGTGTCGCATTGTACAAGATGTCAGAACCTGTCTAATATGATACATCAAGAGACAAGGGAAATGTGTCGCATTGCACAAGATGTCAGAACCTGTTTAGTCTGACACACCAAGGGACCCGGCAAATGTGTCGCATTGCACAAGATGTAAGAACCTGTCTAATCTGACACACCAATGAACTCTGCAAATGTGTCGCATTGCACAAGATGTCAGAACCTGCTTATTCTGACACACCAAGGAACCCGACAAATGTGTCGCATTGCACAAGATGTAAGAACCTGTCTAATCTGTCACACCAAGGAACCCTGCAAATGTGTCGCATTGCACAAGATGTCAGAACCTGTCAAATCTGACACACCAAGGGACCCTGCAAATGTGTCGCATTGCACAAGATGTCAGAACCAGTCTAATCTGACACACCAAGGGACCAGGGTAATGTGTTGCATTGCACAAGATGTCGGATCCTGTCTAATCTGACACACCAAGGGACAAGGGAAATGTGT
The DNA here is from genome assembly GCA_963383655.1 of Bathymodiolus septemdierum. Taxonomy (NCBI): domain Eukaryota; kingdom Metazoa; phylum Mollusca; class Bivalvia; order Mytilida; family Modiolidae; genus Bathymodiolus; species Bathymodiolus septemdierum. The sequence goes on along the minus strand of OY726528.1, from coordinate 44,542,529 downwards.
CGCATTGTACAAGATGTCAGAACCTGTCAAATATGACACACCAAGGGACCTGGGAAATGTGGCGCATTGCACAAGATGTCAGAATCTGTTTAATCTGACACACCAAGGGACAAGGGAAATGTATTGCATTGTACAAGATGTCAGAACCTGTCAAATCTGACACACCAAGGGACCAGGTTAATGTGTTGCATTGTACAAGATGTCAGAACCTGTCAAATCTGACACACCAAGGGACAAGGGAAATGTGTTGCATTGTACAAGATGTCAGAACTTGTCACATCTGACACACCAAGGGACCCGGGAAATGTGTCGCATTGCACAAGATGTCAGAACCTGTCTAATCGGACACACCAAGGGACCCGGGAAATGTGTCGCATTGTACAAGATGTCAGAACCTGTCAAATCTGACACACCAAAGAACCAGGTTAATGTGTCGCATTGCACAAGATGTCAGAACCTGTCTAATCAGACACACCAAGGACCATGTTAATATGTCGCATTGTCCAAGATGTCAGAACCAGTCTATTCTGACACACCAAAGGACCATGGTAATGTGTCGCATTGTACAAGATGTCAGAACCAGTCTAATCTGACACAACAAAGGACCCGGGAAATGTGTCGCATTGTACAAGATGTCAGAACCTGTCAAATCTGACACACCAAGGAACCAGGTTAATGTGTCGCATTGCACAAGATGTCAGAACCCGTCTAATCTGACACACCAAGGACCATGGTAATGTGTCGCATTGTACAAGATGTCAGAACCAGTCTAATCTGACACACCAAAGGACCCGGGAAATGTGTCGCATTGCACAAGATGTCAGAACCTGTCAAATCTGACACACCAAGGGACCAGGTTAATGTGTCGCATTGCACAAGATGTCAGAACCTGTTTAATCTGACACACCAAGGGATCTGGTAATTTTTTTTTTGCATATTAGTTAGAATTATGCAACATCGTGACATATTTATTTTTAACTCTAAAACTCGATATCCTGTTAAATAAGAACTACATTTTTGCACAGAAGCAAAACCTTTTATTAACAAAAAAACGGACAATCAGCCAACAAAAAAGGGTGAAAACGACAAACAATGAATAGGCAACATCAGACATCTTGATTTTTGCTATCCTGTTTTGGTCGGGAACGTCTAAAGACCGCTAAGACAATTTTAGTACACTAAGACTCTAAAAACTGCCGCTAAGGACATGTAGGAGATGTTTTACTAGCACAAAGTACATTGCAATGCATAAAAATGTAGAAAATAAATCTTATTTTTTCATTTTCATAGTGATACTCTGCAGTTTTTTAAATTTTGTCTGTTATCCTTGGCACACGTCATTAGTCCAGACGAACTCTACTGTGTGACACCTGAATATACAAAACAAATACTTCATTAAAGTCTCATCTCTTGATTTACAACATATACTGACCATCCTTAGAAACGCATCACTAGAAAATATATTTTTTTTGCTAAAATTTCAAAAAAACTTAATGCTTGATTAAATGTAATTGTTAATAATGTCCTCCTTAAACAGATACAGGAAATTTTTTTGATGTGTCTTATCACCTGATACAGGTATCTATTGAATTTTAAAAACATTATTTCTTGCACGTGCTAATCGTGAACGGGCGATATGAATTTTTAAAACCCGCTTTTAGAAAGAACTGTGTCCACCTGTGAAAAGGATAATCAGATATCAACACTATTTGCTATGGTAAAGTTTTTATTGGGTTTCAAAAAACGTCTGAGTAATAATGATCGTAACCAAGCTTTGGGTATGTTGAGAGCAGGCATATCAACCAGAGAAGTTGCTCGACTATTCAATTGCCATCAAAGTACTGTTGTACGCCTCAGACAGAGGTTTCAAACCACGAACAATGTGTCCGATCGTCCTCGGCCAGGACAACCAAGAGTAACAACGGACCAAGAAGATCGTCATATCCGGTTACAGCATTTACGCAATCGGTTCAAAACAGCTGCATCAACTGCTAGGGAAACTCCAGGAAGACACAATCCCCGTATCAGCTCAGCAGACTGCGTGAAAATGGCCTACGTGCAAGACGACCATTCAGAGGACCACTGTTTACACCGCGACATCGCCAACAACGTTTAGCATGGGCTAGAACCCATTTGCAATGGACAAGGCAAAGATGGCAGGAAGTGTTGTTTTCGGACGAATCCCGTTTCTGTATTTCGAATGCAGACGGTCGAATAAGGGTTTGGAGACGTCAAAATGAAAGACTTGCCGCTTGCTGCATTAATGAGGTAGACCGATGGGGTGGCGCAAATGTTATGATTTTGGGCAGCTGTATCATTCCGTTATAAGTCTCCACTTCACTTCTGTGACCGATCTCTTACCCGAAAACGCTATAGAGATGAAATCCTGGCTTCTTATGTTGTTCCAATGTTTCAAGCCTATCAGGATTTAAGGATCTTCCAGCAAGATAACGCGCATCCACACACAGCAAGGGTCTCAATGAACTTTTTGCAAGCACAGAATGTCAACTGTATGCACTGGCCATCACTATCACCGGATATGGCACCAATAGAGCATGTTTGGGATGCATTAGGAAGACGTGTAGATAACCGTCCCGTCAAGCCGACTACTGGGGCCACCTTACGTCAGACATTATTAGAGGAGTGGAACAATATGCCCCAGAGAGTTATTCAAAACATTATTCTTTCAATGCGTCGCCGTTGTGTTGCCTGTATCACCGCAAGAGGTGGACATACGAAGTACTGAATTTTGAAATCGAGGGTATCTGTGTTTCAACCATAAAGTGACGTCCCAAAAAAGAAACTGTGTTTCAAACTTGTTTTCATCTGTTAGAGTGTTTATTGCTGTTATTGTTTGACGTATTTATATATGTTGTCAAATTACTATTTAATATTTAATATTTAAAAAAGAAAGTGATACGTTTCTAATGATGGTCAGTATATGAATACAAACAAGGGCAAAGCAAAGCGTGGCGTATCCCCTCGCCTAAAAATCTGACCCTGTGACCTTGACCTTTGACCTTGAAAATCAATAAGGTTCCTGATTCTCTTAAGGACTAAGTATGTACCAAGTTTGATTATAATCCATTGAAGGATGTTGATTCTAGAGTGTTCACAATGATGTTACGTGGTAACAATTTGAACCGGTGACCTTGACCTTTGACCTTGAAAATCACTAGGGTTCCACACTCTCCTAAGGACTAAGTTTGTACCAAGTTTGGTCAAAATCCATTGAAGGATGTTGATTCTCAAGTGTTCACAAGGATGTTATGCGGTAAAAATTTGACCCGGTGACATTGACCTTTGACCTTGAAAATCATTAGGGTTCCAGATTCTCCTAAGGAATAAATATGTATCAAGTTTGGTCAAAATCCATTGAAGGATGTTGATTCTAGAGTGTTCACAAGGATGTTACGTGGTAAAGATTTGACTCGGTGACATTGACCTTTAACCTATGACCTTGAAAATCAATACGGTTCCAGACTCTCCTATGGATTAAATATGTACCAAGTTTGGTCAAAATCAATTGAAGGATGTAGATTCTAGTGTTCACAGGGATGTTACATGGTACAAATTTGACCCGTGACCTTGACCTTTGACCTATGACCTTGAAAATCAATAGGGTTCCAGACACTCCTAAGGACTAAGTATGTTACGGAAGGACGGACAGTAGCGTTACTATATCCCTTCGCAACTTCGTTGGCGAGAGGATAATAAAAGCCAAGTATAGTAAGAATACACAAGAGCCACTCTGACAAGAGCTACGAGAGACTATTGTTATCTATATAAAAAAAAAACAATAATATGAACATTTGTAAAATTATCAACATAAAATATGTTTTTTTTTCCATTCAAATCTCCTAGCAGATTTTGGCAGAATAATAACGCATATTCTCATTAGTGAATAAATAATAAAATATAAAATGATCGGCATCTGACAAATGCGTAAAATTATTATTTTAAAAGCAAACATGATTGAATAAATACTGACACAATCTCCTTATGCTGGACATGTTTTCCATCTTCAATACAATTATTTATTTGAAAATTATTGTTAAAATGTTAAAGCAAATTATATTTTCAATTAAGACATTCATATTTTTAATGGTGTTAATGCTAAACCACATCTAAATTTGGCAAATACATAAAGAGCATCAAAAAAATCACTCAAGTGTGGTGACTGTGTATTTGAAAATTAATAAGCTTATCAGTCCTTTGTATTATTCATAAACCTGTTATAATTAAATGTGTAGTTACAAAAATGTTATGCTTTGAGAAATCCTTGTGTTTTTGTTTTGTTTTTCCGCTCTTCTCATGTCAACGCACAGGTATTGATGTTATTTTACATGAAACTCTCCTGAAAAAAGCTAAATTCTTTGCATGAAAGTATGTTTGAAATGAATTAAGAAAAGAAATTTCCTTACCATTATAAAATTATGTTATTTCTCAAAAATGCTAAATAAACACAACAGTTTATTTAACTATTTCCATACAAAAATAAAAACAAAACATACAGTATCAGTAATTAAGCATACAGTATCAGTAATTAACCATACAGTATCAGTAATTAACCATACAGTATCAGTAATTAACCATACAGTATCAGTAATTAACCATACAGTATCAGTAATTAACCATACAGTATCAGTAATTAATGTTTACTTTATTATTTTTCAAATGTAATTTCTTTGTAAATAGCTTTAATCAGATAGATCAAACAATCTGATTGTTTATTTGTTCGGAGTTGATTACCAATCAAACAGGTAAAATTGTTAATCAACAGGTAATAAACAGTGATAGCCAACATGTGCCTATTAAATTGCTTATAAAATAAAGTAAAGTAAATTTTATATAAAGTCGGCACATATAATTTACATTTGACATAACCTTTTCCATCAAAATTCATAATTATTTTGAATATTATATTTTTCATCTAATGAGATCATTATGCACAAAAAACAATTCCTTCGTGTCCTTGTGGCAGTTTTTAGAGTCTTCGTGCACAAAGACGGTCTTAGAGGTGTTTAGACGTACCGGTCTTGGCCCTTTGGTTTACCAACTCGTAAACATTTATTTAGCGCTCCAATCTTTTTTAACCTCGAGCATACCTAATGAAAGTTATTCACATTTTTACACAAGAAAAAACTTTGACAGAAATTATGTACACCGAGATGTTTCTCAAACATTTTTATAATTCACCCCCACTGAAATTCTTGTCTTTCTTTCAAGCCACAATATGGATAAGCCATTACAAGTGGTTCTCCATACACATTGTTATTGTCTGTAAGTGTACTGGTATATTCTAAACGTAAAGAGACTCCCTTTCAATTCAAATGCACTTACCCCCCCCCCCCCCTCCCCGACCACCGCTACAATTTTTTCTATTATGCTACGTCAAATTGACAAGAAAACGTAAAACATTTCCCTTTTTATATCAACTTACAAACTAAGAAAAAGAACTTTATAGCGGAAATGGCCCAATTTTCATACACTTCGGTAAGTTAATGACAATACCATTTATAATGAACAAGATCATATATTCTGTACAAATCATTGTCTTTTTGTCACATAATTAATCATAATGCTTACGCTTCATTGTGACATTTATGAAAATGCACACTATAAATACTCTCGTGTATATAATTTTAGGAAGCTTTTACATTCCAAATAAATATTAATATTAGGAATTCTTATGTACAAATATAAACAATGAAACCTTTAAAAAATATGTTCAACATACATTTTGTATATATACAGTGATCTCTCGTTAAACTGCCTACCTTCTGTGCAGTCGGTAGTTTGGCGGTATAACGAGCTTGGCGATAAACTGAGGGATATTGAAAACCGGAAGTCATGTGATCAAATGAAAAGATAAACTTTCTCAAATTCGACTGACATACATCTTGCACTTGTACAAAGACATAAGTATAAATAATACATGTTTAATAAATAAATAAATTAGAATAAATATTTACATAGAATTGTTTCCTTTCTCGTGGCACAAAAACAATATTGTGTCAATACATGTAATTACTGTTTCTTGAAAAAGTCATCCAGTGATACTTATTTTCCCAATTTAGCCTGAAGTTTTTTAGCTAGTCCTTTGATATAAAAACAGTTTTGCCATGTCCGATTCAACGGTACCTGATTCCATTTCAAAGAATTTGATCGTGATGTTTAAACTATCAGTTGCTTGCTTGCATGTCGGTTGCACTTCTTCAATGTCATCAGCATCATCAGCTTGACGGTCCTCACTCGTATCCGAAATAACGGATTCAATTATATTCCCATCGGAAACGTCCTGTGAAGTTTGCAGATCTTTGTCAATGTTGACAAATTCTTGAACCGTCATTTGTAGCTCAGGATCTACATCAAGGTCACTATAAACACGTGACAGCAACAGTTCATCTTCATTTATGGGGTTCCTTATGGATTTTCCTTTGCATAACTTATAATTTCACATTTCTGTTTGTCGTCTAATAAATTACGCTTTCTCTTCAAGGACGACATTTTTATGACAACTAATTAAATTACAATTTCTACTCAGGATTAAAAGTAATCGCTAGAAAAGTAAATACAGGTAATTATTCTAATCAAAACAACTCATGATCACCTGTTCCGACCCTCAACTATGAGATCAATGACCGTGTCCGATGACCAGTCTTGACATTCCATAATTACCGATCAATACACAGCTGTCAAAAGGTAGTTGTGGGCAGTACCAACGGGGGAATTTAAATTGGTTTTACGACTTTTGTGTCTGAAAACCTGTGGCGGATGGCGGTAGCTGAGTTTGGCAGTATAACGTGGTATTTTTAATGGGGGGAAATTGGGACAGACGAGAATTTTGGTGATAAAACGGGGGGCGATAGACCGAGGGAGCTCTGTATATATATTAATCTCTTCCACGATGATTTCCACGCTATATCGTGGTAAAAACACACATATTGATTGAATTGATAAAAGATAATCCTTTCCACGATGATACCACCGCGGATGAAAAATATCAGTTTACCTGTATGATTGCTTTCCGTCGTGTTTTCTGCGATGGAGCAAACGTGGAAAGGATCAATTTCCGTGACGGAATAGTCGGAAATGTAAAAAAAACACGCTGTTCCCTCTGTAGCATAATAGGTCCAGAAATGAAGGAAAATTAGAAACTAAATAGACTATATTGCTATATGAAATAATTAATGTCAACATTTTACTAACCTGTAAAAATGTCTTTCCTGCAATAAAATTTTCCTGTGTTAACAGCATTCCTTTTGTGAGCAGTTTCCATATTCTCATCTACCTATGAATTGTTAATAATTGTGTCAAAATTTGTGTGTAAACATATTCTTTTTCATACATATATATTTGGAAGGATGGAATATGGTAGATTTTCACACCATGTACAGCTATATTTCCAATATACTGTTGTAGTCAGTTTAATTGGAAACCAGAGAAAATCACTAGCCTGCAACAAATATCTGTCAAACTTTTGAGGGGAAGGGAATCTGTGCAGGTATTTTATTGTTTGCTGATACATTTATTGCCGTTGGAGATCCAGTTATCAAGAGGCGAGGGTGCGGATTCCATATATAATACCTGCCTTAACCGTGTCACATTTTTGTGCCCGTCACAAGACGGGACCTAGATTTCAAACATCATATGCTGTGGTCTTGATGGTGTTAAAGTGAATGACGAGAGGTGGTTTTTTGTTTTGTTGATATTTGTGGATATTAACTGATTAAACTGTATTTTAATAATTGTCACATAAAGATGTATTGAGTACACATTGTCACATGAGACCAACTTGTAACAAGTACACAAATAAACATAAACAAGAAGCTGCTATAAAAATATACTGGTAACATTAATGAAGTGAGGTAAAACAACCATGAGAAATAAAGAATGGTGATCCTGTAATGTTAAATCTCAGTAGAGGATGTCTAGGATTTGTCCTAGGAATTACAACATCACCACAGATGACATGAATGGGACAGGAGATATTAACTCATCAGAACAACCAGTCTAACAGCTAGTTTTTGACTTAGTTTTAGTTTTTTTCCCATTTGTCTTTGTGTTTGTGATGTTTTTTTTTGTTTGCATTCTGATCATCCTTTTATTCATAATTCTCCTCAGACATGTGTACTCAGTATTCAACCTTTTATTCATAATTCTCCTCAGACATGCGTACTCAGTATTCATCCTTTTATTCATAATTCTCCTCAGACATGTGTACTCAGTATTCATCCTTTTATTCATAATTCTCCTCAGACATGTGTACTCAGTATTCATCCTTTTATTCATAATTCTCCTCAGACATGCGTACTCAGTATTCATCCTTTTATTCATAATTCTCCTCAGACATGTGTACTCAGTATTCATCCTTTTATTCATAATTCTCCTCAGACATGTGTACTCAGTATTCATCCTTTTGATTCTATTATAATAGATTTCAACTGAAAGTAACTTTTTGAATAAAAAAAACGTATTCAATGCCTCAGATTTAATATTCACTGGCGGTAAATGTCACTTGTTACTTTTTTTTAGTACAATGTAATTTAAAATAGAACAATTCCCTGTTCTAAAAAAAAGTATGATTTTATTCAAAATATAGAATAAAACAATTACTGTCTTTTGATTCTGTAAATTTGCGGATTAATTGACTTTTGAAAAAAAAAAAAAACATTTTTTGTTTTAAATAAATAAATCCACACATTTTACTCATCAAAAACAGTAATTGTATATAATATTGTAACTTTGATATAGGAAAAACAAAATTATGATAACAAAAACTAATATTCTTACCTTTGATATAGGAATAACAAAATTAAGAGAATATGATAGAACCACTCTTGTCAGCAATACAATAAACACAGTATATGCTGCATTCTCAAAATCTGACAACTGTACCTGAAAAAGTAAAGATATGTGAAGAGTTGTCAGCAAAGGCACAATAATTATTAATCAAATTGTCGTAATAAAATACCAACAGCAGGGCTCTACAATTCATACCAGCTCCCACTAGCCCTTGGCTAGTAAGGAAACATTTCTACTAGCCAACAAAAGTATGTTACTTGCCAGCCAATTTGTACCATATAACTCCAATAGGTATTGATACCAATTCATACTATATAACTCCAATATGTATACATTTATTTGTACATAATTATTATTGTCCTGAATGAAACAGAAGATGCTTACTCTCTTGAACTTAAACTCAACCCCACTTTTTGTAGGTCTGTGTTGTTAATGATACTTGTATTTTTTTTGTGTGTGTCTTTGTACTCATCTTTTTTATTGATTAAAACTTGTAAATAAAGAAACAAAAACAAAAGTTAAGAGTTAACGCTTTTTAATCTAAATTTTGAAACAATAAAGTCTAAATATCTGAGCCTGCCTTTCTAAGAAAATCACAATTCATAACATCTTTACTGGAATTATAAAATAGCCACGAAAACTGCGTCGGGCAGGCTAGTTTCATGATTAGTTGATTCAACCGATTTATTTTTAGCGAAGAATTTTGTGAGAAGGTTTTGTTTTTTGCTCATCGTGGACGATTGCAAGCATTAAAAGTATGTGATGAAACACATTTACGTCAGAGTCAATTGTGCGGTTTAAAAGACCGGATAACCAAAGTCGGAATTTAAATTGAAAAATACGATGGGTGAGGGAACGAAAATTTTCCGGATATATAAACTCGCCATCTGGCTATGAATACAGAATTTGTACTCGCATTTTACAAAAGTAACTCGCAAATGCAAGTGTTTTGGTCGCATTGTAGAGCCCTGAACAGTTGGTAAGTGTTTCATATTCATTAAATACACTGTATGGTGCTATAAATTCATAACTGCAGAACATTTTTCATTCTTTAATGACTGTTTTAATGACAGAATAATCTGCCTTGAACGTGACCCTTTAATAGAAGAGTTGTCATTTCCGATCACTTCTGACTCAAATCGAATGGCACAATTATTTTTGGGATAAAATTGCTGAAATAAAGAATATAAGTTTATGTCTTGCATTCCAGTCTGTTTTTATGTGTATTGAGTGAGTGATTGTTGTTTAATGTCAACTCAGCAAATTTTCAGCTATATCATGGCAAGAACAAGTTAATTTTCAATGAGATTCGCTTTGTTCTAGACCAACATGCTGAGTTGGATTTTTAGAGTGCTAGCTCACTGAAACAACAGTCCACGGATAGACATGTCTCCCCACTCGGACAAATTATTCTGATTCCGAGCCAACCAGTCTGTGCTCTTACTCCTTAATGCTGCATGCTTAGCGGAGAAATAACAAATACCAATTTTATAGTCTTTGGTTTGACCCGACCGGGGCTTGAACCCATGATCTACCGCACTCAAGGCAAGCATGCTAGCCATTACACCACCGATGCGGTTTTACAAGCATTGATAGTGAAGATATGTGGATAGTAAAATTACAGTGACTAAGGTCTTATATTGATAAGATTTCAGATTCGTGTAATCGAACTGACAACTTAGAGCTGATAGACATGTACTTCATAGGCGACTACCAAAGCAAAAGTCATGTTGATCCATCATGGACTTTTGGTATTGGGTTTGCCATTTCACAATACATGTAATTTGAATTTATATAATACCTTCAGTGGTCAGAATTCAACTCTCTTTTTCACAGTAATATCATATTTACAAAGTTTATATCACGAGAAGATGATGTTAAATTTGTACTACATCAACATGGTTTAATAGTTGGATTTTAATTTTTTATTTAGATCTTTCCTCCCTCTCAATTCTTATTAAACCTACAAAATACCTCCATTGGTTTAAATTCAACTCTCCAGCCTATACTACTGTTAGGAGCTGGAGGTTTAAATCTCATTGTTTGCCAGTTTGTTGACTGAATGTTCTGAAAATAAAAAAAAAGTTATAATACCAGAGGCTCACTGGGCTAAGCCATTGTCGCTCACCTGTCATATTGTTTTGAGGAAACTTTATACAGAACCTTCCATAGGTATTTCCTACCAATATCAATTAATTTGGCCAACTGGTATTAGAGAAGATTTCTTTTTTAAAAAAGAAAAAAAAAGCCAATCACAAACAAGAACTGCATATGGCGGCCATATTAATTTTACGATCAGCACAAAATATGGAAATTTATTCTCCCTTGCTTGCATATTAATTCCTTTTATATTCATTATTCTGACCAATTTCATGTAGTCTATTTTATTTAGAAATAAAATAAATGTATGTACATTTCTTATTAAATACAAATTCATGTAGTCTATTTTATTTAGAAATAAAATAAATGTATGTACATCTCTTATTAAATAAGAGTATTAATGATGTACTATGGTGGAAACAAATCTTAATAACCAACATTGGGTTTTTAGAGATGACTATTTGGAATGTATTAATAGTAGAGCTATCACTCAAAATATCTGATAACAGCTTCATAGATCAATAATCATACATGTAATTGATTTAAATGTAAATATAATCATTGCTAAATAAGATTATTCATTCTCTATATACATGTATTTGCAAACCTCAATTTTCGATAAAAAAATATTTCGCTCTCACTTTCATTGACAAATTTTCAATATGGTGGTAATCACTTCGTTAATCAGACCTGGGACTACACAGAGTGAAACATGATACGACTGCAGCATATCAACAAGGAAAAGTTGAACAAGTGTATATTCAAAGTAAGTGTATTTTCCTTGACACAGTAAATAGTTGGACACAATGATGTATTGGACATAGAAATATGAAGAAAACAGTAATTAGCTGGACTCAATATATTTTGGACATTTGTCTTGTTTTATCATGTCAAGTGTTAACTATACCTTCCAAATATACAAAATTTCAGAATTTGGGCCTCTTTTATACCCCTTTTGTACGTCCTTCTCGGTGGTATTATGTGATTGGGTATGGCGGGCGGGCGTCCACACAGGTTTCTGCACAATAACTTTAGTCTTGTATATCTTTACCAAACTTTGCCACATGATTCCCCTGTGGAAGGGGAAGCATCCTATTTATTTTGGGGTCATTAGGTCAAAGGTCAAGGTCACTGTTACTATAAATATATTTTTTGACAACAGGGTCGTTTCCGCATGATAACTTTAGTTCTGTATATTGGATTTTAAACAAACTTGGCCACATGATTCCCCTGTAGAAGGGGAAGAACCCTATTTATTTTGGGATCATTAGGTCAAAGGTCAAGGTCTCTTACCATAAATATAATTTTTGACAACAGTGTCGTTTCCGCACGATAACTTTTGTTCTGCATATTGGATCTTTAGCAAACTTGGCCACATGATTCCTCTGTGGAAGGTGAAGAACCTGTTTATTTTGGGGTCAATAGGTCAAAGGTCAAGGTCACCATTACTATGAATAGAATTGTTGACAACAGAATCGTTTCCACACGATACCTTTAGTTCTGTATATTGGATCTTTACCAAACTTGGCCACTTGATTCCCCTTTGGAAGGGGAAGAACCCTATTTATTTTGGGGTCGTTACCATTAGACCGTTTGATAATTTATATAGACGGGCGTATTTTGTGATGCACACATTTCTTGTTTAGAAATAAAATAGCAATTTTTTTAATGGTCCATCAATTACCCATAAAGATGATCATTTTGCAAAAATCTGCATTAAAATTGGATAAAAAATAAGAAAGTTCAAATTTGGAATTCTGCTTTTGTTTTCTCGATTGAATTTACCTCTGATACCGGATAGAGATAAATGAAATCCATTGACATACTACAGGAAACTCTCGGCTAATATAAATTAAAAAAAATAATAATAAAATTGGACCGAAAAATAAAAATTCTATATGCCTTTCAAATATACGGAACATTTCAGAATGCGGGTACTTTTAGACCCTCTTCAGAAATAACATACCAAAATGTTTGAATGTCCCACCAATAACTCAATAAGATGATTATTTTGCCAAAAAATATTGTGTTAAAATTGTATGAAAAATGGAAAAGTTAATAACATTTGGGCCCCCTTTACTGTAAAAAATGGCATTAATTACATAATAAGTAAATAGCACAATGCCTTTTTAAGGAATTTATTAAATAACAATCAAAATCAAGCGGAAAATAAACTCTCCATGTACAAATAACTGAAACATTTATTTTTCCACCTTGGGGTCTCTTCTTTGGAAACAGGTAGTGTCACAATACCCCAAATCAACACAAATTTGTATATAGTGCTAAGAGTCATTGTGTCCAAAATTCAGAAGAATCTGTCAACTAGAACTTATGCTAGCACAAGGAAAGTGTTACATTGTATGCTGTTCTTTACACAATCATATGACATTTTAACACAAGGAAGGCCAAGTTAGATTATATTTCTCACTTTGTCTGTTCTGGAGTTATTCCCCTTGATTTGCCAAAAACATACCTGTTTAATTTAGCTGGAAAAGGGAAGGAAAGGGTTATCTGTGTCTTATGTACCTGTACATATTCTTCCATTGTTTTTTGTATTTTGAAGTAATATGAAATGCCAAAATCATTATTTTCAGTTTTCTAAAACAATTTGATATATGTAAAGATTAAATATATAAAGAACGTAAACCATTCACTTTTTGAGAGCTACGATGCATAATTCAGGAGAAAACGTCATTTTATTCTGTCTTCGATAATTCTTGCTACCCGGACAATAATGCAAATCATATGCTATTGACCCCAGATTTGAACTCATTCGGTAGAGATTATACGCATGCTCCGCTATAATCTTGACAGGTAACATCATTTTTGCTTCGATTTACATTCCATTATTTTCCATTCAATCCACGATTACAAATAATTTTCCCTTAGCTAAGTTTTAAACAAGGATCTCGTGGAAAATAAATATATATCACCATCTATGATCTAAGCCGCCATAAATGTCTTTTGTGTATAATCAAGGACGTATATAGAATCCTATATACGTCCTTGGTATAATTCAGCAAATTTCGCAAGGCCCAGTAAGGGGACACTGCATACGCAACTTGTAATTATGTTAAAACATTAGGGTTTTTTTATATTAAAAATGAATACTACTTTGTTTCAAATCTATTTAAAATGTATTTGGCCTAAGAGACAAGAATGTGAAAGAAATCACACATTCTTTATCTCATAATAATATATAGGCAAATCACTTGATTCTGAGGGGGCCTGGCAAGATTAGTCAGGTTAGAATATTTGACAAAAAATTCATTCGACACATAGTGCAGCAAAGGCCAGAATTTTTTTCAAACTTTGGGTGGCCAGATTATTTATTTTATTTACAAAAACTGCCAGATGTTTTCATCGTAATGGTTTTGAAATGTACATACTAATAATAATTTACACAGTGTGTACATGTGCTACGTTAGTTCCGACGAGGATTTTAAATTCTGAGATTTCTTGGTTCTATTTCCCCAAATGGGGCCTCGTGTCATTCATTATTACCGATTTCAATGTTTTTGTCCAGTTTTTCGAATAAACTGATTAAGTTAGAATGAAATTCCTTGCAGTTGATAATCTTTAAGGTAAAACATACATGAAATAATTTCTTTGCAAGGCAAGAAATGCAAGAAATTTAACTTCTTTCAAAACCGGAATGATACATGTGCTCACCTGTTTTAAACAGTGTTTACGTTGGTGATGGAATTTCATGATCAGCAATCATCGGAACGGTGCATCCGAAAGTTAATTAGCCGCCATTGTCTTGACAAAACACGTACGAGATGGAATGATTTTCTGTTCTTAATCACAGATGATCGCGATTTTCGTCTTCAAACATGCACGAATGGTTTAGTCTTTAGGGAATGTAAACATATCAAGAATATGTGTGAAGATGTTTATTTCAACAAAAGTTCGTTTCATATTACTTTAAGACAGTATTGTAATTGTCTCTTTTAGGCATATTTTGATACAAAAACTCCACCAAAAACCGGGTGGGGGTGAACTCATTTGCTTCAGAAGGGACAGCATGTGACAACCGTCATGTTAAGCCATCCATAAAAAATGGTTGACTTGCTTTTATTCAACGGACCAACCAAAATCTGTCCCTCACGCATAAAGGAGTTGTTCCAATTTAATTTTGTTCATGAAATTATATTGGAATATACATGATAACTGCAATTTTGGGCATATACATGTATGACAAATTTTGTTTATTTTAGGGCAATAAAACTAATATTTGATTAAAAATCCCCAATTTCTGGATCTTTTCTAGTATGAAAAATAAAACCCAACAAATAATGGGTTAGCAAAAATAATGAATAATGTTTTTTCAATGACCACAGTATCAACCTGTTACCATTATTTTTGTGATATCAATATGTAACATGCATGACTAAGATTTGGTAAAATCTACACTTTTATGAAAAATCACAGATTTTGAGAAAATGTATTTAAAAAATTCAACATTTATCAATAATTAGAACTGTTGAACTGTAGTAGTCTGTTGATAAGTAGTTACAGTTTGATGATTCAAATGCTCAAAATGGTGTAAATGATCTTTTCGGATAAAAAAAGCTAAATTTTGGGAAAATGTATTTCAAACTGAACATTATGGTAGCATGTAAGACAACTTGGTGATATTGTTGACAGTCACTGTTTAAACTTTCTTTTCATAATTATTTATTAAATAAATGTGTTACTTTCTTCTTTTTGTCAGTGACAGGTCTGTGGTTTTCTCTGGTACTACGGTTTTCTCCAACAATGAAACTGACCATCATGATATAACTGAAATATTGTTGGAAGTGGTGTTCAACACCATAACCTCCTTCTTTCTTCTTACATTTGAGGACAAGACAAGGAGTGTCTTCCAAATTCACCATTCTTAGAAAGGGAGACTGTCGGTACTTGACAGGAATCATTTTTGGACCAATTAACCAACATTTAGGAAGAAACTTAATCAAAGAGATGAATTATAATACTCATTTGGTAGCAAAATATAAATATTAAAAAACACAAGAATGAAATGATAAAAAAGCTATAAATACATTGATGAAGGAGGGTTAGGGTGTTTAACGCCACTTTCAACAATATTTCAGTTATATCCTTCAATATCGTAGCGGTCAGTTTTATTGTTGGGGGAAACCGGAGTACCCTGAGAAAACCACCAATCTGCTGCAAGTCAGACAAACTATATTACCATTGATGAAAGAGAAACAATAAACTTAAAAAAAAAGTACCGGTAATTAGCAAAATGAAATACAATTTGATATTAATTTAACTTTTACTTCTACAACAAGGTATAAATGAATTATCAGCATAATAAACCGCATCGGTGGCGTAATGGTTAGCGTGCCCGCCTCGAGTACAGATCGGGTCAAGCCAAAGACTATGAAATTGGTATCTGTTGCTTCTTCGCTAAGCACGCAGCATTAAGGAGAAAGGGCAAAGACTGGTTGGCTCGGAATCAGAATAATGTGTCTGAGTGGAGAGACATGTTAACCTGCAGACTATTGTTTCAGTGAGCTAGCACTATAAAAATCCAACTCAGTGTGTTGGTCTTAAGTACAAAGCAGACTTCATCATCATCTCATTGAAAACTAACTTGTTCTTGCCATGGTATAGCTGAAAAATTGTTGAATTGGCATTAAACAATAATCACTCACTCACCCACTCAAAATAATACACTTTAAGAATTCCATTTGTGACTATATACAGGTTTAAGCTATGAAGTAAGTAACTAATGTTATGCAAGAAAGATAACTCCATCTTTTAGCCACAAACACCTAAAGTCATACCAAAAGTTAAATTTTCGATGTGGATGCACTCATAGACCAAATAATCTTTTAGGAAAAAACACTTCTTAGATTTAAAGGCAGACAGGTCACAGTAATTATTATTTTGGTTGAGATGTACACCCCTTTAAAAAGTTGACAAAATCATGTAAATTTTACCAAATTTTGTTTATTTTTCATGTTCCAGTTTGATTCTGGATTGTTAGAATTCAGTGATAATGTTATCAACCTGCAAATCAAATTTAGATGAATATTCTCAACATCTGATGGAACTTTTAAAATTTAAATAATCTGGGTATATATCTTTTGTGTTTTTACTATTTTACAGGGCAATTTTCTTTTCATAAAAAATATTGGTTTGTTGTTCCCTGATGTATGCACATCTCCTCTTACATTTTAAATAGGAATTCCATAAAGCTTGCATGATTGTTTATTATGGAGAATTGCATATGATTGTGGCAGTATAATCAGATTGTACACAAATGTATTTAAAGGAATTTTTGCCCTTTATGTCTTAGAATTTGTTATTTATTGTTTATATATGCAGCATCTCCTACATTTTAAATATGATTTAATATAAATTTATTATATTTTTCAGGTTTTTCCATTTGCAGAACTACATGTATGCGGATGAAAATTGGGGCGGTACCCACAAGTGCAAGGTACTGACTTTTAGCTCACCTGACCTGTTGCCATCACTTGACGTCCGTTGTCCGTCTCTCTGTTGTCCGTCGTATATGCTAAGCTTTCACCTCTGAACCAAATTCAACCAAACTTGACTAGGATGGTCATTGGGTGGTTGTCTTTTAAAATGATGTCTGACAGAACTGCCTTCCATTCAAAATTGCGACCGTTACTAAAAATAGAAATTAGTTTTATTGTCTTGCTGCTTTATTAGAAATCAATATGAGCTCAAGCTTTAGCTTTATCTACAAGGCAATGAGCAGTTTAACATATCTTGCATGCTTTTCTCTGAAAGTTTTCTTTCATCCCATTTATACTGATTATGCTTATTTTGAGAAAAAAATCACATTAACTATTTCTGCTCAGAAAATTTAGCTGAAATGTTCTTTAGTTCGGGTATATAATCTGCATAAACTTTTAACTTGTTCGTGTAGAGGACAAATGCGTGAATAAAGCTTAAAATTTGTCAAGAAAAATGTGTAATGCAATGTTTTTTCAACAAATATTTCCGTTCTTTGTGGGCAACATTTAGTAAAAAAAAAAAAGAATAACTATATCGTTTTTGTTACTTTCTTTCAACAACCAACAATTTATTGTTTATCGTTATTGTTATCGTAATTACAATTAAATATGATCAGAAGAATCAAATTTTATACTGACAAATGTTTTCAACTTAATTACTCGGTGGTAGCCTCATCACACATTAATCAGCACATGTTTACCTTGATCTGTTACCAAACTTTAAACAAACGTTAACATAAATATTTCCTGGGAACCAGTACTTCATAATTCACCAATTTTCAAAAACCTGATTATTTATTTAAAAAAACAAAGGATTAGAATAATATTTGCAATACTAAGCAATTTTTAGTAGGAGATAAACAAAAAGCAAAACTATTATAAATCTATTTTTATCACATGCACAACTTACCTGTACAAAAATGGTGGTTGTGCACAATAATGCATCGTGGCCTCATATGAAAGGTCTATTATTATGTATAGTTAACAGGTAGGGACTTTGTAAACATGTACTTTTGGGAGTGTGGGTTAAGGAAACATAAATATTGTCAGTAGATTCTGCAAATATCTTCTTCAAATGCTACAGGGACTGTGGCAACAATCTCTGAATCAGCTGGGGAAAACTGAAATAAAATGTAACACATGATATATTTATTTTATAAATATAAATATAGAACAACAAAATAAAAACGTTCATACATATATAACAATGAAATTGTTCCAAAAGATTGGATATGCACTCGAACATCCGAGTCATTATTTTCAGAAATATCTGTTCCATCACATCCGACATCTTGGAAAAAAGTTTCTCAGAACCTATCGTAGTATAATCCGCACCCACATAAGATCCCTTTAAGGGCAAATATCTGTGGATAATACAAGGCTGCTTACGGTACTTTCAAAATTATGTATGACATCTCCATCCTCAATCCAAGAAGGCTGGCATTATCAGGGATTAAACTTAACTTTTTTCAGTTAGGCCCACCTGGTCTACTGATTGTTGAAACTTTGGGGCCCAACATGAAGTTTAGGGACCCACCTTTTTTGTCTGTATAATAGCGATTACCAACGATATGCATTAACTACATGATGATTGTGTGAACTGACTTCTATCAGTTTTTAGCTCACCTGACCTGAAGGATCATGTGAGCTATTGCCATCACTTGGCGTCCGTCGTCGTCGTACGTCGTAAACTTTTTAAAAAATCTTCTCCTCTGAAAGTACTAAACCAATGGAAACCAATTTGGTCTGAATCATCACTAGGTTGTCTAGTTTCAAAATTGTGTCCGGTGATGCCGTGCACCAACCAACATGGCCGCTGTTACTAAAAATAGAACATATGGTAAAATTGCAGGTTTTGGGTAATAACTCAAAAACCATTAATAATATAAAAAATCTGTCATGGGGTAAAAATGATCAGCACAGCAAGATCTACCTACCCTGCAATTTCGAAGTAATTCTGATTACCCATCTTGGAGTTGTTGCCCTTTTTTCATCAAATTTGTAAAATGTTAATACTTTTCGTCTTATATTTCAAAAACTATAAGAGATGAAGGTTAAGTTTAAATTGCAAAAATGTGCAGCATGTCAAGATCTACACACCCTGCAATTTTGAAGTAAATTCCATTACCGATTTTGGAGTTATTTCCCTTTTTTCATCAAATTTTCAAAATTTTAATACTTTTCGTCCTTTATTTCAAAATCTATAAGAGAGATGTTAAGTTTAAACAGCAAACATGTTCAGTATATCAAGATCTACCTACCCTGCAATTTTGAAGTAAATCTGAATACCCATCTTTGATTTATTGCCCTTTTTTCATCAAATTTGTAAAATTTTAATACTTTTCGTCTTATATTTCAAAAACTATAAGAGACAAAGGTTAAGTTTAAATGCAAAAATGTTCAGCATGTCAAGATCTACAAAAAATTTCCCACAGTTGAAAATGTGCGACAACTGTGTGAAGAGTTATTCCTCTTGAAATGCATTTTTTTGTTGACTCACTGCTTTTGGTTACTCAAATAATCAAAGGGAAGCAACTCTATTACAAAATGTGAAGTAGCAAAAGCTAAATTTTGAGAATCATTGACATATATGTTTTTTTACAGTAATTTTGATTTTTTACGGTTTTCACAGTTTTCCGGTTGTTGACTGATTTTGTCTGTTTATATAATTATGAGTTTTGACTTTCCCTTTGTAAGATTGTTCGGAGTTCGGTAATTTTGTTATTACCCTTAATTACATTAAAGGGGGAATCCCTGCCCAATTTTTTTTGTAGAAGGGGACTGCAATGACGAGGGCTACATTTGTTAATTTTTTTACCGAAGTTATCAAGTTTTATTGACTGATGTTGTTATTATACCCAGGTGAGCTATACAGGCTCCTGGGAGCCTCTAGTTTACAAAAAGTGTTCAAATTATTTATTTGTTTGGATATATGTGTTGATGATTGATATCACCAAGGTTTGGGTGATGTCAGACAATAGCTTTTAAACTTACAATATTTTTATGTTCATTTAAATACAAATTTCAGTAATTTAATATCTTTAATTCTATAATATTCAATATATTAATTTATTAACAACATGATATATGAAATTGTCTCAGTCTCTTGTCAACATTATTTCCTTTACTAAATAATAACCAAAGTTGGAAGAAAGAGGTACACAATACTGAAAAATAACAATGGATACTTTCTGATTACATCTGGCGGTTGTGAACTGTTTTAAAGTAAAGCTATTTATGGCTGTTCCGTTTAATTTGCATCCCTGGGTACTGACAATAAATGGAAAAGCAAAAACTCTACTATTGACAGCTTTCCATTTATTTTACTCACGACGGCTATTCCTACTGGTTCTCTTCTCTGAGTTGACATTTGAAAGCATACCAAATACTTACGTAGGGTACCAACATGATTTGATTTTTGGTAGTTAGTGCCACTTTCAGCTATATCAGGGCGACCAGTTTTAGTGGTGGAAGAAGCCGGAGTACCAGGAGAGAACCACCGACCATGGGCAAGCAACTGGTAAACTTTATCACTTTCGGTTGCGAGTCGAGTGCACCTTTTTTAATAATTTACAAAGTCGGGTACAAACCCACGCTGTATTGGTGATAGGCTTGTATGAGTTGTTAGGTAATCCAACTACCTAACTCATTGAGCCACCCGAGCCCTCGGGTACCAAAATATCTATACCCCAATCAGAATAATACCTGGCACAATCAATGCATCTATATTTCTCACAACGCGAATTACTGATTATGTGACACATGTAAACGATCGCATGTCAGTAGACTTCCTAAAGTCGAAGCTTTTCAGTAGCCAGCTGGGTGAGAAATATTGGAATATTTGGTTGCCCAATGGAAATTTTACTGTCATTGGCAACCACTAATCTTAATCCCTGTTTACTATTAAATGGGGATAAAAAAGAGGTTTTTTTATCTAAAACTTTGAAATCAAATTGAAACCATTGTGAGCGATTACAGGTTGCTATAGTTTAATTGATTTTCTATTAGCTCAACTGACCCAAAGGATCATGTAAGCTAGTGGTTAGCTTATCATGGATTATGATAGAAAATTGGTCAATTTTTCAAAATCAATCATCTCAAACTTTTAAAGAAAATACACAATTTGTCCGAATATGTTTTGTATTTAGAATGTACGTCTTCCAGATTTTTATAAGAGACAGTAAATTATACTTTTCAAAGTGTAAAACTGACATAAACTCGTCAAGGTCGTGGAGACTAGCACGAGGGAAGCCAGTCAGACTCCAAATCTTTATGATCTCCCAGGAGCTAAGCAATGTGTTGTGTGGAAATATTTTGGATTCATTAAAGCAAAAGATGCAACTAATACCAACCTAGATGTGGTAAAGGTTATATATAAATGATGTCTGAAATCATACCTTACAAGGTAGAGCACCATTTTATTCAAATTTGGCTGTGGTTTAGGGCTTTTTGACATTGCAGGAGTAACACAATACATTTTATATTGTTATACATGTATATTTATTTCAAATTTCCTTTCAATTATTTAATACCAGTGTGTACTTTGATATTGTAGCATTTGTGAAGAGTGACCGCCCAAAACAGTTTCCCGGCTTGACTGTGAGGTACGTGAGGGGAGCTGACCCAATAATCAAACT
The DNA here is from genome assembly GCA_963383655.1 of Bathymodiolus septemdierum. Taxonomy (NCBI): domain Eukaryota; kingdom Metazoa; phylum Mollusca; class Bivalvia; order Mytilida; family Modiolidae; genus Bathymodiolus; species Bathymodiolus septemdierum. Next base: position 44,520,487 of record OY726528.1, on the reverse strand, counting down.
GTTAGACGAGAGCAAGAATGTAGTAGAAACATTAGGTATAGACAAGTGGAACACTGATTCCGTAGAAGCCTTTTTTGATGAACGGTTGAAAAAGTAATGGAAAATTTCTTGGTTGTAGAGTTTTAGATGTGTAAATCTGAATGAAAGATGGTGTTGAATATTTTTTTGTGTTTTATGTTAATTATGGACACAAACTTCTCACATTATTAACTTCTTTAAGTTTTTAGCTTATTATTGTTATTTGGCTTTCCAATCTTTAGACTCTGAGCGTACTTGACGAAGGTTATTCAAGAAATGTGTCTGCACACTTAAATAGTTAAAATGTTTTTAAGCTAAAAAAAAAATAGTTATCTTCGTTTTTAAGCTAAAAAATTCAATCAATCTGCCCTGGATATACATAAGCCATCTTATTCAATTTCTGCAATAAAAATTGAAATTGTACCTTTTTGCCGGGTCATTTTTAAAAGCAAAGACCCTTCAGAAAATTTACGTGGATTTTTTTTCATAGACTATTTAGCATGATGCATAGATACTCTTAGACTCAGTTATTAAAATGCCAACAAAAGACAGAAAATCCTTCTACGCCGAGATTTGTTGTTATTTAATGCTCTGTCCTTCAATTTTATACGACTTCTTATTACCCTTTTGGTGTCTTCAAACTTTTCTTAATTTAAAAACATGTACATATGTATTTATGGCAATATTCTACCAAGGATGTAAATACGGTCATTGATTGATTCACAATCCTTCTCGGTTTGTTTTTAAATAAATCCCTCAGCCTCAGGTAACTGTGTATTTGACCTTTTAGTGACCGAGTTCAATGTGCACTATATAAAAATAGACACACCCGTACATAAATAAAGATACAGGTGATTATGAACTCGTGAGAGAAAAAATAACACCTATGTAAACCAATCGAAATGTTGGAATTAGATAATATGCAAAACAAGATGCGTGCTCATATATCCTATAAATAAAATGTATGCCATCCCTGACAACAAAAAAACGGTATCAAATGATCAACTGCACAAATAAATTTCAATGTGCATATTAAGATGACGAAGAATAAACGATTGCAGGTACAATCACGTGTAGTATTTATTATGAATGAACATTTCAATATTTACAATCCGTGATGGCCTCGTGAAGACACCGCGCTCTGTCCGTCATGTCTGTGTTGTTTCGCGGACCGTCCACGTATACACACAGACTTCTCGTTAATTCCGTGTTGCGATAATCCTTGAAAAGATGCGGACTTTGCGTTTTCACTCTGGGCTGTACTGTACATGTAAATGTACTGTATGTTCAATTTTGTTTAAATGAAGTCTGCCCATTTAAGGACCCTGGGCAGGAACAATTTATATATATATATATATAAACGTCTAAAATGCAGCACAACAACATCAAAAAAGATGTTAGAATATAACAAAAATAACTATAATTCTACGAAAAGACTATAATTATAATCAAATTGATGGATATTTCGCTTGACCGACAAGCTTCCTCAGCGTCTGTAATCTGATCTGATATACCAGGTATATACATATATATGTAGGTAAATATATTAATAACATTGATGAGGCATTTCAATAAAGGTTGCATTAAACATTGTTGGAAAGATTCAATTTTTTTTTTTTATTAAGGACCCACAGAAATATTACTATATTTTTTTGATGATCATAGTAGCACATGTTCCTTGATATGTATTAAAATACTCACTACTATTTTCTGGTCTGTCTGATTACAGAGGATAACTATATTTTCATTTAAAAAAAGATCAATGGTGAGCAGATACAGAGATATTTAGCCAGAGTTGAGGAATCATATTGAAGAGTTTAGAAATTCAATACCTATATTAATTTACAGTGTAAAACTCAAGCAAACAATTTGAAATTCTATCATATATTTCTCTGGATAGATATAGAATAATGATATTTCTGATTTCATCACATTGTTTCATTTAAAAGTGTATTTTTTAAGCAAACTTATTCTACAATGTTTGTGTTTACTTAGTACATTAAAATGAATATATGCATATTTTCATGTACATTTATTTTGATTAAGTTGATTTTTGTGTATACTTTGTTGACATCTAGTATGATTTTTGTGTATACTTTGTTGACATCTAGTATGATTTTTGTGTATACTTTGTTGACATCTAGATGATTTTTGTGTATACTTTGTTGACATCTAATATGATTTTTGTGTATTCTTTGTTGACATCTAATATGATTTTTGTGTATACTTTGTTGACATCTAGTATGATTTTTGTGTATAATTTGTTGACTTCTAGTATGATTTTTGTGTATACTTTGTTGACATCTAATATGAAGGTTAGACAGCAAAGCTTTATGGTATGTCTGACTGGATGGATTTAAGATGTTTCACAATATATATGAGAAGCGTTCATCTACATCTGTGTAGTATAAAACTCAGATTCAACAATAAATTATTTTTGTACATATCAGAGTTTTTGTTATGCGAAGAAAACTTGGTGGTCATGTTATGATTCGGCCCAGACGTCATCCTCGCCCGTCGGTAGACAGAATGGTTTCTGCATGATAATTTACGCTGTCGTTGACGGATCCTTCTGAATTTTGAACACAATGATCCTTGGCACTGAGTACAGATTTGTATTAATTTTGGGTATTGTGACATACCTGTTTCCAAACAAGAGGCCCTAAGATACAAAAATAGATGTTTCTGTTATTTGTACGAGGAGAGCTTATTTTTCATCTGATTTTGATGGTGGTTTTTTGTCATTAATTCCATTGGAAAATCACTTTCAGAAAAGTACATAGCATTAACTATTGCCATTTTTGACATAAAAGGGTCCCAAAAGTGAAAAATTACAAATTTTGATTTTTAAGCTCACCTTGCTGTTGTCTGTTAACTTTTCACGTTTAATTTTCTCCCCTGAAACAGCTGAGCCAAATGGACCAATACTCAGTAGGAAGTATCTATGGGGGGGTCCTCTATAAAGATTGCTCTTTTCGTCCCGATCCGTTAACGAACATGGCTGCCATAGGCAATTCATGTTTCTGGTTTGTGAATTTCTAAAAAAAATCTTGTCCTCTGAAACCGCTTAGCCAAGTGAACTGAAACTTGGTAGGAAGCATCTATTCTATAAATATTGCTCATTTTGAAAGCTGAAAAAGTTGACTAATACAATCAGCACGTCTGTATACACAGGTCTATAAATAGGAAGTGACTCCACCAGAATACCCCCACTCATTTTACATGTTGAGTATTTTATATGATTGTCACAATGACATGCTAGTTATTTTTGGGAGGTGAAAAATCACACAACAAATAAATAATGACTATTTTCCCATGTAAGGACTAAAATGGGCAAAAAGAACCCATACTAGATACCGGACAAAACAAATAAGTCAAAAAGGAGCACCAACATCCACAAAATTTGATTGTTTAAAAATCCATCATGTGCATGTTCATATCATGATATCACACTTAGTCGTCATTCCTATCCATCAAAATATAAATCACTACTTGTTTTACAGGATACATGGTGCTCAAAATATAAATCACTACTTGTTTTACAGGATACATGGTGCTCAAAAGATAAATCACTACTTTTTTTACAGGATACATGGCGCTCAAAAGATAAATCACTACTTGTTTTACAGGATACATGGTGCTCAAAATATAAATCACTACTTGTTTTACAGGATACATGGTGCTCAAAATATGAATCACTGCTTGTTTTCCAGGATACATGGCACTCAAAATATAAATCACTACTTGTTTTACAGGATACATGGTGCTCAAAATATAAATCACTACTTGTTTTACAGGATACATGGTGCTCAAAATATAAATCACTACTTGTTTTACAGGATACATGGTGCTTAAAAGATAAATCATTACTTGTTTTACAGGATACATGGTGCTCAAAATATAAATCACTACTTGTTTTACAGGATACATGGTGCTCAAAAGATAAATCACTACTTGTTTTACAGGATACATGGTGCTGAAAATATAAATCACTACTTGTTTTACAGGATACATGGTGCTCAAAAGATAAATCACTACTTGTTTTACAGGATACATGGTGCTCAAAAGATAAATCACTACTTGTTTTACAGGATACATGGTGCTGAAAATATAAATCACTACTTGTTTTACACGATACATGGTGCTCAAAAGATAAATCACTACTTGTTTTACACGATACATGGTGCTCAAAATATAAATCACTACTTGTTTTACAGGATACATGGTGCTTAAAAGATAAATCACTACTTGTTTTACAGGATACATGGTGCTCAAAATATAAATCACTACTTGTTTTACAGGATACATGGTGCTCAAAAGATAAATCACTACTTGTTTTACAGGATACATGGTGCTGAAAATATAAATCACTACTTGTTTTACAGGATACATGGTGCTCAAAATATAAATCACTACTTGTTTTACAGGATACATGGTGCTCAAAATATAAATCACTACTTGTTTTACAGGATACATGGTGCTCAAAAGATAAATCACTACTTGTTTTACAGGATACATGGTGCTCAAAAGATAAATCACTACTTGTTTTACAGGATACATGGTGCTCAAAATATAAATCACTACTTGTTTTACAGGATACATGGTGCTCAAAAGATAAATCACTACTTGTTTTACAGGATACATGGTGCTCAAAATATAAATCACTACTTGTTTTACAGGATACATGGTGCTCAAAAGATAAATCACTACCTGTTTTACAGGATACATGGTGCTCAAAAGATAAATCACTACTTGTTTTACAGGATACATGGTGCTCAAAAGATAAATCACTACTTGTTTTACAGGATACATGGTGCTCAAAATATAAATCACTACTTGTTTTACAGGATACATGGTGCTCAAAATATAAATCACTACTTGTTTTACAGGATACATGGTGCTGAAAAGATAAATCACTACTTGTTTTACACGATACATGGTGCTCAAAATATAAATCACTACTTGTTTTACAGGATACATGGTGCTCAAAAGATAAATCACTACTTGTTTTACAGGATACATGGTGCTCAAAATATAAATCACTACTTGTTTTACAGGATACATGGTGCTCAAAAGATAAATCACTACTTGTTTTACAGGATACATGGTGCTCAAAAGATAAATCACTACTTGTTTTACAGGATACATGGTGCTCAAAAGATAAATCACTACTTGTTTTACAGGATACATGGTGCTCAAAATATCAATCACTACTTGTTTTACAGGATACATGGTGCTCAAAATATAAATCACTACTTGTTTTACAGGATATATGGTGCTCAAAATATAAATCACTACTTGTTTTACAGGATACATGGTGCTCAAAATATAAATCACTACTTGTTTTACAGGATATATGGTGCTCAAAAGATAAATCACTACTTGTTTTACAGGATACATGGTGCTCAAAATATAAATCACTACTTGTTTTACAGGATACATGGTGCTCAAAATATAAATCACTACTTGTTTTACAGGATATATGGTGCTCAAAAGATAAATCACTACTTGTTTTACAGGATACATGGTGCTCAAAAGATAAATCACTACTTGTTTTACAGGATACATGGTGCTCAAAAGATAAATCACTACTTGTTTTACAGGATACATGGTGCTCAAAAGATAAATCACTACTTGTTTTACAGGATACATGGTGCTCAAAAGATAAATCACTACTTGTTTTACAGGATACATGGTGCTCAAAATATAAATCACTACTTGTTTTACAGGATACATGGTGCTCAAAAGATAAATCACTACTTGTTTTACAGGATACATGGTGCTCAAAAGATAAATCACTACTTGTTTTACAGGATACATGGTGCTCAAAAGATAAATCACTACTTGTTTTACAGGATACATGGTGCTCAAAAGATAAATCACTACTTGTTTTACAGGATACATGGTGCTCAAAAGATAAATCACTACTTGTTTTACAGGATACATGGTGCTCAAAAGATAAATCACTACTTGTTTTACAGGATACATGGTGCTGAAAAGATAAATCACTACTTGTTTTACAGGATACATTGTGCTCAAAAGATAAATCACTACTTGTTTTACAGGATACATGGTGCTCAAAAGATAAATCACTACTTGTTTTACAGGATACATGGTGCTCAAAAGATAAATCACTACTTGTTTTACAGGATACATGGTGCTCAAAATATAAATCACTACTTGTTTTACAGGATACATGGTGCTCAAAATATAAATCACTACTTGTTTTACAGGATACATGGTGCTCAAAAGATAAATCACTACTTGTTTTACAGGATACATGGTGCTCAAAAGATAAATCACTACTTGTTTTACAGGATACATGGTGCTCAAAAGATAAATCACTACTTGTTTTACAGGATACATGGTGCTGAAAAGATAAATCACTACTTGTTTTACAGGATACATTGTGCTCAAAAGATAAATAACTACTTGTTTTACAGGATACATGGTGCTCAAAAGATAAATCACTATTTGTTTTACAGGATACATGGTGCTCAAAAGATAAATCACTACTTGTTTTACAGGATACATGGTGCTCAAAAGATAAATCACTACTTGTTTTACAGGATACATGGTGCTCAAAAGATAAATCACTACTTGTTTTACAGGATACATGGTGCTCAAAAGATAAATCACTACTTGTTTTACAGGATACATGGTGCTCAAAATATAAATCACTACTTGTTTTACAGGATACATGGTGCTCAAAATATAAATCACCACTTGTTTTACAGGATACATGGTGTTCAAAAGATAAATCACTACTTGTTTTACAGGATACATGGTGCTCAAAAGATAAATCACTACTTGTTTTACAGGATACATGGTGCTCAAAAGATAAATCACTACTTGTTTTACAGGATACATGGTGCTCAAAAGATAAATCACTACTTGTTTTACAGGATACATGGTGCTCAAAATATAAATCACTACTTGTTTTACAGGATACATGGTGCTCAAAATATAAATCACTACTTGTTTTACAGGATATATGGTGCTCAAAAGATAAATCACTACTTGTTTTACAGGATACATGGTGCTCAAAAGATAAATCACTACTTGTTTTACAGGATACATGGTGCTCAAAAGATAAATCACTACTTGTTTTACAGGATACATGGTGCTGAAAATATAAATCACTACTTGTTTTACAGGATACATGGTGCTCAAAATATAAATCACTACTTGTTTTACAGGATACATGGTGCTCAAAACATAAATCACTACTTGTTTTACAGGATACATGGTGCTCAAAATATAAATCACTACTTGTTTTACAGGATACATGGTGCTCAAAATATAAATCACTACTTGTTTTACAGGATACATGGTGCTCAAAATATAAATCACTACTTGTTTTACAGGATACATGGTGCTCAAAATATAAATCACTATTTGTTTTACAGGATACATTGTGCTCAAAAGATAAATCACTACTTGTTTTACAGGATACATGGTGCTCAAAAGATAAATCACTACTTGTTTTACAGGATACATGGTGCTCAAAAGATAAATCACTACTTGTTTTACAGGATACATGGTGCTCAAAAGATAAATCACTACTTGTTTTACAGGATGCATGGTGCTCAAAATATAAATCACTACTTGTTTTACAGGATACATGGTGCTCAAAATATAAATCACTACTTGTTTTACAGGATACATGGTGCTCAAAAGATAAATCACTACTTGTTTTACAGGATACATGGTGCTCAAAAGATAAATCACTACTTGTTTTACAGGATACATGGTGCTCAAAATATAAATCACTACTTATTTTACAGGATACATGGTGCTCAAAAGATAAATCACTATTTGTTTTACAGGATACATGGTGCTCAAAATATAAATCACTACTTGTTTTACAGGATACATGGTGCTCAAAAGATAAATCACTACTTGTTTTACAGGATACATGGTGCTCAAAAGATAAATAACTATTTGTTTTACAGGATACATGGTGCTCAATAGATAAATCACTACTTGTTTTACAGGATACATGGTGCTCAAAATATAAATCACTACTTGTTTTACAGGATACATGGTGCTCAAAATATAAATCACTACAGTGGAACTTGGATGGCTTAAACTCGAAACAACTATCAAAATGTGTTCGAATTATCGGCAAAGATTTGTAATTTCAGAGAGAAAAAACTATTTAAAAAAAGTAGAGTGGATCAATAGGTTGGGAGTACATTTTTGGAGTGGGGAGGGCAAGTTTTCGGACTGGACCGAAAAAAAGAGTTTTACGACTTCAAACTATACCCTTATATAACAATTTTCTTCTTTTTTTTTTGCTTCCATGTTAAAATTGCGGCATTTTCTTTAATTTTGGTTTTAAAAAGTGGGGGCAAAAAATGCCCCTGATCTTGAATAGCTTTTAGTAAGTAATAAATTTCATCTAAAATTGTTATCCATTTGATGTCCAATTTAATTTCCAAGAAATATGTGGAAAAAACAGGTGTAGGGACTATAAGACATGCCCAGCGAAGAACATATAGACTTAAAGATAATTTTATATTAAGGAAAATACATTATATTTGTTTGAAAACTAAGCACCCCATATACAAAAAACATATTCCGATTCTTGGGGTATCTTGTTTCTGCGGCATATATCTGAGCAGAGGTGGTTTTCTATGGATACTCTGGTTTCCTCCTCCAATAAAACTGACCGCCACGATATCACTGAAATATTGTTGAAAGTGACGTTGAGCACCATTATACCAACCAAACCCTTCAATACCCAGACAACACTTTTTGCTGGGTTATATTCTCCACGAGACCCTCCCAATTATTAAAATAAAATAGCACTGGCGTAGTCACCTTGGATGTACATTCCACTTCATCATGTAATCTGTTGTCAGTGTGACAAGAATAAAACATAAATGTAAATATCAGCAAAATGAGCACTATTTAAAGGGGGATACATTTCATGCGAAATAAAGAAACATCATTATTAAATATAAAAACTACTTAATTATGGCTAATCATGTGATTAGCTTAATCACAAGTTCAACAACGACCCCAGTTTCTTAATATATTTACACATGCATATATGTTAATTAAACAATATTTTATTCCACATATCGTCACTGTTTCACCACAGCATTTTAAGGAGTGAATCCAGCCAGTACTATTTTCAGGTGACCAATGATATTAGAATAAAGATAAATGTGGACTCGATTTAATGCCATGCAATATTGAAGACAAGAGTTTTTAAGGTGGGAAAAAAGGAGGGGGTGGAGGGAAGGGGTAATACAATGTAATACCAAGTATTTATTATATTGTTAAAATAATCTGATAGCATTCCCAGAATACAGGTTTCTGGTGTTCCATTAATTGTTATACCACATTTGGTTTTTAAACATTGTGCAAACTGAAGCCATAAGAGGTGAACATGTGTACAAAAATAAAATAAAATGTGTGTCGTGGTTTCCTTGCTTTCAAAACAAAACGTGTACATTTCTGTTTCTGATAATTTACTTTCATTAATATGCAAAAATCTCAGATTAATTTTATACTGAAACACCTGAAGTCTTGCATTAGATAATGTTTCAAAAGGTATTGAGTACACAATTGTCCAGTATGATGATCTTGTGATATTGTTTTCCCTAAATTTTGTTGCAATTTTTCTTGCGACTTTTTTGGTTTTTCAGGAACAGATTAAATATTATGAGAAATTAGATTTGATTCCTTGTATCTGTGTACCCCCAAACAATCAATTTTTCTTAAGAATAAATGGAAAGCAATTTTGCTCATACATGTACTTCAGTATTAAATAGTGTGATATATATTGAATACATAAGACTTTTTGTCTGTACCATATTTTAGTTACTGTATTTAAAAAAAATAGATATATAATCTTTTTGTAAGATAAAATAATACTGTCCTTAAATATATTTCTACTTTAATTTTTATATGCACTTGATATATATGTTGCTGTACTGATTTGTTTCTGAAAGATTTATTTACACAAAATACTGGGAAATACTTACTGTTGAACACTGTGGGAAGATTTATTAACACACAATAACTGGGAAATACTTGTTGAACACTCTTAGAATATTTATTTACACAAAATACTGAGAAATATTTATGTTGAACACTGATGGCAGATTTATTTATACAAAATACTGTGGAATACTTTATGTTGAACACTGTGGGAAGATGTATTTACACAAAATACTGGGAAATATTTTCTGTTGAACACTGGGAATATTTATTTACACAAAATACTGGGAAATACTTTATGTTGAACACTGTTGGAAGAATTATTTACACAACACACTGGGGAATACTTTATGTTGAACACTGGGAATATTTATTTGCACACAATACTGGGAAATACTTTATGTTGAATACTGTGGGAAGATTTATTTACTCAAAATACTGGGAAATACTCTGTTGAATACTGTGGGAAGATTTATTTACACAAAATACTGTGATATACTTTATGTTGAATACTGGGAAGATTTATTTACTCAAAATACTGGGAAATACTTTATGTTGAATACTGTGGGAAGATTTATTTACTCAAAATACTGGGAAATACTCTGTTGAATACTGTGGGAAGATTTATTTACACAAAATACTGTGATATACTTTATGTTGAATACTGGGAAGATTTATTTACTCAAAATACTGGGAAATACTTTATGTTGAATACTGTGGGAAGATTTATTTTCACAAAATACTGGAAAATACTTTATGTTGAATAATGTGGGAATATTTATTTACACCAAAATACTGGTAAATACTTTATGTTGAATACTATGGGAAGATTTATTTACACAAAATACAGGGAAATACTTTATGTTGAACACTGGGAATATTTATTTACACAAAATACTGGGAAATACTTTATGTTGAACACTGTTGGAAGAATTATTTACACAACACACTGGGGAATACTTTATGTTGAACACTGTGGGAAGATTTATTTACACACAATAACTGGGAAATACTTGTTGAACACTATTAGAATATTTATTTACACAAAATACTGAGAAATATTTATGTTGAACACTGATGGCAGATTTATTTATACAAAATACTGTGGAATACTTTATGTTGAACACTGTGGGAAGATGTATTTACACAAAATACTGCGAAATATTTTCTGTTGAACACTTGGAAGATTTATTTACACAAAATAACTGGAAAATACTTTATGTTGAGCACTGGGGAATACATGTTGAACACTGGTAAGATTTATAAATATATATAAATATCTTTTCCTTCCAAAATTCTACAGTAATTTTCAAATTCGAAATTTTCTTTAAATATTCTATAATTCAATGCGTTTGGTGAGTGTTCAATTAGGGAGTACCAGCCCTGTTTACATTGATCATGCAGGCGTAACTTGATACTCGAAATTAGCCAATTAGAATTTGGAATATCTTGATTTATCCAAATACTAGAGTAGCCTGTTTCATCGGAAATTTCTTTTAAGTATTTAATCCAGACGAAGTGAACATTTTCTTCCATAGATAGAGTGCATAAAAGTTTATATGATAAGTACGAGAGTTTTGTTTCTTTCCCCAATAAAAGTATGGGCCAAAATGACACCATCCTTATTTTAATATTAATTTCGATATGAAATCGCCCCAGTTCCCCATAAATCATATACTTTGGTGTCAATGATTTTAATTTCAATAGTAATTTACAAAATCGTAATTGTATTTTTTCCAGAATATCAATATTTTTACTAAATCCCCAAATGTCCGACCCATAAAGAAGTATAGGTTTAATCATTTTATCAACTATTTCGACAGATAAGATAAGAGTGCGTCCTCTTTTTAAATATCATACACAGCCTGTTGTGTCCATAGCCGATTGTCCTGCTCCCACAGACTTAAAATAATTGCAAGGTAGAAATATACGATCACGGCCACCGCTGTTATATTGTCAGTTTTATTGGTGGAAAAAACCAGCGACCTGCCGCAAGTCACAGACAAACTTTATCACATTATGATGTATCGAGTACACCTCACCATGAGCGGGATTCGAACCCACAATTTTATTGGTGATAGACACTGACTGCATAGGTAGTTGTAGATTCAAATACCATTAAAATTAGATCATGACCACCACAGCCAAAGAGTATCACCTGCCCGGGTGTCAGTGTTTTGGCACTGGGATGGTTTATCAGATATATTCATCATTGAAATTCAGTTCCTAAATAATATTATAAATTATCATTAAAATTAATGTCCTTCTCTATCAGACATAAGTGTCCATAGCCGATTGTCCTGTTCCAAAAGACCTTTAAATAATTGTAAAGTAGATCTATACGATCACGGCCACGGCGGTCATACGAGTGTTGGGTGATATTAAATAGGCAAATGTTTTACTAGTCCGAGATTCCTCTGTCGTCCGACGACATTATATATTATTGCTAGAGCCGTCGAACGTCAGAGCGCAATATATACGGAAAACAGCGGATTTGCTTCTCCAACTCTGGGTCAGCACATTTCCACGTTTCGTGGCTATCGGATTTTATTTTCTATCAGAAACCCTTATATAAATCGCTTCACCAATCATTTTTCTATTCATTCATAACCATCTTACCCTCAGAAAGTGGTGTTACACTCCATTACAGCACGATTTTGCCTTAGATCCTATGATTTCGACATTTGTCTTCCATTTTTCAAACATTTGTCACGTGACTACGAGAAAACTACAATTACCGCAATGTATCGTGGGAGATGATTTGCATATAAACAAACAAACAAATATTTGTATTGCCAATCATAGGTGCCTGTTAAGGCAGAACAATTAACATAAAATTTAATACAGTTGATTATATTGATTGGTAATGATTTTAACAGCAAATTTAGTGAATTACAGATAACCATAAGAAAAAAAAATGTAGTACCTTGTCCAAAAACAAAAAGGGGGAACGTAACACATGCTCTTTCCGAAGCTCGTTGGTAACACTCTGCCATTGAATCTTTTCTTTCCAACACATTCTGTATTATTTCCTTCTGCTCTGCTTTGATCTGTAGATGGACTGTTTGTCCTGCAGAATACGCTTAAATGTATGGTCTTCCATGTGATTTGAATGTTGTTTACGTATGCAAATAATGCTCCAAATAATTTGGCACGCTGCATTAATTAGCTCCCATCATGCAATGCGTTGCTGTCATCATTCAGTTAGTATCGCGAGATCACGTGTGTAGATTCGAAAATGGAAGTCAAATGGCGGAATAATAGGATCTAAGGCAAAATCGTGCTGTAATGGAGTGTAACACCACTTACTGAGGGTAAGATGGTTATGAATGAATAGAAAAATGATTGGTGAAGCGATTTATATAAGGGTTTCTGATAGTTAATAAAATCCGATAACCACGAAACGTGGAAATGTGCCGACCCAGAGCTGGAGAGGCAAACCCGTTGTAATCCGTATATATTACCCTCTGACGTTGAACGGCTACAGCAACTCTATAAAAGCCGTTAAACGACAGAGGAATCTCGGACTAGTGTTTTACATGTCAATGGACGGTTTGGTTTTGGTTTTATGGTGTTTAGCGCCACTTTCAACAATATTTCAGTTATATCGTGGCGGTCAGTTTTATTAGTGGAGGAAACCAGCCACTAATGTATCTCTGTTTTTAGTATTATCACTGGTTCGATACCTCTGCTGGTGGACTATTAGTCCCAGTGGGTATCACCCACACAGTAGTCAGTGTTTCGGTACTGTCATGATTTATTAGATATATCTATTCATTGGAATTTCTTAGATAATGTAATCGTGATTAAAAGTGAAATTATCTTCTACAAACAAATGAAACCTTAGCCCAATTTAGTTATACTGTGTGGTTCCTTTGGCGTTGTTGCTACCATTGTGTACTAAATTAGATATCTACGATTTTATTACTGGACTGACGATATATTATCCCGATCACATGGGAACAGCTCCAGTCTATAATGTAGTCAGTGTTGGTTATCTTTAGTTTTCTGTAGTTTTTTTCATGTTGTTTATTGTTTGTCTCTTACTTTTTTTCTGTAGTTTTTTTCTTTATTTTTAAAAACAAAAATACCATAGATTCTTGAATATCAAGAACGGTAACTCGAAAAGTGTATTGTGCACATTGACAGGTAAATATTTTGGCGTACATTATTTAATCATCTTATTAATCGCTATCAATTGTTGATAATATGGATTAGGCACAGCCTACAGGCGAGCATCACATCTACACATAGACATGTACATGTACAAATAGTAGTTTGGGTTCTTTTCTTCATTATTCTTGATTATTTTTCTTTGTTCTTCAATTCGACTTGCCCAGTTAATTCTATTGCAAAGGAGATTTTTTGGGCCGAGATATATCGGGGACGACTTTTTTTTTTAGGGCTGGTCGTTCTTTAGGGGCGAAACAAGAAGGTCTAACAATTGTCCATTTTTTAAATAAATTAATCGTTTCATGTACAGAAGCTGTACGGTTTTCTTTCTAAATTTTTGGGGGTTATTTTTAAACTGGATAGTTATTTTTTATTCAAATTAAAAGGCTATTTCCTGTACATCACTCCGATTGTCCATTCTATGCTGAAACTTAGAATCCATTTCCGGTTGGTATTGATCGTATATACAAAATGTATTGATGCATCTCCTTACACACATGTTGCTGTTTAGCTCGCATCTTGCAATGCTCGCTATAATTATTTAACTAGCATAATACTAGTCTTTCCAGGTCAAAGAAAAATTAGATTTGATTATTCAGTTGTTTAGTAACGAAAATAAAAATGAATCAAATTTGACTTTCGTTTTACGTAGCCTCAGTGTTAATATCACAAAATGTAAAGTGTGGAATAAAAATAAATACTCCGGGGATCATTCTCTATCCAGAGTTGTCGTTCCTGCTATGCTACACTCCATCTCTGTCAACATCCATTTTACAAGATTTTTGGGTTCCGGTCATGCCAACCTGTTATCCAAATACCGGACTCATCCTACAGAAAATATTTGGAGGGAAACTAGTGTCGAGGGAAAGTATAGGGAAGCCAATGATGGGGAGTACTGGGGGTGCACTGCTGGTGTAGGGCACGGGAATAGGGGATCTAGGGATTATGAGGAGTGTAGTATACCGGAGATTGACACATCAGATTCTCCGGATATCCCAAGAAGGAAGAGAAGGGGGATTAATGTCAGTACAGAGGTTGAAGTTAGTGTGGGGAGGGAAAGTCGGGACCAAAGACACTCAAGAGACATGGGAATGGAACAGGAAAGTGGGCACCGCAGAGATTACAAGGGATACAGTACTCAAATGAATAGGGAAATAGGCGGTGGCAGTGGGACAGAAGTGGAAAATTGGGACCAGTTTAAGAGAACAGAGATTAGAGGAGTGAAGTCAGAGTTAAAGGGGCTTATTTCAGACTCAGCCAAAACTTTGATGATTATGAATAAGGAATTTAAGAATACACCCGATAGTGTCAAGGAGCCCCACCCAAAGAAGAGGGGTAATACAGGCAGGTAACAGTTTATGAGAAGGATGCAAGCCCTAAGTTAACAAATGGTCCTTCAGTGGTAACCGAAGTGAAGGATGGAGGTTCCTTCCCAATGACAAAGATGGAAGGAAGTACCCGGAGGAGTAGTCTCTGGAGCGGAACAGCGATATGTCCTTCGGAAATGGGGAAGTTTCACACTCGGAGATGGGAAGGGAAAATAGTATGACATGTAGGGCCAAAACTTACGGGAACAGCTTCACGGAGGAGGGGCAGAAAGAGAAAATGGAGGGGTCTGGCACACTCAGCACGGCATGGGAACAAGAACCTCTTGAATGGGGGTGTACCCCTCCGGAGGAATGTGTTAAACCACCAAGGGGAGAAACTTACGGGGACAGTTTCACAGTGGAGGGACAAGGAGAGAATACGGAAGGGGTTGTCACATTCAGCATGGCAGGGGACCAATACCCTTTGGAATGGGCTCTCCGGAAGAGTGTGTTAACCCATCGAAAGGAGAATGTTCAGGCTCGGAAGTGGGAGGAGAATTAATTGGGACATGCATGACAAAAATTGATAGTCAGTTCCATAGGGGAAGGGGGTGGATTTTCAACAGGTGTGACTGCGCACACTGAGGGGGACATGGGATTCCCTGGGGATGATCGGACACTCTGCAGGGGGAGTGTGAGAGTGCCAATAGGTGGCGAGAGAGGTCGTGACACAGGTTCACATGGGGGCAAGGGAGTGTGTAGTGAGGGATGATGTTCGATCGGACTCCGGGAGCAGCTGCAGAGGGGAGGGTGAACTGGAGGTCGGAGACTTGACGCTTATTGGGAAGGGTGTCGGGAGCCCATGAGGGGTACCAGACCCGGAGGACAGTTAGTTCCACGATGGTCACATTATCCGGACAACAGCGCAGGGAACCCCTGGAGGGAGACTTAGTCTCGTCGCCGGAGAGTGTGGTGTTGGGTGGGGAGAATGCGAGGGACTCGGTTGCTGTCAGGGACATGCGCCGACTTGGGGGAAATGGGACTAGTGAACATTTGGGGTCGGATTCGGGAATTGGTTCCGCAAAGGAGGGAATAGAGGCTGTGTTCTCTGGTGTGAGGTACGGGAGGCCCTCGTTGGGGTGCTTGACCTCATCGCTGGAGAGTGTGGGGTCAAGTGTGGAAAAGAAAGAGGACGCGGTTCTTGGCATGGATATATATCGCCTCAAGAGAAATGGGGCAAGGGAAATTGCAGGATCGGATCTAGAGGATGTTTCCACGGGAGACGGGATGGGGACCACGCTCTCCGGAACGGGGAACACCAAACCCCTGGTGGGGTACTGGACCCAGATGGACGTACCGACTGAAATTCGAACATGGGCAATTAGGTAAATGTCTTAGAAACAGTTTGATAAAACAGTGCCATATATAGACAAGGTTAAAAGTGTAAAAAACAGGGGGGTTTCCCAACCGAGGTGAGCGATATGAAAATGGAGTTGCTTACCTTCTCTCTTATACTGTATCAGTCGAAAAACTGTGGACACAGAATACACGTATTATTCATGATGTATGACGTCTACTGATATTGTCAAATGAAGAAAAACGAATGATTATGAACATTTTGATAAAGGAATGATTTATATGAAAATTTTGAAAAAAGGGGGGCAGTAGGAAACGAAATCCATGCCCATGCGTATCTCTTGATTAGAAATGAGGGGGTCAAAATACCATACAGGATGTCTGTTTTCAATAAGGGGGGTCATTATACCATGGGGGTCAAAATACCATATGACACCGGTCCTTTGCTCATTCGTGACCTATCACCGGATTTGTAATCAGATTAACACGACGAGTACCACTAGTGGAGCAGGAACAGCTTACCTTTCCTGAGCACCCAAGTTCAGTCCCGGTTTTTAGTGGGGTTTGTGTTACACGATCTTTAGTTTTATGTGTATGTTTTGTAGATCATTGTTTGTCCTTTTTTGCCATTGTGTTGTCCGTCCTTCGATTTACGGATTCTTATTTCCCCTTTCGGCTTTGGTATCTTGAAACTCTTTTTAAGAAAAGGTGTTATTCATTTCCCAATAGGCTCCTATGTTAAAAACTGCCACGTGTCAGGGAGCTAAAACACTTTTTGCTCACCTTTCATTCTGTTTTGAGGAAACCTTATACAGAACTTTCCATAGGTGCTTCCTACCAAGTTTTTGTTCATTTGGCAACTGAGTTTCAGAGGAGAAGAATTTTAAGAAATTAACCAATCAGAAGCAAGAATTGTCTGTGGTGGCCATGTTTTTTAACTGATCAAGACAAAATGAACAATTTTAATAGAAGACCTTCCATATATGATTCCTATAGCCACTAAGTTTCTGTTCATTTGGACAAGCGGTTTTGGAGAACATTAAAATGTGAAAAGTTAACGGACGACGGATGCCAAGTGATGGCAAAAGCTGACATTTCCATTGGCAAGGTGAGCTAAAAACTTGATGCAAGAAGAAATATTCTTACAATGTACTAAAGTTTATATTTGACATGGGAGCCAATCAGGATCTTATTTCAGTGTTGATTTGCATCAATCCAGACATTTGAAAAGTGAGAATGTAAATATAGTGTGGTTCATTCTGTGTCAGCGATTTTGATTAGAACATTAAAATTTGAAAAGGCCATCAATGACAAAGAGAGGTTAATGTGAGCGACAACTTCCATGATTCTTTATAATTAGGTTAGATAAAGTGTTGACGATTATGACAAATGGACAACAGACGAAAGACGCCAGGTGATTAAGAAAATTGCTATGTTTTTTCTCTATGTGTGTACAAATTGTAAACTGTGTGCTGTTGTTTCTGAATGATCAGGTTTAACTAACCACCATTAACAATTTATACACATAAAATCATTATTAATTTAAAATCGCTAGATTAATTAGTGCTTATCATCAGTGCAGTGGCGTAGGATACATTGAGGCAACCGAGGCAGTTGCCTCGGTAAAAAAAATATCCATGACAAAAATTAGGCGTTTCATTTTTTATTTTTATTTTCAAATTCCCACATGCTCAGTGGCAATGGAAGAATTAAATTAGTTTTGTATATCGATTCATAAAGGCCATAACTACTCGTTTTAAAACAAAAAAAATGTGTTTTCCTTACTTAAAATGTCGTTGGCTTCGTGGTTCAGGGGTTGCTTCCCTCCCGAGACCCCTTTCCTCGGTAATATTTGACCCCAAGCTACGCCCATGATCACTGGTAGCAATGTTACCTATGAGATGGTGGTTGAATATGGTGAAGGAAACCGGAATATCGATAAAACCACTGACCTGCAATAAATCTCTAAAACTTAATAACATAAACATGATAAAGATGTATAGAGTACACCTCGCCATAAGCGGGAATCGAACGCATAACTTTAGTGGTGATAGGCACTGATTTAATATCAAACTATCATAGTGATCTCAGTATTGACAATGTCTTGTAAAATGTAATTTCTCTCATTTTATTAATAAGGCAAAATATGAGGTTAAGCTGTTAAGGATGAACATTATATGGAACTGCATGTAATTTATGTCGAGGTGCACTCGATACAACATTATGTGATAAAGTTTGTCGGTGACTTGTGACAGGTCTGTTGTTTTCTCTGGGAACTCTGTCAGCAATAAAACTGATCGCCACGATATAATTAAAATATTGTTGAAAGTGGCGTTAAATACCATAAACCCTTAATATATATTATCTAGATTTTTATTTTTATTTAATTTTAGGCCAAGAAAAAAATGTGTGCGTTACCAATTGCCATGATATATCTGTTATGTATTGGACTTATAATAAATGTATATTTGATATGCTATAAATAGACACATTGTACAGGTTATACTTTATATATAAATTGTATGCATGCAATATTCTATAAAAACATGTTATACATTGTCTAAATATTGTAATGATCCAAATGTTGTAAATTGTCCAAATATTGTGAATGATCCAAATGTTTTAAATGATCACAATATTGTTAATAGTCCAAAGGTTGTGAATGGTCCAAATATTGTGAATGGTCCAAATGTTGTTAATAGTTCAAATGTTGTAAATTGTCCAAATGTTGTAAATTGTCCAAATGTTGTAAATGAACACACTATTGTTAATCTAAATAGTTCAAATGTTGTACATGACCAAATTGTTGTAAATAATTCAACGGTTGTTAATTGTCCATATAAATGAGCGGAATGTTCTAAATTGTTCAACTGTTGTAAATGATCCAAATGTTGTGATAAAATGTAAAAAAAAAAAAAAAAAAACACCACACTTTGGGAACAATTCCCAAATCAACTACTAGTATTTTGGTGGCTTGGTACAGGTACTTCAATGTAAATGAGCAAAAGTTCCAAGCTTCACCTCAAAATGTACAATGTTAGCAATAATCCATTAATTAGCATCCTTTAGACTCCAATAATTAACACAAATCAAATTAAAATTATCCAGTAAAATTAATTAAATCTATATTTTACTACTTTTATCTACAGTACATACACATGAGGAAACATATTGTTATCACAAAGTAAAAAACAATCTTCATTTAAAGCTATCAATTAATTAATATAGAATTATTTTATTTCTACTTATAATTAACAGTTTTGTAAGTCATTGTTAAAAATTATATCACATGGTTTGTGACTTGTCAATACCATCTTGTCCACAAAATAAACAAAAAATATTTTATTTACAAAACATACAGTAAACTATAAGTCTTATTTCTACTTATAATTTTGTAAGTCATTGTTAAATGTTATATCACGTGGTTTGTATGATAAAATTTTGATTTGTTTGTTTCATAAAATGTTGTCATCTTCCAATCAATGTAATCAATCCATAATCATTGTAATTAAATTCTTTATTAATTGTTCTGTCCAAAAGGGCTCCTTAATTGGAAATAAAAAATGTGACTTGTCAATAGCATTCATGTCCTCAAAATATAAAAACCCTTCATCAACAAAATATAAAAATCCTTCATTTACAAAATATAAAAATCTTTCATTTACAAAATATAAAAATCCTTCATTTACAAAATATAAAAATCCTTCATCTACAAAATATAAAAATCCTTCATTTACAAAATAAAAAAATCTTTCATTTACAAAATATAAAAATCCTTCATTTACAAAATATAAAAATCCTTCATCTACAAAATATAAAAATCCTTCATTTACAAAATAAAAAAATCTTTCATTTACAAAATATAAAAATCCTTCATTTACAAAATATAAAAATCTTTCATTTACAACTATAAACTAATACAGTCTTACCTCCTAAAATGCCTCCATTTATAATGAACAGTTTTGTAAAGTCATTGTTAAATGTTATACCCTCTGGACTGTCAACACCATCATGTTTACTTAATACTATATCACGGAATGTTCCATCTGGTGACAACCTGTGTATGTCGTGTGAAGTAAGTCCACTTATGTATACATGACCTTGTTGATCCACAGCCAGTCCATAGAATCCTAATATGTCGTAACTATATATAACGTGGCCATCTAAATTGATACAACACAATCTCTCCCCCTGTCTAAACAACAACTGATCATTCCTTTCATTATACAATAAGTTGTGATTATTACCACGATCAGTTGTTACCTCTCTTACACGAGATCCATCTGTATTTAAAATTATAACTTTATTATCTCCACCGATGTAAATTTTGTCCTTTACAGCAGTGACACCTCCACACCATTCTCCTATCTTTATCTTGTTGTCCTTTGTATTGTTAGTAGTGTTGATAAATTGTATGGATCTCTCATCTGGAAGAGTAACTACTGCTTTATCTGTACATGGTACTACAGTAATACACCAAGGTCCACTGGTAAACGATATTTCATCTTCATAGGTTTTGTAATCCTTGTATATATATACCTTCTGATGAGATGACTCATAATTACAAAGTAGTAATTTGTTGTCAGAAGTGACAGCTATGTCTGTTAACATGTATCCTTCGTCACGTTTCAATTTAACTTCATTTTCTTTGATGAATTCGGTCAGTGTTTGTCTTCTATCGAGTTTTACCTGTTGATGTTGTGCTTTCATTGATTTATATTTAATAGGACAAGGTCGGGTAATTTGTGACAATGATCCGATTGTTTCAATGTTGACATTCTTAATTTCTTTAAACTCCATGTCAATTTCATTAATAGCAGACGACATGTTATGAATCTTCTTGTCTGTTTTCTGGATGATTGTTATTTGTTTTCGTAAAGTTAAAAATAGCTGATTATTAGAGCCGTGGTCTTTTAGGAATTCTAGTTCTTGTTTATTGTCTTTTAAAGTCGATGTTAATTGACAAATTTCATGTTTTTCTCTGTTTATTTTCTCCTCATTTTTTTCCTGTACAGACTCTACTTCTGTTATTAATCTTTCTTCAATGTCATCTAGATATTTTAGAACTTTTGATTTAGCTGCACGCATTTGTTTTATTATCAATGACTTCTTCTGTTTCAGTAATTTTTTATTCTCGTCTCTATTTTCTTCCATTTTCGACAATATTTCAGTCATATAATCTTGTTCTATTAACGTATCGGAAAGTAAAGAAGAATTTTTGACGTCCATTGAAGCAAAGTCTAAAGGTAAAACAGACTCACAAGATCTATGACTATCCGAGAGACAAGCTCTACAGCATACAACATCATGTTGACAACAGAAATGATCAATCTGGACGTCTGTGTGTATTTCACAATTTAGTTTAAAAGATGGTGGTATTCGTGGTTCTATCGACGACAAATCAATTACAAGATGAGATCTATATTCCATACACCGCATATGCCATTCAGCGCATTCTGTGCATAGCTTTTCTTCACAGTCCGAACAGTATTTTTCAGCAACAAGCCTTTCGTTTTTTTCTGAACATGGATCACAAATTGCTTCCATGATGGATCTACAAGTAGAAATATTATGACATTGATTATTTATAAAAAAAAAAAAATCTTAACATTTTTAATAAAACAAAATCAACATTATAATCTTGAAAAATCGACTTTTTAAATCTCTAATAGCTCGACTGCTATTCGTCCAATCCGATGTTTTCTGTGCATTATGCATATGCAGTGGAGTAGCAAAGGGCTACGGATGCGAAGATCAAGCTTAAGAAATGAATCGGAAGGTGTGTGTGTCGGGGGGGGGGGGGGGGGGGGTGGTATTGAGGGGTGAAAGCTTGCAAAAATAACTCGCAATTTAATAAAAACAAACAAACAAACATAGAGGCTGGCAACTTAACATTTTGTTTTTGCTTTCATGCTGAAAATCCAGTTGTTAATTAAATTTCTGCCATAACAAGTGAAGTAGTTCCCCCCCTTTTTCCTCACCCACTTACCAAAGTGCTGGAGATGCCCTACTATGCCCATGATTTAAATGCAGAGCATTAAGCAAATGTAGCGAGGTGTACAATGGGCCTCGGAGTCTCAAATGGGTCCATACTTGCATTGCTTGGGATTGCGAGGTTTGGTGTGTAGTCCTGGGGTTGAAGCTAATGAAAATGTGCAATAAAAAGCAATACATATATTTTATTTGCATGTTTATGTGTATGTTTTATAGATCGTTGTTTGTCCTTTTTCTGTTGGCCATTGTGTTGTTTGATCTTCGATATACGGATTCTGATTACCCCTTTGGTATCTTCAAACTCTTCTTTGAACAGTAACCACATTTTGTCAAGTACAAAAGGATCAAACAAATGTCCACAATTCAGGAATTTTGTGTATAAATTGACGACTCTTTATTCTTGTCTCTTGCCTCTCTCGGAAAAAAAAATTTAATACTATATTCGATATTTGACCATTTAACTTTTGGAGGGTGGGGTATATTTTTGTTTGTAAAAAAAAACCTCGAATTTAATAGAAAAAATATAGTGACCTGAAAGATGCAACTTTTCTTTTAAAATTTGAATAAAAATAACATTTAAATTTAATTTAATAAAAATAAATTCTTGTTTCGTGTCAAAAATATTTCTGGTTTGGGAAAAAAAGACAGACATCCCCTAAATATTAAAGGAGCATTATCTGCCAAAAACGTAAATTTGTGTTACCCATAAAAACTATCAGATATGATTGATGGCTTAATATAACCTGTTTCTGTAACTTATAAATGTTATGAAATGTACGCGCATCGGGGAAAAAATGTGCAACTGCTCGTGTTTTGAGATCGATCAAGAAATGGACGCCATCTTATTAATTATCGACATTGTTTACGGAGTTTGCCGAATCGTCATTAAATCAATACAACAATGCACTTATTTCTTATTTTCTGTGTTAAACTGCTTTTAGTCGGCGTTAATTACGGACAAAGAACCATGCAAGTTTGCAGTTAATAAGCGACAAAATACAAATTATTCGTTTTTACCTGTCACTAGTAAGGTCAGTTGTATACGGAGAAAGCGAGGTCAAATTATTTGCTTGCAAGGAAATAACAAATCGATGGTAATTTTTGTTCTCAAAAGGCGAAAAGTGGTACGATAAGTTGTTTAATGTGAAATATTTACCTTTATTTCATCATTTTAAAGCTATTTACCAATTTCCAAAACATTTAATTTTTTTGGTCAAAATCGTAGCTAATGCCTCTTTAAATGGTCGTCCTCTACACCTCATTAATGACATTATAAACATTTCTTAGACTTCAAAGTTAATACTTTGAGGTAAAGCAAAAATAAATTACTTGTAGCGGAAAGTCAGTATTGCTTTTTACACGATATATATAAAAAACACAGTCACCTGTCAAAAGTATTCGGAAATGTAAAAAAAAATCCCTATATAATCAACCAAAACCATATTTTTTCAAAAAAATATTATGAAGTCATTTCTGGATAGATTTTAACAAATGTTACACCAAAACTTTCGGAATTGTCAATATTTTGATTGTTTATTTACTCATTATGTAGTTATGAGTGCTTTTTATTTGTACATGATTTAAACACAACAAATAAAAATTGACTTTGATTTTCCTATATATTTCAACTAAAAATAAATCCTAAAAATTAAAAATCAGGGAAAAATTATCTACAAATAAAAACCACTCATATAAACATAATGAGCAAATAAACAAACAAAATATAGACAATTCCGAATGTTTTGGTGTAACATACGTTAAAATTTATCCAGAAATGACTTCACAATAATTTTTTGAAAAAATATGGTTTTGGTTGATTATATAGGGATTTTTTTGACATTTCCGAATACTTTTGACAGATGACTGTGTTTGTGTATATAACTTTATTCTCTAAACTAATAAATGTTGCAAAGGTTACAGAGTGAGTGTTCAAATCAATACAAAGTAAATACATATCATTACATTAATTATCAAGATTATGTGTGTACTTGCACCCGGGCTTTTCGTTATCAATAATCATTGATAGTAGGGTTAAAATTATTGGTAGCGAAAGGCCGGGAGCAAGTCCCTGTGATCCACGTGGACGTTTGCATGCGAACAACACAAAGTCAATAGTCCTATATAACATACGACTTCACATTCCATGTTCATATTTTACGTTTTCATTGTTTTTTTTTCATTTTTTAATTTCATGCGGAGGCAGCAAATAGAAAACAAACAGTAAATATCGCCACCCGAGGTACTACGGGTATACGTATGTGATAGGACTACACAAGTCAAATGATGTCTTGTTTCATAAAATGTTGTCATCCTCCAATCAATGTAATCAATCCATAATCGTTGTATTCAATTCTTTGTTAATTGTTCTGCCCGAAAAGGCTCCTTAATTGGAAATAAAATATGTGTATTGTATTGTTGTGTTCCAGAGTATAAATTCGTATAAAATGTATTGCATAAACACGCAACAATGTTATTCTTAACTGTTTGAAACAAAATGTCGTTAATTGCATATAAAATGAAGAAAATTTAACAAAATTTTACCAATTCAAATTTCACGTCTGCTTCTGCCAAGTTCTGGTTAATGGAAATTTGAAAAAGGAAGCGTTAATCGATAATTGCGAGACGTCACGTCTCAGACGTGTGCAAAAGTGATTTTGGTCACGTACGTCATGCCTGTAAAGTAGATGGGGTGTCTAATTTTTTATCCATAGATTTTTTTTTATTTTTTAAAGTAAACTTCCTTGTACTATGCCCTTCCAAATAAAAAAGATAAAAAAAAGGAGGATCGCCGGCATTCCAAGATCAAAATTTTAATTTGAAAATTGAAGGGAAAATGGCATTTTGGGGCAACATTTATAGACAATGAAGGAAAAAACGTTATAGGGTGCATTTATCTGATGAACACATCAATAGGGATCATTCACTGCTTCTCTCGTTTGGTGACGCCAGCCACTGTTCCATAAGGGACGGATCATTTAACTTGAAGGGAGGGGGGGGGGGGGGGGTATGGTTTTTTTCTAAAAAAATATTCTGATTCCCAATGTTGCTGAAAAAATATTCTGATTTTGGTGGAGGAAAAAAAAATAATCTGATTCAGAGTTTTGGTCATATAACCTAATGTTAAATTCTGGAAAACAAATTCTAACTCTCGCGTTGTCCGAAAAAAAAATTATGAACGAAACAAGAAACCATAACCTTCCCCCCTTCAAGTTAAATGGTCGGTCCCTAAGTGGTTAATTGTGCATTTGAATCACAAAGACGCTTGTATCTTAACGTTAACCTAATGACGGCACTGAATTATATAACTTGGATGGTGCAAAATAGCGAAGCTTAACTAGTACAGCGCGTGTGGTATTACCTGTTAGAAGTATAGATTTAGTTGACGAGTATATGTAAAATAAAAGTATTATCTTTAAGTCGCAAGAAAAGAGTTTTATTATGACCATATTAAGAAATAAAACGGACGTTTACAAGCCAAATCGGCATGTACCTTGGTGTAGCCCGATACATGTTCATAAAAGGTGTACATGATGTTTGGTTACTCACACTGCAATACTGATGAACTTCATTCCAACATTTTAAAGTATACCTGAATTTGCGGGAAATACTACCTTCAAGTGAACAAAATAGAATGATAAAGTCCCTGTCTCCACATACAAAATTTTGAATTAATATATCTAGGTCTCTATATTTAGGCAATTTTCAAATCTAAATCACACTCTTTATAAAATTATTTGGTACAAAATTATACAGACAATATATTCCTTCTTCGTGTAGTGTTATTAACTGTTAAAAGATTCGACAACAAGCGGGTTAATCATAGCATTTATTTTAGAAATAATTTGAGCAGATGTATTATGAATGGCATAATTAAAATAATACTTAAATTAAGAAAATTCGTTATTTCTTACTATTTTAAATTATTTTCGACAGATTTTGGTAGCATTCAAATATTTTGCACAATCAGACTGGCGGATCATCGTAAAAAACCTGGAACTGCCACACAATGTAAAACTAAAGACTCAAGTTGTCACCGACAGAGTTCCGTCCGTGCTTTAAGTGGGATTCGTGCTGCTCAATCTTCAGTTTTCTGTGTAGTCTTTTGTAGACCACTGTTTATCATTTTGTCCTTTTTCGTTTGGCCATTACATTGCCTGCCCTTCTTCGATTTATGACTTCCGATAACCCCTTTTGGCCTCTACAAACTTTTTTTTATCTGTTGACCTATACACGCACCGCTATGCTATCCCAATTATCAAATGTATTTCATTGTAATATATATGTAAAAATATATTGAAGATTACAATTATTTGGTATAATGAACTTTTTAATGGTAAAGGACTAAAGGCAAAGCACATGATTTTTTTTTAGGTTTATTCCATTCTAATGCAGGTAAAAACGTTATTGATAACTTTAGTTAGCTACCTGTTATTGAAATGAACAGTCGAACGATTTAAATTGCAATTTCAGTAATGCTACGGAAAAAAATCGGGAATTTGCATAAAACCCAGCGTTCTATACAATAAAAAAAAACATAAAAACTGTAAACGTACACGATTTGAAACGTACGGACTACTGGGTTTGGTGTTTAACACCACTTTCAACAAATTTCAGTGGGGGTCAGTTTTATTGGTGGTGCCCGTAAAACGGAGAGCACAGAGAAAACCACGGACCTGCCACAAGTCACTGGCAAATTTTATCACATAATGCTATATCGCCTGGGCGAGATTCGAACTCGTAATGTTAGTTGTGATAAGTACTGATTGCATAGGGAGTTGTAAATCCATCTACCAAACGATCACCACGAAGCCCCCTTACGAACTACTGAGTTAAATATTGTACAACTAGATACATATCGGTAACTATCGTGATAGAACATTACATAATAAAAAAAAATATACTTTATTTGGTATAATGATACCCTAATGGAGAATTTGTTAAATTTTGAAAATGAATTGATTGAAAATAGAAAATCGTGAATTTAATGGTAAAAGTGGGTAGGGAGGGGATGAGAATCTAAAAAAATTTTTTTTTGTGTGGCTTAAACTAAAAATTGAAACAAAAATGAGAAAAGGAAAATATGTTTCAAAAATAAAAACTGTGATCATCTAGGCAAGGATTTGCATAGTAGAACTACTGTATAAATCCTTGATCTAGGTAGGGAAGGTCAATTAAGTTTTTCATTTCCGTAACTGGATATATCATACAGATGAAGAATATTTTTTGCTGAAATTTTTTGAAAATAATCATAAATGTGTTTCCTTTGGATTGTTAATTACAAGCACACATTTATTATTGCTATTATTATTTTTATTATTATTGGTCGTTTTTAGATTTATTTTGAATATGCCCGCCTTTAAATGATACAAAGTACCAACTATGCTACTTGAAAAGGTGTCTATGCATACAGAAATTCTATTTGTTCATTGTTGCAAGTTTTTTTTGTTATTACTTGTTCTTTTTCTGTGTTTGTTGAAAATTGTATGTTACTGCCTAAAGGTATAGATGAATTTGTTGTGTTTCTGTGTATTGTACATGTATGGTTTTGATTTTTTATCCTTTTACCCAGATTTTCATTATTAGTCATAAAGGGACAATTTTTTTTTTCAGGTACAAAAATGTAGCATCGAAATCTTTTTATCAGAGTAAAATACACCCTTTTTCCCTAATGCTAATGCAAAGAAATGAAATGTGATACACGTATACACCGTTAGGAATTTAATTAATAACCTAATATCCCTGTCGTATTGTAGTCAACTGTTCCAGCGCAATGGTTGTAAGTATAAAATACAGTACTATTAAAAAAAGAAGCGACCTGTATTGAATATTCCGCAATACGGGTAACTTCTTTTGTTTCATAGTAGTTTATCTAACTTGTACAATAATGTTTTAATTTATAAAGTAAAAAAAAGTCGTGAGAACAGTTTTGTTTGTGAACAAAATGTACAGAATTTTCCTATTCATGTTATAAGGGCATTATATATTGACGTGTCCTTGTACCTAACGTTAACAATTCAAGCGTCATCGAGATTAAAACGTTCCGCTAACCACTTATGGAACAATAGCGACGTCTGTCGAAAGAAATTTGGTGAATGATCCCTGTTTCTAATCCATATAATTTTCAGATTTTTTTGTAATGGAGAACATTCAGTCATGATCGTTGTGCCATTTTTACGAAATAATCCGTCTGCTGTTATGTTTTTTCAGCGGTTTATATTTCCCGCCAAAACATTCCGGGAAAAATGTTCGGAGCGCATCTGGCTTTTTCATTGCAGGTAATCCATTCGTAAAAAACCCAGGGTTCTCATTCTTCCACTTCCGTCTAATATGATGTAGTTTGACCTAGAAACGAAGCTGCTTCGCTATTCTCGGCGAGATTTCTTGGAAAAGATCGACGTAACGATTGAAAATCGAACATGGGCAATTAGGTAAGTGTCTTAGAAACAGTTTGATACGATAGTGCCATATGTAGACAAGGTAAAAAGTGTAAAAAACACGGGGGTTTCCCAACCGAGGTGAGTGATATGGCGCGAAATATGAAAATAGAGTTGTTTACATTCTCTCTTATACTGTATCAGTCGAAAAATTGTGGACACAGAATACACGTATTATTCATGATGTATGACGTCTACTGATATTGCCAAATGAAGAAAAAACGAATGATTATGAAAATTTTGAAAAAGGAATGATTTATATGAAAATTTTGAAAAAAGGAGGGGTATTAGAGAAAAGGGGGAAGGAAGAAACGAAAACCATGCCCCATGCGCCTGTGGTTCAGCTAAGTTCGACTGTGGGAGCCATCTTGGTGGATGGGCCGCACCGGCGGACACATTTTTGGAAGAGAACCATCCAATGACTATTTCATCAAAATTTAGTTATTATTGAGCAAATGGTTTCAGACAAGAAGATTTTTATGGGAATTCCCCATACGGTCCTATGTTAAATTAAGTTCTGCTGTTGCGGCCATCTTGGTCGGAGGTCTGAAATGCTGGACATATTTTTGGAAGGGGACCACCCAAGGATCATTTCAGCAAAGTTTGGTTGAGATTGGCTCAGTAGTTTCAGAGAAGATTTTGTTTATATTTCATCCCCCTTTTTCTATTTTAAGCTTGAAGGCCATCTTGGTTGGAAGTCGGGACCACCGGACACAAGTTTGGAAGGGGGCCACCCAAGGACCATTCCACCAAAGCTTGGTTGCAATTGACCCAGTGGTTTCTGAGGAGAAAATTAACATGTGAAATGTGGATGGACAGATGGACGGACGACGGACGAAAAGTGATGACAATAGCTCACATGGTCTAAAGGCCAGGTGAGCTCAAAAAGGAATATATGTTAAACTACTCCTTGCAATGTAACTGCAGTTAAAATTTGAGTTCACTTTGACTTATACTAAAGCAGCAATGGACAATTGAAGACATTTCTATTTTTCTAGCAACAGCTGCCATCTTGAATGGAGGGCGGGGCTGTCGGGCACAATTTTGTAAGGGATCTACCCAAGGACCATCCCTGCCAGGTTTGGTTTAATTTGGTTCAGCGGTTTCAGAGAAGAAGATTTAAATGTGATCTTTTATCATAATATGCCTAATTTGCATAATCGGTATAAATCGACTGAAAGAAACATTTCACAGAAAAACTCGGAATAATGTTAAACTACTCCTTGTCATGTAGCTACAGTTAAAATTTGAGCTCATTTTGACTTATACTAAAGAACCAATGGACAATTAACATTTCATCCCCCCTTTTTTCTATTTTTAGCTTGGCGGCCATCTTGGTTGGAAGCCGGTATCACCGGACACAATTTTGGAAGGGGGCCATCCAAGGACCATTCCACCAATGTTTGATCTAAATTGGCTCAGTGGTTTCTGAGGAGAAGATTAAAATGTGAAAAGTTTTCGACAGACGACGACGACGACATAGGACGGACGACGAACGAAACCTGATGGTAAAAGCTCACATGGCCTTTGGCCAGGTGAGCTAACAAGGTTTATGGAGCTTATCCCTAAAATAAACTGTCCATAAACTTGCATAATATCCTAAATCAGCTCCCTCCACATGTGTATTTGATTTGTTGAAAACTTTGTTTTTAGTTTTGACTAGTTTAAGTGGATATCCAATTTAACATAAATGAGGGGGACAAAGATAAATCATAAAGTTTACTCCAAACGACCACTTTGAACCCACCACTGATATCAATATTTTTAAAGAATTCTTATTAAGTTCTGTGCATGTATGTTGCTAAAAATAATACCAACATTTTCAATAATAATATCACATAATGTTAATTTACATGTAGGACCATTGATCTTTTTCACTTAGTAAGGACAATTTTGTAATTGGTATGTTGATGTAAATAAAGAAGGTTAATCTGATATTCCAATGGGAGCATAAAACTATTTTTATGCTGATTAAAGTATATGGACTAATGGGGAAGTCTTTGTCACGATTCGTAAAAGTAAAATTAACAAATAATTAACAATCAATTATCATCTTTACATTTAATATAAGCATTTCTAACTGATTTTTATTAACATATAACATGCATATGATATAATGCAATAGTAATTAGCTAATTAGCACACGGTGAATATTAAGTGTATGTTGAAATGTCTACAAATCCCCGTTCCATGTAAAAATGAAGCCTACGTGATAATGAAGTACTATTACACATGACAAGACAAACACATACAATAAAGATACAATCTAAAGGCCATCCTTCAATAAACGTAAGCAAAAAGGTAGATTTTCAAACTTTAAATTTCAATAATCGGTATGAAATCTGACAGTTTACAGATACTGTAATTGTCATTATATTATACTTAGCTAATCTTTTTAGATAGAAGACGACAATTAGATTGTTAGAGGGGGGATGGTTCATTATATACTAAGACTTGTCAGGTTAATGTTTTTGTTTATTTTAGTGATATTAAAGATATGTTTGTCCCTCACATGTTTTGGTACAATAAATGCATTGACTAAAATTGATGTTTAAAGATTACAACCAAGTCATCAATATTAGATATTTACATATATTATATTTTCGAACTAGATTTCTTTTAATATTAGAAATTCAATATTTTGCGTTATTTTTTTCTATTCTAGCTTCACTTGCCACGCTCATCAGGAAATATAACCTCGTGCGGGATTTTTTCAAGCTTGAAATTCCCGCGCATGAGTTATATTGCCCGGTGACGATTTCCGGTTTGTTGTTTGTCTCATTTAGTATGTCAACTTACACTTATTAATATTTTCTTTTAGTTTTGATTAATTATTTTACTATTAAAATAATATGGAGTAGGCATTGCCTAGATGCGAGCATAGCATTTCTATCTGGCAAGTGTGTATATATTTGAGTGAAAGTTGAATATCACAAAATAATATGAGTAGGCATGGCCTATAGAGAGGACGTTAGTATTTGAAATTAAATGATACTAAAAATACCTTTATATCCCCTATGACATCCATTGGAAAGTTAAATGAAGTAGAATAGAAAAGTACGAGAAAAAAGTATGTAATTTTTTATTGTTGGACTAGGGACAGTGCAACCATTGAAGACTAACTAGTACTAGTACGCGGGTGGTATCAACCATTATAAAGCCTAAAGGGGGTAATAGACGCCGATGTCTGTAAACTGAAAGTATGATCTTTTAAGTCATAAGAAAGGAGTTTTATTACGAAAATATCAATTAATGCAACCAACATACATAGACGGTTGTTTGTCCTTTTGTCTTTTTCTTGGGTCATTATGTTGTCTGTCCTTCTTCGATTTACGGATGCTCATCCCCCTTTGGTATTTTCAAACATTTCTTAAGGTAACATAAGCAGTCATGGTTTTCAAACGTTTGCAAATGTTTACATAAACGTTAGAGAAAACCGAAAGCGGAAATCACAAAAGTGCAATCTAGATAAACTGGCAACATAGGGTGCACAAGACGTTAGAGAAGACCGAAAGCAGAAATCACAAAAGTGTAATCTAGATAAACTGGCAACATAGGGTACACAAGACGATGAAAATAAAACAAAGACAACAGACATTATGTGTTGGACACCACTATGCGTAAACAAGCATAAATCACGTGAATAAGACATGCACCATCCTACAAACAACTGGTGGTAAAGACGAACCGAACATCGTTTTTATGCGGAAATCGTAATGGACAGCACAACACGGAACTCAGAACCTAAAGACACGCATGTTAGTTTTCACAAGGCAAATATAAGTGAAACATTGTTCGGTGGACCTAAATTTAACTCCGGTTTGTAGTAGGTTCAGAGTAGCTCAATATTTTGTTATCTGTGGATTGCTTTGAAGGTATTTTTCCACTTCCTTGCCGACATTTCTAAGAACATGTTTCATAGCATAAGCCACTTTAATATATAAGATATGTTTACAAAAGAAAATCATCATACACTCTCGCAAAAAAATCATTTATCTATTTGCCATATATTTGTTTAAGCCACTTAATGCATCACAACACATCTAATAATATTAAATGATAAATGTTTGTACTACATGGTACCTCTATTTGACATGTCAAAGATGTGACGTTTTTCACAAAGTTTGTAATGTTTCTAGGAACTAGAATTTGTGTTGTGTTGATATGATTCGACATTTTGTCATGGAATGTCTACCATAATGATAAAAAAGGAATCCCCGAACAACAACATTAACGGATGTCGCTTTACAAAACAATATTGTGTGTTGTCATTTACAGAAATATATTAATATAAACCTAGAATCTTATTTGTATGTTTATTTACCTGTTTATAACATTCTCACCATATAAATATATTTCTACAGAAATAAAATGTCCGCAATCGACATCAACCAGGAAGAAGGAAGTAGAACTATCATATGACTAAAATGGAGAATACAAAAGATCTAAATTTAAATACCACTCTTCAATAAATGTACATAAAAGATAGAATGTGAACTTGTATGTTGTCATTATCAATATTAGCTATACATTATGAAACTGTATAGCCTTAATATTTACTGCCATATTTGTATTTGGTTTTACATTGGGAGAAATGGGAACAAAGGGGGGTCTAGTTAGGACGAAGTCGATTTGATATTAAGACGAGCCAACAGGAGATTATCGAATGTCATGATGATATTGTAGAGAATTATTTTCTCTATTTAATGCATAAGAAATGTTATATGTATTTACTATAATTGATTTTCAAAAGATCAAAATAAATTCCTAAAATTCTGATAAAAACAGCAACCAACATGAATAATTAATGCGATAAAACCAGCAACCAACATGAATCTAGAAATGTGAATATGTATGCCAGAAGTTAATCAATATGTTGTGTAAAACGAACCAGAGAAATACTGCTAGATTATAGACACAAAGTTAGCTGTCAAATAACACAAGGATAATTATTGTCACTTTGTCGCACTCTGCCTATCTTAGAATCAATGGCGTATGCCATAAGTATGAAATTCGGATGAAGCAATTAAAAAAGAAAATGAACACAGAAATTGATTGATAAAATTAATTTTACTAGTTTCAGGCGTCATATTAGGTATAATATATTTAATTTGAAAATTACCCCTTAACATCATGAACTACCAATATCTGATCTTTAATGGTTGAGTCCAGAATTGACAGTATATACAACCTATTTGTAGGTACAATACAACACAATATATCACTGTTTAAAAACAGATATAAATATAAAATGTCTGTCAACATAATGAATTATCAATAGTTGATAATGATTTAAAATCTAAGAAGCAAATATTGCTTTAGGTTCATACACGATTTAAAGTAAAAATATTAAATAAATGTGCATTTAAATTATTTAAATATTTTTTTACAATTAAATCACATAATCGCATAACACACTTCGCTAAGTTTGTTTAACTTGTGTCTAATCCATTTAGTCTATTTAATTGGCAAATACATTATGCTTAAACTTACACACTTCGTCATATATTTTAAATGTTCCCCAGTACCACAAACGGTTATAAACGAAATAACAACGATAGTTAACAGTTAACAAAGGAATAACAGAGACAAATATGTTGTTAGGACACATTAGAGGTGGGAGTGATTTAGACACAAATTGTGATATAATAATGATCTACTGGTGGATAATATGGTAGACACGTAATAAGGCGTTTGTGAAGATACAGACCTCATTTGTAATATGGATTAGGGTTATGGTGTTCAATGTCACTTTCAGCAATATTTTCTTGTTATCATGGGGGTCAGTTTTATTGGTGGAAGAAACCGGAGTCCCTGGAGAAAAGCACTGACCTGTCGCAAATCATTGACAATTTGCATCACATACTGCTGTATCGAGTACACCTTGTAATGAGCGGGATTCGAACTCCCATCCTTAGTAGTGATAGGCACTGATTGTACATGTAGTTGTACATCTAACTACCATACGATCACGACCCCAACAGACCACATAAAAAGGATAATTTCGGTAATTGTGTAATTCAGCTAAGGTAGAACAACACACTATCTAGATAATATTGCATCATTAAAAGAAGAATTTCGGTAATTGTTTAAGCCAGTTATTGTAGCACAACACACTATCTAGATAATATTGTGCTATAAAAAGGAGAACTTCGGTAATTGTGTAAATCAGTTATGGTAGCACAACACAGCTATCTAGATAATAATGCGCTATAGAAAGGAAAACTTCGGTAATTGTATAAGTCAGTTGTGGTAACACAACACAGATATCTAGATAATATTGTGTTATAGAAGGGAGAACTTCGGTAATTGTGCAAGCCAGTTGTGGTAGCACAACACTACTATCTAGATAATATTGTGTTATAAAAAGGAGAACTTTGGTAAGTATGAAAGTGTCTTGTGGTAGAATTACAGAGCTGTATAGAAAATAGTTGACTTTGTCGTGCCTTATATTACTCAATAAATGAATAACAGAGAAATGACGCTTTAATTGCAAGTTTGGTAGGTAGATGTAACCCAGAAACAAACGATTAATTAGATAAATGTAGCCTAGAAATAAACGACTAGCTAGGTAGATGCAACCTAGAAATAAACGATTAATTAGGTAGATGTAACCTAGAAACAAACGATTAGTTAGGTAGATGCAACCTAGAAATAAACGTGTAAATAGGTAGATGTACGAGTAACCTAGAAACAAACGATTAGTTAGGTAGATGTAACCTAGAAACAAGCGATTAGATAGGTAGATGTAACCTAGAAACAAACGATTAGATAGGTAGATGTAACCTAGAAACAAACGATTAGCTAGGTAGATGTAACCTAGAAACAAACGATTAGTTACGTTTGTAGATGCAACCTAGAAATAAACGATTAATTAGGTAGATGTAACCTAGAAACAAACGATTAGTTAGGTAGATGCAACCTAGAAATAAACGTGTAAATAGGTAGATGTACGAGTAACCTAGAAACAAACGATTAGTTAGGTAGATGTAACCTAGAAACAAGCGATTAGATAGGTAGATGTAACCTAGAAACAAACGATTAGATAGGTAGATGTAACCTAGAAACAAACGATTAGCTAGGTAGATGTAACCTAGAAACAAACGATTAGTTACGTTTGTAGATGCAACCTAGAAATAAACGATTAATTAGGTAGATGTACGAGTAACCTAGAAACAAACGATTAGCTAGGTAGATGTAGCCTAGAAACAAACGATTAGCTAGCTAGATGTAACCTAGAAACAAACGAATAGCTAGGTAGATAGGGATAATAACAAAATTACCGAACTCCGAACAATCATACAAAGGGAAAGTCAAAACTCATAAGTATATAAACAGAGAAAATCAGTCAACAACCGGAAAACTGTGGAAACCGTAATGACCCTGACTTGGTACAGGCATTTCTAAAGAAATTGTGAGTTGAATCAGATTTTAAAGCGCCAAACCTCCCCTTTTCATTACTGCTCAAAGTTTCCGGCTGTCACTATAACAGTATTTATAACAATACTTGAACAAAACAGTTAAAACAGTTGTCAAAGCAACACCAATCTCAGTGAAGTAAATGTCAAGGACACTTTTACGTCACACATTGATAAAAAAATATTTTTGAAATTTTTGTTGACACCTTATCTTTATACATTTTCACTATATGAAAATCCATCGTTTATAATCTTTTCTGCAGAGACGGAATATATTCCGACAAGATCTTGGTATCGGAATATAAACTTTTTAAGAGATCGAATAAGGCGAGTCTTTGCATAGGCCTGGTCCAGTAGCCTGTTTCTCACATGAAGATGACGTTTCAGGAAATCAGAATAATTGCTATTGTCCCTTGCATAGCGAATCAATTGCGAGATGTAAACACTATATGCAGGAGAAGCTGGTATATTGATGCACATATGGAAAATGTATGATTTTAAAATTGAAGTCGTCCCGTTTATCATAAATTTTAGTACTGATTTGACCACTGTCGTCAAATTCGAGGTATAAGTCCAAAAATGATGCAGACGAAGAGGTATCTGTGGTCTCTTTAAATTCCAGCTCTGGAGGATATATCAATGGAAGAAATTCTGCAAATCT
Source organism: Bathymodiolus septemdierum (assembly GCA_963383655.1). Lineage (NCBI taxonomy): Eukaryota > Metazoa > Mollusca > Bivalvia > Mytilida > Modiolidae > Bathymodiolus > Bathymodiolus septemdierum. The sequence continues at coordinate 44,483,172 of OY726528.1, read as the reverse complement.
AGAATTATTGATAGATAAAACGTCATCAATATACCTGTATGTGAAATTAAAGGCTCTAGCCTCATGAATCTTCTTATCTTTTACAAGCTTTTGAAGAAACACCGACTCATATGAGTATACAAATAAATCGGCTAGAAGAGGGGCACAATTCGTACCCATTGCTATGCCGACGACCTGCTGAAACAGTCTCCCTCCAAAGGAGACAAATATGTTATCGATGAGGAACTCCAGCATACTGATCACTTGTTCCTCGGAGTAGCATGTTTCACCTTTTTGAATTTTGATTGAAAAATATGTGGAATTGTAGCCTAACACAACAAATTTTGAGCCATAGTTTCTATGACTGAAAGCTTTGTAAATTGTTTCCTTAAATGTGGTAAACCTGGGTTACCCTAAAATTTTCCCATCATTCAATTTTTTTTTAAATCTCCATCATGGAATAGTTATGTCTTAATATATTATCTGCCAAAGTTTCAAAAAATTTCACCGTTCCGTTTTCTCCATAGCACATCCTAAATATAGCATTTTTGGGGGTATTCTTGACGCCAGATGGTAATACTTGTTTTGGAAGATTCTAATATATATGCACATTTATTTCTGATTGAAAGAAAATATTTTGGCTTTAATACACTTGAGAGTGTTGTTGTTGAATAAATATGAAATATCTAGCATATCTGAATATCCTGTTTGGAGATAATCACGTGCAAAACAGTGGAAACTGCAAAAAGGGGGTATTAAAAATCGGATTAAAAAAATTCCTGTCAATTAATTTCCACCAAAAAATGTCACACTGAAGAATAGACATATAGACATCATTACACCAAATTTTGCAAACGTTTACCGTCAGATTTTAAAAATATTTAAATTTATGTTGTTCATGGATGGCACCCAGAAAAAAATTAAATTGTCGAGGAAAGTTATCACACACCCATCCTTTGCTAGTTTCTTTGTTTGTGAGATAAAAAAATAACTAGCTACAATAACAAAAAGCTTTTGAATTCTTATAATTGACAAAGTGGATGTCCAAATTACCAAATGACTGCATTTGTTTTTTTTATTTTCAAGTCGGCTGGGGAGTGGGAGGGGTGGTTTGAGGGTGACTCTACTTGATTAATTCATTACAAAAAAAAACACAAAAAACACAAACAGCCACCCAGCTGTATTGTTAAATTCCTTCAAATTCTGTGCTCCAGTTGTATTCGTTTGATTCTGGTTATTCTTTAGTTGTCTTAGAAGATGAGGGAGAAGTGAAGGCATGACAGGGAGACAAGTTTTCGCAAAAATGTGGGTTTTTTTACTTTTTTTTTGCATTTGAAGTGTGTCTTTGCTAATATCTTGTTTATATCTTTCATATATAATTTTGTTATTACCCTTATATAACATTAAATTCATGCTTTGTATTTGTTTTATTATTATTATTGATCTTATATTTATTGATTTTAGATTTATTCATTTTTGCCTTGAAATCTGTCAATGACATCTAAATGTTCGTTTCCTTCCCCCGATTTCCTACATCCCCATGATCGCCGTGTTTAGAACTTAGTCTAAGGCATGTTGATTGCTTAGCTTTTAAAAAGCTGCAAATAACTCAAGTTTTGTGAAAATAACTAGAATATAACACAATTCAACGGCCAATTTGGTAAAGGAAGCGTCTGTTTGTATATTTTAAGATTTGGGATTTAATATTCACCTGGAATTTCGTCAGTACAAAGTTGCAGAAGTTTGCCGTGATACCTTTGTATCAACAAATTAAACCTTCTTTATTGCGTGAATAAAACCTTTTCCTCTTATTCTTATTTATCTTCCCATTGATTACAATTGCTTTGACAATCAGCTTTACCATAAAACGAAGATTGTTTGCAAGAAAAGAGTGACTTGCAAAAAGAAACAAAGCGACTTTAATTTCGCTTTGTAGTCGAGGGAGAACCACTTCAGCCTATATAGGGCGAGAACTTCGCCCAATTCGGCTGGTTCGATGAGCCTTGCAAGGACCACAGCTATGGAAAGGTAAAAGGAAAAGGAGTCATTTTTTTAACTGGCCATATCCAATGTAAACAATCTTTGTCACCAAGAAGCTTGGAATTGAGAGGGAATTTTCAAACGCACTGATGATCATATATTTGAGAAGACACTGAAAATAGAGTTTTCTCCCATACCCCAGGCCTACCCCCTTAAGCGGGTTTCTGATTTGTCATGCGGTAGGGTGGTATATAGAGTTGAACAATCAAAAGTTTTGATGGAGGATACCTGAGAGAAAGATCTTGATTTAAGGTCATCCAAAAGATCTTTAGAGTTTTCCAAAATCCACTTGTGATTTATGCCACTACGCGAGTAAACAGTTTCACAATATTTCTGTTGTCCCTCTTTTACTGTAGACAGAATCTTTGTCAGGTGAATAGACAATTCTTTCGTCGAACAAGTTGATGATCCCGCTATGTACCTTTCTTTGCATGGTGTCTTATGGAATTTAGGTATCCAATATAAATAGGGTAAATCCTCAGACTCTTTACCAGAGGGAATGTTTAAAGAGGTCATGAATGATATGTGGTTAGCTAGGATTTCATCTTTGTCGAACGAAGTAGGTTTGTATGTGGTATTACTAGAGGTGTTGTTATTTATGCCTAATTCCTTGATTAACATTAGAAGTAATATGATTTACATACAAACACGATATCGTTGGAAGCCTTGTCCGCAGGAACGATAACATATTTGTCATGAAGAGAGGAAAGACACTTAACAGCTTCTTGTTCTTTAAATACAGACTTAGGCCGACTATTAACACAATTTTTGAGTTTGTGAATCCGACCTTGTACTAGAGACCTAATTGTTCTAACCCAGTCTGACAAGGACTCTAACTCAGGATCTTGGTCTACTTCTCTCTTTATCCACCTTCTGGCATAATCTTCAACAGCATCCATAATTATCTTGAAATTATGTTTCCAATTGATGTGTTGAGGTTCTCTGAATTTAGGACCATGAGAAATCACCTTTCGGAGACTCTCATGTTGAATGATATTCAGATCACCAGTGATTACATGTCCAGATGGGTTGTATTGAATAGGAGAATGGGAGCAGTCACAAGTCAGAGGGTTCTTAAGGTACTCTTCTATGTTACTATCTTGCAATGCTTCTTTGTAATTGAAAATTTTACGGCCAATGCTGTTAGTGTAGCTATAGGAGACAATGGGAACAGATTGATTTTTGAAATATGGTGGAATTTCTTTTACGACCTCTTTTCTATTAAGAATGTTGCTGATGTTAATAGCATCGATTCTTTTGTTAGCAAACGGAATATGAAGGAATTTTCTCTTGCTATCATGAAGACGTTCAGATCGAACAGGTTTGAAAAGACGAAAGGACGCCACGTCACATATAATACTAGACAATCTGTATTTAGGAGTAAAAAGGATCTACGCCTCCTTTGTCAAGTCCAAAATCCCTAAGATCTTTGAGGGAGCTTACAGGTAGTGAAAACAAGATTGTACGAATGTGATGAATTCCAAGAGGTTTCTGTATATTAGAAAGTAAATCATTAAAAGTATCTTGTAACGTTCTTGGTTTAGAGACATTTTTAATATTTGGATGTTGAATTCTTTTATGACCATGGCTACGTTTCGTTCTTGGAATAGTATTAAAAAGTCTCATCACGTTGATTTCGCTGCATCCAGGACATGACAAATTTCCCACTTCTTTGATGTTATCATTGCAACCTAGAAACAAGCGATTAGCTAGGTAGATGTAACCTAGAAACAAACGATTAGCTAGGTAGATGTAACCTAGAAACAAACGATTAGCTAGGTAGATGTAGCCTAGAAACAAACGATTAGTTGCACAGAAACTAACAATTAGCTAGGTATTAACAAACGATTATTTAGGCTTGTATGTATTGAACACTTGTTATGTAGAGAAAAGAAGCACAATACTATGACCATTTGCTGCAAATTCTAATGTATTTTTTATGTATTTACCTTTTTATATCATTCTCTCTATGAAATACATGACTACAAATCCTTGGTCGATGCAAACATGTAGCTTACGTGACAATCAAGTACTATTTCACATGGCAAGACAAAAACATACAATAAAGATCAAATCTAAAGGCCATCCTTCAATAAACGTAAGCAAAATGGTAAATGTTCAACCTTTAAATTTCAATAATCAGCATGCAATCTGACACTTTAACGGTATGTTAATTGTCGTAATATTATACTTAATTAATCTTTTTAAATAGAAGACGACAATTAGATTATTAGAGGGGGTAGGTTTAATTCATTATATACTAAGATCTGCCAGGTTAAAGTTTTGTAATTTCGTGATATTACAAATATATTTATCCCTCACATTTTTGGTACAAGAAATGTAATGACTAATATTGGATTTAAAAGATTACAATATAGTCCTAAATAGCAGACAAGTATTCAAGTTTGACAAAATATAAATGGATATAAATAAAAATCTAGAAGCTTAAATGAACATAGATAAAAAAAAATATATTATTTATGATTCAAATATTTTAGACCTCTAAGCGACGTACATAAGAAATTAAGTTGGTTTTCTCCTTGTCCTCCGGTTTCCTCAACCAAAAAACTGACCGCCACGATAAAACTGAAAATTTGTTGAAAGTGGAGTTAAAACACCATAAAACAGACAAACCAACATAAGAAATAAAATAAATAAATACAATAAATAAATACAAAGGTAAAAATAAGGTAATAATAAAAACAACATGAATAATTCCAGCATGACAATGCGACCTTCAAAATTCGTAGAAAGAGGCAACATTGATACCCTAACACAAATACATGACCTCTCACTGTCATGGTTTACACGATATTATAGTTTATTCTCTGATGTCTTTGAGATTCGTGTTGTTTGTTCAATCGTTAGTTTTCTACTCAGTGTTTTGTGGTCCATTATTTGTTTGGTTGTCTTTTTGTGTTGTCTGTTATTCTAAGACTAACGACTTCTGATTACAACCTTGGTATCTCCAAACTGTTCTTGCAATATACAATAAAAGTAGCCAATGGTTTTATTGTCATTTAGGAACTGATTGTCCTTTTGGGGCACCTGAGTATTCTAGGTATTCAGTGGGGAACTCGATGCTGGATCTTAGTTTTCTGTGTAGTGTTTTGTAGATCATTGTTTATCATTTTGACCTTTTTCTCTTTCACCATTGTATTGTGTGCCTTTCTTCCTATTAACACTTTGGTATCTTCAAGCATTCTCGTCACCTTCAAATAAACATGTTCAGTAAATTCGGGAATAATACTTAGCACCTGCGTTTATCTCCTGATATTCATTGGGTTCGTGCTTTGTAAAATTTCACACATTCACAGTATGCCGATGTTCATGAGTCGGCCATATTGATTTGAATACTCTATTTGACAAACAGGTAAACGTCTAACTTTCTCGTCGATGTTGTGGGTTGTGTTATTGAGTAACGCTGTAACTTATCTATGACTTAGCATATCGCCTACCATCCACTACCATACATTCCTGTTATAAAATAACCACCATATCTTATCCCCTGCTATCCATCTAATAGAAACGTTTTACCAAACCATATACTTCACTTGTCAATCTAATTATTAAATGATTACCGTACCCTATTCTCAACACAAAAATAATTAAATGATTAACAATAACATGATTACTGTTGCATATACTATGCCTGCCTGTCTGTGTTATTCTGTAGATAATGGAGGTTATGGTTTCGGATTATGGTGTTTAACGCCACTTTCAGCAATGTTTCAGTTTTATTGATTTATCTTTAATTTTCTTTTAGTTTTGTAGTCATTTTTTTCTTTTTCAATTGCGTGGTCTGTTCTTCTAAGACTTGCGGCTTCTGATTACACTTTTGGTATATACAAACTTTGATTTACAATGTAAAGTAAAAGTAACGAATGGTTTTATTGTCATATATGTACTGATTACCCTTCCGGGGCACCTGAGCTCGTCTAGTTACTCAGTGGGTTTCGTGATGCTCAATATTATTTTCTGTGTAGAGTGTAATAGATCGTCCTTTGTCATTTTGTACTTTTTCTTTATTCCCATTGTATTGTGTCCTTCTTCCATTTACTCCTTTGATATCTTCAAGTTTTTCCTTTACCTTCAGATAAACGCTATTAATAATTTCGGAAATAATACTGTGCAGTGTTTTGTTGGCCATTATTTGTTTTGTTGTCTTTTTTCTTTCTTCTGTTCTTCTTAGACGTACAGCTTCTGGTTACACCTTGGTATCTTCAATCTTTGTTTTACAATGTAATGCTCTCTTATAGTTCTTTTTCTTCCGGCCATTGTATTATCGTTCTTTAAAAGACTTAGGCTTCTGATTACCCTATTGGTATCCCCAATTTGTTCGTGCAATGCTAAGTGCAATTAACAAAGGTTTTATAACAATTTATAAACTAATTACTTGCTCGTACCGTTTGCGTTGTACTTTTTCTTTGGGCCATTGCGTTGTCTGTTCCTCTTCGATATCCGGATTCTGATTACCCCTTTGGTATCTTCAAACTCTTCTCATAGTCTTCTTTGGGTAACGTTAACCATAACATCATCGATGTGGTCTCCATTGAAAAGTTTGGTTGAAATTTTCATTGATAGTCTGTTGAGTTTTGTTTTAGATCAGGCCGTTTGTAGGCATTATTTTTCATTATACCAATTCGTCGTTTTCAAAATATTCGTACAAAAGCTTATCCAGTACGACCGTTTCAGCTACATGACCTATTCGTTGTAAGCTTGATTTGACATACATATAGCTGGTGAGCTGCCCACTTAAATAATAATGAATGAAACATTATAACATTAATTACCGTAAATGCTGTAATTACAGATGCGCTACAGATTCAAGTACGAGGATTGTATCACAAGGTCTACACGAAGCCAAGTTATCATTCAACTCCTTTGAGTTCCATAATTCTAAAGATAATGTTTATGTTGAATGCAATGCCACATTTTGTCAGAAATATCATACAACTCAAGCTTGCCATACAAAGCGTCAAATTATAGATCCAGTATGGATCATTATAATAGATTCAGTATTTATAATGAAGCAGGCTAAAACAAGTAATTTTATTTCTGATGCCATATAAATTGCTTATTATTATTTTAAATATTATTAAACATAATAAACAAAATGAGGTTGGCAAAAACAGGTAATTTAATTTCGGATGCGAAAATAAAAAAAAACGCAATGGAACTTGGTAATCACGAATTCTGGTATGTCTTTTCATTGATAAACTAGAAGCAATTACCGTGAATTCATTTTCAATTGCTTAATTCCAATTTTCGTTATTTTTTATGGTAGCAATAGACCACGAAATTTAGTGCAACATGAAACACATATGTAACAAGAGAAGTCAAGTATCTAAACTATGAAATCAAATATCAACCGTTTATCCATGATAATTGATACCAGCGAAAGTAAATGATATCACAGTAATATAGTCCGTTTGCAGTATGTTTTAACTTAATTTATCCTGGATAACCCGAATACTCGGCTTTTGAAGAAAACCGCCCATAGCCATCAGTTGTCGACAATCTTCGTTAAATACATCAACAATTAAGTTAATGCTCGGTTAATATAAGAAATAATTCATGGAAGCCAGAATGTGTTTTGAATTTTAATATGAGTTGGCGGATAAAATTTACCAATATCCTGCCAAACCATATTTAAACTCAAAACACATTCTGGCTTCCATGAATTATTTCGATTCTGATATGTCTAAGAGTTCAAATACGGTAATATACCTTGATGGGAAAGAGGTAATCTATATTTGTGTTTGCGGACAATGTCGCACACAATTTATGCTGCTAAATTCGAGCAGACGATAACTCATTAACATATACATTTACGACGGGAAAGTCAGTCGTATTGATGGAGCATCCGTAACAATAATATTGTGTCTGCACATTTTAATTGCACATCGCGTGTTTATTAATTTGGGATATGTTGATTATTTTCTGTGAATATAGATGTTTAAAACTTTAACAACCGTGTACATAATTTTATTTTGTGATTTTATCACATGGCTTATATATGTGTGCCCCGTATGTGCTAATGAGATTGCGCCATCTATTAAATAGCTCGTTTGTTTGCAAAACGAAAGAAGGACGTCATATTATAATTTGAAGCAAAACCATCGGTCCATTCTACTTCGAAAAGCAAACAGAACTGTTATTATATATGAATCTGTTAATATACAAATTGTACTTCGGTCAACTCGCTTACACATCAATAAAACAACAGCTAAATGTATTCATGCTCAATATAAAAGTATTGATTAAAATTATTTTTAGGATTCCGATTGAAAAGGGATATCACTCGTCAGCAAAAAAGATTACTTGAATCATCACGTTACAAATATAGATGATGACACATGTTTGATTGCTATTGGGAACAAACATAAGTAGAAAATACAAAACTATACGTTTGTTTTCCAAATAACTTTTTATGCTATATCTTAACTTATGCAAACTTAAATATATTCGAGAAATTTGAAGATACCAACCGGTTAATGATAGACCACAAATCGGGAAAACATAAACAAAACGACATATTATGAGCTACAAAACACTACATAGAAAACTAAAGATTGAGTAATACGAACCTCATGAAAACAAATTATATGTAATATCAATTCAAAATGACGAGTTTGAAGATTCCAAAGAATCAGAAGCCTAAAATCAAATACCACGGTCAATAGATTCTAGACATTTTCAGCAGTTTACAATTTGTACTTGCTGCAAGTTAATAATTGTAGAACAATATTAGGAGAGTGTTATGTCTGGAAGGGACAGTCAAAATACTAAAACAACAATGACATAACAATATCACGTATAGCTGAACCTAAGTAAGAAAGAAAAACATGAAGATGCCGAAAGGGTAATCAGAAGTCGTTAATCGAAGAGGTACAGACAATGCAATGACGTAAAATTTCAAAAGGACAAACACAGATGTACAAATACTACACAGAAACCTAAAGATCGAGGAACATGAACCCCACTAAGAACCGAGCGTCAACGCAGGTGAACCGGAAGGGTTAGCAGTTGCTGCTCTGCTAGTGGCACCCGTAATGTTACCCTAGTAACTGATTCGGCCATAATGTGGTTAATAAGATATATTTGTTATTTCATTTTTGTAGAACTAGTATTTGCATATCACAACAATTGCGTCACAAAAAAATATTATTACGTTCGCGTTTGTGACTCACCGTTTTTCATAGCCATCACCGTTAACACATATGTATGTGACGTTCGCAATGTTACTGGAAAACAGAATGATCGAGTCATTTCCAAAGGCTTCTGATTCTTTGCTCACCCGTCTGGGGAACCTGAGTTCACTCCTGGTTTTTAGTTGGGTTCGCATTACTCGATCTTTAGTTATGTGCATGTTTTGTACATTGTTGTTTGTCTTTTTGTACTTTTTCTTTTGGCCATTGTGTTGTCTGTTCTTCGATATACGGATTCTGATTACCCCTTTGGTATGCTCAATCCTGTACTCATAAAGCCAGTTTATCCCCACCACGTTTCATTAAAGTGCCTGTGTCAAGCCAGGTTAGTATACGGTCAAGCATATGTGTGCTATGGGTATCGAGTTTGCCTATGTTTCTACGATATTCTGATTATATTGTAGAACTGTTCTTTCTTTTCCATGTTAATACTCACTATTCAGATACACCTATACATATAAGAGTAGAAAATCTGTTTTACTTTGAAATGAAGAACAGAGATATATGAATTAGAGTGAGTGTGTGAATGTTGCAAACGCTAAGTAAGCAATGTTTCATCTATATCATGGCGATAAGAAAATATATTTTGATTATATGATGATGTTGATGAACCGTTCGCTTTGTACAAGACCAACACCATGAGGTGGGCTTTAATAATGCTAGCCCACTGAAACAACAGTCCGTGGGTAGACATATCATTCCACTATGACGCATTACCTTTATTCCGAGCGTTTGCTCATTGATGCTGCTTGTGGAGCGCGGAAGTAGCAACAAATGCCACTTATTTAGTCTTTGGTTTGACCTGACCTGGGCTCGATCTATCGCACTGGAGGTGAGCACTATAACAATATCATCACTAATGATGTCATATGAAAATACAAAATAGTCGAAGTTTGCAATGAATTTCAATAGAAAAAATACAGCATCGTCTTAAATTTTTAAATATTTATTTACTATCAATCAAGTAAGTAAGTTGTAATCCTATTTTCATCGTTTACAAGAACTATTTGACCTTCAATAAAGATGTATCCTATTTTCTCAAGCACCTTTTTAGTTTCACATGAAACCTAAAATGAACAAAAAAGTCAACAATGATGTTTAGTATATTGGTATATATATTAATATTATATTGGTATATATATATTTCTATGCATGTACCATCTTTATATTAAGGGGTCGTCGTGATCGTCGGTGGGGTTTTTTTTGGTTGGGGGGTGCATCGTCGTCGTATGGTCGTTGAATATCCAACTACCTATGCAATAATTGCCTATCACCACGAAAGTTATGAGTTCGAATCATGCTCATTGCGAGGTGTACTCGATACAACATTATGTAATAAAGTTTGTCAGTGATTTGCGGTAGGTCGGTAGTTTCCTCTGGATACTCCGGTTGTCTCCACCAATAAAACTGACCGCCACGATATAACTGAAATATTGTTGATAGTGGTGTTAAACACCATCAAACAAACAAACAAATAAACCAACCGTACAGCTGAAATTTAGCTTAGTCAGTGATTCGGCACCGACCTGGCTCAATAGATATATTCATTGTTGAAATTCACTGTTCCTAAATAATGTAATTGTTAACGTAACACACTTTTGATATTTTGTGTATGCCTTTTGGTATTATTACTCCCAGATACTTTGTATTTGGTTTTCTTTAGTATATGATAAAGGTTATTGCAAAAACTAGAAATGCGTCGTGCGTACAAAATTAGATATCTACGTTTTCAATTATATTCATACATGGCCTAAATACTTTAAACCTCAGTACATCTGAACTTTAGTTTAACCAGTGAAAATGGTTGACAGAAAAAAAACTGAGATAAGTTGTCATGGACGGAATGTCCGATCGAGTTGTGTCCGCTGCAATGGATATTAGCCAATGTAATGCATGATTGGAGCCAGTGACGTGACAGGTCATGTAAATGTGTGTTAGTGGTATCGGTTTGTCCTCCTTCAACTATTTCTCTATATGATTGTGGAACTGTTCCGACATTGTGGTATTTTTCTTTCATTTTATTCTATCAATTCACAAATATGGTTGGCCTGTTCGATGGGTAAACGTCTACTACAATATGTGTTTCTGAATTCAATTCTAAATGATGCTGAGTATGCAAAGTTGACGTAAATTTAATTATAAGCACTATTTACCATGATTTGCCCTCGTTGTCCCATTAGTGAAACAGATAAAACAGTATCTATTGTTGTTCCCCATATATCAACATAGTTCTGATTTAAACCTACAAACCCAGTCACCACAGGTCCATGATGAATACCTGAAATTAAACTTCCTCAAATTAGATCACTTTTATTACTGCCAAATAAAGATGTGTCAACATTCAAGAATTCACGACATTAAGAGAACCACATAGACGGTGTAATGGTTACCATGCTGGCCGTGAGTGCAGTATATCATGGGTTCGAGCCCCTGTCATGTCAAACAAAAGACTAAAATCGGTATTGTTGCTGCTCTGATAAGTACACAGCACTAATGAGTAGGGGCAAAGACTGGTTGGCTCGGAGCTGCATGTCTACCCACGGGCTGTTGTTTCAGTGAACTAGCACTATAAAAATCCAACTCAAAGCGTTGGTCTAGTACAAAGCAGACATCATCATCTCTTCAAAATGTAACATGTAACTGGTTCACCAGGCCCATACCCATGCAATAGCTGAAAAATTGATTATTTAGCGCTAAATATTAATCACTCACTCACATCATAAAGGGCTAAATCAGTTCTCTCAGTAGAATTTTAAGAATTATTTGTTCATGAATACGATTGTTTTTCAATTAATTGATCAACGTTATATACGGTCACTGGCCAAGATATAGTATTTTTTGACATTCCAGGATAAATACAATGTACGTGTATTGTCAGACAATAAAATTAATTTGCACTCGCTGCAAAACAGACCAGAAAAGCTTGTTAAAGGCTAAATTTTCTACCAGTTTCTAAAGCTCGTACAAATAAATTTGATATTTTCCGACAATGTACATATATTTTCTATATATGTCAGTAATTATATGTGAATTTCAACTCTTACGATGTGTACTTCCTACACATTCGTTTTCTACTACAGAATAGTTTCAGACAATGCTTTCAAACTAATATATATATATATATATATATATATATATATATATATATATATATATATATATATATATATAGGCACAATGTACACTCAAACCCAACTACCATATGAAAATGTCCACGGTGGCCCCGTAATAATTTGTTAATTATAATAATAATAATAAAAAGAAGAAATTCTTTATCTATGGAGGTTTAGATCTATCTGTATCTTTGGTATCTTTTATTTCCAGTTCAATAGGAAAGATACGATCAACAAATTCACCAAATTTAGAATTATTTAGAGAAAGGACATCATCTGTATAGCAGAACGTGAAATTAACGGATCGGGCTAGCTTCTTTTCGTTTTTCTTGAGAAACCGCTGTATGAAGTCTGCCTCGTACAAATAAATGAACAAGTCGGCGAGAAAGGGAGCACAGTTGGTAGAGGGTAGAGAAGACAGATGTTTTAATGCTATTGCAGGAGGAGAGGGACCTTGTTTGTATGTACTCAACAGATCTTTATAATTTTTTAGAATCCACATCTGATTCACACAACCCCTCGAGTAGCTAGTGTCAAAGAAACTTTGAAGCACGGTTTTGACCGCTGATAGAATAGATGTTAATAATTTGGAAAGATGTTTCTATGAGCATTATAATGCTGTTTGTAAGAACACTTGTGTAATTTAGGAATCTAGTACAGTGACGGAAGATCCAGTTCTTCATCTTTGGTTGAAATTCCAAACGAACACAAATCACACCTATGATTGTCTAGGATTTCCTCTTTTGTATCTGTCATCGGGGTATATGTAGGGTTGTCAATACCTAATATGATTATCAAACAGTCTGTGTAATGTGAATAATTGGAGCTTCCTACCAAATTTCCATTAATTTGGCCAAATGATTTTAGAGAAGTTTTTTTTTAATTGGCCAATCACAAAAAAGAACTGCCTATGACGGCCATATTAGTTGTCATATCTGCACGAAATGTGGAAATTTTGTACAGGACCTCTCATACATCATTCCTACATACAAAGTAACAATTCATTGTGCCTCCTAGTTTCAGAGGAGAAGATGTTTTACACTAATCAGAAACAAGAATTGCTCTTGGCGACCATGTTTTTTGTTCAATCCGGATGAAATGTAAATATTATAGAGGACCTTCCAAAAATGCTTCCTACCATGTTTCGGTTCATTTGGCTAAGCGTTTCAGAGGAGAAGAGTCAAATGTGAAAAGCTAACAGATGACAGACACCAAGTGATGACAAAAGCTCACATGGCCTTTGGCCAGTTGAGCTAAAAATAACACTGAATCTCAAGCAATGAAAAATTAGATTGGCTTACGGACATTTTCAGGAACTAACGATATTGTCTTATCAACAAGAAGTCCCTTTAGTTACTTGGTGACATATACAATGTTAAATCTCCATATGGATGTCTTTGACTCGCTTTTTATCTAAGCATTGATGTTGTTGTTGTTTGCTTAATGGTGTTTAATGCCACTTTCAACAATATTTCAGATATATCGTGGCGGCTAGTTTTATTGGTGGAGGAAACCGGAAGACCCGGAGAAAACCACCGACCTGTTGCAAGTCACTGACAAACTTTATCACATAATGTTGTACACCTTGCCCTGATCGAGATTCGAACTAATTGGACATGTAGTTTTAAATCCAACTACCATACGATCATGACCAAATTCAATCTATGAATCTATGAAAAACTTTTGTTTGATGAAACAGTGAGAAATTACAATTTTTATGCATCTTGCTGACTTTTTTTAATGGTGACACTGAGTATAAATATACGTCTTTAGACTTGTCTGTAATTGTTAAATTAAATCTTATATACCGAAATTGCAGAACCGTGTGTAGGGCTGATATATCTGGTGTTTTTAAAAGACTAATAATCTCCATCCATTCCAGTTAAACTAGATAAAGGGGCCTACCGACAACATTTGTGGGCGGAGCTTATCATCAAAAATACCCCTCGATATGAACAGCATATTTATGAAACTGTATGTCACATTTGTAGTTTTTAGACTGATGAAGAATATTATTTTTAATAAGACGGAACATTTCGTATGGAGGAACACTAGTAATCATGCCTGTCAAATATTTTGCTCCAAAGGTAACTGTGAAACTATGTATCATTGATTTTTTTATCCTAGAGATAACCGCGGTCAAAATAATGAACAATCTGAAGGTTTGCTCCACCTACAGCTATTTATACCATGACCTGAGTTTAAACACTGATGGTCATAATCAACCACCAAAAAAAACATGAGCATTTACTCTGACGAACCTGAAACAAGATGAAAAAAGTTGATGGAAATCTAGGTTCTGGCTTTGGACATGCACAGATATGTGGCAGTTATAAACTGTTTAATGAGCTGCCAACTAAAATGTGATAGTTACAAACTGATTAATGGGCTGGCAACTAAAATGTGATAGTTACAAACTGGTTAATGGGCTGGCAACTAAAATTTGATAGTTACAAACTACTTAATGGGCTGGCAACTAAAATGTGATAGTTACAAACTGTTTTAATGGGTTGGTAACTAAAATGTGATAGTTACAAACTGGTTAATGGGCTGGCAACTAAAATGTGATAGTTACAAACAGGTTAATGGGCTGGCAACTAAAATGTGATAGTTACAAACTGATTAATGGGCTGGCAACTAAAATGTGATAGTTACAAACTGGTTAATGGGCTGGCAACTAAAATTTGATAGTTACAAACTACTTAATGGGCTGGCAACTAAAATGTGATAGTTACAAACTGTTTTAATGGGTTGGTAACTAAAATGTGATAGTTACAAACTGGTTAATGGGCTGGCAACTAAAATGTGATAGTTACAAACAGGTTAATGGGCTGGCAACTAAAATGTGATAGTTACAAACTGGTTAATGGGCTGGTAACTAAAATGTGGCAGATACAAACTGCATAATGGGCTGGCAACTAAAATGTGGCAGATGCACATTGTCTAATAGGCTGGCAACTAAAATGTGGCAGATGCAAACTGGTTAATGAGCTGGATACTAAAATGTGATAGTTACAAACTGTCTAATGGGCTGGCAACTAAAATGTGGCAGATGCAAACTGTCTAATGGGCTGGCAACTAAAACGAGATAGCTATAAACTGCTTAATGGGCTAGCATCTAAAATGTGGCAGACACAAACTGTCTATTAGGCTGGCAACTAAAATGTGGCAGATACAAACTGTCTAATAGGCTGGCAACTAAAATGAGATAGTCATAAACTGGTTAATGGGCTGGCAACTAAATTGCGATAGTTATAAACTGTTTAATGGGCTGGCAACTAAAATTTGGCAGATAGAAACTGTTTAATGAGCTGGCAACTACAATGTGATCGTTACAAACCGCTTAATAGGCTGGCAACTAAAATGTGAGTTATAAACTGGTTAATCAGTGGGATGACAACTAAAATGTGGCAGATTCAAATTGTCTAATAGGCTGGCAACTAAAATGTGGCAAATACAAATTGGTTAATGAGCTGGATACTAAAATGTGATAGTTACAAACTGTCTAATGGGCTGGCAACTAAAATGTGGCAGATACAAACTGTCTAATGGGCTGGAAACTAAAATGAGATAGTTATAAACTGCGTAATGGGCTAGCAACTAAAATGTGGCAGATACAAACCATCTATTTGGCTGGCAACTAAAATGTGGCAGATACAAACTGTCTAATGGGCTGGCAACTAAAATGAGATCGTCATAAACTGCTTAATAGGATGGCAACTAAAATGTGATAGTTATAAACTGTCTAATGGGCTGACAACTAAAATGTGGCAGATATAAACGGTCTAATGGGCTGGCAACTACAATGTGATAGCAACAAACTGTTTAATGGGCTGGCAACTCAAATGTGGCCGAAACAAACTGTCTAATGGGCTGGCAACTAAAATATGATGGTTAAAAACCGCTTATTGGGCCGACAACTAAAATGTGAGTTATAAACTGGTCAATAGGCTGGCAACTAAAATGTGGCAGATACAAACTGCTTAATGAGCTGGCTACTAAAATGTGATAGTTACAAACTGTCTAATTGGCTAACAACTAAAATGTGGCAGATATAAACTGTCTAATGGGCTGGCAACTAAAATGAGATAGTTATAAACTGCTTAATGGGCTGGCAACTAAAATATGGCAGAAACAAACTGTCTAATGAGCCGGCAACTAAAATGCGATAGCTACAAACTGTCTAATTGGCTGGCAACTAAAATATGGCTATGCAAACTGTCTAATGGGCTGGCTACTAAAATGATAGTTATAAACTACTTATTGGGCTAGCAACTAAAATGTGGCAGATACAAACTGTCTAATGGGCTGGCAACTAAAATGTGATAGTTACAAACTGGTTAATGGGCTGGCAACTAAAATTTGATAGTTACAAACTACTTAATGGGCTGGCAACTAAAATGTGATAGTTACAAACTGTTTTAATGGGTTGGTAACTAAAATGTGATAGTTACAAACTGGTTAATGGGCTGGCAACTAAAATGTGATAGTTACAAACAGGTTAATGGGCTGGCAACTAAAATGTGATAGTTACAAACTGGTTAATGGGCTGGTAACTAAAATGTGGCAGATACAAACTGCATAATGGGCTGGCAACTAAAATGTGGCAGATGCACATTGTCTAATAGGCTGGCAACTAAAATGTGGCAGATGCAAACTGGTTAATGAGCTGGATACTAAAATGTGATAGTTACAAACTGTCTAATGGGCTGGCAACTAAAATGTGGCAGATGCAAACTGTCTAATGGGCTGGCAACTAAAACGAGATAGCTATAAACTGCTTAATGGGCTAGCATCTAAAATGTGGCAGACACAAACTGTCTATTAGACTGGCAACTAAAATGTGGCAGATACAAACTGTCTAATTGGCTGGCAACTAAAATATGGCTATGCAAACTGTCTAATGGGCTGGCTACTAAAATGATAGTTATAAACTACTTATTGGGCTAGCAACTAAAATGTGGCAGATACAAACTGTCTAATGGGCTGGCAACTAAAATGTGATAGTTACAAACTGGTTAATGGGCTGGCAACTAAAATTTGATAGTTACAAACTACTTAATGGGCTGGCAACTAAAATGTGATAGTTACAAACTGTTTTAATGGGTTGGTAACTAAAATGTGATAGTTACAAACTGGTTAATGGGCTGGCAACTAAAATGTGATAGTTACAAACAGGTTAATGGGCTGGCAACTAAAATGTGATAGTTACAAACTGGTTAATGGGCTGGTAACTAAAATGTGGCAGATACAAACTGCATAATGGGCTGGCAACTAAAATGTGGCAGATGCACATTGTCTAATAGGCTGGCAACTAAAATGTGGCAGATGCAAACTGGTTAATGAGCTGGATACTAAAATGTGATAGTTACAAACTGTCTAATGGGCTGACAACTAAAATGTGGCAGATACAAACTGTCTAATGGGCTGGGAACTAAAATGAGATAAGTTATAAACTGCTTAATGGGCTAGCAACTAAAATGTGGCAGATACAAACCATCTATTTGGCTGGCAACTAAAATGTGGCAGATACAAACTGTCTAATGGGCTGGCAACTAAAATGAGATCGTCATAAACTGCTTAATAGGATGGCAACTAAAATGTGATAGTTATAAACTGTCTAATGGGCTCACAACTAAAATGTGGCAGATATAAACGGTCTAATGGGCTGGCAGCTACATGTGATAGCAACAAACTGTTTAATGGGCTGACAACTAAAATGTGGCCAAAACAAACTGTCTAATGGGCTGGCAACTAACATATGATGGTTAAAAACTGCTTATTGGGCTGACAACTAAAATGTGAGTTATAAACTGGTTAATAGCCTGGCAACTAAAATGTGGCAGATACAAACTGTTTAATGAGCTGGCTACTAAAATGTGATAGTTACAAACTGTCTAATTGGCTGACAACTAAAATGTGGCAGATATAAACTGTCTAATGGGCTGGCAACTAAAATGAGATAGTTATAAACTGTTTAATGGGCTGGCAACTAAAATATGGCAGAAAAAAACTGTCTAATGAGCCGGCAACTAAAATGTGATAGTTACAAACTGTCTAATTGGCTGGCAACTAAAATATGGCTATACAAACTGTCTAATGGGCTGGCTACTAAAATGATAGTTATGAACTACTTATTGGGCTAGCAACTAAAATGTGGCAGATACAAACTGTCTAATGGACTGGCAACTAAAATGTGATAGCTACAAACTGTTTAATGTGCTGGCAACTAAAATGTGATAGTAATAAACTGGTTAATGGGCTGGAAACTAAAATGTGGCAGATACAATATGTCTAATGTGCTGGCAACTAAAATGTGGCAGATACAAACTGTCTAATGGGCTGGCAACTAAAATGTGGCAGATACAAACTGTTTAATGAGCTGGCAACTACAATGTGATCGTTACAAACCGCTTAATAGGCTGGCAACTAAAATGTGAGTTATAAACTGGTTAATCAGTGGGATGACAACTAAAATGTGGCAGATTCAAATTGTCTAATAGGCTGGCAACTAAAATGTGGCAAATACAAATTGGTTAATGAGCTGGATACTAAAATGTGATAGTTACAAACTGTCTAATGGGCTGGCAACTAAAATGTGGCAGATACAAACTGTCTAATGGGCTGGAAACTAAAATGAGATAGTTATAAACTGCGTAATGGGCTAGCAACTAAAATGTGGCAGATACAAACCATCTATTTGGCTGGCAACTAAAATGTGGCAGATACAAACTGTCTAATGGGCTGGCAACTAAAATGAGATCGTCATAAACTGCTTAATAGGATGGCAACTAAAATGTGATAGTTATAAACTGTCTAATGGGCTGACAACTAAAATGTGGCAGATATAAACGGTCTAATGGGCTGGCAACTACAATGTGATAGCAACAAACTGTTTAATGGGCTGGCAACTCAAATGTGGCCGAAACAAACTGTCTAATGGGCTGGCAACTAAAATATGATGGTTAAAAACCGCTTATTGGGCCGACAACTAAAATGTGAGTTATAAACTGGTCAATAGGCTGGCAACTAAAATGTGGCAGATACAAACTGCTTAATGAGCTGGCTACTAAAATGTGATAGTTACAAACTGTCTAATTGGCT
This sequence comes from Bathymodiolus septemdierum, assembly GCA_963383655.1. Classification (NCBI taxonomy): domain Eukaryota; kingdom Metazoa; phylum Mollusca; class Bivalvia; order Mytilida; family Modiolidae; genus Bathymodiolus; species Bathymodiolus septemdierum. The sequence goes on along the minus strand of OY726528.1, from coordinate 44,463,725 downwards.
AACAACTAAAATGTGGCAGATATAAACTGTCTAATGGGCTGGCAACTAAAATGAGATAGTTATAAACTGCTTAATGGGCTGGCAACTAAAATATGGCAGAAACAAACTGTCTAATGAGCCGGCAACTAAAATGCGATAGCTACAAACTGTCTAATTGGCTGGCAACTAAAATATGGCTATGCAAACTGTCTAATGGGCTGGCTACTAAAATGATAGTTATAAACTACTTATTGGGCTAGCAACTAAAATGTGGCAGATACAAACTGTCTAATGGGCTGGCAACTAAAATGTGATAGTTACAAACTGGTTAATGGGCTGGCAACTAAAATTTGATAGTTACAAACTACTTAATGGGCTGGCAACTAAAATGTGATAGTTACAAACTGTTTTAATGGGTTGGTAACTAAAATGTGATAGTTACAAACTGGTTAATGGGCTGGCAACTAAAATGTGATAGTTACAAACAGGTTAATGGGCTGGCAACTAAAATGTGATAGTTACAAACTGGTTAATGGGCTGGTAACTAAAATGTGGCAGATACAAACTGCATAATGGGCTGGCAACTAAAATGTGGCAGATGCACATTGTCTAATAGGCTGGCAACTAAAATGTGGCAGATGCAAACTGGTTAATGAGCTGGATACTAAAATGTGATAGTTACAAACTGTCTAATGGGCTGGCAACTAAAATGTGGCAGATGCAAACTGTCTAATGGGCTGGCAACTAAAACGAGATAGCTATAAACTGCTTAATGGGCTAGCATCTAAAATGTGGCAGACACAAACTGTCTATTAGGCTGGCAACTAAAATGTGGCAGATACAAACTGTCTAATAGGCTGGCAACTAAAATGAGATAGTCATAAACTGGTTAATGGGCTGGCAACTAAATTGCGATAGTTATAAACTGTTTAATGGGCTGGCAACTAAAATTTGGCAGATAGAAACTGTTTAATGAGCTGGCAACTACAATGTGATCGTTACAAACCGCTTAATAGGCTGGCAACTAAAATGTGAGTTATAAACTGGTTAATCAGTGGGATGACAACTAAAATGTGGCAGATTCAAATTGTCTAATAGGCTGGCAACTAAAATGTGGCAAATACAAATTGGTTAATGAGCTGGATACTAAAATGTGATAGTTACAAACTGTCTAATGGGCTGGCAACTAAAATGTGGCAGATACAAACTGTCTAATGGGCTGGAAACTAAAATGAGATAGTTATAAACTGCGTAATGGGCTAGCAACTAAAATGTGGCAGATACAAACTGTCTAATGGGCTGGCAACTAAAATGAGATCGTCATAAACTGCTTAATAGGATGGCAACTAAAATGTGATAGTTATAAACTGTCTAATGGGCTGACAACTAAAATGTGGCAGATATAAACGGTCTAATGGGCTGGCAACTACAATGTGATAGCAACAAACTGTTTAATGGGCTGGCAACTCAAATGTGGCCGAAACAAACTGTCTAATGGGCTGGCAACTAAAATATGATGGTTAAAAACCGCTTATTGGGCCGACAACTAAAATGTGAGTTATAAACTGGTCAATAGGCTGGCAACTAAAATGTGGCAGATACAAACTGCTTAATGAGCTGGCTACTAAAATGTGATAGTTACAAACTGTCTAATTGGCTAACAACTGAAATGTGGCAGATATAAACTGTCTAATGGGCTGGCAACTAAAATGAGATAGTTATAAACTGCTTAATGGGCTGGCATCTAAAATGTGGCAGACACAAACTGTCTATTAGACTGGCAACTAAAATGTGGCAGATACAAACTGTCTAATTGGCTGGCAACTAAAATATGGCTATGCAAACTGTCTAATGGGCTGGCTACTAAAATGATAGTTATAAACTACTTATTGGGCTAGCAACTAAAATGTGGCAGATACAAACTGTCTAATGGGCTGGCAACTAAAATGTGATAGTTACAAACTGGTTGATGGGCTGGCAACTAAAATTTGATAGTTACAAACTACTTAATGGGCTGGCAACTAAAATGTGATAGTTACAAACTGTTTTAATGGGTTGGTAACTAAAATGTGATAGTTACAAACTGGTTAATGGGCTGGCAACTAAAATGTGATAGTTACAAACAGGTTAATGGGCTGGCAACTAAAATGTGATAGTTACAAACTGGTTAATGGGCTGGTAACTAAAATGTGGCAGATACAAACTGCATAATGGGCTGGCAACTAAAATGTGGCAGATGCACATTGTCTAATAGGCTGGCAACTAAAATGTGGCAGATGCAAACTGGTTAATGAGCTGGATACTAAAATGTGATAGTTACAAACTGTCTAATGGGCTGACAACTAAAATGTGGCAGATACAAACTGTCTAATGGGCTGGGAACTAAAATGAGATAGTTATAAACTGCTTAATGGGCTAGCAACTAAAATGTGGCAGATACAAACCATCTATTTGGCTGGCAACTAAAATGTGGCAGATACAAACTGTCTAATGGGCTGGCAACTAAAATGAGATCGTCATAAACTGCTTAATAGGATGGCAACTAAAATGTGATAGTTATAAACTGTCTAATGGGCTGACAACTAAAATGTGGCAGATATAAACGGTCTAATGGGCTGGCAGCTACATGTGATAGCAACAAACTGTTTAATGGGCTGACAACTAAAATGTGGCCAAAACAAACTGTCTAATGGGCTGGCAACTAACATATGATGGTTAAAAACTGCTTATTGGGCTGACAACTAAAATGTGAGTTATAAACTGGTTAATAGCCTGGCAACTAAAATGTGGCAGATACAAACTGTTTAATGAGCTGGCTACTAAAATGTGATAGTTACAAACTGTCTAATTGGCTGACAACTAAAATGTGGCAGATATAAACTGTCTAATGGGCTGGCAACTAAAATGAGATAGTTATAAACTGTTTAATGGGCTGGCAACTAAAATATGGCAGAAACAAACTGTCTAATGAGCCGGCAACTAAAATGTGATAGTTACAAACTGTCTAATTGGCTGGCAACTAAAATATGGCTATACAAACTGTCTAATGGGCTGGCTACTAAAATGATAGTTATGAACTACTTATTGGGCTAGCAACTAAAATGTGGCAGATACAAACTGTCTAATGGACTGGCAACTAAAATGTGATAGCTACAAACTGTTTAATGTGCTGGCAACTAAAATGTGATAGTAATAAACTGGTTAATGGGCTGGAAACTAAAATGTGGCAGATACAATATGTCTAATGTGCTGGCAACTAAAATGTGGCAGATACAAACTGTCTAATGGGCTGGCAACTAAAATGTGGCAGATACAAACTGTCTAATGGGCTGGCATCTAAAATGTGGCAGATACAAACTGTCTAATGGGTTGGCAACTAAAATGTGGCAGATACAAACTGTCTAATGGGCTTGCAACTAAAATGAGATCGTTATAAACTGTCTAATGGGCTGGCAACTAAAATGTGACCGATACAAACTGTCTAATGGGCTGGCAACTAAAATGAGATAGTTATAAACTGCTTAATGGGCTAGCAACTATAATGTGGCTGATACAAACTCTCTAATGGGCTGGCAACTAAAATGTGACAGATACAAACTGTCTAATGGGCTGGCATCTAAAATGTGATAGTTACAAACTGTTTCATGGGCTGGCAACTAAAATGTGATATTTATAAACTGGTTAATGTGCTGGCAACTAAAATGTGGCAGATACAAACCGTTTATTGGACTGACAACTAAAATGTGAGTTGCAAACGTTTCATGGGCTGGCAACTAAAATGTAATATTTATAAACTGTTTAATGGGCTGGCAACTAAAATGTGGCAGATACAAACTGTTTATCGGTTCAAAGTAATTAAATATTAGAACAAGACATGTAAAGAACACTTTATATGAATCCCGGCACTAAAACTTTATCCAAATTCAGCTGCGACTCCACAAGAAACCATTGTGAAACTTGTCAAAGATGAAAAATGAAACAACAAAATAAGTATTTCGTCAAAATGGGAATATTCTGTTAACCCAAAAAAATCTCAAATAATTAATCCTACTGTGTGTAAATAATCATTGCTCAAATGACCTATCCAAAGAAATCCAAAGAAAAAAATAGTCTATAGCTAGCCTATTCCTTGAGCACATGTTAACAATACTTGTACAAAAGTTAGTCTATAGCTAGCCTATTCCTTGAGCACATGTTAACAATTCTTGTACAAAAGTTAGTCTATAGCTAGCATACACCTTGAGCACATGTTAACAATTCTTGTACAAAAGTTATTCTATAGCTAGCATACACCTTGAGCACATGTTAACAATTCTTGTACAAAAGTTATTCTATGGCTAGCATACACCTTGAGCACATGTTAACAATTCTTGTACAAAAGTTAGTCTATAGCTAGCCTATACCTTGAGCACATGTTAACAATTCTTGTACAAAAGTTAGTCTATAGCTAGCCTATACCTTGAGCACATGTTAACAATACTTGTACAAAAGTTAGTCTATAGCTAGCCTATACCTTGAGCACATGTTAACAATTCTTGTACAAAAGTTAGTCTATAGCTCCTTTTTTTAATAGATTGTTATGAGAATGATCAAGGCATTCATATGCTATGCTATTTAGCTCACCAGTAAACACAAATGTAAGCGGAGAAGATTGTTTAAAGGTAAAACAGATTACTACAACCAATACCAAGTGATGACAAATGTCCAAAAGACCCCTTGGTTCAGGCGAGCAAAAAAAAACCCCAAAAACTGACACCTGTTTGTCTATGGTCAGTAAAAAAATTCTAACATAAAATTATAAGTATTTTATTTCTATGTTTTGTCTGAGACTTGTATCGACAATAAAGAGTGGCTGACAATCACAAATAATGATGAAAAGCGACTGACTGAGCACAAAGAATGACTGACCAATCACGAAGAGTGACGGACAATCCTGAAAAATGAATTGCCATCTTGAACAGTTACTGACAAATCATGAAGAATGGAAAGTGATAAGACTAATCATTCATAAATTAATGTTTTTACAATTGCACTAAATATATGATCCCAAGAAAATTATTAACTAATATAAAAACAGGGCATATCTATTAAGATGTCTTGATCCCATTCGTCATGTTTTGTGGACTTTTCTCGTTCAGATAATTTTCTGCCTTTGATAAGGCAACTGGAATATCATGTTTTGTCTTTGAATTAAAATTAGTGGCAGTAGACATTGTTTCACATTTTTCAGTCTTTTCTTGTATTAGCTTGAGCAAATCATAATTTATTGTTTCCGACACCACAGAATCTTGTTTATAGTCTGAATGTTCTGTCACAAAGTTCCTTATACACTGAGCAATGGTTGGTTCAGCACCTAAAACAAAAAAAAAGTATATATGGAGTAAGAAGGATTACCAAAGGGATAATCATAATCCGTAAATCACAATGGCCAAAGAGAAAAACAAAGAGTAAATCAGTATTACTGATTCAGTGAGTGATTGTTTTTCAACATGCAAGTGAGCATCTACATCTTCATTATATAAATAACAAAATTAATTTTCAAGCTACAGTCAAACCTGTATTTAGAGGTCACAACTACGTACCTGAAGCTCTGTCAGATATCATTGTGAAGTAATTGTATACATAATATAACTAGAACCCACAACTATGTACCTGAAGTTCTGTTAGATACCATTGTGAAGTAATTGTATACATAATATAACTAGAACCCACAACTACGTACCTGAAGCTCTGTCAGATATCATTGTGAAGTAATTTTATACATAATATAACTAGAACCCACAACTACGTACCTGAAGTTCTGTCAGATATCATTGTGAAGTAATTGTATACATAATATAACTAGAACCCACAACTACATACATGAAGCTCTGTCAGATATCATTGTGAAGTAATTTTATACATAATATAACTAGAACCCACAACTATGTACCTGAAGTTCTGTCAGATATCATTGTGAAGTCATTTTATACATAATATAACTAGAACCCACAACTACGTACCTGAAGTTCTGTCAGATATCATTTTGAAGTAATTTTATACATAATATAACTAGAACCCATAACTACGTACATGAAGCTCTGTCAGATATCATTGAGAAATAATTTTATACATAATATAACTAGAACCCACAACTATGTACCTGAAGCTCTGTCCGATATAATTTTGAAGTAATTGTATACATAATATAACTAGAACCCACAACTATGTACATGAAGCTCTGTCAGATATCATTGTGAAGAATTTTATACATAATATAACTAGAACCCACAACTATGTACCTGAAGCTCTGTCCGATATCATTTTGAAGTAATTTTATACATAATATAACTAGAACCCACAACTATGTACCTGAAGCTCTGTCCGATATAATTTTGAAGTAATTGTATACATAATATAACTAGAACCCACAACTATGTACCTGAAGTTCTGTTAGATACCATTGTGAAGTAATTGTATACATAATATAACTAGAACCCACAACTACGTACCTGAAGCTCTGTCAGATATCATTGTGAAGTAATTTTATACATAATATAACTAGAACCCACAACTACGTACCTGAAGTTCTGTCAGATATCATTGTGAAGTAATTGTATACATAATATAACTAGAACCCACAACTACATACATGAAGCTCTGTCAGATATCATTGTGAAGTAATTTTATACATAATATAACTAGAACCCACAACTATGTACCTGAAGTTCTGTCAGATATCATTGTGAAGTCATTTTATACATAATATAACTAGAACCCACAACTACGTACCTGAAGTTCTGTCAGATATCATTTTGAAGTAATTTTATACATAATATAACTAGAACCCATAACTACGTACATGAAGCTCTGTCAGATATCATTGAGAAATAATTTTATACATAATATAACTAGAACCCACAACTATGTACATGAAGCTCTGTCAGATATCATTGTGAAGAATTTTATACATAATATAACTAGAACCCACAACTATGTACCTGAAGCTCTGTCCGATATCATTTTGAAGTAATTTTATACATAATATAACTAGAACCCACAACTATGTACCTGAAGCTCTGTCCGATATAATTTTGAAGTAATTGTATACATAATATAACTAGAACCCACAACTACGTACCTGAAGTTCTGTCAGATATCAGTTTGAAGTAATTTCATTCATAATATAACTAGAACCCACAACTACGTACCTGAAGCTCTGTCCGATATCATTTTGAAGTAATTTTATACATAATATAACTAGAACCCACATCTACGTACATGAAGCTCTGTCAAATATCAGTTTGAAGTAATTTTATACTTAATATAACTAGAACCCACAACTACATACATGAAGCTCTGTCAGATATCAGTTTGAGATAATTTTGAATTGTACAGCTGGTATCTACATCTATATCTACACTGTTGAGGTACATTTTAATAAGATTGATCAGACCTGGAAACTCATCCTGAAATTATAAATTTATATAGTGAAACCCAAGTTTCAGTTCATTTGGCTGAGAGGTTTCAGAGGAGAAGATTAAAATGCGAAAAGTTAACAGATGACGGACGATGGATGCCAAATGATGGCAAAAGCTCACATTACCTTTGGCAAAGTGAGCTAAAAAGTGATCGCAAAGCTAAAAGTGGTGGTAGGTAGACGTAAGTCGTAAATTGTAAACCTATGTGCATGTAGCAAAGATGACCGTGTTGTTTGTAGCTCTTTTTTAGGAATAGAGAGAGACATGTTATTTACTAGCACCGAACAACAAATAAATATAACCTGCATCAAATTATTATTTGAACCTAGTTCTTCAATTCATTTATAGATTAAAGCATTTCTTGGAGAATTATTAAACGGCTCTCTATATATGATTGAATGCGAACTTTATGATAAATTACAATTTTCATATATAGGCATCAACCATTTCAGATTTTGTTTTCATGTCAGAAGAAAACCTTTTTTTTTCACACATCAGGTAGATCAAATTTTTGTTATACTTACATGAGACAAAAACAATTTTTCAAAGATTTGTTTACAAAAGATTTACTAGTAAATTCAAGCAGATAGAATTCCTTGTTTATCTTGTGAATGACTATTTTGTTAATAACTATCATATTTTAATTAACATTTTCTCTGAAAAGGATATTATATTGAAGTGCTACACATTATATACCTTAACCTTTTTATTCCTAACAGAAAAAAGTTAAAAAAGGGGAAAATATGAAGTGGCCACTCATTACAATCATTTTTTGGCAAATTTTGGGTATGTATGAACCTGTAATCCCATAACCGATCATGATAGACCAGTGAAAGTTATCTATTGTTTAGACCCTATAATGCACCAAGTTTAAACATATCATTCATTTACATTATTTTACAACATATCATTTACTGACCAATTACACCCTAGTTTGTAGTAGTATGGATTACTATAAACTTACACTTCCATTAAATATCTCATTTAATGTCATCTCACGATACTCATCTTTACTATTAACACATTTTTGTCTTTCACATTTTCCTGATGCCATACATTGTGCTATGTCAGCAGGAGAGACATCTGTAAAAAAAGAGATAGATGTAGGTACATGTATATTATACACTGAAGACTGCACTACTAAACCACTAAAACAGTCTTATACAGTCACTCATCTCTTTTAAGCAGTCACCTGTATTAAAAGGTCACCTTTATCTTGTACTATTATAGAAAATTTTACATAAATTGAATCTCTTTTAAAAGTCACCTGTATTTAAAAAAATCACATTTTCTTTGACACAAGGAATACTTCTTAAGACAGGTTTGACTTTGCATGTATAAACTGAAGAATGTACTACAAAACAGTTAACACATCTTATACTGGCTTAGTTTGTGTACCTATCCAAAGCCAGAAACCATCCTCATTTCCTTGATTTTTGGAGATTATTGTCTGCCAGGGGAGGGATTTGTGTTGTTGTAGTAGGCTAAATATTGTCCTCTGTTGATGTTTAACTTCTACATGTATTTTCAATTTAAAACTTCATTTTATGTTAATGTTAGGACAAAGGGACATGGAAAACAAAATCCATTAAACATTCAATGCTACCAACTTGAATCCACATATCAAAATAATCTTTCATGCCAAATATATCTACAAATTCATTGCTGACTCTTAAGGGAAAGATTTCCCCCCATATGTAGCCTATGTTAAAGTTAGGAGCAAGGATTTGGACCCGATAGATCATGTGGCCTTCATACCTAAAATTAAGTATAAAATTTGACTGATTGGTTGGTGCTTCACATCAGCCCCAAAAATATTTCAGATATCACTTTATAATATTTGAATCAGTTTAGACATTAATGTCTATACAGTGGAACCTGTCTAATCTGACACACCAATGGACAAGAGAAATGTGTCGCATTGCACAAGATGTCAGAACCTGTCAAATCTGACACACCAAGGAACAAGGGAAATGTGTCGCATTGTACAAGATGTCAGAACCTGTCTAATATGATACATCAAGAGACAAGGGAAATGTGTCGCATTGCACAATATGTCAGAACCTGTTTAGTCTGACACACCAAGAGACCCGGCAAATGTGTCGCATTGCACAAGATGTAAGAACCTGTCTAATCTGACACACCAAGGAACCCTGCAAATGTGTCGCATTGCACAAGATGTCAGAACCTGTCAAATCTGACACACCAAGGGACCCTGCAAATGTGTCGCATTGCACAAGCTGTCAGAACCAGTCTAATCTGACACACCAAGGGACCAGGGTAATGTGTCGCATTGCACAAGATGTCAGAATTTGTCTAATCTGACACACCAAGGGACAAGGGAAATGTATCGCATTGTACAAGATGTCAGAACCTGTCAAATCTGACACACCAAGGGACCAGGTTAATGTGTTGCAGTGTACAAGATGTCAGAACCTGTCAAATCTGACACACCAAGGGACAAGGGAAATGTGTCGCATTGTACAAGATGTCAGAACCTGTCACATCTGACACACCAAGGGACCCGGGAAATGTGTCGCATTGCACAAGATGTCAGAACCTGTCTAATCTGACACACCAAGGGACCCGGGAAATGTGTCGCATTGTACAAGATGTCAGAACCTGTCAAATCTGACACACCAAGGGACCAGGTTAATGTGTCGCATTGCACAAGATGTCAGAACCAGTCTAATCAGACACACCAAGGACCATGGTAATATGTCGCATTGTCCAAGATGTCAGAACCAGTCTATTCTGACACACCAAAGGACCCTGGAAATGTGTCGCATTGTACAAGATGTCAGAACCTGTCAAATCTGACACTCCAAGGGACCCGGGAAATGTGTCGCATTGCACAAGATGTCAGAACCTGTCTAATCTGACACACCAAGGGACCCGGGAAAGGTGTCGCATTGTACAAGATGTCAGAACCTGTCAAATCTGACACACCAAGGGACCAGGTTAATGTGTCGCATTGCACAAGATGTCAGAACCTGTCAAATCTGACACACCAAGGGACCAGGTTAATGTGTCGCATTGCACAAGATGTCAGAACCTGTCTAATCTGACACACCAAGGACCATGGTAATGTGTCGCATTGTACAAGATGTCAGAACCAGTCTAATCTGACACACCAAAGGACCCGGGAAATGTGTCGCATTGTACAAGATGTCAGAACCTGTCAAATCTGACACACCACGGGACCAGGGTAATGTGTCACATTGTACAAGATGTCAGAACCAGTCTAATCTGACACACCAAGGGACCCGGGAAATGTGTCGCATTGTACAAGATGTCAGAACCTGTCAAATCTGACACACCAAGGGACCAGGTTAATGTGTCACATTGCACAAGATGTCAGAACCTGTCTAATCTGACACACCAAGGGACCTGGTAAATTTTTTTGCATATTAGTTAGAATTATGCAACATTGTGACATATTTTATTTTTAACTCTAAAACTCGATATCCTGTTAAATAAGAACTACATTTTTGCACAGAAGCAAAACCTTTTATTAACAAAAAAACGGACAATCAACCAACAAAAAAGGGTGAAAATGACAGACAATGAATAGGCAACATTAGACATCTTGATTTTTGCTATCCTGTCTTGGTCGGGAACGTCTAAAGACCGCAAAGACCATTTTAGTACACTAAGACTCTAAAAACTGCCGCTAAGGACATGTAGGAGATGTTTTACTAGCACAAAGAACATTGCAATGCATAAAAATGTAGAAAATAAATCTTATTTTTTTATTTTCATAGTGATACTATGCAGTTTTTTAAATTTTGTCTGTTATCCTTGGCACACGTCATTAGTCCAGACGAACTCTACTGTGTGATACAAAACAAATACTTTATTAAAGTCTCATCTCTTGATTTACAACATATGAATACAAACAAGGGCAACGCAAAGCGTGGCGTATCCCCTCGCCTAAAAATCTGACCCTGTGACCTTGACCGTTGACCTTGAAAATCAATAGGGTTCCTGATTCTCTTAAGGACTAAGTATGTACCAAGTTTGATTATAATCCATTGAAGGATGTTGATTCTAGAGTGTTCACAATGATGTTACGTGGTAACAATTTGAACCGGTGACCTTGACCTTTGAGCTTGAAAATCACTAGGGTTCCAGACTCTCCTAAGGACTAAGTTTGTACCAAGTTTGGTCAAAATCCATTGAAGGATGTTGATTCTCAAGTGTTCACAAGGATGTTATGCGGTAAAAATTTGACCCAGTGACATTGACCTTTGACCTTGAAAATCATTAGGGTTCCAGATTCTCCTAAGGAATAAGTATGTATCAAGTTTGGTCAAAATCCATTGAAGGATGTTGATTCTAGAGTGTTCACAAGGATGTTACGTGGTAAAAATTTGACTCGGTGACATTGACCTTTTACCTATGACCTTGAAAATCAATACGGTTCCAGACTCTCCTAAGGATTAAATATGTACCAAGTCTGGTCAAAATCCATTGAAGGATGTAGATTCTAGTGTTCACAAGGATGTTACATGGTACAAATTTGACTCGGTGACCTTGACCTTTGACCTTGAAAATTAATAGGGTTCCTGACACTCCTAAGGACTAAGTATGATACGGAAGGACGGATGGAAGGACGGACAGTAGCGTTACTATATCCCTTCGCAACTTCGTTGGCGAGAGGATAATAAAAGCCAAGTATAGTAAGAATACACACGAGCCACTCTGACAAGAGTTACGAGAAACTATTGTTATCTATATAAAAAAAAAACAATAATATGTACATTTGTAAAATTATCAACATAAATTTATTTTTTTTCCATTCAAATCTCCTAGCAGATTTTGGCAGAATAATAACGCATATTCTCATTAGTGAATAAGCAATAAAATATAAAATGATCGACATCTGACAAATGCGTAAAATTATTATTTTAAAAACAAACATGATTGAATAAATACTGACACAATCTCCTTATGCTGGACATGTTTTCCATCTTCAATACAATTATTTATTTGAAAATTATTGTTAAAATGTTAAAGCAAATTATATTTTCAATTAAGACATTCATATTTTTAATGGTGCTAATGCTAAACCACATCTAAATTTGGCAAATACATAAAGAGCATCAAAAAAATCACTCAAGTGTGGTGACTGTGTATTTGAAAATTAATAAGTTTATCAGTCCTTTGTATTATTCATAAACCTGTTATAATTAAATGTGTAGTTACGAAAATGTTATGCTTTGTGAAATCTTTGTGTTTTTGTTTTGTTTTTCCGCTCTTCTCATGTCAACGCACAGGTATTGGTGTTATTTTACATGAGACTCCCCTGAAAAAAGCTAAATTCTTTGCATGAAAGTATGTTTGAAATGAATTAAAAAAAGAAATTTCCTTACCATTATAAAATTATGTTATTTCTCAAAAATGCTAAATAAACACAACAGTTTATTTAACTATTTCCATACAAAAATAAAAACAAAACATACAGTATCAGTAATTAACCATACAGTATCAGTAATTAAGCATACAGTATCAGTAATTAACCATACAGTATCAGTAATTAACCATACAATATCAGTAATTAACCATACAGTATCAGTAATTAAACATACAGTATCAGTAATTAACCATACAGTATCAGTAATTAACCATACAGTATCAGTAATTAACCATACAATATCAGTAATTAACCACAGTATCAGTAATTAAGTGTACAGTATCAGTAATTAACCATACAGTATCAGTAATTAACCATACAGTATCAGTAATTAACCACAGTATCAGTAATTAAGTGTACAGTATCAGTAATTAACCATACAGTATCAGTAATTAAGCATACAGTATCAGTAATTAACCATACAATATCAGTAATTAACCACAGTATCAGTAATTAAGTGTACAGTATCAGTAATTAACCATACAGTATCAGTAATTAACCATACAGTATCAGTAATTAACCACAGTATCAGTAATTAAGTGTACAGTATCAGTAATTAACCATACAGTATCAGTAATTAACCATACAGTATCAGTAATTAACCACAGTATCAGTAATTAAGTGTACAGTATCAGTAATTAACCATACAGTATCAGTAATTAACCATTCAATATCAGTAATTAACCACAGTATCAGTAATTAAGTGTACAGTATCAGTAATTAACCATACAGTATCAGTAATTAAGCATACAGTATCAGTAATTAACCATACAGTATCAGTAATTAACCATACAATATCAGTAATTAACCATACAGTATCAGTAATTAAACATACAGTATCAGTAATTAACCATACAGTATCAGTAATTAACCATACAGTATCAGTAATTAACCATACAGTATCAGTAATTAATGTTTACTTTATTATTTTTCAAATGTAATTTCTTTGTAAATAGCTTTAATCAGATAGATCAAACAATCTGATTGTTTATTTGTTCGGAGTTGATTACCAATCAAACAGGTAAAATTGTTAATCAACAGGTAATAAACAGTGATAGCCAACATGTGCCTATTAAATTGCTTATAAAATAAAGTAAAGTAAATTTTATATAAAGTCGGCACATATAATTTACATTTGACATAACCTTTTCCATCAAAATTCATAATTATTTTGAATATTATATTTTTCATCTAATGAGATCATTATGCACAAAAAACAATTCCTTCATGTCCTTAGTGGCAGTTTTTAGAGTCTTCGTGCACAAAGACGGTCTTAGAGGTGTTTAGACGTACCGGTCTTGGCCCTTTGGTTTACCAACTCGTAAACATTTATTTAGCGCTCCAATCTTTTTTAACCTTGAGCATACCTAATGAAAGTTATTCACATTTTTACACAAGAAAAAACTTTGACAGAAATTATGTACACCGAGATGTTTCTCAAACATTTTTTTAATTCACCCCACTGAAATTCTTGTCTTTCTTTCAAGCCCCAATGTGGATAAGCCATTACAAGTGGTTCTCCATACACATTGTTATTGTCTGTAAGTGTACTGGTATATTCTAAACGTAAAGGTTCTCCCTTTCAATTCAAATGCACTTACCCCCGGCGACCACCGCTACAATTTTTTCTATTATGCTACGTCAAATTGACAAGAAAACGTAAAACATTTCCCTTTCTATATAAACTTACAAACTAAGAAAAAGAACTTTATAGCGGAAATGGCCCAATTTTCATACACTTCAGTAAATTAATGACAATACCATTTATAATGAACAAGATCATATATTCTGTACAAATCATTGTCTGTTTGTCACATAATTAATGTTTACGCTTCATTGTGACATTTATGAAAATGCACACTATAAATACTCTCGTGTATATAATTTTAGGAAGCTTTTACATTCCAAATAAATATTAATATTAGGAATTCTTATGTACAAATATAAACAATGAAACCTTTAAAAAATATGTTCAACATACATTTCGTATATATACAGTGATCTCTCGTTAAACCGCCTACCTTCTGTGCAGTCGGTAGTTTGGCGGTATAACGAGCTTGGCGATAAACTGAGGGACATTGAAAACCGGAAGTCATGTGATCAAATGAAAAGATAAACTTTCTCAAATTGCTTCAACTCGACTGACATACATTTTGCACTTGTACAAAGACATAAGTATAAATAATACATGTTTAATAAATAAATAAATTAGAATAAATATTTACATAGAATTGTTTCCTTTCTCGTGGCACAAAAACAATATTGTGTCAATACATGTAATTACTGTTTCTTGAAAAAGTCATCCAGTGATACTTGTTTCGCCAATTTAGCCTGAAGTTTTTTAACTAGTCCTTTGATATAAAAACAGTTTTGCCATGTCTGATTCAACGGTACCTGATTCCATTTCAAAGAATTTGATCGTGATGTTTAAACTATCAGTTGCTTGCTTGCATGTCGGTTGCACTTCTTCAATGTCATCAGCATCATCAGCTTGACAGTCCTCACTCGTATCCGAAATAACGGATTCAATTATATTCCCATCGGAAACGTCCTGTGAAGTTTGCAAATCTTTGTCAATGTTGACAAATTCTTGAACCGTCATTTGTAGCTCAGGATCTACATCAAGGTCACTATAAACACGTGACAGCAACAGTTCATCTTCATTTGTGGGGTTCCTTATGGATTTTCCTTTGCATAACTTATAATTTCACATTTCTGTTTGTCGTCTAATAAATTACGCTTTCTCTTCAAGGACGACATTTTTATGACAACTAATTAAATTACAATTTCTACTCAGGATTAAAAGTAAACACTAGAAAAGTAAATACAGGTAATTATTCTAATCAAAACAACTCATGATCACCTGTTCCGACCCTCAACTATGAGATCAATGACCGTGTCCGATGACCAGTCTTGACATTCCATAATTACCGATCAATACACAGCTGCCAAAAGGTAGTTGTGGGCAGTACCAATGGGGGAATTTAAATTGGTTTTACGACTTTTGTGTGTGAAAACCTGTGGCGGATGGCGGTAGCTGAGTTTGGCAGTATAACGTGGTATTTTTAATGGGGGGAAATTGGGACAGACGAGAATTTTCGCGATAGGCGAGGTTGGAGATAAAACGGGGGGCGATAGACCGAGGGAGCTCTGTATATATATTAATCTCTTCCACGATGATTTCCACTCTATATCGTGGTAAAAACACACATATTGATTGAATTGATAAAAGATAATCCTTTCCACGATGATACCACTGCGGATGAAAAATATCAGTTTACCTGTATGATTGCTTTCCGTCATGTTTTCTGCGATGGAGCAAACGTGGAAAGGATCAATTTCCGTGACGGAATAGTCGGAAATGTAAAAAACACGCTGTTCCCTCTGTAGCATAATAGGTCCAGAAATGAAGGAAAATTAGAAACTAAATAGACTATATTGCTATATGAAATAATTAATGTCAACATTTTACTAACCTGTAAAAATGTCTTTTCTGAAATAAAATTTTCCTGTGTTAACAGCATTCCTTTTGTGAGCGGTTTCCATATTCTCATCTACCTATGAATTGTTAATAATTGTGTCAAAATTTGTGTGTAAACATATTCTTTTTCATACATATATATTTGGAAGGATGGAATATGGTCGATTTTCACACCATGTACAGCTATATGTCCATTATACTGTTGTAGTCAGTTTAATTGGAAACCAGAGAAAATCACTAGCCTGCAACAAATATCTGTCAAACTTTTGAGGGGAAGGGAATCTGTGCAGGTATTTTATTGTTTGCTGATACATGTATTGCCGTTGGAGATCCAGTTATCAAGAGGTGAGGGTGCGGATTCCATTTAAAATACCTGCCTTAACCGTGTCACATTTTTGTGCCCGTCACAAGACGGGACCTAGATTTCAAACATCATATGCTGTGGTCTTGATGGTGTTAAAGTGAATGACGAGAGGTGGTTGTTTGTTTTGTTGATATTTGTGGATATTAACTGATTAAACTGTATTTTAATAATTGTCACATAAAGATGTATTGAGTACACATTGTCACATGAGACCAACTTGTTACATAAAGTTGTGTAACAAGTACACAAATAAACATAAACAAGAAGCTGCTATAAAAATATACTGGTAAAATTAATGAAGTGAGGTAAAACAACCATGAGAAATAAAGAATGGTGATCCTGTAATGTTAAATCTCGGTAGAGGATGTCTAGGATTTGTCCTAGGAATTACAACATCACCACAGATGACATGAATGGGACAGGAGATATTAATTCTTCAGAACACCCAGTCTAACAGCTAGTTTTTGACTTAGTTTTAGTTTTTTTTCCCATTTGTCTTTGTGTTTGTGATGGTTTTTTTTGTTTGCATTCTGATCATCCTTTTATTCATAATTCTCCTCAGACATGTGTACTCAGTATTCATCCTTTTATTCATAATTCTCCTCAGACATGTGTACTCAGTATTCATCCTTTTATTCATAATTCTCCTCAGATATGTGTACTCAGTATTCATCCTTTTATTCATAATTCTCCTCAGACATGTGTACTCAGTATTCATCCTTTTGATTCTATTATAATAGATTTCAACTGAAAGTAACTTTTTGAATAAAAAAAAACGTATTCAATGCCTCAGATTTAATATTCACTGGCGGTAAATGTCACTTGTTACTTTTTTTTAGTACAATGTAATTTAAAATAGAACATTTCTTATACAATTCCCTGTTCTAAAAATAAGTATGGTTTTATTCAAAATATAGAATAAAACAATTATTGTCTTTTGATTCTGTAAATTTGTGGATTAATTGACTTTTGAAAAAAAAAAAAAAATATTCATTTTTTGTTTTAAATAAATAAATCCACATATTTTACTCATCAAAAACAGTAATTGTATATAATATTGTTAACTTTGATATAGGAAAAACAAAATTATGATAACAAAAACTAATATTCTTACCTTTGATATAGGAATAACAAAATTAAGAGAATATGATAGAACCACTCTTGTCAGCAATACAATAAACACAGTATATGCTGCATTCTCAAAATCTGACAACTGTACCTGAAAAAGTAAAGATATGTGAAGAGTTGTCAGCAAAGGCACAATAATTATTAATCAAATTGTCGTAATAAAATACCAACAGCAGGACTCTACAATTCATACCAGCTCCCACTAGCCCTTGGCTAGTAAGGAAACATTTCTACTAGCCAACAAAAGTATGTTACTTGCCAGCCAATTTGTACCATATAACTCCAATATGTATTGATACCAATTCATACTATATAACTCCAATATGTATAAATTTATTTGTACATAATTATTATTGTCCTGAATGAAACAGAAGATGCTTACTCTCTTGAACTTAAACTCAACCCCACTTTTTGTAGGTCTGTGTTGTTAATGCTACTTGTATTTTTTTTTGTGTGTCTTTGTACTCATCTTTTTTGTTGATTAAAACTTGTAAATAAAGACACAAAAACAAAAGTTAAAAAGAGTTAACGCTTTTTAATCTAAGTTTTGAAACAATAAAGTCTAAATATCTGAGCCTGCCTTTCTAAGAAAATCACAATTCATAACATCTTTACTGGAATTATAAAATAGCCATGAAAACTGCATCGGGCAGGCTAGTTTCATGATTAGTTGATTCAACCGATTTATTTTTAGCGAAGAATTTTGTGAGAAGGTTTTGTTTTTTGCTCATCGTGGACAATTGCAAGCATTAAAAGTATGTGATGAAAAACATTTACGTCAGAGTCAATTGTGCGGTTTAAAAGACCGGATAACCAAAGTCGGAATTTAAATTGAAAAATATGATGGGTGAGGGAACGAAAATTTTCCGGATATATAAACTCGCCATCTGGCTATGAATACAGAATTTTTACTCGCATTTTACAAAAGTAACTCGCAAATGCAAGTGTTTTGGTCGCATTGTAGAGCCCTGAACAGTTGGTAAGTGTTTCATATTCATTAAATACACTGTATGGTGCTATAAATTCATAACTGCAGAACATTTTTCATTCTTTAATGACTGTTTTAATGGCAGAATAATCTGCCTTGAACGTGACCCTTTAATAGAAGAGTCGTCATTTCCGATCACTTCTGACTCAAATCGAATGGCACAATTCTTTTTGGGATAAAATTGCTGAAATAAAGAATATAAGTTTATGTCTTGCATTCCAGTCTGTTTTTATGTGTATTGAGTGAGTGATTGTTGTTTAATGTCAACTCAGCAATTTTTCAGCTATATCATGGCAAGAACAAGTTAATTTTCAATGAGATCCGCATTGTTCTAGACCAACATGCTGAGTTGGATTTTTAGAGTGCTAGCTCACTGAAACAACAGTCCGCGGATAAACATGTCTCCCCACTCGGACAAATTATTCTGATTCCGAGCCAACCAGTCTGTGCTCTTACTCCTTAATGCTGCATGCTTAGCGGAGAAATAACAAATACCAATTTTTTAGTCTTTGGTTTGACCCTACCGGGGCTTGAACCCACAATCTATCGCACTCAAGGCAAGCATGTTAACCATTACACCACCGATGCGGTTTTATATGCATTGATAGTGAAGATATGTGGATAGTAAAATTACAGTGACTAAGGTCTTATATTGATAAGATTTCAGATTCATGTGATCGAACTGACAACTTAGAGCTGATAGACATGTACTTCATAGGTAACTACCAAAGCAAAAGTCATGTTGGTCCATCATGGACTTTTGGTATTGGGTTTGCCATTTCACAATACATGTAATTTGAATTTATATAATACCTTCAGTGGTCAGAATTCAACTCTCTTTTTTACAGTAATATCATATTTACAAAGTTTATATCACGAGAAGATGATGCTAAATTTGTACTACACCAACATGCTTTAATAGTTGGATTTTAATTTTTTATCTAGATCTTTCCTCCCTCTCATTTCTTATTAAACCTACAAAATACCTCCATTGGTCTAAATTCAACTCTCCAGCCTATACTACTGTTAGGAGGTGGAGGTTTAAATCTCATTGTTTGCCAGTTTGTTGACTGAATGTTCTGAAAATAAAAAAAAAGTTATAATACTAGAGGCTCACTGGGCTAAGCCATTGTCGCTCACCTGTCATATTGTTTTGAGGAAACTTTATACAGAACCTTCCATAGGTGTTTCCTACCAATATCAATTAATTTGGCCAACTGGTATTAGAGAAGATTTTTTTTTTAAAAAAAGAAAAAAAAAGCCAATCACAAACAAGAACTGCATATGGCGGCCATATTAATTGTACGATCAGCACAAAATATGGAAATTTATTCTCCCTTGCTTGCATATTAATTCCTTTTATATTCATTATTCTGAACAAATTCATGTAGTCTATTTTATTTAGAAATAAAATAAATGTATGTACATTTCTTATTAAATACAAATTCATGTAGTCTATTTTATTTAGAAATAAAATAAATGTATGTACATTTCTTATTAAATAAGAGTATTAATGGTGTATTATGGTGGAAAAAAATCCTAATAACCAACATTGGGTTTTTAGAGATGACTATTTGGAATGTATAAATAGTAGGGCTATCACACAAAATATCTGATAACAGTTTCATAGATCAATAATCACACATGTAATTGATTTAAATGTAAATATAATCATTGCTAAATAAGATTATTCATTCTCTATATATTTGCAAACCTCAATTTTCAATAAAAAAACAAATTTCGCTCTCACCTTCATTGACAAATTTTCAATATGGTGGTAATCTCTTCGTTAATCAGACCTGGGGCTACACAGAGTGAAACATGATACGACTGCAGCATGTCAACAAGGAAAAGTTGAACAAGTGTATAATCAAAGTAAGTGTATTTTCCTTGACACAGTAAATAGCTGGACACAATAATGTATTGGACATAGTAATATGAAGAAAACAGTAATTAGCTGGACTCAATATAATTTGGACATTTGTCTTGTTTTATCATTTTAAGTGTTAACTATGCCTTCCAAAAATACAAAAAATTCAGAATTTGGGCCTCTTTTATACCCCTTTTGTACGCCCGTCTCGAGACGGGCTGTATTATGTGATTGGGTATGGCGGGCGGGCGGCCACACAGGTTTCCGCACAATAACATTAGTTCTGTATATCGGATCTTTACCAAACCCTATTTATTTTAGGGTCATTAGGTCAAAGGTCAAGGTCACCGTTACTATGCATATAATTGTTGACAACAGGGTCGTTTCCGCACGATAACTTTAGTTCTGTATATTGGATCTTTAACAAACTTGGCCACATGGTTCCCCTGTGGAAGGGAAAGAATCCTAATTATTTTGGGGTCATTAGGTCAAAGGTCAAGGTCACCGTTACTATAAATATAATTGTTGACAACAGGGTCGTTTCCGCACGATAACTTTAGTTCTGTATATTGGATCTTTGACAAACTTGGCCACATGATTCCCCTGTAGAAGGGGAAGAACCCTATTTATTTTGGGGTCATTAGGTCAAAGGTCAAGGTCACCATTACTGTAAATAAAAATTTTGACAACAGGATCGTTTCCACACGATAACATTAGTTCTGTATATTGGATCTTTACCAATCTTGGCCACTTGATTCCCCTGTGGAAGGGGAATAACCCTATTTATTTTGGGTTCATTACCATTATACTGTTTGATAATTTATATAGACGGGCGTATTTTGTGATGCACACATTTCTTGTTTAGAAATAAAATAGCTATTTTTTTAATGGTCCATCTATTACCCATAAAGATGATCATTTTGCAAAAATCTGCATTAAAATTGGATAAAATATAAGAAAGTTCAAATTTTGAAATTCTGCTTTTGTTTTCTCGGTTAAATTTATCTCCGATACCGGATAAAGATAGAGGAAATCCATTGACATACTACAGGAAGCTCTCAGCTCAATAAATTAATAAAAAAATAAATAAAAATTGGTCGAAAAATAAAAATTCTATATGCCTTTCAAATATATGGAATATTTCAGAATGCGGGTACTTTTAGACCCTCTTCAGAAATAACATACCAAAATGTTTGAATGTCCCACCAATAACTCAATAAGATGATCATTTTGCAAAAAAAATTGTGTTAAAATTGGATGAAAAATGGAAAAGTTAATAACATTTGGGCCCCTTTTACTGTCAAAAATGGCATTAATTACATAATAACACAATGCCTTTTTAAGGAATTCATTAAATAACAATCAAAATCAAACGTAAAATAAACTCTCCATGTACAAATAACTGAAACATTTATTCTTCCACCCTGGGGTCTCTTCTTTGGAAACGGGTAGTGTCACAATACCCCAAATCAATACAAACTTTTATACAGTGCTAAGAATCATTGTGTTCAAAATTCAGAAGAATCTGTCAACTAGAACTTATACTAGCACAAGGAAAACATTATGTCTACAAATGGACGACAACAGCGTCTTTACGTAATATTACTGCAAATTTTGTTGTTGTCGTATTACAAGGTTTTCAATGTGTAAGGAAAGTGGCTCTCTATTATCTACATTAATCCCCATCTACTAACTGGGGATGTCTTGGGCACCTCTATACTGGCAATCATCATCATTTCCCAGCACTACAAAGACCTTGGCAAAACAAAGCAAAAGAACAAAAGTTTGGACAACTCAAACTATCATAAAAATCAAGAAAAAGATTTGTCATTCTACAACTTATTAACAAATTAATTTGAAATGGTGACCGTCTTAAGAATTTTGTGCTGCTCTGATGAAGTAATGTAGATTCTTCATGTTAATATCCGTTTTTCTAAGTAATAAGATTCAAACCTGGCCAAGTGGTCACCTCTAATAAGTAGTCACAAGTATTAAAAAGTCACCTCTAATAAGTAGTCACAAGTATTAAAAAGTCACCTCTAATAAGTAGTCACAAGTATTAAAAAGTCACCTCTAATAAGTAGTCACAAGTATTAAAAAGTCACCTCTAATAAGTAGTCACAAGTATTAAAAAGTCACCTCTAATAAGTAGTCACAAGTATTAAAAAGTCACCTCTAATAAGTAGTCACAAGTATTAAAAAGTCACCTCTAATAAGTAGTCACAAGTATTAAAAAGTCACCTCTAATAAGTAATCACAAGTATTAAAAAGTCATCTTTTTTATTGTCCTTTCATAGAACATTTCATATGAATTGAACCTCTTTCAAGAGGTCACCGGTCTTAAAAGACCACCTCTTCTTTGTCCCAAAGGTGACCTCTTCACACAGGTTTGAATGTATATAATTTATTATCTGTGTATTCTTACTTCAAAATGATCTGTGTCCTCTTCATCATTCTGTTGTAGTTTTTCACTAAACAATGAGATTGGGTCCCTTATAAATAAATGTGCTATGTGTCTGGCTAACATCTCATCAACACCTGTGTTATAATAAACAAAATAAAGTCATTCATGTAGTATGTGTCTGGCTAACATCTCATCAACACCTGTGTTATAATAAACAAAATAAAGTCATTCATGTGCTATGTGTCTGGCTAACATCTCATCAACACCTGTGTTATAATAAACAAAATAAAGTCATCCATGTGCTATGTGTCTGGCTAAAATCTCATCAACACCTGTGTTATAGTAAACAAAGTAAAGTCATTCATGTGCTATGTGTCTGGCTAAAATCTCATCAACACCTGTGTTATAGTAAACAAAATAAAGTCATTCATGTACTATGTGTCTGGCTAACATCTCATCAACACCTGTGTTATAGTAATCAAAATAAAGTCATTAATGTGGTATGTGTCTGGCAAACATCTCATCAACACCTGTGTTATAGTAAACATAATAAAGTCATTCATGTGGTATGTGTCTGGCTAACATCTCATCAACACCTGTGTTATAGTAAACAAGATAAAGTCATTCATAAATCATTTATTGGTAATGCAGTATACTTTGCATCAACAAAATTCAATTTTGAATTCCTGTTTTGTCATTGGTCGATGCTCCTTTGCTGTCAACCAATGATATTATTTGATGTACAGAAGTCAATTCAATGCATGTATTATTTTCTGATTTTCTGATTTTATTACATAAATATGCTTAAATACAAGAGACTCAGCAGAGATTGTATCACTCACCTGATTATTCATATGCAAGTTTGTATTCAATGTTTAATGAAGTCTGAATTTTAAGAAAAACTTGTAAACACAACTGTTCCATCACAGGGATGATTCCACTATATGATTTAAGGCTACATGGCAGCCCCAAAATAATTGCAACTAAATTAAAATTTCCAATTACGGCATGATCGATATTTCCGGAAAATGTCCATCAACGATGCAGATTTTATACCACCCCATGATTTATTCATCACTCCTAAATTTTCATTGCCAATGGAGTTTCTAGAACGCCATTAAATTCCGTTTTCAGATTTATTAAAATGTCAGGAGACTTGAAATTTGTTGATATATTCTGTCAGACTTGCCACGTTCCCATTTATAATTAATCGAAACTTGTCCTTATTCCGTAATATAAGCATCGTTTTAGCCTTAAACTTGTATTTATACATTTTTGTATTACTGAACACAGAAATAAGTTGACTTCCACACTTCCCAAGTATCAAAGATTGCTTATGTTTAATTAAATTTATTTTGAGATGCTTATACATTGAGGATGACAACAGATGCATGTACATTGTACTTAT
The DNA here is from genome assembly GCA_963383655.1 of Bathymodiolus septemdierum. Lineage (NCBI taxonomy): Eukaryota > Metazoa > Mollusca > Bivalvia > Mytilida > Modiolidae > Bathymodiolus > Bathymodiolus septemdierum. Next base: position 44,439,227 of record OY726528.1, on the reverse strand, counting down.
ATATACAACTGAAATTAATAAATTGAATGAAACCGGAAGTTGACATTGAATTGTTAGTCTGCGAAATTAAGCGGTAGTCCGAAGTCAGATGTGTGTAAAATTGTACACGGGCATATAAAATGAGTAGTTCCACAAGCCCGACGGGCCTGTGAAAAAGTCATAGTTTCAAAAGTTGATTTCATAAGATATTGTGTGTAGATATTTAGCTTATTATTCTCCGTTTTCAGTTGCTGCCGAGTCAATGCAAAAAATGGGTAGGCAAACAAGTCCTTTTAAGATTTAGGTGTGTCTGTTTTTTGCAATTTGATTGGTTGCTATTTTTACCATCATGTAGGTTTTAAGAAAAGGACGAGAAGCAGGGCTCACGTTAGAAGGCGAAGAAGTTGCTTTTTTGACTTCGATTTCTCGTTGGTCAAAAGCGACGTTCAAGCAGCCTTGTAATTTTGAAGAGTCATCCTGTGTTGCCCGCGTATTTTTGCCACGTGCCATTTATGAAAATGACATCGTGTTTATTGAAATCTATGGTATTCATTCAGTATTTTGAAAGTGATTTTCTTGAAAAGTAATCCATTTCGGTTTAAAGAAACTTTAATTCCGTTCAACATTAAATAAAAATGGCACCATGAGAAAGCTGAAAACTTTACGACCAACTAGAAACATATATCTATAACTCCACCAAGTTTCATAAAATTATGTCCAGTAGTTCATGAGATCTGCCGTGGACAAGTTCAAGTGCCACGGAAAGAAAGAAAGGAGGAGGAGAATAATAATAATAATAATAATAATAATAAGAAGAAGAGACGGAGCAAAAACAATAAGTCTCCAAATGTTGTTTGGGAGACTTAATTACTTTATTTTCTATACATTTATAAACTATGATATAACATGAAAATAATCATCACAACAACAAAATAATTACTGCTTGATAAGTATTTTTAATTATTTTTTAAAAACACCCACTCTCTTATATGCTGCAGCAGCCATTTTCCTTCAGGGAAGAGAGTGCTGCAGTATAAATAATTATCAGGGAAGCTGTACAGTGATCTAAAAATAGCATCAGGGGGGGAATGAGTTAAGAGGTAACTTATCTTATAAGACCACTACTTCATTGCCACAAAGATGATTTCTTAATACAGGTTTGACTGTATTTTGTAATACTTACCACCTTTTTGTAACTCGTCACAGATGTTTTGATCAAAAACTAGTTCTACATCGTTATAACACTTAAATACAGGTGTTAAATAGCTGTCTATGGAATCATAACGAGACTTCTGTATAAGATATCTATCGTTCTTTAATTCCTAAAAAAAAATAATATTGCAATGTTTTTAATGATGTCGTTATTTGTGTTTAATGGTACCTTTAACAATATGTCAGTGTTATTGGTTTTAGCATAACAACGACAAAATATCACGCCAGTCAGTTTTATTGGTGGACGGAACTAAAATATCACAGACTAGTCACAAGTCACTTACAATCTTAATGTGTGCATCAATATTTAGTATAGTATAAATAAATGGGTGTTTTCATAATGGACCGGTTATATGTTCATGGTTAGTCATAATGGCCATTATGACTTAATTGAGGACATATAACCGGTCCATTATGAAAACACCCATTTCTTAATACATTTATTAACCAGCCAATTTCTATTTTAGGTAATCTTCATTCTTTTTTAAGAAGGCCATAGTATTGACCGAAATGGTAGGCTATAATTGTTTTATCATTTTTCAATATTATTATTTAAATATATATCTCTTTTCAGAAGTTGTGACCTAGACCTTTGTCCTACAAACCTCTCACCATCAGGCATATGTGTACCAAGTTTCATTTAGATCCTACATTGTGTTCTTAAGATATCGTGCAGAAACGAAAAAAGTATCAAATTTTTGTTATATTTTTAGAAGTTGTGGCCTTGATCTTTGTCCTACAATCCTCAATATCAATAGGCTTCCTCCTCTCACCAGCAGGCATGTGTGTACCAAGTTTCATTTAGATCAGACATTTCATTCTTAAGATATTGTGCGGAAACGAAAAAGTTGACGCCCGGACATCATTCATCATATTATAAAGCAGAGTACTAATAAAAGAAACGCCAAAAACACAAAACCATATATCTAGAACACATGTTACACAACTATATCATAAAATGGACCACAGAGATTATTCAAATTCAGAAAAGAATATAGCTTAACCAGTTAGCATTTATACTATGCATCACATGATCCATTTGTCTAAAATATGGTACTTAATTTGTATATGCCCATTCCTTACCTTTTTCCATTGAAAATCACAAGAAAAATGGTCCATGTCATTTACCTTGCTTCGTTAATTTTGCCTCTACTTTATCTTTATGTGAAGCCATATATGAGTTAAATATGACAGCAATATTGTCTTACTTCATCTGCCAATGTAATTTTTTTTTGTCTACCTTTTTTCCTCGCTCTTCATCTGTACGATCATCCACTGATTGTGCTATCACAGTCCAACGAACATCAATGTCTGACAAATACCCTCTATATACCGGAGAAGCAGCACTTAAGGCTAACTGAAAGTAGAAAATGAAAGTAAATCAGTCAATACATATTGGTATGGTAACGTTTGTCAGTGATTTGGGGAAGGTCAGTGGTTTTCTCCATGTACTCTTTGTTACCTCATCAATAAAACTGACCGTCACCGAAATATTGTTGTGAATGTTGCTTAACGCCAAATGAGCAATTTTTCAGCTATATCATGGCCCAAAACAAGTTACATTTAAATGAGATGATAATGATGTCCACTTAGTACTAAATCAATATACTTAGTTGGATTTTAAAAGCAGGGGTAGAAATAAAAAAAAATTCAACTCGCCAAGCGGGCTAGAACTTTTCTAAATTAACTTTCCCTTCCAGATTTTAACTAGATTTTCAATTTTTTTTTTAAATTGATGACAAATTTTTTATTTGATGTAGCAATGTGACAAATTTGCAGTAATACTAAATATCAACTGCTTAATAATAAAGAAAATAGATTTGACATTTTACTGAATTTTTAAATAAACTTTTTTTTAATCATTATTGCTAACAACAGTAGTAACGTATCATGTATGTTGTATGTTGATGTCTGTAGTTGGCAGATAATGTACATTCATAAATTTAAGGTGCAATTTCCCTATTGTAACCTTATATGTCCATCTGATTTCTCATGGCAAATTATTGAATGCCTTTTATAAGTAGAACTGTGATAAATGTCTCAGTTTGTTCATATTTTTTTACAAACTTCATTATGTGATTTTTTTAATAAGAGGAATTCTCATTCCCATTTCTGAAAATATTTCTGAACTCTTCCTTCTTTTTCATTGATTCTTCGACTTTCGATTTTGAAATTATTCAAACATTGCGTTTTGGCCGGAGGAACATAATTAGTCAAAAAAATTTCCATTTTGGCTTTGAGCATACCCAATGAAGGTTATTCCAAAAACGTGTCATGAGCACTAAATATGATATCTGCATTTTTATTTTATGTAAAGTATGGAGGCTGCCATTTTAATTATGAAGAAGAGTTTGAAGATACCAAAGGAGCAATCAGAATCTGTAAATCAAAGAAGGATAGACAACACAATGGCCAAAAGAAAAAGGACAAACAATCTTCTACAAAACACTACATAGAAAACTCTTGCTACGAACATGACTCAGCTATAAGTAACCAATCAGATAATCAGTTAAATCTATATCCAATAAAAATATCTGATTTGTAAGCGAGACCGTATGACATCATCCACTGGTGCTATTAATATCACCAGGAAAAGAAGGAACTTTTACGATTGACTGTTCTACTTATAAAAGACATTACATTTTAAACAACCATTCTAGAAAACTACTCCGGAAAATTAACTGGCCCTTCACGAAATCACTGCTTATTTTGAAAGCTGAATAGTGCAAGATACCTCACTGAAACTATGTGTTGTCATATACGCATACGTATAGGAATTTTTTTAATGTGCTTTATTTTCAATCAATAAAATAACAAATTCATCAATACAGATTTGATTCTAGACTTTCCATCAGTTCTACAAGAGAACATTAAAATATGAAAAAAAAATCAGGTTCAACGTCAAATCAAATGATGGCAAAAGCCAACATTTCCTGGCACATACCATTATTGGACACAAGGGTGAAAGCTGGTCATATAATAATCTGGCCTCTGTGATGTTACAGGCCTGAAATGTGACTTGTAAACAGCTACATCCCATACCGAACCCCATACAATCCATGTAAATGTGATCTGGTTTGGCTGTTGCAGCTGCCTCCCCATCATCACCAAGGTCAGTGTAATCTTCTATGAATGGTGATTTAGTTTTTGTATCTTTGTAAACTATCAATAATAAAGACATGCTTGTAATATTTCATTTAGAACAATAGTTAGGGTTGGGGTATTCAATGCCACGTTCAACAAAATGAATAAAATTCAATATACATTGTATATAAATGTATATTGTGTACAAACTAACAAAAGTCTTTCATATTTCTATTTTCAATGAAAGGGTTGTCGTGGTTGTGGTTGTATGGTAGTTGGATTTACAACTACCTGTGCAATCAGTGCCTATCGATACATCATTATATATGTGATAAAGTTTGTCAGTGCCTTGTGACAGGTCGGTGCTTTTCTCCGGGTACTCTGGTTTCCTCCACCAATAAAACTGACAGCCATGATATAACTGAAATATTGTTGAAAGTGGCGTTAAACACCACAAACTCAAACCTAAACCAAATCTATTTCAATGAATCATGAATAGAATAGAAATACAGACTTTCCTCTATTAAGCAGTCACCCATTCAAGAGGTCATCTTTTTCTTGTCCTGTCATAGAAAATTTCATATGAATTGAACCCCTTTTAAGAGGTCGCTTGTCTTATAAAATAACTTTTTCTTTGTCCTAAAGGTGACCTCTAAATACAAGTTTGACTGTATCTTTCAACAGAGTGGAGATGATGAGCGAGTGAGTGATTATTGTTTAAAATCAAGTGAGCAATATTCCAGCTAGCAGTCTTCATGAAGTGTGTCGGTAAGTCAGACAAAACCGATAAAATCTGACCGAGACCAATAAAATGACAAATATCGCCGGTCCGAAAGTCCGACATTGTTTCGGCCTTTAACTGATACCAAAAACTGTAACTCTGTACAGGTGTTGTACTTTGAAGGGGCGATTCCTGTAAAAAAAAGTCAAACGAAATGCTGACACAGAGGACTTTGCATGGATACAAATTAACGGTCACCCAGTTGGTGATTGAAATTTATTCCACTGCCAATGGAGTTTTTAGATTATTGCTACACCTGCCTTTATCTTCTTAGAAGAACATTTAATTGAACAATATTTGCATGAACATTCATTGATACTAGTGACCCAGACTAAAGTGAATAACTGGTCAGTTTGTTTTTCAATTGCAAATGTATATTCTAGTGTATATTTATTTTCCACTGATGTCCTAAAATGTTCTAAAAATATGTGTATTGGATTCTTTTGTACAATTAATTTTTTTTACCATACTGCAGAATGTATTTTCAAATTGATAAACTTATGAAATGAAAATTATCTGCTAACTTTTACTAGTTTACAAATAAAATAAAAATAAAAATACAATATCTGTATACATGTACAGAATACAGTAAAAGGAAAAAGTAAACAAAGATATTTATATATATTCAGTTACATCCACTGGAAACTATGCACTATTTATGTGTTTGCTGACTGACATTACTTTGCTCACAATCACATAAAGACTCCCTGTCTAATTCGACTGTGTACTAAATTGCCATCAAACGTCATTAAGAAATAAACATGTTGATATATAATATCAATTTGTATTATTCGGTCTGGTACATTTTACTTCGGTTCAGTGAAACTAGTTTTTCCGCTGGACCGAATGTCCAATGAATCCTCAGACAACTTCGTGAAGACTGAGCTAGAGCCATCCTGGTGAGAACATGTTACTTTTTGATATGATGATAATGACACCTGCTTTGTACCAGATCAATACAGGAAGTGAATTTGTATCATGTTTATAGTGCTACGCCACAGAAACAATAGTCTGCATAAATTTGCAATCAAACATATTTACAAACAATTTTTGTAAGTCAACTTGATATACAATATTATTTCACAACGACAATTCCAACAAAATTATCTTTTTATTCTTTTCTCTTGAGATAAATATTTACCAATTACACATTTTATCTTTCCAAATATTAAGCCTTATTCATGCAATTTGCCATCTTCACGATCAGGTCAAAAGTTGATGTGGATTATTCATGCAATTTGCCATCTTCACGATCAGGTCAAAAGTTGATGTGGATTATTCATGCAATTTGCCATCTTCACGATCAGGTCAAAAGTTGATGTGGATTATTCATGCAATTTGCCATCCTCACGATCAGGTCAAAAGTTGATGTGGATTATATACTCGAATTAGGTTATTTCCGTGATTTCCAACGTAAAAAAAAAAGGGTGCAGATAACATACGACCTATTACAGTAATTTGGACAATTTATTATTAAATAAAGCCACTTTCTACCTACAATATAAACAATAGTAAGTAATAACTAGAACTGTAATTCCAGATATATTACCTGGTACCTGGATTTCTACTTTACTACCTTTCCTCTGTCTAATATTTCTTGATAAAGTTCTATTGGAAAAATAAAAAACATTTATAGAAATATACAGCAATAAAAAATATATACATACAATATTATTTATTGAAATATACAGCAATCCAAAACTATACATACAAGTACATTACCGGTATTATTTATAGAAATATACAGCAATAAAAAATATATACATACAATATTATTTATAGAAATATACAGCAATCCAAAACAATACATACAAGTACATTACCGGTATTATTTATAGAAATATACAGCAATCCAAAACTATACATACATGTACATTATTATTTATAGAAATATACAGCAATCCAAAACTATACATACATGTATATTTTCCTGTATATTTTACAGTTACACCCCTTTGCCGGTTATGTATGGCTTTACGGTTAAGTCCCTTTGACCATTTCCAACATAAACCAAAGGTACTGTTTTAGTGAACTAAAACGTATGTCTCCTTTTCACTTGGCTCCAGGATTCTGCCATTGACAAAAATAACTTATTTGAACGTAACATGTAAGATCAATACACCTGTCACATATTATAAGGCTAGTACAAACACCAAACACGTAATTGTTCTCCAGAGAACTAGTACAAACACCAAACAAGTAATTGTTCTCCAGAGAACTAGTACCAACACCAAGCAAGTAATTGTTCTCCAGAGAACTAGTACAAACACCAAACAAGTAATTGTTCTCCAGAGAACTAGTACAAACACCAAACAAGTAATTGTTCTTCAGAGAACTAGTACAAACACCAAACAAGTAATTGTTCTCCAAAGAACTAGTACATTGTTCTTCAGAGAACTAGTACAAACATCAAACAAGTAATTGTTCTCCAGAGAACTAGTACAAACACCAAACAAGTAATTGTTTTCCAGAGAACTAGTACAAACACCAAACAAGTAATTGTTCTCCAGAGAACTAGTACAAACACCAAACAAGTAATTTTCTCCAGAGAACTAGTACAAACACCAAACAAGTAATTGTTCTCCAGAGAACTAGTACAAACAACAAACAAGTAATTGTTCTCCAGAGAACTAGTACAAACACCAAACAAGTAATTGTTCTCCAGAGAACTAGTACAAACAACAAACAAGTAATTGTTCTCCAGAGAACTAGTACAAACACCAAACAAGTAATTGTTCTCCAGAGAACTAGTACAAACACCAAACAAGTAATTGTTCTCCAGAGAACTAGTACAAACAACAAACAAGTAATTGTTCTCCAGAGAACTAGTACAAACACCAAACAAGTATTTGTTCTCCAGAGAACTAGTACCAACACCAAACAAGTAATTGTTCTCCAGAGAACTAGTACCAACACCAAGCAAGTAATTGTTCTCCAGAGAACTAGTACAAACACCAAACAAGTAATTGTTCTCCAGAGAACTAGTACAAACACCAAACAAGTAATTGTTCTCCAGAGAACTAGTACAAACACCAAACAAGTAATTGTTCTCCAGAGAACTAGTACAAACACCAAACAAGTAATTGTTCTCCAGAGAACTAGTACACTGTTCTTCAGAGAACTAGTACAAACACCAAACAAGTAATTTTTCTCCAGAGAACTAGTACAAACACCAAACAAGTAATTGTTCTCCAGAGAACTAGTACAAACACCAAACAAGTAATTGTTCTCCATAGAACTAGTACATTGTTCTTCAGAGAACTAGTACAAACACCAAACAAGTAATTCAGAGAACTAGTACAAACACCAAACAAGTAATTCAGAGAATTAGTACAAACACCAAACAAGTAATTGTTCTCCAGAAAACTAGTACAAACACCAAACAAGTAATTGTTCTCCAGAGAACTAGTACATTGTTCTTCAGAGAACTAGTACAAACACCAAACAAGTAATTGTTCTTCAGAGAACTAGTACAAACACCAAACAAGTAATTTTTCTCCAGAGAACTAGTACAAACACCAAGCAAGTAATTGTTCTCCAGAGAACTAGTACATTGTTCTTCAGAGAACTAGTACAAACACCAAACAAGTAATTGTTCTCCAGAGAACTAGTACAAACACCAAACAAGTAATTGTTCTCCAGAGAACTAGTACAAACACCAAACAAGTAATTGTTCTCCAGAGAACTAGTACAAACACCAAACAAGTAATTGTTCTCCAGAGAACTAGTACAAACACCAAACAAGTAATTGTTCTCCAGAGAACTAGTACACTGTTCTTCAGAGAACTAGTACAAACACCAAACAAGTAATTGTTCTCCAGAGAACTAGTACAAACACCAAACAAGTAATTGTTCTCCATAGAACTAGTACATTGTTCTTCAGAGAACTAGTACAAACACCAAACAAGTAATTCAGAGAACTAGTACAAACACCAAACAAGTAATTGTTCTCCAGAAAACTAGTACAAACACCAAACAAGTAATTGTTCTCCAGAGAACTAGTACATTGTTCTTCAGAGAACTAGTACAAACACCAAACAAGTAATTGTTCTTCAGAGAACTAGTACAAACACCAAACAAGTAATTGTTCTCCAGAGAACTAGTACAAACACCAAGCAAGTAATTGTTCTCCAGAGAACTAGTACATTGTTCTTCAGAGAACTAGTACAAACACCAAACAAGTAATTGTTCTCCAGAGAACTAGTACAAACACCAAACAAGTAATTGTTCTCCAGAGAACTAGTACAAACACCAAACAAGTAATTGTTCTTCAGAGAACTAGTACAAACATCAAACAAGTAATTGTTCTCCAGAGAACTAGTACATTGTTCTTCAGAGAACTAGTACAAACACCAAACAAGTAATTGTTCTCCAGAGAACTAGTACAAACACCAAACAAGTAATTGTTCTCCAGAGAACTAGTACAAACACCAAACAAGGAATTGTTCTTCAGAGAACTAGTACAAACACCAAACAAGCAATTGTTCTTCAGAAAACGTATCACTGATGAACAATAAAACATTTGACATTGTGGTGAAGGTTACAGAAGCCAGAGAAGCAGACCCCTTTTGAGATCCCCTTTCAAAAACAAATTTGATAATTTATTTATAACTTTTTCAGATATGGCTGGAAAAAAACTATTTCAGTCATTTTTAGTAGTTATACCCTTTTTAAACCCCAAAACATTATCTCCACCCCACTTTGAGATCCCCTTTCAAAAAAGAGGATAAGGGTTCTCCTTATATTTCATTTTTCAGATTGGCTGAAAACAAAAAGCAGTTCATTCATTTTGAGCATTTTTACCCTTCAGGAACCAAAAAATATTATCTGGACCCCCACCCCTTTGAGACCCCCTTTCAAAAAAGTATAATCTAGACCCCCTTTCAAAAGAAAATTTGGACAGGGATTATGACAAATTTTATTATCAAAATTATGTCACTCATGAGTAAACAACGTTGTCACTGTGAACATTTGTGAGTTACCTAGCTGCATTATTTGGTAAATCGAGACACATTGCTGATAATGAAACTCGTCAATTAGGTATAATTTATATGCACTTGCTGTAAAACAGGGCAGAGGAAAAGCTCGTCTTTTGTCAGAAAATATATAATTTATTTTTACAAGTTTTATAAACGGCTAGAAAAGCAAGTTTCACAGAGAGTGCAAATAAAGTATATATTTTCTGACAATGTATGTATATTGTGTTTATACTGCAATGTCAAAAAAAACAAAACAACTTGTCAAAAAAGTAGAAACAAGCATCATTCTTAGTTTTTTCATGGTGTCCTCTGTGAAGTCCATGATTATACTGTTACCACGTCTTACCATTGATCAACATGAATCAGGTACCAGAAAAACTATATCTTGGTTAGTGACTATATATTTTTTATAACACAAATTTGTCCAGTCAATGCAAATTGACTGTCCAAATACATAGAACCAGTGCAGGATAAATAAAATTATAATAGTCCTGTCAGATCTGAAACAATAATCAACTACATTGTATAGACAAATACAATAAATTACTAGTATTTGAATGTGTTACTTAAAATGTGCTTTTGTTACAAAATAAAAGATTAGATTGATTGATTGATTGATTGTTGTTATACATCATTTGGACAGTATATCTGTACAATCATTATAAAATCAAGGTGATATCAGTTTATTTGTTCCTTGTTTAAATGGTTATAATATCTGAAGAAAGTGGACATGGATTTTCAGCATCACATGTTTGACCGATTTTTTAGCTGATACTGGGTACATGTGAAAATGTTATCGTCTACGCCTGCATTTACTCACATTTCAGAATGTAATGAGGTCAAATATATTAAATATATCTAAGGAAATACTTATACAAATGTAGCAGAATAAATTGTCAAACTAAACTATATGAGAAAAGAAACAACAAACTTTTACAAGCTAACTGACAATAATTATTACTTACTTAAATCTAGGATGACCTTGAAAAATGACCTCATCTGGAAAAAATATTGACTTGGATGCTCCAGTATCGGGGGTAGTCTTGGTTTCAGGATCAGAAAAGCTTCCAACTCCTAATCTGTAATACAACAATATCTATCTGTTATTAGCTAGAACATCAATTCTAAACTTGCAGACACATGACAAAATTTATAGAATTTCCTAAAATATCAAAAGCAAACGTGCTACTGAATGGAATTTTAACTAGAAACTCACTTGAGCCTGTATCGTTCAACTGATAAAGAAGATTAACTCATGTTAGACTGTATCGTTCAACTGATAAAGAAGATTGACTCATGCGAGTCTGTATCGTTCAACTGATAAAGAAGATTGATTCATGTGAGCCTGTATCGTTCAACTGATGAAGAAGATTGACTCATGTGAGCCTGTATCTTTCAACTGATAAAGAAGATTGACTCATGTGAGCCTGTATCTTTCAACTGATAAAGAAGATTGATTCATGTGAGCCTGTATCGTTCAACTGATGGAAGAAGATTGACTCATGTGAGCCTGTATCTTTCAACTGATAAAGAAGATTGACTCGTGTGAGCCTGTATCTTTCAACTGATAAAGAAGATTGATTCATGTGAGCCTGCCTGTATCTTTCAACTGATAAAGACGATTGACTCATGTGAGCCTGTATCGTTCAACTGATAAAGAAGATTGACTCTAGAGTTTAATTACATATATTTGTTGGAATACTGCATTGGGTGCAGGACTAGAAATTAACACTAGCATGCAGGCAAATTGCTAATTGAAATTTTGATTTGCCCTAATTTTGCTTGTGCATAAAATAATTACTAGCGGAATTTTGCTAGGTGTAAAAACATGCATTTAGAATCGAATATGAAACAAATTCAAACATGTACTTTTGTTTGATCAGGTTCATAATGTCTTGTAATTGATGTTAGAGACAAGCACAAGTATCTATTTTGACCCTATGTAAAAGCCCAGAAATATTTGAAAAACCATCCTTGTTCCTGATTTCTAAAATAAATTTGGTCATAGATTTTCCAGTTAAAGTATCCAGTCGTCAGAAAAATGTCAGAACGAAATGTTCATGATGAGCACGATATTAAAAAAAATGAAGAAGTACATTGAGTTTCAGGTAGATTTATATTTCTACTGTGACTAAGAGGAAATATGTAATCGCTTGTTGTGAGCAATATCTGCTTTGTTTTTTGACTGATACGATTTCATTTAAATGTCGCTCTGTTTGCCATTTGTACTGGGAGTTTCTGTACTACCAGTCAGAGCTTGAGGATCTGGAAATCCTAATATAACAAAAGAACAGTTTCCAAAGGTTTACTATTTCATTCCTAGTTTTCATTTTCCTACAGAACTGCTATTAAGTATATGTCTATATATACTCAAAAGAAGAACTCTCGCCTTGAAATTTAAAAAAATTGTGACTTACTAAATCCCAACACTGATAACTTGAAATATTTGATTGAATTGAATGTTTCCCTCTGTCTAAAATTTAAATAACTATAGTTCATACTGCTTTAATATAAAAGAAGACAACCATACCTGGAAAAAATTGTACATTCTGTCAAGCAAATTTAAAAAACATTTCAACATGTTTAAATAGACCAGCAAACAACTTTCACAATGCAATATACAGACTTTGTGACTTAGTTCAATCTTTACTGTTTTAATTATTTTATTAAAACACTTATAATAATAGGATGCATAAATTTTGTGTTAAATTTGTTGCTAGTCGGATCAGTATGTTTGCTAGTAGATTTTTTTGTAACTACATGTAGCAAAGTTTTGTTTGTGGTGAAAAAAGTTAATTTCTAGCCCTGAGGTGGAGATATTTTTGTTTGAATACTCCATAAGGGTGATATATTTTGTTGGAATACTCCATTAGGCAGATATTTTTGTTGGAATACTCAATTAGGTGGAGATGTATTTGTTGGAATACTCCATTAAGGTGATATATTTTGTTGGAATACTCCATTAGGGTGATATATTTTGTTGGAATACTCCATTAGGTGGAGATATTTTGTTAGGTACTCCATAAGGTGGAGATGTTTTCATGTGGAATATACTACATAATGTGTATATGTTATATTCAGTGGAATGTAAATCTTAAAAGTAATTTAGCTAATTTTGGTGAACAATAGCAGAGAGCATTATTAGTAATTGAAGTGTTTAGTTTAATAAAAGTGTAGAAGTTTACTGTTTAACGCCTGTTACATATATCATTTAGATTTATTGCATTCGTAGCCCACAGTTCTGGACATTTTTGTAAAAACCTGATGTATGAAGTCACCTACCAAACCTGGAATAAAACAGGACTTTAAGCATCATGCCAATTGATTTTAATTTTTGCAAAATATCATTAATTGTATCAGAGCCTGCCTTTTTAAATTTCTTCTAATTTTCAAAAACGCTAAGTTTTTGTTTTAAGGAATGAGGTTTTAAAATGATACATTTTATGTTTATATTATTATTCTTGGATTAAAGTTCATGAGTTCAAATTTAACATAAGACAGCTGCAGCAGACATTTAATGGACTATGCAAGATTTACAATATTAATTACCGCTATCTTATTTTTAATAATAATAATAATAACTAGTATTACTGTGAGCACAGCTCACTACGATATACCTCCCGCTCCCCACATCTGTCCAACCTATTTCCATAACCAAAACATTACTGATTGTTCCGACCAAAAATGAAAGGGACCCTCCTCTCTTCTCCGGTAAGCTGCTGATAAAATTTCAAAACATTCTGGGAAACACTACTCAAGTTATCATACGACATAGGGTAAAAATCCTATTTTCCATCATATCACGTCCAATAACTCTGGAACGGCAAAAGTGAAAATCGTCAAAAATGAAAGGGATCCTCCTCTCTTCACCAGTAAACAGCTGATAAAATTTTAAAAGATTCTAAGAAACACAACTCAAGTTATCGTACGACATAGGATTTGTCTACAGACGGACGAACAGACGGACGGACAGATGGACGGACATGGTGAAACCAGTATACCCCCCTACAACTTCTATGCCGGTTGGTATAATAATCTTTATTGCATATAAAACCCTTTTGGGTATAGCAATACATGTAGTTACAAACATAAATTGACATTAAACATTAATGAAACTTAACTTTGCAACAATGGTGGCAGCGGTATAAACCTAACTTTGTAACAATGACAATGATCCTGTTAAGATACAAATTATCAAAGTAATTCATTTTCTACAGCCTCTTTTTCATCACTATCTGGAATCTAATTATTATTACCTTGGAAAAACAGTTAGACTCAAAGGTACTTCATTTGCTCCCAAAGCTTGCTGAATTTCCTTTCTCCTGCAAAACAATACATAGTCCTGAGATGATATCAATTATGGCAAATATCTATTTGTTCATGGCTGCTTGTACATGTATATAGTAAATTTAGAGAACAAGAGCAAAAGCTGTACCAAATGCTGGTTAAACTGGTTCAAACAACAAAATGAAAAGTTATTTTGGTTATCACTGTCACACCATATGGCTCCATAGGTTATCACTATCACACCATATGGCTCCATATGACATATATATACTATTGTTGACTTGTTTTACAAGAATGGATTTCTCAGAGCAATATCACATTATTATAATGTCACATTAGAAAGCAGCGACATCATGTTAATATCACGCTAGTTGCTTGATAATAGATATCATCATGTGTAAAGATCATATAGAAAACAGCGACATCATGTTAATATCATGCTAGTTACTTGATAATAGATATCATCGTGTGTAAAGATCACATTATTATAATGTCACATTAGAAAGCAGTGACATCATGTTAATATCATGCTAGTTGCTTGATAATAGATATCATCATGTGTAAAGATCATATAGAAAACAGCGACATCATGTTAATATCATGTTAGTTGCTTGATAATAGATATCATCGTGTGTAAAGATCACATTATTATAATGTCACATTAGAAAACAGTGATATCATGTTAATATCATGCTGTTGCTTGATAATAGATATCATCGTGTGTAAAGATCATATAGAAAACAGCGACATCATGTTAATATCATGCTAGTTACTTGATAATAGATATCATCATGTGTAAAGATCATATAGAAAACAGTGACATCATGTTAATATCATGCTAGTTACTTGATAATAGATATCATCGTGTGTAAAGATCATATAGAAAACAGTGACATCATGTTAATATCATGCTAGTTACTTGATAATAGATATCATCATGTGTAAAGATCATATAGAAAACAGCGACATCATGTTAATATCATGCTAGTTACTTGATAATAGATATCATTATGTGTAAAGATCATATAGAAAACAGCGACATCATGTTAATATCATGCTAGTTACTTGATAATAGATATCATCATGTGTAAAGATCATATAGAAAACAGTGACATCATGTTAATATCATGCTAGTTACTTGATAATAGATATCATCATGTGTAAAGATCATATAGAAAACAGAGACATCATGTTAATATCATGCTAGTTGCTTGATAATAGATATCATCATGTGTAAAGATCACATTATTATAATGTCACATTAGAAAGCAGCGACATCATGTTAATATCATGCTAGTTACTTGATAATAGATATCATCATGTGTAAAGATCATATAGAAAACAGCGACATCATGTTAATATCATGTTAGTTGCTTGATAATAGATATCATCGTGTGTAAAGATCACATTATTATAATGTCACATTAGAAAACAGTGATATCATGTTAATATCATGCTAGTTGCTTGATAATAGATATCATCGTGTGTAAAGATCATATAGAAAACAGCGACATCATGTTAATATCATGCTAGTTACTTGATAATAGATATCATCATGTGTAAAGATCATATAGAAAACAGTGACATCATGTTAATATCATGCTAGTTACTTGATAATAGATATCATCGTGTGTAAAGATCATATAGAAAACAGTGACATCATGTTAATATCATGCTAGTTACTTGATAATAGATATCATCATGTGTAAAGATCATATAGAAAACAGCGACATCATGTTAATATCATGCTAGTTACTTGATAATAGATATCATTATGTGTAAAGATCATATAGAAAACAGCGACATCATGTTAATATCATGCTAGTTACTTGATAATAGATATCATCATGTGTAAAGATCATATAGAAAACAGTGACATCATGTTAATATCATGCTAGTTGCTTGATAATAGATATCATCATGTGTAAAGATCATATAGAAAACAGAGACATCATGTTAATATCATGCTAGTTGCTTGATAATAGATATCATCGTGTGTAAAGATCACATTATTATAATGTCACATTAGAAAACAGTGACATCATGTTAATATCATGCTAGTTACTTGATAATAGATATCATTGTGTGTAAAGATCACATTATCATAATGTCACATTAGAAAGCAGTGACATCATGTTAATATCATGCTAGTTACTTGATAATAGATATCATCATGTGTAAAGATCATATAGAAAACAGAGACATCATGTTAATATCATGCTAGTTGCTTGATAATAGATATCATCGTGTGTAAAGATCACATTATTATAATGTCACATTAGAAAACAGTGACATCATGTTAATATCATGCTAGTTGCTTGATAATAGATATCATCATGTGTAAAGATCACATTATTATAATGTCACATTAGAAAACAGTGACATCATGTTAATATCATGCTAGTTACTTGATAATATATATCATCATGTGTAAAGATCATATAGAAAACAGTGACATCATGTTAATATCATGCTAATTACTTGATAATACAGAGCTCCAGATAATTTTCCAAGTCAAAAGGGTAATTACCCCTTACTTTTGAAAATGATGGGTATTTGCATATTTCATTTGCACTGTTGTACTCTCTACTTCAGAAAAGATTGCTTACATGTACACTTTTAAAATTATGCTTGAAACAAGTGTTATTCAATAAACGCATGATGCAAGTGAAATGTATATCTCTGTTGAATTTGACACGATTGTGTCATGTTTATTAATAAAATGTTGTAAATATTTTGTTTTTTGCTTGTCGACTTCGGCAATTTTCACAGCCGTGTTGACAATGTCATCAATGATTCCTTTAACTATACTGTCACTAGACACTGATGAAACTGTCAGGAACTTTCCATAGCGCTCTTGCTCTTAGTAGCACGCTTATTCATGTTCTTGCTCATTTTCAACGAACAACGTGTTCCCAAATTTACTTTCGTTTTAGTTCTTATTTATTATGTAAACTGCATTTATTTGTAATATTGACCGCGATTGGATGATTTATCGTAAACATCCAATCAGATCTCTTTTGACATCGATGCTTAGAAAGGCAAGCATTCGGTACCCCTCGGATGTATACGCTCTCTCCTTCGAAAAGAATAAAGGGAAATAATTACTGGGATTTTCTCAAAGACAAAAGTGTATTGTTATGTACACGACTGTACAAGTACGCTCTGAATTTTGAAAGTTTGCTTACACAGCAATATGTATGCGTAATGTGTACACTCTGATCTGATAATACATGCGTTTTTACTCGTTTTCATAGCGTAAAAAATGCAAATACACAGCTTATCTGGAGCTCTGTAATAGATATCATTGTGTGTAAAGATCATATAGAAAAGAGCGACATCATGTTAATATCATGCTAGTTGCTTGATAATAGATATCATCGTGTGTAAAGATCACATTATTATAATGTCACATTAGAAAGCAGCGACATCATGTTAATATCATGCTAGTTACTTGATAATAGATATCATCATGTGTAAAGATCATATAGAAAACAGCGACATCATGTTAATATCATGTTAGTTGCTTGATAATAGATATCATCGTGTGTAAAGATCACATTATTATAATGTCATATTAGAAAACAGTGACATCATGTTAATATCATGCTAGTTGCTTGATAATAAATATCATCATGTGTAAAGATCATATAGAAAACAGCAACATCATGTTAATATCATGCTAGTTACTTGATAATAGATATCATCATGTGTAAAGATCATATAGAAAACAGCGACATCATGTTAATATCATGTTAGTTGCTTGATAATAGATATCATCGTGTGTAAAGATCACATTATTATAATGTCATATTAGAAAACAGTGACATCATGTTAATATCATGCTAGTTGCTTGATAATAAATATCATCATGTGTAAAGATCATATAGAAAACAGCGACATCATGTTAATATCATGTTAGTTGCTTGATAATAGATATCATCATGTGTAAAGATCACATTATTATAATGTCACATTAGAAAGCAGCGACATCATGTTAATATCATGCTAGTTGCTTGATAATAGATATCATTGTGTGTAAAGATCATATAGAAAAGAGCGACATCATGTTAATATCATGCTAGTTGCTTGATAATAGATATCATCGTGTGTAAAGATCACATTATTATAATGTCACATTAGAAAGCAGCGACATCATGTTAATATCATGCTAGTTACTTGATAATAGATATCATCATGTGTAAAGATCATATAGAAAACAGCGACATCATGTTAATATCATGTTAGTTGCTTGATAATAGATATCATCGTGTGTAAAGATCACATTATTATAATGTCATATTAGAAAACAGTGACATCATGTTAATATCATGCTAGTTGCTTGATAATAGATATCATTGTGTGCAAAGATCACATTATTATAATATCACATTAGAAAATCGAAAAAGCATCAGAGATGCAACAGACGAGTTGCAAGTCATAATCATTTGGTCTTGTTTTATAAATAAGTAAGAAAATAAAGAATAAATATATGGTTTAAGGGTGGGGATCTCAACCATTAAAAAGTTCACTTTAGGTAGGGGGTGGGGTATGACCCCTGGGGCCTGAGCTATAAGGCATTTAATTTGCCTAGTCACCCTGATCATAAATATATATGGCTTAGGGGTGGGGATCTCAACCATTAAAAAGTTCACTTCAAGTAGGGGGTGGGGTATGACCCTGGGGCCTGAGCTATAATGCATTTAATTTGCCTAGTCACCCTGATCATAAATATATATGGTTTAGGGTGGGGATCTCAGTCACATTTTCTAAAACAGATCTCCCAGCGGAGCGGGGCTGAGCCCCGGGGATAAAAATGTTGCATGCACAACTTCACATTGGCATCTCCACCCTACCAAATATTAAGTTTCTATCTTTTGTAGTTTCAGAGAAATGTGTAATTCTCAAAATATGTACTTTTTCTATAAAAAAACATGATTTTACAAGAAAAAAACAATAGATTAATTTGAATTTCGAACTAACTCTAAATAATAATGTAATAATGGTTCCTACCAAAAGTTATGTTGATCAGCCAAAAACTAAGAGCACTATCGCGTTAACGAAGATAATTCTCAAAATATGTACTTTTTCTATAAAAAACCATGATTTTACAAGAAAAAAACAATAAATTAATCTGAATTTCGAACTCGCTCTAAATAATAGTGTAATATTGCTTCCTACCAAAAATTATGTTGATCGTGTGTAAAGATCACATTATTATAATGTCACATTAGAAAACAGCGACATCATGTTAATATCATGCTAGTTGCTTGATAATAGATATCATCATGTGTAAAGATCATATAGAAAACAGCGACATCATGTTAATATCATGCTAGTTACTTGATAATAGATATCATCATGTGTAAAGATCTAGGTGAAAATGTGCAAATCATTGATCAAACTTAATCTAATAAGTTGTCCAAGTGAATTTGAACATTGTATTTTCTAAAGCTTTTCCTATAACAGAAGCTGGCAAGATTTTCACCTTATTTAAGGAGACTTCTGTCAAGATATACCTACTGTACTCACTGTAGTAAAATGTATGGTAACTGACTCGATAGGTTTTACATACAAAGATCCTATTAAGAAATTAACGATCAACAACACTGAAAAAAGGTATTCATAAAATACACACATACCTCAAACTCATATTTGATTCCACAACATTGAAATGGGCCATGAGTCCACCGTAAGGCTTGCCTGGGGTTCCCTCTACCATGTAAGCAGCATATTCTGGTCTCCATGTCGAAGGGTGATCCCTGAAATCCAAATACAAAGTGCATTACATTAAAGCTTGCAACCTTTAATATTAATGTCATACACTGCAACAAAATTATAGTTAAATATTTAATATCAAGAAAATTTTGTACAGGTTATAACTTGTACAAAATTTTCTCAAAAAAAGATAATAACTTGTACAAAGGCCTTAATTCTACTTTATTCTTTTCCTTTAGATATTAGGGATATTTTTCTGTATTATTATTTGTTTTTGTTTACTGATGTTTCATGAAATATACAATTCAATCTTCATGTGTACTTCACTGTCTTCAAGATTTCTTTATCCCTCATACATCTATTAAGATTTCCAGATATAATATTAAGTGTACAAATAATTTTTCTTTACTGGCCTATTTCAATTAACAACAAATCTTTCATGTGAAACAAATAATTATATAACTAAGCCTAAAGGTATAAACCGCAGTGAGTAGTGTTTAGTTAATATATAATGTTAAACACTACGGTTTAGTTTGTTAGGTATATTTGGACTGTAAATATGTCAAATGTAGAAGAGAAATTTCATGAAGCAATAATTAATTTGTTGGATAACAACAGATCCTCCAATAATTCTATATTTACACGGGAAAGATACGCAGAAACTATAAGTAATGTGATGGTAAGCTAAATTAAACACCACAAAAGACACCTCTCCAAAGGTATTTGTTGAGAAAATATGATATTCCATTATTATGTCTGTAAATAAATGGTAGAAGGGTTTGCTTTTTTGTTTTCTACAAAACTTGAATTATACTGTCACACAGATGATTCTTTCATAAAAAGACCACATTTGCAATGCTGGTTCTTAAACAGATTTCAAAAAAAATCATTGAAGTCTATGTTACACTTTGGATTCCACTGTTTTGCATATTTCACGAAACAATACTCCAGGCACATTAGTAAACAAAAACACAAATAATAATAATACAGAAAAAATATCCCTAGTATCTAAAAGAAAAGAATAAAGTAGAATTAAGGCCTTTGTACAAGTTATTATCTTTTTTTGAGAAAATTTTGTACAAGTTATAACCTGTACAAATAATAACATGTACACAACATATAGATATATGTAAATTTTTGGTCCATTTTTAAACAAAAACCCATTGGGTCTCTATCACACCCTACAACCGGCTATCTGGACAACAGATGCTATCGGGAACTAAGATCATAGCCATGTCACATGGAATGACAGGTAGGAATTTCTTTGACGTTTTTCTTCCATTTTATCTACTTTTTGGATTTTATATTTATGTCTGATTTGTTGCACTACAAATAAGAAATGTGCATACCAAATATGACAGTATAGGTTTTAATATTTAGTAAGTTTTCAATCAAAGAAGATAGAATTTGACATTTTCAACAGAGAATTCTTCAGAACATTAACGTTTTCTCTAAAATTTCAAAAGAAAGCATAAGTTTATATCATATACATGAAAAATATAATGTTTCTTCTACCTTCCTGTACAACGGGAACTCGAAGTGTTATGTAGTAAGAATATTATATGCAATTTCATTCCAATGGTCAAAATGTTTTGGTTATCGGGGACAGCAGATCGGGTTATTATGTACATCAGATCAGTGGAGTTAAATGGCAATCGGGAACATGAAAAACATTAAAAGAAATTCCATTGTTAATTAACTTTGTTTCTCTCATTATTATGCATTATTCATACCGCTCCTCCCTGGCTGCTACTGACACTTAGAGAAAAATCATTTGTTTCCTGATTTGACACTAAAAAGTCTCGTGAAATTTTTCATGTTTCCGATTGCCATTTAACTCCACTGATCTGATGAAATATTACAAAACTTCTAAATATCCCCTATTCAATCAAATCTTTTTAAAAGAAGTAATTTTCAAGTTATTTCTCAGTTTATCCACATCAAAGACATTTCCAAAGTCAATGACAATGGAAATCAATACAAGCAAAAGCTTATACTATGTCTATGGTATTGGACAAAAAACCTGTTTTAATGGGTTTCACAGCAACCATTACAGTGCATTAGCCATGAATTTCAATATTTTAATTATTCTAAACACTAATGGCTCAACTTATTACAGGATAAACCAGAAATAAGAATTCATGTCACTGTTGTTCCCGATTGCCAACATCTGCTGTCAGTGATAGTCAGTTTCAAAATAATCTGCTGTCCCCGATAGCCAAACCATGTTGACCATTGGAATGAAATTGCGTATAATATTCTTATTACATAACACTTCGAGTTCCCGTTGTACAGGAAGGTAGAAGAAACACTATATTTTTCATGTATATGATATAAACTTGTGCTTTCTTTTGAAATTTTAGAGAAAACGTTAATGTTCTGAAGAATTCTCTGTTGAAAATGTCAAATTCTCTCTTCTTTGATTGAAAACTTACTAAATATTAAAATCTATACTGTCATTTTTGGTATGCAAATTTCTCATTTGTAGTGCAACAAATCGGACATAAATTAAAAATCCAAAAAGTAGATAAAATGGAAGAAAAACGTCAAAGAAAATCCTACCTGTCATTCTGTGTGACTTAGATATGATCTGAGTTTCCGATAGCATCTGTTGTCCAGATAGCCGGTTGTAGGGTGTTTCTATGCTAATTATATTTTCTGAAGTGTAAAAATCTGAATGGAGTGAGTACAAATAGTGTAAGAGCCAAACTATCAAAACAAAATAACAGACATGTGAAATAGGACATTTAAATAAAGGATATCAATCATGATATAATTTAAAGGAAAAGGCCATGGTCCTAACAAGTTAGGGTGAAAATTTAAATGACAGTAAATAAAAGACATTTGTACAAATGAATGTTAAAAATAGTATACTGTAAAGTAGAATTTGGTGATTGAAGTTTCCTGTAGCACCAAATAATGGGGATCGCCATTTTTCAAAACTCTTCAATGTGGAGGAGACAAAAGGCATAATCCATTCTCGGATTTATCCTTCCCGTGACGTCGTATAATCGGTATGGTATAATATATCAGGTGCAATTTTATCATTAAAAATTATGTAAATCGTAAAATAACCTCGTATATTTATCTTATGGTATTTACGATATCATTATGGATTCATGTCAAGGGAAATTGTGAGAAGAATTTTTTTTTAGTAATTACCGGTCAGGACTATCCTTGTCAACACATCGACCAGTGACCATGAAAAACACGGGAAAGTATGATAGCATTGGTGACAAAAAAGAAAAAAAGCATGTGTACGCATAAAATAAGTTAAAACTATCAGTTATTTAACCTACAGACATTCACGTAAAACATGAAATTATACGTAGATACCCCCCTCCCCCCCCCCCCCCCCCCCCCAACTACAAATAAACTCATTTGTTTTATGAAACTGTAACATGAGATGGGAGTATTAATATAAGAAAAAATTATGACGATATACAATTGTAAGCATTGTATTACAGTTGATCTGATATTAAAACATAACCAAAAGGGCACGATGTTGGGAAGAGTAAAAATTTATTTATTTATTCAACTAACATGATCTGACTGTGTGACGTCACATGAAGAGGTGTCATGGCCACTTACACTACGACAGGAAATTCCAAATATTCATATTTTTAATTGGGTATATTAATGTTAATAAAGGTGTTTTTTATTTAATAATTAGTTATTTACAAATAAAAAGTTACAATGTATTAAATTATAACAATTGTTCAACTGACTGGTCTTTTCCTTTAATGGTCAGTTAATGAGTATCCTTTTAATATTTAAATGTCCTATGTCACATGGTACAGTGAATTATAATTTGAAAGCATATGGTTATGTAATATTTATACCATGAGTTAAATAATCGAATGCGAAGCATGAAAACGCTTAATGGTTTAACCTGGAGGGTGTGGCATAGATGATTTGTAACATGAATTAACATTATTTTTAATTTCCCAATAAATTAGATTTTGTACCATATTTTTTTTTATTCACACCAATATAATTTGATTTGATTTGATTTATTGTACATAACGCCACTTTCAGCTATATCATGGCGACCAGTTTTAGTGGTGAAGGAAGACGGAGTACCTGGAGAAAACCACCGACCATGGGCAAGCAACTGGTAAACTTTATTACTTGCGGCTGCGAGTCGAGTGCACCCTTTTTTGTAATTTACAAAGCTGGGCACGAACCCATGCCGTATTGGTGATAGGCTTGCATGAGTTGTTAGGTAATCCATCTACCTAACTCATTGAGCCACCCGGGCCCCACATCAATATCAACAATACAACCTGTATAAAGTTATAAAAAAAAAAAAGAGATCGAAAGACCAGACAAAATCGTGCGTCTGTGATTTTACATTCTACAATGAACCGGATATATTCGTTTATTAAAAAAAAAATTTCTAATGTAATAAGTAAGTTATTTAATTCAATTTTAGAATAATAGAATTTATTTCATTATCAATATTAGGTGAAGTACATTTTGTATTATGATAGTATTTTTGTCTGAGAATGAGATTTTCTTTCAGTTCAGCTTTAAATATTCTAATAATCTCGCTATTTGACATAATATATTTTGGTATTTTATTTTATTTCTTTGTTTCAAAATGGTCCAAATAGTACGTATTCATCCAAGCAAATAAATACAGCTTTAAACGCAAGCCTATAATTAAGCTGTGAACTGTTCTCACAAATTTCCAGCCTTATAAATATTCAGTGCTTTTTACTTGAACTCATTCATCAACAACCGTTGCAAACGCTCAACTACATGTACTTGAATTTGTTAAGAACAAGTTTGAATTGTTACATATGAATTAAAATTTGAAATTGAATAAATATATAAATTATCAATCAGTTTTATCTATTTATTATATATCATGGAAGACAAGTTAGATAATATCAGACATATTGAACCAGTTTAAATGGGGAAAACACTTCAAACCATTAAAATATATGATTACAGGTACACAAAAAACATCTATATAAATTAACATATTCAGAAGAGACATATGCACAAAAATTTCAACCAACATAAATGAGAATTTACTTAGAACTATATTGCAAGATATAGTCACTTTTAATTTAACATATTCAAAAAAGACTATATTATGTCTTTATGGTATGTGAACCTATTGTCGTTTTTGTTTATTTAACTATTTAATTAGTTATTTTAGTATCCAAATTAAATGTATGCGAACCAGGATTAAACCTTTGGAACATATATACCGGTAAGTAAATTTTCCAAAAATTACCCCCTTTTCTGTACACTTATTATAACCTAAATAAAATCATACTCTTTTCACCAAATGTTACATTATCTTCCTCTTTTTTAAATAACTTTTCAATTTTAAGCTAAAAAAACAAAATTTTGAGTTGGTTGTTCATTTAGTAGAGTGTTTAAAACAGTGAATGTTCTCTTTACTGAAGTAAATTTAGATAGATGAGATCATCTATCAAATCAATTTGTTTTCAAGGTTAAATTAATAAAATTTTGCCAAGAAATAATTATCTTCCTTTAAAGGCATTCCCACTGGAAAAATGAAGGTGGAGCTTAGGCCATGCAATATCACATCTAGGTCATTGATTATAGCATGGCTCTCTGGGAGTAATACAGCTACAGCCCAGATTTAAGTATGCAATATCAAGTATCTGCATGTATTATTTCATAGTTCTTAGCTGTTATAACTGGTAATTGCTTCATTAGAATATAGAGATAATACAGAGATCATTCATGGATAAAATTTTGATAAGTCCCAACAAAAATAGGTCACGAGTTCCACTTGTGCATTATTTGTTATTGTCCACGACTCACCTAGTTATATATATAGATGAGTTGCAAGTATCTCTAGATAATTTCTATTTCATTTGGTTTCTTGAACATCAGTTCTAGATTTTACTGTAACAAATATACCATCTTCACAATAGTACTGTTAATCATCAGCAGAGCTTAATTTGCAATGGTAAAATCACTGATTGAATGTACAAAATATGAAAACACATTACAGTTTATTCACTAAATTGTAAACGTAAACTTAGTAAACATCATTTCTTATTTCTAAGGACTATTTCTTGTTTCTAAGGACTGTACATCACATGCACAAGCGTATATTTTGAAGGAACAGTTCAGAACCACATATTTGTCTCGTAAAAGTGTTCCCTGCTTTAAGGGACCGACCATTTAACTTGAAGGGGGGGTTATGACAACACAAGAGTTAGAATATTTATTTTTTTTGTTGCGCTATGCAATTTTTTTTCCAGAATTTAACATTAGATTATATGACAAAAACTCTGAATCAGATTATTTTTTTTTTTCCTCCACCAAAATCAGAATATTTTTTCAGCAACATTGGGAATCAGAATATTTTTTTTAGAAAAAAAACCATACCCCCCCTTCAAGTTAAATGGTCATTCCCTAATACATTTGCTTTAAAATATAAGATCATGCAATATAAAATTAGATACTACTCCTTATATACATACTGAGGGCAAAGTTTTTCACACTGTTGTAGATTATCCAACACCTGTTGTGCATTCAGGCTTAGCTTAGCTGTTTTCTTGTCATCATCAAATTTAACAAGCATGTATTCTACCTAAAATATACAACACAATAAATTAAACACACACATATCAAGATAAGTTTTACCAAGGAAATATTCATATATGTAAGCAGGGATGTCATTAGAAGCCGGCAACCGGCGAAAATCTCCGGTAACTCTAGCTGTCACCGCCGGTTATTTTTTCTCTTTAAAAAAATAATGAGAGAAAATCTATCTAGTATCAGCAATACAACGTACAGTGCACGTATCTACTGATCAGGATGTTTACGTTTGCAGATCTTTGCAAATAAACATCGCTACATATCCTCTAACCCGAATAATATCAGTCGTTATTTTCCGCTCATCGGAGATGAAATCCTATTTTCAGGACAAGAACAAGTTCAATAATATATAAAAATTATATTGAAATGAGGGGAGGGATGGGTCAACCGGGTCAATGACTTTTGACTGCCACGAGTTGAAAATCTACAAAAGAGGTCTTTTAAGCATGCAGGAAGTGTGGCACATACTCTCCATATATACACGTTAACTATTATGGTCCATGTCTGTATTATAACCTGACAATAGCAACCCCCCATCCAAAGAACTCTCCCCTATCCGCCACCTGGAGACACATTGAGTATAAACATACAGTCTAACTTCGCAAGGTCGAACTCGGATCGCTCGAACACAATGGATGGCTCGAACTGATTTGAAAATCCTGTCAATTTTATTTATATTTCTAAGTTAAAAAAGAAACCTTTGGCTCGAACACTGATACCTTGAATGTTGCACTGAATAAAAGGTCCCACCAATAATAAAATCACGAGTAAACTCGAACATCACAATTTAAATGACAGGTGTATGTTACATTGAATGTGCTACAGTAAGGTGTGATAAATGTCAGATTACCGACAGATAATTGTTTACTTAACGATGACAGGTAGAGGGATAAACTTGTCATAATTTGTGTTAATTAGTCATTAAATTCAGCTGTGGCTTGATTATAAACCGTTAATTACAATTAATAGAGAAGATTATTGAAGCTCTGACTGGTATCGCTGATTGTACCAACCCGTAGCAGGAGATTCCGAATAGAGTGCGGAATTCCGAATGAAATAATATAAAAATATTCGGAAACAGCTTGGAAATTTGGACTTTGCCATTTTTGATGGCGGAAAAGTTTGGAAAATAGACTTTGCAATACTTTATGGTTAGAATAAATTCGGAAAATAGGACTTTGTCATTTTTAATGTTGGATAAAGCTTGGAAAGTTGGACTTTGATTTTTTTAATGTTGAAAAAAATTCAGAGTTTGACTCAGTCATTTTTTAGGCCAGAAAAAACACTTTTTTGTGGAAAAATTGATTTAGTCATTACTTAAGGTTTTATTTTTAAATGTGATTAATATTCAATTGAATGAAGAATATCAACTAATAACTAATTGATTAATACTGCCAAGTCTTCAGTTAGAATAAAAATTTAATAAATAGTGATGTTTCTAATCTTCCCTGAAACAGGTGTTAAAACTGTTCAACCCGTATTTTTGTTTGGTTTGTGTTTCTCAATCTTAAGTTTTCTGTGTAATATTTGGTAGATCATTGTTTATCCTTTTTCCTTTGGCAATTGTACTGTCATTTGTTTTTTAACATGCCATTGAACTGTCTGCCCTTCTTCAATTTACGGCTTCTTTGGTATATTCAAATTTTCCTTTCAAAAAAAATTAGACAAAGACAAGCATAAAACAGAGAAAATTGAAAACAAGTAACATGAACTTCACTAAAATAGTGAAAACTTGTGTTCTCCAGAAAATTGAGCATTCACTGTGCTACACACAGTTATTGGTTTGATGGATGCAGATTACATTTTTTCTGGGTTCTGAAAATTTACCCTTCGTCAAATATTCAAAAGTAGATTAAGTTTCCATCATGGTAATGGTATGCATAAGAAAGTTAATAGGTACTATATTGATCACTCATCATGTACATGCAATTACTGAGGTCTTGAGGTTTCTAATGATGATTGAAGTTTAAACATTGTATACAGTCGAACCTCCTAATGTCAAACTTCTTACTTTTATATAATTAGTTATCCAAAGAAACAACTTATCTGAGATTGAGTGAGTGATTGTTGCTTAACGCCAATTCAGCAATGTTTCAGCTATATCATGGCGGGAACAAGTTAATTTTCAATTTAGATATTGCTAATTTTCTATTTCATGTGAAAGTGAATATTCACAGAACAGTTACTGTTAGAAATTTGCGGCATTGTGTAACATTACGGTTTCTTGCTTCTAACAAACTAAAAAACAACAAACTTACCGGAAATGACTAATCGGCAAAACTCGGACGGAGCGGGTGTTATTTTCCGGTTTGGCAAAGTTCAGCTCGGGAGGGTGTTATTGCAGAGGGTGATATTACGGCAGAGGGTGTTATTACGATCTGATTCCTACACCAAAACTAGAGGCTCTAGAGAGCCTGTAATCGCTCACCTGGTAAAACTTGGCAGGGTAAACCTTTAGAAACGCTAAGTCTAACAAATATTCCTATTTTCTTGTGACACAATTTGCTTACTACTAAATGTGTGCTCCATAAATTTTGAAAACCTAAAGTTTTTGTTTTGCAAGTCAAAATTAAAATCTCCCATGGCCATGGTAAGTATATTAGACTGCTTAAGTTTTAATTCTGGAAGAAGGTTATCAATAAGCATATTTTTCAAGTCTTTCTGTTTGCAGTTAGGAGCATCATGGAACAAATCAAGTCAACTGGCTTGGTACTTTCTGAGAAGAACAACTTAGTACAAATTCCCATAGGGTCCAATAGGCTTCTATTTTCAATGAAATTCCCATAGGGTCCAATGGTAAAATAAATCGCCTGGTGACGGCCATTTTGGATTTCCGATCCACCCAGTCATCATCTCTATAATGTTACAATTCCATCGGCAGAGTAGTTTCTGACAAGAAGATTTTCAAAGTTTCAACCAATCAGAACACATTATTGGCCCTAGCAGCCATGTTGGATTTCCGATCTGCACCAAAATAACAAATCTGGTAGAGGAACTCCCAATGAACATTTCTGCCAAGTTTGGTCCAAATCTGTTCAGTGGTTTCAGAGAAGAAGATGAAAATATGAAAAGTTTACAGACGCGGACGACGACGACGGACGCAAGCTAAAAAGCTATTGAGGAATGTCAAATGCCTATTATCCAATGAAATTAATCGATTTTTGCATGAAGCATAATAAGATCTTATATTGACGTCGGACAGAAGTCGTGTAACTTTATGATGTTATATTGATGTCCCTCAGAAGTCGTGTAACTTAATGATGTTATATTGACGTCGCTCAGAAGTCGAGTAACTTGATGGTGTTATATTGACGTCGCTCAGAAATCGCCTTGATAAATCCTTGATGATCATACTACAACATGTATCTTTGATATGTTTTGCACTGAGAAATCCATTCTTGCAAAAACACATCAGGGATATATACATGTAGTTCATGTATGCATATATGTATATTTCATGTATTTTAATATGGCGTGAATTCACGCCCAGCTTTGTAAATTACAAAAAAGGGTGCACTTGACTCGCAGCCGCAAGTAATAAAGTTTACCAGTTGCTTGCCCAGGGTCGGTGGTTCTCTCCGGGTACTCTGGCTTCCTCCACCACTAAAACTAGTCGCCATGATGTAGTTGAAATATTGCTGAAAGTAGCGTTAAAACACCAAAAATCAAATTCAATCATGTATTTTAAACAGTCAATCCCATCTTAATGTGTTGAAGTCGACTGGATATACTATTTCAATTAGAATTAGCAGAGTATTTTAGCATAAACATGGCAAATTAGTTAACAATTAATATGAACGAACAATATTCTTACTTTGATTTATCCAGGAAAACCACTTTTCCTGAGTTCTTACTTCCAGATAACGAGGTACAATGTATGACTGTATTTATTATAAATTTACAAATAATAAAGCCAAAAAATTAATTGTTTGTTGTTATTTACTAACATACAGTTATACATGTATACCCATCATGTTTACTGTATTGTTTCAATAAAAAACAAATACAATGTACCAGTATTTTTTACATTATATTAATTTTAAAATATTGCTTTTTAGTTGGCAATGAAAAAATATATAAGCAAGCTAATAATTATCTATCTGAGGTCTTATTTTTTTATGTACATATAGGATGACAAAGCTTTTTTTTTTAATTATATACCCCCAAGGTCACATGGTGATCATGACTTCATCATTGTTTTCATGCCACCCATAATGCATTGTAAATAGAAAGCCCTGCTTTAATGACCACAGAAAGATGACAAACAAAATTCCAATCTGAACCAAAATATGAGTGTATATCATTGATACTGTGTGTCTTAAATAACCACAATCCACATTTCAATTATTTTATCTCTATTTTGGCCCTATCTGTTCAACAAATGTTTATATACATGTACACACAAAACAAGTTTAAAATTAATGCAATTGTACAAAAAATGTATATGTTGTGTACAAGTTTACGACACAAAAATACAAGTTATAACTTGTACAATATTGGCCTGTACAAGTTACAAAATTAAGCCAAAAAAGTGTTTCAACTTGTACAACTTTTAAGATCTGTACTAAAGTTTCCAAACCAAACCAAATTTATTATTTGCATGAATTAAAACTCTGTAGTACAAACTAATAAGCAATATTTAAAAATGTATGTTACTTCCAATACTTTAGAAATATCTTAAGGTCATAAATATAATTTGATTTGTAATCATGAAGTATTGACCAAATACATTTATAAATTTAAATAGTTTCTACCTGTTAATTACCAGTAGAAAGGTAAACATCTTTGTAAATTTGCAATCTGTTCACACCTTGAGTACTACCAACAGTTGAATACATACAAGTAGATGTCACAGCAATCATGGTCGACAATCAGGATAAATTTGTCAATGAACTATTGGAAATGTCTTCAAATAACACCTCATCAAACAACAGACTATTTACAAGGGACAAATATACCAAGCTGCTTTGAGGATATAAAACAGGCCAAGGAAAAGACAAAAATTATTTAAAGATAGAAATTTGCTGAAGCAGTATGAGGTTTTAAAGTTGCTATTGTGGAAAAATTAATCAGAAAGAAAACACATGATGGTAAGGGAAACGATCATTTAACTTGAAAGGGGGGGAGGTGGGGGCGATTATGGTTTTTTTCTAAAAAAAAATATTCTGATTCCCAATGTTGCTGAAAAAAATATTCTGATTTTGGTGGAGGAAAAAAATAAATAATCTGATTCAGAGTGTTTGTCATATAACCTAATGTTGAATTCTGGAACAAAATTTCGCGCTTAGTGCGACAAAAAAAATAAATATTCTAACTCTTGTGTTGTCCGATAAAAAATTTCTGAACGAAACAAAAAACCATAGCCCCCCCCCCCCCCCTTCAAGTTAAATGGTCAGTCCCTAAGCAGTAATTCCTGTTCTAGTATTATGATTTCTTTTTATACTGTTAGAATTCTGTTGATATAGTAAATGTCGTGGTCAGATTGATTTTGCTCACCTGGATCAAAAGTACATATGAGCTATCACATCACATGCAAAATATTATTTTTGATTTTGTTTTTGGTTGGGTTTAACGTCACTTCCTACGCCATATGGGTAATTTCATGAATGTCATTTTTATTGATTGAGGAAACGGGAGCACCCGGGGAAACCGCTGACATGCGGTAAGCAGAAAATGATATAAACATATTTTTTTCTGTGTTTTAAGCATGTCTTTATGTTTCAATGTCAGCTACATGTATAACAATTGCTTCTATTATTGATTCTGTCATTGTTTTACAGATGATTCCATATTATACTTCATTGTCATTGCTATTTTGTTGTAATGAATTACTTTTCAAATTGAAATATGAATTTATTATTTCTCAGAATAAGTTGTACAAATTGAAACACTTTTTTGGCTGAATTGTACATTGTACAGGTCAAAATTGTACAAGTTATATCTTGTATTTTTGTGTCGTACAAGTTATAACTTGTACAAAATCGCAACTTGTACACAACATATAGTACCTTAAACTTCTTCTTTAACATTAAAATTCTGATCTCATAATGAGACAAAAAAAGCTTTTTCTAGACTTTAAGGGGATATAACACCAGTAAGACCTATCAAAGTTGGAACATTGCAAATGGTCTATTATTTCAATTTAAAGAGTTCCAATCATTTTATTACTTATCTCTAGAAACAATACACTTATAAATAATCATAAAATATCACTTGAAAGCAATTGATGAATTGTTTTTCACAGCAGCACACACCACCATGGAAGCTGTAACACAAAATTGAACATGAAAGTGGGCGAAAAAAGACCTGAAATGTGTACCCTTAACATACAATTAATTACTCTTTGTCAGGTAAATAGCAGGAATATTTACTGAGGCCTGTGACTCAAGGTGATCTGACCTGACAGAGGCCAATGGACGAGGTGAGGTCACGACTAGTCATAGGTCAAGGGTCTTCATTTCCTTCTATTGACCTCACAAAGAGTAATTAATTATTTTCTTAAAGTCTAATTTGATAGAACTTGGACTGAATCCATGACCAGAATCTGAACATGAAAAATCATGCTTTTTGAAACAGCTATTTCATTCTTGGATGGAGTCAATATTGCTCCATGTAGGTCATATCTATCACATGATCAATAATGACCCCATCACAGGTCATAAAGTCAAAAATAATTGCAGATCATGATCATCATGTGATCCAATAGATCCAATAGGAAACATGCATTAATAAATACATATTAATGAGGTATAATAATCATTATTAATAAACAAAACCAATGCCCTGTGTTGAAGGTGTGGTCCAAGATTGTCCCTTTGTGTCATAGGTCTTCTTACCTACAGTTATTACTTCGGTATATTCTAAGCATTGCACAACTTTCCTCTTTATACGTGTATATAATTACTACATTTTTTTTCCATTTTCATTTAATTATTTGAATTTAAACTAAACTAGTATTACTATGAGCACAGCACACTAAGATATACCCCCCGCTCCCCACATCTGTCCAACCTATTTCCATAACCAAAACATTACTGATTGTTCTGACCAAAAATGAAAGGGACCCTCCTGTCTTCACCGGTAAGCTGCTGATAAAATTTCAAAACATTCTGAGAAACACTACTCAAGTTATCATAAGACATCTAGGCTAAAAATCCTATTTTCCATCATATCAAGTCCAATAACTCTGGAACGGCAAAAGTGAAAATCATCAAAAATGAAAGGGATCCTCCTCTCTTCACCAGTAAACAGCTGATAAAATTTTAAAAGATTCTAAGAAACACAACTCAAGTTATCATACGACATAGGATTTGTCTACAGACGGACGGACAGACAGACGGACATGGTGAAACCAGCATACCCCTCTACAACTTCGTTGCGGGGGGTATGATTAAAATTACTGTGATTCAAGGCAGTTGTATCGTAAACAAAAATCAAAGAAGAATGATGATTACATTGTATGAAGATCTTGCGATTTATTATTTTTCAAAGAGGACTTCATTGTGGTCCATGTAGAACTAGAACTGTGAGTGACCTCACTGAGTGATACCCCCCGCTTGCAATACTATGATGTTCAAACTTTGGAATACAGGTATATTAGCAAGTTGATTATCTCCCCTTCTAAATTTTAGACAGCAACGATATTCCTGCATGCACATCTGCAGATTGTGTACTACAACTGTGTAAAGTTTCATAAAATTCAATAAGCAGTTTAGTAGTTGCGCTTACAAGGTACATGTACATGTCCCCCCCTCCCTTTTCGTGAAAGAATAAGCTGAATTATCTCCCCTTTTAAATTTTGGACAGCAACCATATTCCTTCATGCACATCTGCAGGTAGTGTACTACAACTGTGTAAAGTTTCACAAAACTCCAATAAGCCGTTTAGGAGGAGTTGCACTTACAAGGTACACGACCCCCCTTTTTGTGAAAGAATAAGTTAAAATATCTCCCCTTCTAAATTTTAGACAGCAACGGTATTCCTTCATGCACATCTACAGGTTGTGTACTACAACTGTGTAAAGTTTCATAAAAATTCAATAAGTAGTTTAGTAGGAGTTGCGCTTACAAGGTACATGTACCCCCCCCCCCCTTTTCGTGAAAGAATAAGTTGAATTATCTCCCCTTTTAAATTTTGGACAGCAACCATATTCCTTCATGCACATCTGCAGGTAGTGTACTACAGATGTGTAAAGTTTCATAAAAATCCAATAAGTCGTTTAGGAGGAGTTGCGCCTACAAGGTACCTGTACATGGACGGACGGACAGACGGACGGACGGAGAGGGTGATTCCTATATACCCCCCCAAACTTTGTTTGTGGGGGGTATAATTAATCTTTGTAGGCAGATAATTAATGATGCATAATCATGGGAAATGCATTTGAATATCAACATAAAATCGGTCAGGAAAACTAAAACAAGCATTTCTACAACTGCTAGGAAATATTTTCATCATCATGTTGTGCTTTGTTGAACATCTTAGTGGTGCATAAATAACTGAAAAGTCAGGAAAATTGTGAGAATTAATAAGGTTACATGTATCTTTCTCATGAGTATATTGGGGTTCTATATGGTACATGTACCACGGCATTGAAATTAAATATGAGGGGTTATAATGCTATTAAGACGGCCCTGACCATAGGCCTACATATAAGATTAAACTATACATATGATAATCTCGGTGAGATTAGATTTCCGAAGAAATTTTCTGCACCGTATCTCAAGCTAATTATATAATATCTTCAGAAGTCTAATCTCTAAAATAAAGGTACCAGGTCGTTTAGCCCCAATTACCTGTTCGGCCCGGGTCGTTTCGCCCCGGAAAGTGAGTCGATTTGCCCCACTTAATCGCTATCTTATAATATTAGATGAAGTCTTTTTCGAAAAAATTTTGGTAATTATTTATTTATTAGTTGTATCAAGGATTTAAATAGTAAGAAGGATATGAATTTCGGGAGATTTAACATAGATTGTATGTAAGTATGTTGCGTGGCGAGATTACCCATAGTGCAATTCGTTGACGATGCGTGTGCCTTGGTTAACGGTGGAAATTTTCATCGCTTCAACATTTTAAACTAGTATTTGTAAGTATATAAAACCATAATTACAGGAATAAAGTAAAAATATTTGTTCTAAATATCAATCATTGATAAAGTATCGACTTTTTGCAGATGTATCACCCATATCTCATTTATAATTGACATTAATCGATTTGCCCTTTTGACCTTCATGGGCTGTCAAAGCTCAAATTTAAATTTCAAACTCCTCTTCACTCGTCATACCGAATATTGAAGCGGAGCCGTCATTTTTGTGATAATATAATATTTTTCAATGTTAAGTAGGAGTTTTATTGAAAACAGTGCTCCCAATTTGTATTTATTAAGGATTGTTTACATCATTTGTCAAAATGGTGGCTTCTGGGTGTAAATGGGGGTGGTCTATTTAGAAATCAATAAACTTCATTGTTTACATGAAATCGACACACCAAAGTGTATAAATGTGTAGTTTAGAGTGTATTCAATTTATACCACAAAACTTGCATGATTAGTTGCTTTGTTTTATATGTTTTTAGATGTATGAAACTCTACTTTTTTTAATTTTACATGTGATACAGAAAAAATCAATGCGAGTAGCATAAAATCTCGCCACACTAGATAAAGTGAGAAAATATGAGTTTCATATCCTTCCTACTATATATAAATCCTAGGTGTGG
The DNA here is from genome assembly GCA_963383655.1 of Bathymodiolus septemdierum. Lineage (NCBI taxonomy): Eukaryota > Metazoa > Mollusca > Bivalvia > Mytilida > Modiolidae > Bathymodiolus > Bathymodiolus septemdierum. The sequence continues at coordinate 44,402,882 of OY726528.1, read as the reverse complement.
TTGTATACAAAAAAAATAATAGCATAAAAATAAAATCAAAATAATAAAAATATATGATAAACAACGGAGTTAACATCATCATGATGTTATATTATAATATTTAATAATTATTGGTCAATTATTACTAATTAAATTGCAAAAAAATAATAACGAGAAAATAATAAAAAAATTGAAAGTGAAGCCATATTATTATTAAACACGTCAAGAAAGCATGTTAAATTATGAGGAAGACAAAAATAAAGTATCGATACCCATGAATAAGACTTACAACATCCAAATACGAATATTTGCAATGGTATTTTCCATATTTCATTTTTTAAAGAACTATTAATAAATGAGGGCGAAACGACCCGGGGCAAACGGGAATAGGGGGCGAAACGACTCACGGGGCGAACGGGATTCGGGGCGTAGTCGAAGATTAAACAATCATAAAAATGAGATGATTATGATTACTACCATATAAATTATAACATAATTACCTCATCTCCCCAATACAGAACGTCCTTTTCCCTTTTTTTGAGCTTTTGGTATTGGTTGATAAACTGTTGTATTCCATGTTTCCGAACGTGATCAGCATGTTTCTTCGTTTCTTCCCAGCTCAGAGGGGATCCTTCCGATAACAAACCCATTTCAAAATTGAAGAAATTATTTGAATGGATGATATCTAAAATATTTAAACGGTCCACTGAATCACTGATGTCAACAATTCAGAACATTAATTCTTATAAATGATTTTGCAACATATTCCAATGTTTACATTGAAACGTCCGCTACCGCATGCGCAATGATTTAATGTGTGAATATTTAGGACGTTGCTTTGTGCAAACTGCAAGTCATGTATAAACACTTTCTAAATGTACGGTCGTCAACGGGATTACGTATAGCGAACAATTAATTAAATAAAAAATAATATAATGTCTAATAAGTTACAAGATTTCATGCAGATAAAGTGTACCATTTAGGTATTTCTCGTTTTTCATAACGATAGACAATATTTTTATTAAACAATAATTCTATTCTTACTAGAATTTATAAATAACTCGTAATCCGATTGGATACCGTCACTTATTCTACGTCATTCGAAAGGAATTTATAAATCAATATATCCGTTTGCCGGACTACTTTTTTTGTAGCGTTACGGCGTAGGAATATGAAAAAAATAATCCACCAAGAATTATTAGTATTTAACGTCGAAAACAAACACGATGTCCAAGAATAAGAATTATAAGGATTAAAGACTGTGTTTTTAGAAAACTTATATGTATGCATAAACTTCGGACTTTATTCCTCAGTTTGTGAGTTTATGCCGGAGTTTATACATAGATAATTTCCTATAAAAACAGTGTTTAATCCTATAATAAATAGCTATGTTCATTAATAATGACTATTGTATTCATAGCCAACTATCTTTTCACCGGAAGTGTAAAAATATTGAACGAAATAGTATTTAAAATCGCAATAAAATTTATTTAAATGAGAAATCCTGAAATCTCTTATTGTTTATATTCTGAAAAATTCAAATAAATAAGGGTAATAACAAAATTACCGAATTCCGAACAATCTTACAAAGGGAAAGTCAAAACTCGTATAAGTATATAAACAGGCAAAATCAGTCAACAACCGGAAAACTGTAAAAACCGTAATGACCCTGACTTGGTACAGGCATTTCTAAAGAAATGGTGGGTTGAATCAGATTTTAAAGCGCCACACAGCTGTGTTAAGGCTGTTTCTAAGATTGCATGCAATAAAAAAGGGGGGTCAGGTATGTAATACAAATTAATGAGTAAAACGAAACGATATTTGATCCATATTGCAACCAGTTATTTATACATGTTCGAAAATGAAAATGTTTCAACTTTGTGCGAGTCGACGTGGATTTCTGTTGATAAAATGATGGTCACGTGACTACAATCAGTGCCTTAACTAATTTCGAAAAGTTCTTATTGTAGAGTGAAAGTTGAATTAAAAACTGGATATTTTCTGAAAGATTTTTTGTTTTTGTTTAAGAAAAGTGCTACGAGAGCTACTATACAGCCAACAATGGAGATTAAGACAAGATAAAACGCGGAAAATTGACGATTCCTGTTGGCCAATGGTGTAAAATTGTAAATCATCGTCTTCTGTCAAGTTTTTCATTGGTCTCGTAGCAAAATCATATATTTTTATTATCTGCTCTTTATTAATATGTTTTCAACTGTGAATCTATTGACGCGTATATTCTAGAACTTTCATGTCGAAGTGTACGTACTCAATATTTAATCAATTTCGAAAACAATAAAACACTCAAGTGATCCGGCGCACCGATAAAGGGAGGTAACAATATTTGTTAACTCTATCGGCGGCAAATATGAAAACAATATAATTTTTTGCTTTATTTAATTAAAGTAAACTAAATTTGTCGTCGATTCGATAATTAATCTAATGTTTATTTCATATATAAAAAAATATTTCTGTGAAGCGATTGCTAATCATTTGTAAAATGGTGTAATTATCCATGTCAACTTCTATCACTATCAGCATCACACAATCGTGTACCTGGTCCTGGGCGTCATGTACAAAACAAAATATTGAATATCCATGTATTACTTATTCATGTATCAGAGACATATAACACAATTATATTTTGAGTTGAAATACTTTTGAAAAAAATGCCAAAAATTGATGTATTTGCAAACATAGTGAATATCTGAGTGTGCATGGTGTAATGATAGATTTGTTTCTTTTGTTCCCCTCACATCTCTTTTTTACAAAATAAAATGTTACTTTTTTATAATGGCCTACAGATGAAGTGAAAAAAAACAACAGATAACACTCGTAACCCTCAAATCTATTTTCTATTCCTGTAAATTTTCATATCTAGAACTTGAACCGGATGAAACTGATGGAATATTTAAATTTATTAAATCTTAATTAAATAAAAATGAATCTTGGGTTACATTGTTTTGTATATGTTTTATGAATCTGGGAAAAGCTAGTCTACTCAGGGCCGTCTTAACAGCATTATAGGACTCCGGGCATAGCAGTACACCATAGCCAGAAATGATAGGTGATTTGCTTATTTGCATATTCAAAATGGCGGCTCAAAGATAATTTGGATTTTAACATATAGTTGAACGGGAAACTTTCTGTTAGCTTGGGCCGGACAAATTGCCGGGATAGAAAATCAAACTATGCACCGGTTTGAACAATATCTCAAAATATTACAGCTGTACCATGAAAACTCAAGGTTCCTACCCAGTTTCAAATTTTGAAGCGTAAGCACCATTCAAAAGCATTGAGAAGAAGTGAAAAAATGCATCCTGCACGGCTTTCAAGACCTTAAAGCACTTTTCTTACAATCCCCATTCTAGTTGCCGGGACAAATTCGGTCAGTTCCGGTAACATTGTTGAGGAATCTTTCTTCGATAAATATTTTGCTGAAAAATTAAAGGTTCCCACGATAATTTAAAAGAGGGCTTCACAAGTTTTTTTTACCTTTCTAGTAGAGGTTTAATAGGGGTTCATGCAAAAATATCTACTATTTCGTAAAACTGCTTCTGCTAGACATAGCATTATTTGAGTAAGCACCGCATTCCATTGTAAATGTAAATAAACAATTAAAAAAAGGCTCCACAAGGGTATTTTTTTTATTTCGACAAAACAACAGAAGAAGTAACTATAATACAATTGGTAACAATACTGCCGATATATAAAGTTCAAAAAATTTAACAATATATATACTAAACGATTTCAATGACATACTAATACTTATGTGGGGCAGAAATTGGAAAAAAATGCACATTATATTTTTTATTTACATATTTTTATTTCGTGGAAAAAAAAGGGGGGGAAGTGCATTAAATATATTTTCGATCTTTTACACACATCATCGGATTCCTAATAAACATATGATGACAATTAATTTTGATACGATCACAAATAATTATGAAGTTATTTATGTGATCAAAACTGTGATGAAATATCATTAAAAAAAAATAGATACGAGTTTTCATCAGCCTCTTCCAAATATGGTTCAACGTTTATTTGCTGACGTCATGAATGACGCGATTTGGTTTATGAATATTCATGAGCAAAATCACCCATGATTTCTGGCTATGCCGAGACGGCTACCTATACAACCATTCGCAGGAATATAAATGTCGATTAAATTAAATATATAGTTATTGTATAGGTACTTCCAAACAAATCAGTGTTTAAACATTAAAAAACATGCCGCACACAGCATACAAAGATTAGCATATGATCCCTATGCTCATGGGGCACCCGGGCAACTGGTCAGCGTGCCCATGCGTTAATATGGCACTGAGTCTACTGATACATGTTTTGTATATCTACATATATATGGTTCAATGTTATGTATGCAATCTTGTTTTCGTTATGTGTGTATGCTAGGTTAAATAAACTTGAAGAAAGGGGCAATGAAATACAGCGGTACATGTAGCTTTACACCAAGTTTTTTCCCCATTAAATAGTAGCAAGATAATTTATATTTCAGTTCTGCAAACATATAAACAAAATAACATAAAAGCTGTATCAATCTCCATGGGCTTTTGAACCAACAAAATAAACTATAAATAGTTAAAAGCTTTTAGACACCAGCAATAGGGACCATTCACTGCTTCTCCCATTTGGTGACGCTGCTGTTCCATAAGTGGTTACATGTGCGTTTGAATCACAAAAACGCTTTTATCTAACGTTAACCTAATGACGGAACTGAATTATAAAACTTGGACAGTGCAAACATTAAAGGTTTAACTAGTACATACAGCGTGGGGTGGTATTACCTGTTAGAAGTATAGATTTAGTTGACGATTATATGTAAAATAAAAAAGTATAAGTCTTGAAGTCGTAAGAAAAGAGTTTTATTATGAACATATTAAGAAATACAACGGATCTGGCGTAATGTCTTACCATTGTTCTTTTCGAGATATACAGGGGTCAAAAAGACTCAACACTATAAACTTTTTATTTCAAATCCTATTGTTCTATTTTGAAGAACTAAAAAAAAAAAAAAAACAGCAACATAACAGGACGTACAGTGAGCGCCCTCCTTACAGAAGAACTTCTGGAAAAAATAATGCTTGCAAAAACTAAACATAAGAAATTCTGGAAGTTTTATTGAAATCCATTCTGTTGTTTAGGAAGAGTTATGGATAACGCAACAGTATCCTCTCTCTATTGTATAGCCTTGTATGACAATTACATAGCCTTAAATGACAAAGTCCAAAAGTGAAGAAATTTTTGCAAGAACAGTTAAAATGGGAAAACAAAAATAGAAAGTGCACAATGCCATTTGGTACTAAAGAATTCATGAAATTAATGAACCTTGCCATATGGTATTAAAGATTTCCTGTAAGATTCATTCAATTCCATCAAGTTGTTAAGGAGGAATTGCATAGGCAGTGAGGGAAGCACTCACGGACACACGGACATATACTATATACCCCCCTCCCGCTGGATAGCGGGGGGTATAAACATATGTGCCGTATCAAATTTTATTAATACCGGAATTTTTTTTGGAGGGGGAGTGATTTGGGGTTTTTTTTAATATGAAAAGGGATCAAAGGGAAAAAAGGTACTTTTACAAGATATGTAGATTTTTTTTTAAATTTCTAAAGTTAATTTTTGATAGGATTTGTATACCTCCGCCAAAAAAAGATTGGGGTATATAGGACTTCTGCTGTTCGTTCGTTCGTTTGTCCGTCCGGTCGTCACACTTTTTCGTCTCTCCGACACACTTTTAAATTTTGCTCGGACGGGGACATTTATTAGTGAACTTTAACTACTGCACTTCTGTTATTTTAATTCCTCTCCTTTCAACAGACTTGACGTTGCTCTTATGGTTCCCAAATTTAAAAGAAGCCACTAAGTGAAAAGGACAGACTCCCGCTGAATAAATGCACAGTATTCTTGTTCAATGGTGATCAAATCCTATCCTCTCCTGATGAAAGACACTGAGACATGAGTGGGAAGTAGTTTAGCATCGTAATTGTGAAAATAGGTTTGATTTCTTTTAGGCCCCTATTATTTTTTCTTCCATTTTCTATTTCGTTTTGTTTCGTTGATTTCGTTTTGCTTTCGTTGGTTTCGCTTTATTTCGTTTTCATTTCGTTGATTTCGTTTCGTTTCGTTTCGTTTCGTTTTCGTTGATTTTGTTTCGTTTCGTTTCGTTTCTATTTCGTTTCGCACTTTATAGGTGCCCAGCTGCATGTTATTGAAATGAACAGTCAAACGATTTGAATTACAATTTCAGAAATGCTACGAAAAAATCGGGAATTTGCATAAAACCCAGCGTTCTATACAATAAAAAAACATAAATAAAATGTAAACGTACGGACTACTGGGTTTGGTGTTTAACACCACTTTCAACAAATTTCAGTTATATCGCGGGGGTCAGTTTTATTGGTGGAGGAAAACGGCGTGCACAGAGAAAAACACGGATCTGCCACAAATCACTGGCAAACTTTATAACATTGTATCGCCTGGGCGAGATTCGAACTCATAACGTTATTGGTGATAGGTACTGATTGCATAGGTAGTTGTAAATCCAGCTACCAAACGATCACGTCCACGAAGGCCCCTAACGGACTACTGAGTTAAATATTGTAGGGAAGGTCAATTAAGATTTCCTTTCCTTAAACTGGATATATCATACATATAAAGAATATTTTTTGCTGGAAAATTTTGGAAAATAATCATCAATGTGTTCCCTTTGGATTATTTATTACAAACATACATTTATTATTGCTATTAATTTTTTTTATCATTAGCCGTTTTGGGATTTATTTTGAATAAGCTCCCCTTTAAATGATATGAAGTACCAGCTATGTTATTTGAAAAGGTGTCTAGATCGAGATTGGAACAAAAATTCTGCCTCAGAGTGCATTTTTTTTTCAGTTACAAAAATGTAGCATCGAAATCTTTTTATAAGAGTTAAATACACCCTTTTCCCCTAATGATCATGTAAGAAATGAAATGTGATACACGTATACACCGTTAGGAATTGATATCCCTGTCGTTCTGTAGTCAACTGTTCAAGCGAAATGGTTTTAAGTATAAGATACAGTACTATTAAAAAAAAAAGAAGCGGCCCGTATTGAATATCCCGCAATACGTACAACTTCTTTTGTTTCAATAGTAGTTTATCTACAGAGGGAACAGCGTGTTTTCTTTACATTTCCCACTATTCTGTCACGGAAATTAATCCTTTCCACGATGGCCCCGTCGCGGAAAACACGACGGAACAGGTAAACTGATATTTTTCATCCGCGGTGGTATCATCGTGGAAGGGATTAACTTTTATTATACGTGTGTTTTTTCCACGATATAGCGTGGAAATCATCGTGCAAAAGATTAATATATGTGTTTTCCACGATGATTTCCACGCTATATCGTGGAACATATTTTTAAAAGGTTTAATATGCCTAACATTAATATTTATTTGGAATGTATAAGCTTCCTAAAAGTATATACACGAGAGTCTTTACAGTCTGCATTGTCATATATGTCACAATGAAGCGTAGAAAATAATTATGGGACAAACAGATAATTATTTGTACAGAATATATGATTTTGTTCATCATAAATGGTATTGTCATTAATTTACCGAAGTGTATGAAAATTGGGTTTTTCAAATATAGAGTTTTATTCCTTATTTTGTAAGTTTATATAAAAAGGGAAACGTTTTACGTTTTCTTGTCAATTTGGCGTAGTATAATAGAAAAAAAATTGTAGCGGTGATCGTCGGGTGTAAGTCCATTTGAATTGGAAGGAGACCCTTTACGTTTACACTATACCAGTACACTTACAGACAATAACAATGTATATGGAGAGAATGTAGGGAAAAAAGTCACGAAAAAATAGTCATGGATGAAAAGTCACAGGAAAAGAAGTCACAAGAAAAAAGTCACAGGAAAAAAAGTCACATATATAATGTCATCTTTTAGATAATTAAATTTTTTGTAAAAATTATTTCAATGCCTTAATCTTTAATTTGTTTATACTGTAATTAATATATTCTTCCTGAATAGAGACCCAGTTGTTTATTTAGTACATGTATTTAATTCATAAATGACTCAAACCATAATGATTTAAATGGAAAGGGGTAATTTATAAAAAGAAGCCACTTGATTGCTATTGTCATAATGTTTATACACAGACATACATAGGTCATTTTTAATAGTTAAGAATACAATTATGAAAAAAATTGTTGAACATCAACATATGGTGAAACCATACCTGGTGTATTCCATGCCCTAGTCAATTCAGAGCAAAATGTATGGTTTCTTTCACTTTTTGTATAAAAGGAAACAGTTAACTTTCACTATAATTAATCGAAAATGGAGATTATACCAAGCAACAGAGGTTGTTCCAAGCTGTGTTACCAGGGGTACATGTATACCAAACAGGCTACCAGGAAGACCAATCAGTGGTGGAAGTGTGTTAAACGGTCAAGCATAGGATGCAGAGGAAACCTTAGCACTACACTTCAGAATGAAAATCCAGTTCCTGGGCAGCCACACAATCACGCTCACAGTGATACAAGCATCAAGTACTCAAAAACCAGAAATGCCATGAAAGACCTGGCAACCAACACCAGAGATAAACCCAGCCAGATCTTTGCCCAGGTTGTGTCCCAGTGTGACGACAATGTCCAAGCCTTGCTGCCCCGTGAAGAAAACCCCAAACGCACAATTCGATACCAGCGTCCAACTCCTCCAGTCCCAGCCACCTATGCAGATGTCAGATTGCCTGAGGAGTACACAACAACAACCAACAGTTCCTGCAATACGACAACGGCCAGAATGCAGAAAACAGAATGTTAGTTTTCTACTCACCAGAGAGTTTGGAAAGATTAGCCAATGCCCAGACCTTCTTCATCTTCATGGACGGTACCTTCTCTGTACCTCCGCACCCATTTAAACAGCTATACACCATCCGGGTTCCATTCAAAGATGTAACAGGCACTGCAGTATATGCGTTCTTGCCAAATAACTGTCAAGATACTTACAGGGAACTCTTCCAGTCTATTGTTTAAACTGCCATGCCAGCAACCTACATTTCAATGTCCAGACTTTGAAGATGCAGTTCTTCGTGCAGTTACAGCTGTATTTGGTCGCCACATCAACCACCAGGGCTGTTTCTACCACCTGACACAAGCATCATGGCGACAGATACAGCAGCTTGGTTTGGTGCCTCTCTACAAGAACGACGACGACTTCAGAGTGTTCTGTGGTATGATGGATGGTCTTGCCTTTTTACCAGTACCTGATTTGACCAATGGTATTCATCCGCTTAGAACACTATGCCCTGATGACCCACCAGAGGCAGCCGAGCTCCTAGATTACTTTGATTCAACTTACATCAGTGGTAGACTTAGACAGCAGAATCCAGCACAAAATCAAGCTGTCCGTCTGGTCTTAACACGTAGCCCACCTATGTTTCCACCAACCATTTGGAACGTACATGATGCCACAGTCAACGGTGATGCCAGAACCAAAAACATGTGCGAGGGCTGGAACAACAATTTCTTCAACCTGGTAGGACATGCCCATCCGTCTATATGGCGTGTCATCGAGTGGTGTCAAAAGGAAGAAGCTACTGTCCGTACTATTATCCAGCAAGATGCCGTCGGTAATCCACCAGCTAAGCGTCCTAAACAGAGACATGTTCAGCTCCAGGAGCGTTTACAGAACCTATGCAGAGACCTCACTACTGGCCAGAAGACCATTGCCGAGTACTTGTGTGGAGTTGGGTGGAACATCAGACTCAATCACCAATATTAGTGCTTAAGAGACAATTGACATTATGAACATTTACAATTTTAAACTGGAAATATTCAATGTTTGTATGTTCATCATTATATCGTTATGATTTGATATATTTCATATGTTAATTGTTATATGACCTATAAATGCTCCAATCATTGATGTGATTAATTAAATGTAAATGCTAATTCATTGTTTTTTTTATATTATTTTCTAATTAGAAAGAGTTAGATGGGTGAATATCAATGAGTCAAATTTTGGTTCTCATATATCAAGGTCTCATTAAGAATCATTCCTTTATAATTAGAAGGAGTTGGGATTGAATACATAGACATCAATCGAATGTGGTTCTCAATCAAGGTCTTGAATAAATATCAAAACAAAAACAAGACAAAAAAACACACAAAAACAAATAAAGAAAAAACAAAACAAAACGTCAAAAACAAAGCAAAAATAATTATACACACTCTGACTTTTCGGGGTATAGTAAATGTGGAAAAAAATTATTGTGACATTTTTTCCTGTGACTTTTTTTCTACCGACGCAACACATACTTACGATATTATATTGAACACAGACACTTTATCAATATTAATTCCATACAGTCAATGATAAGCAATAAATCGTGAACGTAAAATTTTCCCCCAAAAAAGGAAAACAATTCGGTTTATTATTTTCGTGAAGGGATTTCGCTATACAGTTGCGATGTTGTTGAACGCAGGCCTAATTTAGTGATTTCTACCTCACATGGCTTATTGAATTTGCAGACAACTATGCCATCGGCAATATCCAGGTTTGTTATGCTGATGCTCTGCCAGTTTCCATCGTTGAGCGTTCATGATTCTGCTGTCAGCACCAAATATTTATATTTGAAATTCATATGAAAGGAAAAATAGAAAAGCTAAATGCATATTAATATGTTGCTTTATTGTGGAGCCCAGTAACTGACATGAGAATTTTAATTTTGTTTATACGAAATACTTTACGGAGCCCGTTTTCTGACATGAGAATTTTTTTTTTATTTCGTTTATAGAATTTTTTTTAATTTAGTTTATGCGAAATACTATTTCGTATAACGTCATAAAAATATTTATCATGTCAGTTAACGGGCTCTGTACTTTATTGTTACTCATCAAAAAAGAATAAATTCTAATTAAGAAAGAAGCGTCTTTTAATTTCATAATATTAATGTTTTAAAAGATTCAGATTCAATATTTTATTAAAATCTCACCACTTGTAATACATATAATACACAATCATCACAATATATACATTAAAACAGAAGTTTTATAGATAAAATACAAGTGCCATTCTATAAAGAATTATGAGAGACTATATAAATTTCAATAAATCAAAACTTTAAATCATGTCTATAAAACATTTCAGTTCTATAAAAACTTAACTATCAATCAAGAATATAAAAAAACTATTTCTTCTACCTAAAATATTAAAAAGAAACCATCATAAAGAAAGATGATTAAAAAGTTGGCATGCGGTGAAATATTTATCCAATTACGAATTATACCTCATAATTTGGTCTTAATTTATGGTACTAGGATGTGCTTTGCAAAGTTTTGACCTTTTTATCTAAGACATCAGCATATATGGCTTGCATCCAGGTTATGTACAATGAAAGATGAACACAGGATTTACACAGACATCCTGTTCTTTGTATTTGATCTTGATCTATTTTATTAGGTTTAAATAAAATACCTTTTCTTTTGTATGAACAATTATTTATATACACGACTATATGGTTTAAAAGGAATATATTACTTGGTTCTATTTTAAGCTTGTCTTATTATTTGTTATGTTAATTTGTCAAGTACACACATGTGCTTACCAAGAAGCTAATTGTATCGATTGATAAATTAAAAAGTAATAATTTTTTGATTAGAATAACGAAAAATTCAAATATCTTTTAAACTATAGATTTTTGAACAGCAAAATAAACGAGTTTTATTTAGAATTAGAAGTGCTAACTAAATATGTTACTGTAATGCTTCTTATTGTTTTGGCTGAGGCTGCACTCAGATGAAATTTTATATTTTGGTCCTATTTTGTTGTCATTTTTCGGATGGGAGTAGATGTACTTTATAGAAGAACCATCCGTACGTCATGTATCTTACCTGTAAAATCTTTCTCTCAGCCACGTGTACTTTAGACGAACCTGACAAGCATTTCTCTCATAAATTATTGTTATATTTTGCATTTTTTGTAAAATGGGTAAAAAGTCTGACTTATCTCCGGAATGCCAAAAGTTTGTAACAAAGTTGTTTGCCTTTTATAGTAAGGAAAAGGCACCGAAGAAGCCAATAGTCTCATTTGATAGGGTATATCAAAAGACATCTACAGCTTTGGGTGTGTCTTACACTTCAGTGCACCGTATTATGAATGGTAAGAGGCCTTGTAAGTCAAATAGACCCAAAGAAAGAGCTGAATTTTTTGACGACTTTGATCATTGTGTTATTAAAAGAACAATCCACGGTTTATATTCACGGAAAATTGCTCCGACCGTCTCAATAATACATAAAGAGATAAAAGATTCTATTAAAATATCAAAGTCTAAACTTACTCTAACTCTCATTGATCTTGGATATACTTATAAAAAATAGGTGATAATCGAAGAGTTCTGTACGATCAAGTGTTTATTATTAATTATAGGTGTAATTATCAGAGAAAGATCAAATCTTTTAGGGAAGCAGGGTATGATATCGTGTACATGGATGAAACATGGGTTAACCAAAATCACTGCACAGATTATATGTGGCTTCCGAATGATGGGTCTGATGCCCCAAAAATACCCTCGGGTAAAGGCAAACGTTTGATTGTTTTGCATGCAGGTACGCGAAGTGAGGATTGACGGCTGCGATTTAGTGTTTCTGGCCAAATCAAAGGATGGTGACCATCACCAGGAGATGAATAGTGTTGTCTTTCTTGAGTGGTTTGAAAATCAATTGATGGCTGCTCTGAAGATCAATCTGTTTCATCAATAGATCAATATGTACATGTATAACATGTTTAGCATCTTACCTTGATGCCCATTTATCATACCCTTAATATATCACCAAGATGATTGAATGCATAACAATGAACTTAGCTCAGTGCAGAGACAGTTAATATGCTACTCAGCTACTGAACTACATTTGTAAATCCAATGAAAATGCTGAATATTGACCATCTTCTAAAATTATTATTAATGTAAGATGCTGTATACATTGTATATGCCTACAAAATATATTGTCAAAACATACAATGATTAAATAACACTTAAGTTTATTTGACCTGTCTATTAGTACTCAAAATCACACAATTGCAGGATAAATTCATTCTACAATCGGGTTTCATATAAACAATTTCTAAGAAAAAAAGTTAATACCAGTATCAATGCTTATACAATTTGATCAGTGCAATTTTTAATTATGTAAAGGTTTAATTTTACTGAACATGTTTTGGCATAACTAAATAAACTACAATATGTATATTAAATGGAATTGAGCATCTGTCTTAATATATGTCTCAATAAAAATTTCTTTGATCAAAATGTGATATTGTAGCACAACCAGATCACCCACCTTTAATTAAAAATTGGATTTAAATTGCAATGTACATAATTAAGTTTCATTTCAGGTTTTGGTTTTATGGTTTTATGTAATAACTGTATGGACCATGATCTGTTAGTTGGTAAAAAGACAAACTGGATTTAGAGAATAACTAACTGGTGTCAGATCAGTTTTCGCCCGTTGTTTATTTGATCAAATCTGTTATGTGCAAATGAATTTTGACAAAAAAAATTCAGAAGCTTAAATGTTTATGAAATTGAAGTCATCCTCACCAGTAACTTGACAGAAGATTTGTTTGAGGAAAAAAAAACCTCTGAAAAGGGATGTTATTCTCTGATAATACATACATACTTTTTTTGTTGTCGATTATTAGTATGCATTGAGAATTGGCCCTACACAAGTTGTCAGAATGGACAATAGGGATCATTCACCGCTTCTCCCGTTTGGTGACGCTGCTGTTCCATAAGTGGTTACATGTGCGCTTGAATCACAAAGACGCTTGTATCTAACGTTAACCTAATGACGGCACAAACTTGGACAGTGCACACATTGAAGGTTTAACTAGAACAGCGCGGGATGGTATTACTTGTTAACAGTTAGAAGTATAGATTTAGTTGACGAGTATATACTATATGTAAAATAAAAGTATAAGTCTTAAAGTCATAAGAAAAGAGTTTTATTATGAACATATTAAGAAATACAACGGACGTTTACAAGCCATATCGGCATGTACGTTGGTGTAGCTTATACAAGGTGTACATGATGTTAGGTCTATCTATATTTATGTAATCTTCAAATCTAAATCACACTCTTTAAAATTAGTTGGTACAAAATTATACATATAATACATTCCTTCTTCGTGTAGTGTTATTAACTGTTAAAGATTCGACAACAAGCGGATTAATCATAGCATTTATTTTGGAAAGATTTTGAGCACATGTATTATGAATGGCATAATAAATAGTTAAATAAAGAAAATTCGCTGTTTCTTACTATTTTAAATTATTTTCGACAGATGTTGGTAGCACTCAAATAGTTTGTACAATCAGACTGGCGGATCATGGTACAAAGCCTGGAACTGCCATACAATGTAAAACTAAAGACTCAAATTGTCACCGACAGAATTCCGTCCGGGTTTTAAGTGGGATTCGTGCTGCTCAATCTTCAGTTTTCTGTGTAGTTTTTATTAGACCACTGTTTATCATTTTTTTCCTTTTTCGATTGGCCATTGCATTGCCTGCCCGTCTTCGATTTATGACTTCCAATAAATCTTTTGGCATCTACAAACAAACTTTTCTTATCTGTTGACCTATTCACGCACCACTATACTATCCCAATTATCAAATTTATTTCATTGTAGTATATATGCCACATTATTTTTTGTGGGTTTATTCCATTCTAATGCAGGTAAAAACGTTATTTATAACTTAAGTTAGCTGCATATTATTGAAATGAACAGTCAAACGATTTGAATTACAATTTCAGAAATGCTACGAAAAAATCGGAATTTGCATAAAACCCAGCGTTCTATACAATAAAAAAAAGCATAGATAAAATGTAAACTACACGATTGGAAACGTACAGACTACTGGGTTTGGTGCTTAACACCACTTTCAACAAATTTCAGTTATATCGTGGGGGTCAGTTTTATTGGTGGAGGAAAACGGAGTACCAGGAGAAAACCATGTACCTGCCACAAGTCGCTGGCAAAATTTATCACATAATGTTGTATCGCCTGGGCGAGATTCGAACTCATAACGTTAGTGGTGATAGGTACTGTTTGCATAGGTAGTTGTAAATCCAACAACCAAACGATCACGTCCACGAAAACCCCTAACGGACTAGAGTTAAATATTGTAGGGCATGTCAGTTAAGTTTTTTCTTTCTTTAAACTGGATATATCATACAGATAAAGAATGCTTTTTGTTGGAAAAGTTTGGAAAATAATCATAAATGCCTTCCCTTTGGATTGTTTATTACAAACATAATTTTATTATCATTATTTTTTTTTTATCATTAGCCGTTTTGGAATTTATTTTGAATAAGATATGAAGTACCAACTATGTTACTTGAAAAGGTGTCTATGCACACAGAAAGTCCATTTGTTCATTAATACAAGTTTTTTTTTAATTATTACTTGTTCTTTTTCTGTTTTTTTGCTGAAAGGTATAAGATACAGTACTATTTAAAAAAAAAAATACAGAATTTTCCCTTATGACATGAATAGGAAAATTCTGTAAACTCGTTCTCAAACAAAACTGTTCTCACGACTTTATTTATTTTATAAATTATAATATTATTGTACAAGTTAGATAAACTACTATTGAAACAAAAGAAGTTGCACCTATTGCGGGATATTCAATACGGGCAGCTTCTTTTTAAAAAAAATAGTACTGTATCTTATACTTAAAACCAATTCGCTTGAACAGTTGACAACAGAACGACAGGTATATTAGGTTATTAATTAAATTCCTAACGGTGTATACGTGTATCACATTTTATTTCTTACATGAACATTAGTACTATAGAGGAAAAGGGTGTATTTAACTCTTATGAAAAGATTTCGATGCTACATTTTTGTAACTGAAAAAAAAATGCACTCTGAAGCAGAATTTTTGTTCTGGGAAATTTGTTTTCCCTTTATGACCAATAATAAAAATCTGGGTAAAAGGGTAAAAAATTAAAACCATAATGTACAATACACAGGAACACAACAAATTCATTTAATTGACGTGTCCTTGTACCCAACGTTAACAATTCAAGCGTCCTCGAGATTAAAACGTTCTGCTAACCACTTATGGAACAACAGCGACGTCTGTCGAAAGAAATTTGGTGAATGATCCCCATTTGCCTTTCCAAGCCAAGGTGTTATGGAGATTGTATGTTACTTGTAAAGAAAACAAATGTAAATTCTAAAAATAAACAGGACCCCCAACCTATCAAGATATTTTTTGTATAAAGATTCAAACGTTTTTTAATGGTTTTCATCATTATAGTCCTTATATTGATTATTTCTCTATAAATTATGTTCCACAACTTGCAAAAAAAGGGGGTGGTGGTGTCTGATTCACCTGTGCCTGTGGCAAAAATAGATACTGCATGCAAATCAAACATCTCGATCTTTAAAAAAAAGATCACGAAAATGTTGGTATTGACATGATAGAGTTCTAGGCTTATGTATCTTATTTTGATTCTCCATGTGCTTTCTTCAAGTTCGGTAGGTATAGTATACGACCCACTTTTTTCAGTATACATGTGCTTCAGGAGATTGTCATTATTAATTTAAACTAAGGTTGACCTCTCAGCATCATTTGTCTGCAACTGACGATGTGTACATTTTCCATTTTTGTGAAATTCTGCTACATAAGTATCATATTGATAGTAAACAGGTGCGTGTGTATCATTCTCGTATTTGTCAACAAACAAGCTTTTTGGCGATGGCGATTTCCAAATATGGGCATTGAAGGGGTGGAGCTTCGCAAGACTGACAAGCGCCAAAAATCATATATTACAATCGACGTATTCAAAATAATGATATATTCACAATCTGGATAGTCAATAAATATGTATGTTAATCTTACTGTCACGAAACGAACAAGGAATAAGTGCATTAGATCTGCAGAAACACATTTTTTCTTCGGGCAGTTCATCCATGAAGAGTACGTTTCCATGGATGCAACGTCATTACGTAAACTATTACAAAGGGGAGCAACTGTATGAAACAAACCGACGTGAAACAGCCTTAACACACCCGCGCAAACCTCCCCCTTTCATTACGGCTCAAAGTTTCCGGCTGTCACTATAACAGTATTTATAACAATACTTGAACAAAACAGGTAAAACAGTTGTCAAAGCAGCACCAAACTCAGTGAAGTAAATGTCAAAGGTACTTTTACGTCACACATTGATAAAAAAATAGTTTTGACATTTTTGTTGATACCTTATCTTTATAAACTCAAATGAAAATTATAAAGAAAACTTATAATATCCACACAAAGCGTTATGTGTAGTACGTCATTAATTGTTAGTGTGTACTGATGATATTATCCACACAAAGCGTCATGTGTAGTACGTCATTTGTTAGTGTGCACTGATCATGATATACACGCCACAGGCACTTGTTTCATTCAAAAAATATATGCCCCCTCCTCTTCCTTACTTCAAGGTAAATATCTGCCCTTTTCTCCTTCCCCACTTCGCCTCAATATTTCTCCCTTATTTGTGATCCTTTCGCTGATCCAATTATATCGTTACACTCCCGGTCGGATATTTCTCTTTTCGACTGCCACATTTAGATACCTACCGGGCTCCCCTCAGACGAATTGGACAATAATATTCAGCAAACGTCGCATTTTCTACTTTTAAGTCATTGAAACGGATACAGCCACTTCCGGTCCGGTCTAAATTGATTTAGATTGGAACAATTATCTGTATTTTGAAGGCAGGAGATGATCATGATGGCATTGTTACACATGGTCGGTCTAGAGAATTCCGAATGCATATGAAAAATCCAGCGCAAACCGGAAGTGGTTGTATCCGTTTCAATGACCTAAATTTTCACTAAGCCACGTTCGCTGAATATTCTTGTCCAATTCGTCTGAGGGGGGCCCGGTAGTTATATTTAGATGTGGCAGTCGAAAAGAGAAATATCTCGGGAGTGTAACGATATAATTGGGTCAGCGAAAGGATCACAAATAAGCGAAAAATATTGAGGCGAAGTGGGGAAGGGGGAAAGGGCAGATGTTTACCTTGAAGTAAGGAAGAGGAGGGGGCATATATTTTTTGAATGAAAGAAGTGCCTGTGATACACGCATGTGCCAGGTCGTATGCAACCCTGGGATGAATTTCATGAAAGTGCATGCATTTCTCCTGAAAGGATGATTCTCCTCTCTGAATACTTTGTGTGAACTGGTGTCAAATAGAAAGAGCAGATTGCCTTCGTCTTCGGTAAGGGAATCTGTTACATCTACATGCTATCCGCGATTCAAAAACATGAAATGACTCTGACAAGACAAGCATGACAGCAGAGAATGATTATAAAACAAGCTTTATAATTCCCTGATGACAGGTAAGTTTTTTTCTTTTTATGGCAAACAGCTTTGCTTGAAAAACCTTGATTGCTAATGAATATCAGGGGTTTCAAAGTGGGCCGGTACCCGGTACTTTTACCCGTCTGAGATCGTGTATAGTACCGGCAGAAATTACTGAACCCCCCCAAAAAAAAAAATTAGCGGTGGTCAAAACCAAAGTACGATGGTCGATAGGCTTGTAGAATATTTTTCATAAAAAATTAATGATCACGTCAATTGCTGAATTCTCGCATTCAAATCGAACAACTGCGTCACGACCAAGTTGATGGGATATTCCCTGTTTTAAAAATAACTTTACCTTAGAATCGTCAATAGCAGTTTGCGCATGCGGTAAATAGATATGTTTTCGCCCCAATATCGTTTCATCCTTGTGTAAAACTCGGACCGGAACAAAGCTGACATCATTTCAAAGTAAAAAAATGACCGATTACAAATTATGTTCAAACACAATTTTGTGTAATCTTCAGTAATGTAAGTATGATCATTATGTATTATGAATATATGACTACACAATATTTTGTGCGATTTGTTTTATCCATTTAAAACCCAGGTTCGAATCATTCTGGGGCGTACTGTCTTGTTGCTTAACTCCGTCCATATTGCTTAACTTCCGGTATACAAAAATAAAAACCAATGGTTAATTTATTTACATATTTTGACGGGCCCTACCGCGGTTGTTCACAGAAATGAAAGTGTGCTGAAAAACATTTTTAAAAGGGGGTACAAGGAGATAAGGGATAGAAAATTACTAGTAATCTTGAAAAGGGACCGGGCATGGCTCAAATACGAATTACATTGTAATGTCAAAACGCCGGCCCCACTTTTTTTTCCAAAATAATTTAACTTTTGTGATTCAAATGTTAATAAATGTCTTCCCGCGAATCGTTTTTGTTCGAACATTTTTTTTTGCACATAAGTCGTGAAAGTAACAATATATATATATTGTTTTTGTTTAATTATATTTGTATTGATCTATTAAAATTATAAATTTTATTAGCATCGTGTTATCGGTTTTCGTGCTATTATCGATTTTCCGCTATAGCGATTAACAGTGTTAACCCTTCATTCATTAGACGATTGGAATTTTGAAAGAATGGCTAGTTAAATATTTCTTTGTACATAAGATTGTTTTTAAAGCCATTCTTGTATTTTAATATATTCTCGATTATCTGGCAACTTGTATTGTCAGTAAAATGGCGTCATCTGTTTTCGTGTGAAGTAAAAACAAGGCCGATATACGGGATGGAAACGAATATATAATCCGGAAATGACTGGTTTTAAAATTTCACGGTTCTGGCCATCTACCAAATCATACTACATCTAAATAAAATAACAGAATGTTTGAAAATTACCACTTTCAAAAATGTGTTTACTTTTGATGTTTTTTTTAGTGCTGAAACCACAATGCACTGCAAAGTGACATGTATTTTATATAAGAAACAGGCACATTTCAGTCAGCTCTTTTGTTTACGATCAGTGACCCCATGACAGTTACATGTCATGAAGAGCCGGTGTCTGTTAGGCAGATGACATAGTTAAATTTTATATAGCCCTTCTGGATTTTTTTCCAGCTACTCTATAAAGAAGTAAATTTTTAGCATTACAAAAAGTATGGTTCAGTAGGTAGGTTCACTGTTCTTGGTACTTACGTCTTTAAAAGCAAACTTTAACATCTTTTACAGATGTCACGCTGTAGTCTTGTTTATGTTCCATAAATAGAAACCGGAAGACACGTCAAAAATAATGCGTGCGCTGTGGAAATCAAAATAAAAATGGATAAAACGAAAACAGATGAATTAAATTTATATGTTTCATTAATTATGACACTTGTATGTCTTGATCCGTGCCAATGGTCTTTGATGAGTTTAATTACTGGTAATAAAGTAAAAAAACACACAAGCCAAGGAATTGTGAAAAAGAAAAGGACAAAGCCAACAAAAGAATTTTGAGAAGTTTAAGCTTTGATAACAATGGCTTGGTCAAGCCTAGCTGCGGAACCGTAGCTCTTTATGATCCTTTGGGTTTTTTTTAAGATATGGCAGACTATCTATGAATTATCTTGGCTGAAGTCTGTAAACTGAAATATTCAATAAAGAAATTGGGGGAAAATTGGTCTTCACACTTGGTGAAATCTGAACTCTAAAGTTAATGGGATTTTTCTTTCAAAAGCACTTAACGTTTTGCAGTCTCTGAAGTACATTTTTTGGTCCACAAAATGCAAGATTTCAGGAGCTTCCGCCCCCCTGGACCTTTTACGGCCCTCAGCCTAATTTTTTAGGTACCTCCTAAAATTTAAGAAGTACCTCCTATTATAAAAAAAAACTTTGAAATCCCTGAATGATTGCATTTTCGTTTGACCCTCATTCCCCTTTTGATAAGCCCAAAACCCTTAACTATATAGAATAAAAATTTTGTTGACATTAGGTCGATTCTAGGTCCTGCAAAAATACATTCCGTGGACCTACTTGATATCTGCTGGACCTGTTCTTACCCTTTATCTTGCACACTCACATTTCGTGCGTTCACAGTCCTTCCATCGTTACCCAATGGTAATTTTATTTACCATTGGTATGACATTGGTAACAGTGTTTACCATTGGTAGAATCCAATGGTAGCCATTCTTGCAGGCAAACCACAGTGCCGTAAGTTTTACCAATGCGGGAAAATTACATTTCCAAAATGGCGGAAGGAAAGATAGTCGAACTGAGTTCCACAATAATTTCATTGAGTCTGCAAGTTAGAAATAAGAATTACAAATGCCTAATACGAGGAGATAAACTACCAATACTAAAGCTTTTAGCACATACAATATGTAAGGTTTATCATCATCATCTTCTGTTTTTTCATCGGACGGATTGACAGGCATACGGAGAGTATATCATATTACGTCTCTTTGGGCTTACACCATACAACTCATCATTATCAAGCTACAGACCAAATATCAAATCATTTCCATCAATACAAGCCAAGAAAACTTTGACCGAAAACTGATATTAACGGACTGACGGACGGACAGACGGAGGGTATACGATAATACGTCCTTTCGGGCGTGTAAAAATGACTCGTATGTTTATATTCAATAAATTAATGATGCATACCTATATACCACAAAAACATCAAGAGGTCTTTTTGAACATCAGGAATTGGTCCATGTGCATTGTTATATTCTGGTAGAGGACCTAATCGCAAGTAGGTTAATTCAAATGTCATTCTAGTGAGTCGAAAGTGCGATTTAAAGTCATCCAGGATGTAATTAGCAACCGTCAGCTGTAAATACTGCTTTACACGTGGTACATTATAACGTCTACGTGACCAAATAATATCTGTAGATGTCATGGTATCATACAGACCTAATAGGACGGTAAAGTTTATATTCTGTTGCTGCAATGCTAGCAACGCCGTTATAAGAGGATCGGCCATAATTACAGTAAAGCCGGTACCAACGGCAACCAATGTGTTACCACTGGTAAGCCAATTTACAATGGCAACTGTTGGTAACCAATGTTACCCATTGGTATTAATGCCACCATTGGTTACAAAAATGTCGTTCACAGTTAATAGGTACCATTGGTACAATTTTTAGACATTGGTACCAATGGTAATAGACATAATTGTACCATTGGTAGATATGTGAACGCACCTATTGTGACAAAAAATATGTAAATCTGAGCAAATGACTTTGATATCAGAATTTTTATTTTCGACAAGAGTCAACTAATTCTGGGTCAAAATATTTCAAGCCCCCCTCCCCCTCTCAAAAACAAATGGTCGTCCCATCATGTTTTGACACTTCATGCTATGAGAAACTCGATGTCCAAATGAAAACGTACAAAAATACAAACAACAATTTACAAAACATACACATAAAACTAAATATCGAGTAACACGAACCCAACTAAAAACCCAGGGTGAACTCACGTGCTCCGGAAGGGTAAGCAAGTTCACTTGTGGCATCTTTCGTGTCAATCTAGTTACAGTCCCGGTGATAAGTCATGAATGAGGAAAGGACCGGGAATTGTTTACGACACGTGGAACATATCCGTGGTCAGGTTTTTTACCAGGTTGCTCTACTACCCATCAACTTGTAGAGTTATATCATAGAATTTTACTAGCTTTAGACAGTAAGCAATTTACAAGTGTAACGTTTCCCGATATAAGTAAAGCTTTCGACACTGTGTGGATAAAGGGGTTTTTACTCAAATTGGAAAGATATGGTATAGGGGACAATTTGCTTATCTGGTTAAAAAGTTACTTATCAAACCGCACACAAAGAGTTGTGATAAAAAGATGCTCTATCAAATATTGGTCAGCTTAAAGCAGGGGTGCCTCAAGGGTCGGTTTTAGGTCCGTTATTATTTTTGGTATTTATCAATGACATTGCAGATGGTTTAGGTAGATTATTTGCAGATGATACATCGATTGGGTACATTGCAAATGACAAAGATTCTTTACAAGACATGGTAAATTTAGATTTAGCTTACCTAAAAGATTGATCTAAACGTTGGTTAGTCAAATTCAATCAAAATAAAGCTGAAATTATGGTCTTTAATACCAGAGACACAAAACTTTATTTCAATTTTGACTTTGAGGGTGCTTCATTAAGAGATGTTGAATTACATAAACATTTATGTGTTATTTTTAGTAATGACTGTATGTGGACCAAACATATTGATAAACTTATAGAAAAGTCTTCTAAACAAATAAATGTATTAAGAAAACTTAAATTTAAACTTAAACGAAACTATCTTGAAAAAATGTATTTAACATTTATAAGGTCAATTTTAGAATATGCGTCTGAAGTTTGGTTTAATTGTGGTCATATAAATTTGTGTAATTAAATATTATTATGTTCAATTGTGTATTTTGAAATATATGTAATGGGAGAAGACTGTCTAAGTTGTTTAACTTGTGTCTTATCCTTTTGTCTTTTTGAACAATAAAATATGTTTAAAGTAAATATTCGTTGTCATTTGTGACTGGTACAGATATTCAATAACGGTCAACAAATTGCAAGTCATGGCGGCGACCGTAAAACTTTCGAAGTGATGACTTCAAATTAACCAAGAGGAACCCTTGGTTCAGTAGCTTCCTTGTTAGCAGCAACCCTCTATCAAGGAAATCTAGGTTGCATCATTTGTGCATGATCTGACAGGTAACATCTCTGCCAAATTCAATTGAATTTGTTGTCTTTAGTGCTTCTTCGAGAGCACTGTCGTCAATGAGCTCCGATCGAAAATGTTTGGTCAACATCCGGGATATTTTAAAGCGGTATTTTTAAAGAAGACACAGATAATTAACGTAAGTATTTATGAATATACTCACTGTCGTGTACCCGATACGGAATGGTCATTTCAAGATGGCGGATTGTACATCGTCAAAAAGGTAGGTGTGAAGATTTTGACTATTGTCGTTCTTTATGGCTTATCTTAGTATCTATGAGTTACACGTTTAGATAGGGCTGTCTTTTTTCTACTTCACCATTAAGTCAGTAAAGCTCGATCCTTTTGTTTTTATCGTAAACTGCCTTCGCTAGTTGATCAATGCAGCGACAAAGATATCGAGGCGTAGAATCCAATTTATTTCACCAATTCCTACCGCCTAGTGACTTTATATATTAATATGTTGATGCCAAAATTATTCAAACATGTGAATTGTCCAGCAAATGTCATTTCAGCCTTTGACAAGCCTTGTATCCCCCTTAAAACGTCTATGAATATTTGGTTTATGTCACGGAACGGTCACAACAAAAACATGACAAAAATGTATGGGAATGGTCTCATGTTTTGGGTGTAGGAATGGACTTTCAAGCAAAGGAATGGTCTTTTTTGTTTAGGAATGATCTGATCTAACATATCGGATGTAAAGCGTAATGGCTTTGTCGTTCATCCAGTGTTCACACTTGCACAAAATCTGCAAGTTAAATGGTCGGTCCCTAAACTAACTGTTGCTATTTTCGTCTTTGATTGCTAATTGCCTTAGTGCTATTTCATGTTCGATAAAATCCTCATGTCTAGCAATGTTGTATAAAGCATTTAATGTATTTTTCTCAATGACTGTAGTGATTGGTTTAGCACCAAGGAGCACGTATGTAGCTAGTGTAGCACATATTTCAGGAAGACCTTGAAGTTGTTCGAGTAGTTTTCTTTCGTATTTCAGTAATTCCAGTTTTTCTCCCTCTAACATTTGTACGGTCTCCAGTCCGTAAATTATTCTAGATCTACAGAAAGTTGTGTATAGCTTATAAGAGATGTATGGATTGATGCCATTTTCCCCATGTAATCCAGCTCCTAATAATGCATATGATGTTCTTCGTCCCTTCTTTATTCTAGATTCAATGTCATTTTTTCCTCTTAACTCTCTGAAAATGGCTATAAGTGTGGTACCATCAACTTCTTCTATTTTGTTTTCCCCTAGCTTCCATTCCTGTTTCTCTCTCTCTGTTTATTTGCATTATAGATAATAACGTCACTTTTAGATGAATTAATAGTAACTTTGTCTTTTGCTGTTTCATTTGCTACTATGTTGAGGACACATTGTAAGTCGGTTGGATTAAATACTATTAATTCCCAATAGCGTGGTGATAAAATTATTCGTAAAAACTGGTTAATAAAAGCTTTTTCAAATGAAATTAAAAGTCGATCATTTTCACGCTTATGATCTGGTTTCTATTTGTTTTGATTAACCAAGCGAAATACTACGCACAAGTATATTGGGTCGCTTGATTTGTTAACCGGAATGCGATAAAACTTCAGAAAAACGAAAGCGGAAATTTGTAGTATTTGGAATAAATGTTTATTTAAATAAATTTAATACAAAATTTTAATAAAAAATAGTAAATATGTCATGTGATTTACTTTGCTTGATATTTTGTCAATTCATTGGAAATTAAAAACGGAAAAAGAGTTGATGAAGCGGAATACGTGAATTATTGTTTTAAAGTTAAAAATAAAAATGTCACGATGTTGCATAATTCTAAATAATTTGCTAAGAAATTGACCAGTAATGATGGAAGCAAGTACAAGTAACTTGAATCCTTTAGATTAAAAAAAGTTTTTACTTCCCTCAGGAGAAAAATGAGGTTGATGACGTTAATAAAGCTAGTGAAACTGTTTGTGCTTTGAAGTGAGTCTGACCCAATACTGTACCGGTGATGTCGTCTATCTAATCCCATTAAAAAAAATATTCCAGGTATTCCAATAGATGTTGTTGCAGTTAATTATGCTGTTTTTGCAATTAGTATCTTTATTAATTATTAGTTGTGATGTACCTGTATTTTATGTCAAATATTGCAGAAAAAGGGAAAATATTTGAGTGAAGTAAGTGTTATTATTAATATAAATTAGAAATTGGAATGAAACATTTTTTTCATATGGAGTGAAATCAAGTATGACATAAATAGTAAAATATCTTTTAAAAAATATTTGTACCTTCGAAAAAAAAACATGAATCATAAGAATTTCATTACAAAATGAATAGTAACACACATTTATAGCTAAGACATGCTTGTTTATTATTTCATGTAGTTTAAAAAATAAATAATAAGTTCTATGGATGTTGAAATATAAATGTATTGATAGAGATATCACTTATTCATGTATGTATCTGTATGCTTTTTTTATTAGAATAAAAATGATAAATTAATATATATTAGTTCTCCATTCTCTAATCAAGGTTTACCTGAAGTTAATGAGTTTTTGTTTATACACCCTAAGCCCCAATGTTTGCACATTGTTTATACAATAATTACAGCTATTCCCACTTGAAATTTTAGATTTCTTTAATGAATTTAAAAAAAAAGTGGGATTAGGTGGAGTCAACCCTACCGGTCACCGACACTAAGTACCGATACACCATGCCCAGAAGCTGAACGCCTTGTTACCACTGCGAATGTCACTCCAAAAACAACCAATTCAAAATCTGTATTACCTAACAAAGCTTCAAATGACATCCAACAACACGTAAATAGTGGTGATGTTGATATTCGCAATCTGACTGTCACTCTGATTCGGACAGTTGTGCTCCAGAGGTCATGGTACCAGATGCCAGGGTGTTCAGTTCAATGCAAAATGAACAAAAATACCCATGGCTATATGACAGTGTGGTACATAAAGGGTATTTATGTAAGTTTTGTGGTCATTCTTCCTCATCACAAGAATTTGTTACTGTTGGCATTAACCTTGGTACAGTATGATTGCTATTCTATTACTGGACCTCCAAACTAATAAATGTATTGCTCTTCCCATTTTTTCCCAATTCACATCATTTACGCGCTAATTTTCCCAAATATAAGGGACCCGGACCCCAGATACAAATGAGTAGGAAAATCAATGACTTGTAATAAGCATGTCGGATTTAAAGCACTTTGTAATAAGCAAGTCGGATTTAAGGCACTTGTAATAAGCAAGTCATTTAGTAGTTTTCTGATTGGTTGCGTCCGTCGTCCTACGCCCCGTACAGACAAAGGAAGTTCGAGTATAACTGATAATATGATTACTTTTAATGGTATATCTGTATACAATATATTAAACTTTAAATCTAAGAGATATTCTCTTTAACCAAAGTATTATATGTCGTAAAGTTTTATTTTCAATGTATTATGTAATCTTCAGGTGTGCGACTGAGGGTATTAAATTCTGAGAAAGTGCCATTTCATCTATTACATATTAAGAAGTTATTGTTGAAGCCATGAATTTTTTGAGATTTTACCATGGATAGAAAATAATATGCACCCCTTTTTTTTTAGTTCACCTGACCCAAAGGATCATGTGGGGCCTTTGTCATCACTTTGCGTCGGTCGTCCGTCCGTACACAATTACTAAAAATATTCTCCTCTGAAACCACTTGGCCACTTAAGTCCAAACTTTGGTGGAATGGTCCGTTGGTGATCCCCTTCCAAAATTGTGTCCGGCAGTCCTGACCTCCAACCAACATGGTCGCTGTTACTAAAAATAAAAAAGGGGGATGACATTTAAAAAATCTTCATCTCTGAAACTACTGGGCCACTTAAGACCAAACTTTGGTGGAATGGTCCTTTGATGACCCCCTTTCAAAATTGTATCCGGCAATCCAGACATCCAACCAACATGGCCACTGTTGCTAAAATCAGAAAAGGTGGATGCAATTTTAATTTTTTTCCTCTCAAACTACTGGGCCAATTGGATTCAAGCTTTACTAAAATAATCCTTTGGTGATCCCCTTTCAAAATTTTGTCTGGCAGTCCCGTCCTCGGGCCAAGATGGATGCTATTACTATTTATTAACGATTCCTTGAACATTAAGTAGGATGCAAGGTTTTACATGTCTTATCAAATTCTATAAAACCAATATGTTTAGGTTATTTCAATGAAATACTGTTCGTAGAAGAATATAATATTTGTGCTTCGTCGTACATCTTTTTTTTTAAGATAGTTCTTGTTTCTTATATGCCATTAAATGTATGTTGATTTTCGGAGTTAAGCTTCCAATTAGGTACCCCTTCCATGAGATATTAGTGTCACTTAGATTAAACTTAAGATGAATCCTGTATGAAAGCTCAATTTTTTTTATTTAACATAGAAGGCTATGGAGAATTCTTTAGTGGTGTTACACCTCAAGCCCACATCCAGCGATAGTGCCGATAGAGGGCGCAGTATTATTCGAGTTAGATTAGGGGTAGCTAAACAAATTTACAAATTAACGACACCGGAATTTCTGTGTCGACACGGTATTGTTCCGAGAATCAGCCACTATTTACTTTGTGCAAACCACACGTTCATGTTTGCTACTGCTTAGATTGATATTCTTTTCTTATACGAACAGTAAGTAATAGTCTTGATATTTTTTTCATATTTCTCTTTCGTCATCATTTCGTATTTATTTTAAATTATTAATAAATAAGGTAATGTATCACAGGCCAAGTAGTGGTACACAGTTATACTTACAGCACAAGCGCTTGTGCAGAGTCAAAAATATGCTCACTATGTACCTAAAATACCACAATAACTCAAGAACGACCGAATGGCGGAATAATGTCACGTGACCTACTTTCGCTTTTGCAGCCACGGAGTTGTCCATTGTCAACAAAATCGGAAGATTATCTGTGAGTATGGGGGTGTAGATGGTAGGAAGATATAAACAACGGGTTTTCCTTGAAGAAAAATCATTTCACTACGCAAATTAGTAAGCGATTTGAGTCCTATCGACATTTTGACAGGGGAAATAGCGGTTGATGTGACAGGGGTAGACTAGTAGGAGTGAGTCCGGCCTTGTGGTATTTTAGGTACATAGCGAGGGTTACACTAATCACAGTCACTTGAAGTTTCAAAAATAAAAAAAAATAAGAAAACTTCGAAAAATTTTGGTCATCTATAATAAATAAGGGAAGTTATGAAATGCGTTTTTTGCGCCAACATGTAAACAATTATTAACTGACGACTGCCGGTGCCAAGGGATGTGCTTTAACTGCCTTTGTCGACTCATGGTATATTTATTTACTCATCGGTAATGTTTTAACCTACAAGCATCCCCTATCTGCGACGATTCGACAACTTTTTCATCAATTTCGTGCCTATTTTCTATGAAACGGACTCCATGGCGGTAGTGTCCCGCAGTGAATCAGGTAATAATTTCAATAAATATCAAACTACATCTTTCTATATTGAACTTTGGTAAATACGCATAAATAAAAATAACAAAATTATTGAAACAATATAAAGATTTTAACTGTTATCGTTTACATGTGTGAAATCATTGAAAACTTCTAATAACAAGGGAGATAATTTCAAGTTGAGAATGGCGGGATATACAAAATATTTGAAGATGACCATTTACAACTAGCATTATATACTATATATAGTCATTAGAATGGCGGGACATACAAAATTTGAAGATGACCAGTTACAACTAGCATCTTGGTAAAGAATATACAATATATAGTCATTATAATTCCTTTTTGCAGTCAAGTTTCAGCAAACACACAAATAACAACTGTCACTGTATTTGATATAAAACGCAATTCAAGGAAATAAAAAGGGGGTGGGCCAGTAAAGGCATGACTTCCACCAGATGAAGTTTTGTTCCAAGACCAATGACAATTATTTTATTAGGCAACAACCATTTTCTTATCGGGAGGGGGGTCTGTGTGGCTGGGATTTTCATTGTGCTTGTAACTTTTTTTTTCTGAACCTTCCTCAGTCAAAATATTTTTTTCTCTTGAAGACAGCAAAAAAATGTTTTCTTTTCATGTGGAACAAAAATACATTTTTCCATAAAAACAATACATTGACTACTCAAATACAGCAGCTACAATGATAAATCTACATTTCTTTTCAGTCAGCTAGGGCATTAAAATATTTTTTTCAAAAAAATCCCAGTCCCCAGTTGTTGCCTTAAAAGATACTGTAAAATGGGGGGGGGGGGGGAACAATTTCTTAGTGAACAAATATATATTACTGGAGGGCATTTAATACAATATTTTATATATATTTCACATCGGTGGTGTAATGGTTCGCATGCTAGCCTCGATTGCAGTAGATCATGGGTTCGAGCCCACATCGGGTCAAACCAATGACTATAAAATTGGTATTTGTTGCTTCTCTGCTAAGCACACAGCAAGCAAAGACTGGTTGGCTTGGAATCACAATAATGTGTCCGAGTGGGGCGAAATGTCTAACCGCAGACTGTTGTTTCAGTGAGCTGGCATTATAAAAATCCAACTAGGCATATTGGTCTAGTACAAAGCAGACATCAGCATCATCTCATTGAAATTTAACTTGTTCTTGCCATGATAGAGCTGAAAAATTGCTGAGCTGATGTTAAACAACAATCACTCACTCCTAAATTTCAAACTATTTGTTTCTATTTACCAAAAAGATATCATATTTTAAGTCTTAATACGAATTGATAGGGTTATTTCAGTTATATCGAGGCTGTCAGTTTTATTGATGTAGAAAATCATGGATTTGTTGCAAATCACTGACAAATTTGATTGCAAAAAATTGTACCTAGTACATCTCACTATGTATGTGAATCATGTTACGTAGTGATATGCACTGTTTGGATATGTAGATATAAATCCTAGTACTGTTTATAAAATATGATTGATAGTATTTGTATCATGCAACTTGTTTCACCGTGTGAATGGTCAAGTTTAGACCTTTGCCCTTGAAAATCAAAAGGGGTATTACTTTCTTCAAAATGATTATGCATGCAAAGTTTGGTTGAGTCCAGACAAGTCATTTAGTCTACACTGCACTGATAAGATTAAGATAAGACTTTGAAAAGGGGTCATCCATCCTATATTTCATTTGAAAATGTTTGTACATGTCAAGAACATGACTGCCAATTGTGCTTATATGTACCGTGTTAGGCGAGGTTTAGCAATTCTGCATATATATATATATATTTGTTTCATCTGCACCATTTTCATACTGAAAAGATTTTCACACTAATTTTGACCTCAGTTTGACCTATGACCTTGAAAATCAACAGATGGCAACCTTTCATCATGATGATTAATTTATATCAAGTTTCAATGGTGCGATATAGAATTTTTATTTAGTTTGTAACATGTCTAGAAAATGTTCACACTTACCCTCGACCTCAGCTTGACCTGACTGAAAATTTCACTTTCAATTCCTTAATGATTAATTCAATTTTTTTACATGCTTTGTAAAGTTTGTTCAAAACAGCTACTATAATATTCCTCAGTTTAGTGAAGAATAAACCAAGGAGAGGGGGGTTGGGGTTCATAGCTGTATAATTTGGTCAATTGATAAAACAACAATTTAGACTCTTTTTGAAAAAAATTGGTGGCCCTGAAAAGGGCCGTTGTTTGTGTAGACACTACAATCCACTTGTTTATTGCTTGGTTTTCTGTGTCTTTTTTGGCAGAACGGCCTGGATGTTTGAGAAAACACCACCCTGGGCAATGGTGACACCAGACAGGAGTTTGTTCAATTCCTCGTTGTTTCTGATGGCCAACTGTAGATGACGGGGGATGATTCTGCTTTTCTTGTTGTTACAGCATTTAGGTACTTGAAGGTTCTTCTTATGGCTGCTAAAACTGAGTTTGTTTTAATTACTTTCTCACATATGTGTTTTTCAAATGATAGTTCTGAATCGATTGTTACTCCATTGTCCTTTTACTCATAAACTTTGGCCATATTTTGGTCCAAGAGCTTTGCATGGTGTAATCTTTTTGAGGATATCATTATCTGATTCATCCCACCATTTCTTTAGAAATGCATGTACCAAGTCAGGGTCATTACGGTTTTCACAGTTTTCCGGTTGTTAACTGATTTTGTCTGTTTATATACTTATGAGTTTTGACTTTCCATTTGTAAGATTGTTCGGAATTCGGTAATTTTGTTATTACCCTTATTTGAGGATATTCTCTGTTCCCCTCGTTCTAACTAGAGTTTTGTAAATTGGTAGAAAGGTTACAGCATTTAGGTACATGAAAGTTCTTCTTATGGCTGCAAAATCCGAGTTTGCTTTAATTACTTTTTCACATGTGTTTTTCAAATGATAGTTCTGAATCGATTGTTACTCCAATGTTCTTTTACTCATTGCATTATATTCTGATAATTTTCTCCCGTTATTATTTTAAATATCTTTGTATCATTGGCGAAAAGATAGTGACAGCTATAAGCACTATACACTTTATTTTTTATTAAATTTTCCTCCACCTTTGCAATTTGCACATTTCCATTTTGCGGACTTTTTTTTAAAAGCAGGGTTCATTTCCTGTTAAAGATACACATTTACAATGGTACCAATTGTTACAATAGTCACATGCAATGCTTTGTTCTTCGAATGTTTCAGGATCCTCTTCCAAGCAATTGTTACACACTGGACATTTGAAGACGCTTGTCTTCTGCTTTTCTCTTGTTACATGTACTCATTTTTCTATTCTGTAATCTGTATAGATCTCTATTCACCTCCAATGTTGGAGATCGTCATTGTCAGCTGATGATCAGTTGTCGTTCTTGAATAATCCGGAAATTTTCCGACTTTGACTCCTCGTTTAGTCTAAGTTTTCATTCAGTGCGGGACACTACCGCCATGGAGTCCGTTTCATAGAAAATAGGCACGAAATTGATGAAAAAGTTGTCGAACCGTCGCAGATAGGGGATGCTTGTAGGTTAAAACATTACCGATGAGTAAATAAATATACCATGAGTCGACAAAGGCAGTTAAAGCACACCCCTTGGCACCGGCAATCGTCAGTTAATAATTGTTTACATGTTGGCGCAAAAAACGCATTTCATAACTTCCCTTATTTATTATAGATGACCAAAATTTTTCGAAGTTTTCTTATTTTTTTTTATTTTTGGAACTTCAAGTGACTGTGCACTAATGTCCTGAAAATTGACCTGAAATGTCCTGAGTACATAAAGGCTTACATGTATATCTTTTTTTATTATCCAATGGATTGAGTTCAAATTTGAAAATGTTAAATACATTAGCATATATTTAACGAATATTTAAAAAAAAATTGTTTAGGTGGAAATAATTTGACCTGAAAAATGTCATGAAATGTCCTGAAAAGTACATAAAGACCTATATCGTTTTTATTATCCAATGGATTGAGTTCAAATTTGAAAATGGACAATCCATTGGTTATGAAACAACATTATTAAGAAAAAACTGGTGGAACGTGTTAATCTGGGTCACTGTAATTGGGCGGCTGTGTCGAGAAACAGATACAGTGTTGAAAAAACTGTTGATACTCATAAAATATTGATAAATGCAATAAAATTTTATGTTTGTCTTCAAGAAATATGATAGACAAAACCATGTGTGAAGTTTTATGACGAAATATCTCCGATTTCTATGTAAATATACGAGTTGAAGTGGGGAAACACCCACAGGTAATTTTAGCCATGTATTTTTTTTATTTATTAATTTATTATTAATGATACAATTTTATATCCCTTGGGAGGGGGGGCTATGATGAAAATTTGAAATGAAAACATAGGTCCGGACTTTAAGCAAAAATAATAATCCATGATTAGTTTTTTATTAAAAAAATCCAGGACCCCTGTGTCCATGATTTTTTTTTTCTTTTAATGTTAATAATATGAAATATTGACATCCACACTTGCCTTTTGGACAGCACATTTCTGTGTCCACACTTGTTAATAAAAAAATTTCAGGTCAAATTATTTCCACCTAAAAATTTTTTTACAGTATGTGGCCAAAAGTATTGGCGTATAATTTAAACACAGCAAATAAAAATTGACTTGCAAGTTTGATTTTCCTATATATTTCAACTAAAATTAAATCCTAAAAATTAACAATCATGTTTAAATTATGTACAAATAAAAATCACTCATATAAACATAATGAGCAAATAAACAAACAAAATATAGACAATTCTGAATGTTTTGGTGTAAAATTTGTTAAAATCTATCCAGAAATGACTTCACAATAATTTTTTGAAAAAATATGGTTTTGGTTGATTATATAGGGATTTTTTTTTATAAACCCAATACTTTTGGCCACATACTGTATATGCTAATGTATTTAACATTTTCAAATATGAACTCAATCCATTGGATAATAAAAAAAAGATATAGGCCTTTATGTACTTTTCAGGACATTTCATGACAATTTTCAGGTCAAATTATTTCCATCTAAAAATTTTTTTTTAAATATTCATTAAATATATGCTAATGTATTTAACATTTTAAGTTTGAACTAAATCCATTGGATAATAAAAAAGATATAGGCCTTTATGTACATTTCAGGTCAATTTTCAGGACATTAGTGTAACCCTAACACATACTGACATAGATAGCATATTTTTGACTCTACACAAGTGCCTGTGCTTACAGGTACTTACAGGTCCGTTTCTGAGTGCTGGCCGCCGACCACTA
Source organism: Bathymodiolus septemdierum (assembly GCA_963383655.1). Taxonomy (NCBI): domain Eukaryota; kingdom Metazoa; phylum Mollusca; class Bivalvia; order Mytilida; family Modiolidae; genus Bathymodiolus; species Bathymodiolus septemdierum. The sequence continues at coordinate 44,368,603 of OY726528.1, read as the reverse complement.
TGCTCAGTTCCTTCTTTTCATCAATTTCAATTCCGATTATGAGGTTTGATTCGTAGTTGTATAGCAAATCCTGGTCCTTCCAGTAATTGTCTTAGCCTGTGTTCGAAGATTTTCGTATCTTTGGCACTTATGATGTTTTCAGGTAGACTATTCCAGATGTTTATTATTCTGTTGGTGAAAAAGTTCTTTCTTATGTCTTTGTTGGATCTATGCTCGCATATTCAAGATGAGGTCGTACTAGTGCTTTGTATAACTTAAGAAAGGTTGGTTCATCTATATACGTGAAGGTGGGTCGAATTAGTCCCATAATACTGTTTGCCTTGTTTATTTTGTCGTTCATATGGTCTTCAAAATTAAGTTGATTATCAACTACGATGCCAATGTCCTTTTCCTTGTTGGAGTATTGTAGCTCTTTGTTGCATAGCGTATGTTGATCGTCCAGAAATGAAACCAAACTGTTTTGGTGAAAATAAAGTATTTCTCTTCATATGGTTTACAATATTGTCTCGTACAAATGATTCTAACACCTTACAGAGTATACAAGTAAGACTAACTGGTCTGTAGTTTGAAGCCATTTTTCTACTTCCCTTTTTGAATAAAGCTGTTATACATCCTTCTCTCCACTCGTTCTGTATGTTCTTATTCTCTATTGAATTCTTAAATATAATAGCTATTGGTTTTCCGAGCTCCTTATACAAATCGTGTAGAATTCTGGGATGTAAGCCATTTGGACGAGGAGATTTACTTATATTTAACTCATGTAACCTTTTCTTCGTCTATGACCAGAGTGTCCATATTATAACTAAATGTTGATACCTTCTAAAGACGGATAGTTTTCTGTTGTTTCCGTAGTGAATACACTAGAGAAAAAATCAGACAGGGTATTTGCTTTGTCTTTATCACTATTGGTTAAAGTTTCAACTCCATTCTCATTGTTCATTATCAAATCAGATATACCAGTGCTGCATACATGCCAACCCTCAAGAGACTAAAAGCGGTAAGGGGGTCTAGGGTTTTCCCCCCCCCCCCCCCCCCAGAAAATTGTTTTTCAGAAGGACGCAAAATGGTACATTCTGTTGCATCTTGGATATAAAATCTGTTCAGTCAAATCTTTAAATATAGTATGAAATAACCATGAAAAAATGGAAATTAGCATTTTACATATATACAAGTCAAACCTCGGTCCCTCGAACTCGGATGGGTCGAATACCATGGATGGCTCGAACTTATTTGAAAGTCCCACCAATTTTCCATATAATTTTAAGTTTAAAAAAAAATCTTTCCTTCGAACAGTCGAACTTAATAAATGGTCCCATCAATAATAAAATCACGAGTTTTACCATATCAAACTCGAACATCTCAGTTTAATTGACAGATGTACGTTGAATGTGCTTACATACAAATGTACATATATATATGATTAATCAATCTATTGGCTTGATAAATACACTTCAATATAAAATAGCGGGGTTATGTTACTTAAAATCATTTAATCCACATCATCTATTGTGTGTGTTACAATAAGATATCATCAATTATGAGTGCCTATTGTGGAGTATGTTTTACTATTAAAGCGGAATAAAACATTTCCTGGTTTATTGTTGAAAACAAGGAAGATTTACTAATATATTTGAGACTTAAATAACTTATTTTTCACAATTTTTTCACATTCACAGCTAAGTTGATAAAAAAAAAACATGCTAATATTCACATATAAAATTGTAAAAATGGGCTTCAACCTGGAAACCAAGAACCTCACATGCACTTTCCCCCTCCTAGAAACCCGGACAACCACTATCAATAGGACAGGCAAGCAAGAGAAGCGACTGATGAAAATGCCCCAAAGTCTAAAAAACAGAAACTTAATTTTTCAGAAATAAAATGTTTTTGGTATTAAGTCAAAACTTTTATTACCTGAATTTATACAGTTAATTACAACACATGATATACAGTATGTATTTTTATAGAGACAAAAACTGACAAATATGACATTTCAAATATCCCAGATGGTTTTAGCTATGTTGCAAAAAATAGAAAAATATTTAAGCATAAATCTGGAGGTATTGTTGTTGTATATAGAAATAATCTTAAAAATCATATTAAATTTAAGTATTTGATAATGACCTTTTATTGGGATGTGTATACATCCCACCTGAAAACTCTATATTCGTCAATAAATGCATTTTTAGATATTGAAAATGAATTAGTAAATTTTATAGAAAAAGACATGAAATGTGCACTTGGTGGAGATTTTAATGCTAAAACAGCTGTTTTAGAAGATTTTTCAGAACCAGATGAAACTTTTTTGAATGTTATGGATGTAAATGTAGAAGATGGCCTATTTAGATATCATATTGCTATGACTACCAAGTTTTACTTGATAATAATATTTCCTTAAAAAGATATACTCAGTGTGAATGCAGACCAAATAATTTTGGACGAAAACTTTTAGAAATGTGTAAGTCTGCTTTGGCTATATTTGAAAAGTATTGTCATCATTGGAAATTGAAGGTTAACTTGCAAAAGACTAAAGTAATAATATTTTGTAAAAGAAAATAAAAAAATCAACCTATTTTTAAGCTATGTGGAGAGAATTTACAAATTGAAGACTCTTATTCATATCTAGGTGTTATATTTAATTATAACGGCTCTTTTGTGAAGGCAAGAGCTAAATTGATGGATCAAACGCCAAAGCTTTATATTGTTTATTGAAAATTGAGAAATATATCGATTCCAATAGATTTACAATTTAAATTGTTTGATACACTTATACTTCCAATACTTACTTATGGCTGTGAAATATGGGGTTATGAGAACACTAAGCAACTAGAAAAACTTCACCTTCAGTTCTGTAGAAATATTTTAGGTGTTAGAACCACTACTCCAAATTTTATGACATGGGAGAACATGGTAGAACACCTATAGATATATTATGTATAGAATTAAGGATTGTAAATTTTTGAAATAGACTTATTTCAAACGAGAAGAAACTTAGTTGTATTTTATATAAGATTATGTTTAATTTGAGTATTATTGATAATGTTCAATTTAAGTGGCTAAAAATTATCAAATCAATTTTTGAGAAAACTGGGCTTAATTATCTATGGAACCAACAACAGCCAGTTTATTCAGTGCAACTAAAATCTATTGTCAAGCAAAATCTGACTGATCAATATATTCAAAACTGGTTTAACCAAATTGAGAACTATTCTAGGGGAGAATTTTATGGCATATTTAAAAATTAATTTAATTTAGAGAAATACTTATTGAAATTATTACCACATGAGAGAAACATGATAACAAAGTTTAGATGCAATAACATTAAACTTCCAATAGAAACTGGAAGATGGTCGAATACTCCCAGAGAAGAACGTATTTGTCATCTGTGTATGTTGGTTTAGGTACTGAATTTCATTTTATATTTGAATGTACCTCTGCTGATGTACAAAGGCTTAGATGTCAATTTATTCCAATTTATTATACTAGATATGCAAACATGTACAAAATGAAAGGCCTGTTATCTTTGTGTAATGTTAAGGTTCTGAAAAAATTGTCATTATTTATATCTAAATTGCAAAATGTTTTGTAATTATATTCTGAGGCTGTATTATTTTAGGTTAGTTATATCCGTCATTATGTAAAATATTTTGTATAATATTCCTCTTGTTACACTTGTATATGTGTCTGAGTGAATAAAGAACTTGAACTTGAACTTAAATGATTAAATATTTTTTACGAGAAAGGCCAGTTTTACTGTGCATCAGTTATCATAGGTAATGAAACTGTCCCGGGTCAGAACAAGATTTTTTTTCTATCTAAAATTACGGGACCTCGGTGGCTCGAACTTCCGATAGCTCGAACATATTTTGACAACTACCTTCGAGTTCGAGCGAGCGAAGTTCTACTGTATATATATGTTTAGGAGTCATAAGTTCAAAATGTAGTGCTTCAAAACTTTATTTTAAATACAGTTTCTGATTGGCTTAATGATAAAGAATTGACCAATGGAAGTTTCCGGTACAAATTTAAGAGGGAAATGATTACGGAAAGGGCCTAAATAATTTGGATTTGTACACATTTATACGTCGTAGAAATCTACAAGAATAATCAACATGTGAACAATTTATGATAATTTTTTTTTTACATTTTTTTTTAAATCGGTAGGAAAACATCTAAAATCGGTAGGCGGTAGAAGACTTCGGTAGACTACCGCGTAAATCGGTAGAGTTGGCATGTATGGTGCTAGTTTTTGTCTTGGATTTCGTATACTACCAAAACTTTTTCGGATTATTCTTAAGGTCTTTAGCTATTTCTCTTTCCTTGTTCTTCACTGCTTTTCGAGTTAAACTTTTCACTTGGTTGCATAGTTTACAATACTCTTTATATCTTTCACCATCCCATGTTTCTAAAAATCTGGACCAACATCGGTGTTTTTTACGTATAACCTTTAAAGTGTTCAAGTCAATGTTAGTTTTACCTTTCCTATCAGTAGTTGCTCTTGACTTATGTTTCGGTATGTATTTATCTTGAATACATAGAACTGTGTCTTTAAAAACTGTCCACTGTTTATTCACATCTTGTGTAGGTAACTTCTCTTCCCAGTCTATTGAAGATAGTTCTTGCTTCATACCTGCAAAATCTGCCTTGTCATAATAATATTTCACTCTTTCTGTGTTTTCCTGTTGGATATATTAACAAATAAAGTTAAAGTCCAAAGGACTACAGTATTCAATATCGGAAATCATTCCATCGTCATTTGACAACAGCAAATCAAGAATGTGAGGCTCATGGTCAATACATGCACATGTTTGTTTATTCACATGTTGATAGAGAAAACAGTCTCTTACTTTTTCTATAAATTTAAAGTCTATATAAGTCTCTGAAGATGAAGTACTCCATGTATTCCAGTTAATCTTTTCAAAATTAAAGTCACCCATAATTAGGACATGGCTATATTTTGCTTTATTGACTTCATTTAACAGTTTCAATAAATATTCATTATTTTCATCGGTTCCACTACTACTCCTATAAATACAACCAACAAGGAGCTCGTCTCCTCCCACAAATTTAACACTGATCCATACAGATTCTTGAAATTTACTGTTGAATTCAACAGGGTTAGCCTCAGCCTATATATTGTTGTTCACATATATTGCACATCCTCTACCTGTCTTATTGTGTAAGTTACATCTAGACATATCATATCCATCTAATGCAATTTCTGCATCCACAATGTCATATCTAAAAAGTTTTTGGGTTTCACTTCCGCAATTCCAACAATAGTTGGTTTGTGGTTTCTAGTCAAAAGTCTAAGCTCTGATACTTTGTTTGTCAAACAATCTGCATTTGTATATGTACAGTTAATAGTTTCCAACTTGTGCAAAGAACGCTTAACAAAATCCAACTTGTGCGACGAACTCTTAACAAACTTGTGCTCTTTCCTTTTTACAATATGTACATTGTCATGTAAGTCACTTACTTTTCTTTCAGCATTTTCTTTATGTACCGGTTCCAGGAGAGGCCTCTTACTCTGAAGATGAACTTTCCTCTTTCCTTTTTGCTTCTTCCACCATTGCCTTTGTTTCTTCTCTCTCCTTTGGTGTCATGTCGTGATCTAGATAATGACCCTGCATATGACAAAAATGTCAAAAAATGGATAAAAAATATCCAATGCGTACTGATTAACTGGGCTTTGTGCATAGATGAACTGTGTGCGTTATTTATGGACCGTCATAGACGTAGGAGTGGACTGAAAAGTGTGTGTGGGGGGGGTCAGCTTTTTTAGTGGCTGTATTATGACATGAAAGTTGGTGGACTAACTTTTGAAGTGGACCGAAAAGAGAACTAGAAGGGAGCAATCTTCAGGAAACAACAAGAAAATTAGGGTGAGGTGGGGAGCAATCTTTCAAAATTGACAAGCAAAAAAAGTCATATGGCTTCAAAGCATATTAGGTCTGAAGCCTTGAAACTCATGATTAACTACACATTTTCTGCATTCATCATCAATAACCCACCTTCAATTCACTTATCATTTAAATTTAAAATGAAATCCTTTTCTTTCTTTTTCTTCCTGGTTATGATTTAAACTCTGTACTAAAGTGTAATTGAATGTAATTTGATTGGCTGTATAACAGTGCTTAATCAAAATGTTTTAAAATGATCATAAATATTACCTGACTGCAGAATTATCTGTCAGTTCACCCATGGATGATGAGTGGAGAGTACCGTATTTAGGGTTGTATAATGTGCATTGCTGCATAATGCCATCCCCTCTTGACCTTGAAAATCTCCAGAAAAAAACTAGTTTGTGTCGATAATGCGCATGGACTTTTAAAAAAATCGACGTCGGAAATGTAAGAATTAAATATCAATCGTATATATTTTTCAGTCCTTTGAGCATGTTTCATTTGCTGGGAGAATTTAAGAACCATTTTTCTCTTTTCATCTTCAATAAAGTTGCAAAATATTAAATGTGTTGGGTTTTATTGGCGGACATGTGATTTCCTGGTCTGGGAAAGAGTGAAACACATTGTTTATAATGCGCACCCCTCCTACAAATTAAAGAATCTGGGCAAAATCCTGTGCATTATATAACCCTAAATACGGTATCGAAGCGTGATCAGTTTTCCTGGTTATTGTGGTTTTGATTTATCTCAGTTTTGTTTGTCCCTGGTGGAAAACAATGAGAACATACAATTGTACAATGAGCAGACTGGATATCATATGTAACTGGCATATTTCCTGATTTCAGCTCACTGGACCAATATACATAAGGGGTTTTACTATAACTAGTCTGTATTCCATCCATTTTCCATCTATTATTTTTTTCATCTTTTCTGTTGGAAATATTTATAACAAATCTTGACAAGAATGATCAATGTATGATGGTCATACTTTTTTACAAAAGGTTACTCTTCATTCTGACGTGTGTATCAAGAAGAGTTTGAAGATAATAATAGGATAATCAGAATCCGTATATCGAAGAAGAACAGACAACACAATGGCCGAAAGAAAAAGTACAAAAGGACAAACAACGATCTACAAAACATACACGTCATAAAACTAAAGATCGAGTAACACGAACCCCACTAAAAACCGGGGGTGAACTCAGGGGCTTCGGAAAGGTAAAATTAGTTGATCTTACATGTAGTTGTTGTTTTTCAGTATGGCTAGTGGTCGTGTTATCAAAAACATAATGAAAGCAATATGTGTTAGACAGTTTGGAGGCCCAGAAGTATTAAAAGTGGAAAAAAACTTGCCAATACCACAGCCAGATGACAATCAGGTACATTTACATACAATGTTATTTGTTATTAAAGCGTTGTCATGTGACGTGTGTCTTTCTATGCTTTTTATATACAAGTTACTGCATGATATTGTGGGCTTTTTATTATCGAACATTAGTGAAGGAAGTGATTCCAAATTGACGCTTCTTTTAGTATCAAATTTTTAGGACTCATATGCTCTTCTTTTTATACCTTATAAAAACGATACAACAGACAATTTGGATAGACTGGCACTCTTATTTGCTGAAGACACTTCACTATCTTACCAATGATATTATGAAATCTGATATTAATAATGATTTGTCAAAATTAAGTGAATGGGCAAAGTTGTGGTTAGTAGATTTTAACAAAGACAAAAACCTTTGTTATCTCAATTAGTGCCACACCTATGATTTACTGGAGAACAGGTCGAAATTGGAAAAAAAAACATAAACATTTGGGATTTACTTTTGCATCTGGTGGAAATTGGGCAAATTGTAATGCTAATATTGTAAATGCATATTTCAAGTAGGTTAATGTTCTCAGAAAACTAAAATTTACCCTTTCCAATCAAACTCTTTACCTTCATAAGGCCAACATTAGAATATGCTTGCAAGGTTTGGGATGGGTGTTTTGAACGAGAAGTAGCAAAACTTGAAAAAGTTCAATTAGAATCGGCTAAAATAGTTCCAGGACTAACAAAATTAATATTTGCAAGTAGCGATTCTCTTTACTATGAAATAGGATGGCAACCTTTGTCTTGTAGACATAAATATCGCAAACTGGCAACATTTATAAAATGCATAATAAATTATGTCCTCAATAGGTTGGAATTGATTTTGGTTATTATAGCCCTATTAGTTTCCAAACAAGAGGCCCCAAGGCTCAAAAATGAGTGTTTCTGTTTTTCGTTTGTGTATGGATTACAATTCATCTGCATTTGAGAATTTTTCTTAATAAACTCCTTAGGTAAATCACTTTCAGAAATGTGCATAGCGTCATTATGTAACTATTACCGTTTTTGATTTGAAAAGGACCAAAAAGGGAATTTCAAGATCCAACTAATGCAGTTTTTTTTGTAAGATGATTATCTTTATGGGTTATTGAAGAGCCTTAAGAAAAGGGGCCCATATCAAGACATTTCGCATATTTAGAAGGTCTATAGAATTTATATTTTTCATCAGTATCAATGGGTTCTTGTTTTTTTTTTTAATTGATTGTGCTGAGAGGTTCCAGTAGCATGTGTCAGGTTTTCTTCCATCTTTTATTGTTTCAGAAATAAACTCAATAGAAAAGGGGACAAGTGCAAATTTCCTAATCTGAACTTTCTAATTTTTCAACCAGGTCGGGTGAGTGATTGCAGGATCTTCAGATAAGACTCAAGATATGTTATATGACACAAAACTGCCTTAGATAACAATAATAAAATATCACTGAGACTTGCATTTCATGTAAAGGGGAAATTGTGCATATCATGAGGAGATCGTCATGGTCGTGATCATATGGTAGTTGGATTAATTACCTGTGCAATCAGTGCATATCACCACTAAAGTTGTGAAATCAAACCCCGTTCATGACGAGGTGAACTCGATACCACATTATGTGATGATTTTGTCAGTGACTTGCGACAGGTTGGTGGTTTTCTGCGAGTAATCTGGTGCCACAATATGACTGAAATATTGTTCAAAGTGGCGTTAAACTCCATAAACCAACCCTGTACATATCATGACCAGAGATCAAATCTCATGAAAATGAGAGAGAATGGTGGACGAATCTGTAACTAAATGGAAACGGAAGGAAGAAGATAATGTAGATCTAGAAGTTGTCATGGAATTTCATATGTATTTTGGAATTTAAGGTGGGAAAATAAATTTGTCATTACAGGTACTTATCAAGGTGTATGCTGCAGGTGTAAATCCTGTCGATACTTACATTAGGAATGGAACATACGCAATCAAACCTGCACTTCCCTACACACCTGGAATGGATGTTTCCGGAACGGTTGAAGCAGTCGGTAAAAATGTGAAAAGGTTGAAGGTCAGTTTGTTCTTCTCTTTATAACAGGTCCTGAGATACATTGTTATGTTAGATCCATTTTCAAGAGTGTATGTAACCCCTTTATCCTGTTATAGTGTTTTCTGGTGAGGTATAATGTCCTCGCCATTAGCTCGCGCACTATACATGTACCTCACCAGACAACACTATAGGAAAGCTGTTCCCGAGAGACTAGACAATATTATGTTTAGTACAAAGCATCTCACTCTGGACATTAAATAAAAAACTAGGTGAATTCATCTGTGCCAAACCTCGCTATATTGACAGTTAACTACAAACAGACTACTGTGGTGTGTATTTTAACAGAGATACATCGTGCGGCATTGATTCATGCCCAAAATATATAAAAATAATGCTGGAAAAATCGATTCCACAGGTATAGTTCCCATTGCTAGGTATAGTCACCCGTTGCCAAGATTAAGCATATACTGTTCTAAAATACCGGTAGTAAACACTAATCATTCAGTCAAAATAAAGCATTTTCATATGTTACGTACTAAATCAGTATAGACACTACAATAGTAGGATGATTGAATGTTCATTGGTTAACTGACTACTTGCTGATATGCAGCATTAGACACTACAATAGTAGGATGATTGAATGTTCATTGGTTAACTGACTACTTGCTGATATGCAGCATTAGACACTACAATAGTAGGATGATTGAATGTTCATTGGTTAACTGACTACTTGCTGATATGCAGCATTAGACACTACAATAGTAGGATCATTGAATGTTCATTGGTTAACTGACTACTTGCTGATATGCAGCATTAGACACTACAATAGTAGGATGATTGAATGTTCATTGGTTAACTGACTACTTGCTGATATGCAGCATTAGACACTACAATAGTAGGATGATTGAATGTTCATTGGTTAACTGACTACTTGCTGATATGCAGCATTAGACACTACAATAGTAGGATCATTGAATGTTCATTGGTTAACTGACTACTTGCTGATATGCAGCATTAGACACTACAATAGTAGGATGATTGAATGTTCATTGGTTAACTGACTACTTGCTGATATGCAGCATTAGACACTACAATAGTAGGATGATTGAATGTTCATTGGTTAACTGACTACTTGCTGATATGCAGCATTAGACACTACAATAGTAGGATCATTGAATGTTCATTGGTTAACTGACTACTTGCTGATATGCAGCATTAGACACTACAATAGTAGGATCATTGAATGTTCATTGGTTAACTGACTACTTGCTGATATGCAGCATTAGACACTACAATAGTAGGATCATTGAATGTTCATTGGTTAACTGACTACTTGCTGATATGCAGAATCAACTGTTGTTCCATACCCAAATTTATTTGGACCAAAGTTTTTTCAAACAGTAAAAGTGTACGTCGTGGGTTTGATCGCATGGTAATTATATTTTCATCTACCCATGTAATCAGTGCCTTTAAAGATGTGAGCTCGATTATCGCTAATAACGAGGTGTACTCGATGCAACAAATGATGAAGTATATGCATATCAGTCACTTTTAGTAGATCTGTGATTATCTACGAATACTGTTTCATCCACCAATGCAATAAAACTGACTGCCACGAAATAACTGATATATTGTTATATGTAGCCTTAGAGGACCCAAACCCAAATTTATTTGGACCAAAGTTTTTTCAAACAGTAAAAGTGTACGTCGTGGGTTTGATTGCATGGTAATTATATTTTCATCTACCCATGTAATCAGTGCCTTTAAAGATGTGAGCTCGATTATCGCTAATAACGAGGTGTATTCGATGCAACAAATGATGAAGTATGTCAGTCACTTTTAGTAGATCTGTGATTATCTACGAATACTGTTTCACCCACCAATAAAACTGACTGCCACGAAATAACTGATATATTGTTATATGTAGCCTTAGAGGACCCAAACCCAAATTTATTTGGACCAAAGTTTTTTCAAACAGTAAAAGTGTACGTCATGGGTTTGATCGCATGGTAATTATATTTTCATCTACTCATGTAATCAGTGCCTTTAAAGATGTGAGCTCGATTATCGCTAATAACGAGGTGTACTCGATGCAACAAATCATGAAGTATGTCAGTCACTTTTAGTAGATCTGTGATTATCTACGAATACTGTTTCATCCACCAATAAAACTGACTGCCACGAAATAACTGATATATTGTTATATGTAGCCTTAGAGGACCCAAACCCCAAAAGTACAAACTAACTCAATCTTGTAGAAAGGAGATCGTGTATTTTCCATCAGAACTGTAACTGGAGGGTATGCAGAATATTGTGTTACTGATGAAGACTTCACACAACTACTTCATGAGAAATTAACATTTGAAGAAGGAGCTGGACTAGGTGTTCCCTACTACACAGCATATAGAGCTACCATAATACGGTTAGTCTTACAAAGTAATTATTTGAAAATTAGACATTTAAACGAGGAGCCAAATAGGCTAGGAGAGGCCGTCGTGGCTGTGATTGTATGGTAGTTGGATTTACATCTACTTATCCAATCAGTGCCTATCACCACTGATGTTGCGAGTTCGAATCTCAATCAGTGCGAGGTGTACAACATTATGTGATAAAGTTTGTCAGTGACTTGCGACAGGTCAGTGGTTTTCTCTGAGTCCTCCGGTTTCCTCCACCAATAATACTGACCCCCACAATATAACTGAAGTATTGTAGAAAGTTGTGTTAAAACACCATCAAACAAACCAAATGGGCTAGGTGCTCCATTACATTGCATACAGAGTCATCAGAATGCAGCAATTATTTCACATTTATAGAATTAAAATTATAGTAGCTGGCTATTTTTTTCATACTACACAGCAGCCATTGTACGGTAATTATTTTTATTTTACATAGAACAAGGAGCTGTGCTATGCATAGCATACAAGCAACCATAATTAGGAATTAAATATTGAACAGGGAGCCTTCTTTTCCATATGGCAGACCATACAGCACAAGCATAATACATCTTGCATTTATTTATTAAGAATAAAATATCTGAACAATGGTTTGGACTTTGATTATGTCCTACTGCATTAGTGTACTACGCAACCATTTTGTGATGAGACTTGCAAATTCTTGAATTGGACATAAAGATGATGTACCCACTAGAGCTACAATACAATCAGGATAGAACATCCACCAAAAGTAAAACAGATAGGCATAAAGTTGTATCAGTTACTCATCGACACTGGCGATTATCAAACTCACAACTTTAGTGGTGATAACGACTGTTTGTATAGTTATTTAGATTATATATAATATGTACCATCTATACACCTTTGATAAATGTTTTATGTCTATCCCGAGATTGGTCTTACGAGACAAGGTAACACTCCAACTATTGAAGCTATACTTTTATATAGTGGACGTGGCCGAGTGGTCTAGGGCGCTGGACATAAGGCTAAGCAATTGGTGCTGCAGTGTATCAGTGGTGTGAGTTCAAATCCTGTCGAGGAAGAACAAAGACATAGTCAGCTCAACAACTTAATTCAAACACTGTTGTGTTAAAGTTATATATATATCTATAAATGGTGTGTGTGTGTCAATATTGATAAACAATTACTTGTTTCAGAGGTAGAGCAAAGCCAGGAGAAACAGTTTTGATACATGGTGCTAGCGGTGGAGTGAGTATCTTACAAAATGCATCTATTTAAGTGTGAACGATTTTGTAGTTAAAATCACATTGGTCTGTAGCCATATTATGATATCACCTAGTTCAATGGTCGCTTTACATTTATCAGTTTATGGTCACAGTACCTACGTTATGAATAGAAAATTTTAAACAATGATGATCAACAATTCTACCAATATCAACAAAACGAACAATCACCTATCTTATATATAGTATAACTTTCGTTTTGCAGGTCGACACAGTCATTATCGCTAGTACCGCAGAGTCTGGTAGGACAAGCTGCAATACTAGTAGTATTGTATGTCAATACCTTGAAATCGGACGTTTTTTAGCAATGTCATAATGTATGTAACGTTACATTGACCGATAACTTTCAGATTGTTGATACTGAAAATATCACTGGCCATTATTAATGGGATATCACTGACCATTATTAATGGGATATCACTGGCCATTATTAATGGGATATCACTGGCCGTTATTAATGGAATATCACTGGCCATTATTAATGGGATATCACTGGCCATTATTAATGGGATATTACTGGCCATTATTAATGGGATATCACTGGCCATTATTAATGGGATGTCACTGGCCATTATTAATGGGATATCACTGGCCGTTATTAATGGGATATCACTGGCCGTTATTAATGGAATATCACTGGCCATTATTAATGGGATATCATTGGCCATTATTAATGGGATATCACTGGCCATTATTAATGGGATATCACTGGCCATTATTAATGGGATATCACTGGCCATTATTAATGGAATATCACTGGCCATTATTAATGGGAAATGCCCAAATTACCGATTAATTCTTGTAATGGGATTATCCGAAAACAAGCTTAAGACGAATGATCATGCTACAAAGGTAAAATGGAAACTCCACAACATGAACTCCTACAATAACAAATGGAGAACAAAGTGATCCACAAGAGTAAGTTTTTCCTTCTATAGGGCACATACTATTGTTCCGACTGTTTCTTTTGTCTTGTTAATGTGTTTATTAGGGTTTCCTGTAGTTCCTACAAATTTTATTGTGTTGAAAATGCCTTTTTAGTTAATTTGTAATTTGTGCTGTATATTTACATTTTTCAGAAACCTCTTGTTTCTGTTTAGGTAGGATTAGCATGTGTTCAATTGTCAAGACACATTGGGTTAAAGGTCATAGGTACAGCCGGATCAAAAGCTGGTATGGACTTAATTTCCAATCATGGGGGCAACGTTGTTCTGAATCACAAAGATGAAGACTATACAAAGCAAATTATGGTAAGTGAAAATAATTTTTAATACAATTTTAGTTACTGTTATGATAGATTGACTGATCGTTGTTTGTCATCGAGTTAGGCCAAAAAAAAAATATGTGTGTTTGCGGTCACCCGACTGACCCTAATTTTTGCTAGCGACCCTATGAATTTTTACACAGAATTCGGATAACCATTTTTGTTGCAGCAGCAATGTTTTATTTATTCAACTGCTAGCTTGTTGTCGAAATTGAGAGCAAAGAAGGTAGAAAAACTGCATAATTCGTCATTTTACCGGAAATTTCGAAAATGAAATATCGGATTCCGTGACCGGGAACGACTATTTCCGGTTTTGTCGATAATAAAAAAAAGAAAGAATTTTTTTTTATCCCGACCGACCGACCCTAGATTTTTTGACATGTGACAGTAAACACACCTATATTTTTTTTGGCCTTAGCAGTATTTCAGCTATAGGAGTGAGTGATTGTTGCTTAACACCAACATGGCGAGAACAAGTTAATTTTCAATGAATCAACACTCAGTTGGATTTTTATAGTGCTAGTTCACTGAAACAACAGTCTGCGGATTGACATGTCGCCCCACTTGGACACATTATCTTGATTCCCAGCCAACCAGTCTTTGCTCTTTCTCCTTAATGCTGCATGCTTAGCGGAGAAGCAGCAACAAGTACCAATTTTATAGTCTTTGGTTTGACCTGACCAGGGCTTGAACCCATGATCTTACCGCACTCAAGGCGAGCACACTAACCATTACCTCACTGATGCAGTTTGAGCTATAGTCAAGACCAGAACAAGATAACAAAAAGTAAAGCATGTAGATAAATGGATGAATTGTTTGATTGTCACAGGTAAAAGGAGATATAATGAAAGTGATTGAAACATTGTACCGTGAAAGGGTTGCCAACAGTTCGTCCCGCTCAAACAGCGGTTGTATCTTTCGTTGGAGGTTAAACCTATCAGTGTAAAAATAGGTCATTTATATACCAACAACTTAAGTTACTATAAATAATCACTAATTACTTGAATTGTTAGAAAAACTGATAATATTAATAAAAATGTAGATATCATATTTAATGCACAAGACAAGTTTCTAGAATAAGCTTCATCAGGTATGCTCAAATCCAAGATATTTGAAAATCATATAAAATAAAAGCCAAAAAAAAAAAGCATTTGTCAGCAAGAAAACTAAAAGGCATAAAACAGTATAGCCAAAATCTGTTCAAGTCAACTTTGTATGAGGGAGAAACCTAGTTTTATTAATAATTACATTATTTTGGAACTGTAAATTTCGATAAATATACAAAAAATGTATATTTCAAAAACCATGTCTGAGCCTAAGCTTTGGCTACTGACCAGGTGATATCCTAGAGTAGGTATCAATCTACTGATACTAGTAATAAAAACATAGATATCAAATTTAGAGTGCACGATGCTAAATGAATGTCAAAATCATATAGTTTAAGATTCAAGTCAGAAATTGGCAAATGGTTTATTGAGACTTGTTCTTGCCAGGCTCAGAAAAATTTGTCAACTTTTAGCTTGTTGATCCTTTTGCCTGCTGTTTTTTTTTTTCTTCTTTTTTCAAAGAAATAAAGATATATTCTTGTAACAAAGTATAGTTTTTACTTAGTCATTATAACATTATATCATATGTACGGGATGTTTCTCAATTTGGTTTGTTTGATTGTTTTTAACGCCACTTTCAACAATATTTCCGCTATATCGTGGCGGTCAGTTTTATTAGTGGAAGAAACCGGAGAAAACCACCGACCTGTCGCAAGTCACCTACAAACTTTATCACATAATGTTGTACACCTCACCCTGATCGAGATTCGAACTCACAACATCAGTGGTGATAGGCACTGGTTGTAAATCCAACTACCATATGATCACAGCCACCGCCCCCTTCTCAATTTGGCATAAATAATTATTATTAAATAAAGACTTGTAGACAGTAGTTTATTACAGAATAATCAACTTTTTTTATATTTGAATCATCAATAAGATTTTAATGACCACCTTTTCACTAGGAAATCATCTAAGCATATGTGAACATTTCTAAATATATATAATTTTGTGACGCTGTAAATTCTGGCACGACATTAAGTGTGTGATTATTGATACTATTTCCGAAATACACCCTTCCCCCCTTTGCACATTTCTAATATCAAATGTAAGTTCCATACCCCGAGTATGGAAGTTAAATTTGATTTTAGTAATGCATGAAAAGCACCACTGATTGATTGATTGATTGATTGATTGATTGGTGTTTAATGTCCAGCAAACAATTTTTCAGCTATATTCAGGACGAGAACATTTAAAAATTTAAACGGCACGGGACTCGAAACAAGGAAAGGTGATGGGTAGGGACGGATACTTTTGCCAGTGCAACAGGTCTCTTATGGACCACTCATTATGCTCATAATGAGCTGTTATACTGGGTTCTTTAACGTGCGGAGAGGGTGGCAATCTCTCAACACGGGATCTCGTTTTTTTTATTTACGTCTCATCTGCAGGACGGGTTGGTTGTGAATTTCTACATCCTGCACAACCGATTGACACCCCTTCAAGCCGAAGAATCTCTCGGTCCCATTTCTATGCCCTGAGGTTCCCGCGGGGTTGAAAAGCACCACTGAAGACGTTAATAAAGAAATGTGAATATGTCTAACAATTACCATTAAACAGAAGGATCTGAACTGCACATTCATTCATAGTAATGGTTCAACTAAGATAAGGATGAACAGCCAATAAAAATAGTGTGGGTAAAAAGACACTGGGATGGGCCTCTGAGTGGCAGTTTAGTTGGGCATATGAAACAAAGGATAAAATGGATTGGGTTTAAAAATTGTTGCCTTGCAACGGATCACTAATAACCACTTGTATCAATATGTTTCTCTGTTAGGAGTTGTTGTACACCCCCTTTTTCACCAGCGGAGAACTTGTGTCTATTTCTATACCACGAGGATTCCCTCGTAATATAACATTGACATAATAGAGCTATCACGTAAAACACCATTAATACATGATATTTATTGTGATATTTTAGGATGCTACTAATGGTGAAGGACCAGATTTGATAATAGAAATGTTAGCAAACGTTAACCTAGAAAAAGACCTCAATATGATACGAAAGAACGGTAGAATTATAGTAAGTACTTCTTTTACACACAATAAATTTGAGAAATCATTGTGAAAGTCGGATTTATCTCCCTTTGAACCTATATAACAGTGGCTGTGTTTCATTGTAGACTATAATTATTATCTTGTTTTGGGTTTTTTTTTTTTTGTTGTCTTTATTGTTTGTCACTTAAATTTGTTTTGTTGGTTTTTTTGGGGGGTTGAGCTCTAGAAAATGAATAGAGAATTGTATATCTTGTTCACTTTATATTAATATTGGTTTCATTTTTGTTCTGTTTATTAAGCATTTAGATCATGCGAAGATCCCGTCTCCTTGACAAACTCTGTTTAAATCAAAAGACCTTTAAATTATTTGGCTTTCTAATATTTTGTCTGAGCGTACCTTAACAAGATCATTCTACGATTGAAGTACTATCACTGGGGATGGTACCTCTGCTGTTAAACTGTTAGTCCCCCAGTGTATCATCTGTCCAGTTGTCAGTTTTTTTGGCACTAACACAATTTATAAGATATATTTATTGTTGAAATCTACAGTTCCTAAATAGTGTGATTATTATTATACCCCCTTCAAACAAAGTTTGGGAGGTATATAGGAATCACCCTGTTCGTCCGTCCATGTACCTTGTAAGCACAACTCCTCCTAAACAACTGATTGGATTTTTATGAAACTTTACACATTTGTAGTACACTACCTGCAGATGTGCATGAAGGAATATGGCTGCTGTCCAAAATTTAAAAGGCGAGATAATTCAACTTATACTTTCACGTAAAGGGGGGGGGGGGGGGGAGGGGGTGGGCATGTACCTTGTAATCGCAACTCCTCCTAAACGACTTATTGGATTTTTATGAAACTTTACACATTTGTAGTACACTACCTGCAGATGTGCATGAAGGAATATGGTTGCTGTCCAAAATTTAAAAGGGGGGTTAATTCAACTTATACTTTCACGAAAAGGGGGGGGGATGTACCTTATAAGCGCAACTCCTACTTATCTGCTTATTGAATTTTTATGAAACTTTACACATTTGTAGTACACAACCTGCAGATGTGCATGAAGAAATATGGTCGCTGTCTAAAATTTAGAAGGGGAGATAATTCAACTTATACTTTCACGAAAAGGGGGGTCATGTATCTTGTAAGCGCAACTCCTCCTAAACGGCTTATTGGATTTTTGTGAAACTTTACACAGTTGTAGTACACTACCTGCAGATGTGCATGAAGAAATATGGTCGCTGTCCAGAATTTGGAAGGGGAGATAATTCAACTTGTACTTTCACAAAAAGAAGGAGGGCATGTACCTTGTAAGCGCAACTCCTCCTAAACAGCTTATTGGATATTTATGAAACTTTACACAGTTGTAATACACTACCTGCAGATGTAAATGAAGGAATATGGTTGCTGTCCAAAATTTGGAAGGGGGGGATAATTTAACTTATACTCTTGAAATACGTTCTGTATTGAGAGATGAGCTTGTAAGTGCAACTCCTCCTAAACGGCTCATTGGATTTAAATGAAACTTTACACAGTTGTAATACACTACCTGCAGATGTGCATGAAGAAATATGGTTGCTGTCCAGAATTTGGAAGGGGAGATAATTCAACTTGTACTTTCACGAAAAGAAGGAGGGCATGTACCTTGTAAGCGCAACTCCTCCTAAACAGCTTATTGGATTTTTATGAAACTTTACACAGTTGTAATACACTACCTGCAGATGTGCATGAAGGAATATGGTTGCTGTCCAAAATTTGGAAGGGGGGGATAATTTAACTTATACTCTTGAAATACGTTCTGTATTGAGAGATGAGCTTGTAAGCGCAACTCCTCCTAAACGGCTCATTGGATTTAAATGAAACTTTACACAGTTGTAATACACTGCCTGCAGATGTGCATGAAGGAATATGGTTTCTGTCAAAAATTTGGAAGGTGATGTAAGCGTAACTATTCCTGAATGAAATAAGATTTTAATTGACCTTTTCACATCTGGATATTTGCAATATAAAAACTACTCAAGAATAAATAATTAATTTTGAATCAATAACATTTGATGTGACCTATATCCTCTTGTACAAAAGTTAGGAAATGTTGTAATCCTCATGTATACTGATGAAACCGTATTGGTTTTAAACAATCCCACTTTGTTGAAGACCTTATGGCGACCCCTAGATGTATGTTCTTGGTTAGTTTATTTTAGAGATGGGATGTTGTCTCCTTGACATCACTCCATATCCGTTCTTTTTTCATAGGTAACTTGCTAATATACCTGTATTCCAAAGTTTGAACATCATAGTATTGCAAGCGGAGGGTATCACTCAGTAAGGTCACTCACAGTTCTAGTTAAGACTAAGATTCCTTTAGGTAACTTAGCCCTGTTTTAGTTATCATGTTTAGACTCTTTGGTGTTCTTGCTCCTAACTTTCTGTTGACTGAGTGTACCTTGCCGTACATACTCAATTAGATATATATGTTTTTGACATAGAAATATAATAAATAATTCTTTGTTGAAAATATTGAAAACAAAACTTTTTTAGAACCAATGCCTAAAATTTTTATTTTTAGTCCGGTGTCATATGGTATTTTGACCCCCATGGTATCTTCTCCTCTGAAACTACTGAGCCAATCTCAACCAAACTTTACTGAAATGATCCTTGGGTGGTCCCCTTCCAAAATTATGTCTGGCATTTCAGACCTCTGACCAAGATGGCCGCCACGGCCGAACTTAATTTAACATAGAACCCTATGGGAAATTCTCATAAAAATCTTGTGGTCTGAAACCATTTGCTCAATAAGAACAAAATTTTGATGAAATAGTCATTTGATGGTTCTCTTCCAAAAATTTGTCCAGCGGTTCGGCCCTTCGACCAAGATGGCCCCCACAGCCGAACTTAGCTTAATATAGGACCCTATGGGAAATTCACATAAAAATCTTCTTGTCTGGAACCAGTTGCTCAATTGGAACCAAACTTTGATCAAATAGTCATTGGTTGGTCCTCTTCCAAAATTGTGTCTGGTGGTCCCACCCTCTGACCAAGATGGATGCACAGCTGTGCTTAGTTTAACATAGGACCCTATGGGAAATTCACATAAAAACCATCTTGATCCAGGTGAGTGATTACAGGCTCCTGGGAGCCTCTTGTTAAGATGTGTTAATGCATGTAATAATGTTTACTACATGTATAAGACTGAATGAATATTAGAAGGAAGCTCTAATTGCTGTCTCAATTTTGCATTACATTATAACAGTAAATACTGAATTGGAATTCTACCCATAGTATTTTCGTCCCCCTACCCATGGTATATCGAACCCCATACCCATGATATATCGACCCCCCTACCTATGGTATTTTGAACCCCCTTGCCCATGGTATTTCGATCCCCCTACCCATGGCATGTCGACCCCCCTACCCATGGTATTTCGACCCCCTTATCCATGGTATTTTGACCCCCCTACCCATGGTATTTTTCCCCCCTGCCTATCTCTTGATTAGAAATCAGGGGGTTCAATTTACCATACAGAGGGGGGGTGAATATACCATGGATGAAAATTGACCTGCTTGTATGTTCGAAGAAATTTGATGTAGGTCTTATGGTCCCCGAAAAAAAACAGGTAAAGACGGACCAACACCTAAAATAATAACCTTTATACTTTTAAGTCCAATTTATATGCATATCTATACGACCATAAAAAATATTTACGGTCGTGTTATGTTATGGCCCCGTCGTTGTCGCCGTTTATAGACAAAATTATTTCCATACCACGCTTAAGTTCTAGTTGACGGATGGTATGGATTTCAGGTATTGTAACTCCATCCGTTGTCAAACAAGAGGCCCTAAGATGCAAATGGGATGTTTCTGTTGTTTGTACATGGGGAGTTTATTTTTCGTCTGATTTTGATGGGTTTTTATAAATTAGTTCCTTAATTTCTTTCAGAAAAGTACATTGACGGAAATTTCAGATTTTTAGCTGTTTTTAATTGTCATCCGATTTTAATGCAGTTTTTTGCAAAATGATCATCTTCATATGTTATTGATGGGCCATAAAAAAGTATCGTATTTTATTACTAAACAAGGGCTCACATTCCAATATTTTCCATATTTGGAAAGCATAGTTAACTTATGAAATAGTAAAACAAGGAAAATGTCCAAAAACTCAGGTTAACCAGAATTTCACTACTAATACATTTCTTTTTTTTGTATTTCAGTGAGCTAGCACTATTAAAATCCAAAAATGTGTTGGTCTAATACAAAGTGAATATCATCTTCGTCTCATGAAAATGTAACTTGTTCTCACCATGATATAGCTTTTAAAATTTGGTGTAAAAAATTATCACTCACTCACTCCATATACTCTCCTGTGCTCTACAAATAAAACAGATCGTCAAGATATAACTGACATATTGTTGAGTACAGAATGTATTATGTCCATTTCAACATGATTCCATCGATAAGAACAATGGTCACAATTGAACCACAGGGACATATGAACTGTTTTAACCTGACAATATATAAGAACAGTGGTCACAATTGAACCACAGTGACACATGAACTGTTTTAACCTGACAATAGATAAGAACAGTGGTCACAATTGAACCACAGTGACACATGAACTGTTTTAACCTGACAATAGATAAGAACAGTGGTCACAATTGAACCACAGGGACATATGAACTGTTTTAACCTGCCATTAGATAAGAATAATGGTCTTAATTGAACCACAGAGACATATGAACTGTTTTTTAGCCTGACAATAGATAAGAACAGTGGTCACAATTGAACCACAGTGACACATGAACTGTTTTAACCTGACAATAGATAAGAACAGTGGTCACAATTGAACCACAGTGACACATGAACTGTTTTAACCTGACAATATATAAGAACAGTGGTCACAATTGAACCACAGTGACACATGAACTGTTTTAACCTGACAATAGATAAGAACAGTGGTCACAATTGAACCACAGGGACATATGAACTGTTTTAACCTGCCATTAGATAAGAATAATGGTCTTAATTGAACCACAGAGACATATGAACTGTTTTTTAGCCTGACAATAGATAAGAACAGTGGTCACAATTGAACTGCAGGGACATATGAACTATTTTAACCTGACAATAGTTTGTTTACCGGTTATTTGTCTATGAAATATATAGTAAGAAATCTTTGAAGATATCAAAGATGTAATCGAAAGTCGTAAATCGAAGAAGGACAGACAATACAATTGCTAAAAATAAAAATAGACAAAAGAACAAACAATGATTTACAAATGTACATAACATTACAAAGAAAACTAAAGATCGAGGAACTCAAACTCCATTAAAAACCGGTGGTGAACACAGGTGCTCTGGAGCGCTTAGCAGTTCCTGCTCCACATGTCACACCCGTTGTGTTACTATTAAAAGACACTAATCTGATATGGAAATCATGTTGGACACCAGTATGCGTAAATAAATACAAAACACATAAATAAAATATTCAGTTTTTTTTTGTAGAATGTAGGAAGTAGAGGTACAGTTGAGATATCTCCTAGATTTACAATGGCTAAGGAATGCATCGTTACAGGTGTCATTTTAATGGGATCATCACAGGTAATCATTTAAATGGATGTACAGTGGAACCTGTCTAATCCGACACACCGAGGGACCAGGGAAATGTGTCTGATTGTACAGGATGCCGAAAAACTCAGGGTTTATTTTGGTCAACAGAAATAATTTGGGACCATAAATTTTTGTCTGATGTCACAGGATGTCGGAAAACTCAGGTGTTGGATTGCACAAGTTGCACTGTATATCAAACTTGAATAGTGGCTAGGTAAATATTGAAAAAGTCGATTCAATACAAGTAATTTATCAAAAAAGATTGTGTTTTTGTATCAATTCTACACCAGAAGTAGTTTTATTATTATGTACAGTTATATTTACCTGATGTCACCAGATCGTTCAGTTTCGTCGTGATGATAAGAGTTAAAGTATAAAAAATATAACATACAAATGTATTTAAAAAAAGTAAGCTTTTTATTTACCATATATTGAAATAATTATACAGCAATTATGTAAATATAAACTACACAAATTTTCTTCGCTTTCTTAAAGTGAACAGGAATTTGTTTTCATGTGAAAGCAACATTGGAACAAACTGAAAAATTGCCTGCCATTGCATAAAACCGGAATGTTTCTGAGGAATCATCAAACTCGAAACACCCCCTTTTAAATGAAATCTGAAATAGAGATCAAAATCCACGGTAAAAACATGACTTAATATTTATCTGTCTTGTTACTCATGCACGTTATGAAATTGAGGTTAGATTCTAATGAAAAATCCTCGTGTACAAATGAAGCTGTAATTTTTACTAACTCACTCAGAACTGACAGAAGATAATGGCATCATTGACATGTTATCCAGTATACACATGCTGCACAACTCAGTCTTGCATTATGACAAAGATTTTAGTGATACCTGATGACAGATCGAGCACGAAAGTCAAATTTAACCATTTCTGGTTTGCTTGTCTTTAACAAATGGGATTTATTCAAAGGTTAAAGACAATAGCTAGAGATAAATGTCAAGTACTCAATAATTTATATACATTGTACTATGAATAAAAATGTAGATATCAATTTAGTGTGCACAGCCTGTTTCTGCAATGTAGTGTCATTTTATAGGGGCAATGAATGCACATTATGAATTCTCATGTGTTTGTTTGAGTGATCCTTGGATAAACTCTGCCTTATAAAGATACAAAAACATATTGGCAAGTAAAAATGGACAGCTTTTTCCTCTTGGAATGCAGTCACTTGAAAATCGCACAACCAACTCAAAGATGTCCAGTAT
The DNA here is from genome assembly GCA_963383655.1 of Bathymodiolus septemdierum. Taxonomy (NCBI): domain Eukaryota; kingdom Metazoa; phylum Mollusca; class Bivalvia; order Mytilida; family Modiolidae; genus Bathymodiolus; species Bathymodiolus septemdierum. Next base: position 44,344,411 of record OY726528.1, on the reverse strand, counting down.
TTTTGCAATGTTGTCATAAGTGTAATTATTGAGAGAATTTATTACTGTGCTGCACAGTTTAAAAGATGTTTTATGATAGTGTTTTCAGAAACCATCGAATTGTGTGCAACTAAATAATCAGCATTAGTCTTTAATACATAATAGATCATAAATCAATTTTGAAAACGATACTTGAACGCCAAGAAAACAAAGTGATAGAATATCCATTACTTCCATGTATTATAGTTACTGGTATATGTGTAGAAACATATTCACAAATTCATCAATCCTATCAAAAATAAATAAATATTGCAAAAACAAAAATGACAATTATTTAGTGTCGAAAAGTTTAAAGATACCAAAGGAGCAATCAAGCCTTAAATAGAAGACAGGAAATACAATCAACCAATGAACATTTACTAACAAACTACAAAACTTTACATAGAAAAACTAAAGATTGAACAACACGAACCCCGATTAAGTTTGAATATCATTTTGAGAATTACAGATTAACTTTATATTCACTTTAATATTTTAATATTGCAGGACAGATTGTCAGGGCAAATACTAGATTCAATTCAAAGATGTCATATTATGAAAAACAAACAGAGATTTTGACGATTGTAATTTCATAGTTTTAGCTATAAGTATATTTGCATATATTACGTTTGTTTTTGTTGTGCACTATTGGGTATAACACTGACAAACAATCTTTTTCTCCTTTACAAGAACAAAAAAATGATATGCATGAAATTGTTGGTATCTTGCAGATATATAATACATGTTTTTTTTTTTAATATTTGAAGGAGGATTGGAAGGAAATGCATGCTGCAATACAACAAGGGATGAAATCTGGATGGGTGTCACCTCATGTACACAAAGAGTATAGTTTAACTGAGGCTGAGAAAGCTCATTGTGACGTTATAGATAACACTGGTACACAAGGCAAATTAATCATTAAAATATGATATCTCTGACTATTATCTTTGTAAGTCAATTCAAAAAGAAGTATTGATTGCTATATAATCAGACAAATGAGGACATAAATATATTTTATAATGATGTTGTATTAACTTTTTGCACTGTCGTAGAGACTTTCTGCATCTGGTGTAAAGCTAAGAGAAATTCTAACTTGATGATTTCCGTATAAAAACGATGTTCGGTTCGTCTTTACCTCCAGTTATTTGTATGAGGTCTTGTGTCTTATTTACATTATTTGTGTTTGTTTGCACATAGTGGTATTTAATACATATTGTGTAGTGTTTTTGTTTAGCTTGTCTTCATCCTATGTTGCCAGTTTCTCTGGATTGTCTATGTTTTTGTTTAGCTTGTCTTCATCCTATGTTGTCAGTTTCTCTGGATTGTCCATGTTTTTGTTTAGCTTGTCTTCATCCTATGTTGTCAGTTTCTCTGGATTGTCCATGTTTTTGTTTAGCTTGTCTTCATCCTATGTTGCCAGTTTCTCTGGATTGTCCATGTTTTTGTTTAGCTTGTCTTCATCCTATGTTGCCAGTTTCTCTGGATTGTCCATGTTTTTGTTTAGCTTGTCTACATCCTATGTTGCCAGTTTCTCTGGATTGTCCAGACAACATCACAACAAAACAAGGGAGCTAGAAAACAACACAACAAAACAAGGGAGCTAGACAACAACACAACAAAACAAGGGAGCTAGATAACAACACAACAAAACAAGGGAGCTAGACAACAACACAACAAAACAAGGGAGCTAGACAACTACACAACAAAACAAGTGAGCTAGACAACTACACAACAAAACAAGGGAGCTAGACAACTACACAACAAAACAAAGGAGCTAGACAACAACACAACAAAACAAGGGAGCTAGACAACAACACAACAAAACAAGGGAGCTAGACAACAACACAACAAAACAAGGGAGCTAGACAACTACACAACAAAACAAGTGAGCTAGACAACTACACAACAAAACAAGGGAGCTAGACAACTACACAACAAAACAAGGGAGCTAGACAACTACACAACAAAACAAGTGAGCTAGACAACTACACAACAAAACAAGGGAGCTAGACAAATACACAACAAAACAAGAGAGCTAGACAACTACACAACAAAACAAGGGAGCTAGACAACAACACAACAAAACAAGGGAGCTAGACAACAACACAACAAAACAAGGGAGCTAGACAACTACACAACAAAACAAGGGAGTTGGACAATTACACAACAAAACAAGGGAGCTAGACAATACACAACAAAACAAGTGAGCTAGACAACAACACAACAAAACAAGGGAGCTAGACAACTACACAACAAAACAAGGGAGCTAGACAACTACACAACAAAACAAGGGAGCTAGACAACAACACAACAAAACAAGGGAGCTAGACAACAACACAACAAAACAAGGGAGCTAGACAACAACACAACAAAACAAGGGAGCTAGACAACAACACAACAAAACAAGGGAGCTAGACAACAACACAACAAAACAAGGGTGCTAGACAACAACACAACAAAACAAGGGAGCTAGACAACTACACAACAAAACAAGTGAGCTAGACAACTACACAACAAAACAAGGGTGCTAGACAACAACACAACAAAACAAGGGAGCTAGACAACAACACAACAAAACAAGGGAGCTAGACAGCAACACAACAAAACAAGGGAGCTAGACAACAACACAACAAAACAAGTGAGCTAGACAACTACACAACAAAACAAGGGAGCTAGACAACAACACAACAAAACAAGGGAGCTAGACAACAACACAACAAAACAAGTGAGCTAGACAACTACACAACAAAACAAGGGAGCTAGACAACAACACAACAAAACAAGGGAGCTAGACAGCAACACAACAAAACAAGGGAGCTAGACAACTGCACAACAAAACAAGGGAGCTAGACAACAACACAACAAAACAAGGGAGCTAGACAACAACACAACAAAACAAGGGAGCTAGACAACAACACAACAAAACAAGGCAGCTAGACAACAACACAACAAAACAAGGGAGCTAGACAACTACACAACAAAACAAGTGAGCTAGACAACTACACAACAAAACAAGGGAGCTAGACAACTACACAACAAAACAAGGGAGCTAGACAACAACACAACAAAACAAGGGAGCTAGACAACTACACAACAAAACAAGAACACAGAGGAACACACTATAAACTTATCACAGGATAAAAGTACATGTAGGCTTCACTACCCCTTCGACAACAGTATGGTTAAATGTCAGTTCCACATTTTATTAGGACTATTGTACCTTGCATCTCAATCCAAAATGTATGGGCCGTCATGGGATAATGGTAGTAGGATTTACAACTACCTATATATATGTAATCAGTTCCTATCACCATTAAAGTTGTGAGTTTGAATCCTGTTCATGGTGAGGTGTACTGATACAACATTATGTAATAAAGTTTTTCAGTGACAGTGGCAAGTCGGTGTTTTTGTAAGACAATTTTTTCCGGTTGAAATTTTATCCGGTGGAAAGAATTTAATATTAAATTTTATGTTACGGTAAATATTTTATAATAAAATATTTTCCATTGCTATAAAAAAAAAGTATCCTAGTGTACAATAAACAGGTACATAATATTATTTCCACCGATTAATGATAAATCACCTGAACCATCAAATGAGTAATTCGAATAATACTGCGCCCTCTATCTGTACTATCGCGACCAGCATCTATAATATTATTTCCGACGCTCATTGATAAATCACCCGATCCATCAAATGAGCTAATCCGGATAATGTTTCATACTAAGGTATGTAATATTATTTTCGACGCTGATTAATAAATCACCTGACCCATCCAGAAAATATTTTATAAATAAAATTTACAGGTAAATATATTATAGCCAGAACACTGTCAATTTAAATGACAGATTGAGTAATCTTCAAACCCATTATAAAATCAATAGAATCATGTAAGTTTAAATATATTATATTATATTATATTATATAATTTTGTGTACTCCTAAGCCAAAGCAGCTGAGGAAAAGTAACAAAAGAAAGTCTTATGAATATTATTAGAATTGTAATAGTAATTATTTATATATTTATTTAAAAAATACTCCAGTAATAAAGAAGTATTTCACTAGAATTAAGTACATATTTATTTGCAGCAATGTTAATTAATTAATTGAGTAAAATAGTAACAGATTATTTCTTCTATAATATTTTTTCTGGTTGAAAAGTTATAATGTGCAATGTTATCCACGGATATATTTTGATATTAAATTTCTTCCACCTCATCTGGAAAATATATAATAGCATTGGAAGAAATTTAATATTGATATAATTGTCCAAGGATAATATTTTATATTAAAAATAATCCGCCGGAAAAAATATTATGGAGGATCAAATAAAATGTTACATTTTCCTCCTGGTACTCCGGTTTCCTCTACCAATAAAACTGACCTTCACGAAATAACTTAAATATTGCTGAAAGTGGCATTAAACACCATAACCCTAACTCAAAATTTAGAGTTGTAATATGTACAGCTTCAACTCCAAACACTCCAGACAGAAATATGGAAATTTTTTGCTATGATTAAATTTGAAATAAAAACACAGGACCGGATATTAAGCAAATATAATAATCCAGGATTAGTTTTTTATTAAAAAAAAATACAGGACCCTGTGTCCATGAATTTTTTTTTTTTAAAGTTAATAATATGTAATATTGACATCCACACTTGCCTTTTGGACAGCACATTTCTGTGTCCACACTTGTATTATTAAAAATTAGAAAAAAGATCAGGACAATAGAAAAACATGATAACATGAGATATGGTAATAGCCCACATAATAGCAATTTAATTTGCTCAGTTTTCTACTTTGAAAATCATAGTTATAAAACTATTATACTTAGCATATAAACCATGACCAGGGCTAATATAAAGCAAATTGGAGTTAATTAATATATTATCCAATATATGTGTTCTATCAATCGGGCAGTTTATTAGCTCATCTCATCAGAAAGGGTGTGTGTGTTATGGAGTATATATCTCTCAGATGATACGATATTCCAGAGCTTGCGGTTCCTATAAGGATTTCCTTGATAGAGGGTTGCTGCTAACAAGGAAGCTACTGAACCAAGGGTTCCTTTTGGTAAGGTTGAAGTTATCACTTCGAAAATTGTACGGTCGCCATTATGACTTGGTTGACCGTTATGGAATATCTGTGTCACAAACGACCACGGATATGTTCCACTTGTCGTAAACACTTCCCGCTCCAAATTTCCTCATTCACGACTTATTACCGGTTTGTAACTAGATTAACACGATTGGTGCCACTAGTGGAGCAGGAATTGTCTACCTTTCCGGAACATCTGAGTCCCCCGATCTGTAGTTTTATATGTATGTTTTGTAGATCATTGTTTGTCCTTTTATACTTTTTCTTTTGGTCATTGTATTGTCTGTTCTTCTTCGATATAAGGATTTTGATTACCCCTTTGGTATCTTCAAACTCTTCAATCATTTTGTGTTCGTTGTCCTTCCGTCTTTTTCATGGTTTACATTTCACATTTTGATCATCTTTTTTTGTCTTGATCCGACAAAACATGGCCGCCATTGGTGATTCTTAGTTCTTATATTTGCTGAAATCTTCTCTAAAACTAATGGGCCAATTGCAAGCACAATTTGCAGGATGCTTGCATTGTGAGATGCTCTATGAAATTCTTCATTTCATCTTGATCCAACAGAAAATTTAATATTGCCTAAATTGCCAACTCCTATTTCTGATTGGTTGAAACCTTAAGATTCCTCACCTCTAAAAGCAAGAACAGGTTGAAGGTACAAAATGGGTATTCAGAAGCCACACAAAAACGAGACTCCGCTTTTCATCTCGATCCCAAAAAAAACAAGTCTAATGTTTTGCATAGAACAAATGATGTCTTCTAGAAATATTCCTTATTTAAACTTGTTTCCACGAAAAGCATGTCAGCGATTAGCAATACTTGTCTCAGAAACCATAAAATTACTTACAGTGCAACAGATTAGTGATTCAGGCTCGGTTAGGCATCTAGTTGTATATTAGGTCACACATAATTTTGAAAACGGTCCAGTCAAAGATCATTTCAGCTCAAATTCTAAGCAGAAAATTTGGCTATGATTTTTCACATGATATGCTAAATCTGTATATATTGGCTGAAAAAACGGAAGATATGTTGAATGACTCAATGCTATGTAGCTGTAGTTAATATATTAGCTCATTTTTTACTTGCAGCAATAGACAGTTAAAGATGTTTTCTTTTTAGTAACGACTGCCATCTAGAATGGCTGTCGGACAAAATTTTGAACGGGGGCTACTCAAACACCATTCCAACCAAATTTGTTTTTAATTGGTTAAGTGGTTTCAGAGAAGATTTAAATGATATATTTGATTAAAATAAGCATAATTTGCATAATCAGTATAAATCAGCTGAAAGAAAATGTTTTACGTGTAATGAAGCAGCAATAGACAATTAAAGAAATTTCTATTTTTAGTAAGGGCAGCCATCTTGAATGGAGAACGGGGCTGTCGGACACAAGTTTGAAAGGGGATCACTAAAGGACCATCCCAGCCAAATCTGGTTCTGTGGTTTCAGAGCAGAAGGTTTAAATGTGAAAATTCGCAAGGACGATGGACGCGTGATGGCAAAAGCTTAAAATGAATAATGAGCTGTGCTACTATTGTCCTGATTATAGCGATCAATTCTGACCATGAATTAACAATTAACCACATTGCACTACTGTTTACAATCAGAAACAGTTGAAGTATAACCATTTACATTGCATTTCCATATCTGGTTCTTATTTATGTTAGTTCCTCATTGTGGTTTATTGTGAAACGTTGAACCTCATCGCTTGGACCTAATATACACATGATCGTTAATTTGTTAAATGTGTAATCCCCCATTTTATACAGAAACTTCATGTTTAATTTAATTACATTCTCACTGATGTTATGTTTCTTGAGAATACTAATTATACCCCCGCTCCCCGAAGGGGGAGGGGGTATACTGTTTTATGTCTGTCCGTCCAAGATATTTTCTGTTGCATTTTTCTCAGTAACTATTGATGGCAGAAATCTGATATTTGGTCACAAGCGTCATATAGGTATACCATATTGTGGGTAGCGTTTTTGGACCCGTCAGATTCCTACTTTCTGTTTGCCGACTAAGTTGGTTTTTATACACATTGAACATATATGCACATTTTTCTCAGTAACTATTGATGGTAGAAATCTGATATTTGGTCACAAGCTTCATATAAGTACCCCATATCGTGGGAAGCGTTTTTGGACCCATCAGATTCCTACTTCCTGTTTGCCGATTTTGTTGATTTTTATACACATTTAACATACATTTGTATATGCACATTTTTCGTCGAATTTTTCTAAGCAACTATTGATGACCGGAATCTGATATTTGGTCACAAGCTTCATATAGGTATGCCATATTGTGGGAAGCGTTTTTGGACCCGTCAGATTCCTACTTCCTGTTTGCCGACTTAGTTGGTTTTTATACACATTAAACATATATGCACATTTTTCGTCACATTTTTCTCAGCAACTATTGATGGCAGAGATCTGATATTTGGTCACAAGCTTCATATAGGTACCCCATATCGTGGGAAGCGTTTTTGGACCCATCAGATTCCTACTTCCTGTTTGCCGAAGAGCGGGGGTATCATAAGTGAGCATTAGCTCACAGTTCATCTTGTTTTGTTTTATAATTGCAGTGTATGTAAAACTTTGGACTCCGAAGGCTTCCCTTGGACCCGGGAATCGTCATTTGTGGAAGCTTGAGTCTCTGCATCACTGGGATGATTCACGCAATTTAAACTTGCATTTCCTTAATTGGCTCATACAATTTTTTTTCAATTTTCCGATGACAATTTATGTTACACTTTGAAACCCCGATCCGAACCAAAAACAAGGAATTGACCTCTAGGGTAATGCATAGAACATCCATACGATGTAATAGTTCATTCTGTCATGTGTTTCCAGAGAAAACGGGGTTTTTTTTCAATTTCAACTAAATAGACATCATTATTGGCCATGGCGTCCATCTTGATTGTTTTATACACAAAATCTGTAAAGAAATATCAATTAAACATGCCAGACAAATTATGTTCCCATTGATTATGTGATTTCAGAGAAGTAGATTGAAATGTGAAAAACTTACTTTAGAGAATACCGAAGAGGAAATCAAAAATGGACTATACAGAGACACAGGAAACATATGGTACAAAATAAAGAATGAAGACACAAAAAACACAGTACAAAAAACTAAAATATGATCAACACGTACTCCACCAAAAAGGGGTATGGAGCTTCTGTTGCCTATAAGACACCCCCCGTCGCGCTACTCATGGTCGAGTCCGGTAAAAGTCTTGTCGGTGATAGAAGGAAAGAAACAAGTGTACCTAGAAGGGAATTGTTCCATTGCTATTGAGAAATTAATATTTGTTACGGCCATTAAGTTCGTGATGACGACCGTGGAATTTTTGTAGCGATGACTTCACTTAGAAGCAATGCCGCCTTGTTTCAGTAATTTTTGCGTCAGAAGCTAAGCTCGGTAGTAAAATTACTACATGACACAAACCCTAGAATAACGTATGAGTTATGAAATGCTTATAATTACATAGATGATACGGTGGTGCTGTTGTAATATTGCTACTGATGAATGGAAGTTGACTTGGAAAAGTGAAGTCGTCACGTTTTGTTTTTAAACTTCCTCAGTTGTCAATATAAAGGTCAAGGTAAAAAGCAGACTTTTGAGTGTCAGTAATATCTTTGATTTCAAGCTCATACGGATAGATGAGATGCAGATAATCACTGAATCGAGAACTGTTTAGAGACATAACATCATCTATGGTCGTGATCGTATGGTAGTTAGATTTACAATCAGTGCCTATCACCAAGTTGTGAGTTCGAATCCCGCTCGTGGCGATGTGTACTCGATACACCTTTATGTGACAAAGTTTGTCAGTGCCTTTCGACAGGCCGATGGTTTTCTCCGGGTACTCTGTTTTTTTCACCAATAAAACTGACAGCAGCGATCTATCTGAAATATTGCTGAAAATGGTGTTAAAAACCATAATCCTTACTCAATTTTTGGAAAGGTACTACACTCGGTTGGCGATATATAATTCCATTTTTTAGTTGTAGTTGGATTAGTTAGCAGCACTATTTTTGTACAAGTTAAATACATTACCTCGGCATTCACGGGAGTATACATATATACAATACGCCTATATACGGACCACTTCTTTTATTTCAGTAGTACTGTATTGGTTATATGGTTTGTTTGACAAGTAATAAAACAAAAAACCGGGTCTACTACTTTGTGACCTTGAAATATGCAGACGGTTTCTGATTGAATAACAATTATAGCGTTAAATACAACCAGATAGGTGACCTTGAATTGGTATCATTTTAACGTTAAATACAACCAGATAGGTGACCTTGAATTGGTATCATTTTAACGTTAAATACAACCAGATAGGTGACCTTGAATTGGTATCATTTTAACGTTAAATACCACCGGATAGGTGACCTTGAATTGGTATCATTTTAGCGAAAATGATTGACATTGATCATTATTAGCTATCAGTTACTGTATACAAATGTGACAGTAGCGTAGCTAAAAGGGCAAGGGGGTGGTCCGCTCCGGGGCAAACTTTTGGGCCTGCTATTTATGTTTGTGCAGGCTGTATTGTAAAAAAAAAAAGTGGTTTTAATATCGGTACACTACTCACAGTTGAAGGACATTTTCGATTTCGAGTAACTTAAGCTATAGCATATGTATCTGAGCAATTTTTACGACGAACAAGAAACATTATCTAGTGATGTATTCAGGGATGTTTTATCATTGTTGGCTATATGAAACATGTGAAGGATCGAACCAGTGTACGTTCTTTTGATACCACAACATCGTTGTGTGTGAGACGCTATCTTGGTTGTTTTCACATAAAGTTCAGTTATTTTCTTTGACATAGTTCGTTTGGTGGCATGTGTTGCTATTTTTCGTCTTTTGCACCTGGTCCATATGGCCAGACAAATTTTGTGCCAGATTATGTTTTTTTTATTTTTTTATTTGGTCGATTGTTTAGATCGCGCCCTGGTCAATTCTTATCAACCAATCGTCTTTCAGCTGAACTTGTTTTTTTTTCAAGTTGCTTTATTGTATTCCAGCTTATTTTACTTTCCTTGCTATTAAATTACAATCAGTATTTTATTTGCTTTGTGATCAAGTTACCTGCCGTATATTGTACGTTCCATTCTCCGATATTTGACGGTATTGTATGGTAAGTCAATAGTGTTTATCCTACACTGGTTCTATATTAGCATTGACTGGATCAAATTGTGTTATATAAACGGTCACTGACCAAGATAGAGTTTTCTGATATCTGGGACCTTATTCACAAAGCGTCCGTTAACTACCGCACCCGTTAACGTCTCCGTAACGTCTCACGAAACCTCCGTAACTTAAACGCATCCGTTAACGTTCCCGTTAAACGTCTAGTTTATGGAGAAAATTAACGGATAGGTTATCGTACCCATTAAACGGACATTTAGATATAAGAGCAATAAAAAATTCTTTTATGATGGGAATGCGTAAAATAATACACGAGATATTGCTTTTTTTCATTAGCCACACACAAGCTTTGGCAAAAAGTATTGCAAACGTTAATTTTTCCATAATCTTGTATTTTATATAATATCACAATTATTAAAAAAAAAAAAAAAAAAAAAACAGTTGTTTCTTGACATATTTTAATCAAACTTTTACCAAAATGTGCAGAATATTCTAGAATTTATATATAATAAAGCATTTTGGGAAATTTCCTTTCATGTCATAAATGAACTGTTCATCTTTGAGCCGCTTGGATATATATTTATGAAAATAATATTCTTCATTTCTTCAAAAGAATGAAACCTGAGAAAACTGACAATTAAAAAAAAAAGATCAAGAAACATCTTACACGACTAAATCAACTAGAGGAACTGTGATCATACAAAGTGATATCTCCCGTCCGCCCTCTTTTTGAAAATCAATTTATCTCTCCATGGAAATGTCAGAACGGAATATATCGCTTCGTGGTTTTCTACAAATGATGTACTTCCTTTCTGTAAAGTTTCAAGACAACCTATTAAACAGCTTAAAAGGCATGGGTGGATCCAGTGGGGGTTCCGGACCCCCCCCCCCTTTTTTTTTTGCCCCCAGACTCCCTTTCCCTAGAATTTTCTAAATATATAAAAATTGCCTGGACTATCTTTTAAACTTGGCAATTGTCCGGATAACCACTTGAAAAAAATCTGGATTCGCCCATAATACGAATTTCACTGGCAAGGTCCAATTTATATGCCGTTGAAATAGCAGTAAAAAGTTAAAGTTCAATTATCTTTATCAAAGGCTCGCTTTACCACCTGTTTCTAAAGTTCGTGCAAGTAAGTATTTTCCACCAATGTACGTACATTGTCTCTCTATCGATCGATCGATATATGTGATCATCTACTCTATATACTAAGGGATCGTCGCACATTGTCGCAGTTTTTTTCAAACGAAGTTAGTTTCGTTTGGTAGGTGGGTGGTTTTGACCTCTCTCGTTTGAAAAAAAACCAAAATCGCACATTGAGATTTGTCAATAAATCTTTAAAAATGCACTTAAAAAACGGCATAACATTGAATGGAACATCGTTTTAATTTCTTTCGAGTCTGTTTATTGTACTGTTTCTTTAGTATACTCCCTTCCTATGGTACGGAGGGTTCTATGATACCACGGTATTTACGTTTCACACGATTGCGCAATTGCAGCGCCACCTAGTAGCAGATCTATTTTGGTATAGTGGAGTCCCAACATACACGCTTACGATCCATTCTCTATCCAGAGTTGTTAAGCTTAAGAGAATTTATTTGAAATGAGTGATTTATTTTCATCTTTATTGATATTTACAATTTTTTTTTTTACTGTTTTTAAATTTTACAAACATCTTATCTTGTCAAATGAGCGTTGACAGAGCTGAGTGGAGCATAGCGGCAACAACAACTCTGGATAGAGAATGGTTTACGATCATCTGACTGATCTGTCAAAATCTTATAATACAGCACTCCATAGACTGATTTTCGGAACTACCTCGGTACCATAGGAATCTCCTTTTCTTGACCTATAAAATGGACGCTGTTGTGCGGATTGCCGATTATAGACTCGTAAACATACTTTGGTTAAAAATAATGCATTGGATATGAAGGAAGGGTTCTGCTGAAGTAATAAAAATAATATTTTCACTCGTGTAAATAACATTTTTTATTTATTTCTGGTAAAACATTAACTACGGTGGTACCATAGAACCCCGGGCTACTGAATAAGTAATGGGTGTATATGTATCCTGTTTGCGGTACAACTAAATATCATGCGCAACGAAAAGCAACGGTCTTCTGTTGCAAATTAAAAAAAATAATGTTTTCGATTCTTGGAACGTTTTATGGTTCACTTGTATAGAAAGGGCTTTAAATGGATTTCTTGATATACAAGATGCATGCACTGCTCCACAAATAATAAATAAATGGTCCAGATCTTTGCACTTATTATAAGAATGCACATTACAGAGATGTCCATATTAATCTATAAATATCATTCTATTGGTACAGTATGTTGGTTGAATTATATGTACACTTAGATGAAATCAAGTGTCTGTGATTTTGAAAGGATAAAGATTCATAGATAGATCCTTTATCATGACATGCATATGGAGAATACATGGTTCTAAACCCTATATTGTTAGGTGGAGTTTGGTTTATAATGCATCGGTATTCTGTTTTTCACACTTTCATTTGGAGGGGGTGGGTGGGTGGTCTGAGCCAAATGAAACTAACTTCATTTGAAAAAAACTGTCACATTTTGCGACGATCCCTAAGTATATGTTAGTGTTATCAGTTATCAGTTAACAATATTTTCATGTTTTTCTTTTCACGCAACATGCAGAATCGAATATTTTAAGACAATATGGCATTTTACCGCTAATGCATAATAAAGGAAGTTGTTGCTTTTATTAATTAGTATTTAACGCGGTTTATGGTACATCATGACTGCTGACTTGGTGGTTACTGTTGCTTACCGATCGAATTTAAAATCATAACATAATCTAACCGAACCTAACATAATATATATAATATTTACTTAAGATCTACTATAAGCACCTTGCAGTTGACAAATCTTGCCATACTTCACGTATGATAGAGCGACAATTGATAGGTGAACTAGTTTTTGATAATGTCATTAAAGAATTCGCTAACAAAAAGCAAGACAAGTTACATTTTAGTTACTATTTTATTCAAACTTTAAGAGAGAGTCACTGTGCAGTGTGTTATATATTTGTGGAGACAATGGGTGAAAACTCGAGGCCTAGGGCTGCTCTCGGGTGGCACACACTCTAGCTACGCTTGACTTCTGGTGGAATGTAATGGTAACAAACTGGAAAATAAGATTTGCAAGAAGTTTGTAATTTCGGAAAACATGACAAAATCTGCGAAGACGAGTTGGGTAGGAACGGAGCGGTTCTTATATCAATCTATGAACTGTGGAATAAAGGACACCCAAAACTTTTGGAAAACTAATAATATTGGAGTAATAAAACACCTTATTACTCTCTGGTAACAGTTCATATATCATCTTTCAGCCACAGGCACTCGTGTTACAGAATTATCCCCCACTCGCCCCTTTTAACTTTCTGTTTACAAATTTATTTTCAATAAAATATCTTTACTCTTTCATATCTTTTCCTTTTAATTTAAATTGTTCGCGTCCATATTCATACAATCCTGTGTTATCAGCAAATGGCATGTGTCGACCCTATATGCGCGATGTTCGTATACGTTTAACCATAATTAAGCTTGCCGTTTTATGAAGACCATGCAGCCAAGATAGAAAAGAAATATTGCATTGAGAAATGTATATTTATGGAAAGTCTAAGTCCGTCCCCATTACTATTTGTAATTAATTCCGATTTAAAATGTGTTATTTTGTAATTATAAGCCGTGAAATGTTGATTTCGGTGAAAAAAAAAGTCGTTGTCCCGTGTAACATTTTACGCTACAAATAAAAGTTAAAGCCTTGTTAACGTTTTAATTTCTTGTCCGAATTCTTATTTTTTTTTGCCACGAAGTGCCCAGAGTGGCAATCTTTGATGACGTAACTTATGATGTCACTATGACGTCATTTGCCGATTTGCCAGGCATGTTCGAGAACAGTTACATTGTGTCTCATTCATCCAATCACAACTCAGACTTCACAAACAAGACAAAAATACAGCTTTATCATGAAAATTTGTGAGTAAATAATGTAACTATCAAAATGTTGTTTTTAAGGAGTTCAAAATTTGAAAAGGACAAATAGAAAAAAGGCAAAATCCGAACAAAATGTCCCGAGTTCGATTTTTGAATAAGATAATGTAGGCAACCGTTTTCCGGATGGTTTTGTTAATACCAATTCAAGGCATAGAGCAATTAAAAATAAGTGATGAAATATTGTTTTTCTCTTCTTTTTAAATCTGCAAAAATTATAAACATAGGAATCACGGGGTTTGAAATATGGAACGTTAAAAAAGGGTGAAATAAATGTCCCCTCCGTGATTTTTCATGGTGACGGCAATGCGACGTCTCATTGATCAATTTTCTATGTAACCTATGCGAAACGTAATGTTTGTCACAAAAAAGGAAAATAACAACAAACAAACCAAACGAGAAAAAAAAGAACAAAACAAACAAACAAACAAGCAAAAGCATAAAACAAACAAGCAAAAATGGAAAAAGACTCGTAAGATAATGTTACATTTTTTATGATAAATCTTCGGAAATGAACAATTTAATTTTAAAACAAGAAAAACGAAAAAAAATGTCTTCAGTACCAACATTCAAAGTGTTTTTTAATCAATGAAAAGTGTTTTATTCATATAAAAACTAAGCGTAATCTGTCTGACTTTTTAAAACTATTAAACACCGGTTGAATTAAGAATGTTCGATAAGAAATGAAAAAAAACAAAACGCATTCAAATGAAACTATGAAACCTCATTTTAAGTTCATTTATACGCGAAAATTATTTCTAAATTGTAAATTGTTGACAATGTCTTCATTGCAGATAATAAAAACATGTCAGCTATAAGAATGGAGATGTGGAAAAAGAAAAATATTGAGAAAAACAAAGAAAAATGTAGGAAATACTATGAAAAGAAAAGAGAGGAAGGCACGAATGCCAAAAACCGGAAATGTCACTGCGGTTATTCCGAAACACCCGCGGCTATGAAAAAGAGAAAACAGAGACAAGACAAAGCTGAAAAACGCTTGAAAGAAACCGAAAGAAAAAGAAAGTATAGAAACAAAGTTAAAACAAATTCTCAAACAACCCCCATTAATGATCTTGAAAACAGTTTTTCCAATAGGATGCAGAAAAGCCGGGCCGTACAATCAGTGAAGCAGGCACTCCCAACAACCCCTAAGAAGAGAATAACTGTCATGGCCTCTTATCTAGACAATAAACATTCTCCCACAGTAAAATCTCTTGAAAAATTAAATTTTGTAGTGAGTCCAGAAGGCAAAACTAATACACAACTTGGCAATGCCGTTATAAATGACATAAGAGAACTAGTTGATCAAACAAAAAACTCAAGATCAGATTGTGCAAGAACTACATTGAGCGTTATTGCAGCTAGTACAAAATTGTGCTTTCTTTTGAAATTTTAGAGAAAACGTTAATGTTCTGATGAATTCTCTGTTGAAAATGTCAATTTCTATCTCCATTGATTGAAAACTTACTAAATATTAAAACCTATACTGTCATATTTGGTATGCAAATTTCTCATTTGTAGTGCAACAAATTAGACATAAATTTAAGATCCAAAAAGTAGATAAAATGGAAGAAAAACGTCAAAGAAATTCCTACCTGTCATTCCGTGTGACGTAGATATGATCTGAGTTCCCGATAGCATCTGTTGTCCAGATAGCCGGTTGTAGGGTGTGACTTTAGCAGTTCGCAATATGTCGTGTTATACGTGTGAAAACTGTATTACTGGTAATTATAATAACTGTAAAAACAATGCCATTGGAGGTAAGGTGACAATTCCAATATCTATTGATAATGACGGGAATTCTCGATCTGTTCAAAGCACGGAAAACGACGAGTATGAAATGGCGGACCTTATCGCGGAAGGAACTATTCTTGCGGTGTACACGGATGAATCGGACTCCAATTATTATCTATTTAGGGCAAGTTCATGTCCTCAAGTTTTCACGAAAGACAATACCGATGAATGGGGTATAACTTACGGAACAGGAAGTAAAATTGTCCATGGTTGTTATTTTGACCGAACCAGAAAAGTTTTATCATTTAAATTGTTGGATAGAAAACGTTCGATTATTTCAGTTGCGTCTATAATTTATATTTCTCCAATACTTCAGTGCCTGAATGGGGCACTTAATCTTACTGAAACTACACATTTGGATATTTTATCAGTTTTAGATGAAATGGAAGTATAATGTAATAAAACGACTTGCATATATGTTTTGATATGTATATTGTATTTGTTAACCGATTGAATAAAAATCATTTTATTTCTTGAAGAAAAGGATAAATGTACATGAGACAAAATCAACACCGAGACCTGACATTTTTACTGAATTGTTCTTTGAGAATTATTTGGTTAGTCATGTAAAATAGTCAACATTTTTTTAATTCGAAGGAAAATTATTTTCGAGATCCATTTACTACGCAGTTTAGTGTAAAAACACATCCATTATTTTATACAAACTACGATATACAAACACAAAACATAAAAAAAACTTTAAAAAACGTCGTTCATTTTGTTTTATGTCTGTTACGTTTATAGGAACAAACATCGCGCGTAAGGTCACAATATAAATAGTAGTCAATAGAGGTCAACAGGAGACTGATAAGAAAGCTATTTTATTATACCACTGATTGATAGATATAAGCTCCTCCTTGTTATTTAGATAAGAACAGGTTTGACCATGTGCTTTTGTTTACATATATAAATTAGCTAATTACACATTAATTGGATAATATACTGACATTTCTTTGACGTAATATGTTAATGTACATATATATCTATTGAAAAATGCAAGAAAAGAAAATTCGATTAAAAATGCCATTTTGCCTCTAGTGCTACCTTAAATAGGGTCGACATATGGACGCGTACAAATTATTTCAAAAGAGATGAAATAGTAAAGAAATTTTATTGAAAATAAATTTATATATAAACAGAAAAAAAAAGAAAAAAAAAGGGGGGGGTGGTAATTCCGTGCCACGAGCGCCTGTGCTTTCAATTTTGGAGTAAGTTACTCCCAGTTTCAACCGAAAAGTCAAATCACCCGTCAATATCACCCCCACATTTAACAAATTCTCCCCCACTTCAAAATCCCCCTATACATAATCGCCCACACATTGATCAAAATCGCCCCCATATATATTAATTAATAAAAAGAAGGAATTAATTTGATTATAAAATCGAAATATGTACAATGATTTTTTACCCTTTATGTTTCATATATGTTTTCATTAAAAAACCAAAACAGGAGAGATCTGACCGAACGTGATTACATCATTTTATTTGCTTTTATAAAATATGTTACGAAAGTAAGTAAATAAGAAAGTAATGATTTTATTTCAAGAATCCAATGTACCTTTGTATTATACATTCTTGTTTATAAATCAGTTTGAGAATCTTAAAACATATTATCTTTCAAACTTAATAATATTGTGTGCATCTTTGTGGTGTTTTTAGTTATTAGTGCAATATCAGTACTGATTTCACCGTTGGCTTTGGATCTCCTTTATATGCTTCTGATTGTCGCGTGATAAGACTTTTGTCTTCATAAGAAAAATCCACAGGCGCTCGTGGTACGGAATTACCAAACCCTTTTTAACTTTCTGTTTACATTTTATTTTCAATAAAATTTCTTTATTTCTTTATGATTTCATCCTACAGGCTCGAAGGTCCTGGGTAGCTCAATGAGTTAGGTAGTTGGATTACCTAACAACGTCATACAAGCCTATCACCAATACGGCGTGTGTTCGCGCCCGGCTTTGTAGATTACAGAAAAGGGTGCAATCAGTTTACCAGTTGCTTGTCCATGGTTGGTGGTTCTCTCCGGGTACTGCGGCTTCTTCCACCACTAAAACTGGTCACTATGATATAGCTGAAATATTGCTGAAAGTGGCGTTAAACACCAAAAATCAATCAATCAATCATATAGGCTCGACACATCTGGGTCATCCTCCGACAACTTTTCCAAATACCGAGATTTATCAGTATGAAAGGGAATTTTGTCACAAATGGTTTATTTTGTACAGTTCGTTTTATAACCACCCTTGAGACAGAATTAAGTGGTTGGCAAGCTGTTTTATCAGAAATATATTTTTTCTATGCCTTTTATTCTCGTGTGGGGGAAATATTTGTCTTTACCGTCATAATACCTTAAGCGCATATTTTCTTACTTTTTTTTCAACATAAACTATAAAAACCGATATGAATATAAACGAATAAATTGTTCTGTTGATACATGTATAATTACTTATATAATTTTTTTTTTATATCTACGAAGTATTGAAAAGGTTTGTGTGTCATAATTTCAAAGTTGAGATTCGGGATGTATATATTTTTGCTATATTGCTCAATGGTCAAAAATAACTGAACTGGGTTATTGATGTGCTACTACAGCGTCATGTAAGGTTACATATGTTGTATAATTACAAATATAATATACATAAAACATTTTTGAGTTCGTGACGGAATGGAAAATTTGTGACGTTAAAGAAAACGTATGTAACAGTAAAGACATTTTGGTTTAAAATAACAACTACCAACATAAATCAAATGCACGAGGTTGAATATAACACCTGTAACGGTGCTCAAAGTCATTCCTGATGCTAAATAAAAGTGATTAAAAGTGTGGTTGTCTTTACCGTCACTGTAATATGAAATTGTGACGGCAAAGACTGTTACGGTAGAGACAATTCCGCATTTCGGTATTGATTCCGTGTATTACAGAAAATATTTCTAAAGGTGAAATATGTGCATTGCTATCGGGAACAACGTTTTATTTTTACATGACGTTTAAAATGTTGTAGCGGGTGAACTGAGGAACTTCTATTATGTTTGTTAAAGACGTTGAATAAAGGTACTAATGCATTTTAATGGAGATACTGGCTTGTTTCTTTGAATCCTGCTGAGAGTCGATCCACGATACCGTTTCTTTACATCGATGAAATAAAAAGGAAAGCACCAACGTGACTTCGATCTCAGAGTCACATATGCATATTAGACGTTCTGCAACGTTAAATTTTCGTGACTGTAAAGGTAGAAATTCGTAGGACACACATTTCAGAGTAAATAAAGGAAATAATTTACATACAAAATATAAAAATCTTTAAGCATATTATTATTCAATGTCTACTGTAATGATTAAACCTTTAAAACATAATGAAACACAAGTATTAATTCTTTTTTTCTATAATCATCCCTGTTATGGGACATTACCGTCACGTGTATTATTCTTACGGTAAAAAAGAGAATTTGTAAATCCATTATTTGGCGTATACCTTATTGTATTTTATAAATCTGTTAATGAAATAAATACAATTTAACATGAACAACCGACAGAAAAACAACAAATTAACATTATAATTAAAGTTATATAACTTTAATTATAATTTTAATTTGTTGTTTTTCTGTAATATTAATGGGACACAATTGCAGTCTTTACCGTCACTATTGTAAAAGTTGTCAGAGAATGACCCACCTAATTAGTTGCTGTAAACATAAGATTGTATGAATATGGACACGAACAAGTTAGAATAAAGAAAAAGAGATGAAATAATAAAGAAATAAAGAAATCTTATTGAAAATAAATATGCAACCAGAAAGTTAAAAAAGGGGGTGGTGTAATTCCGTGCCACGAGCGCCTGTGAAAAAAAAACATCAACAACAACACACACAAAAAAAATTATCGGGTCGCAAATTAATTATTGCACAAACAGTGATTCTATGCTTTACCCCCCTACCCCCTACCCCCCCGAATTTAGCGTTTCCAAAAGAATATGTGTGCTGTATTTTTTATTGTCTATAAAATTTTCACGATTTGCTGTCGATAATTACGCAATTTATATATTAAAATTAAAAAAGTTTCCTTTTGCCCTGGGGCCCAACTATTCTCTTGGCGGCCCTGGTCACTACCAATAATTAACATAATAATAAAAAATTGCTGGGGCGATTTTGATTAATATATCAGGGCGACTGATTTTTGTGAATCAGAATCTAAGGCAATTAAAATATTTAAATACGGATATTGTTTTATGTTCATATGTTTTTAATAATGGAAGTATACTTTTGGAATAGTTTGTTTAAATGTTGAATCGGAGACTACCTAAAACGATTAACAACAGCGTACACCGTTTTGTTTAAAACGAACTCACTCGGTATTTGGCGCGCAGGTTGACTTCCTTTTTCGACCAGCGCATGCGCAATCCTTTAAAAATTAAGCAAAATGGCGACTCCAGCTAAAGTCACCAAGCCGGAGGGAAAAAACAACCACGAGGCTGCGGATGATCAAGCAGGTTTGACAGCTTTATGGTTCCGAGCAATGTTAATCATGTCTACCATGCATTGTTTTATTTTTTCGGTATCGACATATGAACAAAGAAATTACATGGTACAGATTTGAAAGACCATGTGCAAACTACACTGTTTTCTTTTGTTTCTTTTGTTATCAATCAACTTTACAGTCGAAATGCAATTGGTTTTCTAGAGTTCATTGGGTATATAATATAATTTTTTATTAGACTTGGGCTTGTTGAAACTAAACAGCGTTTACACTAATCGGTAGCCTTCAAAATATTAGAAAAGTGTTAAGTTTTGTTTCTGACGTCACGAAAACACACGTGCTTGTAACTTCCGGTGTATACAAACTTGTAGGAGCTTCACTTGAAATACCCTTTATTGCTATCTTGCTGATTTAAAAGTTTCAACAACTTTTCAGTATTACTTGCCACTTTCGATTTCAACGTTAAACAAATAAAAATTCTTGGTATGTTATATGAACTGCAACCAAGTTCTCAATTGTGGAGAGTTGTTTTCCCACAGGTTTCTGAAATTTTATCATTTCGGGTATGGAATAAGGTCGCTAGTGGATGAAAATAAAAACACCAGGAACTCGACACCATTATTAGGGTGGTCAAGCCAAAAATTGAAATACTAAACAATCATCCAATTATAGTTTAATTTCTACTTCTACGTGGGTAATTTGCAGTCGGAACATCCATTTTGCAGATACTGTTAAAAAGTGTGTGTTAACCAGCCTACGCAATCGGAACATTTACAGTTAAAATTAAACAAACAAACAGTATTGTACAGGTTAATATGATAGTACATACAAAATGGGAAATTTTGGTCCAAAAATTATTAAAATCGGTTGAGTAGTTCAAAAGTTCTGGCCTTTTTGGTGAGCCAAAAGTGGTCGATTTTTTGTTTTGAAAAATGTTTAAAAAAATGACATTTTTGAACCAAAATAAAAAAAATTCACTACCTAGTAGGTTATGCTTTCTTCTATAATACTGTATTCTCCTTATGCTTCAAAAAGAGGTAGGTGTTCTATGAAAAAAATGCCACATAATTTAAAACATTGAAAATAACCTTTGGACTTTTAATTTATGTGTCAGCTGTCTGCTTGTTCAAACTACCAGGTTTGTGGTCAGATATCTTCAAAAACCTGCAATTTGCAGCACTGTCCACAAACTGCCCAGTCTCTAGGAAAAAATATCAAGAATAACATTTATTCAATTAATATTTTGTTTATTTTAATATTATTTCCTTTGCACAGGCCTCCATAATTTTATTTTATTTTATTTTAAGAAATCAAGTTTTTGGGCATAAAAAATCTGAAAAAAATACTAGAATTTGTCTGAATACTGATTTTGGTAGGGTAAAGAACCCCTCTAACAGGGAACACCTATGTTTATCAGCAAACAAAATTTTCAGTCTAGCGCTAGAATTATAAACTTTGTAGCTTAATATTTTGAGTTCCGTAAAGTGTAAAAATAAGTTATTTTAGGGAATTATATTTTTTATGTTCAAATTGATATTTTTATGGTAAACAACCTCAATCTCCATACATCAATGAAGTTATTATTACAGATTGTGTAAGAACTGCCATTTTTTTCATTGAAAAGGTCAATTTGCTTTGTTCAATCAAAATTTCAGATAATTCCTGAAATTGATACAATTTCAATGATTGTCGAATATAATAATATTAAATGTTCAAGTGTTTGGTATCATTTTGATCCTGTAACTGTATACTACAAGCAACCCCAATTCTGACACTGGTATGAACTATGTCCTGGTTCATTAGCCATCTACCTGGAAATTTAGTAAAAATAATATTTCAATTATGGCCCTGTATTCCATGAAATGAAAAATAGCTTTATTCCAGAAATGTTTGCTGCATGCATCATAAATGTTCTGTGATACAGTGTGAATACAGTATTGATGTAATGAAAAAAAATGTAATTAATTAAACATATCGCCAATATGTACAGTCATGTTACATGTACATTGTATATAACCAGAATGTTAATACATGCACATACTGTAATGTATGCATTAAGCATATATTTCATAAAGCTTCCCTAATAGCACTGAAACATGATACATGTAATGTGTTTTACAATAAATTGTTTCAAAAATGTTGCATGGAAATTCAGGTTACTATTATTATTTTTTTAAATAGACCTATGTATTGCTACAACATACACTAGGAACTTAATGAGAAATGCATAAATTTTATCTCGGGTTTTCATGTAGACAAATTTCATTTAAAACAAACAAATAAAAAAAGAACTTGAACATTTCACAAAAGATTCCCCCTTTTCTAAAAATATAAAAGAATACCGGAACAACTCTTTTATATAGATGTATTAATAAATCCCTATAATTTCTGAGCCGCCATGATTACGTCGCCAAACCTCTGCTTGGATAAGTATATGTTATCTGGATGTGAATTGATTGATATCGAAAATATCAGCCTGCCGAGCCAGAATATGAAGTTTGTTGGCGAGTGAGCGAAGCGAACGAATCACAAACTTCATATTCTGTCGAGCAGGCTGATATTTTTCAGTATCAATCATATTCAGATGACATATTTATCATCCTTAGATCAACCATAAACACGGATACATCTATATTTGTATTTTCGCGGGAAAAATTACATGATTCAAAATACACTTCCCTAAAACCGTAGTTCATAAGTAGTTTGCAAATATACCATTCATTTTTACAGATTTATATAATTGTTAAGATTGTTGCATTTTTCCTTTTATTGTGATATTCATTAGTTTTTTTTTTATTACAAACATCAAAGTCGCCCATTTTCATTAAAGGTTTTGTTCCGGTTTAGAAATCATGAACGTCACAACCTTCCTTATGACATCTCAGCAGAGGGTATCAAGAATTGTGTAAAGTACATTTTTGTAGGACGATGTTTGTTGATATTTCTAACATGACAGTTCCTAATTTGATATATGTTTAAAAAAAATAATGTTAACTAGCTAATGGTGTCGATGAATTTTATTTATTTTTGCCATCTTCACAGGAATTATCGTTTAAATGTTAGGATAATTTGGTGATAACTCCTGCTGACTGTTGATAAGTTCTGCTCAGCTTACATAGACTTTGATACAAGTTTTGCTTATGGAGCCAGCAGGTAGATATAGCTGGAGGGAAGGATGATAGTTATTTATAGGTTGGGAGAATTTTTCATTTATAGAACCAAAGATATATATATATTCAGTTTGTGTAGAGTTTCTATGCGATTTTTGTGCATCTTTTGTTTTCAATATTAACCCATTTGATCCGGTTGAAAACGATATTTCTTTGGAGAATAAAACAATATTTTAGAAGAAGTTTTGTTACTTACCGTGCCTGATTGACCTCCATGGCCTGAATACATCAATGTTAGACAATTATTGTATCAATTGGTGGAACAATACGTCGGTAAATTCCATTTTTGATTACGACTGAAATTGCCCTGGCCAAGATGATGGAAGACATACATCCCGGTCATGTGCAACACAATGTCCGATAACTCTTCCTGCTCAACTCTTGATTGCAAAGTCAGAAAATATAGCCCGAACATCCAATAATTTCTGCGTGCAATTGTTGCTTATCCATTGAAACCTTGGCGACATATCTGTAGAGGAAGGTCCAAATTATTGATATTTGACTCCCAATTTTTTCCGGAAGTGCGGTAAGCGAGTTTAAAAACAGTGTGTTGTACACTTTTATATTTTACGTTGCGATTTCGATTGTTTTTAATTTTTGGCTGTCGGATTGGTAAAATTGAAGATTTTCTGCAAATTTTAAGCCATGCATGAAGGATATTGATCCAGGGATGGCTCCCGGATTTATTTTTGAAAATGGGTTGTTCATTGACACATAAATCAACATGGCGTCCGATTTTCTCGAAGCGACTTCACTTTGGATGTTCAATAGTAGTACCCAATCATATTTTTAATAACTACCAAATTAATAAAGTTCTAGTTTTCAAATTTTATCTGATGTATTTTTTTTCACAAAATAATCAATTTTAGGTGTTTTTTATAATGAAATGAAAAACGTGAAAATCGTTTGGTTTTTTTTACTCTGACAGAAAATAATAACGTTATCGGCGACTACGTTTGACCCCCTTACCATTATTTCAACTGCACTTAAAAATGCTTCCTAACAAAATGCTGTGTCCACACTTGCTTTTAGGAGATATACCAGGGTCCTGTTGCAATGTGGTAGTTAAAAAATTTGCTGAAGTAATAGCACAGTATCATAGGTACTTTACTATCAAGCTACTTGTTCAACTTTCCCTTGTCGATATGCTGCAGTCCAAGTGGTATCATGTTTCTATCTGTGTAGCCGTTTTTACATAAGAGGTATGCATCCATACATGTACAAATAAATTGATATTTCTTGCTATCCGCTAAGCACTTAGCATTAAGGAGTAAGAGCAAACACTGGTTGGCTCGGAATCAGAATAATGTGTCCGAGTGGAGCGACATGTGTATCAGCAGACTGTTGTTTCAGTGAACTAGCACTATGAAAATCCAATTCAGCGTGTTGGTCTAGAACAAAGTCTTTAAAAAAAAAATAGAACAAAGCAGACCTCGTCATCATCTCATTGAAAATTAACTTGTTCTCACCATGATATAGCTGAAAAATTGCTGAGTTGGTGTTAAACAACAATCACCCCTACTGTTGTGCACCTTGTAACATATTCAGCAGTCAAGGAAATTAGGAATTTGAATCCACAGGACATTCGGTCTTGTGAACTGTGAGGAATTACAGGACAGAACTAGATTTTACAGGACCGACAATAAAATAATGATTTTTTTTTTAAATAATAAATTAATTTTATTTAAGTGTCACATATTGATTGCATTAAACTTACAATCACAAACAGTACTGTCTACAATTAGAGTAGACAGTGGCGTAAAGGTTAGCGTGCGAGTGCTCATGGGTTCGTGCTCCGGTCAGGTCAGACCAAAAACTATAAAATTGGTATTTTTTGCTTCTCTGTTAAGTACGCAGCGTTAAGGAAGAGCAAAGACTGGTTGGCTCTGAATCAGTATAATGTGTCCAAGTGGGATGACAATTTGACACTGTCCATAAATATATTATTGTATACAGCATGATCATATTCATTAAAGTATATTTCCACTCTAAAATTACAAAACTATTTGTGACATTAAAAATTACTAAATGAAATATTCATTCTATCTAAACAAATGAATCCTTATATGTAAAAAAAAAAATAGAATAAAATAATAGCTCTATGCTACCAGAAAAAGTATAATTAGAAACCAGAATTTAGAATTACAAAAGAAAATATATAGCTCTTTTGGTCCATTGGCTTCAATGCACCAGTTGCAGACCATAACATTTTGTTCAACGTTGTGATGAAGATGGTCGGTCCTGCTTCCAAGAATCAATAAATTTACGTTCTCGATTTTTTTCATACTGTTTCTCTCGTGTTTTGAAGTGATAAAATGTTCCGAAATTAACGAATTAATTAGTGTCTTTTCCAAAACTTGTGATTATCAATTACGATATGTATTATTTATTTTAGATTTTTCTTGATCTAAAAATAACAAATAAAAGAGAATTAGAAATATTTTTATGTTGAATTTACTGAGAACCTCAATTTATCTATTCTTAAAGGCAGCGGCTGAAAAAAAAATTTACCGTACAGTTGGTCCGGTGTGTTAACGAAATTTATCGGAGGCGGTCCGGTGCCAATTTCCTTGACTGATTCAGTGATGATTTTTTTCCCTTTTTTGGGAGACAGATTTCTCCCATTTGGCTCTGTCAGGTGCAAAACATGTAAATTCGTTGAGAGAAAAAATTGAGTGGAAGAGGTTGCAAACCGTGTAAAAATCTGTAAAGAAGCAATATTTTGAACTAATCAATAGATTTAAATTTCTGATTGGCTGATATAACTTTTGGCCAATGAATGTTATTGTTACTAATAATCTTGGGTAACAATGACAAGATCACACTTTTAAAAACTCTGTCCTCACGATGAGCACTGGCCCAAGACCAGTAATTTTTTCAATTCTTATTTAGAAATATATGTATAAATAAATTATAGAAATTAATTCGGATCAGTAAATCCAAATTTTCATTTCGAGGACGGCTCTTTGTTCAAGAAAGTGGTGTCTGGACTCGCTTCTCAAGTCCATTTATTTCTCTATATTTTTCCCTTTATTTTTTAATTCTTCAAAATCACCACTGCATATAACTTGACCTGATCGGTGGTGTAATGGTTAGCATGCTCACCTCGAGTGCAGTAGGTAGTGGGTTCGAGTCTTGATAGAGGCAAACCAAAGATTATAAAATTGGTATTTTTTTGCTATCTGCTAAGCACGCAGCATTCAGGAGAAAGAGCAAATAACCTACTGTACATTAAATGAAAATATTTTACAGCAACTTAACTAAGGAATAATGGTATACACTTCTTCGTTAATAAGAAATGCATTTTCATTAGTGATGTGTATCGGATCATGACCTAAGTATCGTATTGTGTGAAAGTTGTATCGTTACACCCCTAATATATATATATGTGTGTAATATCCTTTTGTTGTAATTGCTCCTGTTTATTAAATTAATTTAAGCATATATTTCTTTTACAGACAAAGAACAGCAGGAAGCAATTGAGCAAATAGATGAGGTACAAAATGAAATAGACAGACTGAATGAACAAGCTAGTGAAGAGATTCTCAAAGTAGAACAAAAGTACAACAAACTACGACAACCTTACTTTCAGAAGAGATCTGACCTCATTGCCAAAATTCCAAATTTCTGGGTAACAGCTGTATCCTTCTAAAAAAAATTGCCAGGCCCTGGCTTAAAACCCATTCATGGAATTCCAATCCACTTGACAAATCAATATAGATATAAACAAACAATAGGAAAATATATACAGTTTCACTTATATTCAAAAAGACGGGGGGTCGTCGTGGTCGTGATCGTATGTTAGTTGGATTTACAACTACCTATCATACCTATGCAATCAGTGCCTATCACTACTGATGTTGTGAGTTCGAATCTTGATCAGGGCGAGGTGTACAACATTATGTGATAAAGTTTGTCAGTGACTTGCGACAGTTCAGTGTTTTTCTCCAGGTCCTCGGGTTTCCTCCACCAATGAAACTGACTGCCACGATATAGCTTAAATATTGTTGAAAGTGGCATTATACACCATCAAACAAGCAATCAAAAAAGACCACACACTGTCATATACTACAGTGATTTTTCAGGGTATTTTGGGAAATGCCGTTTTTTTGGGGAATATTTCATCGACAAAAGAGTAATTTTGGGGAAATTACTTTATGATCTTATAGATGTTATTGTGAACTGATAATAAATTATGTATGTATTATAAAATTGTGATTGGTTGTTGTACAGATGGCCGCATTAAGGGAAGACATAAGTTTTAGGTATCTACAACAGTTCTTCCTAGTTAAAGTGTACAATTGTCATTGATTATGCTGAAAATGAGAAAATTCCCACTAATAGGGGAATGAATTATTCAGAATTCAAACATTTTTTTTTGAGTTGAATTTGACAATCACAGTGTGTAGATCAATGATACATGTATTTGGTATCAAGTATAGTGTTGAGCTTGGATTTCTGCTTTATATAAAATTCAAGCAAGCTATTTTAAATTTGAAAATATATTCAAGGAACAGTGATTGTTTATTTGGAAAGCTTTACATATATATTGATTCCTTAACATGTTGAAAGTTTGTCAATCATCCTCAAGTATCAGCTCTCCTAAACGAAGAAGATGAAGAAGCTCTACAGTTTCTAACCAAAGTAGAAGTACAAGAATTTGAAGACATTAAGTCAGGTTACAAAATTAATTTTGTAAGTATTAAAGCATGATTTCTATAAATATGATTGCCCAACTTCAGGGTGCAAAATTCACTTGTCTGCTAGTGTGAGACTAGTATTGTTACTCTCGAACAACAAATATTCCAAAGATAATTGTCCATTTGAACTAGTAAAATTAAAAGAAGAGTTACTTTCTGACATATTTTTACACAGCACACAGTACATTAGATTTTTATCACCATCATATGATAGAAAACTCTACATCCGTTTCCACCTTTCATGAATATTTCGTTGCTCTGGTAACTTGTCATACTTTGTTTCAGTGTCGCCGACTTGTCCCAGTCTCCCCCTAAAACATTATTTTTGCTGATTTACAGGAACTTTTAATTTTTCCTTGCGTGGCATGGTTGTTGCCGAATTATATCGGATATTCTCGATGTTAATAGATAGGGAGCAGGAAAAGTCTGATAAAACCTGAAACATTATGACTGATACAACTATGTCCATTATCGAATCCCATTTGATTTATTAACAGTATTAGTTGAAGGAGCAGACAAAATTAAGTATGCAAATTTCCGATACCCAAATTCTATGGGCTGTGGACTATTAAATTGTGCAGGACTATTTTTTTAACGGGACATTCAGGGGTTTCATAGTTTTTTATAATAGGAGGTACTTCTTAAATTTTAGGAGGTACCTAAAAAATTAGGCTGAGTGCCGTAAGGGGTCCAGGGGGTGGCAGCTCCTGTAATCTAGCATTTTGTGGACCAAAAAATGTACTTCAGAGGCTGCAAAACATTAAGTGTTTTTGAAAGAAAAATCCCATTAACTTTAGAGTTTAGATTTCACCAAGAGTGAAGACCATGCATAATGCCTGGATTTTTTTTTCCCCAATTTCTTTATTGAATATTTCAGTTTACAGACTTCAGCCAAGATTATTCATAGATAGTCCGCCATATCTTTAAAAAAAACAAAAAGACCATAAAGAACTACGGTTCCGCAGCTAGGCGTGACCTAGTTCTAATAATAAAACCCTAAATACTCGCAAGTTTGTCACAGGAGCTACATTATTGCAGCTAGGCTTGACCAAGCCATTGTTATCAAAGCTTAAGCTTCTCAAAATTCTTTTGTTGGCTTTGTCCTTTTCTTTTTCACAATACCTTGGCTTGTGTGTTTTTTTTACTTTATTACCAGTAATTAAGCTCATCAAAGACCATTGGCACGGATCAAGACATAATTTGCAATCATCAATCTTTAATAAAATTTATAATTTTAATAGATCAATACAAATATAATTAAACAAAAACAATATATATTGCTACTTTCACGACTTATGTGCAAAAAAATGTTCGAACAAAAACGATTCGTGGGAAGACATATATTAACATTTGAATCACAAAAGTTAAATTATTTTGGGAAAAAAAAGTGGGGCCGGCGTTTTGACATTACAATGTAATTCGTATTTGAGCCATGTCCGGTCCTTTTTCAAGATTTCTAGTAATTTTCTATCCCTTATCTCCTCGTACCCCCTTTTAAAAATGTTTTTCAGCACACTTTCATTTCTGTGACCGACCGTGGTAGGGCCCGGTCAAAATATATAAATAAATTAGCCATAGGTTTTTATTTTTTTAGACCGGAAGTTAAACAATATGGACGGAGTTAAGCAATAAGACAGTACGCCCCAGAATGATTCGACCCTGGGTTTTAAATGGATAAAAAAAAAAATCGCACAAAATATTGTGTAGTCATATATTCATAATACATAATGATCATACTTATATTACTGAAGATTACACTAAATTGTGTTTGAACATAATTTGTAATCGGTCATTTTTTATTTTGAAATGATATCAGCTTTGTTCCGGTTCGAGTTTTACACAAGGATGAAAAGATATTGGGGCGAAAACATATCTATTTACCGCATGCGCAAACTGCTATTTACGATTCCAAGGTAAATTTATTTTTAAAACGGGGAATATCCCATCAATTTGGTCGTGACGCAGTTGTTTGATTTGAATGCGAGAATTCAGCAATTGACGTGATCATTAATTTTTTATGAAAATATTCCAGAAGCCTATCGTACTTGTGGTTTTGACCACCGCTAATTTGGGAGGGGGGGGGGGGGGTTCAGTAATTTCTGCCGGTACTATACACGATCTCAGACGGGTAAAAGTACCGGGTACCGGCCCACTTTGAAACCCCTGGACATTTGGATGGCGAAGAAGTCCAGTTAAAATTAAGTGACATATAAAGTGAATATATTTAATCCAAAAATTCCACGATATTTGCCTTTCATATTACTTTAATTTGTTGATACAAAAGAATCGCGGCCAACTTCTGTAAATTTGTACTGACAAAATTCCAGGTGAAAATTAAATCCCAAATCTAAAAATATACTAACAGACGCTTCCTGTGCCAAATTGGCCGTTGAATTGTGTTGTATTCTAATTATTTTAACAAAACTGGAGTTATTTGTAGCTTTTTAAAAGCTAAACAATCAACTTGTTAAGTTTTAACAGGGTTCCTACGGGTCATGGAATCCTGGAAAAGTCATGGATTTTTATTTTGTAAAATAAAGGCCTTTAAAGGTCATGGAAAACTGTATTTTATCGAAAAGTCCTTGAATAGTCATGGAAAATTATTATTTGAGCTGTAATCTTTATTAAATGTATTCAAACATCTAAAATTAAGAGATTCTCCCGATTTCTGTCGTAACTGTTTCCTTTAGATGTACTTGAAACAAGGCACCAGTTGCGGTAAATGTAAAATAAGGATTTTAAGTTCGTTTCTTTAAAATTATTTGTTAAAATATGCAACCGGATGTATAGACTGGTTTCCTAATGTACTACAGTTTCCTGCATTAAACGGTGTTGCAGTAGGAAACCAGATATTGGAAAACGTACTTTTGGCTTTTAAAATGTCAGGCAACTGCCATTTTCAGATCAAGTGGTTAGACAACCCTGAATATAAAAAGATGGTTGGATGTTGGAAGTAGTGAGAGCAAAGCAAAAGACTCATTTGGTCAAAAGGAATATTTTTTTTTCCGAGTATGGCCTATGGGTGAAACTGCCCTTGAAGAAGAGCCCAGAGGAACACTAAACATTATGATTTTTCTAAAAATAAATCATCTACCAATTTTATAATATAGCTCGCTTATGAGGTGTGTATTTCCATATTTTAAAAATGACAGCTTCCACATACAAATACAGCATATTGTAGTTTTTGCCACAAAATGGCTTGAAAAGCCAGAATATAAGGGTCTGTCTCAAATACAGAGCAAATTTAAAGCTGCATCATGTAATGTGTGTATAAAGGATATTAACATCAGTAATATAGGAGGAAGAGTGGACTTAAAAGTCACATTTAGTCAACAAAGCACTCTGAACATATAAAAAAAAAAAAGCAGTTTGAGACTGTCAGTGTGGGTTGATAATCAAGTGGAACCAGCCAGTGTCCAGCCTACAAACAAATTATTGGAGGAGTCGGGCAACAACAGATTTCATAAAAGTGGAGATTTAATTTTTGACAATAAACATGGTAAAAAGCTACTTTTCTTTCACAAGTTATACAGACATTGTACAGGTTTTTCAGAGTATATTCTCAGACGATATGATAGCAAACAAATGGCCCTTGGAGAACCGAATTATGCTCTTTGGCAGTCTTTGGAATCCGTCCATATTTGATGGAATCAATCAAAAGAAAGATAAAAAAGAAGATATATATGTTCTCTTATTTGATGAATCTCTAATTCAACAACTTAAAAAAAAAACAGCTGGACATCCAAACTATACTAGAATTAAGTTATAAATTTAAATAGAAAACTGAAAGAGTTGTAATTGTCTCATTGTCCAACGGGCCACTTCCATTTTGATGATAGTTCAGGTCACGTTGGCATAAATGACTACCAAGTGTGCTGTTTATGATGGATAATTTCTTATATACTCATATACAAAGGTTAGAACATGATAAATAATGTGATTACTCAAAATTTCATTTATACTCGTTGACAGTTTGCTTAAAGTTGGTTCTGGAAAAACTAAAACAATCTTGGTTTGAGGGAGAAGTCAAGTCTCCCTTTTTTTTGCAAGTGTGGTGAGCCCTGATACATGTATAATTTTATAATCATAAAGTTTGTCAGTGATTTGCGACAGGTTGGTGGTTTTTTCCGGGTCCTCCTGTTTCCTCCACCAATAAAACTGACCACCACGATATTAAGTGATTAACGATGTTTTTTAAATCGAGATGACTGAGAAACGTCCTCGAGTTTTAAAAAACATCTTTAATTATTTTATCGCTATTTTGTATTCATAATTTAAAAAAAATTGTTGAGATACTGACATTTTTTTAAACATAATTAATATTTTATATCGTTAATTATCAAGAATTTGGTAATGCGACATCATTATAGCGTCATATTAGAAAACAAGATTATACCACGTACGTCCTTGACAACGCTTAGCGATTAGCGATAATTGGAATCATCTCATACGCTTACGTGATATGAAATATATCGGTTTTAAACATCAAAGGGAAAATAAACAAAATAGCAATAAAACTGAAATATTGTTGAAACAAACAAACAAATAATTTCCTAATCCTAGAAAACTAAACTTTGCCCTCGAGTGATAACTTATTTGAAGAAGGTAATAATAAGTTATGGTGGGTAGAGCTGTAGGCAATGGTAATGCTGTTTAACATTTTTTTTTTTATTTGCTTGACGTAAATGGATAGCATTTGTATGTGATATCTTTATTATTAACAAACTATTGAACACTTCAATCCTCTCCGGTGGTGTAATGGTTAGCATTCCCGCCTTAAGCATGATAGATCATGGGTTTGAATCCCTGTCGGGTCAAACGGAAGACTATGAAATTGGTATTTGTGGCTTCTCCGCTAAGAAATAAGAGCAAAGACTGGTTGGATTAGAATGAGTATAATGTGGCAGAGTGGAGCAACATGTCTTCCTGCGAACTTGTTTCAGTGAGCTAGTACTATAACTTTCTGTGTAGGTCTAGTACAAAGTGGACATCGTCATGACAATTCGTTGAAACTAACTTGTTCTCGACATATTGCTCATTTAACATTAAACAATAATCACTCGGTCACACACTCACTCGAATACTTCATTTCACTATAGATTTCTACACAAACTAAACATTAAAAAAAATACACCACAGGTATCAACTATTTGAATGACCATTCAAGCAACGACCCATTTTCAACTTTGTCATGTTGGGATTCAATGTGGGGGACAGGCAATATAAATTTGATTAACCAGTTTTATTCTCTTATCATTTGTTTTTCTCAATGAATTGCCCATGTTATTCTCTATCATTTGTTTTTTAGCACTTTGACAGTAATCAATATTTTGAAAATGATGTAATATCAAAAGAGTTCCATCTAAATGATACAGGTGAACCATCATCAAAGTCTACACCTATCAAATGGAAAAATGGAAAGGTAAGAAAATAAGTAGTGTCTAAGTTATATAGCTGCAAATAAGTAAATGATAAGTTATGTTGTCTTAGTTTACATGGCAAGTTGTTTGTGATTTATAATTAAGCTTATCTTGATTTTTGTTCTATTCTTGATTTAAACCAAAATACTATAATGGTTGGGTTTTTTTTCTGAACAGCTCTGAAATACTGTATAAGTGGGGGTTTTTTTGCGGGTACCTAATTTTCGTTTTATCCAATGGCAAAAAAGAATCTGCTTAAATTTCCAACCTCTACTACATCAAAATCTTAATTTTCTTAAATAGTACAAGATCTACCTCCCCTAGTATGACTAGCGAACTTTTAGCAATTTTATGTGCACTGTCATCCTTTATGTTGTTGTTGAAATGACGATTTTAAA
Source organism: Bathymodiolus septemdierum (assembly GCA_963383655.1). Taxonomy (NCBI): domain Eukaryota; kingdom Metazoa; phylum Mollusca; class Bivalvia; order Mytilida; family Modiolidae; genus Bathymodiolus; species Bathymodiolus septemdierum. The sequence goes on along the minus strand of OY726528.1, from coordinate 44,310,138 downwards.
ATATCTTAACAAGAATGAGGGGATCACTCCCAAAAACAATGCATATGGTGACAAATAGCAAGTAAATTACCCGGAATAGTTATTGCTGTTTACACACCTTCTTTATTTAGTATTAGCATTGCCATTCAACGATTTTTAACTACCTGTAAGTTGACAATTTTTGGTATTAATTAAGCGATCACAATTTTTCAGTCTGGTAATGAGACTTGTCTGTATTTAAATTTTGTAAATGTGTTATAATAAAATATTAAAAATATATTAAAATTTACATAATTTTCAATTAATGAAATGTATATAATTTTAAAATAATGTTTTCTGCTGGTCTTCCGGTTTCCTCCACTAATAAAACTGACCGCCACGATATAACTGAAATATTGTTGAAAGTGGCATCAAACACCATCAAACAAACAAACGTCCAAAATTTGATTTCCCTTGAAACTCGGATTCATGAAAATTAAATACCTCTAAACAAAAATTGGAAATTAATAGCGAAATTTGGTTCCCATGAAGAAAAAAAAAACCAATCAAACGGTATTATAATTGTCTTTCCATTCTTGAAATGTGTTGGTTTTGTTATTCAGGATCTCACAAAGAAATCAAGTACCCCCAGTAAAGGTGGTAGAAAACGAAATTTAGAGGAACAAGAGTCATTTTTTTGTTGGTTCAGTGATCATGGGGATGCTGGTGCTGATGAACTAGGAGAAGTGATCAAAGATGATATTTGGCCCAATCCATTACAGTACTATCTGGTAAGTCTACGTTAGCTCACAGATGTAAACCTTCTGATAGAGATGCCAGGACAATTTCCATCAATGTTAAAACTTATATACTTCTTGTTTATCAATTAGATCTCACAAAGACAAGTTTTAAGCCCTCATATGTGAAAATCAGACCCCTTTTTTTTTTGTTTATTCCAAGATGGCCACCAGGGAATACACCCTTTTCAACACTTTTCCATGATTAATATTAGTGCAGTGCCCGAAACGTAAATTAACACAGTTAATAGTTGAAGATGACAGAAAATAATGATATAGAATAAAGAAAGGCAAAAAATTGTCACTTATGATGACATTGTTGAACATTGCTAAGCTTGTGAGGAGTTGTAGGATGTTACATACGTCAAAGAACGCTGACAATCCGTTATTTTTTTGTATTTTTAAAATTGACCAAGTAATTAATGATCATGAATGAACTACAAACAATGCCTTATATTTAGTGATGAAATAGCATCCAAGCCATGCAATCATAACAGATTGTTATATGTTGTAATTTTGTGTTAATCAGATTTAACTTCACCTGGGAGCAATCAAGCTATTAGACTTGACATAAAAATTGGCAAATACATTTTATTGTTTCTTTTCTTTTTATTTCAATCACTATAATCTTGGGTAAACACAGTCTGACAGTCTAATTATACACTAAGCAAGTAATTATGACACCATTATACTTGCACACATTGAAATTTTATCGGCAAGATTATTGATTATTTTAAACATGGCTAGATATAGTCAGACGTTTATATTTAGTTTATTTTCGTATCTATCAAAGGTAGATGCAATTAATTATTTTGTGGAATAGTGTCCAAACAATTTAAGAAATATTTAACTTTGCGTGTTGACAATAGTAAACAAAAAAACATGGCGGACATGTGATTTCCCGGTCTGGGAAAGAGTGAAACACATTGTTCCTGTTTATAATGCGCACCCCTCCTACAAAATAAAGAATCTGGGCAAAATCCTGTGCATTATGCACCAGTAATTACGGTACTATTAAATAATTGGCCATGAAAAGTTTCTGTGCTAGTTGGAACCCCCAGGTTACATGATGCTTGCAGTGCCTGGTTAATAGTTCATGCAGACATGCATCATTATTTCAAAGTTTTTCTCAGAAATTAAATTCCTAAAAGTACAAATATTTTTACAATCTTGAGATGTATTAACTACGTGTTTTTCAGAACAAGATTTAAAAAATGTTTCAGAATATTACTGTTTCACATTCGATGAAAAACTTTGAAATAAAAGCCACTCATCATGCTTTTATGTTACACAGCAGTATATATTTCTTAAAGAAACTGTATAAAATCTACATGAAACCTCATATTGAATGTATTAATAATATATAAAATACTACATGCCTACTAGCATAAAGCAGAGGATGATTAAGAACTAAAAGGTGCATACATAGAAAAAACTATACATGTACAATTAGCAATGTTTAGTAATGCTAAAAACATATACAAAAGTATATATGATATACATGTACATAACAAGTGATGTAGCAGTATATACAAGTGATATGATGTAGCAGTATGTACAAGTGATATGATGTAGCAGTATATACAAGTGATATGATGTAGCAGTATATACAAGTGATGTGATGTAGCAGTATATACAAGTGATGTGATGTAGCAGTATATACAAGTGATATGATGTAGCAGTATATACAAGTGATATGATGTAGCAGTATATACAAGTGATGTGATGTAGCAGTATATACAAGTGATATGATGTAGCAGTATATACAAGTGATGTGATGTAGCAGTATATACAAGTGATATGATGTAGCAGTATATACAAGTGATGTGATGTAGCAGTATATACAAGTGATATGATGTAGCAGTATATACAAGTGATATGATGTAGCAGTATGTACAAGTGATATGATGTAGCAGTATATACAAGTGATGTGATGTAGCAGTATATACAAGTGATATGATGTAGCAGTATATACAAGTGATATGATGTAGCAGTATGTACAAGTGATATGATGTAGCAGTATATACAAGTGATGTGATGTAGCAGTATGTACAAGTGATATGATGTAGCAGTATGTACAAGTGATATGATGTAGCAGTATATACAAGTGATATGATGTAGCAGTATACAGATAAAGCAGATAGCAGAATCTATTGACAGCACATAAATGTACAATATACATAAACATAGAATTGTATCCCAAAAAAAAAATACCTACCTACCCATCCCCAAAAGGGCAGGGTAGGCAAATGCCCAACAAACATTTTTTTAATAGTGGCCTCAAATGCGAAGTTCAAGTCGCCTTGTAATTTTGAAGAGTCGCCCGCGTATTTTCTCCACTTGTCATTTATTAAAATGTCGATATCGTGACGTGTTTATTGAAATCCATCATATCTGTTATTAATTATTTTGAAAGTGATTTTCTTGGAAAGTAATCCATTACGGTTTATAGAAACTTTAATTTCGTTCATTAGAGGTTTTGTTTATTGTTTATATATGCCCGGCTTAAATTAAAACTATTTGTATTTGTTTTTCGTAAACAATGGCGTCGTTTTGGTAAGGGGACGCAATGTGGTACTGTGCTATGGGAAATGTTGACTGAAGCTACTTTCAACAAAACAAACTTAATTTATTTTTTCTCATTTCTGTGACATAAAATCATAGTTCTCATATCAAATATGTTCATATATGCGAAGATTACAATTCAAAATTCGTTGAAATGCACGTAGACGCTTCAGTTATTTATCCATGCGCATTGGTATTTTATACTCGACACCGGGTTAATATTACGATCTATCAAACTGTTTATTTACATACAGACGTGTGTTTACAAATGTTAACACATATCCAATTAAAAAATAAACTTTGAACTACAGTAGCTTTACTCTGTTGTTGCAGTCTGATTTGAGGTCTGGCAAATAATAATTACAGCCTTTACATTCTTCAGTTTTTGACTTATCAGTGCCAATTTACGTTTGTGCTATTTATTCATTCCCTACTGTACTGTACTCCTATATATTGTTGGACCATTGAACAAATTGACAGAGACATCGTTCTTCTGCTGAAGATCACACAAATATGAGTTATTACAATTTGTGTGGTATTGGATCACAACACAGTAAGATTTCAAAAAGAAAAGGGGTGGGTACATATAAACATCACTGGTATGCAAGACTCCAATAGCCAAGGTAGACAGAAATAAAAATGTGACATTGAATAGATGTCCTTAAGGTAGTTATGAATAAAAAAAAGAAAACCCAGAACAAATTAGTTCAGACAGCTTTTTAACTATTTACTAGATTTGGGCAGGGTAACGTCAGAGGGGTTGCAAAACTGTTTCGATTAATCGCAATTAACTTCTCCCAATTCTCCCTGTGAGCTCTCTGAAAGAGAAGTCACTTCTCCCTCTAATTTGAAAGTAGTGGGAGCCCTGAACTACGTATGAAATCGGTGCCTATCACCACTATTGTTTTGAATTCGAATCCCGCTCATGAGGAGGTGTACTCAATACAACATTTATTATGTGTCAGTGACTTGTGGCAGGTCAGTGATTTTCTACGGATTCTCTGATTCCCTCCACCAATAAAACTGACGGCCACGATATAACTAAAATATTGTTGAAAGTGGCGCTAAACATAACCTATCCTCAACCATCGATCTTAATAGAATTACAATGCATCGTGTTAGCTCGTTTGAATTATAATGGAGAAACTTTTAAGTTGCTGTGTTTTCATACGTACTGTAGTATCTGCAACCTGTCTTTGAGGGGTTGGGTACTTAACGCCATTTTCAACAATATTTCAGTTATATCGTGGCAGTCCTGTCTTTGATGATATGAAATATTAATAATCATTGGCATTTAATTCATACTTGATCAATCATCTGTTGTCTGTTTTTAGGCATCAGAAATAGAAGAAGATGGTGGTGGTAAGTATAATTATTGAGTGTTTTTAATTTCGTAATCTGAAGCATGTTTATGACATACAGATATGTAATCAAGGGTTCAAAATTATGAAGGACTGAGGTTCGTGACCTTTCACTATTGAACATTGGGTGTTGGCTGTGCCTGTGGACCTGATTTTCATTTGAAGTGCCATTATATTTTAATAAGTTTAGCAAACTCTTAAACATCTGGTGCATTAAATCGAAGGTCTGCTTATTGTGTTTAAAAAAGTCTTCATTTAGAATTATATTTAACAATACCAGTCACAAACAGATTTCAAGGTTATCAAAAGAACTGCCATTATTGTTATTCACTTCTAGAAAACAAACAAAAAAACAGGAAATATAAAACATGCATGTAACTATGTTAAACACAGTATACTTGTAGATGAAGAGAACCATCATATTGTTGTTTGTTTGGTTAATGGTGTTTTAACACCACTTTCAACAATATTTCGGTTATATAGTGCGGTCAGTTTTATTGTTGGAGGAAACCGGAGTACCTGGAGAAAACCACCGACCTGCCGCAAGTCACTGACAAACTTTATTACATAATGTTGTACACCTCGCCCTGATCAAGATTCGAACTCACAACATCAGTGGTGATAGGCACTTCTTGCATAGGTTTTTGTAAATCCAACTACCATACGATCACGGCTATGACAGCCCCAGGACCATCATAATTTTATTACACAGTGAAATTGTTATTAATAATGGGTAGTGAATCTTTTACCTAGTGATCAAAATCATTGAAACCACCTGTTTAAACATTTTTGAGACACCCTGTTCCCCCATGGGCTCTTGTATTTGTTGACGACACTATTATTTTAGAGTAGCCCCTGTGCTCTTATATTTGTTGACCATACTGTTATTTTTGAGTAGCCCATGGGCTCTTGTATTTGTTGACGATGCTGTTATTTTTGAGTAGCCCATGGGGTCTTGTATTTGTTGACGACACTATTATTTTAGAGTAGCCCCTGTGCTCTTGTATTTTTGTGTTGTAGATGATGATGTCATGGTCTCTTGTATTTGTTGACGACACTGTTAATTTTGTGTTGTAGATGATGATTTAGACGAAGAAGGAATCATGGATGAGGAGGAGGGTGACGAAGAAGATTTTGAGGGAGAGGAAGATGTAAGTGTAATATGCATGCATGAACAGAACCATTATTCTGTGCCAAAACCCACTAGCCCTATGCCCCAGACTAGTTAAAAATGGTTCGGGCTAGTAAAAATTGCATAATATTTACTAAATCAAATAGAAAAAATTCTTCTAAAATGCGGTTCGGGATAATTTGTCAAAAGAAAATTGATGGTTCTGTTTGTGTACTGTATGTCTGTTGGAATCACTTGATATTGTCATCACTTGGGTGTCCATTGTTGTCCATAAACTTTTACATTTTATTCTTCTTTGAAACTACTGGGCCAATTTGAAGCAAACTCGGTAGGAATATGTTTTTTTTTTTATTTTTAGAAATACATGTACAGTACAGCCCAGAGGGAAAACGTAACGTCCACGTCTTTTCAAGGATTATCGCAACGCGGAATTAACGAGAAATCCGTGTGTATACGTGGACAGTGACGGACAGAACGTGATGTCTTCACGAGGCCATCACGGATTGTAATTATTGAAATGTTCATTCATAATGAATACTACACGTGATTGTACTTGCAATCGTTTATTCTTCGTCATCACAATGCTTGGTAATCTTAATGCACATTGAAATTTATTTGTGCAGTTGATCATTTGATACCGGGTTTTTTTTCAGGGATGGCATACATTTTATTTAAAGGATATATGAGCACGAATCTTGTTTTGCATATTATCTAATCCCAACATTTCGATTGGTTTACATAGGTGTTATTTTTTTCTCTCGCGAGTTTATAATCACCTGTATTTTTATCTATGTATGGGTGTGTCTATTTTTATATAGTGCACACATTGAACTCGGTCACTAAAAGGTCAAATACACAGTTACCTGAGGCTGAGGGATTGATTTAAAAACAAACTGAGAAGGATTGTGAATCAATCAATGACCGTATTTACATCCTTGGTAGAATATTGCCATAAATACATTTTGTACATATTTTTAAATTAAGAAAAGTTTGAAGATACCAAAAGGGTAATCAGAAGTCGTATAAAATTGAAGGACAGAGCATTAAATAACAACAAATCTCGGCGTAGAAGGATTTTCTGTCTTTTGTTGGCATTTTGATAACTGAGTCTTAAGAGTATTTATGCATCATGCTAAATAGTTTACGAAAAAAAATCCAAATTTTCTGACGGGTCTTTTAAAAAGAACCCGGCAAAAAGGTACAATTTTAATTTTTATTGCAGAAATTGAATAAGATGGCTTATATAAATGCGATGTTTAATTATTGCGACGCGCCAAGATAAAGAAGGAAAAAATCGATGTAAATTTGTATCTCAACGTGCATTTTCGTATTTGTATGTCGTTAATCCCCTTGCAAGCCATGTGTCATGTTTACCTTTAATTAAAGTGGATACACATTTCCCTTTGTACACACATTTTTCATGTGAATGAGAATCTAGAAAGGTTTCCACATGTTGGTAATATATATTATCGATCAAAGCGTGCTTTTGGGGATCTAGTAATTTTTGTAACAGGTGAACTTTAGTCACGTGCCGAGTCGATAGTAATTGAACATCTGAAGGCTTGGGGCTCGGCTTGGGTGATATAAAGGTTAATGAAATTTCAAAGGAAGATCAATTGAAGTCTACAAAATAGTGAACCAACCATTTAACTTTTGTATGTTTTATCCTACCAAGCCATTTTTTTTTCATGATAAACAGATTAGATTTCTTTTCTGAACATGAAAGTGGGTATTTTTATAATATTTTTTCTTCAAATTTTACCAAAATCAATCCCATTGAAAATTTCAACGTCAATGTTTTATCAGTTATTTGCATCATTTAGGTAAAGTCTAGTAAATTCGATGATAAAAACATGCCCCACCCTTTCCTAATATTTGAAGCGATAACAGGATGGCTTTCTTATATGCATGCACTTGGAGTAATATATCATCAATTTCACGAAATTGTCCAGTTTTTATCTTCATAAATCTATTTGGAAACAGATTCTCCCAAGCGTTGAATTTGAGATATATTTGTTAGAGCTTCAATTTTACTAAATTGCTTTTCTACATTTCAGACAGGTGTGTGTTACTGTTTAGTGTTGATTCACAGGCGAGGATAATCTCCACGTGGTGCTTACTCGAGCGTTAAGATACTTTGTGTAATTTCAAATAAGGCAACACCGCTCTTGAAATTAATGACAGGATATGACCTTTCTTTACGCAGGGGTTAAAAATTCCACTAGCCGGACGCCGAGGGCTAATAATTTCCACATTTGGGCTAGCTGAAATAATTGACTGTATCCCCGACGGGCTAGTAAAAAAATATCGGATATTGACAAACTTGTCAATATTCACGTATCTACTTATATTCATATATGTTGTTTAATCAGCAACCATGTTTTATTTATTCAACCGCTAGCTTTTTGTCGAAATTGAGAGCAAAGAAGGTAGAAAAACTGCGTAACTCGTCATAAAACAGCTTCAACAAATGACGGCTTACCGGAAATTTCGAAAATGAAATATCGGATTCCGGGAACCACTATTTACGGTTTTGCCGATAGTTAAAAAAAAAATATATATAATAATGCCGACCGACCCTAGATTTTTTTGACATGTGACCGTAAACACATATTATTATTTTTTGGCCTGATCTGTGGAAAATAAGTGAAAATAAAACGCAATACCAGATCTGAAAAGAAAGATAGTTAAACTAATATACATTGTACATGTTGTACAAAGGTTCAAGTTTGCAAGTCGGATTCATGAAATCACGGTATTGACCAGGACTAGTGGTTCATAGATTCGGGCTAGTAATATTTGGGAGTATGCTAGCCCTGGGCTAGTGAGGTGGTCCAAGATTGTTTAACCCTTGCTTTACGACCTTCTCACTTCAAAGATCAGCATAATTTCTTATCAGGTCCACATGCAATAAAAATGACCACATTTGCATTGATTTTTTAAGGTAAACTTTATACAATCGAGATACTTTGTACACGTAGGTTTATATAGTACATTGTACAAAAATGTAGTTGTTTATTGTGCGCGACATCACGACGGATCCACGATGATGATGAAAATGATAGAATTTGTCCACGATCATGGTCCGCGTTGAATCACCACGACGGTCCGTGACCTGTTGATTTTGTTCTTAATAGTATCGCGGATTTTGCGTTTTCCCTCTGGGCTGCACTGTACATAAATGAAGCCAGAGGTCCCAATGTGTCAATAAGGGTGTTGTTTGTTTTTAATCTACTTCTCTGAAACCACTGGGCCAATTGAATTTCAAACTTGGTAGGAATGTTCATTGGATGGGTCTTTAAAAAGTTTATGCTTTTTTGTTGATCAAATTTACAGCAAGGAGATGAGATGCCTAAAGGTGTCAAAAAGGGTATTGTCTGTTTTTTGTATGTGGAGCTTTTATTTTTACACCAATCTTGATGAATTTTTTTTCTTTACATTCCTTATAAAATTCTCTTTATTTAGTATAACTAACAGATTTTTGTATGGCTCTTACCGTTTCCAAGGTATAAAGAGGTCAAGACAATTTTGAATTTTTATTTCAAGTCCCATTTTGATAGTTTTATTTTCTTTTGATTCCTTGTGAAATTTCCTGTCTGCATTTTCTAACCAAATTTGACCTAGCTCTTGTGATTTCAAAGATAAAAGGAACCAGCATCCAAAATCCTTACATTTAAGTCTGATTTGTGTACTGTTTTTTTTTCTCAATTGAATTCATTTGAATACTTCCTGTTTTGAATATGGCAACAGATTTGTTGTAGTTTTTACTATTTCAGAGATATGAGAGGACTAAATGTCCCAATTCCAATGAATTAAAGATTAATATAGGACCATATGTGAAATGAATACTCTGAAAATCTAGACTTGATTGAACATGAATTGTATGAATGAATTAGTGAGCGATGCAGGCTCAGATGAGCCTCTAGCTATTCATTTTTTGTGCCACCCCTAGTCCATTTTATAAATTGCAGGTTTCTAGAGTCTTGTATATTCTATAATTGATCCTAAATGTGAAAGATAGTGGGTTAAAGATGGTCGGGCAGGTCAAACTCTGAACTACAAAATTTGTATTTGCTGCTAATCTGCTACGCAGGTAGCACTAAGGAGGAAGAGCAGGGTGGTTGTCTATGTGAGCTAGCACTATAAAATGCCATCCAAGAGGTTGGTCTAGTAAAAGCAGGAATCATCATCTAGTCTAGAACAATGATATCAGTGTATGTCAAATTTTCAAAAAAAAATTATATAATATACAGTGAGGTCTGTGTAAAATAGAGATTGGTCTATGATACCATACAATTTAGTTTCATACACTGTTAAAGCTGCTCACATAGTGATAACAAGAACAACAATACAAATTATAACAACAAACTGTTTGTTTTATAGGAGGGTGAAGAAGAGGAGGGAGGAGATGATGAGGAAGATGAGGGATGAGGATTTCTTAAGTAGCTGTTGTCATTATTTTGTCATATCCATCGCCCACCAGTCGTCAACATCTGTCATACCATTAAAGAGACTACAGAGACCAAATCTGTTATAGACTCAATAATCATTGTGTCCATTAAATTATGATGGTTTACATTTTTACACAATGTTTTAGTTCATTTTAGTTTTCATTTTGTGTAACAAGTCCATTGATCATCTGTTGTCTTAATTATTATGACTCTTGTAGCTCACATGGCCATAACATGAGCACTTGCCATCTCTTGTCCATTGTTAGCTCACCTGACCCAAAGGGTCAGTCCGTCCGTTAACTTTTCACATTTTAATCAACTCCTCTGAAGCCACTGGGCCAATTTGAACCAAACTTTGGTGGAATGATCCTTGGATGGCCCCCTTCCAAAATTGTGTCCGGTGATCCCGACTTCCAACCAAGATGGCCACCAAGCTAAAAATAGAAAAAAAAGGGGGGGATGAAATTTTAATTGTTCATTGCTGCTTTAATATAAGTCAAAATGAGCTCAAATTTTAACTGCAGCTACATGGCAAGGAGTAGTTTAACAAATATTCTGGGTTTTTCTGTGAATTTTTTCTTTCAACCGATTTATACTGATTATACAAATTAAGACATATTTTAATAAAAGATCACATTTAAATCTTCTCCTCTGAAACCGCTGAACCAAATTAAAACAAATTTGACTGGGGTGGTCCCCTTTCAATATTGTGTCTGACAGCCCCGCCCTCCATTCAAAATGGCTGCTGTTACTAAAAATAGAAATTTCTTTAGTTGTCAATTTCCGCTTTATTACAAATCAAAATGAACTCAAATTTTAACTGCAGCTATATGGCAATGAGTAGTTTAACATATATTCTGGGTTTTCAGCCAGTTTCTTCCATTTAGGAATATTATGAGATAATAATCACATCAAAATCTTTTGCTCAGAAATTTGAGTTGAAATGATCTTTGGGTGGCCCACTTTCAAAATTATGTGTAACACCCCCATTTTCTATCAACTTTAGATGTCAAATCGAAAACCAGGTGAGCGATTACAGACTCCTGTGAGCCTCTAGTTTACTTTTTGTCACCTGCATGTTTATATTCTTTTTTGAAACAACCCAACTGCATCAGTGGTTTAATTGTTAGTGTGCTCGCCTCAAGTGTGATAGATCGTGGCTTTGAGTCCCGATCGGGTCAAATCAAGGACTATATTTGTTTTTGTTGCTTCACAGCATTAAGCAGGAAGAGCAAAGACTGGTTGGCTCGGAATTGGAATAATGAGTCCGGGTGGGGCGACATGTCAATCTGCAGTCTATAGTTTCAGTGAGCTAGTGCTATAAAAATCCAGCTAAGTGTGTTGGTCTAGTACAAAGCAGACCTCATCATCATTTCATTGAAAATTGACTTGTTCTCGCCATGATATAGCTGAAAAATTGCTGAGTTGGAGTTAAACAACAATCACTCAGAAACAACCCTTGTATAAATTTAAACAAAACTTATAAGTGTGTTTGATGGTGGGTTTGACCGCTTGTATGGTTAAACCAAAGACCGCATCGGTGGTGTAATGGTTTGTGTGGTAGATTGTGGGTTCGAGTCTCAATCATATCAAACCAAAGTTTATAAAATTGGTATTTGTTGTTTCTCCGCTAGCATAAAGGAGAAAGCAAAGATTGGTGGGTTTGGAATGAGGATAATGTGTTCGAATGGAGCTACATGTCTACCAGCTTTGATGTTTCACTGAGCTAAGCATGTTGATTTATTACGAAGTGGACATCATCTCATCGAAATGTAGTTTGTTCTCGTCATGCTATAACTGATTTTTTTTTTTAGCTCACCTTGCCAAAGACAATGTGAGCTTTTCCCATCACTTGGCGTCCGTCGTCCGTTAAAATTGTATTCTTCTCCTCTGAAACCCCTCAGCCAAATGAACTGAAGCTTGGTAGGAAGCATCTATGGAAAGTCCTCTGTAAAGATTGCTCATTTCGTCCCGATTCATTTACAAACATGGCCTCCACAGGCGACTTGTTTCTGATTGGCTGATTTTTAGCTCACCTGACCCAAGGGTCATGTGAGCTATTGCCATCACTTGGCGTCAGTCGTACATTGTAAACTTTTTCAAAAATCTTCTCTGAAAGTACCAGACCAATGGAAACCAAACCTGGTATGAATCATCACTAGGGTGTCTAGTTTCAAAATTGTGTCCGGTGATGCTGTGCACCAACCAACATGGCCACTGTTACTAAAAATAGAATATGGTAAAATTGCAGGTTTTGGGTAATAACTCAAAAACCATTAATAATATCAAAAATCTCACATTGGGTAAAAATTATCAGCACAGCAAGATCTACCTACCCTGCATTTTTTAAGTAAATCTGATTACCCATCTTGGAGTTATTGCCCTTTTTTCATTAAGTTTTTAAAATTTTATTACTTTTCATCCTTTATTTCAAAAACTAAAAGAGATAGATGTTAAGTTTAAATTGCAGAAATGTGCACTGTCGAGATCTACCCATTTTGGAATTATTGCCCTTTTTAGCTCACCTGGCCTTTAGGCCATGTGAGCTATTGTCATCACTATTCGTCCGTCCGTCAACATTTCACATTTTAATCTTCTCAGAAACCACTGGGCCAATTGCAACCAAACTTTGGTGGGATGGCCCCCTTCCAAAATTGTGTCCGGTGATCCCAACTTTCAACCAAGATGGCCACCAAGCTAAAAATAGAAAAAAGGGGGGATGGAATTTTAATTGTCCATTGTTGCTTTAGTGTAAGTCAAAATTAGCTCAAATTTTAACATACATTCTGGGTTTTTCTGTGAAATTTTTCTTTCAGCCGTTTTATACAGATTATGCAAATTGGGCATATTTTGATAAAAGATCACATTTAAATCTTCTTCTCTGAAACCACTGAACCAAATTAAACCAAACCTGGCAGGGATGGTCCCTTTCAAAATTGTGGCGCCGTCCTGTATTCAAGATGGCCGCCATTACTAAAAATAAAAAATTCTTCAAATGGCCAAAACTGCTCTATTTTAAGCCAGAATGTGCCCAAATTTGAACTTTTAATACAGTTCAAATTTGGGCACATTCTGGCTTAAAATAGAGCAGTTTTGGCCATTTGAAGAATGATGGTGAGCTTTTTAACATATATTACAGGATTTTTTTATGAACTTTGAACTTTTCCCGATTATGCAAATTAGAAAAAAGGGGGGATGAAATAAAAAAAAATCTTCTCCTCTGAAACTACTGAGCCAAACTCAACCAAACTTTGCTGAGATGATTCTTGGGTGGTTCTCTTCCAAAATTGTGTCCGGCATTTCAGAACTCCGACCAAGATGGCCACCACAGCCGAACTTAATTTAACATAGGACCCTATGGCAGAGATGCAGCTAAACGTCGGCCCTGTCGGACCTAGGGGGCAGAATTTTAGAGGGTCCGGCAAATGACGTCTTTGTGTCGGACCTAATGACCGGTAAACATTTTCACTGCTTGGGGCTGTCAAAAATAAAATTTCTGTCGGTCCTGGTTACCTCTTAGACCCCTAAGCGAAGGATCTTTGATTATCGTTAATAAAGTCAAAAGTCGTAAGCAAATCGTTAAAAATTTCTGTTCCTTTCTGTTTATGCTAAATTTCGGGAACCAGTTCCCATTCCGGATTTTATTTCGTATCCTATCGGTAATCGTTGTAAATTGTAATTTGATCATTTCCGTTGTGGCTGCATGGCCAATGAAGTTTACGGAGGGGTCTAAATCTGTAAAAAAGCACCCACTACCTATCGATTTATCTACAGAGAATAAAAAAGCCAAAGGGTCGGCATATGAAAAGGAGATGCGACCGGGGCGGTCCTTTAATCGAAAATGGAAGGACAAAATGAACAAACAAATGACTTGATATCAAAATACTCATTAGAGGAATAATAAAATCGTACTAATATGAAGTATTGATTATTTGATGTTGCAGGGCTATCTAAATTGAATGTGGTCTCGGTCACTAACCCCCTTTGGCAATATTCTGGTCGTAGTAGTCGTTAGCTGTGTCATGAGTTTGGTGCTGCTTTTGACAACTGTTTTACCTGTTTTGTTCAAGTATTGTTATAAATACTGTTATAGACTATAGTGGCATCCGGAAACTTTGAACCGTAATGAAAGGGGGAGGTTTGGCGCTTTAAAATCTGATTCAACCCATCATTTCTTTAGAAATGCCTATACCAAGTCAGAGTCATTTTTTTTCACAGTTTTCCGGTTGTTGACTGATTTTGTCTGTTTATATACTTATGAGTTTTGATTTTCCCTTTGTAAGATTGTTCGGAGTTCGGTAATTTTGTTATTACCCTTATTTAAGATTGTCCCTTTAATCATACTGTATTGAAAGTGAAATATTAAAAAATTTCTAAAAAAAAAAGTAGGTCTGGCAAAACTCTCTTACTTGCAGGACCCAATGTCTGACAGGAATTTTTTTTTATCTGCAACTCTGCTATGGGAAATTCCCATAAAAATCTTCTTGTCTGAAACCATTTGCTCAATAAGAACAAAATTTTGATGAAATAGTCATTGGATGGTTCTCTTCCAAAAAATTGTTTGGCGGTTCGGCCCTTCGACCAAGATGGCCCCCACAGCCGAACTTAGTTTAACATAGGAACCAATGGGAAATTCACATAAAAATCTTCTTGTCTGGAACCAGACTTTGATAAAATAGTCATTGAATGGTCCTTTTCCAAAATTGTGTCTAGTGGTCCCGCCCTCTGACCAAGATGGCTGCACAGCTGTACTTAGTTTAACATAGGACCCTATGGGAAATTCACATAAAAACCATCTTGTCTGGAATCAGTAGCTCAATTGGAACCAAACTTTGATGGAATAGTCATTGAATGGTCCTCTTCCAAAATTGTTTCCGGCAGTCACGCTCTCCCACCAAGATGTCTGCCACAGTGCAGTTGCGTTGTTATTGAAAGCAGCTTTGATCCAGGTGAGCGATTACAGGCTCCTGGGAGCCTCTGGTTTCATCAAATTTTCTAAGAGATTGATGTTAAGTTTAAACGTCAAACATCTTCAGTATGTCAAGATCTGCCTACCCTGCAATTTTGAAGTAAATCTGATTACCCATCTTGGAGTTGTTGCCCTTTTTTCATCAAATTTTTAATACTTTTCATCCTTTATATCAAAAACTATAAGAGATGGATGTTAAGTTTAAATTGCAAAAATGTGCACCATGTCGAGATCTATCTACCCTGCAATATTTAAGTAAATCCCATTATCCATTTTGAAGTTGTTGCCCTTTTTTCATCAAATTTTCTAAATTATGTCTCTTTCTTCCCCCCCCCCCACCCCCCCCCACAGACACACTTTTGTGGGGAGACGTATTGTTTTTGTCCTGTCCGTCACAGTTTGTCAGCGCAACTCCTCTGAAGCTACAGAACAGAATTTCATGAAACTTGGTAGATAGTAAGGACACCATATGTAGTTGTGCATATTACCAGGATATTTTGATCGCCTCAATTTTGTGGGAGTTATGCCCTTTTGAAATTAGAAATATCCCGAAATTTACTACTGAAGCAGCTTGTCAGCACTACTCCTCTGAAACTACTTAACAGAATTTCATGAAACTTGGTAGATAGTAAGGACACCATATGTAGTTGTGCATATTACCAGGAAATTTTGATCCCTTAAATTTTGTGGGAGTTATGCCCTTTTGAACTTAAAAATTTCCCCACATATACTTCTGAAGCAGCTTGTCGGCGCAACTCCTCTGAAACTACTAAACAGAATTTCATGAAACTTGCTAGGTAGTAAGGACACCATATGTAGTTGTGCATATTACCAGGAAATGTTGATCCCCTAAATTTTGTGGGAGTTATTTGCAAACACTAGTGTAATATCCCTTACTGAAACATATATATATGTACAAGAGTCTATCATAATGTCACTATTTCCCTGAAAAAGTTTTCATCACCAATCCATTGATTTTAGAAGAACAAAACTCCTTTAAAGTCATTGGAACATAGGCTGAGCAATTTTCTGGAATGGGGAACTTTGCCATGACAATATGGAATAGTACCTGTAACCCTTGCTTTAGCACTTTTGATCAAATTTTTTTTGTTATTCATTGAAGCTTAATTTTATTTGTTACCCAAATAGATTTTTTACCTATGACTACAGTTTGTGGGACGGGGGAGACATACGTTTTTGCGGGCAAAAACCAACTTTAATTTTAATAGATTTTGTCCTTTATTTCAAAATCTATAAGAGATAGATGTATAGTTTAAGCATCAAACATGTTCAGTATGTCAAGATCTACCTACCCTGCAATTTTTAAGTAAATCTGATTGCCCATCTTGGAGTTATTGCCCTTTATTCATCAAATTTGTAAAATTTTAATACTTTTCGTCTTATATTTCAAAAACTATAAGAGATCGAGGGAACGTTTAAACTGCAAAAATGTTCAGCATGTCAAGATCTACAAAAAATTTCCCAGTTGAAAATGTGCAACAACTGTGTGAAGAGTTATTCCTCTTGAAATGCATTTTTTTGTTGACTCACTGCTTTTGGTTAAGGGAAGCAACTCTATTACAAAATGTGAAGTAGCAAAAGCTAAATTTTGAGAATCATTGACATGTTTTTTTACAGCAATTTTGATAACTTACATTAAAGGGGGAACCCCTGCCCAAATTATTTTGGAGAAGGGGTCTGCAATGACGAGGGCTACATTTGTTATTTTTTTTACCGAAGTTGTAAAGTTTTATTGACATGTTATTATACCCAGGTGAGCTATACAGGCTCCTTTGAGCCTCTAGTTAAAATTCTTCTCCTCTGAAACCGTTGGATCAAATGAACCGAAACTTGGTAGGAAGCATATTTGGGCGGTCCTCTATAAAGACTGCTCATTTCGTACCGATCCAATTGACACATGGCCGCCACAGGCAATTCTTGTTTTTGATTGGCCGATTTTTGAAAATCTCTGAAACCGCATGGCCAAATGAACCGAAACTTGGTAGGAAGCATCTATGGAAGGTCCTCTATAAAGAATGCTCGTTTTGTCCCGATCCGATAAGAAACATGGCCACCACAGGCAATTCTTGTTTCTGATTGGTTGATTTCTAAAAAATCTTTTAAATGAAAGATAACTCTTGCCTAAACTGTTAAAAGAAAGATAATTCTTGCCATTATCTCCCTTAGAAATTAACTAATGCTGATATAGTGTAACATGTTTATTCTATACATTATAAGTAGGTATTCACATTTTAATATTCTTTTTAGCAAACCTTGCCAAAGGCAATATGAGCTTTTTGCCATCACTTAGTGTCCGTCGTCTGTCATCCGTTTACTTTTCACATTTTAATCTTTTCTGAAAACCCTCGGCCAAATGAACTGAAACTTGGTAGGAAGCATCTATGGAAGGTCTTCTCTAAAGAGTGCACATTTTGTTATGATCCATTACCAAACATGGCTGCCACAGGCAATTCTTGTTTCCGATTTGCCGATTTTTTTAAATTTTTCTCCTCTGAAACCGCTTGGCCAAATGAACCGAAACTTGGTAGGAAGCATCTATGGAATGTCCTCTATGAAGATTGCTCATTTCGTCCCGATTGGTTAACAAACATGGCTATCACCAAAACTTAGTAGGACGCATCTATGGAATGTCCTCTGAAGATTGCTCATTTCGTCCCGATCGGTTAACAAACATGGCTACCACCGAAACTTGGTAGGAAGCATCTATGGAATGTCCTCTATGAAGATTGCTCATTTAATCCCGATCGGTTAGCAAGCATGGCCACCACATGCAATTCTTGTTTCTGATTGGTCGATTTCTAAAAAATCTTCTCCTTTAAAACTGCTAAGCCATATGAACCGAAACTTGGTAGGAAGCATCTACATGTATGAAAGGTTCTGTATTAAGTTTCCTCAAAGCAGAATGAGAGGTGAGCGACACAGATTACTTGATGTTGAACAATAATCACTCGTTTGCTCAAATAGCTTAAATATTAATGTGAGAAAGATATCGATGAACTTTGTGATAATGAGTATATTTATGTTTTTGCTCCGTTTCTTCTTATTATTATTATTCTTTTCCTTTCTTTCTTTCTTTGGCACATGAACTTGTCCACGGCAGATCTCAGGAACTACTGGATAGAATTTCATGAAACTTGGTGGAGTTATAGATATATGTTTCTAGTTGGTCCTAAAGTTTTCAGCTTTGTGGTAAAGGGGGTCAAAGTAATATTTTGAGGGGTTCAAAGGGGGTGGGGATTACTATAGAATCCAATGGGAAAGTTGAAATTTTGTACATTAATGTTGATAACTTCTAAATGGATAATGAGAGACATACAATTTGACATAGTGATAGATCACCATTAGAGGAGCAATTCTGCGTTTTAAAATTTTTCGAGATGTCTGCCATTTTCAAAATGGCTGCCAAAACACGGCATAAAAAAATAGGCGGTAAAAATTCAACATTGTCCGACATCATCAAAATTTGATATGTGGGTAGATAATGATGTCCCGACATTGAACAATTTCTACCGATCGCCATTTTCAAAATGGCCGCCACAATACCTCAAAAATTCAACATTGTCCGATATCATCTAAATTTGATATGTGGGTAGATTATGATGTCTCGAATTGATTCCCGACATTGAAAAATTTCTACCGATCGGCATTTTCAAAATGGCCGCCACAATACCTCAAAAGTTCAACACTGTCCGATATCATCAAAATTTGATATGTGGGTAGATTATGATGTCTCGAATTGATTCCCGACATTGTCAGTGGCCGGTTTGGGAGACTTCATATTAATCGTTAGATTATAATCATATCTTGTTATTTTCCTTATTATAAAATACAGCATCAGTGGCGTAATGGTTGGCGTGCTCGCCTCGAATGCAGTAGATCGTGGGTTCAAGGCCTTGTCGGGTCAAACCAAAGAGTATAAAA
Organism: Bathymodiolus septemdierum; assembly: GCA_963383655.1. NCBI lineage: Eukaryota > Metazoa > Mollusca > Bivalvia > Mytilida > Modiolidae > Bathymodiolus > Bathymodiolus septemdierum. Next base: position 44,290,963 of record OY726528.1, on the reverse strand, counting down.
TTGGTATTTGTTGCATCTCGGCTGCACGCAGTATTAAGCAGAAAGAGCAAAGACTGGTTGGCTCGGAATAATGTGTCCGGATGGGGCGACATGTCAATCCGCAAATTAGTTTCAGTGAGCTAGATAAGCGTGTTGGTCTAGTACAAAGCGGACCTCATCATCATTTTATTGAAAATTGACTTGTTCTCGCCATGATATAGCTGAAAAAATGCTGAGTTGGAGTTGAACAACAATCACTCTGAAACAACCCTTGTGATTTAAGCAAATCTTATCATAAGTGTGTTTGATGGTGGGTTTGACCCCTTGTCAGGTTAAACCAAAGACAGCATCGGTGGTGTAATGGTTTGTGTGCTCACCTCGGGTGTGGTAGATTGCGGGTTCGAGTCTCGATCATATCAATACAAAGACTATAAAATTGGTATTTGTTGCTTCTCCGCTTTGAAAAATGGACGTAAAAGAAACACGATGTGAATGTAAATATTTTGCTGAAACACAACCGATGAAATGATTTGTCCAGCATGGATAATATATATGGATAGGTTTTTTTCAAACTCCAGATGCACTCCCTTAAAAAAATACTTCTACCAAAAGAAACCACGCGTGGATGATGACGAATAACTCCAAGTAATGATAATTCTTATAGATCATTTTAATTTACATGCATTAGAAATTTTCCTCTGCACGAAAATCATACCCATTCATATTTTGTGCTGTTATTGGTGACCGATTTATATATTAGATACAAATTCAATATAAACATACAAACACCTCATAGCTTAAAAACTGCTTATAAAGTAGTGCAGGTGGTGTTTTATAGAATATTTTTATTTAAGGAAAAATGCGTTGTATGAGCGTCAGAAACATGTAGAGTTTCTCATTTCTATATTTTTTTAATGTTATTCGTTCGTCCGATTTAATAACTTTCCTTAGTTTGTGTATATTCTCTGAGACTGTCTGTGATAAAGGGACCTTTTTGGTCCTTTTTAAAAGGTTTTCTGAGAAATTGTAGTTCAGATAATATTGAAAGCAATACAAAGACATTGTGCAATGAAAATGAAACTAGGATGCTAAGGAAGATGGTTTATGGTGTTTAACGCCCCCTTTCAACAATATATCGGTCAGTTTTATCACATATGTTGTATCGAGTACACCTAAGGAAGAATTGTTATCATAAGTGTAATTTTAGTCGTAAGATAATCTTTGTGAAAAGGATTTAGGAATTGTACGATAATCTTAAGTGAAAAAGTTATATACTTACGATTTTTTGTGAAAAGGGCTACTGATCTATAACTCAGTCCAATTTCACTGCGTTTAATAAAACCTTCAAGATCACTAGAGATAAGAAAATAGTCTAATCGACTCTGTTTTCTGTTTGGACCATGCCAAGTAAAGCTTCTCTCCTCTGTGTGCATTTTTCGCCATACATCAATTAGATCTAGATACACGTAGCTACTTATTTCAAGAACTTTGTCATGAGATTTTAAGTTATTTTTATGTAAATAATTATCAGTATCAAAACTGAAGTCCTGGACAACATTCCAATCTCCCCCAATTATTACAGAAGTGTTGCTCAGTGACACTAGTCTACTTTTTAAATTAAAAAAAAAATCAGTTGAGTCCTCATTTGGTCCATAGAGTGCCACTAAGGAGAGACGCTGTTCCTGGGTAGAGACATCTAGTATAATAAAATTTCATTTCGGATCTCTGGTTTCACTGTAAAGTATATTGAAAACTATTTTTAAACATTATAGCAACCCCATGACTTGTGTTGTTCAGAGAGGCAACGAAGGCACTATACCCCCATTCGGTTTTCCATTGTTTTTCTTTTTCTTTTGAACAATGTGTATCAATTAGAAAAGTAATGCCATACAGTTGTTTACATTTATGAAAAATATCCCTTCGTTTAATTTCATCAGATGCTAAGCTCCAGCAATTGACAGAGCCAATTGTTAGATTAGCCATTGACATAGCAAAAACATATATGTATCACAGATATAAGGACAAGCAACAGCATATACAATCATACTAATTATGAACAAAATCAGAATTACAGTACATATACAAATAATAAATATAAAGTACAATCATAGCAGAACTGATAATACAAACCAAACTAAGCAACATGGATATGAAAAATATAAACCCTACCCTCCCTTGAGAATTGTAGTTGGCAACCAGCTTACATTTAAAATGAAAACATTTGGTTAGCTCACCTGACCCAAAGGGAATTGTGAAGTATTCCATCACTTGGTGACCGTTGTCGTCGTCCATAAACTTTTACATTTTATTCTTCTTCTCTGGAAGCACTGGGCCAATTGGAACCAAATTTGGTTGGAATATTCATTTGATTGTCCTCTTTTTTTATGTCCCGATTGTTTGTCCATCCCGCTTCTTTCTAAAAATGTAACTCCTTTAAGGTTGTTCGTCTTGTAGCTTTCATATTGCTGAAAGTGGCGTTAAAACATCAAAATCAAAAAATCTAAATCTTGGTAGGATAATTGGTCATGATGTCTAGTTAATCATATCCCACCATTTTGATTCAACGATTTTTGTAGGAGTTCTCGGACTCCTCTGACCTTATTGGTCCAATAACTATCATATAATGTTGATGAGTGATAATGATCTGTAGTCGACCATATTATTTGGCATGGCATAGTGTCCTTTGGAAAAATTATGATAATTACCGTATAATTTTTGGGCTGTATAATCGATTCTTACTGACTTAGCTAAAAGACGACTGCACTATCAATTGCTAAGTTTAAGATATGTGGGGGCATTGCAACAACAAAAATTGGCTGGACCTCAAAATCTTTTGCAGGACCACTGCAGGCGACGAACCCCTAATCGTCCGGGTTTTTGTGGACAAAGGTGACATGCCTCCCTCACTTATTTTGAGAAGGGGCCTGAATTCCGAACTTTTGTATACATGTAATTGAAATTTATATAGAATTTTTATTTTTCATCCAACCGCATCGGTGGTGTAATGGTTGGTGTGCCGCCGCGAGTGGGGTAGATCGTGGGTTCGATTCCCGATTGGGTCAATCCAAAGATTTCCAGTCAAATCGGCCCCAGGTCAAATCGGCCCCAATTCAAAATGAAAGTCAAATCGGCCACATATTTTAAATAGAATTAAAAAAATATGAATTAATGTGTAATTTTATTTTTTATTGATGAACGGTTCTTTTTTTATAGATCAAAGATCCATTATTAAAAAAAAAAATTACCTAAGCAATTGCCTCGGTTGCCTCAATGGATGCTACGCCTCTGCTTTATATTGATAAGGAAAATTCTTTGATGATTATTCTCTATTGTCTATTAACTACACTAAGCACAAATAAAATTCCTTTAAATAAACAACGTAAAATTGGGTATTTCATACACAACTTTTAGTACTTTTATGCGATAAAATACCAGACGTGAATACTTTGTCGTTAAATATAATTATTATAAGTCTAACTTGAAGAAACTTGCCACTACTTACAATCTTACAGTAGCAAGTGAATTCAAAATTTTCGAAAATATCCTCTTTTCCTTTGAAACGGCGTATTTTTTTCATATGAATTTATAAAGAAAACATGACGTAAAATTGTCATGCAAATGTCCCGCGTTTCACACTTTCTGCAAGAGCGCACCTGCATGCTTTCTCTTTAAGTAAACCAGGGGCGGATTCAGGAGTCCCCCCTAAAATTGGAAAAAATATGATATTTTGGCATAAAATCGTGATTAACATTTTCGCGCCTCCCTCCGCTCGGCGCATTTTTTTTAAGTCCGCCCTCCCTAACTTGAAATCCTGGATCCGCCCCTGTAAACTGCATAGTTTGTTAGTCTTACACGCAAAATTTTGACGTTTTAGCTATAATTCAAGTCATTTTTATTAAATATTTCGGATTAAATAGAAACTTCATGTTCAGAGAAATATATAAGATCTTCATCATTGACACAATATCGTGCGCAACGTCTAAGCCAGCGATCAGTACTTTCGCATGACCACTTCAATATTATACGATTTGATCTGGGGTCCTTTTGACTTGGGGCCGATTTGACTGGGGTCGATTTGACTGGGGACGATTTGACCTGGGGCCGATTTGACCTGTTACCAAACAAAAGATTATAAAATTGGTATTTGTTGTTTCTCTGCTAAGCAAGCAGCATTAATGAGAAAGAGCAAACTGGTTGGATCGGAATCAGGATAATGTGTCCGTGTTGGTCTAGTACAAAACGGATCTCGTCATCATCTCATTGAAAATTAACTTGTTCTCACCATGACATACCTGACAAATTGTTGAGTGGGCATTAAACAACAATCACTCACTTTATTTTTCATCCAATTTCTGATGCGGCAATATGTATGTGGTAAACTTTTCATATGTTCAACCTTTTCAGAACCACTTCTTCCTCTAGTGGTCCTGAAGAAGTGTGGTTTCTTTTTGAAGGTGGGTAATTAGAAATCGAAGATGGCTGTCCTGTCCTCCGATTGTCAGAGGCATTTTCGAATTCCACACAAATACTGCATGTGAAGTCTGCAGACTTGCCAGAAATGCCTTTTTTCCTGTGGAGAAAACATCGCTCCACCAGTATTGTTGCATACCATAAATCATAAACCCTAACATAGAAAAGATGTACCATCCTAGTAGCAACCATAATATAAGTACACCACTCGGTAGACAGAAAGAAGCATATACTGGATTCACAATCGGAATATTGCAATGACAAAATTAATACTATAGGTAACATATACATATAGGTGTAGTAGATGCAGCAATATGAATTAGATGACATATTCTACAACACTCCTATAACAGGGGCGGATCCAGGATTTCAAGTTAGGGGGGGAGGGGGGGGGGGGCGCACTTATAAAAATTGCGCCGAGCGGAGGGCGCCCCTGTATAACAGTATACATATTGTATTGAATATTGTTCAACATGATGCTTAAACATGTGACAATACATTGGAATCGCATGAAATTCTGTGGTTTTCGCTAGAGAGCTAGCTTCTGGGGTAGGTTCTATAATTTTTGCAAATAATGACATTACAAGACATGTGTCAATGTTATTTGCAACTAAATTTAAATGGGACGATAGCCGGAAATAAACTGGAGTAATGATATTATCAATCTGGTATCTAGTGTTGTCCGGCATTTTTGCTAAGCAACTTTTCATAGCCATGATTTAGTGCTTCTGTTTAGTGAATGCTAACCAGATTGTTCAGTTTATAAAAACTTTAGTTTTTTGTTAATATTTGATATAGAAAAATCGTATTCCTTTAGACAGGACTGTAGTATTTATCAAAATATACTTGAATTTACTAGAAGAGCTTGAAGATACCAAAGGGGTAATTAGAATCGTAAATTAGTAGCTTGATTTGTTGATCATTGAAATAAGAGAGCTGTACTTCTTTAAAGAAGACGGTACATGTACTCTTTATAAGAATGAGATTATGTATGTATTAAGCGGAAATGTAATTTTGTAAATATATACTGAAATAGACGGTGTTCTCTTGACGATTGTTTATTTTTTATGAGGGTCGTAACTACTATTGAGGTAACTAAGGCAGCTGCCTTGGTTGCAATTTTGTCAAGTATAATTAAGCTTAAGTTAAACTCGCAATGAATCATATTTTGGGCTATGGATAGACTTATAATAAGCATTGCCCCAGCTTGTATTCATACTGTTGTCGACATTTGCTGCTTTTCCTATGACTACAGAGTACGGCTGACCTGTGTGTAATGTACACAAAGCAGTCTGTTATACGGTAAGTGTACATTGTACCGTATGACAGACTGCTTTGTCAAGTACATTGGCAATTAAATATTGATACTATTGGTATATTATTTTGTCTTGTCATGGCTTCGTAGTTGTCGAAACTAGAAACGTGAAGACAACCATATAGGTCTCCAAGGCTTAGCAACTACAGACTCTGGAGCGGCGACAACAGAGTCGGAAAATGCAGGGGTGCTAGTTCGGTTAGAGATCTGACAGATCCACAGACTGTTGTTAATTATAACCAAGTACCAACTGAAAATGATATTAATGAATTAACTACAACATTAACACCGACGACAGACTTTACATACCCAACAAATAAGCAGGGATTGGGAAGACGTTATAATAGAGGAAAAGGCAAATTAAACCTGGTTGAGCTATTCTCGATAGTGCGTTTTGTGCAAACTGTATTGCCTCTCTAGTCAAATATCAGAGTTTTGTATTTAAAAATTTGAAAAATGCAGTAGACGAAAAACCGTGGATATTTGATAGTCATGCTAATTCGGAGACACAGTTCCGCGAGAGAAAAAGCTGAAATATTTCATCCGTTGTCAACTTAGTTTATTTCATCTTCAGTCATCTTCTATTTTTGTTTATTTTGGGAATGCTGAGTGGGATTTATTTTTTAGGATGATTTAAACACGAGTAACATGATGTTTTCAACTAATGGAGTAGGAACGGCTACCCTTTTCCATGTACATTAGTTCATTTCCGGTTTTTAGTTGAATTATGTGTTGCAGCTCATTCTTTTGTGAGGTGTTTTATGGACCGTTGTTCCGCTTTTCGTCATCTTTATTTTGGTCATTGTATTGTCGGTTCTCCGATTTACAAGAAAAGTTTGAAGATACTAAAGTGTTCATCAGAAGCCGTAAATCGAGGGACAGACAACACAATGGCCAAAAGTAAAAGGACAAACAATGATATACAAAACTAACTTCTGATTACACCTTTGGTATCTTCTTTTCTTATAACCCTATAGTATTTTACTGCCATTTATATTGATAATTTTAATCCATGCAATGTTTCACTCTTAATGAAGGAACTTCTAATACAGCTCGAGCTGTCGTTGTCGTTATCGTATGGCAGTTGGATTTATAAGTACCTGTGCAATCAGTGGCTATCAACACTAACGTTGTGATTTCGAATTTTGCTCATGGCGAGGTGTACTCGATACAACATTATGTGATAGTTTGTCTGTGACTTACGCTAGATCGGTGGTTTTCTCCGGATACTCCGGTCTCCTCCGCCAATAGAACTGACCGCCACGATATAACTGAAATATTGTTGAAAGTGGCGTTAAACACCATAACACTAACCCTATAATCCGAACTCTAATGGGCTTAAATAAAAAGCTGGTAAAATTTCTACACAAACTTTAATACCTCTGACAAGTTCGTTATTATATGTTTTCTGTCAACATAACTAGGCACTTTATGTACATCATTCGATAGTAATAAACCAGATATACCAACAGAACGTGATCCTAAATAATCATTTTCTACATTGTCTCCAACATGCACTGCCTTAGAGGCACAAACACCGGCCAAATCTAGTGCTTTCTGAAATATCATAGGATCTGGTTTCGCATGACCTACTAGCTGGGAACCCAAAACAAAGTCGAAGTTGTGTAAGAGACCTACACTACTTAAAACCTTTTCTAAACGTTTATCAAAATTTGAAACAACCCCAATTGTTAACCCTTTAGATTTCACTAATTGTAAAACTTTGTTTGCGTCTGGCAGAACTTCCCATACATTTGCGGTCGTGAAATGTAAATATAGATGGGTAGCAATTCTCGACAATTTTTCGGAATCTGAATATCCGCTACTAATAAAACATTGTTTAACCAATTCATTCCACCATACATGCGCAGTCATTCCTTTCAATAATCCAAAGTTCGGGTTTTTTAGATTGTGTTCTTTCCAATTTGTCTGGAATGCTACGTTCAGTTTGTCTGCGTCTGCCTTCAACCCATATATAGCGGCAATTGAAGCATACTGTTGACCTACTCCCCCCAAAACTCTGATGACAGTATTTGTAATGTCTATTGTAAGCAGCTTCGCCATTTTCATCTGAAAAGAGATACACAAAATGAGTGCCAGTAATTTCAGTGAAATGAGTCAGGATTTTAGATATGACGGGTATGACGTACCACAATACAAGATTTAACATTTTGCGTGTACATATCACAGTATTTTACTGGAACCTAAAACCACTTTGATGATTTTTTTCCGAAGAGTATATATCATAATAAGATAAGAGAATTCCCAAATGTTTATTATAAGGGGGTCCTAAAGGGGGGGGGGGGTACCAATCAAGCAATCACGCTTAAAATTTGTCAAAATCACGCTTCACGCTTAGATATTTGGATATTTCACGTTTCACGCTTATCTGCATGGATTGATTACCGTTTATTGTCAGGGACTTCTTGGTGTCAGTTATATATGTGGAAGACCTTATTGTGACATCTGTATGACATAATGTGTAGTTTTATAGTTGTTTTTTGTTGTTTAGTTATATGGCAGTTCCTCATAGCTTCCAAATTGTGACTAATTTCGCCGATTATATTACGATTCTTCCTGAGCATATGAATACACTGGCTGCGGAACCGTAGGCCTTATAGGTCCGCAAATATCAGAAAACTGGCCAAGGACCATGAGGTCTACGGTTCCGCAGCTAATGAATACACCAGACGTGCTTGTGTTTCGTCTTCACGCTTAAAAGTAAGTTAGATTTTCACGCTTCACGTACAGAATAATGATTTTTCACGGATCACGTTTTCACGTCTATATTTTCTGTTTTTCACGTTTCACGCTTCCGAAAAAAGGCCATTCACGTATCACGCTTAGACCCCTTTCAGACCCACTTATAAGGGGAAATAACTCTGTATTTATCTTTTTATAACTTTTAACATAGTTATGTTTTCATTGAATAGAACGAATGAATTCCACAATTTGTAGTATTCCAATAAATTCAAATTATATTCAAAATTCTAAATTTAACCAAGATATTCCTGGACATTTTTAAAAACATACTCAATTTGCAAAAAATCCTACCATAAACATGTGCTGTTTTTCATGTTTAGACGTGCAGTGGAAGAAGTGAATAATGTCTAAACTATAATTAGTGTATATTAGTTATTTAATATTTCGTAACGTTAAACGTGAAGGTTTCGATTCAATTTTATATTATTATCAATACACTTCTCAAAATTAGTATAAATATGAATCAAAATAATTTAACGTACTAAAAATATTAATTAATAAGTTCAACTTGTACCGCAGTCACTGGAATGGCGGGGTAAACAATGACAACAATTCGTAGATTGTCAGTATAAAAAGTTTTTATCATCAGTAACGACATAAATACGTGAGTAATTAATGCATATAGATGTAATTGGTAAAGTTATAGATATGTTTTCTTAAAAAATAAATATTAAGATCTGGCGTGACATGAGAAGCGAGCGATAGATGGACTAGTAATGTCGAATCCAAGTCAACTCGCCCCACTGCCAACTCGCCCCGCTACTACTCGCCCCCCTTTTCAACCAACTCACCCCCCAAGTATTTTTTTTTTTAATTTCCAACTCGCTCCCCTTGTGAAGTGTGGTAGACTGACTTGGAAACTATCAAGTTCCCTAGACTAGGATGTCGGAAGGGTGTGGATTATAATGTAATAGAGACTCCTTTCTATATTTTTACAGCATAACAGGCGCTGATTTACTCCAAATTGGCTTGTCTGTCTATGTACAGGTATGAATAATAAACACTTTATTTAAATTCTTTTAAAAACATTTTGTTTTTTTGATAAAAATAATAAGATTATACATAATTCGTATTTTGTTTAAAGACGATAATTCACAATTAGACCACAGGGCCTTGTCACTATCCACATAAATATACTATCAATGTATAAACATGTACAAGGGCAGACATCTTTTTACCCCTGCTCGCATCAAGTCGTGTTTGTTTTTTAAATTCCTTCTAATATATTCAAAACCCTGTTTGGTTCAACTCCCAAGACCTTATTCTTTTCAAAAAATATCATGACCTCCCCTTGACTACCTCTTGTGAAGGCGCAGCGGTCGTTTTTGTCAGGAATTCTCCTGAGTAGAGAACAACATGGACCCAAAGTGAAAGTAACATTATTTGTGTTTGTGTGTGTGTCAGTATTTATGAATTATAAAGTTTCTGGAGTGGGCATATAGAAAAAAATGGGGGATATGAGGGAGTATTTTCATAGATTGGGATATTGAGGGTTCAACAGAGCTTATGTTGTATGTTGTTTTAACCATGCCGACTCTAAATAAAGCTTATTTATTTATTTATTTATTATTTATATTCATTATTCGTCTGATTTTATTACGTTTTTCGTTTGTATTCTACATAAATTTGCCTATTCGCAAATCAAACAGGATGGTCTTGAGTTTCAGATTCTGGGCACTATTTTACTACTGGATTTTCCCGACTTGTCATGTTTAATCCCCATGCACCCCATCCCCCCCCATTTGTCAATATGACGGAACTATTAACGACTGTCATACAAGTGGGAGGTTTGACCCACCATTTTCTTGGGAAATGCCTGTACCAAGTCGGGAATATGATAGTTGTTTTCTAGTTTCACATTTGGTCATGTCTTAGGATTAGAGAATTTACATGTACCGATTGTTTTTATACTTGGTAACGTCTTAGGGTTAGACGAGTGGCATCTGCTATCAGAACCCACCATTTTCCTGTGAAAATGCCTGTACCAAGTCAGGAATGTGTTGTTTTTCAGTTGTTCCGTTGATTGAAAACTCAGATGGTTGAGCTTCTTATCGGTTTTGTCTGTTTTTGTGGACTTTCCCTTTTGAATGCGGGGGGTGATTTGGGTTTTTTTTTATATGAAAAGGGATCAAAGGGAAAAAAGGTACTTTTACAAGATATGTAGATTTTTTTTAAATTTCCAAAGTTAATTTTTGATCGGATTTGTATACATCCACCAAAAAAAGATTGGGGTATATAGGACTTCTGCTGTCCGTTTGTTCGTTTGTCCGTCCGGTCGTCACACTTTTTCGTCTCTCCGACACACTTATAAATTTTGCTCGGACGGGGGTATTTATTAGTGAACTTTAACTACTGCACTTCTGTTATTTTAATTCCTCTCTTTAAGTTTCAACAGACTTGACGTTGCTCTTATGGTTCCCAAATTTAAAATAAGCCACTAAGTGAAAAGGACAGACTCCCACTGAATAAATGCATAGTATTCTTGTTCAATGGTGATCAAATCCTGTCCTCTCCCGATGAAAGACAGACATGTGTGGGAAGTAATCTAGCATCGTAATTTTGAAAATAGGTTTGATTTCTTTTAGGCCCCTATTATTTTTTCTTTCATTTTCTATTTCGTTTTGTTTTCGTTGATTTCGTTTTGCTTTCGTTGGTTTCGTTTTCATTTCGTTGATTTCGTTTCGTTTCGTTTTCGTTGATTTCGTTTCGTTTCGCACTTTATAGGTGCCTGTATTATGTTCCTTTGAATTGAACATTGATGCAGGAAAATATTAAAAAAATAATACCCACAGTTATTTAAATATACATTTTTGTATATTCTTTCTTATATGACAAATAATAATTATGTTACTATAAATCTAACATTGTTACAGGGAAAATACCTTCGTAAAAAAAAAGTATGTTTCTTTTAATGACACATGTGACAAATACATTTTTTTTGTAAAATCAAAAAAATATCCATTTATTTACATTAAATATAGTCTGTTCAATTTTTTTTTTATACAGCAGGTAATTTTACACCTGAAATGTTCAGTGTCATCTACAGTAACTAAATTTGAACATTACATCCGATACTGCACAATATAGCAAAGTTTCTTGATCTGCAACTTCAGCTTCTGATGAATAACCCTAACCTAGCCAGGCAATGATCAGTGATAACATAGAATATGAAATTAACACACAATCACTACCCAGTAAGGTATAAAAGGGAAAGTTTTTTCTCTGTTGATAATGACAGCTATTTGTCAATCGGCAAACCTCGGATGAGTCCACTTCGCTTCCTCAATACCTCGGCTGTAATACGGTATTTGATATGCGTCTATGCGTCACATTTCTTCGCCGGAAGACCGTATCACTTCAATCAAACATTGCGCACCGCGAATAAGTTCTAAAATGGCGACAATTTAGATGAGTGTAAAGAGTTTGCTTTGAAAAATATTGGTCTTCTTTGATGAAGGTACGGAATCGACCGACATTGCGACGAATGAAAATATATTATTGTTGGACGAATATTCGAAACTGAAATTATTTTAATACCTCCTTCATTGAAGATTTCCGAAAGTAGTTCCAATGGGAGCTATCGTAATACGGACGAGGTTTGATGAAGGTACGGAATCAGCCGAAGTTGCGACGAGTAAGCTATTTGTATAACAAAGGGCGGCAGCCATCTTAAAAAAGTGTCAGGAAAATGAAACCCGGATGTACAACTTATGTACTCTTTACGGCAAAGAGCTAGACACAGGATATGACTCTCTCTCTCCCCCCCCCCCCCCCCCCTCCCCCCCCCCAACTCTGAACTGTCGCATTGTAAATTACTAGTGAATTCATTGTATAACCTGTTGTCACTATTTTATCAGTATCACAAAGCATATGTTTCAATTTCCTGATTGCATTATTAAAATAAAATTTATAATATAATATCACCACAATTATTAATACAACCACATTTATAGGTGAGAACAATACCTGTAGAAATTATAATTATCACCTCTCCTTGACCAACCTTGATTTAAATCTCTAATGTCATACAAGACTAGTTTTGTGTTGTCCAGATATTGAAGAACCATAATAGAGCTGTTCACTACTACCATTGTGGTTAAATCTATCATTGAATAAATAAAGCGATAAATACATTACCAGTATTTTAAAATGTGAGGAAATGAGCAAAATGTTGCCACGAATATAAAATTTGGGTTGCAGTATGCCAGTAAAATGAAAAAAAAAAGAATTGCCCCCCCCCCCATACTATTATTTAAAAAAAATGGATGTAAATTTAAGAATTTATTTTGATTGATTTAGCTAGAATATTATTGAAAGTGGTGTTAAACACTATAAACCTAGCCCCCTTATTTTGATTATTTGTGGAATTCATATAGCAACCAATTAATATATAAAGGTAATCACAATTTTAGTTTTGTTATATGTAAATTATTTTAAATTCTCATCAATAATTCTAAACCTACCTGTAGATTGTCAAGTTGTGGAAGTCATAATTAGATCAAGGGAGGGGGCCATTTGGAAAAGCATATCTTTTATGAAGTTCTACACATGTAAATTGGTCCAACAATTGTTGTCTATCTTTTAACTTTTCAGAATGTTTAAAAGCCATCGACTTGGGATCTAAGTATTCATAAAACACCATAACCCTCCCTCATGTATCATAGATCCTTGTAATTCACCTAAAATGAGTCTTGGAATCACCTTTTTCAGTTGGGACGTGCCAAAATTTTCAAATTTTAGATTTTTACAATGGTAGGAGTGGGACTCGCCAAAGTTTTCAGAAATGTCTTCTGGACTCTCATCAGTTAAATTACTCGAAGTATCCCGGAATTGAAATCATTTTTGGTTATTGCTGATCATATACAAAAAAAAAAAAGGTAACACAATGTACATGTGCATATATATGTATTACTAGTTAGAAAATTCCATAGTTATCAAAGCAGAAAAAAATGAATTTGAGTAAATCAGAACAAAGTAATAGTATTGTATATATATAATATATATATTCTAACATTTATTCACCAACCGAACAAATCATGTCAATATTAATAGAATTTAATTTGTCAGTTTATATATAACTTGGAGAATTGCCATTTTGACTTTACATACTTTATATATAAACCGCCCCTGAATTTTAAATCCAATACTACTATATAAGTAGGTTGGTATTGAGGTGTTTACATATATTCTACTTTGGATCATTTTAAATTGTATATATCAGTTTTCTTCTGGAATGTAATGTCTTGGTGCCACTACAGGTACATGTATGATGTACATGTAGCTGACTGGTTATTTAAAATGGTATGTGAATCTTATTGTTTATAATGGTATGTGAATCTTATTGTTTATAATGGTATGTGAATCTTATTGTTTATAATGGTATGTGAATCCTATTGTTTATAATGGTATGTGAATCCTATTGTTAACAATGGTATGTGAATCCGTTATGTGAATCCTATTGTTTATAATGGTATGTCAATCCTATTGTTTATAATGGTATGTCAATCCTATTGTTTATAATGGTATGTGAATCCCATTGTTTATAATGGTATGTGAATCCCATTGTTTATAATGGTATGTGAATCCCATTGTTTATAATGGTATGTGAATCCTATTGTTTATAATGGTATGTGAATCCTATTGTTTATAATGGTATGTGAATCCTTCTTTTTTTTAACTGAAGATTAGAACACAAATTAATCTTCATGTTATATTTCTGAACTAAACATGTAAGCTTATTTTTTGTAAGGTAGAAGTTATTATGCCAAAACGTTATTAATTTAAGATTCTCAAGAGCATCTTAACATGCTCAAGTACATAAAAACTGGTATGTACACTAATATAAGGTTATAGGATTTACCTGTACAAATTGTCAATAGGAAAATATTTATGGTAAGAAATGTACTTTAATGCATGGATTTTCACTGCCATAAAGACATAAAAATGGTCATTTTCAATTTAAAAACTTTCTAATAAACATATACTTAAGTAGTATACCAGTATACTGTATATAATCAAACTTTTAGTTAGATCATTTCATTACACACTCCCAGGAAACCTAAGGGTATAGAAATGAGATTTAGTTTATCTGCTGTGGTGTATAACTCCTCCCAAAGAGGTTAAGGTTATGGTGTTAAACGTCACTTCTAACAATATTTCAGTTATATCATGGTTGTCATTTTTATTGGTGGAGGAAACCAGTGGCATTTACATTAATCTGTAATTTAGTTCTGCAACTTTATGATGAATCAATTTTTTTTTTGTGTGTCTGATGTCTCGTTTATTAAAAATTGTAGGAAGGGGGTATGGTGTTTATCACAACTTTCAACAATATTTCAGTTATATCGTGGTAGTCAGTTTTATTGGCGAAGGAAACCGGAGTACCCTACGATCACGACCACAAAGACCCCTTCCCAAAAGAGGTATCCAATATTTGAATGCTATTTTGATGTTTTGTTATTTTTACATGTTAGATCAAATTCTTTTTAATAAATGTTGAAAATTGAGTAATTTCACAGTACCCAAAATTGACAGTAAAATTGTCTTGATGAAAGGAACAATACCTTATATGTCCTAGAGTAAACATAGTTGACATTAATTTCATCTAATTAATATTTACTTATATATTCATTGTCACGCATCACTAATCATAAGTGTATCAGGATATTGTATATAAATAAATAGTATTAGCATTGAAAGGCTGTCATTATTGATTTCTTAAAAAAAACTGTGTCTGTACATGGCTTATTTTGTGTTGTATATTTATTAATGGTGTGGCAATCTGATTGAAATCATTTAATACATATAGATTCATGTGAAATACTGAGATTTCCAAGTGAAACAAAAACATGTATTTGACTCAGTGAAATAAATTTGTTTATTTCATTGTATGAGTATGGCGTCACATAGTCATTACTGACGTTGTCACAGTCAAAATATCATTGGGTGTTCGAAATGAAAACTATTGTAATCCACATCAGAATTCATTGCTAAACCTGCCTGTATTCATATGAATCTCCACATCAGAATTCATTGCTAAACCTGCCCATATTCATATGAACCTCCACATCGGAATTCATTGCTAAATCTGCCTGTATTCATATGAACTTCCACATCAGAATTCATTGCTAAACCTGCCCATATTCACATGAACCTCCACATCAGAATTCATTGCTAAACCTGCCCATATTCATATGAACTTCCACATCAGAATTCATTGCTAAACCTGCCTGTATTCATATGAACTTCCACATCAGAATTCATTGCTAAACCTGCCCATATTCACATGAACCTCCACATCAGAATTCATTGCTAAACCTGCCCATATTTATATGAACTTCCACATCAGAATTCATTGCTAAACCTGCCTGTATTCATATGAACCTCCACATCTGAATTCATTGCTAAACCTGCCTGTATTCATATGAACCTCCACATCAGAATTCATTGCTAAACCTGCCCGTATTCACATGAACCGCCACATCAGAATTCATTGCTAAACCTGCCTGTATTCATATGAACCTGTTGCTGACCTCTTATGAAGCTTTCATATGGCACAGAAAATAATTAATTGAATTCGTAATTCAAAAGAAAACATCAATTGCGCATAATTATTAGAATATATCCTACCTCGTCGTCCATATCAGGAATCTCGGCTTTCATCGGTAAACAACGGAAACCCAACCAACGCATAATTACTGTGGTTTTCACCAACAGATGACGAAAAATAATCAGATTTGTTTATTAATTACGTCTTTTCAACACATTTTTGTTGCTGACCGGGAAATAATTTAGAACATATTTATATACCAACACATTGATAACAAGAAAATTTGACCACCTTTATTGAATGTAATTTGTTCTCACCGTAATATTATAGCTGAAAATTGCTCATTTGGTGTTGAGCAATAATCACTGACTCTCTCAGGTTCCTTACCCTGCCTAGAAAATCTCTCTATAAGATACCAGTAATACATTAATAGGTGATTTTCAAAAAAATGAAGACTTTTCATTTTCAGAGAATAATTTGAATATTAAATGATATGAAAGAAAGGTAAATATCTTAAAACAAGCACAATGGTAACAATTATCTTCATGCAAAGTGTCATGGAGATTGCTCTTCCGGTTAAAAAGTTATCCTCTAAAAACTGGTCAAATTTGTCAGGAGTGTGACGTTTTAGCGTGACAAACTTGCCTTGATGATAAAAAAAAATAAAATAAAAAATATATTAAAGAAAGATGGTATTCTATAATTTCGTACCATTTCACTTCAAATATCTAGATGTTTTGTGACCCTATGATTTTGCGACAAAAAATTATTCTATTTTTTAAATTAGTGTACGTGAATAAATTTAACTTGGAAAATTGTACAAATGTCAAATTAAACCTTACTAGTTTTTCATTGTTGAGACTAATTAGTTCAGAAAAGTCAAAATATGTTGTAAAAAAACATTAGTTATAATAATTTAGTAGTATTAGACTGGATGAATATGATAGTTGTAAAATTAGGCTTGCATAAGGAGAGACACAAAAAATGTCAGGAGTGTGACATTTTATCTTAGTTGTATAGTACTA
This sequence comes from Bathymodiolus septemdierum, assembly GCA_963383655.1. Taxonomy (NCBI): domain Eukaryota; kingdom Metazoa; phylum Mollusca; class Bivalvia; order Mytilida; family Modiolidae; genus Bathymodiolus; species Bathymodiolus septemdierum. Next base: position 44,273,862 of record OY726528.1, on the reverse strand, counting down.
TGTTGTATGCTTTAATAGTTCACAATTTTCTTTATTTTCCAAAAGCTGCAGACCCAATCAAAGAAAAAAGTTGGAAATAGCTCTGATATATGACATATCATAGCTAGGAAATCAAAATAACTAATGTCAGGAGTGTGACACTTTTAATAGGCATATCTTTAAAAAAAAACTAAAAAAAAAAACATACTTCTACAAACTTCCACAATGTTTTCAATTTAATTACATATAAACAATAAGTAATAATTATAGTATTTTTGTATATTGCATGACACCTTTCTCATAATAAGTGATGATAAAGGATTATATTTTCTTAAAACATGTCAAAATATGGTTTTTTTTCTAAATGAAAAATTGATGTATGTTGCTTTAGATAAACAGAATACTTACTTTAATATATCTTGCCTTTCATAAAACATTTTCATTCTTTTGATATAGCATTTTTGAAAATTTATCAATAATTTTTCATTCAACAGTAATATGTTACACTCCTGACATAAAAACATTAAATGTGGATTGCAATTGCAGTAGGAAGTTTTTTTGCAGAGTAAATTATTGAGAAACATGGGGGAACTAATTTGAAAACCACTAAAAAGTAATTTTGTACTAAGAAAAGATGATCTATTACTAGTTTTAATAAATTTCAAATCCATTTTAACCATTTTTGATGAGATAAATTCCTAAAGGACAAATAATTAGCACACTAATCATTAGAAAAAGCAAAAACATAATTTTGAATCTTCTTTTAATATTTACTGTTAACTGTAAGAAATATAAGCTTTTGAAGAAATATAACTTTTAGTTTGGAAAGAATAAGTTATTTATATTATTTTCAGCTCGACAGGTTTATTTTATTTAAGAAATAGATTATTTTGTAAGCATATAGCCTCCATAAAACTGCTTGTAATTGTCTCGGGGAATTATTTAATTCTCAATAAACACTATACTCTTGAAAAGATGTATAAATGGTTGAAAATTGAGTTGTCATTTTTTATAATTATGATAGTATTACTTAGAATATGATAAAATATGATTGAAATAACATCATAACAATGCAAAAATGAAATATATCCAAGGGAAACCTTTTTTCAGTCAAAATAGATTATGTACTACTACTTAAAAAAGTTATTGTGACCAACAATGATTGCATTTAGCTTCATATTTGGTGTATTTATCTTTTAGAAAAATGTGTCAGGAGTGTGACAAAACATCAAAAAATGGACAGTATTTTCATTTGGTTACCTCTAGTTTATACCACCAATGATCAACTTAACTTAACTTTTGTTATATTTATTGGGCAAACATAAATAATTGATTTACAACTATTAAGCCTCATTAGATCATATTTTTTATGCTTGTATGAAAACTTTAATTACCAGATTATTTAAAATATACAGTAAAAATAGTGTTTCTTTGATATACTGAAACTGTTTTCTCATGATATATACAAAGTTTGGTACCAAAATGTGCCTATTTCATATCATTATCAAATAGAAATACATTTAGGTCTTTTACCATACCCAAAAGAAAATGATACCTCTGAGGAAGTAAGTTTGTATTTGTTATCATTATAACACTTTGTTGCTAATAAAAGTTGAAAAAAAAATTGTTGTCTTCATATATTGCACTGAGCAACTGAATCTGAAAAATATATCATATTGACATTATTTTACGACCAAAATTATGTCAATTTGTCCAATTTGAAATTTCACCCTCTATGTCACACAAAGTCTTCATTTTTTTGAAAATCACCCTAATACCATGTAGAAGTAATATATAAAGAACAGTGTATTGAATGCAAAAATATAGTTTGCAAATGTGCAGACAGGTCAAATAAAATCAAACTTGACTGGAAGTGTTCAATTGAAAATTGATCCAACAATGCAATAGTCAAAATATTAAATAATAGCCACGATTACTAAAAATAGGAAATATCTAAGTGACAAAAACTGTAAGAATGAGATGTTTCTCTCTTTCCTTGTCAAATTTGTAATATTAACTTTACAAATAAGGCTTATTTTGACTGAAAAAAAACCTTAGGTACAAATAGACACTGTTTGAGACTTCCAATTATTAAAATATGTATATGACTACCAACTTTTATGTCTTTTTCAGATGTAAAACTGCCGCCCACAACGATGAAGAAAACACCCTCCAGGGGAGGCCAATCTAATCTACCTGTCCCAAAAACTTCAAGAGGCTCCCCTGGGAATTCTAAGTCTGTACTGAATGGACGAGGAAGCCATTCACGTTCATCAGAGGACATTCCAAGGCGGGTACAGCTCAGTTATGGTAATGGAGGGACAAAATCACCACAAAGGAGGGCTTTCTCACCTGGAAATGAAGCTAGGCTTGTTGTGCCAAGTGAACATGGTAAGTAATATGGTTTTGTTCTGTGAATTAATGGTGCTAAGAGCTTCTGGCATTATATATGTCGACAGAATTCTTCTATCTCTTATGGTTTTAAAGATAAACTCAACCGATAAGGGTCAACTGGGGCCCAAATTACTAAATTTCACAATTATGGAAGATTAAGATATATACACAAGTTATATTTTTATATAATTTTGACATGTTTATGAATTGATTGTTTAATTATTTTCAATTAGATTCCTCATAATATTCCATGCCTATTGTTTTTCAATCAGATTTCACCTAGCTAGTGCTTATGGTTTCCAAGATTGAAGCTGTTAAAGGGGTCTAAAGGGAACCATTGCTTGAAATTTCAGTGAGGCCAGAAAATTACAGTGTGAAGCAAAATTCTGCGGTGACACTTACTTTTTATATACCGTATACAAAATGTACCTGTTCACTTTCCCTTGTTGACATGCTTCCGTTGTATCATGCTTTGCTTGGTGTAGACCTTTATTTTAAATATATTTCAATGAAAATTGCTCAGAAAATAATTAAGCTGACCTGGTATTTGCTGTCCATTTTTTCCCTCCATTTTTAGCTCTCATTTTGTCCCGATCTATTAACAAACATGGCCACCATAGGCAATTCTTGTTTCTGATTGGCCGATTTAAAAAAAATCTTCTCCTCTGAAACCGCTTGGTCAAATGAACTGAAACTTGGTAGTTGGTAGGAAGGATCTATGGAAGGTCCTCTATAAAGATTGCTCATTTTGTCCCGATCTGTTAACAAACATGGCCACCACAAGCCATTCTTGTTTCTGATTGATTGATTTCTAAAAAATCTTCTCCTCTGAAACCGTTTTCCGGAATGAACTGAAATTTGGTAAAAAGCATGTATGGAAGGTCCTCTATAAAGATTGCTCATTCCGTCCTGATTCGTTTACAAACTTGTCCACCACAGGCAATTCTTGTTTCTAATTGGTCGATTTCTAAAAATCTTCTTCCTTGAAACTGCTTAGCCAATTGAACCAAAACTTGGTAGGAAGCATCTATGGAAGGTCCTCTATAAAGATTGCTAATTTCATCCCAATCTGTTAGCAAACATGGCTGCCATAGGCAATTCTTGTTTCTGGTTGGTTGATTTCTAAAAATCTTCTTCTCTGAAACTGCTTAGCCAAAGAAACCAAAACTTGGAGGGAAGCACCTATGGAAGGTTCTGTATTAAGTTTCCTCAAAGCAGAATGAAAGGTCAGAGCGACACAGGCTCAGCCCACTGAGCCTTTAGTTCAATACTATGGTCATAAGGGACTGCCTCAATAGTGTAATAGTTATCTTGCTTGACTGGAGTGTAGTAGATAACATACATGATCTCTGGTTAGGGTCAAACCAAAGATTATAAAATTGATTATGCTGCTTTTCTGTTCACTGAGCTACATGTAGCATTATGAAAACTCTTCTATAAAATGTTGATCTGCTATGAAGACAAATTCATTGACAAGTGTTTTCACCATGATATTACTGTACCCACAAAAGAAAGTAAATCTTGTAACGACAACTGTATTTAGAAAAAGAAGTAGGAATTATATAATCATAAACCCAAATATTGATCCAAAAGAAAAAAAAAATGTATGAAATTGAGTTGGTATGATGACAGCCGTCAGTAGTAGACAAGATCAAACTTAATGTTGATTTGTCGTGACTGGACCCCTGATAGGACATAAATACTCTTATTTATCCCTTTGTCTGTTAAAAGAAGACATGTTTACCATGTGTAGAGACTTATTGTTGACTTCTTTGTAACTTAATCCATACTTATAAGAGATAATCAAGACACCATCTTAAGTTTACATAAGCTTTACATACAATCGTAACTCATCCTTTAATTCCTATTATCAATACATTCGTTTTCATTCCCTCATAGTTTCTTTGTCAGTTCAATTGTCACCAAAAAATAACAAGAAAAATCATATCTACCTTAATTTGGAGAATTAACGGGGTCTTGTGTAATTGTGTTTTATCTGCTTGAAATTAAATACAAGATTTTTGCTGTAGACACTGCATCGGGAGAAATAATTATACTGATCTTAAGGATTAGTTTTATTAGAAGATTTACATGAAGGCATCTTCCTTACTGTTTTTAACTGTTGTCATGTGATCTCTCTATGAAGTGGAAGTTTTTTTCTGGTGTTTTAAAGATATTTTGGTTCAAGTGAGATGTTAAAGTTGCTATAGTGAAGTTTTGATTTCTGAAATACAATGAATGTTTTTATTTGTGAATTTTTTAATGAAATGGGAAGTAATAATTATTATTATAAAATAAATTCCAAAAATTCACACGAGTTGTAAGATTGCATTTATATCAGGAACACGGAAAATATAACTAATTGCCAGTATTGTTCAAGTGTGCAAAAATTGTGAAAGGACAGAATAAGAAATTGATAAAAATTCAACTTTTCTGTCGATATTTGAGGAAGTTTATTTACATTTCCAGAATAAAAATTGTGAAAGGACAGAATAAGAAATTGATAAAAATTCAATTTTTCTGTGGATATTTGAGGAAGTTTATTTACATTTCCAGAATAAAAATAATAATAATAATAATAATAAACAACTGATGGATTAGTGAGGCTACAAAGTTGGGTAAAATGATGACAATAAAGAGACCTACAAAATTCAGGTCTTACCCATTTGGTCCTCTCAAACTTCAGCAAAATGGCAAGTTTTTGGTTTTGTATATTTTATTTTACTGTTCAGTTACATGTACATGTACAATAATGTTTGTCAGTATACGCAACTTGCAATAAATTTACTGATTTTCTCCCTTTTTAGTTTGGTTTCCTTTATCATAATAAAACTGACACCATGATATAGCTGAAATAGGGGGCCGTCATGGCCGTGATTATATGGTAGTTGGATTTACAACTACCTATGCAATCAGTGTCCATCATCACTAACGTTGTGAGTTCGAATCCCACTCAGGCGGAGTGTACTCTATGCAACATTATGTGATAAAGTTTTCAGTGACTTGCGAGAGGTCAATGGTTTTCTCTGGGTACTCCGGTTTCTTCCACCAATAAAACTGACTGCCACGATATAGTTGAAATATTGTTGAATGTGGCATTAAACATCATAAACCAACCCATAGCCGAAAAATTGGTGAATGTGTTATTTAATACCGATTATCTGAGGCTACCCCATGCTCTATATAAATAGGAATTATTTTCTCCTCGGTGATATTCTACCCCTATGAAGTGACTTCTGCTGCTTGTGCAGAAAGAATCAGATTAATAATAATAAATTCTTTATAGAGGGTTTAACACAGTTGGTTAATAACTAATCTTCCCTGAGGCTCTCATTGACATATTAAAACATATATTGTAAAATACAATCTATAAAAAAAAGTTATATACAAGAAACAAAACATTGTAATAAGTATACACAAATGATTTAGTAAACAAAACATTGTAATAAGTATACACAAATGATTTAGTAAACAAAACATTGTAATAAGTATACACAAAAGATTTAGTAAACAAAACATTGTAATAAGTATACACAAAAGATTTAGTAAACATTTAAAGGTAATTTATGTTACATCATCATTAAAAGTGAGACTTAACTTTTGCTTTAAATGCATTATGAAAAGAAGCTTGCAGTATCGAAAACGGAAGTTCATTCCATAGCTTTGGTCGGTGTCTTCCCATTTATCCAATTTTTGAAAGTCAGGTCCAACTTTAATTTCTTACCTGTAGGAATGTTTATTTAACATTAATTAGGTGTTTATTTGACCAAAATACCTGATAATGTGTTCCAGTATATGTATATGTATAAGGTTTGAATAAATGAAAAGGAAAAAAGTTATAATTTATATGTAAATAAATGTCAAGTTTTGAAAACTTTCTATTCATGCAAAGTGCATTTTATGATAAATTTAAAGTACAATGGTCATAATCTGAACAGTTTGAATATATACAAATGTACATGTATATTTTTTAATTTTAATTTTACGTGCATATAGTAATAATCAGCTTATGAAATATATTCATTAAATCTTATTTACTGACAAAAATAGCGGTCGTCGTGATAGTATGGTAGTTGGATTTATAACTACCTATGCAATCATTACCTATCACCACTAACATTGTGAGTTTGAATCCCACTCGGGCGATACAACATTATCTGATCAAGTGACTTACGACATGTCTGTGGGTTTCTCCGGGTACTCCGGTTTCCTTCACCAATAAAACTAACTGCCACGATATAAGTGAAATATTGTTGAAAGTGGCGTTAAGCACCATAAACCAAAAATGGTTGCTAATCATGCATGTGTGATCACTGCATTGACAATTATTTGTCAGCTGATTCAATTAATGTATATTTATTATAATTTTATTTATAGGTCAGCAGGCTGGAGTACGATACATCACAGAAGACCTCATCAGGAAAATGGCCAGGGATGACCAGCTTGAAATGATTACAAATCTTAACCTTACATTGGCTAAGGAAGGGGGCAAAAAAATTAAGGTATGAAACAGACTTAAATCTTATCCTTACATTGGCTAAGGAAGAGGGCAAGAAGATTAAGGTATGAAACAGACTTAAATCTTATCCTTACATTGGCTAAGGAAGAGGGCAAGAAGATTAAGGTATGAAACAGACTTAAATCTTATCCTTACATTGGCTAAGGAAGAGGGCAAGAAGATTAAGGTATGAAACAGACTTAAATCTTATCCTTACATTGGCTAAGGAAGAGGGCAAGAAGATTAAGGTATGACTATGAAACAGGCCTAAATCTTAACATTACATTGGCTAAGGAAGGGGGAAAGAAGATTAAGGTATGGAACAGGCTTTGATCATATCTCCAAAAGTGTTATGATTATTGCAGGTCTGCCTATCTTGATCCCTTTGACTGAAGAGAGTTACAATCCATAATTCATCTCATTTAGTTGACCTGTCGATATATTGCATTGGCAGACATACTCAGTGAAGATTAAGAATATATATGAACATGACACATGTGAAGAAGGATATGTTTACCTTTCCGGAGCACTTTAGTTTGCACCAATGTTTTTACTTGTCTTAGTGAGGTTTGTGTTGTTCATGTTGTCAAGTCTTCATGTTTTTAGTTCCGTGTTTTGATGTCTTCAACGATTTGCAGAGGGTTCATGTTTTATTTACGTTATTTGTATTTATTTATGTCTATTGGTGCCCTGCATGAAAATTTTAAAATATCTAATGCAAAATCCTGCATTCTGAGCATTTTCGTTGTTTACCCATGGAAATTTGTCCGGCCATTACATTTGAAACGATTTGTTCCCTTTTTAGCTCACCTGGCCAAAGGCCATGGAAGCTTTTGCCATCACTTGTCGTCCGTCGTCGTCCGTCCATCATACGTCGTAAACTTTCACATTTAAATCTTCTCCTCTGAAACCACTGAACCAAATTAAACCTAACATGCAGCTGCATAGCAAGAAGTAGTTTAACATATATTCCGGGTTTTTCTGTGAAATTTTTCTTTCAGCTGATTTTTACCGATTATACAAATTAGACATATTTTGATAAAAGATCACATTTAAATCTTCTCCTCTGAAACCGCTAAACTAAATTATTTAGCAAATTTGGCTGGGATGGTCCTTGGGTGGTCAACTTTCTATATTGTGTCCGACAGCCCCGCCCTCCATTCAAAATGGCTGCTGTTACTAAAAATAGAAATTTCTTTAGTTATCAATTTCTGCTTTATTACACATCAAAATGAACTGAAATTTTAACTGCAGCTACATGGCAATTAGTAGTTTAACATACATTATGGGTTTTTCTGTGAGATTTTTTCAGCCAGTTTATTCCGTTTAGAAATATTATGAGAAAAAAAATCACATCAAAATCTGTTGCTGAGAAATTTGAGTTGAAATGATCTTTTGGTGGCCCACTATCAAAATTATATGTAACACCCCCATTTTCTATCAACTTTAGATGTCAAATTAAAAACCAGGTGAGCGATTACAGGCTCCTGGGAGCCTCTAGTTCTTTATCATATTTGTGTACTCATACAACATTATGTGATAAAGTTTATTCTAAGAATAGGATATCACAGCAAATTGGTACACCATTAAGAAAAATGTGTCATCCAAGAACTCAAAAAAGATTATCCCATTTATCAAAGATTTTTTTTTAATGTTATTTTTGTTTTTTTAGTGGCTATTGTAAATCAGTGATACTCAATAAATCCTATAAAATATAAAGACCTGTTAACAGTTCTACATGTCATAAATTTAAACATATTTCTATTTAGTATATTTTTGACAAACTTTTTGTTATAGGGCTCTATCATTATATAAACTATTTACCAAATAACTAAAAGAATCTTCTAAAATATTGATGTAATTGTATGATTCTCTTGAAATATTGATATAAATGATCAAAAGAAACTAATTTAAAATTTTAAATACCTGTATTATACAGATTTTGTTTAGGTATAGAAGCTGTTTAAACTGTATGGTTTGTAACAAACCTGGTAAAGTATTTAGTGAATCAGATTTGTTTAAATCCACTCCGTTTTTCCACTTTTAATTACCTTTCATGCTATACTAATTACGTAATTACACATATTTATGAAAAATTATGTTCGGTTACTAATCAGATAAGTGTTTATTGTCAAATCTAATCTCATCATTTCACTAAAAGGGGAGTTTTGAGCCCATAAAATTAGTTTAAAACTGCCACTTTTCATTGAGAAGCCTGTACCAAGCCAGGACCAGTCATGTATATGTGTTTTGGGGATTGATATTGCCTATGTTTCTACGATTTTCCAATTGGATTTGGGCTAATGTTGTGAGTTCGAACCATGCTCAGACGAGGTCTGCTCGATACATTATGTGATCAAGTTTGTCAGTTTCTCTGGGTACTCCGGTTTCCTCCACCAATAAATCTGCCACGATATAGCTGAAATATTGTTGAAAGTGGAATTAAACACCATTTCCCTGACCCTCTATTGTAATAGTAGTTTATAAAATAATACATCGTATACTATAATTTACAATAAGTCTGACTGCCATGATAAAAGTGAAGATATAACTGAAATATTGCTGAAAGTGGCATTAAGCACCATAAACCACCACCACCAATTGGATTTAGAACTGTCCTGACAGTGTAGTATTATATTGATAGATTATAGAAGTCTTGTAGTGGCTGCTGAAAAGAGGTGGCCATTTTAATTTTTTTAAAGCTGATTTTACCTGTCACGATGAGATCTGACATGTACAATAAATAAAAATAAATCAATTTCATTGAAAAGAGTTCCTTCATATTATCTCTTTTTTAAAGGTATGTTTATTTTGAAGCAGATCAATTATTTAAATAGAAATTTGTGTGCATGACCAGTTAAATTCAATCAATTCCATTTTTATTGATGGATGTTAAAATTCTGCCATAAAGATTGACAAAAAAGTTCTTGTTTAAATTGAATATTAAACCATGTTTATCTATACACTAATAGCTAAATTATACATACAATAAGAAAAAACTAAATATGAATGTAAAGTGATTTAAATTTCTAGTGTCAGAAATGCAAGTTGGCAAACACTACAGGACTTTGTTTGATTATGGGAATATGAATGAAAAGTTTTTCTCTAAAACTACGCACTTGTTTAATCCCAAAATAGTGCATGAACAAAGTGAGCGATGCAGGCTCATGTGAGCCTTTAGTTGTTGACATGGTTTATTAGATACATTTTTAGCTCACCTTGCCAAAGGCAATGTGAGCTTTTGGCGTCCGTCGTCCCTTAACTTTTCACATTTTAATCTTCTTCTCTGAAACCCCTTAGCCAAATGAATTGAAACTTGGTAGGAAGCATCTATAGAAGGTCCTCTATAAATATTGCTCATTTTGTCCTGATCCGTTAACAAGCATGGACGCCACAGGCAATTCTTGTTTTTGATTGGCCGATTTTTAAAAATCTTCTCCTCTGAAACCGCTTGGCCAAATGAACTGAAACTTAATATGAAGCATCTATGAGAGTTCCTTTATTAAGATTGCTCATTTCATCCCAATCCGTTAACAAACATGGCCACCACAGACAATTCTTGTTTCTGATTGGCCGATTTTTAAAAATCTTCTTCTCTGAAACCGCTTGACCAAATGAACTGAAACTTGATATGAAGCATCTATGAGAGTTCCATTATCAAGCTTGCTCATTTCATTCCGATCCGGTAACAAACATGGCCACCACAGGCAATTCTCGTTTCTGATTGGCAGATTTTAAAAAATCTTCTCCTCTGAAACCACTTGACCAAATGAACCGAAACTTGGTAGATGGCAGGTCCTCTATTAGGATTGCTCATTTCGTCCTGATCCGTTTACAAACATGGCCGCCACAGGCAATTCTTATTCCTGATTGGTTGATTTCTAAAAAAATTTCTTCTCTGAAACTGCTTGGCCAAATGAACCGAAACTTGGTGGGAAGCATCTATGGATGGTCCTCTATAGTGATTGCTCATTTCGTCCCAATCTGTTAACAAATATGGCCACCATAGACAATTCTTGTTTCTGATTGGCCGATTTTTTTTTTCTTCTCTGTAACTGCTTAGCCAAATGAACCGAAACTTGGGAGGAAGCACCTATGGAAGGTTCTGTATTAAGTTTTCTCAAAGCAGAATGAAAGGTGAGAGACACAGGCTCAGCCTTTTGAGCCTCTAGTTTAAATCTTCTCCTCTGAAACCGATTGACCAAATGAACCGAAACATGGTAGGAAGCATCTATGACAGGTCCTCTATTAAGATTGCTCATTTTGTACCGATCCATTTACAAACATGGACGCCCAAGGGAATTCTTATTTCTGATTGGTCGATTTCTAAAAAATCTTCTTCTCTGAAACCGCTTGGCCAAATGAACCGAAACTTGGTGGGAAGCATCTATGGATGGTCCTCTATAGTGGTTGCTCATTTCGTCCCAATCTGTTAACAAATATGGCCACCATAGACAATTCTTGTTTCTGATTGGCTGATTTTTTTTTTCTTCTCTGTAACTGCTTAGCCAAATGAACCGAAACTTGGGAAGAAGCACCTATGGAAGGTTCTGTATTAAGTTTTCTCAAAGCAGAATGAAAGGTGAGAGACACAGGCTCAACCTTTTGAGCCTCTAGTTTTAATCTTCTCCTCTGAAACCGATTGACCAAATGAACCGAAACATGGTAGGAAGCATCTATGACAGGTCCTCTATTAAGATTGCTCATTTTGTACCGATCCGTTTACAAACATGGACGCCCAAGGGAATTCTTATTTCTGATTGGTCGATTTCTAAAAAATCTTCTTCTCTGAAACCGCTTGGCCAAATGAACCGAAACTTGGTAGGAAGCAACTATGGAAAGTCCTCTATAAAGATTGCTCAAAACAAAATGAAAGGTGAGCGACACAGGCTCAGCCCACTGAGTTACCATTATCACCTTCGTGGGACCTTGACCTTTGACCTCAAGGTCAAATAATTGTTTTTTAAATAGTATTTTCTTGTCCGGGCCATAGCATTTTTTACTTTCGAGATAGGTCAATGCTATTTGGTATGTGGGTGCATGACCATAAGGCGGTGTGTCACATACCGTAATGACCTTCGTGGGACCTTGACCTTTGATCTCAAGGTCAAACAATTGTTTTTTAAACAGTATTTATTTGGTATGTGGGTGTGTGACCATAAGGCGGTGTGTCACATACCGTAATGACCTTCGTTGGACCTTGACCTTTGACTTCAAGGTCAAATAATTGTTTTTTAAATAGTATTTTCTTGTTCAGGCCATAACATTTTTGTCTTTCGAGATAGGTCAATTATATTTGGTATGTGGGTGCATGACCATAAGGCAGTGTGTCGCGTACCGTAATGACCTTCGTGAGACCTTGACCTCAAGGTCAAATAATTGTTTTTTAAATAGTGTTTTCTTGTCCGGGCCATAGCATTTTTTACTTTCGAGATAGGTCAATGCTATTTGGTATGTGGGTGCATGACCATAAGGCGGTGTGTCACATACCGTAATGACCTTCGTGGGACCTTGACCTTTGATCTCAAGGTCAAACAATTGTTTTTTAAACAGTATTTATTTGGTATGTGGGTGCATGACCATAAGGCGGTGTGTCACATACCGTAATGACCTTCGTGGGACCTTGACCTTTGACCTCAAGGTCAAATAATTGTTTTTTAAATAGTATTTTCTTGTCTGGGCCATAACATTTTTGTCTTTCGAGATAGGTCAATGATATTTGGTATGTGGGTGCATGACCATAAGGCGGTTTGTCACGTACCATTATGACCTTTGTGGGACCTTGACCTTTGACCCCAAGGTCAAATAATTGTTTTTTAAATAGTATTTTCTTGCCCGAGCCATAACATTTTTTGTCTTTCGAGATAGATTGTTGTACAGATGGCCGCATTTAGGGGAGACATAAGTTTTAGGTATCTAAAACAGTTCTTCCTAGTTATTATTAAAACCGAGGTCTTATATATACATCAGTGACATTTGCTGATTTTGGCTATCCTATCAAGGACTTTTGCTGATTTTGGCTATCATGTCGAGGACTTTTGCTGATTTTGACTATATACATTTTGTATCCTGTCAAGAACTTTTGCTGATTTTGGCTATCCTGTCAAGGACTTTTGCTGATTTTGGCTATCCTGTCAAGGACTTTTGCTGATTTTGGCTATCCTGTCAAGGACTTTTGCTGATTTTGGCTATCCTGTCAAGGACTTTTGCTGATTTTGGCTATCCTGTCAAGGACTTTTGCTGATTTTGGCTATCATGTCAAGGACTTTTGCTGATTTTGGCTATCCTGTCAAGGACTTTTGCTGATTTTGGCTATCCTGTCAAGGACTTTTGCTGATTTTGGCTATCATGTCAAGGACTTTTGCTGATTTTGGCTATCCTGTCAAGGACTTTTGCTGATTTTGGCTATCATGTCAAGGACTTTTGCTGATTTTGGCTATCCTGTCAAGGACTTTTGCTGATTTTGGCTATTATGTCAAGGACTTTTGCTGATTTTGGCTATCCTGTCAAGGACTTTTGCTGATTTTGGCTATCCTGTCAAGGACTTTTGCTGATTTTGGCTATCCTGTCAAGGACTTTTGCTGATTTTGGCTATCCTGTCAAGGACTTTTGCTGATTTTGGCTATCCTGTCAAGGACTTTTGCTGATTTTGGCTATCATGTCAAGGACTTTTGCTGATTTTGGCTATCCTGTCAAGGACTTTTGCTGATTTTGGCTATCCTGTCAAGGACTTTTGCTGATTTTGGCTATCATGTCAAGGACTTTTGCTGATTTTGGCTATCATGTCAAGGACTTTTGCTGATTTTGGCTATTATGTCAAGGACTTTTGCTGATTTTGGCTATCCTGTCAAGGACTTTTGCTGATTTTGGCTATCATGTCGAGGACTTTTGCTGATTTTGGCTATCATGTCGAGGATTTTTGCTGATTTTGGCTATCATGTCGAGGACTTTTGCTGATTTTGGCTATCATGTCTAGGACTTTTGCTGATTTTGGCTATCCTGTCAAGGACTTTTGCTGATTTTGGCTATTATGTCAAGGACTTTTGCTGATTTTGGCTATCCTGTCAAGGACTTTTGCTGATTTTGGCTATCCTGTCGAGGACTTTTGCTGATTTTGGCTATCCTGTCAAGGACTTTTGCTGATTTTGGCTATCCTGTCGAGGACTTTTGCTGATTTTGGCTATCATGTCGAGGACTTTTGCTGATTTTGGCTATCATGTCGAGGACTTTTGCTGATTTTGGCTATCATGTCGAGGACTTTTGCTGATTTTGGCTATCATGTCGAGGACTTTTGCTGATTTTGGCTATCATGTCGAGGACTTTTGCTGATTTTGGCTATCATGTCGAGGACTTTTGCTGATTTTGGCTATCATGTCAAGGACTTTTGCTGATTTTGGCTATCATGTCGAGGACTTTTGCTGATTTTGGCTATCCTGTCAAGGACTTTTGCTGATTTTGGCTATTATGTCAAGGACTTTTGCTGATTTTGGCTATCCTGTCAAGGACTTTTGCTGATTTTGGCTATCCTGTCGAGGACTTTTGCTGATTTTGGCTATCCTGTCGAGGACTTTTGCTGATTTTGGCTATCCTGTCAAGGTCTTTTGCTGATTTTGGCTATCCTGTCGAGGACTTTTGCTGATTTTGGCTATCATGTCGAGGACTTTTGCTGATTTTGGCTATCATGTCGAGGACGTTTGCTGATTTTGGCTATCATGTCGAGGACTTTTGCTGATTTTGGCTATCATGTCGAGGACTTTTGCTGATTTTGGCTATCATGTCGAGGACTTTTGCTGATTTTGGCTATCATGTCGAGGACTTTTGCTGATTTTGGCTATCATGTCGAGGACTTTTGCTGATTTTGGCTATCATGTCAAGGACTTTTGCTGATTTTGGCTATCATGTCGAGGACTTTTGCTGATTTTGGCTATCATGTCAAGGACTTTTGCTGATTTTGGCTATCCTGTCAAGGACTTTTGCTGATTTTGGCTATAATGTCAAGGACTTTTGCTGATTTTGGCTATCATGTCGAGGACTTTTGCTGATTTTGGCTATCATGTCGAGGACTTTTGCTGATTTTGGCTATCCTGTCAATGACTTTTGCTGATTTTGGCTATTATGTCAAGGACTTTTGCTGATTTTGGCTATCCTGTCAAGGACTGTTGCTGATTTTGGCTATCATGTCGAGGACTTTTGCTGATTTTGGCTATCATGTCGAGGACTTTTGCTGATTTTGGCTATCATGTCAAGGACTTTTGCTGATTTTGGCTATCATGTCGAGGACTTTTGCTGATTTTGGCTATCCTGTCAAGGACTTTTGGTTTTCTTGCTCAAGAAGACTTAAATTATTTGACTTTTAAATATTTTGTCTTTGAGTGTACCTGTTGAAGATTATTCCAGAAATGCGTTGTGCATACTAAATTTGATATCTACATTTTTATTGTCTTATACTCAGGGATGATTTGTTTCTGATTTAAGCTATTTTTCTAGGGAAAAAGAAATTCCGAAAATTGCAGGACACAATCAGAACAGATTAAAAATGACCTTTTTGAAAGAGGATGTAGATTTAAGTTTCAGCTATTTTCATTGATTTTCAGTTATTTTATTTTCTATCCAGAATCATCCCTTTATAATGTCTAATTAGTAGGAGATCTACTGTAAAGTTATTGTACTGTATAATTGTTCTTCTTTTTTTTTTACAGTACATTGAGAACCTAGAGAAGTTAAAAAGGCTGACAGTGCTGAGCTTAAGTTGTAACATGATTGAAAAAATAGAAAAGATGGAAAAACTGTATAAATTAAAAGAACTCAACCTGGCTTACAATAACATTTCTAAAATAGAGGGATTAGAAACTATGACATCATTACAGGTCCTTAACTTGACAGGAAACTTAATTCAGCATATACCTGTCTGGATGGGACGTAAATTAAGAGCTCTCAGAACACTGCACATAGGAAAAAATAATTTGGAATCTGTAAGATTTACATTAGAATCTTGTATTTAGTGTGTTGTCAATGATTTGTACATTATCCCTTTGATCTTTACTTGTGATGATATCTGTTATCAAGCAACTAGCGTGATATGAACATAATATCGCTGTTTTCTAATATGACGTTATAAGCTGGCGTCACGTAAACAAATACTCAAGAAACATACTATCGTTGATATATTTTGCTCAAATGGATTTCTCATCGCATCTCACATCTCAAACTTACGCCTTCGATGCGAGATTGCTCTGAGAAATCAGCAAATCAACGATAGTATATATTTCTCTAGGCAATTTTAGCATGGTGCACCACCAAGCTTTCCCTTGCCAACAATCATGTTGCCCTTACGATGTGTCTGTGCCCTTGTCCAATTTGTGATGTTATAGTGTTATTTCATTCTTATTAGCTCACCTTGCCAAAGGCAATGTGAGCTTTTGCCATCACTTGGCATTCGTCATCTGTCGTCCGTTAACTTTTCACATTTTAATCTTCTCCTCTGAAACCACAAAGCCAATTGATCTGAAACTTGGTAGGAAGCATCTATGGAAGGTCCTCTATAAAGATTGCTTATTTCGTCCCGATCCATTAACAAACATGGCCACCACAGGCAATTCTTGTTTTTGATTGGCCGATTTTTAAAAATCTTCTCCTCTGAAACTACTTGGCCAAATGAACCGAAACTTGGTAGGAAGCATCTATGGAAGGTTCTCTATAAAGATTGCTCATTTCGTCCCGATCCGTTAACGAACATGGCCGACACAGACAATTCTTGTTTCTGATTAGTTGATTTCTAAAAAATCTTCTCCTCTGTTAAAAGAAAGATAACTCTTGCCATTATCTCCCTTAGAAATTAACTAATGCTGATATAGTGTAACATGTTTATTCTATACATTACAAGTAGGTATTCACATTTTAATATTCTTTTTAGCAAACCTTGCCAAAGACAATATGAGCTTTTGCCATCACTTGGTGTCCGTCGTCTGTCATCCGTTTACTTTTCACATTTTAATCTTCTCCTCTGAAAACCCTCAGCCAAATGAACTGAAACTTGGTAGGAAGCATCTATGGAAGGTACACATTTTGTTATGATCCATTATCAAACATGGCCACCACAGGCAATTCTTGTTTCTGATTGGCTGATTTTTTTAAATCTTCTCCTCTGAAACCGCTTGGCCAAATGAACCGAAACTTGGTAGGAAGCATCTATGGAATGTCCTCTATGAAGATTGCTCATTTCGTCCCGATCAGTTAACAAATATGGCTACCACCGAAACTTGGTAGGAAGCATCTATGGAATGTCCTCTATGAAGATTGCTCATTTCGTCCCGATCGGTTAGCAAACATGGCCAACACATGCAATTCTTGTTTCTGATTGGTCGATTTCTAAAAAATCTTCTCCTTTGAAACTGCTTAGCCATATGAACCGAAACTTGGTAGGAAGCATCTACATGTATGGAAGGTTCTGTATTAAGTTTCCTCAAAGCAGAATGAAAGGTGAGCGACACAGGCTCAGTAGTAAAATAATTAAAAATCAATATAAACAGTCTAAACAATGATAATATCTGACATCTTAAAAAGTAGGGGCTGTCGTGGTCGTGATCGTATGGTAGTTGGATTTATGCAATTGTGAGTTTAGATCTGCTCATGGTGAGGTGTGCTCGATACAACATTATGTGATAAAATTGGTCAGTGACTTGTGGCAGGTCAGTGGGTTTCTTCGGGAACTCGGGTTTCCTCCACCTATAAAACAGACTGCCACAATATAGCTGAAATATTGTTGAAAGTGGTGTTAACACCATAACCCTAACCCTTATTAAAAGTGCCCTCAGATGTTCATTTATGTTGCCCTTTCATTTCATACAAAGACACATAAGTGCCCTCTAATTACACAAATGCTGTGCCTTACTGACTTACTGGGGAAAATACTAGTTATGAGTAGGTGATTGTTGCTTAATGCCAATACTAGTTATGAGTAGGTGATTGTTGCTTAATGCCAATACTAGTTATGAGTAGGAGATTTTTCCTTAATACCAATACTAGTTATGAGTAGGTGATTATTACTTAATGCCAATACTAGTTATGAGTAGGGGATTGTTGCATAATGCCAATACTAGTTATGAGTAGGGGATTGTTGCATAATGCCAATACTAGTTATGAGTAGGGGATTGTTGCATAATGCCAATACTAGTTATGAGTAGGTGATTGTTGCTTAATGCCAATACTAGTTATGAGTAGGTGATTGTTCCTTAATGCCAATACTAGTTATGAGTAGGAGATTTTTCCTTAATACCAATACTAGTTATGAGTAGGTGATTATTACTTAATGCCAATACTAGTTATGAGTAGGGGATTGTTGCATAATGCCAATACTAGTTATGAGTAGGGGATTGTTGCATAATGCCAATACTAGTTATGAGTAGGGGATTGTTGCATAATGCCAATACTAGTTATGAGTAGGTGATTGTTGCTTAATGCCAATACTAGTTATGAGTAGGTGATTGTTCCTTAATGCCAATACTAGTTATGAGTAGGTGATTATTACTTAATGCCAATACTAGTTATGAGTAGGTGATTATTACTTAATGCCAATACTAGTTAGGAGTAGGTGATTATTGCTTAATACCAATACTAGTTATGAATAGGTGATTATTACTTAATGTCAATACTAGTTATGAGTAGGTGATTATTACTTAATGCCAATACTAGTTATGAGTAGGTGATTATTACTTAATGCCAATACTAGTTATGAGTAGGTGATTATTACTTAATGCCAATACTAGTTATGGGTAGGTGATTGTTCCTTAATGCCAATACTAGTTATGAGTAGGTGATTGTTGTTTAATGCCAATACTAGTTATGAGTAGGACATTGTTCCTTAATGCCAATACTAGTTATGAGTAGGTGATTGTTGTTTAATGCCAATACTAGTTATGAGTAGGTGATTGTTGCTTAATGTCAATACTAGTTATGAGAAGGTGATTGTTGCTTAATGCCAATACTAGTTATGAGTAGGGAATTGTTGCTTAATGCCAATACTAGTTATGAGAAGGTGATTGTTGCTTAATGCCAATACTAGTTATGAGTAGGTGATTGTTGTTTAATGCCAATACTAGTTATGAGTAGGTGATTGTTGCTTAATGCCAATACTAGTTATGAGTAGGTGATTGTTGCTTAATGCCAATACTAGTTATGAGTAGGTGATTATGGCTTAATGCCAATACTAGTTATGAGAAGGTGATTGTTGCTTAATGCCAATACTAGTTATGAGAAGGTGATTGTTGTTTAATGCCAATACTAGTTATGAGAAGGTGATTGTTGTTTAATGCCAATACTAGTTATGAGAAGGTGATTGTTGTTTAATGCCAATACTAGTTATGAGAAGGTGATTGTTGTTTAATGCCAATACTAGTTATGAGAAGGTGATTGTTGTTTAATGCCAATACTAGTTATGAGAAGGTGATTGTTGTTTAATGCCAATACTAGCTATGAGTAGGTGATTGTTGCTTAATGCCAATACTAGTTATGAGAAGGTGATTGTTGTTTAATGCCAATACTAGTTATGAGTAGGTGATTGTTGTTTAATGCCAATACTAGTTATGAGAAGGTGATTGTTGTTTAATGCCAATACTAGTTATGAGAAGGTGATTGTTGTTTAATGCCAATACTAGTTATGAGTAGGTGATTGTTGCTTAATGCCAATACTAGTTATGAGAAGGTGATTGTTGTTTAATGCCAATACTAGTTATGAGAAGGTGATTGTTGTTTAATGCCAATACTAGTTATGAGAAAGTGATTGTTGTTTAATGCCAATACTAGTTATGAGTAGGGGATTGTTGCTTAATGCCAATACTAGTTATGAGAAGGTGATTGTTGTTTAATGCCAAATGAGCAATTTTTCAACTATATCATGGCGAGAACAAGTTATATTCAGTGAAATGATCATGATGCATGTCCACTTTGTACTAAGCCAACATGCTACTTTAGATCTTTATAGTGCTACTCACTCAATTTACCTATTGTAATAGTGAGGTCGTTGTGGTCGTGATCGTGATCGGATTGTAGTTGGATTTATAACTATTTATGCAATCAGTGCATATCACCACTAACGTTGTGAGTTCTAATTCTGCTCAGGCAAGGTGTACTCGATACAACATTATGTGATACAGTTTGTCACTGACTTGCGGCAGGTCAGTGGTTTTCTCTGGGGACCCCTGTTTCCTCCACCAATAAAACTGACTGCCATGATATAGCTGAACTATTGTTGAAAGTGGAGTTAAACACCATAACCCTAAACCTCTATTGTAATAGTAGTTTATAAAATAATACATTGTTACTCGTATACTATAATTTATTTATCATGTACAGTTGAATGAACTTGCAAAGTTGAAACCTATCCCAGACCTGACTCAGTTAACAGTAGCAGAGAATCCACTGTCCGAGCTTCCCCACGGTAGAATGTACATTGTATTCCATATAAGATCTTTAGAAATCCTGGATAGTCAGAATATCACAGAACAGGAGAGACAGTATGCTAAAGACAGATTTGAGCAAGGTAAGTAACAAAAACTAGGCATTTGATCTAAAATTTAGTAATTGAGAAATATTGCAATCTAAATAAATTATGTTTGTTGGTTTCTATATATGTATTCCAGACTTTTGATTGATGCAGTTATCGGTCGTGATTCGAGTTATCTTTTCCTTAGAGTAGGTATATCGACTTCCGGAAATTATCAAATGCAACTAAAAATCACGATCACCATGGGTAAAAACTATTGTGCAATCAAAGATTGCCACAATACAGCCATTATTGTTAAGAACGTTTAAAAAAATTGAAAAAACTATGTATTCTTATTCAAATAAAATCCGATTTATTGGAATTATTTTATTTAGCTTTTTAGCTCACCTTGCCAAAGGCAATCTGAGCTTTTGCCATCACTTGGCGTCCGTCGTCCGTCGTCTGTCATCCGTTAACTTTTCACATTTTAATCTTCTCCTCTGAAACCCCTCAGCTAAATGAAGTGAAACTTGGTAGGAAGCATCTATGGAAGGTCCTCTCTAAAGATTGCTCATTTTGTCCCGATCCATCAACAAACATGGCCACCATAGGCAATTCTTTTTTCTGATTGGCTGATTTTTTTAAATCTTCTCCTGTGAAACCGCTTGACTAAATGAACCGAAACTTGGCAGGAAGCATCTTTATCATGTCCTCTATAAAGATGTTCATTTCGTCCCGATACGTTAACAAACATGGCTGTCACAGGCAATTCTTATTTCTGATTGATTGATTTCTAAAAAATCTTCTCTGAAACCGCCTGGCCAAATGTATCGAAACTTGGTAGGAAGCATCCTTGGAAGGTCCTCTATGAAGATTGCTCATTTAGTTCCGATCCGTTAACAAACATGGCCGCCACAGACAATTCTTGTTTCTGATTGGTTGATTTCTAAAAAATTTTCTCCTCTGAAGTCGCTTTGCCAAATGAACCGAAATTTGGTAGGAAGCATCCTTGGAAGGTCCTCTATAGCGATTGCTCATTTAGTTCCGAATCATTACAAACATGGACGCCATAGGCAATTCTCTAATTTCTGATTGGCCGATTTAAAAAAATCTCCTCCTCTGAAACCACTTGACCAAATGAACCGAAACTTAGTAGGAAGCATCTATGGCAGGTCCTCTCTAAAGATTGCTTATTTCGTCCCGATCCGTTATCAAACATGGCCGCCACAGACAATTCTTGTATCTGATTGGTTGATTTGTGAAAAATGTTCTCCTCTGAAACCGCTTGGCCAAATGAATCGAAATTTGGTAGGGATCATCCTTGGAAGATCCTCTATAATGATTGCTCATTTAGTTCTGATCCGTTAGCAAACATGGCCGCCAAAGGCAATTCTTGTTTCTGATTGGTTGATTTCTAAAAAATCTTCTCCTCTGTTAAAAGAAAGATAACTCTTGTTTAAATATAGATATCTGTATTCAAAATGCAGTTATCTCTATACAGATATTGCTGATTTTTAAAAATCTTCTCCTCTGAAACCACTTGGCCAAATTAATCGAAATTTGGTAGGAATCATCCTTGGAAGAGCCTCTATAATGAATGCTCATTTAGTTCTGATCCATTAACAAACATGGCTGCCACAAGCAATTCTTGTTTCTGATTGGTTGATTTCTAAAAAATTGTCTCTTCTGAAACCGCTTGACCAAATGGATCGAAACTTGGTAGGAAGCATCCTTGGAAGGTCCTTTATAAAGATTGCTCATTTAGTTCCGATCCGTTTACAAACATGGCCACCAAAGGCAATTCTTGTTTCTGATTGGTTGATTTCTAAAAAAAATTTTTCTCTGAAACCACTTTGCCAAATGAATCGAAACTTGGTAGGAAGCATCCTTGGAAGGTCATCTATAAAGATTGCTCATTTCGTTCCGATCCGTTAATAAACATGGCCACCACAGGCCATTCTTGTTTCTGATTGGTCGACTTCTAAATATCTTCTTCTCTCTAACTACTTAGCCAAATGACCAAAACTTGGTGGGAAGCACCTATGGGAGGTTCTGTATTAAGTTTCCTCAAAGCAGAATGAAAGGTGAGCGACACAGGCTCAGCCCACTGAGCCTCTAGTTATATTGGTAGATTCTATGAGATCTGTATTTTTAGTTTATATCCTGAATGACCGTAATAATAATAAATAAATTCGGTGTTTTATTCAAAGATGTAGCATTTTCTCGAAAATAGGCTTTGCGGTTAAAATTACGGACGTTAATAGCAATGTATGCAAAATTCATTTCGATTTCCGCAGTGGAATCATTTGTTTTTCTTTTTAGCATGCATATAAATTTTCCCTTTGGTAACATAAAAAGGCTTTTCCTTTTATGGAATATGCTTAAATATGATTTTATGAAATATAGGCATCGTCTGCTTTATTGTAGAGTTGCACTAATTTACATCAGATATACCTTATATACCACAAATTTGTAAGTTCTGTCGATCATTGTACCATAGCCGTGATCATATAGTCGCTGCTTCGCGACCCTTGCAGATTTACACTGAGAGTGTGAATCCCATCGGAGCAGTTTTGTCTTGGTTTTTTATCTTCTATTTTTTGCAACATAATGTGTTTCGTTATGGATTTTGGTTTAAAGTGATAAAAATGTAGGCTATATATTAAGTTATTAAATTTTTTAACATATTATAAGAATTGTGAGTGTACAGTCGATTTGTATTGATTTTTCGAAAGCGTACAACAAATATGTCCTTACATATGAAATCATAACACAAATATACATGCAAGCTGTTAATTTCATATTTTTCTTTATCAATATTAACTATTCTGTCGTTTTTTGTGTTTTTTTTTAACATCACGTAAGCTGTCATAATCACAAAAAATAAAGCAATTTAGCACATGTCGTTTTTATCGGGAGCAAACCATCAGAGCTTTTTTTTATGAGCTGCGTCCGTCGTCTGTCGTCCGTTAACTTTTCACATTTTAATCTTCTTCTCTGAAACCGCTCAGCAAAATGAAGTGAAACTTGGTAGGAAGCATCTATGGAAGGTCCTCTCTAAAGATTGCTCATTTTTTCCTGATCCATTAACAAACATGGCCACCACAGGCAATTCTTGTTTCTGATTGGTTGATTTCTAAAAATCTTCTACTTTGAAACAGCTTGGCCAAATGGACCGAAATGTGGTAGGAAGCATTTATGAAAGGTCCTCTATGAGAATTGCTCATTCCGTTTTGATCGTTTAACAAACATGGCCGTCATAGGCAATTCTTGTTTCTTATCGGTCGATTTCTAAAACAACTTTTCTTCTGAAACCTCTTGGCCAAATGATATGAAACTTGGTAAGGCCAAAAAAAAAATATGTGTGTTTACGGTCACCCGACCGACCCTAATTTTTGCTAGCGACTATCAATCTTTACACAGAATTCGGATAACCATTTTTGTTGTTTAATCAGCAGCAATGTTTTATTTATTCAACCGCTAGCTTTTTGTCGAAATTGAGAGCAAAGAAGGTAGAAAAACTGCGTAACTCGTCATAAAACAGCTTCAAAACAAATGACGGCATACCAGAAATTTTGAAAATGAAATACTGGAATCAGATTCAGGAAACGGGAACGACTATTTCCGGTTTTGTCGATAGTAAAAAAAATAATTAATGCTGATCGACCGACTCTAGATTTGTTTGACATGTGACAGTAAACACACATTTTTTTTGTCCTAAGAAACATCTATGGAAGGTCCTCTATAGAATTTGCTCATTTCGTTTTGATCCATTAACAAAGATGGCTGCCACAGGCAATTCTTGTTTTAGATTGGTCGATTTCTAAAAATCTTCTTCTTTGAAACTGCTTTGCCAAAATGAGCCGAAATATGGAATGTTCTGTATTAAGTTTCCTCAAAGCAGAATGAAAGATGAGCGACACAGGCTCAGCTCAGTGCTGAGCCTCTAGTAATGAATGGAGAGAAAATCTTTTAAAATAAAATATTCCTGCTTTCAGTGTACAAGGAAAATCGCGCAGTGTTTCCGTTTTGCAGAAAAATCTGGTGACAATCATCCAAAACATTTCAGAAAGTTAATTATGTAACATGTTCATTGGTTATTATTTATTCAATCAATATATAAAAAAAAAACGCCATGAAAGCTTTGCAACCGGAAATGCTATATATACCAACTGCCAAGGACGATAATTCAAATTGAGAACGATAACTTCATTTTGCGCAAAGAGGGAATATTTATCGGAAAATATAAAATTTATTTGTATGAGCTTTAGAAATAGGTAGAAAAGCAAGCCTCAAGTGCAAAAAATAAAAACAATAGCCACATTTTAGTGGAAAGAGCAGAAACAAGTGTCATTCCAATCGTTTTCAAGTGTCTTTTGCTACGTCTATTCTACACTGTTATTGGCCCAACTGTCTGCTCAACATCAATCAGATACCATGAGATTGTTATTTGTATACTAGATAAATAAAGCAAAACATTTATTCCTATAAATTTTTTTGTACAGGAAATGAAATGATTGCAGGATAAATATATATATTTGACAATACATAAACATCTAACAACATTGTTATGTATGTTGGATGTCCAATAATCAAGAGGGGAGAAGTGAGATCCCATTAACCGGTTTAACCCTGTCATAATTTTGTACCTGTCCCACGCCAGAACCTTGATTTCCAATGTCATATGTCATGATCATTTTTTTATGTTCAATGAATTTAGGTGAGAGGTGATTGTTTGTTATGTTGATATTAATGGAATGGTTGACAATCACTGCAAAGACAGCAAAACAAATCACAAAAAAAAACAGACAAAACTGCAAAAATATTCAAACTATATTTTCTCCATATGTACTGACATCTTGAATTTTAATGCATCTCAATTTAGGAGGCTTGTTGCTGATTAGTCAGTTTAAGTATGACATGTACACCTGACATGGCACCATATTAGATGTTGATGTGTCATAAAAAAAACCAAAGGGAAACAAACACCTAATAAGGGCTCTGACTACTTTCAAATTGGAGGAAGAAGTGACTTCTCTTTCAAAAAGCTAAGAAGGGGAAGTGGAAGACAACAGGGAGAGGTTGAGGAGACTTATGGCAGTAGTCAATTGTTTATTCCAATATTTTCTTCTTGATCTGATTGTTAATTCAAATTTAATAAATAGATTAAAACCAGTTAGTTTAGTGTAAACATAATTTATTATTTTTTTTTTTAAGCAAAAATCAGATACAATATATATTGTACATATATACATAATACAAAGTAAAATGCAAAATAATTAATAGGATTCGGAAACAAGACAAAAGTCTATCATGAACTGAAGAAAGGCATTTGCTTGCTGTTATTGGGCTGAAGAGTGCTATGTTATGTGAAGGAATAAAATATATAAGTGCTTTGTGACGGGGTGCATTAACACTATGCTCAGCAAGTATTTCCCTTTGTTTTCTTGAAATCAGAATTTTATGATATTTTAGTAGATCATTTATACAAAATTATTTTGTATAATGATAATTTGTCGCATTTTTCTCAGTAACTGTTGATGGCAGAAATCTGATATTTGGTCACAAGTGTCATAGAGGTATACCATATTGTGGGTAGCGTTTTTGGACCTGTCAGATTCCTACTTCCTGTTTGCCAACTTAGTTGGTTTTTATTCACATTGAACATATATGCACATTTTTCGTCACATTTTTCTCAGCAACTATTGATGGCAGAAATCTGATATTTGGTCACAAGCTTCATATTGGTACCCCATATCGTGGGAAGCGTTTTTGGACCCATCAGATTCCTACTTCCTGTTTGCTGATTTTGTTGATTTTTATACACATTTAACATACATTTGTATATGCACATTTTTCGTCGCATTTTTCTAAGCAACTATTGATGACAGGAATCTGATATTTGGTCACAAGCTTCATATAGGTACCCCATATCGTGGGAAGCGTTTTTGGATCCATCAGATTCCTACTTCCTGTTTGCCGAAGAGCGGGGGTATCATAAGTGAGCATTAGCTCACAGCAGTTCATCTTGTTATTATTTTGTTTGTTCGTCCTGAATATAGCTGAAAAATTGCTCGCTGGACGTTAAACACCAATCAATCAATCAATCAATCAATATTTTGTTTGTGGTACTTTTGATTTACATACTAGATTAAACTGTATATAATGAGTAAGTGTGTTTTACTTGTCAGATGAAGTAGAACGACTAGAGAAACAGTTAGAACAGGAAGAAACAAAGACTAAGAAGTTAACAGCAGATAAAAATAAATCTGTTCAAGAGTCGTCTTTCCTGAAAGGAACCGAAGAAGAGATGAAAAAAAGAGAGAAGCTTTATGTGGAGAGAATGCAAGAAATGGAAAGAGAAATGGAAACCAAAAATGATTTGGTGAGTATTTCTTAAAATGAAAGTTAACATCTAAAGTCCAGATAACAACCAATCAAATCCAAAGGTGGCACTTTATAATGGTGGAGAAATTTTGTAATTTACCATTAGTGACAATATCATCTCCTCATAGTGTTGTCATTTCTCCTCTAAAAATAGTAAACAGTAAAATATTTTTATAATAGGCATATTTGTTTTTTTAGCTCACCATGCCAAAGGCAATGTGAGCTTTTGCCATCTCTTGGCGTCTGTCGTTCGTTAACTTTTCACATTTTAATCTTCTCCTCACAACCCTAAATGTGTAAATAAAGTAGTAACAAATAATTACTGCTTTTGAAAATTTTTGTCTCGCAGAGAGACTTTATCAATATCTAACTTTGATCTGTAACACCGACCCAAATATTATCAATTTTGTAATATAATGTTTATGCATATTAAAAGATTGTTTTCTTGATATAGTGTTACCCATGTCCGTAATTCCGAAATAAAACAGTTGTCACCACTTTTTTTCGCTATGCTCTGAGATATTGACTTGATATTTGATATGTGGGTGTAAAATGATAAGTTACAGATCAAGTGTACGTTTCGTTCCGGTCCAATGATTTTTGGCCGAGTTATGGCCCTTGGACTTTGAAATTTTGCCAAATATTTAGTTGTCACCACTTTTTTTCACTATGCTTGGAGATGTTGACTTGATTTTTGGTATATGAGTGTATAATGATGAGTTACAGATCCAGTTTTCATTTCGTTCCGGTTCAATGATTTTTGTCAGAGTTATGGCCCTTGGACTTTGAAATATTTAGTTGTCACCACTTTATTTCACTATGATTTGAGATATTGACTTGATTTTTGGTATGAGAGTGTATAATCATAAGTTACAGATCAACTTCTTGGAGATTTCAATGTTAATCGCAATACCACTCCATCTCTTAATGAAAAAGTAGTTCAGCATTTCAAAACAAATGACCTACAACAGTGTGTGATCAACCCCACCACAATCTATGGATCAACATTGGACCTTGTTTTCACTGGAGGACATTTGCCATCAATAATTTACAATGGTTGTTATTACTCAGACCACATGACACTTTTAATTCAGAGAAAAATTCAATGACTATTAAAAGGTAATGTTTTATAGGTATACAACTTCTTATTCATATGCAAGTGTTGTACGTGTAGATTCCTGATCATATCAAGATTTGTTCAAGCAATATTGTTTCCTTGAATAAATCTTGAGGATACAAATCTTAAACAATAGTTTGTTATTCTTAGCTTATTACTGAGGGAATTAAAAAAGGATGAAACATTTGCGAGCCTCCTTAATATTCACGGCGGGGACATTTGTGTCGTTCCAGCACATCTAGTTTTATATTGAAAAAACATAGGTTTGTCCATTCATGATTGCCCCTTCAGTTTTCTTCAGCGATTATTTGTTTTCCTTTAAAAAAAATGTAATGCGTAATGCATAGCATTACATATGCAAAGTAATTGTAATGTTATTCATTCCACGGTAAAAAAAAAAGTAGTGGTAATTGTAATTGAAGTTTTACAATATAATTGTAATATAATGCATTACTTTGCAATGTAATTGACCCCAGGCCTGCCGACCACGATACTGCCCACCCGACATTACACCATACATAATTTACACTTGGAGTGTTTTCTAAGTTATTTTCATATTTTAGCCAATCAGTAACTATTATGCTTTGTAATTGGCAGTCGTAGTGAATGTATAATAGTTGTCTAGTGGTTTCTGAGAAGTTGATATTCTATTTCAGCCAATCAAAAACTATAATGATCTGTGTGAGTTAGTTTCATGGAATCTTTGCAAGCAGATGGTCCCTATTTGATGCCTAATACACTTGAAACTTTTCAGATTTTTGCATGCATATTTTTTTAAGATCTTACATTATGGATTCTTGAATTCAAATTTTGAAACAGTAATATTTTAACAACATTTTCTGTACATAATGCCTATATTGTATGTCAAACATGTACAGTCAAACCTGCCCAAACAATCAGTCAACTCTATTAAGTCACCTATATTAAAGAGGCATTAGCTATGATTTTGACCAAAAAATTATATGTTTTGGAAATTGGTAAATAGCTTTAAAATGATGAAATAAAGGTAAATATTTCACATTAAACAGCGTATCGTACCACTTTTCGCCTTTTGAGAACGAAAATGTGATGTTTTATTTGTGATAATCATTGATGCATAAAGTTTCCACTGCAGATTTTCCTTTCCATTTTGCATGTCTACCTGTATAACAATACCTATTTAGATAATCTATGGATTAAGGTGTATCAGATTAGTCTTTTAAACTTTTTAACCTATAATTAATTAAGGAGGTGATAATAGTATGTAAACCTTGATAATTTTACCTGTGTATGTGACATGTTTGTGCAAGGTATTCTGTCATGTGTATATGTGAAGCCAGATTTTATCTTCAGAACTTTGACTTTAAAATTTTGCCAAATTTTAGTGATAAAAATGAATTGAAATCTGTATAGTGATTGATAAAAACTTAGCCATGGAAATGTTGTGTTCTGGTAGTTTGTTGTTTGATAGTTATACATTTGTAGTACAATGTAGATGGATTATTTACTGATTTGCTTGAACAGGTTTGTTCATTTTCAATTTGATATTCAAATTTTGAATTTATCCATATTTTTTTATTTGGTTTTCAAACATTTTGATTTTATCCATATTTCATTATTTGGTTTTCAAACATTTTGTCACTGGATCTCAGTCTTCATATTTTGGTTTTTATTCAATATTTTGAGTTTCAGATTTTCACTTTTAAATACATATTTAAGTACATTGTATCTATATGACTTTGCATATAGAGCGAGATCAATATTCAATAGTGAGACTAAATATAGGAGAAGGGAAATGTTATAGGTGTACTGCTTTTATTGTGATACTGCATTTAATAACCAATAGATCTATTAATATACCCCCACTTTCCAAAAGAGGTTTGTAATTGGATTGCCCTTGTCTATACGTTTGTCCGTTCGGATTGCCCTTGTCCATCCATTTGTCCGTTCGGATTGCCCTTGTCCATCCATTTGTCCGTTCGGATTGCCCTTGTCCGTCCATTTGTCCGTCCGGATTGCCCTTGTCCATCCATTTGTCCGTTCGGATTGCCCTTGTCCGTCCATTTGTCCGTCCGGATTGCCCTTGTCCATACGTTTGTCCTTTCGGATTGCCCTTGTCCATCCGTTTGTAATGATTATATAATAGCATGTGCATATTATGCGTTAGCAATTTTTCAAACAGACCAATTATGAACTTAAGCTTGTGTTAAAGCAACTTGTATTTTATCTTATGAAGTAATTAATTCATAGTCTGTATGATCTTGGTATGATATGAACATAATCATATTATTTATGATTTTCTAGATTAACAAGTTCAATGGGAGTTATGACTTTTTTTTTTATTAACTTCTTTATTATGTATGTCCACTCCATATTCTTGTGTAGGAAACAAGTCTTTTATGTGGAATATGTTCATATTTGTTATGATGTCTTACATTCTTTAAGTCAATTGAGATATATTTTATTTTGCAGCTGTCAAAGAAGACTAAAGAATTAAACAAAGCTTGTGAGAAGCATTACCAGCTGGAACAAGAACTAGCATTTTATAAAATAGATTCAAAATTTGACAGCCTAGGAAAAAGTCCTCCAAGGTTTCATAATGATGTACGTAAGATATTACACCAAAATTACCGGTCAATGGACATTAGTAATTCCATTTGAATATTATGTTATTGATAGGAGAAAAAGTAAAGTTTGGATTTATTATGTAGATAAATAGATCAAGAAGGAAATAGATGTATGATTAAATTGTAAAACATATTTTGTGTGCCCTTCAAAGACGGGACATATTATGATATACTGTCATTCGTTCACAAGATCCATAAGACAGCTCAAGTTTGCTATGACCAAATTTCACATTTTTTTTATGATTAATAAAGCCCTTTTGATTTTGACAATTTTCACTTTTGCTGTTGCAAAGATGTAGAACTTTATTCTTACAAAATATGTATTTTTTCACATGTCTGACGATAACTTCATCAAATTTTTGTAAAACCGTAGGAGTGATAAAGGTACAGTGTCTTTCAGTTTTGAAAACTTCTCCTTTATACCATTCTAGAGAAATGGCACTTTGTTCATAAAAGTAAAATTTAGTATTTTTACACAATTTGTTTGATAACTTAGTTTGCTTTAACCAAATCTGATGAAATTCATGAAAAGATTGATCAAATTAAGCTCTATTTAAAATTTTACAAGAGTTATGAACTTTACAACGGTTCAAAATTATGAATGTCCAAGGTCTATGAGCTTTCTCTACAGACTTCACACTTTTACATTAGGTATTAGTCAGTTTCCTCCATCAATAAAACTTACCGCCACGATATAACTGAAATATTGTTGAAAGTGGTGTTAAACACTATAACCCTAACCCAAGCACCATGAAATGCTTTATTATAAATTTTGATTATATTTTAGGATGACGACAGTGGACAGTTAGGAGAAAGCCCATACTTGGGTCGTGCTAGATTCAAAGCTAATCAGTATTCCAGGGAAGGTGCTATAGCTGGATCACCAGGACAGAAAGTTCCTGTTCACAGTCTCAGTGATTCTGTCTCGCCACAAAGAGCTCAAGTTATGGAACAGATGGCAAATCATTTAGATCAAGAACTCACGGAAAAACAAGACAGAGTCAGCAAGAGTAAGGAGGTTTATCTTATACTATAAATATATGACACCGAATGTAAATACAGCCTGTATTGTATTTATCAGTATGGGTAATAATATGAAGAACAAATTGTCATCTCCTTTAACTCTATGCTGCCATTGTGTTGTCTGTTCTTCTTTGATGTACAGATTCGGATTGCCCCTTTGGTATCTTCAAACTCTTCTTGTTAAAGTTTTAAAAAAGACAACATCAGGCAAGCTTTTTAAATTTTCTCTGAGATCAAAATGTAACAGAAACCAGAATTTCAACAACCACATGCATAATGAGTTAAACATGTGACAATGTCGAATAATTATACATCAATAGTAAAATAGAAAATTGAGTGAATGAGTGATTGTCAATTCAGCAATTTTTCAGCCATATCATGGCGAGAACAGAGAATTGAAGATCAATCAAACTTTTCTAATATTTTATGGAATAAAAAATACAGTCTTGACGTAATGTGCCATGTAAGCTTCCAAAGATGCACTTCCTGTCCAAAATATAAGAGAATATTTAATTATTGGGGAACAGGACAAAAGCCCCCCGGACAAAAGCTCCTCGGACAAAAGCCCCCCGGACAAAAGCCCCCCAGACAAAAAGCCCCTCAATAATGAAATAATCATACAATCTTATTACATTTGTTTTATATTGATGGTGATATTAAAAGATATCTTAAAGAATTGATACAAAAAATAAAATACTTTAAATTTATATTTTTCCACATTTTGTTCATTGTTATGTTCATTTATAAAGTGTAAGTTAAAAAAAACCCACTTCTTAATTGTTTAAATTGAAATTAAT
This sequence comes from Bathymodiolus septemdierum, assembly GCA_963383655.1. Classification (NCBI taxonomy): domain Eukaryota; kingdom Metazoa; phylum Mollusca; class Bivalvia; order Mytilida; family Modiolidae; genus Bathymodiolus; species Bathymodiolus septemdierum. The sequence goes on along the minus strand of OY726528.1, from coordinate 44,241,581 downwards.
CAGGTAAAGTTAAGCAGGAATTGTCTTTATTGATAAACAATTGATAATTACTCTTTTAACATTTGAAGTTATTAAAAGTAATGAGTGAGTTATTTTCTCATCTTGTTTGATATACTATGAATTTTTTTTAATATAAAACAACTTTATTTTTATTTTTACTTTCTTTGATGAGGGTTATTATAATTCTTAAACAAATACTTCAATTGTTTATGATAGCTTCATGTTCCAAAAATAACTTATTATGAAAAATGGTATCCAAAAATAATGTTAATTCATAAATAGCAGTACAAGAAGTCCGAAATGTGTGCAAAGATACAAATATTAATATGGTTTGAGGTAAAATACAGATGTACAAGGAATTAAAATACAGAGGTTTAAAAAATTCTGAAATCATGTTATGAAATACAAAGAAAATTTTACATATCCAAACAGTTAAACAAAGATACAGAAAAAATATATATGTGACACAAAAAAATCATTGACTTATACTTTTCATTATTGAGGGGCTTTTTGTCGGGGGGCTTATGTCCGGTGGGCTTTTGTACTGATTATTGCTATATTTGCCAACTAGTCCCCATAAATTCTCTTATTCGATATTCAAATATCCTGAATTTTTTGTTTAATACTCTAGAAATGGGTTGGAATTTGATTATCTAGAATATAACATTAGATGATATTTGGTTATGTGGAGTTGACTGTACCGTTATTTGCTTTGTATTGTGTGTATTTATGTCTAATACACACTCTTCTATGATCCTTTCAGTTGTGATATCATGTTTTATTCCATTTTATATTTTTGTGCTTTTGTAGATTCAGATCTGTATTTTTTCACCTTAATTTACAATTAAGTACTTATTTTTTTACTATGTACTTTTAAGGAGATTTGACCTACATATTTTATCGTAGTCTAACTAATTGTGACCCAGTTTTAACTTTATTTTGATTGGTTTGTTTTCAGGCTCAGCTGTGGCTGCGAGTATGTCATACTATTCTGTGATATTATCATTTGTCTCTCTCATTTACATATGCAGGGAAGTAACTCAATAAATAACAAAGATAGGTGTGAAATTAGTTTCAGGACTCTTTTTTTATATGAAATTGTACAATTTCAGGACTTTTTTAAAGTTCAAACTCTGGCAGGGCATGATATTGTGTATCAACAAAATATCAAGCTCTTATTTGCTATTTTCACTATAAATTATTGATGAACAACATTGTATATTTTCAATCAAAATCAAAATCTATTGAAAACTAAAGAAATTTTACTTTGATTTACTTCCCTTTGTATGCTTCATTTACTCTTGAAAAAAAAAATAGAATATTAAATGAGGGTCCACTAGAGTCTATTCTGGTGTGTAAAATAATAGCTGTCACCAAAATAAGATCACTGTGAGATCCTTTTTTATAACTTCAAAAATTAGAGCCTACTGGAGCCTCATAAATACAGTATACAACAGCATAAAATTCTTGTAGTGTGAAAATGTAAGAAAAAACTATGGTACATTGTACTAGATTTTAGAATATCAAATTAAAAAACTTTCTTACTGGATCAAATGCCTTTAATCTAAGTCTGAGGACATAATGACACTGCTCTAATTTAATATACTTAAAAATTAGTTTTGGATTAAATGTCCAAGCAAAGTTTTGTGCTGTTAAAAACTATACAACTCACATTAGTTTCATTTTTCAGCAAGCTATCAAACAAATAATACACATTTGATAATGTACATGTATGTCATGCTTACAAGATGTTTATGTCTGTTCGTCCATCTGACAGTAATTTTTTCAGGAAAACATCTTTTTATGGTTTTACCAAATCACACTAAAAGGAATACAATGTTTATAAAAGATATATCAGATTTCTTTACTTTCTGAGTTGTCTACTGAGCATGGTAAACTTCCTGGTTTCCAAACAAGGGGCCCCAAGGTGCAAAAATGGGTATTTCAGTTTATTGGACATGGACAGTTTATTGTTTGTCTGATTTTGAAGACTTTTATTTTATGAATTCCCTAAGGAGACCACCTTCATAAATATGTGTAGTGTTATTATGGAGCCAAAAAAGGTGGAATTTCAAAATTTTAACTTTTTTATTTCCTATCTAATTTAAATGCAGTTTTTTTGCAAAATGATCATCTTTGTGGGTTATAGAATGGTCATAAAAATTGTTTGCTATTTTATTTTGGAAAAGGGTCTTAAAGGGGCCAAAATTCAGAAATTTCTCACATTTGTATTTACATAGAATTTTTATTTTTCATCTAACTTTGATTTGTTGATTTTCTTTGGATCGATTGTGCTGACAATCTATGTATTATACGATTTCCAAGATAAACTCAACCGAAAGGGCCACGAAGTGCCAAATTTCAAAATTTGAACTTTTATAAATTTAATTCAATTTTAATGCAGTTTATTTTGTAAAATGCTCATCTTTGTGAGTTACCTTTGATTCAATACAATAATTTGTTGCTTGTAAGCTATGCATAATTTATATGTTTCATCTGATTTTGACATGTTTGATGCATTGAATTGAAGTGGCTAATGGGAACCAATGCATGAAATAGTAACCTGAGACAAAGGCCCAAATTACAGTGAGGCCAGCAAATTACTGAGTCCAACACATTATGGTGTCCAGCATTTTATTAATTTATTTTGTCAAGAAAATACTGTGTCCACGCTTGCTTTTAGTATATACCTCTTCATCTTAGCCATGTCGACAAGCTACGGTCATGCTGCGTTTGTTAAAAGTCCAACAATTTTACTTTAAATTAACCAAGTATTCTAGGTATTGGAGATAATTTAGACTTTGAGTAATCATAACAAATACTATTCATTGGACAGCATTATGATATCTTTTTATACTGGTACATCTAACCATTAATTATCCTTTGCCAGTGCTTCAAGTGAACAGTTCTGATCTCCATTTTAACACAATTAACCATTGAAATTAATTAGCATAGAAGTGAGTTAGTCATAGTTCTATATTTTTTTCTGTATTTTTTACTGCCATTGATAAAAGTGTTTACATCTAGTTATAGTTTTTTTCCTAGATTTTTTAAATATTTATATTTAAATCACAGGCGCTCGTGGCACGGACCACCACCCTTTTTTCTAACTTTCTGTTTACAAATTTATTTTCCATAAAATTTCTTTATTTCTTTATTATTTCATCTCTTTTTCCTTATTTTAGCTTGTTCGTGTCAATATTCATACAGTCTTATGTTAACATCAAATTGCATGTGTCGACCCTAATCAGTATCTATATAGGGTCGACACATTCAATTTGATGTTAACATAAGATTGTATGAATATTGACACGAACAAGCTAAAATAAGGAAAAAGAGATGAAATAATAAAGAAATAAAGAAATTTTATGGAAAATAAATTTGTAAACAGAAAGTTAGAAAAAAGGGGGGTGGTCTGTGCCACGAGCGCCTGTGATTTAAATTAATTACCTATTCCCCTCTTTAAACTAACCATTGTATTTTTAACTTCTTTATATTAGATTTATTTTTAGTAAAGTTTCTAGTACCCTGTTTATTGTGTAATTATTGTAGTACAAGTAATTAGTTATGCATTGTATTCATCCATGGCTAAATAAGGGCCGTTGTGGTCGTGATCGTATGGTAGTTTGGATTTACAACTACTTGTGCAATCAGTGCCTATCACCACTAACGTTGTGAGTTTGAATCCCACATATGGTGAGATGTACTTGATATAACATTAAGTGATAAAGTTTGTCTGTGACTTGACTGTCAGTCGTTTTTTCCGGGAACTCTGGTTTACTCGACCGATAAAACTGAACACCACAATATAACTGAGATATTGTCCAAAGTGGTGTTATACACCATAACATTAACCTACCCATGGATAAGAAACACTCCTTCTGATGTCCTTTAAATCCACGATCGCAGCAGAAATATATAGCCATTTTTATTTCATGTGTACTACACTAGGTCAATTATAAACAATTTTCTCAGCAAAAGAAGTGGGGGTAATATACTTAATGAATTACACTAGTCTTCATCGTGAAGTTAAAAAAATACTTCAAATATCAATGGAAGTACCAAAACTGAAATAAAAGGTTATATATTGTTTTAATGTCCTTCTTAACTTGACAGATTTATTTTTTTTAAATACACATTTTGGATCAATCGTAACTACTCGGCCATTCTCGCTACCCCACAAATAACCTTGTATGCATTAGGCGTATAAATCGCACTACTTTTTACATGTCAGTAACATGAAAGTTTGATAAAGTTATATTTTAAACAATTTTCTATATTTCATATACAGTTTTAATTAGTTTTGCATGATTAGATTTTACTTAGTATGTCTTCCATATTGGATTTTCATGGACTATATTTTTGTGCGGCTTAACTTAACTTAACTTCCGGCAAACAATTTAAGAAGAATTTCTATTATGTACGTACGAGGTTATTTGCAGGGTAGCGAGAATGGCCGAGTAGTTACGATTGATTTTGGATCTGACAAAAATTTATAAAACTTATGAATCATAGGTATCATTTATACGATTTTTTAATATACAATTCCAGAAATGTGTCATGTGTACTAAGTTACACATTTATTTGAATTGAAAATTCGAAAAATTAATATCATGATCTATTTCCCTTTTAGTATTTTCAGACATTATTTGTGTATTGTTATTAAGAAATAGTTGAATGTCATGTGTTCACACATCTTTCCATTTTCCTGTCTGTCGTCGTGGTTACATACATTTTTGTGTATTTCCATTATTCTGTTTGCCACCGTGGTCGTGATCATATGGTAGCTAGATTTACATCTACCTATGCTATCAATATGTCACCAATTTTATTCCCACCCGTGGCAACTTATATAACTAAAATATAGAAAAAAATGGTGTTCACATTGTAAGTGTTATAAAATAATATTAATGTATCTTTAATGAACAAATCCCCGATTTTTTTTTATCAAAATTTGTGAATAGACAAATGAATAGAGATTTAGAAAGTTATTTTTTATAGCATCAATATATTTCCTTATTATATATATTTTGAATCATTTCAGCCGAAGAAAGATTAAAACGCCTGCAAGATGACATGCAAAAAACAGAAACTAAGTTGCTACAGGCAACCAAAGATCTCAAACGTATGGGTGACATAGGTGACAAAGATGATGTTAAAGTCCAGGTCAGGCAGAGGCTTGCAAAAAAGATGCAGTTGGTAAGTGAAACAATAGATGTGAAATAAAATTTTGAACGATAGTTTTTTTTTCTGTAATCAGAATGTTTTAAAGTTTAGCTTGGCTGTTTGGAAAATCAGTTTCCCTCAATTGGAAGTGATTAATTGTCATTTCTTTAAAAATTGATAATTTCAGTATAATAGTCAGTATATAAGGAGTTATCAAAAATTATCACTGTTTTGAAATCAGGATTTTAATTTTTGCATGTTTCATAATAATTCAATTTGATGTGAATACTGCAATCTGATTGGCTGATCCACCTGGAGCAACATTGGTTAAAAAAACAAGAAAACTGAAACATGATAGCTAAGGTTACCTTAGGGAAATAATAGTTACTTTAGTTGTCAACTGTCAATTACAATAATAGATATATCAGCTATGTTAGAGCTGAAACTCTTTGACTACTGATAGTCTACATACAAAGGCATTGTTTAATGCCACTTTCAACAATATTTCAGTTATATCGTGGTGAAGAGTTTTATTGATGGAGGACATAGAGAAAATAGAAATGTAGATATCTTATTTAATGAGGACATGGAGAAAATAGAAATGTAGATATCTTATTTAATGTAGATATCTTATTTAATGTAGATATCTTATTTAATGTAGATATCTTATTTAATGCATACTACAAGTTTATGTGTTTTAAATATTAATTATCTCAGAAGTTAACTGGAAGGTGAATGAAAACCGATGTGATACTCAAATGATGTATACAGGTGTGATATAATACTACAAATGATGTATACAGGTGTGATATAATACTACAAATGATGTATACAGGTGTGATATAATACTACATATGATGTATACAGGTGTGATATAATACTACATATGATGTATACAGGTGTGATATAATACTACAAATGATGTATACAGGTGTGATATAATACTACAAATGATGTATACAGGTGTGATATAATACTACAAATGATGTATACAGGTGTGATATAATACTACAAATGATGTATACAGGTGTGATATAATACTACAAATGATGTATACAGGTGTGGTATAATAATACATATTGATTGTAAAGTTTAATATGAGACAGGCAACCTGTTTGAAGGATGAAGTCCTAAAATTTCAATAATACGATGATCTGTACAAGTTATTTTGAATGAATTTTGTAGCCGATTTGTTACGGCTGTTCCGTTCATTTTACCTACTGTATGCCGCTTTTCCGTCGGGAGTTTCGTAGAAATTTTTTTATTAGAATTTTATTTCAAGTTTATTTCGATTTTGCATAGAGTAAATAAATAAAGAATTGGAAATTTTTCATTGAAATATATTTCTTTTGCGTTTCTAAATTATCAATTGATTTTTTTTAAACTTCCGGTGAACAGATATTTGGCTATCAATATAGAAGGAAAAATCGGACAGCCTACCGTTATAAGGACTTCGTCCTTTATTAACATGTATTGTGTGTTACAGGTAAATGAACTAAAAGACAGTGCTACACAGATAGAAGATGAAATACAAAAAACACAACAGACGATGTATAAAAATAAAGTTGATGTAGCAAGGTTGAAAGGACAGCTAGATGCCTTAGACACTAAAGATCCTAAATATGTAAGGTTTTAAACACTAAAGATTCTAAATATGTAAGGTTTTATCATGGCACCTGTCATTTTTTTAGCAATGTTTCCACTCCTTTCACCATATTTGGATCACGACACTTTCATGAGATACATTACCACCAGTGAAATTAGAAAATTATAAATTATGAAATTGAAGTATGCAGAGAAAACTACGAAGCATTGATACACACAACAAATACACAGAGAAGCAACAAATACCAATTTTATAGTCTTTGTTTTTACCTGATCAGGGATTGAACCCACAATCTATGGCACTCGAGGCGAATACGATAACCATTAGATCACCGATATGATTGTGTATAATGATTATGTTGATAAATAAGTCTCAATAAATATAAATCTTCTATGCTATAAGGAGGTCGGGCAGGTGGAAAAAGTAAGATATGAATCAAATACAGCACTGAAACATGTCATTATCTACTTTGTATCAAGTGTTGCATTAATTGAACAAACCGATAAAAATTCTACATATCCACCTGTGCATTCCAACACACAAATACTATGAAGGAAACCCCTGAGTGAAACTAAAATAGAACTAAAAAAAAAAGAACTTAAAGAAATAAATATACTACTGGTTAGGGTTAGAGTTATGGTGTTTAACACAACTTTCAACAATATTTCAGTTACAATGTATATCATGACAGTCAGTTTTATTGGTGGAAGAAACCAGAGTACCCAGAGAAAACCACCGACCTGCCACAAGTCACTAACAAACTTTATCACATAATGTTGTATCGAGTACACTTCACCATGAGCAGCATTCTAACTCACAACATTCATGACAAATTTATTGCTAATGAGATTACTATATTTTATACAGCGTAAAATGTATGCAGAAATGGTTGACAAGGAGCAACAAATCAGTGAAAGTAATCAAATGTATGGACAACTACAAACTCAATTAGAGGTCATGTTAGACACAATCGCCAAGGAAACAGATGACATTAAGAAGTTAGAAACACAATTAAATGATGGTGAGTAACCATGACAACTAAATGATTTGTCAGATTGATACAGTTCCATTGTTCCCATTGGTTAATAGATTAAAAGTTTAATCATACTAATTTATATATACAATGTACTGATAGCATTCATGACTTTAATGAGAAAAAGGGAAATTTTGAAAATTAGTGAAAATTATTACAAATTTTATTTCCTTAGATGCAAGAAAAATGCTGATTGGTTGACAGGTGTTCAACAACATCTCAGCTAAATGGTGTCATGTCAAAGCATTAATTGTATTAAAATATAATAACACGTTAGCTTGGTGTAATATTGGACGTTATCCACAAATCTGATTTACTTCACTCTATGATCTATTTTTTTTTTAAATCTTACAAATTGTCCTTCTTGAGGGGACCTTTCCTTCAGATGCTGTAGATTACAAATATCTCTGTAAAATACTCTTAATATAGATTTTAGCTAATATAAATTTAACTGATAATATTGTTTACCATTACTTGTCGTACTTTATTGTAGATCGTATTGATGCTAATGATCAACTTAGACAAGAACTTGATGAAATCGTCGGTGGTTTACAAGGCTATCTTTCCAATGTTAAAAATCAGGGTATGAAACGACAACGGGATTATGAGTCGGTACTCGGTGAAAAAGCAGTGTTACAACAAAAAGTTGGAAAACTGGAGCAAGAGCTAGCAATACTGGATACAGAAGCCAAGCGGTTCAAAGAAATGGAAAAGGTACAAACTAAATTCATACCAAGACAAATGACAACCTTTAAATAGTTTAAAATTTTATCTTGTGTTATTCAGAGGTTGGGAGAATTCGAACTTTATCAATGTTTTCTATGTATTGTATTATTCAGAGGTTAGGAGAATTCAGACTTTTATCAATGTTTTCTATGTATTGTAGTATTCAGAGGTTAGGAGCAGAGTTCTTGAAAAAAAAATTCTTGTGTTAGTCATTTAGTCTGATACCCTTCAGAATTTTGTTAGTCTGAACAAACTTTTGTCAGTCCGAAGCAACTTTCAAAAATAAGATTTTGAAAATCAGAATTAAATAAGTAAACACATCAGGCCATCCTTAAAAATATTTCAGTTTGCCCAAACCCGACCCATGATTTTTGGGTATGGGTAGGTAGGTAGGCAAATTCTTTCATTCTTTTTTTTTTTTTTTTGGTGCACCAGATTCTTCCATGTCGGGCTCAAATGTTTGTCCAGCTCTGTCCGAGACTGTCACTAAAATTTGATCCGTCTTTTTCAAGTCCACTTCTTCGGGGTCTGTCACCTCGTCTAAGACGTCATTCCATGTTTTTTTGTTGTTAAATCTGTAGAGTGTTTGACACAATCAGTTTCACTTTATTGTCAGTTTTGACTACAACAGACGAAGACCGTGTAAAATAACTGTCCGCCATTTCCGATTTCACATGGTTTCAATATATAATGATAAATGCTGAGGATATCGAAAAAAATCTCATCAGTATCACTTAAGCGCTTCCCGGCAAGGATTTTGTAGTGTTGTTGTAAGCACGAAAGTGATTTAACCTGTAAAACTAATATTTTATACGGAACCTGCGGACACGTTGAAAATCCGGAAATAATTTTTTTTCTTGAAATTTTACAGCAAAAAAAGAATTTGACTTGGCGAGATTTTTTTGGGCCGGTTGCGTTTGGGCAAGCAAACTATTTTTATTTTGGCCTCAGTTGTATTATGTTTTAATTATACTCCATTTCATATTCTATTTCTACAAATTTGTTAACATTTCTAAAAGTTTCATCTTCACTCTGCTCAAACTCTGATTCACTATCAATCTCACCATCACTGTCTACATCACTCTTGTCCCTATTTTCCTCACTGTCACGTGCACTCTCTCAGATATTGGCCTATTTTTTTTAATCAAGGCATGAACATTCCTAAATTTTAATTCTTTTCTAGTGTGCTCTTTAAGAGCCATGCCAATTTGTTTTTTTTTGTTTTTGTGATTTTATTACTCTGACTGCATCAATATGTACACCAGAATTCTCATGGTCAGATACTGTACTGATTTTTTAATTTTGGAACCTGCAATGTAAAGATGTTTTTTACTCGCGCCCTGTAATTTTAACTTATCCCCATAATGTGCAACACAAATTTTGCAAGTCATTCTTTTTTCGTCATCATTTTGCAGCCAAGGTCTGTCTGTAGCCCAGCTGCTTAAAAATAATCGCTTCCTATTGCCTTCCTATTTTTCATTATATTTGTTCTGAGTATCTTTGTCGCTCTTCCTCTTCACACCTGGCTGTGTGAAATTTAATCAGCCATGATGTAGTCATACTTGTTTGTTATGGTGCAGTAGCTCTCGGGTCTCATCCGCCATCGGAAAGAACAATCGGAATTCCGAATGGCTCTTCATTATAATATAAAAACCATTTATGCGGAACGGGTACGAATTTCCGGAAAAAATGAAAACATCACATTTTTTTCAATCGGACATCTGAGCCGATATTTATGTTGTTTTTATCGGACCGTAACATTTTTTATCGGCAAAACCAATAAAACCGACAGGTTTCAAGAACTCTGTAGGAGAATTTGAACTTTTATCAATGTTTTCTATATCTTGTTTTATTCAGAGGTTAGGAGAATTTGAGTTTTTATCAATGTTTTCTATGTCTTATATTATACAGAGGTTAGTAGAATTAGAACTTTTATCAATGTTTTCTATGTCTTGTATTATTCAGCGGTTAGGAGAATTAGAACTTTTATCAATGTTTTCTATGTCTTGTATTATTCAGAGGTTAGGAGAATTAGAACTTTTATCAATGTTTTCTATGTCTTGTATTATTCAGAGGTTAGGAGAATTAGAACTTTTATCAATGTTTTCTATGTCTTGTATTATTCAGAGGTTAGGAGAATTAGAACTTTCACTTCAACATCATCAAGATATGAATAATACACTTGAAGACCAACTTCATAAAACCAGACATTTAGATGCTGAACACCAGGACAGGATGGAAAATACTCAACGAGAATTAAATGAACTAAAACGTAAACTTAAGGAAGCTGAAAATCGTGCACAGGTTTGTAGCAATGAAATATTGTGAAATATAAGGGATAACAAAAGAGGCTCAAAAGCTTTTTAGCTCACTTGGCCTTTAGGCCATGTGAGCTATTGCCATCACTTTTCGTCCGTCGTCTGTCGTCCGTCAACATTTCACATTTTAATCTTCTCGTCAGAAACCATGAGGCCAAACTTTGGTGTAATGGTCCTAGGATGGCCCCCTTCCAAAATTGTGTCCAGTGAACCTGACTTCCAACCAAGATGGTCGCCAAGCTAAAAATAGAAAAAAGGGGGGATGAAATTTTAATTGTCCATTGCTGCTTTATTATCCCCTTGCCAACGAAGTTGTGAAGGAATATAGTAACGCTACCATCCGTCCGTCCTTCCGTAACATCCTTGTGAACACTCTAGGATCAACATCCTTCAATGGATTTTGACCAAACTTGGTACATATTTAGTCCTTAGGAGAGTGGAACCCTATTGATTTTCAAGGTCATAGGTCAACGGTCAATGTCACCGGATCAAATTTTTACCACGTAACATCCTTGTGAACACTCTAGAATCAACATCCTTCAATGGATTTTGACCAAACTTGGTACATACATAGTCCTTAGGAGAGTCTGGAACCCTATTGATTTTCAAGGTCAAAGGTCAAGGGGTCAAATTTTTACCACATAACATCCTTGTGAGCACTCTAGAATCAACATCCTTCAATGGATTTTGACCAAACTTGGTACACACTTAGTCCTTAGGAGAGTCTGGGACTCTATTGATTTTCAAGGTAAAAGGTCATGGTCACCGGGTCAAATTTTTACCGCATAGCATCCTTGTGAACACTCTAGAATCAAGATCCTTCAATGGATTTTGACCAAACTTAGTACATACTTAATCCTTAGGAGAATCTTGAATCCTATTGATTTTCAAGGTCAAAGGTCAATGTCACCGGGTCCAATTTTTACTGCATAACATCCTTGTGAACACTCTAGAATCAACATCCTTCAATGGATTTTGACCAAACTTGGTACATACATAGTCCATAGGAGAGTCTGGAACCCTATTGATTGTCAAAGGTCAAGGAGTCAAATTTTTACCGCATAACATCCTTGTGAACACTCTAGAATCAACATCCTTCAATGGATTTTGACCAAACGTGGTACATACTTAGTCCTTAGGAGAATCTGGAATTCTATTGATTTTCAAGGTCATAGGTCAAAGGTCAATGTCACCGGGTCCAATTTTTTCTGCATAACATCCTTGTGAACACTCTAGAATCAACATCCTTCAATGGATTTTGACCAAACTTGGTACATACATAGTCCTTAGGAGAGTCTGGAACCCTATTGATTTTCAAGGTCAAAGGTTAAGGTCACAGGGTCTAATTTTTAGGCGAGGGGATATGCCACGCTTTGCGTTGTCCTTGTTATAAATCTAAATGAGCTCAAATTTTTACTGCAGCTACATGGAAATGAGTAGTTTAACATATATTACGGGTTTTTCTGTGAAATGTTTCTTTCAGTCGATTTATATCGATTATGCAAATTAGGCATATTTTGTTAAAAGATCACATTTAAATCTTCTTCTCTGAAACCGCTGAACCAAATTAAACCAAACCTGGCAGGGATGGTCCCTGGGTGGGTCCCTTTCAAAATTGTGTCTGACAGCCCTGCCCTCCATTCAAGATGGCTGCTGTTGCTAAAAATAGAAATTTCTTCAATTGTCCATTGCTGCTTTAGTATAAGTCAAAATGAGCTCAAATTTTAACTGCAGCTACATAGCAAGGAGTAGTTTAACATATATTCCGTTTTTATCTCGCCTGGCCTTTAGGCCATGTGAGCTATTGCCATCACTTTTCATCTGTCGTCCGTCCATCAACATTTCACATTTTAATCTTTTCCTCAGAAACCACTGGACCAATTGCAACCAAACTTTGGTGGAATGGTCCTTGGGTGGTCCCCCTTTAGAATTGTGTCCGGTGATCCCGACTTCCAACCAAGCTGGACACCAAGCTAAAAATAGAAAAAAGGGGGGATGAAATTAAAAAAAAATCTTCTCCACTGAAACTACTGAACCAATCTCAACCAAGCTTTGCTGAAATGATCCTTGGGTGGTCCCCTTCCAAAATTGTGTCTGGCATTTCAGACCTCCGACCAAGATGGCCGCCACAACCAAACTTAATTTAACATAGGACCCTATTCGAAATTCCCATAAAAATCTTCTTATCTGAAACCATTTGCTCAATAAGAACAAATTTTGATGAAATAGTCATTGGATGGTTCTCTTCCAAAAATGTGTCCGGCGGTTCGTCCCTTCGACCAAGATGGCCCCCACAGCCGAACTTAGCTTAACATAGGACCCTATGGGAAATTCACATAAAAATCTTTTTGTCTGGAACCAGTTGCTCAATTGGAACCAAACTTTGATGAAATAGTCATTGGATGGTCCTCTTCCAAAATTGTGTCTGGTGGTCCCACCCTCTGACCAAGATGGCTGCACAGCTGAACTTAGTTTAACATGGGACCCTATGGGAAATTCACATAAAAACCATCTTGTCTGGAACCAGTAGCTCAATTAGAACCAAACTTTGATGGAATAGTCATAATATGGATAGTCCTTTTCCAAAATTGTGTCCGGCAGTTGCGCTCTCCCACCAAGATGGTTGCCACAGTGCAGTTGCGTTGTTATTGAAAGCAGCTTTGATCCAGGTGAGCGATTACAGGCCCGTGGGAGCCTCTGGTTGTAATTCAATTGTGTTTTTTAGCTCATCTGGCCAGAGTTATTGTCCTTTAAGAAATAATTCATGACAGCCTGTGGTTTATTGGAGGTTTTACCATAGGTAGGTCATATATTCATGAAAATTTATGAAAATATTAGACCTTCATGGTTTACATTGTAAATTAATCATGGGCTGCATTAATGACAATTACAAATGCTCATAGTTGTTAGTAATATTTACATAAGGCTAGACAATATTTCCTTAATATGCCATAAAACATATTGTAGGTTATTAAAATATTTCTCCACACAATGAAATTTTATTGTCATTTTTTAAACAATATTGGAACCTTTTTGTAATGTATTCCATCATGAATCATCATGTAACATGTCACTTTGACCAAATTTTTCACAATAAATTTTACAGGTCTATTCAGAAACAAAACTTCTTAGTAGCCCAGAAAATATTCTTGGGGTCCAGCAATTAACTTTGTGCATGAAGTATTTAATATTTCTGTAGCCACCTGGGCTATTGTTTGAAAATTTTCAAGGGCCCAGTCCAAATTTGAGTGGTCTTGGGCTACTGGTCCCCTGTTTAAGTTTTTTCCCAGCTCTTTAAACAAAGATGTAAATATACATGACATTTTATTAAGAGTTGAACTGGGAATATAATTTTTTATACATATTGAAATCAGATCATCGTAGTGTCACAGTGACCTAATGTATCTCCAAAAAGTAGGTTGCATATTTTTTTCCTCTCAATATTATTTTTGCTATATGATGTATTTTATTTAACAAGGAGAGGTGGCATGTATGTTATAACTTTGATATGTATTTTATTTAACCAGGAGAAGTGGCATGTATGTTATAACTTTGATATGTATTTTATTTAACCAGGAGAAGTGGCATGTATGTTATAACTTTGATATGTATTTTATTTAACCAGGAGAAGTAGCTTGTATGTTATAACTTTGATATGTATTTTATTTAACCAGGAGAAGTGGCGTGTATGTTATAACTTTGATATGTATTTTATTTAACCAGGAGAAGTGGCTTGTATGTTATAACTTTGATATGTATTTTATTTAACCAGGAGAAGTGGCATGTATATTATAACTTTGATATGTATTTTATTTAGCCAGGAGAAGTGGCAAGTATTGGAACACTAACTTTCAGTCTATGATATTTCCATATAGTCTTAGAATTGTCAGAACTTGTAGTTGATAGCATGCCTTGATTTATAAACTTTCTTATGCCTATCAGAGATCAATAAATATGTTTTTAATGGCATTTAAGACGATGAGAGAATTTTTTTCATCATTTGTTTACATTCAATGTTCAATTAATTTATCATTTTAATATCCTTCAAAACTGCCATCCTAATTTGTAATTATGACTTGATCAGAGTCAGTCTACAGTGTGTCAATTGAAAATCGGTCATGGTCAGTCTAGAGTCTGTCAGAAATAAAATCAGTCATGGTCAGTCCACAGTCCATCAGTTTAAAATCAATCATTGACAGTATAAAATCAATCATGGTCAGTCTAGAATTTGTCAGTATAAATTCAATCATGGTCAGTCTAGAGTTTGTCAGTAAAAATTCAAGCATGGTCTGTCTAGAGTTTCAGTTTAAAATCAATCATGGTCAGTCTAGAGTTTGTCAGATTAAAATCAATCATGGTCAGTCTAGAGTTTGTCAGTGTAAAATCAATCATAGTCAGTCTAGATTCTGTCAGATTAAAATCAATCATGGTCAGTCTAGAGTTTGTCACTATAAAATCAATCATGGACAGTTAGAGTTTGTCAGTATAAAATCAATCATGGTCAGTCTAGAGTTTGTCAGTATAAAATCAACCATGGTCAGTCTAGAGATTGTCAATTAAAAGCAATCATGGTCAGTCTAGAGTTTGTCAGATTAAAATCAATCATTGTCAGTATAAAATAAATCATGGTCAGTCTAGAGTTTGTCAATTTAAAAGCAATCATGGTCAGTCTAGAGTTTGTAAGATTAAAATCAATCATGGTCAGTCTAGAGTTTGTCAGATTAAAAAATCAATCATGGTCAGTCTAGATTTTGTCAATATAAAATCAATCATGGTCAGTCTAGAGTTTGTCAATTTAAAAGCAATCATGGTCAGTCTAGAGTTTTTCAGATTAAAATCAATCATGCTCAGTCTAGAGTTTGTCAATTTAAAATCAATCATGGTCAGTCTAGAGTTTGTCAGATTAAAATCAATCATGGTCAGTCTAGAGTTTGTCAATTTAAAATCAATCATGGTCAGTTTAGAGTTTGTCAGATTAAAATCAATCATGGTCACCGTCAGTCTAGAGTTTGTCAGATTAAAATCAACCATGGACAGACAGTCTACAAGCTTTCAATGTAAATATCTGGTATTTAAAAAAAACTTTCTTTTAAAAATATCTTCAGAAAAATTGCCTATTGAAATCATTTTACAGCTTCGAGGAATGATGGGTAATGTTCTGAAATCTAAATAGCAGGCCTTGCAATAAGGGGTGGTACCAGATACTTTTACCCTCCTAAAATGGTCTTTGGTACCTCCTGATTTTAAAGAGTGTTGTATAAGATATTCATGAAAATTGTTCAGGTTTTAATCAAAAGTGCCACCTGTAAATAGTGAAATACTGGTAGAATTGAAAAATATTGCAATCCCTGAAATAGTGCTGTTTCAACTAAAATGATTAAAACAAAACTCATTTGTTTTTTTGCGTTGTTCTATTATGTGTCTTTACGTTCTGAGTTCCGTGTTGTGACGTACGATTTCTGCATAAAAACTATGTTCGGTTCATCTTTGCATCTAGTTGTTTGTAGGGGGGCTCATGTCTTATTTACATTATTTGTGTTTATTTGCATATAGTGGTGTCCAACACATATTATGTTGTGTTTTTGATTTGTTTTTCTTCGTCCTGTTGTTACCAGTTTCTCTGGATTGTCCATTTTTGATTGCCCCTTCGGTATTCTCTAGCTTTCATTTGTTATATTTCTCATTCTAAAACTAAATATTGATTGAATAGAAAAATTTGGTAATATACTGTTAGGCCATACAAATTAAATAGTTAGTTTTATTAGTTAAATACTGTCTATCTCATTTTGATTTAATTGCATGGCCTTATATGTCAGATGCCACCAGTACTGATAACTTCTGTGGTTTAATTAATGTAGTCAGTTGAATGTTATACCTTCTTGCCTAAAGTAGATTTAAAAGATTATCTTCTATAAAGTATAAACTCATCCTGCTAACCTTATTGCCTTACTCTGCTTTTATACAGCATTTCAGAGAAAATATAAACTCTTTCCAGTAATTTTTTGTAATCATCTTTAATTTTATTCTAATATCATGTACTCCAGTATCTATTATAGTTTCTGGTATTTAATAAAGGCTTGTTGTAAGTACATGCAGTGCCGGATTTAGGACATATGAGGCCCTGTGCTAGTTAAGTTATGAGGCCCCTTACTTGGGCCCTGAAGGAGGTAGACCCGGTAGGCCTACATAGGCAGTCAGGCATACATGCTCCGGAAAATTAGGAATAGTTAAAATATTACGTTATATTAGGTCAGACATGTACACTGCGTCTTCAACAAACTAAAAACTATTATGTATTACCCAAAGCCCCAACCCGCCCAACACTTGTCTTACACAGGTCACATAATGAAACAGTCAAACTTGATAAAAAGAGAACAGACAGGGGAGTCATTACAGTCAACATCATGTAATAAATCTAAACATCATTTAATGCAGTGGTTCTCAACTTTTTTTCCCCCCATGGACCTCTTTTATTCTTAATTTTTTTTGGTGGACCGCCATAACCATTTGATGATAAAAGCTTATTATCCCCTCTCCAACGAAGTTGCGAAGGGATATAGTAACGCTACCGTCCTTCCGTCCGTCCTTCCGTAACATCCTTGTGACCACTCTAGAATCAACATCCTTCAATGGATTTTGACCAGACTTAGTACATACTTAGTCCTTAGGAGAGTCTGGAACCCTATTGATTTTCAAGGTCATAGGTCAAAGGTCAAGGTCACCGGGTCAAATATTTACCACGTAACATCCTTGTGAACACTCTAGAATCAACATCCTTCAATGGATTTTGACCAAACTTAGTACATACTTAGTCCTTAGGAGAATCTGGAGCCCTATTGATTTTCAAGGTCAAAGGTCAATGTCACTGGGTCAAATTTTTAGGTGTGGGGATACCCCACTCTTGTGTATTTTTTACTAATAAATAATTTTAGGAATTGTATTATAGAAATAGTAAATGTATATGCTTTATTTGGAATAAAACTAATTTAATGAAAATAAACCTGTATTTAACAACTAAATTATATGGACCATTTGTGTACACTAGTAAAATAATTCATAATAAACCATTTTAACATGTACAGTAAAAATAACATCGAGTTTAAAAAAAAATTAGCCATATGCCATATTGCTGGCAACATAATGACTAGTATTGAGACTGAGAATACATCAAGCAAAATACCAAGACAGTATCGCTATCAGTAACCTTGCCTGTAACCTTGAGCGCGAGTGAGAGCTCGTTTGCAAGGACAGAGTGTTTGCTGCTCGCAGGAGGGAGGGAGTCGTGGTGGCCCCAGTAGGCGTTACTTACAATATAACAGTTTGTTATGTCAGTGTCAATTAAATCTGAAAGTAGACTATTTTACTAGAGTTGTGCACTGATAGATAATAATCAACAGGTATATGAAGCACAGATTCAGGTGCCAAGATGTAACAGTATCTTAAAGGCTGGTTCACACGAGTGTAAAAAGCTCAGGCCACTTCATCTTGATCGATGTACGGGTGAGCACACAGACCACAGTCCCAAGGCAACTCATCTTAATGTCTGTATGTTGTCTTCCGTTTGGACAAGATATTGCTTTTGGATAGGTGTTTCCACCCCTCACCAAATATTTCCTTATCCATTATTCTTATTTACACTTTATTTTATTATTATTGTCACCATTTTTACCTTTATTCTTTCAAAGGTTGCATACATCAGATAACGACCAAATTATTTATTTAGGTTTCACATTTGTATTAAAAAAGGAATAACTACCCCTTTACTTTTTTTATTATTTTGTTTAAAAAAAATATCTTGATAAAAAATTTCGGGATTTGCTGCAAAAGTAACGTCAGTTTTTCTTCTCATTAGATTGAAGCTTCTCTACATATGCAAGTACTTGAAGAATAAAGTTCTTTAAGTAAATTTCTATCAATAGCTATTTTATGCTACTACATTCGTCTATAAGTGTCCAAATTGAACAGAACGCCGTCAAATTTAAAATTGCACCACGTAAGCATGAATCCATCTTCAACTTTTTTTTTTGCCAATAACCAGAGGCCCCTAATAATTTGGTTTCTATGCCACTGGGTCACTGTCATGACTGCCTGCTTTGTGGCACACTCCAATAGGCTATCATTATGTCTGGAATCACTCCGAAACAGAACGCCTTCAAATTTCAAAATTGCACCACATAAGCAAAAATCCATCGTAAAAAAAATGTTAGCAGGAAGATGAGGCCCCCCCCCCTCCCCTGGCCAATGAGTACAATGGTAAATTTGGCACTGAGTACATGTACATATTGAAGGTTTCCAGGGAAATGTTAGACCACTTGGTGATGTCGTGTCAGAGGTAAAATTTCAAATGACCTATTAGAGATTAGTCTACTAAATCTTTACAATATACTGTATCAGTTTTCAGAAGGAGTGGAGAGTTTCCTAAAGAGAATGTGTGAGGGACTGTCATGGCCGTGATCGTATGGTAGTTGGATTTACAACTACCTGTGCAATCAATGCATATCACCACTAACATTGTGAGTTAGAACCCTGTTCATGGTGAGGTGTACTCAATACAACATTATGTGATAAAGTTTGTCAATGACTTGTGACAGATCGGTGGTTTTCTCCGGGTACTTTGGTTTCCTCCACCATAAAACTGACCGCCACAATATAACTGAAAAATTGTTGAAAGTGGCATTAAGCACCATAAACCAAACCATCTACTTTTCAATTAGATTGGAATATTGAGAATAATCACACTGCTGTTTTTTAATCACAAATGTTTTGTTAAGTGAGTTTTATGTATGTTATATTTTTAAACATTTCTGTGGTTCAAGGTTCAAGGTTTAAAGTTCAAAGTTGTAAGGTTCAACAGTAATTATATTTTTGCCTTGATGGACTTTTATTAGATTTACAGATATATTTTGGTCCCAACTTTCCAACTAAAGATTTACTGGAAGACAACCTAGACCTAGACAATAACGGTTGATACATTGGGTTTTTCAGAATGAACGGATGGTGATGGAGAATCAGATAGTAGCAGAGAAGGCTAAAGCACAGGAATCGTCTAGACAAGCTCGTCATATGGATGTCAAAGAGGAAGAAAATAAAAGACTTATTCAGCAACTTGAATCAGCTAAGGTAAGAAACACAATTCTTGTAATTTGTGCCAGAAAGTTTTATAGTACACACAATCAAACCTTTATATCTTGACCTAAAGTTGTGAAGTTTGATTCCCATCTGTGGTATTAAACACAAATCACTTAATCTATTCTTTTTAAAGGGGACCACAAATACTGCCGATTAAGGTAAAATCATTTGAAGGTGGATTGTATGTATTGAAATTACACATCTCCTTGACCTTTGTATGTAACCGCCACGATATAACTAAAATATTGTTGAATGTGGCATTAAGCACCATAACCCCCCCCCCCCCCCCCCTTCCTTTGTAGCATGTGCAAACTTTGATAATCATATTCAGTATGTCGTATTTGTCAAGTCTGGTTTAGTTTTTAATAACTTTCTGCAGTAAGTATCCTTAATTTAAAAGTGTTGAAAGTTAAGTATTTTTTTCCTTGAATAAAATGTATACACACAGAGCGTAACAGCAGAACATTAATGAGTAAATAGATCATAAACCATTACTACAATAGAGCACTGATTGATAGAGAAGAATCTAGAAACTAGTATGAAATGCTCCTGTATCATACAAAGAGAAGGAATCTAGAAACTAGTATGAAATGCTCCTGTATCATACAAAGAGAAGGAATCTAGAAACTAGTATGAAATGCTCCTGTATCATACAAAGAGAAGGAATCTAGAAACTAGTATGAAATGCTCCTGTATCATACAAAGAGAAGGAATCTAGAAACTAGTATGAAATGCTCCTGTATCATACAAAGAGAAGGAATCTAGAAACTAGTATGAAATGCTCCTGTATCATACAAAGAGAGGGAATCTAGAAACTAGTATGAAATGCTCCTGTATCATACAAAGAGAAGGAATCTAGAAACTAGTGTGAAATGCTCCTGTATCATACAAAGAGAAGGTTTTTTATCCTTATTCTTAAGATATTTTATGTTATTTTTAAATTATGTTAATTTTATATGTCATCAATATTTTTGTGATCGTATTATGGTATGGGTGTATCATTGTTGTCTGTCTGTTGAGTGAGTGTAGATACTTTAATATTTCATAACATCTTGAGTTCTAATTGACTGACCCTTTTGAAATTTTAAAAGAGTGATCGTCGACTTAGAGTAAAGGTTCAGATTGATTTTTGTGATTCTAGCCTAACCTTTTTTAAACAATAGACCCAAAGGTGCCAAAACGTACTTGTAGTATTAAGCGTCTGCTGGACATATCCAGAAATTGAAAGCATGATTGTTTTGTAATATATTTTTGTTTCTATTTCAGGCCATGAATCACAGTTTAAAAGATCAATTAGGAGATGAAAGACAGAAACTGAATGATACAGTATCTCTTGGTCATCTCAGAAAGAGGCTGAAAGATCTATCCCAAACAGTTAAAGCAGGGAAGGTATGTTGTGGTGGGTCATTGTCTCCCTTGCCAGGCCGCACCAATGCATCACAATGTTTTCTTTTGCGATACATGAATCAATATGTGCTAACCGAAGCGATTCCAATCGGATACCGTTTTATTTTAAAGCATGCCAAAAAGCAAGCTCTCTGCCGGTTTCATACAATTCTGCTGTGTGGAAATACTTGAGTTTTAATGAAGCATAATCTGAGGGATATATAGATCAATGAACAAAGGTTCAATAGTTTGTCATATTTGTGATTTAACCATGAAATATAATGGCAAAGCATATTGCTAAGCATCACATATCAATATTGAGAAAACATTGATATTTTTCAGTCATTAGCAGCCAACTAAGACTATTCTATGTAAGGTAAATATTAATGTTTCAGTCAACAGTAGGGAAGACTATTCTATGTAAGGTAAATGTTAATGTTTCAGTCTACAGTAGGGAAGACTATTCTATGTAAGGTAAATGTTAATGTTTCAGTCTACAGTAGGAAAGACTATTCTATGTAAGGTAAATGTTCATGTTTCAGTCTACAGTAGAGAAGACTATTCTATGTAAGGTAAATGTTCATGTTTCAGTCTACAGTAGGGAAGACTATTCTATGTAAGGTAAATGTTAATGTTTCAGTCTACAGTAGAGAAGACTATTCTATGTAAGGTAAATGTTAATGTTTCAGTCTACAGTAGGGAAGACTATTCTATGTAAGGTAAATGTTCATGTTTCAGTCTACAGTAGAGAAGACTATTCTATGTAAGGTAAATGTTCATGTTTCAGTCTACAGTAGGGAAGACTATTCTATGTAAGGTAAATGTTAATGTTTCAGTCTACAGTAGAGAAGACTATTCTATGTAAGGTAAATGTTAATGTTTCAGTCTACAGTAGAGAAGACTATTCTATGTAAGGTAAATGTTAATGTTTCAGTCTACAGTAGAGAAGACTATTCTATGTAAGGTAAATGTTCATGTTTCAGTCTACAGTAGGGAAGACTATTCTATGTAAGGTAAATGTTAATGTTTCAGTCTACAGTAGAGAAGACTATTCTATGTAAGGTAAATGTTAATGTTTCAGTCTACAGTAGAGAAGACTATTCTATGTAAGGTAAATGTTCATGTTTCAGTCTACAGTAGGGAAGACTATTCTATGTAAGGTAAATGTTAATGTTTCAGTCTACAGTAGAGAAGACTATTCTATGTAAGGTAAATGTTCATGTTTCAGACTACAGTAGGGAAGACTATTCTATGTAAGGTAAATGTTAATGTTTCAGTCTACAGTAGGGAAGACTATTCTATGTAAGGTAAATGTTCATGTTTCAGTCTACAGTAGGGAAGACTATTCTATGTAAGGTAACTGTTCATGTTTC
Organism: Bathymodiolus septemdierum; assembly: GCA_963383655.1. Taxonomy (NCBI): domain Eukaryota; kingdom Metazoa; phylum Mollusca; class Bivalvia; order Mytilida; family Modiolidae; genus Bathymodiolus; species Bathymodiolus septemdierum. Next base: position 44,218,844 of record OY726528.1, on the reverse strand, counting down.
AGTCTACAGTAGGGAAGACTATTCTATGTAAGGTAAATGTTAATGTTTCAGTCTACAGTAGAGAAGACTATTCTATGTAAGGTAAATGTTCATGTTTCAGTCTACAGTAGGGAAGACTATTCTATGTAAGGTAAATGTTAATGTTTCAGTCTACAGTAGAGGAGACTATTCTATGTAAGGTAAATGTTCATGTTTCAGTCTACAGTAGGGAAGACTATTCTATGTAAGGTAAATGTTAATGTTTCAGTCTACAGTAGAGAAGACTATTCTATGTAAGGTAAATGTTAATGTTTCAGTCTACAGTAGGGAAGACTATTCTATGTAAGGTAAATGTTAATGTTTCAGTCTACAGTAGGGAAGACTATTCTATGTAAGGTAACTGTTCATGTTTCAGTCTACAGTAGGGAAGACTATTCTATGTAAGGTAAATGTTAATGTTTCAGTCTACAGTAGAGAAGACTATTCTATGTAAGGTAACTGTTCATGTTTCAGTCTACAGTAGGGAAGACTATTCTATGTAAGGTAAATGTTAATGTTTCAGTCTACAGTAGGGAAGACTATTCTATGTAAGGTAAATGTTAATGTTTCAGTCTACAGTAGAGAAGACTATTCTATGTAAGGTAAATGTTCATGTTTCAGTCTACAGTAGGGAAGACTATTCTATGTAAGGTAAATGTTAATGTTTCAGTCTACAGTAGGGAAGACTATTCTATGTAAGGTAAATGTTAATGTTTCAGTCTACAGTAGAGAAGACTATTCTATGTAAGGTAAATGTTAATGTTTCAGTCTACAGTAGAGAAGACTATTCTATGTGAGGTAAATGTTAATGTTTCAGTCTACAGTAGGGAAGACTATTCTATGTAAGGTAAATGTTAATGTTTCAGTCTACAGTAGAGAAGACTATTTTATGTAAGGTAAATGTTCATGTTTCAGTCTACAGTAGGGACGAACATGCATCTCTTAAATTAATGGTGGCAGGATAATAGTTATAAATGTAAAAAGATTTAATTGACAGCACAGTATTCCTCTCCATGACATAGCTATTAAGCTTGCTTATTTGGCATCAGATACTATTTGCTTGTTCCTATATTAATAACAATTGTATTTTTAGAGCCCTGTATCTCCACTTGATGACCGTGATGTCCTAGGAAAGACTTTTAAAGATCTACAACTTCATCTACAAGATAAGATGAACAGAAGTCTAAGAGATAATGATGAGATGAGGAGAAATGCTGAAAAGGTATACCATAGTTTAGTGTGTATAATATGCATTTGTATATAATACACATCCACAGTGGAACCTGTCTAATCTGACACACCAAGGGACCAGGGAAATGTGTCGAATTGTACAGGATGTCGGAATACTTAGGTTTTAATTTAGTTAACAGAAATACTTTGGGAGCATAAATTTTTGTCAGATGTCACAGGATGTCGGAAAACTCAGGTGTCAAATTGCACAGATTCCACTGTACTTTAGCTTCTTGATTTAGCATTGCAGTCTAGCTTTGTTATCTAGAACTTAGATAAGCCATTTCGTTGGATGATTTGAATTAATAATTGGGTATATTTGTAGTAGCATTTTTGTGAATATCGCATTACACTGCTAATTAAATATAAAATCTTTGGTACAGTTGACTTCAACACACAGAACGACAGAATTAACAATCAATCATTATCTATTATACATTTTCTTGATACAGTCAAACCTGTATATAAAGGCTGCTCAAGCAAACCTGAAAATGTGGCCTTTATGAGCAGTTGCCCTTTATACAGGTTTAAATTATATGCATTATTCATTAATGGGAGAAATGAGCCTGCCCTTTATAGACAGTGATTGGTTATATAGAGGTACCCTTTAAGGCAGGTTTGGCTGTATTTAACAACAAGAACATATGTAGTCAAACTATAATCAGGAAGGACATTGTAGATGTAGTATTGATTAAGCTTTGGTTTACATGTCTGCATTACGTTGTTGTTATAGACTGATCTTGAGATCCAAGCTCTTAAGGACAACTTAAAGAAAGCAGAGAATAAACTTACAAGAAAGAATGACAGAGGAAAAGACAAAGATTCCAAGGTAAGATTTAACATAATATAGAAATTAATATTTTTTTTACAGTAACCCTTATTATAAAATATAGAATGTATGTGGCTATTTGGCAAAAAAAAAAAACAGTATGGCTTGTCTTCCATATAGCTGGGTTTTGTGCTGCAATTTTGCTGTTTCAGAAGAAAAAAGTCATAAAGAAAGTCCATCCTTTTTGCACATGTTCTGTAATAAATATTTTGCTAGTAAGAGCATGCATTACCAAATATTGTTTTTCCATATTTGTTTTAATCTACGTCGTGCTTATTTCAGTGTTATATAGCTAGAATTTTTCATTATATTACTATGGAGTATATTGTAATTAAAACTGTAGTTCATACAGACTTATGCTATCAATGACATTTATATTTACTTGCTGTAATTTGACCCACCCACTAAAACTGCCCCTATTAATCATGAATTCCTGAAATATTCTTAAGTGTTTTTCATTAAAGAAAGCTTTTTTGTCACATATTTGAAGAAAATAATTAAAAAAATTCTGTATCTACTTAAACTGTAAGTCATGTGACCACAACTAGTATTTAACAGGTGGTCTATTAGTTCAGAGGGGCCGTTGTGGTCATGATCATATGGTAGTTGGATTTACAGGTACTCCAGTTTCATCTACCAAGAAAACTGAAATATTGTTGAAAGTGGCATTAAACACCATAAACTAAAGCCAAACCTAATAGTTCAGAAAAAAGATAGTACAAATATTTTTAATTTTTTTTTTTTTAGCTAATGGCTGAGAATAAATGGAATGCAGACGAAGTTAAAAGGTTAAATGGTGAAGTAAATAGATTAAAAGGTGCTCTGAAAGATACACAGGAAAGGGCTGCTCAGGTATAGATGTGACAAGATGTCATCTGTCATTACACATAATGTCAACATTTTGTTTTTTAATTTGCTTGACATTTTTAAAGAAATCTAAATATACATGCACATGCTTGTGATCTAATTATAATTTTGTGCACATAATTATTACAGGGATGATTTTTTTCAGTTATTTAACTGATTTCAGCTATTCTCCTCAGAAAATTATTTTCCGAAAGTTGCTGGACATGGTCAGAACAAGTCAAAAATGACCATTTTGAAAGGGGTGTAAATGGTTTCAGTTTTTTTTTTATTGATTTCAGTCATTTTATTTTCTAACCAGGAACATCCCTGATATTATTTCCTATTTTATTATCTTTGATACTTTACATATCAATCTTCTTAATTTTTTCTAAATTGTTCACATCTGATTGGATGGAAAAAAAAACCTTTTTGCCTGATACCTCATAATTGGATGGGAAAAAACATTTTTTGCCTGATACCTCATAATTGGATGGAAAAAAAACTTTTTGCCTGATACCTCATAATGCCAAGACTGTTCTTCAGAAGTGTACAACTGACATAAATGTTGTCATTATAATCACTTGCTCTGACAATGAGTGTCCTTATTTAGTATTAGTACATGTATTTCATCATGTATTTATGTACAGCTAAATTAATCAAACAATGATTGACTTTTCATTGAGACATTTAAACTTCCCATTCAATGAACTCCACAAAAGGACACTATTAAAGGAATGTAAAGACATCATCAGAAACATACATTTTCAGATATATTTACAACTTATCTTGTTTGGGACTCACCTTTTTATACAAAAAATAACAAGAATGCAATTGTTTTGATTAGAACTCACCACAATTCTACAAGAATCTCGATTATTAAGAGTAATGAATGATTCTTCTCTTATTTGTCAAAAAAAATCTTTTTGCTGAATATCTATACTAGGGTCCATTTTGTCAATGTCATTACAACAGAGGGGTACTAACATAGGGTCCCAAACATAGATAATCTATTCTTACAATTATAAACTCTAATAACAATTTATTAATTTTATAAGAATATATTTATTAAAAGTTGAATTTCTTTGAAAAGAAATTTCTTAATCATCCGTTAAAATTTAATATTCTTCCTAAATATTAGGGAAAACCTGTGACTCGTATTGTATATCGACCAGAGTCTGAAGATGATAGGAGCTCATTAAACTCAGAAGAGAAACACTTATATGATGAACTCCAGAGAGAACTTATGGAGCTAAGAAGGGGAATGAGGGCTAAAGAAAAAGAAAATACCAAACGGGTAAAGTAGAAAGAACATTAATCATATCATGCAAATATAGCTTTTTCTGGTAACCCTGTCACATGTTACCTGTTGAGCTTTAGGAACAGTTCACTTCCTGTTGGCAGAAAATATCAAAAGGGGCAATCAAGGGATAATTATATAATTTGATTATTTAATTCAAAATATAAACGTCAATGGAATAATGTTATTTTTCTGCAGGATAAATACAATATTGATGCAGTGTCTTAGAACACAAAACTGGGGAAGGCTCAGTGAACCTCATCTTAATTCCAGTTTTTAAGCCTCGTACAAATAAACTTTATATTTTAAGACACTGCACTAATATTGTCTATTTTTGAACATGTGATATGAAGGATCACCAGAATATTTGTAATTTATTGCCAGAATCGCACATTATTTAACAATTTGTAATCCACATTTATCTTATACACCGTGTTACACAATGCAAAATAAATTCTTCGTTTCTAAGGTCTCTCCCATGTGACCTTAATACTTCCACATGGGATTTAAAAAAAATATTTAGACTGATTTTTTTTTTTTTTTCTGTTTTAAAATCCTCTTTGCATTTTTATGATAAGACTGTTTGCTACTTTTATGTGAAATTTGTCAAATTCAAAACATTAAAACTAAATAACTCCTGACAAGATACAATTTAAACAAGAATATCTTTATTGAATGTTTCAACCACCCATACTTTTATGGTGGGCACCTTATAGATTACCCATGTTTCATTTGGTATTGAAAAAGCAGTGACAAACTGGAAAGGGAACCATTGTTTGAATACAATTGTCTTTTTTTACAGGTGAATCCTATTGTAGGACTTTTTTTTTCAGAGGAGTATTAATCAATGACTGATTGACTTCTCTGCCAGTCATACATTAAGAAGTTTAAATATAACATTGAAACATGGGTAATGTATAATGTGGCTCGCCATAACGGAAATGCTCTGATACAATGCAACATCAAGTTTTCATATTTGTGTTTACAGCTGACTTCAGCAGAAAATGAGTTAGCTGAATTAAATAAAGCCTTGGAGGATCAAGAACAACAATTTGAAGATGAAATATCTAAGATAAGAGAAGAAGCTGAATTACAGAGAGTAAGATCACATTTGTCATTTCTAGTTAACATTGATTTCAGAATGTCTCTAGATCAGCCTTACAGGGCTCACCAAACCAGGCGAAGTGGGTGATTTCTTCGCCTTGGTTTCAATGAAGTCGCCCAATTTCTGTCAAAAAGCGAAGTTTTAGTCGCCCTGACAGTCTTTTCAAGTCCGTATTTTTTTCACCAATAATCATACTTTTTCTCCAATATTCACATAAAAGGAGCTCCCATGTGCCTGAAATGTGACCCATACAGGGTTTGATGTTCAATATTTTATTCCAAACTCGTTAATTGCATCCTTTTAAGATTATTATTCGTTTTTGTTAAAGGTAGGGGGAACATGCGGTAGTGAGGAAAGAAACATTAAAATTTGGATCGATTTTCGGAAGTCTCCCAGATTTTCCCACACTTCGCCCTTAAGTCAAGAGAGAGAGAAGTCAAGTCGCCCTGTTTTTACTATGTGTGGTGAGCCCTGGCCTTACGATCATATGTCTTTCATACGATGTTCTGACTCATACTGGCAATACACCCAATCAGAACGCTATATCTAACAAATACACTGTTCTGATTGGCTGATATAGGAGCATGTATACAAAACTCTTACTCAAAAGTTTTATAACTGTAAAGCTAGGTCATACTGTTAAAGAGACATTAACTACGATTTTGACAAAAAAAATGGGGAAGAAGTTTCTTCCATAAGAATTATGAAAAAAAAGACATAAGGAATTATCACTTTATAATGTATTCTATACACTATACTACATGTTGACAATCATCACTGAATCTCATTTACATAGAACATAACAGTGTGCTTTCTCTTGCCATTAGGAGGCAGCTGAAGCCAGACTTCAAGTAATAGCCCAGGATTTAGATCAGGCCCAATACACAGCAGATTATTTACAACAAGTACTGGATGAAAGAGACCATCATCTACAGGATCAGTTAAAAAACTCAGATATGAACAACCAAATGATAAGTAAGTTAATTCAATGTTCATAGTTATGAAATAATTTTGTAAGAAAAAAGGAAGGTAGTAATTTTGTTTGAATCCATAATTTTCTGTATTTCAAAATTAAAAGTACCCCCAAAAAAACCTCTAAAAAGTGTACTTGATTTCTTGTTCTTAGAGATTTGCCGTTTAAAACAGATTTTGCTGCGTTATTTCAATTTTCTCCAGTTATCATATTTTTTTGACTTTGTACTATATTAGGTTGCCATGGAGATAAGTGAAATACCTTGTTATGATTTTTTTATCATACACTTGGCACAAGAAAATATTTGCGGAAATTGAAAGATTACAATGTAATACCAATTACTGAAAGTCCCGAAAAGGGATGTGATATTTTTCGGAACAGTGTGATATATTTCTTATATCAGCCCACTAAAGTAATCTCTGGAAGATGTCTAATGCATTTCATTAGATTTTAACTTTTATATCACGTTAAAAAAAATGTTTTACCAACTGTATATGATAAATTGTTGTATAATATTGTGAAAATTTAAATTCTTTTTAAAATTTAAAATAATTATATTACAGTAGTTCCCCTCTTATAAGGCCACTCCCACCAAAAGATCACTTCCCTTATCAGGCCACTCCCACCAAAGATCACTTCTCTTATCAGGCCACTCCCACCAAAAGATCACTTCTCTTATCAGGCCACTCCCACCAAATATCACTTCTCTTATCAGGCCACTCCCACCAACGATCACTCCTCTTATCAGGCCACTCCCACCAAAGATCCTTCTCTTATCAGGCCACTCCCACCAAAGATCACTCCTCTTATCAGGCTACTCCCACCAAAGATCACTTCTCTTATCAGGCCACTCCCACCAACGATCACCCCTCTTATAAGGCCACTCCCACCAAAGATCAGCCCTCTTATAAGGCCACTCCCACCAAAGATCACTTCTCTTATCAGGCCACTCCCACCAACGATCACCCCTCTTATAAGGCCACTCCCACCAAAGATCACCCCTCTTATAAGGCAACTCCCACCAAAGATCACTTCTCTTATCAGGCCACTCCCACCAAAGATCACTTCTCTTATCAGGCCACTCCCACCAAAGATCACTGCTCTTATCAGGCCACTCCCACCAAAGATCACTTCTCTTATCAGGCCACTCCCACCAAAGATCACTTCTCTTATCAGGCCACTCCCACCAAAGATCACTCCTCTTATCAGGTCACTCCCACCAAAAGATCACTTCTCTTATCAGACCACTTTCAGATGCTTTGAGATAGTAAAATTGTACTAAATTGTCCCCCCTCGAGAGAGACTAGGCCTTCCCTCTTGTGAGACCTTATTTTTTAATTGCAAAATGATTGTCCTTATAAGAGGGGGATTACTGTATTTATCAATATTAATGTACATCATTATAAACATACCTACAGGGCTCTATATTGTAATGTACATCATTATAAACATACCTACAGGGCTCTATATTGTAATGTACATCATTATAAACATACCTACAGGGCTCTATATTGACTTAAATGAATATGTACATCAATCTTATATTGTTGAAATGATAGGTGGATATGCTACAAAGGATGGTGAGATATTTTAATTTGATATTTTGATAGCATGTTCCTTTAAAGGTCCATTTACAAGTTCAAATATTTCCTTAGAATTTGCTTCAAACTTGGGTCTATTAAATATTGGAGGGAGTTTAATAGGTGTTTAGACTGTCAAATTAATGTTTGAATCAGATGTATAAGCATAAGTAAAGTTGAAGCAAATTTGAAGGAAATGCTTGACTAAGTATTAAATAAACCTTTAGACAGTTCTAGTTTTTATCTTTGAAGTACCACAATGAAGACAAATATATAGATGTTTCTAACATTTATTACTTAGTCAATATATTATAACAGACTTGAAATTGGTCTTATATCAAATATTCCAATTCAGACAAAATTTCTCCCAACACCAAAAATTTTGATATAGCCTCCAAACAGTTTTATAAAAGGTGTAATACCACTAAAGAATTCTCCATAGCCTTCTATGTTAAATAAAAAAAAATTGAGCTTTCATACAGGGTTCATCTTAAGTTTAATCTAAGTGACACTCATATCTCAAGGAAGCGATACCTAATTGGAAGCTTAACTCCGAAAATCAACATACATTTAATGGCATATAAGAAAAAACAGACAGTCTGAAGATGACTACCATCAAAAATCCTACTTTCACTTTCGATTTAGCAGAAATTCAGATGGTTTCTTTCCAATGCAATCAATTTTTTATTTAAAACCACAAGGACATCAAATATGGGCTTAACATTATCCTAAAATATGTAGGTTTCTGCTGACATTCAGTATTTTGCAGTATCTAATAGGGTTTATTTTTTATCCAACAATGTAGGAATCCATTTTGTGTTTACGTACTACTTTCCCGACTGGTGCCCATGTTTAGTGGTATTACACCTAAAAATGTTCTTATTTCTAATATATACATGGTATTATCACCATTTATTGAAATAACTAGCTAAAACTTCAATTTTTTTAAATCATATTTTATTTTTTCAATAGACCAAGATAAATTATTGTGTTTACACACACTTGATGCAACAAGACTTCAAAATATGTTCTTCTTATAGTACAGTTAATGTTTGTACCTTTTTTATTTACATACTTGTCACATCAATAAACATTATATTACAATTCTGTGATTACTTTATCACAGAATTGTAATATAATGTTTATTGATGTGACAAGTTTTGGTAAATTTAGATAGTTCAAAGTGTAAGAACTGGAACAGTCTGTCATCCTAATATCACAATGTACTTGATTAAACCTGGACGTGTTCATTAAACCTGGACATGTTCATTGTGTCGTCCTAATATCACAATGTACTTGATTAAACCTGGACGTGTTCATAAAACCTGGACATGTTCATTGTGTCGTCCTAATATCACAATGTACTAGAATAAACCTAGACGTGTTCATAAAACCTGGACATGTTCATTGTGTCGTCGTCGTCCTAATATCACAATGTACTAGAATAAACCTGGACATGTTCATAAAACCTGGACATGTTCATTGTGTCATCCTAATATCACAATGTACTAGATTAAACCTGAACGTGTTCATAAAACCTGGACATGTTCATAAAACCTGGACGTATTCATAAAACCTGGACATGTTCAATGTATATATTTATTATGTACCAGGTATGTGTAACTTTTAATTCCATGAGCAATCATGTACAAAATGCTACCTATTAAATCAGTGTATAAGTCTATGGTGGCATAGGGTAGGATATATATTATTATGGGTTGTGGTCCATAATTGGTTTAATAGATTAAATCAGAAAAATGAACACTCATTGGTTATTTGTTGTTTAAATATCTGCTACAATTTTAATTAATTATATACAAACTTAATTACATTTTATAAGACATAACATTAATTTTATATATATAGAGCCTGGTAAAGTCTCTATCTTATGTAAGTTGATATAGAGTGGACGGTAGTGGATACATACAGTATGTGGCCAAAAGTATTGGCGCATGTAAAAAAAAATCACTATGTAATCAACCAAAACCATATTTTTCAAAAAAATATTGTGAAGTCATTTCTGGATAGATTTTAACAAATTTTACACCAAGACATTCGGAATTGTCCATATTTTGATTGTTTATTTACTCATTATGTTGTTATGAGTGATTTTTATTTGTACATAATTTAAACACAACAAATAAAAATTGACTTTGATTTTCCTATATATTTCAACTAAACATAAATCCTAAAAATTAACAATCATGTTTAAATTATGTACAAATAAAAACCACTCATAAATATAATGAGCAAATAAACAAACAAAATATAGACAATTCCGAATGTCTTGGTGTAAAATTTGTTAAAATCTATCCAGAAATGACATCACAATAATGTTTTGAAAAAATATGGTTTTGGTTGATTATATAGGGATTTTTTTTACATGTGCCAATACTTTTGGCCACATACTGTATAGTGGGAGATTTGAACAATGACACTATGTTGTATTTCTTGAATTTTTTTCATGAGTCAACGTGAGGGTTATATATTACAGTTTTCAAAGTTCAACCATAATACATGTTAAATACATTATAACTCATGAAATTTTTCTGTTCTGGCCTTATTGTTATAACAATTGTTAATGTGAATGTATTACTTGTACTCCAAGATCATCCAATCAGAATGATTTATATACTGGATAAGGTGTGCTGATTGGCTGTTTTTATTGTATTAGTACAACAATCGTATTTGAAAGTTATTGTTAGAAGAAATATAACTGTGTAAATCACTTATTTATAACGGTCAAAGATTCTACAATGGAGTAAATTGGTTGATGATTTAAGCACCACAATGTATTTTGTTTGTCTTTATTTTTTATCACATGTTTTAGATTTAAATTGCACATGGTCTGTTCTGTTCATAACCAGTCGACCATTTTTACATCACGTTTTGAATTGAAATGACACAATTGATTGGTTCTGTTTATATTTTACATCAAGTTTGAATTTTAAATGACTCATATTGATTGGTCCTTTGCATCACATTTGATTGGTTGTTTATATTTTACATCACGTTTTAAATTTAAATGACTCATATTGATTGGTCCTTTTTATAACCTATCGTAAATTTTACGCTGATCTTTAAAGAGGATAATATCTACTTTCCAAGTAACAAGTGTGATATGAAAAGGGTCAGGTGAGCTATTGTCATCACTGAGCGTCTGTCCGTCCGTTAGCTTTTCACATTTTAATCAACACCTCTGAAGCCACAGGGCCAATTTGAACCAAACTTTGGTGGAATGGTCCTTGTATTCCGGGCTTTTCTGTAAAAATTTTCTTTCAGCCGATTTATACCGATTATGCAAATTAAGCATATTTTGATAAAAGATCACATTTAAAGCTTCTCTGAAACCGCTGTACCAAATTAAACCAAATTTGGCTGGGATAGTCCTTGGGTAGTCCCATTTCAAAATTGTGTCCAACAGCTCCACCCTCCATTCAAGATGGCTGCTGTTATTAAAAATAGAAATTTCTTCAATCATCCATTGCTGCTTTATTATAAATCAAAATGAGCTCAAATTTTAACTGCAGCTACATGGCATGAATTAATCTCACATATCACTTTGTTTTTAATTTCTTTAGCTTGTGCATCCATTCATTAAAATTTAGATTACGTTTTATTAATTTTAATGCAATAAATTAGCATGTGTGTTATTAATTGACAACTTGTTAATCATTAATACCCATTTTATTGTTTGAATATTTTAAAGAAAAGTCTTGATTGACATCATTAACAACATCACAGGTGGGATTATTGATTTTTCAATTACCGATAACGTAAGTGTCAAGTGCCATTCTAATATGTGATGGTCCATGCGTAGCGGAAGACAGGTAAACGATTTGTATGTTCAGCAATTTTCTTGGTTATATCAGGTCAATTTTGAGTAATAAAAAGTTGTTTGGGTTTGAAATTCTCTTTGTTATAAGCCTGATTTTCGTTATAAATTTTTTTTTATAGGCCTTCAAAAATACATTGTTTAAATAGCGATTGGACCGGGGATTTATTTTTACTTCGTTATAAGCCTGATTTCGTTACAAGAAGCCTGTTCGTTATAAACGAACTCTACTGTATGTATATATATATCACTACACTTTTATTGGTGATGAAAACCTGAGTATTATGAGGAAAAGACTCACTGAGTTACCTTTCACTAACTAACATCTATTTTTTTATTACAGTGGCACAGGAGATGGAATTGTCCAAACTATATGAAATTTTGGAGACCCAGAGAGAAGAGATCGAACATTTGAATAGTCTGCTGGACCAACTATCCATGCAAAATCAAGGTCAAGGTGAGATTGAGCATTAGAATAATATGCATAATCAAGGTTAATGTGAGTTTGTACTTAACTGCTAATCCAAATGTCAATGGAAAACTGTATATTGCATATAAAATATTCAAAATGGCTACATTCTTGATTTTATTTGTTGTTGTTACCACCTCATATTTTTCCTTATCTGCTAAATTTTTACAACTGCATCGGTGGTGTAATGCTTAGCATGTTCGCCTCGAGTGCAGTAGTTCGTGGGTTCGAGCTGCAGTCGGGTCAAACCAAAGACTATGAAATTGGTATTTGTTGCTTCTCCGCTAAGCACACAACATTAAGGAGTAAGAGCAAAGACTGGTGGGCTCCAAATCAGAATAATGTGTCTGAGTGGAGCGACATGTCTACCTGCGAACTGTTGTTTCAGTGAGCTTAGCACTATAAAACCCCAAATGAGCGTGTTGGTCTAGAACAAAGCAGACCTCATCATCATCTTATTGAACATTAACTTGTTCTCACCATGATATAACTGAAAAAATTGCTGGGTTGGCATCAAGCAACAGTCACTCACTGACTTGTTAAATTTTTACACTGAAATTACTTAGATTTCAAACACAACCTCAATAACTTTACCATAGAGTACAGATAAATTCTGGGGTGTTCTAAGCATTGTGAAATTGTAAATTAATCATGGAAATGAAAGTGACATATCCTGCCATCAGCAGGCATGGTCATCAAACGTCATTGTAGTTTATGCCATCAGCAGACATGGTCATCTACACCATTGTAACTTATGCCATCAGCAGGCATGGTCATCTACACCATTGTAACTTATGCCATCAGCAGGCATGGTCATCTACATCATTGTAACTTATGCCATCAGTAGGCATGGTCATCTATGTCATTGTAACTTATGCCATCAGCAGGCATGGTCATCTACATCATTGTAACTTATGTCATCAGCAGGCATGGTCATCTATGTCATCGTAACTTATGCCATCAGTAGGCATGGTCATCTACGTCATTGTAACTTATGCCATCAGCAGACATGGTCATCTACATCATTGTAACTTATGCCATCAGCAGGCATGGTCATCTACATCATTATAACTTATGCCATCAGCAGGCATGGTCATCTATGTAATTGTAACTTATGCCATCAGTAGGCATGGTCATCTATGTCATTGTAACTTATGTCATCAGTAGGCATGCTTATCTATGTCATTGTAACTTATGCCATCAACAGGCATGGTCATCTATGTCATTGTAACTTATGCCATCAGTAGGCATGGTCATCTACATTATTGTAACTTATGCCATCAGTAGGCATGGTCATCTATGTCATTGTAACTTATGCCATCAGTAGGCATGGTCATCTACATTATTGTAGCTTATTCCATCAGCAGGCATGGTCATCTACATCATTGTAACTTATGCCATCAGCAGGCATGGTTATCTATATCATTTTAACTTATGCCATCAGTAGGCATGGTTATCTATGTCATTGTAACTTATTCCATCAACAGGCATGGTCATCTACATTATTGTAACTTATGCCATCAGCAGGCATGGTTATCTATGTCATTGTAACTTATTCCATCAACAGGCATGGTCATCTACATTATTGTAACTTATGCCATCAGCAGGCATGGTTATCTATGTTATTGTAACTTATGCCACACTTATTGCATTAAGGGTTGAGATTAAGTTGATTTTGAATATTAATTGGACCAATGTCAAAATTTCAGACAAAGCAGACTTAATTTGAAATTTTTGCAGGATTCCAATTTATTCTGAGTTTGATTGAGACAAATATAATTTTGTTATTTTTTATTTTATATAGGAGCACCATTAATAGATGACGAGCTGTGGAAACTAAGACAGGAAGTCAATAAATTAAAGGAGACTTTAGCCATGCAGTCAGCCTACGTACAAACAATGCCACAGTTAGCCACAACTACAGGAACACAGGCTCAGTTTGACATGCCACCAGTACCTGGCTTCATACCAGTGAGTATTAACATAGGCTCCATCTGCAGTTGACCTCTTGACCTTTTTATGCTGCCACTTCTTAGGTGTCGGAGCCTTTGGTTTTACCCATGTCCATACCTTCACACATGTACATGCATCTGTACATCCTGAATTTAACAAAGATTTTCCTTCAAAAAATCATTTGAAATTCACTCACAATATCAGTCACCATAAATATATTATAATTTTTTATTTTGTTCTGGAATTATACTCCTTGATTTGCCTAAAATACAAATTTTCTACTCAATACCTTTAGTTCCCCTTCAGCAAATCAATTGAAATTTATGCACAAAGGAAGGGATCATAAAAGCAAAGCCAAGTTTGATTTTAGACTTTACCACTTTTGATTTGTCAAACCCCACCCCAATTTCACAGGTTTCTGCTCAGTAAGTTAACTTGCCCAAATCATTTGAAATTTAGTAACAATCTTTTTGATCTCATGACACAGGTCTAGTTCTAAATTGGTTATTATTCTTTTTATGATTCCAGAGTTATACGACTAAATTGTTAGATGGCAAATTTTTGGTTTCCATGCTCTAACTTTAGTATCCATTTGCTAAACGATTTGAGATTTTTAGACAATGTTTCTTTTTGCATTATTACAAAAAAACAATTACTGTAATTATTGTAAATATACATTTTATCAAGGATCTGAGATAACAGTTTTTCTGTTTTTATTTTTAAAGGGTGTTGTACCATACCATGGCCAGGCCTCAGGACCTACTGGTAGACCAGGACTATCTCGTCATTATGGACCTCCTATGTCAGTACCACCTGGTATGCCAGGAAGAACTGCAGTGGTCAGTATTATATGATATTAACGTCATTATCTAACCAATGGAGATCATTTAGCTTCATTATCTACCCAATTGTATACTATGTACAGGGCTTTCAAAACTCTCAAATGTGAAAGGTTAATTTCAAAAGTAGCACCTACTGGTGAGATCCCTTTACAACGAATAGACCACACAGCACAGGTAGGGGGAATTTAGATGCTCTGGAAGGGTAGGCAGTTCCTGTTCCACTAGTGACACCCGTCACGTTGCTCCAAGAAAGAAAGAATGTATAAACGAATCAGAAGATGAAGTTGGCTCAAGAATCCTGATTAGAGATAACATTTAACACAATTCTGTCAATCTCAACACAGATCTACATACAATTACTGTACACATCTCTGTAGATAAAACAATAACCTTATGTCCTGTTTATATTCCCACCTACCCTAACTGGGCTAAGTCTCAATATGCCTCAATTTAAAAATTTATCAGATCAATTACCACTCCCTTATATTAACATGTGTGACTTTAAAGAACATAATCCCATATAGTGTTGTAAATCATCCAATGACAAAGACAGCAACATTAAAGACTTTATATTCTAGGATTGATTATTATAGTCAAACCTGTCTTAAGGGGCACCTCTATATAACAAATCAGTCTATAAAGGGCAGTCTCATTTTTCCCCATTAATGAATAGTGCATATAATTTTAACCTGTAAATAAAGAGTAACTGCTCATAAAGGGCACTTATTCAGGTTCCCTTGAGTGGCCTTTATGTACAGGTTTTCAGGTTCCCTTGAGTGACCTTTATATACAGGTTTGGCTGTGTATCTTTAATGATAGTTTTAAGCATATTGACATCCTGGGAATGGCTCTTATTTGGCTATTGATCTGACTGGTACTTGAATTTTCATGGAAAATCCATGATGATCTGTGTGAAACTGCTTTCCCTATTATACTGAAAAGTTATAAATTCTGCTATATGTGAAAAACCTGCAAGATATAAGTTTGACAAAGCCAGTTAGCCCCTGTACAAACAGATGTGCAGAGAAGAAATGTTGACAAATGTCACTGATACAATTTTGAAGCTTACTGAAACAGTAACATCAATAACTGATAAGACCTTGACAAATCTAAAACATCCATGTAAGCCATGGTTACAGTAACATCAATAACTGATAAGACCTTGACAAATCTAAAGCATCCATGTAAACCATGGTTACAGTAACATCAATAACTGATAAGACCTTGACAAATCTAAAGCATCCATGTAAGCCATGGTTACAGTAACATCAATAACTGATAAGACCTTGACAAATCTAAAACATCCATGTAAGCCATGGTTACAGTAACATCAATAACTGATAAGACCTTGACAAATCTAAAACATCCATGTAAGCCATGGTTACAGTAACATCAATAACTGATAAGACCTTAACAAATCTAAAGCATCCATGTAAACCATGGTTTAATGATGACTGCATAGATACCTTCACACAAAGGCTGAACGAAAGTTCGAAAACATCCAATGTTTGATAATCTCAGCAATTAATGCATCTTCAGAGCAAAAGAACATTAAAATAAAATTACTGTACCGCCTGACGTAATTTTGTTTCCAAATTATTTGCCATACACCAATGAATAAGATTTGGAATATAGTTTAAAAAATTAAAGGCAAAACTAGTAAAGCAAGCATTCATCATCTTAAAGATGGCCATGACACTTTAACATCTGAACAAGCGTCTTACTTCTTCAAGCATGCGCAATCTACTGGCAGTCATGAATAAGAAATGGAAGTTCAAACCAAAGTTTGGTTGGATGATCTGTCGGAAATAGTCACCTTTTCAAATTATACCTAACAGCCCTACACCCCATACACATGGGTCACTTTCACTTCTAATATCTGCAGGGATGATTTTGTTCAGTTATTTAACTTATTTCAGCTATTTTCCTCTGAAAATAGTTTTTCTAAAGTTGCTAGACATGATCAGAACAGGTGACCATTTTGAAAAAGAGGTGTAGATGATTTTTCAGCTATTTTTCATTGATTTCAGTCATTTTATCTTCTAACCAGGAGCATCCCTGATATCTAAATACAATATAATGTTAAATAGATTGAAATTAAAACGGCAGCTAATAATATCTAATTCTATGAGCGGGACATCTTTCTGTATCAACCATGATAAAAAAATATATCATGGGTTAAGTTTATGGTGTTTAACGCCACTTTCAATGATATTTCAGTTATATCGTTGCGGTCAGTTTTATTGGTGGAGGAAACCGGAGAAAACCACAGACCTGCCACAAGTCACTTACAAACTTTATCACATATATATAAAGTTGTATCGAGTACACCTTGCCTGAGCGGGGTTCGAACTCACAACGTTAGTGGTAATAGGCACTGATTGCATAGGTAGTTATAAACTACCATGCAATCAGGACCACGACGGCCCCTAAAAAACATATCATGTATAAATGTTATCGTAGAACACTCTGAAACAAGTAAAATGTAGAATTTCTTAGCATCTAGAAACAGTGAACAAAATTATTAATTAGATTATTATTTCATTTTAAGGGAACATCTTATGGTCCACCAGGAGGATCTTCTGTGCCATTTAGTGCAGGTTATGGGACTAACCCCCCTGTTGGAGCTGAACACAGAGAGGCTAGAACACCACCTGGTGTAAGACCATCGGATGGAAGATCAAGGTCAGGAGAGAGATACCAAGGTCATGGTAGTCCACACAAGAGAATGCCAGGTAAGTCCAATGTCAAATATCCTAAAAGGGGAAGGTCAGGGAATAGAAAAAGAATATAGATACATCATTTGCCTGTTGTGACATTAATAGATCTTTTATGATCTACCTGTTGTGACACTAATAGATCCATTATGTTTGGAGCACTCTACACTCCTGGAATGTCAAAACAGTCATGTGGTAGGTCCATATACAAGTCAAAATTTGACAAGCCTTTCCATTTAATCACAATGCCACTTGATTTATGTTCATGTTAATTTATTGTTTGGGAATTATCTCTCATCTTGAATTAGAATGAAATACAGCTCATTGTACTATAAGACATATATAACAAATTAAGCTGGCATAACCTCACATTCTTTCCAGTGTACTCCCAAATACTCATCTCAAAAGCAAATACAGTGCCTCTACCTATGACAATATGGTATGACCACAACTAGAAGACCATTTTGGGCATCATTGGCCTCTTTTTTGTTAACTTTTAGGATTAGAATTCCTAAATTAAATCCAAACCTTTATTCTGTGCCTATAAAATTTCAGAAGAACCTGATGTTCAGAGTTCTAATAGAATTATTTAACTTCCAGGTGAGGCTTCAGAACCTGATGTTCAGAGTTCTAATAGAATTATTTATCTTTCAGGTGAGGCATCAGAACCTGATGTTCAGAGTTCTAATAGAATTATTTATCTTCCAGGTGAGGCACCAGAACCTGATGTTCAGAGTTCTAATAGAATTATTTACCTTCCAGGTGAGGCATCAGAACCTGATGTTCAGAGCTCTAATATAATTATTTATCTTCCAGGTGAGGCATCAGAACCTGATGTTCAGAGCTCTAATAAAATTATTTATCTTCCAGGTGAGGCATCAGAACCTGATGTTCAGAGCTCTAATAGAATTATTTATCTTCCAGGTGAGGCTTCAGAACCTGATGTTCAGAGCTCTAATAGAATTATTTTATCTTCCAGGTGAGGAATCAGAACCTGATGTTTAGAGCTCTAATAGAATTATTTATCTTCCAGGTGAGGCATCAGAAGCTGATGTTCAGAGCTCTAATAGAATTATTTATCTTCCAGGTGAGGCATCAGAACCTGATGTTCAGAGCTCTAATAGAATTATTTACCTTCCAGGTGAGGCATCAGAACCTGATGTTCAGAGCTCTAATAGAATTATTTATCTTCCAGGTGAGGCATCAGAAGCTGATGTTCAGAGCTCTAATAGAATTATTTACCTTCCAGGTGAAGCTTCAGAACCTGATGTTCAGAGCTCTAATAGAATTATTTATCTTCCAGGTGAGGCATCAGAACCTGATGTTCAGAGCTCTAATAGAATTATTTATCTTCCAGGTGAGGCATCAGAACCTGATGTTCAGAGCTCTAATAGAATTATTTATCTTCCAGGTGAAGCTTCAGAACCTGATGTTCAGAGCTCTAATAGAATTATTTATCTTCCAGGTGAGGCATCAGAACCTGATGTTCAGAGCTCTAATAGAATTATTTATCTTCCAGGTGAGGCATCAGAACCTGATGTTCAGAGCTCTAATAGAATTATTTATCTTCCAGGTGAGGCATCAGAACCTGATGTTCAGAGCTCTAATAGAATTATTTATCTTCCAGGTGAGGCATCAGAACCTGATGTTCAGAGCTCTAATAGAATTATTTATCTTCCAGGTGAGGCATCAGAAGCTGATGTTCAGAGCTCTAATAGAATTATTTATCTTCCAGGTGAGGCTTCAGAACCTGATGTTCAGAGTTCTAATAGAATTATTTACCTTCCAGGTGAGGCATCAGAACCTGATGTTCAGAGTTCTAATAGAATTATTTACCTTCCAGGTGAGGCATCAGAACCTAATGTTCAGAGTTATAATAGAATTATTTATCTTCCAGGTGAGGCATCAGAACCTGATGTTCAGAGCTCTAATAGAATTATTTATCTTCCAGGTGAGGCATCAGAACCTGATGTTCAGAGCTCTAATAGAATTATTTATCTTCCAGGTGAGGCATCAGAAGCTGATGTTCAGAGCTCTAATAGAATTATTTATCTTCCAGGTGAGGCTTCAGAACCTGATGTTCAGAGTTCTAATAGAATTATTTACCTTCCAGGTGAGGCATCAGAACCTGATGTTCAGAGTTCTAATAGAATTATTTACCTTCCAGGTGAGGCATCAGAACCTAATGTTCAGAGTTCTAATAGAATTATTTATCTTCCAGGTGAGGCATCAGAACCTGATGTTCAGAGCTCTAATAGAATTATTTATCTTCCAGGTGAGGCATCAGAACCTGATGTTCAGAGCTCTAATAGAATTATTTATCTTCTAGGTGAGGCATCAGAACCTGATGTTCAGAGTTCTAATAGAATTATTTATCTTCCAGGTGAGGCATCAGAACCTGGTGTTCAGAGCTCTAATAGAATTATTTATCTTCCAGGTGAAGCTTCAGAACCTGATGTTCAGAGCTCTAATAGAATTATTTATCTTCCAGGTGAGGCATCAGAACCTGATGTTCAGAGCTCTAATAGAATTATTTATCTTCCAGGTGAGGCATCAGAACCTGATGTTCAGAGCTCTAATAGAATTATTTATCTTCCAGGTGAAGCTTCAGAACCTGATGTTCAGAGCTCTAATAGAATTATTTATCTTCCAGGTGAGGCTTCAGAACCTGATGTTCAGAGTTCTAATAGAATTATTTATCTTTCAGGTGAGGCATCAGAACCTGATGTTCAGAGTTCAAGGAGTCATAGAAGTGGTAGAAGTGGTCGCAGTGGACGAAATCATGGCAGTAGGGATAAACACAGAAGGAGCTCGTCAGCACCTAAAACTGCATTTGAACCTGTACACAGACCAGTGGCTTATAACCCTGCCACAGGGTCTACTCAATTAGGAGGTCCACCTGCCCCAGTGTTTAATTCTGGTGGAAGTCCAACCAGAGGCATTTCGTCAGGAATAGGAGCTAGTGCTCCATTGGGTTTTTCTAATGCGGGTGTTGGGCCTGCTTCAGCATACAATCCAACTGGATATGGCTCTGTGGGTATTGGAAAACAGACACCTGGATTTATAGGAACACAAACACATGGCTATATGGGAACACAGACACCTGGATATATGGGAACACAAACTCCAGGATATATGGGAACACAAACTGCAGGATATGTGGGAACACAAACTCCAGGATATATGGGAACACAAACTCCAGGATATGCTGAAACGCATGCAGGAGGACAAATACAAGGTGTTATGATGCCACCAGGAGTACAGCACTATCAACCATCAGCCAATGCCTCAGCCCAGCCATTAGGTTATAAATCTGGTCGCGCATACCTACCAGCATACTCTACATCACCAGAGCGGCCAGCAGGAAGGATTTATTACCCCTCCAGTGGAGGCATTCCAGCACCACCTCCCCCTCCACCACCTCCTCATATGGGATCACCTGGTCCCCGTGTGACTTACCTACCTGTCAGCCCCATTGCTACTGGTACCCCCTTATCTAAGAGGAGTGCTAATGAAGGATCAATGACAGTACCACCAAGTCCCATTGGTAAGTTACGTTTTTATCTTAAATAAGTAGATTATCTTACATCATCAGTTACTGTCAAAGTACTTTTATTCGTTGGCACATATTATCGTAGTTTCTGCAAAATGCATTGATCCATGGGTTCTTGAATTTGTGATTTTAAACACTACAGGAAACAATCAATGGGAAAATTGTATTTCGTTGGATTTTTATTTCCGTGGTTCAATTGAAATCCACGAGAATTAGAACCCCATGATTAATAATGATTTCACAGTAACTATCTTATCAAATTGTTTAACATTGGATAGTCCTTAACAAAATGTTTTGTTTTGATCTGAAATTCTAGATGGCTGCCACTACAAGGACATAATTTTAACATAGGATCATATTTGAAATGAAAAAAAAAAGAACTTCTCAGAAACTAGACATTTGATTGAACCCAAATTATACAAATGATTGGATGGTCACTTGGACAATTTCAGGGTTTATTTGTGTTGATCAGAAATCCAAGATGGCACCATCGTAGGAAAAAATTAATATAGGACATTTGGAAAATAATATTTTAGAATTATTCTTATCTCTAATCTTTATACGACAAACTTGGCAAACAATCCTTAGATTGTCTTTTACCCAACATACATATGTATGAGGGAAACAGGTTTTTTTTCAAAGATTCACTTTAATTTCCTTTATAAACTTGACTAGGTGATAATTATAAGCTGATGACTTATGTTTTAATCTTTTAATTGTTGTATTCAAAATATCTTACAGTCAATAATTGTAAATATCTTGAGGCCATCATTGATTTTTTTTATTTCTTGATTAGTCTTTTATTATAGGTAAAAATAGAATTAAGTAGATATCACAAATTTTCATTTTATTTGCCCATAGAAATGTGTTCTACTTGTGAATATTAAAAAGTCAGAAATAGAAAATTTTAATTAAAGAAAGAAAATGGGAGTTGCTCCCCCTTATATCCTCCCTTAATGATTCATTTTTGACGATTTTCACTTCTGCCGTTCCAGAGATATTGGACTTGATATGACGGAAAATAGGATTTTTACCCTATGTCGTATGATAACTTGAGTAGTGTTTCTCAGAATGTTTTGAAATTTTATCAGCAGCTTACCTTCAAGAGAGGAGGATCCCTTTAATTTTTGACGATGTTCACTTTTGTCGTTCCAGAGTTATTGGTCTTGATATGACGGAAAATAGGATTTTTACCCTATGTCGTATGATAACTTGAGTAGTGTTTCTCAGAATGTTTTGAAATTTTATCAGCAGCTTACCAGTGAAGAGAGGAGGGTCCCTTTTATTTTTGGTCGGAACAATCAGTAATGTTTTGGTTATGGAAATAGGATGGACAGATGTTGGGAGCGGGGGGTATATCTTAATGAGCTGTGCTCACAGTAATACTAGTTTCAATGGATCGCATAACATTTACAATGCCAATGGAAACTTACATCAAACTGAACATACTCAATATTAATTCTTTAATTCCACTGCTTATCTGATTAAAGACAACAATATTAATTCTTTAATTCCACATACTGCTTGTCTGATTAAAGACAACAATATTAATTCTTTAATTCCACATACTGCTTGTCTGATTAAAGACAACAATATTAATTCTTTAATTCCACATACTGCTTGTCTGATTAAAGACAACAATATTAATTCTTTAATTCCACATACTGCTTGTCTGATTAAAGACAACAATATTAATTCTTTAATTCCACATACTGCTTGTCTGATTAAAGACAACAATATTAATTCTTTAATTCCACATACTGCTTGTGTGATTAAAGACAACAATATTAATTCTTTAATTCCACATACTGCTTGCCTGATTAAAGACAACAATATTAATTCTTTAATTCCACATACTGCTTGTGTGATTAAAGACAACAATATTAATTCTTTAATTCCACATACTGCTTGCCTGATTAAAGACAACAATATTAATTCTTTAATTCCACTGCTTGTCTGATTAAAGCCAACAATATTAATTCTTTAATTCCACATACTGCTTGTCTGATTAAAGACAACAATATTAATTCTTTAATTCCACTGCTTATCTGATTAAAGACAACAATATTAATTCTTTAATTCCACATACTGCTTGTCTGATTAAAGACAACAATATTAATTCTTTAATTCCACATACTGCTTGCCTGATTAAAGACAACAATATTAATTCTTTAATTCCACATACTGCTTGCCTGATTAAAGCCAACAATATTAATTCTTTAATTCCACATACTGCTTGCCTGATTAAAGACAACAATATTAATTCTTTAATTCCACATACTGCTTGTGTGATTAAAGACAACAATATTAATTCTTTAATTCCACATACTGCTTGCCTGATTAAAGACAACAATATTAATTCTTTAATTCCACTGCTTGTCTGATTAAAGCCAACAATATTAATTCTTTAATTCCACATACTGCTTGTCTGATTAAAGACAACAATATTAATTCTTTAATTCCACTGCTTATCTGATTAAAGACAACAATATTAATTCTTTAATTCCACATACTGCTTGTCTGATTAAAGACAACAATATTAATTCTTTAATTCCACATACTGCTTGCCTGATTAAAGACAACAATATTAATTCTTTAATTCCACATACTGCTTGCCTGATTAAAGACAACAATATTAATTCTTTAATTCCACATACTGCTTGTCTGATTAAAGACAACAATATTAATTCTTTAATTCCACATACTGCTTGTGTGATTAAAGACAACAATATTAATTCTTTAATTCCACATACTGCTTGCCTGATTGAAGACAACAATATTAATTCTTTAATTCCACATACTGCTTGTCTGATTAAAGACAACAATATTAATTCTTTAATTCCACATACTGCTTGTCTGATTAAAGACAACAATATTAATTCTTTAATTCCACATACTGCTTGCCTGATTAAAGACAACAATATTAATTCTTTAATTCCACATACTGCTTGCCTGATTAAAGACAACAATATTAATTCTTTAATTCCACATACTGCTTGTCTGATTAAAGACAACAATATTAATTCTTTAATTCCACATACTGCTTGTCTGATTAAAGCCAACAATATTAATTCTTTAATTCCACATACTGCTTGTCTGATTAAAGACAACAATATTAATTCTTTAATTCCACTGCTTATCTGATTAAAGACAACAATATTAATTCTTTAATTCCACATACTGCTTGCCTGATTAAAGACAACAATATTAATTCTTTAATTCCACTGCTTATCTGATTAAAGACAACAATATTAATTCTTTAATTCCACATACTGCTTGCCTGATTAAAGACAACAATATTAATTCTTTAATTCCACATACTGCTTGCCTGATTAAAGACAACAATATTAATTCTTTAATTCCACATACTGCTTGTGTGATTAAAGACAACAATATTAATTCTTTAATTCCACATACTGCTTGTGTGATTAAAGACAACAATATTAATTCTTTAATTCCACATACTGCTTGCCTGATTAAAGACAACAATATTAATTCTTTAATTCCACATACTGCTTGTCTGATTATAGACAACAATATTAATTCTTTAATTCCACATACTGCTTGCCTGATTAAAGACAACAATATTAATTCTTTAATTCCACATACTGCTTGTGTGATTAAAGACAACAATATTAATTCTTTAATTCCACATACTGCTTGTGTGATTAAAGACAACAATATTAATTCTTTAATTCCACATACTGCTTGTCTGATTAAAGACAACAATATTAATCCTTTAATTCCACATACTGCTTGTGTGATTAAAGACAACAATATTAATTCTTTAATTCCACATACTGCTTGTCTGATTAAAGACAACAATATTAATTCTTTAATTCCACATACTGCTTGTGTGATTAAAGACAACAATATTAATTCTTTAATTCCACTGCTTGTCTGATTAAAGACAACAATATTAATTCTTTAATTCCACATACTGCTTGTGTGATTAAAGACAACAATATTAATTCTTTAATTCCACTGCTTGTGTGATTAAAGACAACAATATTAATTCTTTGATTCCACATACTGCTTGTGTGATTAAAGACAACAATATTAATTCTTTAATTCCACATACTGCTTGTCTGATTAAAGACAACAATATTAATTCTTTAATTCCACATACTGCTTATCTGATTAAAGACAACAATATTAATTCTTTAATTCCACATACTGCTTGTCTGATTAAAGACAACAATATTAATTCTTTAATTCCACATACTGCTTGTCTGATTAAAGACAACAATATTAATTCTTGAATTCCACATACTGCTTGTCTGATTATAGACAACAATATTAATTCTTTAATTCCACATACTGCTTGCCTGATTAAAGACAACAATATTAATTCTTTAATTCCACTGCTTGTCTGATTAAAGCCAACAATATTAATTCTTTAATTCCACATACTGCTTGTCTGATTAAAGACAACAATATTAATTCTTTAATTCCACATACTGCTTGCCTGATTAAAGACAACAATATTATTTCTTTAATTCCACATACTGCTTGCCTGATTAAAGACAACAATATTAATTCTTTAATTCCACATACTGCTTGCCTGATTAAAGACAACAATATTAATTCTTTAATTCCACATACTGCTTGTCTGATTAAAGACAACAATATTAATTCTTTAATTCCACATACTGCTTGTGTGATTAAAGACAACAATATTAATTCTTTAATTCCACATACTGCTTGTCTGATTATAGACAACAATATTAATTCTTTAATTCCACATACTGCTTGTGTGATTAAAGACAACAATATTAATTCTTTAATTCCACATACTGCTTGTCTGATTAAAGACAACAATATTAATTCTTTAATTCCACATACTGCTTGTCTGATTAAAGACAACAATATTAATTCTTTAATTCCACATACTGCTTGTCTGATTAAAGACAACAATATTAATTCTTTAATTCCACATACTGCTTGTCTGATTAAAGACAACAATATTAATTCTTTAATTCCACATACTGCTTGTCTGATTATAGACAACAATATTAATTCTTTAATTCCACATACTGCTTGCCTGATTAAAGACAACAATATTAATTCTTTAATTCCACTGCTTGTCTGATTAAAGCCAACAATATTAATTCTTTAATTCCACATACTGCTTGTCTGATTAAAGACAACAATATTAATTCTTTAATTCCACATACTGCTTGTCTGATTAAAGACAACAATATTAATTCTTTAATTCCACATACTGCTTGTCTGATTAAAGACAACAATATTAATTCTTTAATTCCACATACTGCTTGCCTGATTAAAGACAACAATATTATTTCTTTAATTCCACATACTGCTTGCCTGATTAAAGACAACAATATTAATTCTTTAATTCCACATACTGCTTGTCTGATTAAAGACAACAATATTAATTCTTTAATTCCACATACTGCTTGTCTGATTAAAGACAACAATATTAATTCTTTAATTCCACATACTGCTTGTCTGATTAAAGACAACAATATTAATTCTTTAATTCCACATACTGCTTGTCTGATTAAAGACAACAATATTAATTCTTTAATTCCACATACTGCTTGTCTGATTAAAGACAACAATATTAATTCTTTAATTCCACTGCTTGTCTGATTAAAGACAACAATATTAATTCTTTAATTCCACATACTGCTTGCCTGATTAAAGACATCATTGTACAAAATACCCATGTTACATGCTTACTTGAGACTTGGTTGCTACCAAAAGATGAACATCCACTGTTTTCAACTTTCAATACTTTGCATAGGGATCATTATGAAAACAGTGGTGGTAAATCAACTAAGAGGAGGTGGATTTTTAACCTATATTCATTCTGATCTTTATCTTATAACTGAAAGACGTGTTCCAAATGTTGACATGGAATATATATATATAATCCTAGCATCTGCTGAAAATAAGAGAATTCGTATAGCTCTGTTTAATTGATTTACAACAATCCAAGAAATGATACAAACTAATTTGTATATGACATAGAGAGACTCGTATCATCTTTACCTTGTGGAATTCCAGCTTTCTTCACAGGAGATTTCAATATAAACATTCTCAAGAAAGCCAGCATTACAAACAAGTGTCTTCAGCTTATGAACTACTATGGATTTCAACAAATTATCAAATTACCCACCCATAGAAGAGGAAACCTTTTAGATCATTTTTATACTAATATTGGATCTGAAAGTACTGGTATCACATTCAACACTATTCCAACTTACTACAGTGACCACATGCTGCTTTCTATTGCCATTCCTAAATGGAATTTACTGCAATAAACAATATTAACTAGTGTAATTAACTCAGGTTTTTAACATTAACTTTGTTAATTATAAATAACATTTTAAGAAACATTAAATTAAAGTTTGTTTTGTCTTTATTATTGATGTCTATCTTGATTTAGTGCATTAAGCAAAATAAATCTGGTCTGACATCTAACGGGACATAATTGAACTTGCACATTTATTTCATTCATCATATGCTATTGACCTTGTAAGTGCAACCCTTCTGGCAGTCTATGAAAGTTTATATGTTGTTAGATCCACATGTGCCGATGTTGAAAGAGTGGGTGGGTCCATCAAGTTTTCCCAGAATTGTGAGTCTAAAAGTTGTGTTCCAAATATGTTTTGGCTCAATTAAGATAATGGGGACGCAGGGGGTATTAGTCCTGCGTAGCTGACAGTTAAGTTATTCCATTTATGTATCAAAGCGGGACTCCTGCGTACAGCAGTACTTCTAGTTGACAGACTAAAATTGTGTTCTATCATTTTTATTAGCTCACTTTGCCAAAGGCAATGTGAGCTTTTACCATCACTTGGCGTCCGTTGTCTGTCCTCCGTTAACTTTTCACATTTTAATCTTCTCCTCTGAAACCCCTTAGCCAAATGAACTGAAACATGGTAGGAAGCATCTATGGAAGGTCCTCTATAAAGTTTGCTCATTTCGTCCCGATCCATTAACAAACATGGCTGCTGCAGGCAATTCTTGTTTCTCATTGGCCGATTTAAAAAAATCTTCTCCTCTGAAACCGCTTCGCCAAATGAACCAAAACTTGGTAGGAAGCATCTATGGAAGGTCCTGTGGAAAGATTGCTCATTTCGTCACGATCCGTTAACAAACATGGCCGTCACAGGCAATTCTTGTTTCTGATTGGTTGATTTCTAAAAATTTTCTTCTCTGAAACAGCTTGGCCAAATGGACCAAAACTTAGTAGGAAGCATCTATGAGTGATCCTCTATAAAGAATGCTCATTTCATCCCGATCCATTAACAAATATGGCTGCCACAGGCAATTCTTGTTTCTGATTGGTCGATTTCTAAAAATCTTCTCCTCTGAAACCGCTTTGCCAAATGAACTGAAACTTGATAGGAAGATTCTATGGAAGGTCCTCTATAGGGATTGCTCATTTCAATTTGATCCATAAACATACATGGCCACCATAGGCAATTTTTTTTTCTGATTGGTCGATTTCTAAAAATCTTCTTCTCTGAAACTGCTTGGCCAAATGAACCGAAACTTGGTAGGAAACATGAGCCTCTAGTTTTTTTTTAAAGTTTTGCTGTACAATAAAAGGGCCATTGCATGAATATTGATGAATAACGTACCTCACAGAATAGTTATCAATACAGTTTAATTCTAAAACCTTTCCTCACACAACAATGTTATGCCATTTTTAAATTTAATTTAGGGTAAGTTAAAGTTAACTACATTTGTACATGATTTTGTAAATTTTTAATAAAAACTTGCAAAAATAGATTTAATAAGAAAATATTTTGAAGTGAGCGAACAGTAAAAAAAATCCATCAGAAGATACTTTAATTTTAGGTAAAATAATATTGAGCTGAGAGAAAAAAATGGATGAGCCAATCCATTGTTGTAAGATACATTAAGCTTTCTTCTACCGATTCTTGTGTAAAAAAAACGTTCATTGTTTTATTTAGTGTTTATAGCCCAAATGAAATTAGCAAGCAGTACCCTTTGAATATGTGTAGGTTTTACTTTGTCATTTTAATTTCAGACATTATTTTTATTCAATTAAACAAATTGGATATCCAATTTTGTAGTCTCAGTTTTGGCTATTTACTGGAATGTCCAGATTTTAGTCATGACCAACATTTCTGAGCACTTTATGAGTCTATGGTTATAACCCCTAACTGTGAAAATAAAAAACACAAAAAATTGATCTTTGTTATGGGAGAACATATAAGTTGTGAAATTTATTATTTTACAATGTTTAAAGGTTTTCTTTTATTATGATGAAAAAATAAAAATCATAGAAACTACTCATTTTATTTTCACTAAATGGTTCTATGCTATATGTACATATATTAACTGTATGGTTGTTGAGATAATTTTCTGATCATACAGTAATCATCCAGTGATGACAAAAGTGAGGTGATGTCGGCTTAGGCCTTATGTAAGCCTCTTGTTTAATTTAACATATTTAAATTACCCAATTAAACAGCAATGGTATTGCAAACAAGTTAAAGCAAAAATATAATCACCTTCCATAATCCTTAAATCTTCAATAAAATGCTTACCCCTTTTCCATAACTGCTAACATTTTTGACCCCCTTTACTATTTGGCGATAAAAAAAAAAATTCCAAATTTCCCTCACATGTACCTAAAAGAGATGAGAGACTCTCTCAGAGAATAAAAAATAATAATACCCAGTATCTATTATAGATTTTAAATTAGTTATTTAAATACCCCATATTTGGCCTTATTTATCTGTCCTACGATAAGTTTAAACTTGTTGGTCACATGACTTTAATGACAATAATATGAAACAGTTACCTAGTTAATTGTAATTAAACAGGTACAAATCTTGTACGATTGTGATTATTTTACACTTGGGATATTTTTGTTATTCAACCATTTTTGATGATTGATTGTGGATATATTTTGTTTACACTTGTTAAGAGATTAATGGTGGCCTAGAGAAGGCCAGTGTGATATTATCATGCTGTGATATAATTTCAGTGGCAGGATCTATTGATATGTCTGGTGGACAGCCCCGGGGGATCTTGAAGAGCCCAACAACAGGATCAGATGATAGTTACTTGTTCTGTAATGTTCCTGAGCATCATGACCTGGTAAGTCAATATATTACTTACATAGTAGATACATTACAGTCAAACCTGATTTAGTGGCCACCTCTATAAAGTAAACATTTGTGTTTTATTTAACCTGCATTTATCAACCATCTGTCTAATGTGAACCTATTTCAATGTTCTCTTGGAAGATCACATAAGACAAGTTTGACTGGACTTTGAAGTTATTATGAGTAGGGTTATGGCTATGGTGTTTAATGCCACTTTCACCAATATTTCCGTTATATCGTGGCAGTCAATTTTATTGATAGAGGAAACCAGAGCACCTGGAGAAAACAACCAATCTGCCGCAAGTCACTGACTAACTTTATCACATAATGTTGTATTGATTACAACTCGCCATGAGCGGGATTCGAACTCACAACTTTAGTGGTGATAGGTACTGATTGAACTGGTAGTTGTAAATCCAATTACCATACGATCACGACCACAATGACCCCATTATTATGAGTAGAAAATTTATGGTTTGTTGTTTAACATCTACCAGCAAATATTTGTCACGATGAGAACAAATTCAACAATATCTACAAAATCATACAGAAATGAGGGAGGGATAGGGCTCTTTGACAATCTTTTTTTTTGGTCGTACAACCGTGCATTCCATCAATTTGACTGCTATTTGAAATTTTGTCGAAATTTTCCTTAAATAACCATTACTTCAACATTTTTTTATTGGAATGAGCTAAAATTTAAATACCATAGTTGGTATTTGGAAATGAATTGTATGAAATATGTTCCAGGATTTTCTGTAACATTTAAAATTTTGAAAATTTTAGAAAATAAAATCGTCAAAATTTCAAATATATTTGAAACAATTCATTTTTAGAAAGAAAAAAACATTACCTAATAAAACACCAAACTTGACTGGAATGGCCCTTGGGTTGTCCTCATTCAAAACTGTCATCCAGCTCTGCCTTTTATCAAAAATGGTCAACCATTGGCATTACTAAAAAATATAATTTTTCTTAAAATAGCTACTTCTACATTTTAATAGGAATGAGAAAATAATATAACATGTAGACATATGTTAAGAAGTTGTTTAATATATATTCCAGGATTTTCTGTAAGATTAGTAATTTTACAGACTCTTTGCAAATACATGTATGCAAATTAAGCCTTTTTTTTATTATTCAATTGAAAATCTTCTTGCAAACCAGTTATTTATAGAATTAAATTAATCTGGAATAGTTCTTGGATTGTACTCTTTGAAAACTATGATCCACAGCCCTTTCCTCCATCAGAACTTTTATTTTTCATGAAAAGTACCTAGAAACTGTACATTTCTGCAACCAGAATAACAATTACTGTGAGATTGAACAATTAGATTTCAAAATATTTATATTCAAACTTTGATTTTTCACACCTATTTTGTTTTGTTTTTTTGAATAGTACCTTGTAACTGTACATTTCTAGAACAATAACTGTGACATAGTACAACTGGATTTCAAAATATTTAAGCTATGCAGTTTTTCCATTGAATTCCTTATAACAATTCCTGTCTAAAGTATTCCAATAGATGTGATGTACATGTACATTTGACTGTTTCTGAGATATGAGGGGACAAAAAGATACCTCTGTCACAAAAATTGTCAATTTCATATGATCATGATCAGCGGAGATTGAAAATACCAGAATAATTATTTGGAAAATTAAAAAAATGAAGAAATGAAGAAAAATAAAACTCTAAAAATATAGATGCCAAATGGTTGTTAATTAAACAAAGTTTCTAATTATTTTACCAATTTGAAATAATTTAAAAAAGAAAGATGAGGTAGATGAGGTTTTGTTTTTTATTTTAACATTTATTTACAGTTGATTGATTACTCTTGTCATTTCTTGTAAATGAAATGTAACACTTTCTTGATCACTGTAAATTTTAGAAGAAAACTTTATTCTTTAAGCTTCAATGGTTGATGAAAATTAGTTATTTAAAACCCTGTTGGGACCCTCATTTATCTGTTTAGAATGTCTTTTGATTGCCTGTATTGTGTTTAATTTACTCTTATTTACTATAGATTTCACACAATACCTGATTACTTTAATTTTTTCTCAACTAGATAATATCATTTGTTTGTTTATTGATCAGTTTGTAAACAATAATCCTTATTAAATTTTGAGGCCATTGAAAAACACAATTTAAATGCTACAACCAAGTAAGGACAGTATACATGTATTAGTATTGTAACTTCACTTTCACAAATGACTCCTTCATGACCCTTACTTAGTAAAGCTATGTATATCTCTCTATATTCTTGGGTCATTTAAAATCATTTACCATGTCAAATGCATATGCTTTGACTTGTGTGTCTAAGGTATTAAACCTCCCGCGATTTAATACAATATTAAATGTAGGTTAAAACAGATCAATGTTATAATTTTAAGGGTACAGGAAATTGGAAGATGTCTAAATACTGATAAAAAAACATTTATTAAGTTTTTGACAATATTAATAAGTTTTGTGATATCTATTGGTCCAGGCCCCTGTTTCACAAAAAGTCGGAAATCCTTGCCGGGAATACTGATACTGTGATACTGTTGAGATTTTTTTCAATATCCTCAGCATTTATCATTATATATTGAAACCACGTGAAACTGGAAATGGCAGACAGTTATTTTACACTGTCTTCGTCTGTTGTAGTCAAAACTGATAATAAAGTGAAACCGATTGTGTCAAACAGATTTAACCCCCCAAAAAACATGGAATGACGTCTTCGACGAGGTGATAGACCTCGAAGAAGTGGACTTGAAAAAGACGGATCAAATTTTAGTGACAGTCTCGGACAGAGCTGGACAAACATTTTAGCCCGACATGGAAGAATCTGGTACTCAAAAAAAAAAAAAAAATATTTATAAGGATGGCCTGATGACAGAAAAGTCAACAATAATAAAGAGAAAGTTTACCCCATCCCTCACCAGCAATGATAAACATATTTCCCAATGACTGTCAATGGTGATTTTTGCAAAATTCTAGTCTGCCCACTTTTTTTTAGCCCTTTGTCCCACATCAGGCATCATATATTTAACCTTATAATATCATAGCTTAGGTCAGATTTAGTTATGATTTATCTAAGAAAGACATTTTATAGCGGATTCAAATGTTTAAATATACATGTACAGATGCATGTATTTAGCACCAGTTATTTTACATGACTCTTGGTTTAAATTGATTACAGGTTTTTAATATATGACAAAACGTTGACTTTTGAACAAAATAGCTATAGCTATAGCATATGAGAATTTTTTTTATATTTTCATATATCAATAGGTTTCAAAAATTGAAACTACCATATTGGGTCATAACGCAGAACCAATTTTAATACTTAGTGAATACATGTAGTTATTCGCTTTACGTAACTTCTAGTTGAGATGAATATACTTGACGGTTACTATTCCTATGCAGCAAGAACTGGGGGTAACCCAAGCTTTTGAGATAACAATGGAAAAAATATGTTGTTGTCCCCTATATTTGGAGGTAAAATATATGTTGTGCCCCCTACCCCCACTTTCAAAATACTTGTCTGTCCTGTACATCCGTGAGTAACCACGATACATTTCAGTGGATCGTTTTCTCGTGGACATTTATTTCACATTTCAGTATTTTCCATGAATATAACGTCTATAAATAGTTCCAACTTAAACTAATGGAACAGCCCGTTAAAATTTGATGATATATCGACTTTCCGCTTTAAATTTGGAATTCTTGGACTTTTTGTAATTTTGATGTCAAATACTATCAAGAAATTGAAAATTGAACATTGTAGCACGAATTCAATGTGGGTTTTTTTTCTTGGTCAGTCGAAATCTACATGCATGTAGTTGCATGCGTGCCAAAAAATATCATGTCACTGAGATTTTTCCTTGTATGATATTTAATAATTACGTTTTATGAAGCGCACATTTCCACCGTTTTTATGCTTGTTTGTTTGTTTGATGGTGTTTAAAACGCCAGTTTCAACAATATTTCAGTTATATTGTGGCCGTTCCGTTTTTTTATCTGGATAGATTTCCTTGCAATAAAGAGAAAAAGATGTAGATTTTTTAAGTAAAATTTTGTTGTTTATTTAGAATTTTTTTTATAACCAAGTCATTGTAATGATGTACATTTAACGTTTGTTTTTAACGATTTACGACTGCTCCAACCCAATTGGTAATTTGCGACCAAAAAATGTCGTATTATATCGGAAGTCGGTAAGTTTTGTTAAACGGTCGTATGACCAAGTTTACAATTTACGACATTTATTGAATACTGTACATACATATGTACAGAGATATGCAAATTTTATGTAAAACCACATCTTTTCAAAACATTTATTCCAAAGTAAATTCTTGTATGATTTTGATGAAATTTTTACTAACCAAGGCAGAATTAAATCTACTTTTATACTGTAATTTCAGCATAATTTTATAATCTTAAGAATTTTTAAGGGTTCACGAGTTAAACACAAAACTAAATTTTGAAGGTCAAAAACACGATGTAATATGATAGTACTTTTGAAAACAAATAATTTCTGTTTGTGTTTAAATCATGAATATTAAAATTGTTTGTGCTTGAAAGAAATATTTTAAAATAATCACTGAAAGCTACATAAATTCTCACTTATATTGAAACACATTTGATCAAAATCAAACAAGAATTATTTTTTTTTAAATTGGGTCTTTAAATGTAATATAACTAAAAAAAAAATTACAATGACCGAATACTTTTTGCACATCTCTGTATATATTTTGAAATTTGAGTATTGTTAGATTAGTAGTGATAATACACTATAATTATTGCCTTCATATGAGGTGAACATCAAAAGTTGTCAACCTGATGGTATGACTGTTTTATTATGCAAAACTACTCTAGAATCTATAAATTTTGAATGTTTATTTTGTAAAAGACATCAACAAAAATTCCGGTGTAGAAAATACAAATGCAGTGTAGTGAATCTGGACACTTGTTAAACTAAAGCTATTGTAATTATTTCAGGAGGACTATATTGCTGAATTACAAGAAAAAGTCAAGAGGTTGAAGACAAAAATTATGAAAAATCAGGTTTGTAGAAGTTGTCTTTTTATTAAGAAAGGGTTGTAAATGAATATAAAGTAAAAATTGTCTGAAATTTGTATAAATAAAGGAGAAAAAGATATTAAGAAAAAGTCCTTATATTGTCACTCTTCATCTGACAGTCTACATTTATATCAGTACAATCAGGTTTCTTTTTTTTTAAACCACACCCCTTTTATGCTGAGAGAAAAAAAATCAGGAAAAGAATCAAATTTTCTATTCAGCATTTTTAGCTCACCTTGCCAATGGCAATGTGAGCTTTTGCCATCACTTGGCGTCCGTCGTCTGTCGTCCGTTAACTTTTCACATTTTAATCTTCTCCTCTGAAACCCCTCAGCTAAATGAAGTGAAACTTAGTAGGAAGTATCCTTGGAAGGTCCTCTATGAAGATTGCTCATTTAGTTCCGATCCGTTAACAAACATGGCCGCCACAGACAATTCTTGTTTCTGATTGGTTGATTTCTAAACAATTTTCTCCTCTGAAGCCGCTTTGCCAAATGAACCGAAACTTGGTAGGAAGCATCCTTGGAAGGTCCTCTATAATGATTGCTCATTTAGTTCCGATCCGTTAACAAACATGGCCACCATAGGCAATTCTTGTTTCTGATTGGCCGATTTAAAAAAATCTTCTTCTCTGAAACCACTTGGCCAAATGAACCGAAACTTAGTAGGAAGCATCTATGGCAGGTCTTCTCTAAAGATTACTTATTTCGTCCTGATCCATTATCAAACATGGACGCCACAGACAATTCTTGTTTCTAATTGGTTGATTTCTAAAAAATCTTCTCCTCTGTAATCGCTTGACCAAATGAATAGAAATTTTGTAGGAATCATCCTTGGAAGGTTCTTTATAAAGATTGCACATTTAGTTCCGATCCATTTACAAACATGGCCACCACAGGCAATTCTTGTTTCTGATTGGTTGATTTCTAAAAAATCATCTCCTCTGAAACCGTTAGGCCAAATGGATCGAAACTTGGTAGGAAGCATCCTTGGAAGGTCCTTTATAAAGATTGCTCATTTAGTTCCGATCCATTAGCAAACATGGCTGCCAAAGGCAATTCATGTTTCTTATTGGTTGATTTCTAAAAAATCTTCTTCTCTGAAACCACTTTGCCAAATGAATCGAAACTTGGTAGGAAGCATCATTGGAAGGTCATCTATAAAGATTGCTCATTTAGTTCCGATCCGTTAATAAACATGGCCACCACATTCCATTCTTGTTTCTGATTGGTCGACTTCTAAATATTTTCTTCTCTGTAACTGCTTAGCCAAATGACTAAAACTTGGTGGGAAGCACCTATGGGAGGTTCTGTATTAAGTTTCCTCAAAGCAGAATGAAAGGTGAGCGACAAAGGCTCAGCCCACTGAGCTCCTAGTTATATGTCTTGGTTAATATTTTTAAGGCAAAAAACAGAAACTAAACAAAAGTAAAATACACAAAAATGCCTCTATTTTTACCCCAATTCTTAATAAGAACAAAATCCAGTAGTTCAGTCTAGTAAAAAATAGTTTGGTCCAGTAAAAGGTCATTCATTACTGGACCAAATGACCAGTAGGAATCTGAGCACCTCCCTTGTGGAGTATGTGAATATCCTGTAAGTTTGATGCTGGGTTTAGTAATTTGTACTCCTTTACTGGACCGAATGTCCATTCAACTTCAATTTACCTTGGGGAAACATTAGTTGTAATTTGTTTAACATATTACTATCAATGTAAAAGATGAAAGTTTGAATGCAGGAAGACAATGATTACATCACATGGTAGAACTTGTATTTGATGATCACTAAAATGTTTTCTTTAATAGGAAGCTCAGGAGGAGGAAGAAGTAGATGATGAACACAGACTCATAAGAAGATTAAGGGGGGAACTTGAGGTTAGTCAGAACAATTTTATATGTACTTTTTTTAATTTGCTTCATAATTAAGCATTGCTCTAAACCCATTGGAATTCAGTGACACATTTATTATTGTTTCTACGTTCATTTGTTTATGTTCATACAGAGATGCTCTTTAATGGGAACACAATGTTGATTTTACAGTATATAATGTTATTGTGGTATATTTTTGACAACACAACAATCTTCTTTATTTAAACACTTGTTTACAATGACTACAGGTATCCCTGTTAAATCTGTCTTAATTATTCAGGATTAGAATCAGATAATATATAGCTACTCTAATACTAGTATGATAGAATTCTTTTCACAGACTTATCTTTTTAAAAAAAAATTCTCATTGTCTGTTATCCTATTTCATCACCTGTGAAATCATTCAACATTTTATTTATTTCTACAATTTTTTTTCAGACAGTTTCTTAATTAAATTTCATGTTGAATTCTCCTTAGTACACAAATAAAAATTGAAATGAAAAGATTGAGTAGCAGATGAGACTGGGGTGATATGGTCTCAAGACAGGAGAGATAAGGTCTAAAGTGTGTATTTTTAGATGATTATGATATATATATATATATATACAGCTGAACTTCTGTAGCTCGAACACTGGATCTCTCTAACTGGTTTTTTCAGTCGCGTCAATTTTGTCGTTATTTCTTTTTCGAATAAACCCTGATTTCTCGAACGGTCAAACTATTTTTATGGTTCAGTAATAATAAATCAGTATAGATTACCTTTTCAAACAAGAACTCAAATTCATCTGGAAGTGTCAAATATTACTATTCCCAGGTAAAAGACAAATACCTGTACTACATAATTGCTTCTAATTCTTTTAAGAAATTATCATATGGGTATTCAGAAGCCATAACCTTTTAAAGGATTGAATATATTTTTAACAACTATGGACCACTGTACTGGGCATCAGTTTAGCATAGTGTAATGAAACTCCTGGGTAGGACCAGATTTTTCTCTCTCTGAATTAGTGTATTTTGGTGTCTCGAACTTCCTATAGCTCATTTTGACAGACCCTGTATTATTTCTTGTAGTACATTTTTTGTATTTTCTCATTGCCAGTGTGTTACTGATGTTGCTTTTTTTTTCAGGAGAGGAGGGATGAACTTGAAGGATTAGATCTAGCCATTGAAAGACAGAAAACAAATCTGAAAGATTTACGACGTGAAGAAAAGAATTTGAACTCAGAAAGACAGTCAGCAAAAGAAGATTTAGAATTAATTAGTAAAGAGAATGCCAGATTAAAAAGGTATGACATGTTAAACATTTATGAACACTTTACAATCATAGTAAAAAGGTATGACATGTTAAACATTTATGAACACTTTACAATCATAGTAAAAAGGTATGACATGTTAAACATTTATGAACACTTTACAATCATAGTAAAAAGGTATGATATGTTCAACATTTATGAACACTTTACAATCATAGTAAAAAGGTATGATATGTTCAACATTTATGAACACTTTACAATCATAGTAAAAAGGTATGATATGTTCAACGTTTATGAACACTTTGCAATCATAGTAAAAAGGTGTGATATGTTCAACATTTATGAACACTTTACAATCATATCTAAAAAGGTGTGATATGTTCAACATTTATGAACACTTTACAATCATAGTAAAAAGGTGTGATATGTTCAACATTTATGAACACTTTACAATCATAGTAAAAAGGTATGATATGTTCAACATTTATGAACACTTTACAATCATAGTAAAAAGGTATGATATGTTCAACATTTATGAACACTTTACAATCATAGTAAAAAGGTATGATATGTTCAACATTTATGAACACTTTACAATCATAGTAAAAAGGTATGATATGCTCAACATTTATGAACACTTTACAATCATAGTAAAAAGGTATGATATGTTCAACGTTTATGAACACTTTACAATCATAGTAAAAAAGGTATGATATGTTCAACATTTATGAACACTTTACTATCATAGTTAAAAGGTATGATATGTTCAACATTTATCAACACTTTACAATCATAGTAAAAAGGTATGATATGTTCAATATTTATCAACACTTTACAATCATAGTAAAAAGGTTTGATATGTTCAACATTTATGAACACTTTACAATCATAGTAAAAAGGTGTGATATGTTCAACATTTATGAACACATTACAATCATAGTAAAAAGGTATGATATGTTCAACATTTATGAACACTTTACAATCATAGTAAAAAGGTATGATATGTTCAACATTTATGAACACTTTACAATCATAGATCATTTATATGACAAGAAAATAAAAAAGTAAAATGACATTTAGTGTTTTATATTTTCAAAATGGCCATGGTAATTATAAAAGTTGAAAAACAATTTTTGTTTTCCAATTGTAATGAAACTTCACAGGAATGATCCTGCAATGATGTGCAGATGTGCAAACAGTGTTTATTGAATTATGAATATCAAAACATTGAATATCAAGTTGACAATGGGTTCTCACTAGCATAGTCATACCTTTAATTTTTTTGTTATGTTTAAATATTTTATTTTAAGGAAACCAAAGATTATTATTTATGATGATTCCTCAGATGATTCTCTGAGTGAAGGGCTTAAAACAAGTCGTCGAAATTATATCAAAGATGAAATTAATGCTTTGGAGAGAACACTTGGAAAAAGACGAGCTCAGCTTAAGAATGCTGACAAACTACTGAAAGAATGTAACAATGATTTAATGGATGCTCGTGAACAGGTACTTTTTATAATTATCACTACAGTAAGATTTTAATCACACTTGTACACTCCAGTTGTTTGTAGGAGGGCTCATGTCTTATTTACGTTATTTGTGTTTGTTTGCGTATACATGTAGTGGTGTCCAACACATATTTGTTTTTCTTCGTCTTGTGTACCCTATGTTGCCAGTTTCTCTGGATTGTCCATTTTTGATTGCCCCTTCGGTATACTCTAACATTTATTTATGGCCTGTATCTTTACAGATGATGCTGCCAATATATCATCTTTTGTTTTCCAATCATCATCAGTAAATTTGAGTGACTTAAGATATAAAACTACCCATAGATCAGACAAATTCAGTTTCAGTCAAGTAATATTTTGAGCATTTGTGAAAACATGGATATTCTATTTTATAAAACAAAGGTATAAGAATCTAGAGCATAAACCTGAACCTCAAGGACATGTTGTATTAATGTCAGACTGAAAGATAAACAGACTCTGATCTTTAATTAGTGAACAAGTTTGTGGAAATGCTTGAATGTGGATATAAGCACTGTTTTGAAACCAGTTAAATCAGTAAAAATCTTTTGATTAGTTAAACCAGAAAACATCTCTTTAGGTGGTATTTAACACTACAGGGAGATAAATCTTTAAAATCAGTTGAACGTTTTGATCATATAATGTTTGTATGCAGATTTCAAGCATCTCGGTGATCAAAATCACAGAGAGAAAAGCTGCTATGTGGCTAGTGAATTTATAGCTCTGAGTCTGTTGGTTGGAATTTGTTAAAATTTTGATATTTATTGCAGTGGATATATTCAAACACACTGCCAAAAAAATAAGAAAATTAAACGAGCAGATCAAATTTTACCTGAAGTGTATGGTACCACCTTAACTAGTTAAACCAGTACACATCTATAAGCTAGTTAAACCATTACAGGTTCCAATGCGAACACCGAATATATTTGACCTTATTAACTTGATATATTTGTAGTCATAGACATTTTTAGATCTAAAGCAAATTTATCTTTTTATTTTCCACAGGCCAAAGATACAGTGCATAAATTTGATACTGCTGCCTCTGGTCTTGAAGTAACTTCAAAGGAGAAAGAAGAATTAGAGAGAAGAGCTAACGTAGCAGCTTTAGACTTACTAAAAACTCAGGAACAACTAGGTGCTATTAAATCAGAACTAAGAGATATAGAAAGAAAACGCAGTAAACAGGATCGTCTTCTACGTGATGTTAATCAAGTAGGTTCTTATTATTTTAATTTAAATGACTGTAATCATTGATGGCTATGGTGTAATATTGTAATATTATAATATTCAGGAAAACTAATGGAGAATTCTTTTGCATTGAATTGTAATATTATGTTTAGGAAAACTAATGATAAATGTTCTTTTTCCTTTGTATTTTTGAGGGAAAATGAAGGTATTGAGAATTTGTTATTTATTTTTTCAGGTTATTAATAAAAGAGACGTAGAATATAAGGATGTTGATGGTA
This sequence comes from Bathymodiolus septemdierum, assembly GCA_963383655.1. Lineage (NCBI taxonomy): Eukaryota > Metazoa > Mollusca > Bivalvia > Mytilida > Modiolidae > Bathymodiolus > Bathymodiolus septemdierum. The sequence continues at coordinate 44,177,306 of OY726528.1, read as the reverse complement.
GAGTTCGTGCTGCCACAGAAAAGTAAATATTTAGAATATCTATTGTCAAAAGTATGGGTTAACCCTATGGGTGGACAACAATATTTCAGTTGTATACAGGGTTGCCTCTAGGAGGTGGTATGGTGAACAATTTGCACACATTTATATATGACTGCAAAAAAAATTGTGGTCGTACTATGTTATGGTGCTGTCATTGTTGTTTCAAAGTTTCTGTGTGATAACTTAGCTTGTAGTTGACAGATCATGTGTGATAACTTGTAGTTGACAGATCATGTGTGATAACTTGTAGTTGACAGATCATGTGTGATAACTTAGCTTGTAGTTGACAGATCATGTGTGATAACTTAGCTTGTAGTTGACAGATCATGTGTGATAACTTAGCTTGTAGTTGACAGATCATGTGTGATAACTTAGCTTGTAGTTGACAGATCATGTGTGATAACTTGTAGTTGACAGATCATGTGTGATAACTTAGCTTGTAGTTGGATTTACAACTACCTACTCAATCAGTACCTCTCACCACTAAAGTTGTGAGTTTTAATCCTGCACAGGCAAGGTGTACTCAATACAACATTATTATTGCGGCAGGTCAGTGGTTTTCTCAGGGTACTCCGGTTTCCTCCACCAATAAAATTTACCGCTACGATATAACTGAAATATTGTAGAATGTGGCGTTAAGCATCTTAATCTTATTTCAATAAACACTTTTTTGTTATGAATTCTTTAGGAAAATCCCTTTCAGAAATGATGCCTTACCTTGCTATAAGCACACATGGAACTTACACCTTTCGCTGTGATTGACACTGATTGTATAGATAGATTTAAATACAACACTATACAATACTGTCCCACAAGTTATAATTTGTTGTATGTATGCCCAGTATTATATCAGACAACAAAATGTTTGAAGGCTAAATTAAACATCTAAATAGATGTGGCTTAAACGCAAATTGTCTCTGACATAATTGTGGCTTCAAAATAAATTGTCTCGGACATAATCGTATCCTGAAGGCAAATTGTCTCAGACATAATCGTGGCTTAAAAATAGATTGCCTCAGACATAATCGTGGGCGGAAGGAACATTGTCTCAGACATAATCGTGGCTTAAAAATAAATTGTCTCAGACATAATCGTGGGCGGAAGGAAAATTGTCTCAGACATAATCGTGGCTTAAAAATAAATTGTCTCAGACATAATCATGGGCAGAAGGAAAATTGTCTCAGACATAATCATGGCTTAAAATAAATTGTATCAGACATAATCGTGGGCAGAAGGAAAATTGTCTCGGACATAATTGTGGCTTAAAAATACATTGTCTCAGACATAATCGTGGCTTAAAGGCAAATTGTCTCCGACATAATCGTGGCTTGAAGGCAAATTGTCTCCAACATAATCATTTTAATTTTGTAATTTTATATAAATTTACAGTTATAATGTTTTAATAATTTTCAGCTTAAGACGATTACACGATGAAATAAATTCTGCTACACAGAGGGAGAAAGAAACATTATCAGCACTACGTGACGCAGAAGATGTCCTAGGCAAACGTAGATCAGATGTCCAGCGTATGCGAGACCAGGTACGTCTTGCCTTGATCTATTACTAGTGACGATTCCGTAGAAATGTCTTGTTAACACTTTAATATCATCATGTATATCTTAATATAGATAACGTAATAGCCGTATCGTGTGTTGTAATATTCTCTAGATTAGCAGATTTTATATCATAATTTATTTATTCATTTGTAACCTTAGACTGTGAATTTTTAATGGTGCAGATAATATATTAGTTTCCATTTTATAAGAGTGATTAATGCTATTTGGACATTTTATCAGTCGTTTTTCAATCAAGACATGGAAACATTTTATAAGAGGATTTAACACATGGAAAACATTTCTAAAAGTGTTTAATGCCTGTAAAACATTTATAAATGTGTTCAATGCCTGGAAAACATTTATAAAAGTGTTTAATGCATGTAAAACAGTTTGTTTATAAAAGTGTTTAATACCTGGAAAACAGTTAATAAAGGTGTTTAATGCCTGGAAAACAGTTTATGAAAGTGTTTAATGCCTGTAAAGCAGTTAATAACGGTGTTTAATGCCTGTAAAACAGTTAGTAAAGGTGTTTAATGCATGTAAAACAGTTAATTAAAGTGTTGAATGCCTGGAAAACAGTTTATAAAAGTGTTGAATGCCTGTAAAACAGTTAGTAAAGGTGTTTAATGCATGTAAAACAGTTTATAAAAGTGTTTAGTGCCTGGAAAACAGTTTATAAAAGTGTTGAATGCCTGTAAAACAGTTTATAAAAGTGTTTAATGCCTGTAAAACAGTTAGTAAAGGTGTTTAATGCATGTAAAACAGTTTATAAAAGTGTTTAGTGCCTGGAAAACAGTTTATAAAAGTGTTGAATGCCTGGAAAACAGTTAGTAAAGGTGTTTAATGCATGTAAAACAGTTTATAAAAGTGTTTAGTGCCTGGAAAACAGTTTATAAAAGTGTTGAATGCCTGTAAAACAGTTTATAAAAGTGTTTAATGCCTGTAAAACAGTTTATAAAAGTGTTGAATGCCTGTAAAACAGTTTATAAAAGTGTTTAATGCCTGGAAAACAGTTTATAAAAGTGTTGAATGGCTGTAAAACAGTTTATAAAAGTGTTTAATGCCTGGAAAACAGTTAGTAAAGGTGTTTAATGCCTGTAAAACAGTTTATAAAAGTGTTTGAATGTCTGGAAAACAGTTAGTAAAGGTGTTTAATGCATGTAAAACAGTTAATTAAAGTGTTGAATGCCTGGAAAACAGTTTATAAAAGTGTTGAATGCCTATAAAACAGTTAGTAAAGGTGTTTAATGCATGTAAAACAGTTAATTAAAGTGTTGAATACATGTAAAACAGTTTATAAAAGTGTTTAATGCCTGTAAAACAGTTAATAACGGTGTTTAATGCATGTAAAACAGTTAATTAAAGTGTTGAATGCCTGTAAAACAGTTAATAACGGTGTTTAATGCATGTAAAACAGTTTATAAAAGTGTTGAATGCCTGTAAAACAGTTAATAACGGTGTTTAATGCATGTAAAACAGTTAATTAAAGTGTTAAATGCCTGTAAAACAGTTAATAACGGTGTTTAATGCATGTAAAACAGTTTATAAAAGTGTTGAATGCCTGTAAAACAGTTAATAACGGTGTTTAATGCATGTAAAACAGTTAATTAAAGTGTTGAATGCCTGTAAAACAGTTAATAACGGTGTTTAATGCATGTAAAACAGTTTATAAAAGTGTTGAATGCCTGGTAACAATTTATAAAAGTGCTTAATGCATGTAAAACAGTTAATTAAAGTGTTAAATGCCTGGAAAACAGTTTACAAAAGTGTTTAATGCCTGGAAAGCAGTTTATAAAAGTGTTTAATGCCTGGTAACAATTCATAAAAGTGTTTAATGCCTGAAAAACAATTTATGAAAGTGCCGTTGGTTGGACCCGATCAGGGCTCGAATCCACTATCTACCGCACTTGAAGCAAGAACGCTAACTATTACACCAACATGTTTGGTATGTCAAGGGAAGATAGGTAACTAAAGGCAGACTTTTTTTTTTTAATTTATTTTGCATTTTGTTATGGAAAATATTAAAAATGTGTTATAAATAAAAAGCTGATATTTTCAGTACATCTGTCTATTTTATACTTGCACTATTTCTTTTGCAGTTGGCCATCTTTGATGATGTTTTCTTATGACCCAGGTGGTTTTAAATCCACCTAAAGTTTGGTTTGTCAGGGCCATTTTGGTTTTTTGTATCAATATCTGGTGTGCTGGTGTGTGTGACCACCATAGTTTAACCTTGACCTATGGTCACATTTTGCTCTTTGACCACATGACTTCATGTAACCAATCAAATGCACATGAATAGAATACTAATCTGCATGAAAAGTTCCTTCTATTAACACAATATATTCAAATTTATAAGGTTTGAAGGTCACACTATTCAGACCCATAGGAAGAAATCTTGGGAACCAGATTTTTTCAATGTATGAATAAAAAGTATGGCAAATAATTTTGAGGGACCCATCTTAATTGATTCTTCTCCTATGAGACTGTTGATTTTGTGACTAGAAAATATTACATCACCATGGTAACACTGCATAAGTAGTTTGTCTGTAATCCAAGATTATTTTACGGTACAACTAATTCTGATTACTAGTAACTAATATGAATATTTGAAACGGTTAATCTATATTTTACACTGTAGCTAATTTTTGTCTTATTGTGTGTATTATAAGTTCCAAAGCTCATATATTATATATGTTATGAAATAAATTGATTTTCTGCATGTAATTTAATTTGAGATTGTAATTTATATGAATGAAAACATTAGGAATGTCAACCAAGGGTACTTTGATATAACTGCTAACTTTATTAATTGTTTTGTATGATTGGTCAAAGAGCAAAAAAATAATTATTTTAAAAAAATCACACCATGCACACACAGATAGATTTAGCTCTAAAAATAACATTGGAATTCACTTTTTTTTAGAATTTTTCATGAATAATTTTATTGTATTGTGCCATTATTTAACATTTGATGTGTTAGATGTCATTTCATTTTTTGGTTGAGGTGACTGGTTGCAAAGACAGAGAGGTCTATATAGTTGTTATTATTAGACTTTTTATAATTTCAAATTTATTACCATGTGACTTTCCTATGCTGAATCAATTTCTTTGTAATTTTATTTATTTAATTTATTTATTTATGAACTGTTGAATGGTATAAATATAGAGAAAAGTTAAATTTTTAGAGTGAGAGTTTCGGTAATTAGTGCTAAATACCTTTAAAGGCATTATCTAAAAAATCAACTATTTTCACAAATATGTCTCAAGTCATTGACAAAGAAGGGGCAGGATCATACACCATTTTTAATTTTTGGAAATGTATGACAGAGTATGATGGTGTGTTAATTGTCTGTGTTTTGTGCTTACTTGCTCAAGGCAAGGCCAGCAATGAAGTCAATCTGGAACTATATCACATTAACTTGGCAGGTGCAAGACTTCCAACATTCTCAAGTTTTCCAGATCTTTGTGCCACAAAATCAACATTGGTTTTGTCAGACCTGTGATAATTCTGCCCCTGATGACTTTACCTAACTCTGACATAGCAATTAATTTTAAGTTCCTTTTAGAACTCAATCAAATATTTATATACAAATGACCAGTATTTATATTTTGACATTCAGTATTATAGGTGTTTAGAGAATGTAGATATTAGCTTTGCACGTTGTATGTGTATATAAGTATGGAATTTTAAGACTGTGATAATAAAAATACAAGTATATTATTCTATCTTTGTTGTCTTTTCAATAATTTCTGTGGAATTTCAGGAATATGTTATGACATTATTTCACGAGATGCAAAAAAATTTTTTTTTATTGAAAAATAAATTGTTGCCTGCAATTAGTGCAGGAAAATCCAATGAACTACCAATAAATTTGATGTGGCCTTAAGTCAAGCAATTATCAGAGAGGTGCTGCATCAGTTTTATCATTAAAATTGGTGATTTTTGTTTAATGTTAAGTGTGATATTTCAGCTGTATTTTCGAATTTGTGTGATGGATATTTTATATATTTGCTAGTGCAAGACCACCATGGCATAGTGGATTTTTATTTCTACCTTACTAAAATAGCTATATAGTGTCAATGTTTGCTTTGTATCCTTGATGCTGCCTGCTTGGCAGTGAAGTAGCAAGTAGCAGTTTTACAAAAGTCTTGTTTGATCTGACTGGAGATGAATCTTTAATATACCACACTAAAGATGAACATGATGGCCCTTACTTACTTCATTACTTCCTGCAGATATTTGATAAAAATACCCCCACAAAATGACATGTCATTTTGTACTCTTCTCTTTGTTACTGCAAGCAGATTAGATTCCAACTCTGGGCTGAATGTTCCAAGCAAGTCTGTATAGACATTAGGAGAGGGCTGCTGTACTCCTTATTTATACAGTTTTGGGCGTGTTTACGTGTGAAGGACTATTTCATGTGTGTGCTCCTTCAACCTTTTTCTTCTGGATAGGATGTTGCTTCAACAGACAATATATTCATTTTAATTTATCCCTATTTCATACTGGTTTAAACTCTCCAATAAATCTTACACAAATCTTAAGAAGATTCCTATGATTATCTCATCCTTGTATTAGTTAATGGTATTTTGTTGTGATGTTGAGCATATTGATGACATTGTTTGTAAGATTACTTTACCAATTAATATGAATCCTTGATGTCCCTGCCTCTATGAGATATAAAACAAAGCTGTCTATTAGTAAGAAAACATATAGATGTAAATGAACACGAGAGACTATTCAACATTACATTTAGACACAAATTCAAGTAAAGGAACAGCACTTTTATCTCTTTTTCTGCATTTCACAGTCACAGTTGAGTGGAGTATTGGGTACAGGTTAGGAGTACATGTACAACTCATCTATAGGTTATTGATTGATTGTTGTTTAAAATCAAGTGAGCAATATTTCAGCTATGACGAGAACAAGTCCTCAAATGAGAGATCTTGTAGGTGGAAAGGTAACAGTGGAATGGGCTTATGGGTAGATATTTAGATTGCCACAGGAAAAGATATATATTATATAGGGTTGGATTGTCTTTTATTACAGGCCGTCAATGAACCTCTCCTAATGTGTTATTGTTCATTAGGATCTGCTTTAAGAACCAAGCAAGAACTGCATGACATTCTCTATCTAGAGCAGTCTTCACGCTAACCCACTTGCCTGAAGCTGGGACAATTAATACTGGATTCAGACAAGTGAAAATTATGAAAGAATTTGTTTGAATAAATAGAAAAATTTTCGGGCAAGGTGAAAAAATTAAGGCAAACACTGCAGAGCAAGTTGTGTGTTTGATTCATGTTGAATTGACTGTTCATATTTTGCTTTTAGATCTATTAATCCTATAGTAGACTGAAATATAATGAAAGAAACTTTTCACAATGGATACTGCTAAAGTTGGCATTAAACACCAATCAATCAATCAATCACTATGGATACATACAAAATCATGCTACACCATCATACAAATATGTGGATAACATGAATCAAGATTTCACGCTTGAGTGGGCAAGCAAATGATAAATGGAGATGATATTAAATGAAAAGTCATTTTTTTCCCAGATTCTGGATATTTTTGCTGGTGAAGTTTTCATGTAAATTGTTTATAATCTTGTCTGCTGTATTGAAGCAAGAATTGAGGCAATCAGATCCTGTCATTGAGGTTGCTTTTGTGTCTTGTCAAGCTCATATACAAATGTATTTGTAATGAAAAATATTGGTGCATAATTTATATAATTCTATCAAGTTTATGTTTTCATTGATGACATGGAAAGTTAATTTTGTATGAACTGTTTATTTTGTTATTAAAATCTTCTGGGGAAACCTGGCACCTGTCTTAAACTCCCATTTGTAAAAAAAAACAAACCAACAGTTTACATGCCTTGTACAATAAACCATTTATACATTCCTTATTGGATTATTTCCCTTTAATGCAGGAAAAGGGGTCTCACATTCAATGAATATAGCATACCAAATTTGTACATAATTTTGATGTTGTAGCTACTTGAGAATTTTCTTTCTTACTGTACAGCTCTCCCCTGATTTTTTACAAGGTTCAAATATTTACAATTATAAGAAAGTTTTACTCAAGTAATTTCTCTTGCATAGAACAGGTACAATTTTACCCTTCGTGAGGAAAAAAACCTTCTATAAAAGTGATTTATAAAAATGTTTAATTTTATAATCAAATGATATCAGGAATGTGCAAATGGTCTGTTATATGATTTTTTATATCATTAATTTTTTTAAAAATATTTAGATGGTAAAAAAAAAAAAAAAAAAAAAAAAAAATTGCCCTTATTTCCTTTTATTTATAAAGAAAAACAATAAACTTCAGTTTCAAATCCTACAACTGTTTTTTTATAAACTTTTTACACAGAAAATGAAAAAAAACCTAATCATCAATCTACCTTAAAGCACCAAAGACTAAAGAAAATATGGACACAGGTATATAACTTTATGTTTGTTTTTACCATTGCAGATTGAATCTCAGAAAAGAGAGTTGGAAAAGGTTGATCAAATGATGGGTAAAAAACGCACTGAACTGCATTTACTACAAGATTCAGCAGAGAGAAAACAGTCGGAAATTGCTGCTGTATTACGTGAAGCTGATGCAGAGGCTACTGCAAAACAGAGGGAATTAAGGGTAGGCAGTGTTTCCCATAAGAACCAACTCATGTCGGCCAATTTGACAGCTTCAAATACCAATATGGCGGATTAAAATTTCAACATTTTTTTGGGGTTGCTTTTACATTCAGGATGTGTTGGTGCAAATCTGAATCTCTGTGTATTTTAGTAATTATAAATGAGCGGTTATGATTAAGATGATGTAGTGGTCTGGTACTCCAAACTCTCCTATGCACGAAAGTGCTGCAAAACATTGGAACCAGTACATTTTAAAGTGTCTAGGTGATCTGGATCATACACATGAAAGTATGGCTGGTCAATGTGATGCCATCTATTATAGCAAAATATTGAGGAGAGGAAGATGCACGTTTTATATGAATTGTACACGATCTAGTGAACATGTTGAAATTTAATTTATATGCCTTACTGGCAAATTGAATTTTATATACAATGTATTTATTTTGATATTGGTAATTTTGATGTAAAATCATTTCAATATCAGACTACATATAAATTGCTGTCATAGTATAGGATTTGTTAAATCCAGCTTCCATCATGTCCACCACAACACCATAGACTAGGCACTGAATAATTAGTCCTTTCTGTAGGGGTTATACTTTTTAGTACTAACTGAAGCAGTATATTGGTTGTGTAGTGCATGTGGTCAGATACAGAGTATTTTAGAGATTTTAAAAGAATACAGCCTTAAAGGGCACCTCTATGTAACAAATCACTGTATATAAAGGGCAATCTCATTTTTGCCATTAATGAATAGTGTATATAATTTTAGCCTGTTATAAAGGGCTACTTGCTCATAAAGGGCACATTTTCAGGTTCTCTTGAGTGTCCTTTATAGACAGGTTTAACTGTATATAAAAAAATAAGAAGTTACCAGATTTTAAATAATATTGTGCAGTTTGTAGGCCAGAATTTTTAATGGAAAATTAATATGGTAAATAATTTCACTATTGACATTTATTTTGTAGGATGTAAAAGAACACTTACGTGACTTAGAATCACAGAAAGGGGATCTAATATCACACATGAAAACAAAGCGTAACGAACTCAATAAATTAAAGGAAGCTGTTGAAACAGAAGATGAAGTTCTACAGAAACTTGTCAGTTCTGTTAATAAACATAAAACAGAATTAAAACATACATATGAAATGCAACGATTAGAAAATGTAGAATTAGACAGTCTGAAAACTCAACATGCACAAAAACTAGCTGAGTTAGAGAGGACACAAAGAGAGCTTAATGAGGTAAAATATAATATAGGTCTATTACTGATAGGTTTTATAAGAATTACAATGTCATGATGTAGTTGAAATACTTCTAAAGTTGGCTTTAAACACCAGTCAATCAATCTGAGAACCTAAGACAGTCTATATGAAAGCTGTTAATTACTACTAGAAAAAATACACAACAGTAGATGTAGATTTTGAATATTTAACAGGAATCATCTTTGAGTATTTCCTTTTCACACTTATATTACGAGGGGTATAAGAATGAGGTCACTGTGACCTTGACTTTTGACCATATGGTCAAATAATTGGTTTGTATAACATATATTAACAGCAAAGTTAGCTTTGATAGCAATGTTGTGATCAGATGAAGTGGAGACTTGTTTCAGGTGACTTGTGGCAGATTAGTGACCACCACAATATCACAGAAATATTGTTGAAAGTGGCATTAAATACCATATCTCCTCACCCTCAGGTCACTGAAACAACAATACCATATCTCCTAACCCTCAGGTCACTGAAACAACAATACCATATCTCCTAACCCTCAGGTCATTGAAACAACAATACCATATCTCCTAACCCTCAGGTCACTGAAACAACAATACCATATCTCCTAACCCTCAGGTCACTGAAACAACAATGCCATATCTCCTAACCCTCAGGTCACTGAAACAACAATACCATATCTCCTAACCCTCAGGTCACTGAAACAACAATACCATATCTCCTAACCCTCAGGTCATTGAAACAACAATACCATATCTCCTAAACCTCAGGTCACTGAAACAACAATACCATATCTCCTAACCCTCAGGTCACTGAAACAGCAATACCATATCTCCTAACCCTCAGGTCACTGAAACAGCAATACCATATCTCCTAACCCTCAGGTCACTGAAACAGCAATACCATATCTCCTAACCCTCAGGTCACTGAAACAACAATACCATATCTCCTAACCCTCAGGTCACTGAAACAACAATACCATATCTTCTAACCCTCAGGTCACTGAAACAACAATACCATATCTCCTCACCCTCAGATCACTGAAACAACAATACAATATCTCCTAACCCTCAGATCACTGAAACAACAATACCATATCTCCTAACCCTCAGGTCACTGAAACAACAATACCATATCTCCTAACCCTCAGATCACTGAAACAACAATACCATATCTCCTAACCCTCAGGTCAATGAAACAACAATACCATATCTCCTAACCCTCAGGTCACTGAAACAACAATACCATATCTCCTAACTCTCAGATCACTGAAACAACAATACCATATCTCCTAACCCTCAGATCACTGAAACAACAATACCATATCTCCTAACCCTCGGGTCATTGAAACAACAATACCATATCTCCTAACTCTCGGATCACTGAAACAGCAATACCATATCTCCTAACCCTCAGGTCACTGAAACAACAATACCATATCTCCTAACCCTCAGGTCACTGAAACAACAATGCCATATCTCCTAACCCTCAGGTCACTTAAACAACAATACCATATCTCCTAACCCTCAGGTCACTGAAACAACAATATTTGTTTATTAAAAGTTTGTTTGTTAAACTGATTACAAAGTGGATGGTGGGTATTATTGTGATAGCTTTGCTCACAGTCTCTCTAGTTTTTTTCTGAAAGGAATCAAATCTGGCTGGCATTATCTCTTTGAGGAAGAGATTCAGATGCAAATGAGGTTAAACACTCAGTGTAAAGGTCTAAAAAGAGCATATTAAAAAACAACCATTGTGATAACATGTAGATTAAAGTTTGAGCAAAAGAAAACATAATGGTCTATAGGCTCCAATTCATAGGGCACTAAAATTGGACAGAATGCCAACAATCACATGTGTTTATTATGTCGTTGATATCTCTGTCTGTATATACAGGAAAAATCAGAATTGGAGCTGTTAAATTCTGAGACAAGCAGAAAATCAGCAGAAGTTGACAGGTTACGACAAGCATTGGAGCGTGACAGACAGGAAGTAGAGAGATTGACATTAGATAAACAATCGTTAGAGGATAGGGTTGCTGCAATGAATAGGGAGAAAGACTTGTTGGATGATACTAGTAAAAATATGGATAATAAAATGAATATGATGAAACGGTAGGTTTACATGTTTTAACTCCAAACAATCAACAAAATATTTAACCTTCTTTGTCAGTCTGTTATACTAGAATGCATTTCTTCAAGGAGGTTCTCTGTCTGTGGTTTTGAAACTTGAATTATCAATTACAATTGATAAATAAAACAAGACAATACATATCATGACCTGAAAATTTTGTACTCGTGTTTAAAATAAAATTAGAGAATATCGAAGGGGCAATCAGAAATGGGACAATCCAGGGAAACTAGCTTTACAGGGTACACAATACAAAGAAAACACAACACAAAATGTGTTGGACACCACTATATGTAAACAAACACAAATAATGTAAATAAGACATGAGCCCTCCTACAAACAACTGGAGATTAAGATGTAAAAGAGATCAAACTTTAATTTTTGCTAGTAATTATGTGTAATTCATGAAATTTTTTAGTAAATACGAGTATTTATACTGTTTTTCAGTTTTTACGTGTAATTATTTGTTATGCTTATTTACTGTAACATATATCTACCGAATTGAAAACGTTTTTGAAACCCTCTACAAACATAGTATGTTTGTCTAGCATGTGATCTAAAGTGAACTACTATTGTGAAATAATTAGTTCAACAGTATCAATATTTTAAAAGGACAAACAGTTCTAAGTGCTATTTGTGTTTTATTCTATAGCAATCACCAAGCTCTAGAAGAGAAGATAGAAATTACGAGTAGAAGAGCAGAAAAACTGGATGCAGAACTTCGACAGCGAGAAAAAGAGATGGATGAAGCTAATCTTCAGAGAACAGCACTGCAAAAAGATATACAGCAACTAAAACAGACTAGTAAAGGTAAGGCTACAATCACAAGATTTACCTCCCTTAAAATGTCATCTGTTTATTGGTTGCTGTCAATATGGTGAGGTTTGGCAATGTATACTTAATTTACCTCAGCATAGTATGTTATTTCTTTGATGTCCAGAATGAGATGTTATAGTTTTGTCTGGTGTGGTTGATTAAATTGTATCATATAACAACACAGAGTACAGTTTTTTTTTCATTCAGTGTGGACTCTGGTGATCTTAGAATATACTGGCCTCAACACAATTAGAAAACATTGTTGTTGAATAGAATATGTGATATCTTTTTATAATTTATTAAAGTTATTTAAGATTTATTACCAATGATTGTCATCAGAATGGACTGTTTCATGGAGAAGCAGCAAGTGCTGATTTTAAGAGTCGTTGGTTTGACAAGGGATTGAAGTATTACAATAGTTTCAAAACTTACAATTACATTTTTACTTTTACAGAATGTCGCAGTGAACTAAAAGCTTTAAAAGAAAATATCAGAGATTCAGACGACAAATATGAGAGTTTACAACAGGTTTGTAGGACAAGTCATTTATATGTTTTGTAAATATATATACAATATTGGTCTATTGATGGTGGATATAGAATTTACTTGATGAGGTTGAGAAATGGGGATAAAGATAAATCTTTCCCCCTGTTTCGTGTCAAGTCAAATAAATTCTATACTCACCATCAATAGACCAATATTGTATTTATTCTGCAATCCATGATGTTTTAAAAATGATTGTAACTAATTATTTTGTTTAAATGCATTATCCCAGATTCCTAAAATATAAAGAATGCATTATGTTTCTTTAAATTTGTTTTGAGATGCTAATATATCAAAGATGGCAACAGATTTATGTTATCAACTAAAAATAAATAATGGAATAAACCCGAAGTTGACATTGAAGCATAATCCGAAACCAGATCGAACAATTATATACAGATTTGGAGAGAGAAAAAAAACATACCATGAATTTGTTGATTAAAGATATGTAAACATAGACATTATTTATTGTTTCAGGATCTAAAAGACACTTACATAAAGAGAGATGAATCAAAATTAGAATACGAAAGATTAAATGAAGGAATTCGTCAAAGTCGACTGGCACATGATGATTATCTACATCAAGAGAAATCAAAACAATTAGAGCTTCAGGACCTGTTGAAGAACGTCAATGATAAACAGCTACAATATCAAGAATCTAAAATGGTTTGTTGATTACAATAACAAAGATAATGTTGTATGGTCCTGTTTCTCTGAAAGGGGACATACTGGTCTAGTGGTTGAGGTTGTCAGTCATCTATAATTTTTTCATCATTGAATTATAAGTTAATTAGTTGACATCTAGGTACAATAGCAAAGATAATGTCGAATGGTCCTGTTTCTCTGAAAGGGGGCACAATGGTCTAGTGGTTGAGGTTGTCGGTCATCTATAATTTGTTCACCATTGAATTATAAGTTAATTAGTTGACATCTAGGTATACTATACTTGTACAATGAACTCATTTAAGGAATATTCCACCCTTGAAATAAGAAATCAGTAATCCTGACAAATATTTGTCATTTAATGTTGCTTCAAGAAATTTTGTACACATTTCTGTAATTTACTGCCATTGGATGATAAGCATTTCTATTTAAACTGTTTTTTTCTGTATTATAGGGAATTTTGCTACCTATGAAAAAATTTATTTAGAAATTATCAGAACCAACATTAAATAATAAATTTTATTTTATTTGTGCAGGCATTAAATAAAGTTAGAAAAGATATAGAGCGTGAAGAAAAGAAACTCAACCATGTAAGTTAAATTGTTTAAAAATAACATTGGTTGATAGATATAGTGATATTGTCTGTTTTCTGGATATTGTTCTGTAAGTCTAACTTTACCTAACAGAAATAAGTTAAATACTACAATAATGTATATAATATATACTTCAATCCAATATGTTAATGTTTGTATAGAATACTAAAATGTATGTGGTGTATCAATTTATCATAAAACTCAATGTGACAAGTGTCACATGTGTACAGAAAACTTAGAAATTGGTTATTAGACAAGTGTCACATGTGTACAGAAAACTTAGAAATGGCTTATTAGACAAGTGTCACATGTGTACAGAAAACTTAGAAATGGGTTATTAGACAAGTGTCACATGTGTACAGAAAACTTAGAAATTGGTTATTAGACAAGTGTCACATGTGTACAGAAAACTTAGAAATGGGTTATTAGACAAGTGTCACATGTGTACAGAAAACTTAGAAATGGGTTATTAGACAAGTGTCACATGTGTACAGAAAACTTAGAAATGGGTTATTAGACATGTGTACAGAAAACTTAGAAATGGGTTATTAGACAAGTGTCACATGTGTACAGAAAACTTAGAAATGGGTTATTAGACATGTGTACAGAAAACTTAGAAATGGGTTATTAGACAAGTGTCACATGTGTACAGAAAACTAAGAAATGGGTTATTAGACAAGTGTCACATGTGTACAGAAAACTTAGAAATGGGTTATTAGACAAGTGTCACATGTGTACAGAAAACTTAGAAATTGGTTATTAGACAAGTGTCACATGTGTACAGAAAACTTAGAAATGGGTTATTAGACAAGTGTCACATGTGTACAGAAAACTTAGAAATGGGTTATTAGACATGTGTACAGAAAACTTAGAAATGGGTTATTAGACAAGTGTCACATGTGTACAGAAAACTTAGAAATGGGTTATTAGACATGTGTACAGAAAACTTAGAAATGGGTTATTAGACAAGTGTCACATGTGTACAGAAAACTAAGAAATGGGTTATTAGACAAGTGTCACATGTGTACAGAAAACTTAGAAATGGGTTATTAGACAAGTGTCACATGTGTACAGAAAACTTAGAAATTGGTTATTAGACAAGTGTCACATGTGTACAGAAAACTTAGAAATGGGTTATTAGACAAGTGTCACATGTGTACAGAAAACTTAGAAATGGGTTATTAGACAAGTGTCACATGTGTACAGAAAACTTAGAAATGGGTTATTAGACAAGTGTCACATATGTACAGAAAACTTAGAAATGGGTTATTAGACAAGTGTCACATGAGTACAGAAAACTTAGAAATGGGTTATTAGACAAGTGTCACATGTGTACAGAAAACTTAGAAATGGGTTATTAGACAAGTGTCACATGTGTACAGAAAACTTAGAAATGGGTTATTAGACAAGTGTCACATGTGTACAGAAAACTTAGAAATGGGTTATTAGACAAGTGTCACATGTGTATAAAAAACTTAGAAATGGGTTATTAAACAAGTGTCACATGTGTATAGAAAATTTAGAAATGGGTTATTAGACAAGTGTCACATGTGTACAGAAAATTTAGAAATGGGTTATTAGACAAGTGTCACATGTGTACAGAAAACTTAGAAATGGGTTATTAGACAAGTGTCACATGTGTACAGAAAACTTAGAAATGGGTTATTAGACCCCTACAGTTTTCAGGGTTATTAGATCCCTACAGTTTTCAGGGTTTTTAGACCCCTACAGTTTTCGTAGTACAATAAAGGAACAATAGGATTTAACTGCCTCTGTCTGTCTATTTGTATGATTATGTAACCACGGTAACTGAAAGGTCGTTTGAGTTCAGTAACTTATATTTTATAGTGCAGTAGTTTATAATAAAAAGGGTTGCTGCACGCAAACACATTTTTTTTAATGAGAAGATGGTCAAACAGTGGCCATTTTAATGACATTTTATAGATGGTTTTGTATTTTACTGCCTGTAATTGGAATGTGGTTGGAAATCATGAGTTTTAGATTGTGTAGTCAATTAGTGCACAATGAAGGGTTGATGCACACAAGAATGGCAACAATTTTGATAATTTGTTTTCCATCATTATTAACATGCCCCTTCCAAAGACATGTCAAACAGTCACTCCAATGTTGACATGGATATCTTTCAATCCAATGAGAATAACATAGTATCTATTGCATATAATGATGATTAGGGAGCAACCATTTCATCTGGAATATAGAAGTTGAAATTTGTATGCCTCAATAATTTTATTTACATTTTTTTTTAATTATTATTTGTAGAATTAAGGTGAGAGAGACAAACTATCTTTTTCAGCAAAATTGGAAAACTTTTTTTCTGCACAAATTTTAAATCAAATATTTTTTTGTAAAGTTCTTTTAAATGTCAACCTTCCTTTTTTAAGAATCAAATGGTTGCAACCTTATAAAAATGATGCAATAATAATAGTATGTAAACACATATTACAGTAGAAGTTAAAATTAGCAATTCATATTGTTGTGAAGACATATTTATAACATCAAAGTTTACCCAGAAAAATATCATGTTCATGAAAAATTATATTAGATTTGATATGAATAGAATGTTATTGCATCATTTTTTCAAAGCTTAAGTTAATTTAGAAGTAATCTATAGTGTTTCTGTACTACTCTCCTCTTACAGTTGGTCAGTAATGCTAACATTGAATTGGATCACATAAGGTCAGATTTACACACCAAACAAATAGAGCTGGATGATGCCACAATATCCATGAATAACTTAAAGGTAAATTAACACCACTTGATTATTGATTTATTGAACATGGAGTCCTTTAACTATCCTTTATCTATTATGATAAAATGATAGTCTAATAAATTTGCTGCATTTATCATAATTTTGTTTATCTATTTTAATTCTGAATTTTCTTTAAAAAAAAAATGGTAGTCTAATACATTTGCTGCATTTCTCATAATTTAAATTTGCTGCATTTCTCATAATTTTCATTTTGCTATATTTCTCATGATTTTTTTATAATATTATAATTCTGAATTTTCTTTCTTTTTTCTTCTCCAGCAAATTTAATAAAAATAACTAAAATGTAAACAGTATGTTTTTACATGTACAAACTTTGATTACTAATTTTCCATTTTTGGTAAAGAATATTTACTTTATATATTTATACTTAAATTTGTTGGTTACACAATTACAATTAATTTTCGTTTTTGTGACCTTTTAACAAATAAATAAGTTTCTTTTTTATGTTTTGAAAAAGAAAAATAGGTTGTGCGGTCGAGACAGACATTATTACCAGTATGGCAACGTGTCTGAATTAGAATGAGCTGCAATACTAGTGATAATGTATCTCAAGACCTTCAAAACTAACGTTATTGTTTTTGTCGGCAACAACTCATGATTTTGTATACTTGTTCAATTATTTTGACTAATTTATGATTTGTACATTTTCCCTTTGACCTTGACCCACGATATCTATTATCATTCAACTATTGTGATATGAACATATTATCGTTGTTTTTTTATGTGACGCTACAATGACGTCACTGATGTTTTCTCACCAAATCCTCAATAAACATACTATTGTTGATAGGTTTTGCTCGAAATTAACTTCTCATCTATTCTCGCAAAACAAATCAATGATTAGTATATATTTATCTTTGAAAAGCAAAAATAATTTCATAAAATATTAGGAGATTTGTAGAGATGTAGTATTCAGCATGTATCTGTGTGCTGACAAGCCAGATTTGTTCAACTGAACATCTTAAAGACTGACATATAACTGATTTATCTTTATAGAAAGAGTCAAAGGCATTACAAATGAATGAAGAAAAATTCATCGAAATGGAAAAGATCATGAAAGATTTAGGCAAGTTTTATATATATATATATATATGTGTTTATCTTACAATCTATGTTAGTATCCTATGTTAGTATCATTACCTATAGTGGTGAATATAAATACAATACAAGATGAGAGTAATTGGTGTTTAACACCACTATCAACAATATTCCAGATATTATTTTATATGAATTATGTTATAAAAATAAAACATTATGGCTTTTTATACGCCCGTCTTGAGACAGGCCGTATTATGTGATTGGGTATGGCGGGCAGGCGGGCGGGCGTCCACACAGGTTTCTGCACAATAACTTTAGTTCTGTGTATTGGATCGTTACCAAACTTGATCACATGATTGCCCTGTGAAAGGGGAAAAACCCTATTTATTTTGGGGTCATTATGTCAAAGGTCAAGGTCACTGTTACTATAAATAGAATTTTTGATAACAGGGTCGTTTCTGCATGATAACTTTAGTTTTGTATATTGGATCTTTACCAAACTTGACCACATGATTCCCCTGTAGAAGGGGAAGAACCCTGTTTATTTTGGGGTCATTAGGTCAAAGGTCAAGGTCACTTACTATAAATATAATTTTTGACAACAGGGTCGTTTCCGCACGATAACTTTAGTTCTGTATATTGGATTTTTAACAAACTTCGCCACATGATTCCCCTGTGGAAGGGGAAGAACCCTATTTATTTTGGGGTCATTAGGTCAAAGGTCACCATTACTATAAATAGACTTTTTGACAACAGGATCGTTTCCACACGATAACTTTAGTTCTGTATATTGGATCTTTACCAAACTTGGCCACATGATTCCCCTGTGGAAGGGGAAGAACCCTATTTATTTTGGGGTC
The DNA here is from genome assembly GCA_963383655.1 of Bathymodiolus septemdierum. NCBI lineage: Eukaryota > Metazoa > Mollusca > Bivalvia > Mytilida > Modiolidae > Bathymodiolus > Bathymodiolus septemdierum. Next base: position 44,158,390 of record OY726528.1, on the reverse strand, counting down.
ATTACCATTATACCATTTGATAATTTATATAGAAGGGCGTATTTTGTGATGCACACATTTCTTGTTGAATCCTTGGTCATATATAAAGCTCAAGTTCATGATGATTTAGAAGTATTTTTATGTGAAAGGCAGAAGATGATACCAAGATTTGAAGAAAAAATTAATAACACAAACATGTGGCAAAAAAAGTATTGTTAAAACAAAGAGGCAAAGACAATTGATCAAGTAATGTTAACAAACACAGAAAATGTATGATGTGCATCAGAGACACTGTCAAAAACCAAGGTAAACTAAGGTGCTCAAGAAGTGTAGCACAGACACTGTCAAAAACCAGGGTGAACTAAGGTGCTCAAGAAGTGTAGCACAGACCCTGTCAAAAGCCAGGGTGAACTAAGGTGCTCAAGAAGTGTAGCACAGACCCTGTCAAAAACCAGGGTGAACTAAGGTGCTCAAGAAGTGTAGCACAGACCCTGTCAAAAACCAGGGTGAACTAAGGTGCTCAAGAAGTGTAGCACAGACCCTGTCAAAAACCAGGGTAAACTAAGGTGCTCAAGAAGTGTAGCACAGACCCTGTCAAAAACCAGGGTGAACTAAGGTGCTCAAGAAGTGTAGCACAGACCCTGTCAAAAACCAGGGTAAACTAAGGTGCTCAAGAAGTGTAGCACAGACCCTGTCAAAAATCAGGGTGATCTAAGGTGCTCAAGAAGTGTAGCACAGACCCTGTCAAAAACCAGGGTGAACTAAGGTGCTCAAGAAGTGTAGCACAGACCCTGTCAAAAACCAGGGTGAACTAAGGTGCTCAAGAAGTGTAGCACAGACCCTGTCAAAAACCAGGGTGAGCTAAGGTGCTCAAGAAGTGTAGCACAGACCCTGTCAAAAACCAGGGTGAACTAAGGTGCTCAAGAAGTGTAGCACAGACCCTGTCAAAAACCAGGGTGAGCTAAGGTGCTCAAGAAGTGTAGCACAGACCCTGTCAAAAACCAGGGTGAACTAAGGTGCTCAAGAAGTGTAGCACAGACCCTGTCAAAAACCAGGGTGAACTAAGGTGCTCAAGAAGTGTAGCACAGACCCTGTCAAAAACCAGGGTGAGCTAAAGTGCTCAAGAAGTGTAGCACAGACCCTGTCAAAAACCAGGGTGAACTAAGGTGCTCAAGAAGTGTAGCACAGACCCTGTCAAAAACCAGGGTGAGCTAAAGTGCTCAAGAAGTGTAGCACAGACCCTGTCAAAAACCAGGGTGAACTAAGGTGCTCAAGAAGTGTAGCACAGACCCTGTCAAAAACCAGGGTGAACTAAGGTGCTCAAGAAGTGTAGCACAGACCCTGTCAAAAACCAGGGTGAGCTAAAGTGCTCAAGAAGTGTAGCACAGACCCTGTCAAAAACCAGGGTGAACTAAGGTGCTCAAGAAGTGTAGCAGTTCCTTCTGAACATTTGACATCCCCATTATTACTCTTCTTGTTTACTAAATAGGGTTTTGTTTAAAGAACTTCATGTCCTTCTGACCTTCAATATCCACTATTTATAATATCCATTTTAATAAATAAAATAAAGCTATTAATGTTTAAAGTAATATTTGTTTCACTCATTTTATTAAAGGAAAATCCATTACATTGACAAATTATGTTTTGTTATAACAGAGAGAGAAATACAGAGCAGAAATGAGGAGAAAAATGAACTATCTAAAGCTTTGTCAAGGTCGTATGAAGAACTTCAGAAATTACGGACAAATACTGCACAGGTAAATAAATACTTGATTTCAAAGATAAAAGATAAAAGAACAATTGACTTCTACTTTTATCAAATGTTTATTATTACCTCATGTGATATTTGTAATATTTATATCAATGTTTTCCGAGTTAAACGGTTAAACAATAGAACATGAAGCATGAGATTGTTTAACTCGGGGAAAACTGTGGTATAAATGATGTGTAACATGAAGCCATACAATATCACATCTAAGTCGTTGATTATTGCACGTTGATTATTGCACGGCTCTCTGAGAATAATAAATCTACAGCCCAGAAATACAGTATGCAATATCTCGTATCTGCATGAATTATTTCATTGTTCTTAGCTGTTGCTTACCATAAAAAAATCAAAGGAAAAGAATGCATTCATGTTACAACTATTAATATTGCCTTTTAGATATTTGATCATTCAGCATGCAGTATACTATAAACATATCATCCCATATAGGGATTGCATCATGTTTATTTTGGCATGTTAGTGTTTAATTTTGTTGATTCGCTAGAATTCTCAAATTATGTACTTGTGACAAAAAAAATACTTTATTTGTTTGTTCTCTTGTTAACAATATATTTCTTTACAACTTTTGTTTACTTTTTATTTTGTATTTTGTTTACTTTTTATTTTGTATTTTGTTTTCTTTTATTTAGTAATAGGAAATACTTTCTAATATGAAGGTTCTGTTGCCTTAGTTTTCTGTACTAAAGGGCTGAAAGGGGTTTAATTAGATATAACACAATAACATAAATCTCTGTATTATAACATTTGTAGATATCTTCCTTACTCTAGTTAGGTAAAGGGGAGATAATAAATGTAGCACCTTTTTTTGTTATTTTTCTTACTAGAAGGGGAAGGAAAGACAATTATAATGTAGGGTTATAAAGACATAATTCCTTATTAAAAAGTTAATAAACTACATTTTCTGGTTAAAAGAAAGCTATTAATTGGAATGTTAAAAGCAAAAATTATAAATTTCCCACCAACAAGGCAGCTGTCATATTGACAAAAGTAGTGACATCACACTGTCTGTTCTGGGTAGTTCAGCACAATGCATTTTATCAACGAATCAAGAAACATACATTTACCAAGTTCTAATGAATATGGAATCAGACATTGGTTTTCGTTCCTTATAAATATTATCCAGAATATTGGTAGAGGAAATTAACAGTCGTTATCAGCTAATGATCAAAACAACAGCTCAACCACCCCCCTTTTCTGTATGACTCTAATAATTTTTCAGAATGTTAACAACCCATCTAAAATATTGCTTTGATTTTCATCTAAAAACTAAAAAAAGAATATGTGAACAATTTTGTGTTCCACGTATTTTGCATATCGTCGGCTATTTTAGAATTGTTAGTGAATGTTGTTTGATATGGGCACAAGGAAACTGATTTTTTAAATTCATTGTCTACAGTTATAGTCTGATTCTGTGTTACCACAGGTTCTATGGTTCCTTGTGCTATTTCAATAAATTATCACAGCCATATTTTTAGCTCACCTTGCCAAAGGCAATGTGAGCTTTTGCCATCACTTGGCATCTGTTGTCCGTCGTCCGTTAACTTTTCACATTTTAATCTTCTCCACTGAAACTCCTCAGCCAAATGAACTGAAACTTGGTAGGAAGCATCTATGGAAGGTCCTTTATAAAGATTGCTCATTTTGTCCCGATCCATTTACAAACATGGCCGCCACAGGCAATTCTTGTTTCTGATTGGCTGATTTTTTTAAATCTTCTCCTCTGAAACTGCTTGGCCAAATGAACTGAAAATTGGTAGGAAGCATCTATGGAAGGTCCTCTATAATGATTGCTTATTTCGACCTGATTCATTAACAAACATGGCCACCACAGGTCATTCTTGTTTCTGATTGGTTGATTTCTAAAAAAATCTTCTCCTCTGAAACCACCTGACCAAATGAATCAAAACTTGGTAGGAAGCATCCTTGGAAGGTTCTCTGTAAAGATTGCTCATTTAGTTCTGATCCGTTAACAAACATGGCCACCACAGGCCATTCTTGTTTTTGATTGGCCGATTTCTAAAAAAATCTTCTCCTCTGAAACCGCTTTCACAAATGAACTGAAATTTGGTAGGAAGCATCTATGGAAGGTCCTCTATAAAGAATGCTCATTTTGTCCCGATCCATTGACAAACATTGCCACCACAGGAAATTCTTGTTTCTGATTGGCCGATTGTTAAAAATCTTCTCCTCTGAAACCGCTTGGCCAAATGAAATGAAACTTGGTAGGAAGCATCTATGGAAGGTCCTCTATAAAGATTGCTCATTTCGTCCCGATCCATTAACAAACATGGCCGCTACAAGCCATTCTTGTTTCTGATTTTTTGATTTCTAAAAAATCTTCTCCTCTGAAACCGCTTTCCGGAATGAACTGAAATTTGGTAGAAAGCATGTATGGAAGGTCTTCTATGAAGATTGCTCATTTCATCCCGATTCGTTAACAAACTTGGCCGCCACAGGCAATTCTTGTTTCTGATTGGTCAATTTCTAAAAATCTTCTCCTCTGAAACCACTTTACCAAATGAACCAAAACTTGGGAGGAAGCATTTATGGAAGATTCTCTATAAAGATTGCTCATTTCATCCCGATTCGTTAGCAAACAAGCCTACCACAGGCAATTCTTGTTTCAGATGGGTTGATTTCTAAAAATCTTCTTCCCTGAAACTGCTTAGGCAATTGAACCGAAACTTGGTAGGAAGCATCTGTGGAAGATCCTCTATAAATATTGCTAATTTCATCCCGATCTGTTAACAAACATGGCTGCCATAGGCAATTCTTGTTTCTGGTTGGTTGATTTCTAAAAATCTTCTTCTCTGAAACTGCTTAGCCAAATGAACCGAAACTTGGTAGGAAGCACCTATGGAAGGTTCTGTATTAAGTTTCCTCAAAGCAGAATGAAAGGTGAGCGACACAGGCTCAGCCCACTGAGCCTCTCGTTTATTTACCTACCACGATACCATAGAAACCTGATATATATATATTAGTAATGTCAAGAGGCCTTTTTTTCATATTCAGTTAGCATCTTTTAGCTTCTGTCTATCAATTACTTATAATCTGTTACTCAAATCTAAATAGGAGCATGAAAAAACTACTCACGAACGTCTACGATTAGAGAACAAAATTCATGATCTTCAAAGCCAACTAGATGCAGCCAATCAGGTAACTGCAATCATTATTCGGTTTTCAGTTGATAGCTAATGATGTACAAAGGATATAATTGATGTGGCACTATAAGTATTTACTGCACATAACTTTCATGCTTATTAACAAATTCTGCATTATTTCATTTTAGATTTTCTTGCCAGAGGTTAATGTTACAATTTATTCTAATGTCATAGTTACATTGCTTATCAATTTACATGTTTTTTTGTTTGTTTTTTTTTTGGGGGGGGAGGGGGGGTATTTTGTTTTTGTTTTTGTTTGTTTTTTGTATGCAAAAATACAAATCCAACTAATGTGATTTATTAATCAAAGAACTGGTGCCAACTTTATTTTGAGTCGACTGTTTAAAATATGTATCACTTGGTGGTTGTTGAGGTGACAGCATTAACATGTTAATTAGATATACATCTACATATGCAATCATTGTACATTACAACTCAAAACACCCAAGTTCAAATCCACCGTGGCACAGTGGACTAGATGTTACTTTATATTTGCCGATGACTTACGGCAGATCAGTGGTTTTCATTCACCAATAAAACTTGACAGCCACTATTTAATTGAAATATATGAACATCAAGTTTTAAAATCACATTTTTAAATTGTAGGCAGAATTCTGCCTACCTTTATTTCAGATGAATTTCTAGCTTGTCATAGATGATTTCTAATACACAATGATTTATGAATCTTTTCACAAGTAATGGCACCAGATTGTTCATTTTGAGATTCGTAGCTGATCCAATAATAAGAATTGAATATCTTTATAATTTGTCATGCTTCATGGCAATCCTGTTTAATTTCACAAGAAAAGATCAGCCTCTTTTTTTTTTGCTCCGTAGAAAGAAAGTCCAGTGTTAAGTACAAGATTTTTTAGGGGGAATTGGACACATTTTGTTATGCCCTCTATGAACAAGTGACTTTTTGTATCAAACTGTAAATTTGCTGAAATGTTTAAATATTTATCAGAAAGACAGAAAATGATTTATTGATTTAACAAGAAAATTTCACACAACAAAAATATGAGTGAGTAAGACATTGTTGTTTAACACCAAATGAGCAATTTTCAGCGATATAATGGTGAGAACAAGTTACATTCGAGGATATGATGATGTCATTGTTATACTAGAACAATACTCTTAGATAGATTTTCATAGTGGTTCACTAAGACAATAGTCTGGGGGTAGACATGTAGCTGCACTCTGACACATTATCCTGATTTCCAGCCCACCAAGTCTTTGCTCTTATTCCTTAATACTGCGTACTTAGTGGATAAGGAGGGAGGAATGTAATCGAAGATGGACTATGATAACATTAATATCTAGTAATAAATTAATTATCCCCTCGCCAACGAAGTTGCAAAGGGATATAGTAATGCTATCGTCCGTCCGTCCTTCTGTAACATCCTTGTGAACACTCTAGAATCAACATCCTTCAATGGATTTTGACCAAACTTGGTATATACTTAGTCCTTAAGAGAATCTGGAACCCTATTGATTTTCAAGGTCAAAGGTCAAGGTCACTGTCTAATTTTTACCCTGTAACATTCTTGTGAACACTTTAGAATCAATATCCTTCAATGGATTTTGACCAAACTTGGTACATACTTAGTCCTTAAGAGAATCTGGAACTCTATTGATTTTCAAGGTCAAAGGTCAAATTTTTAGGCGAGGGGATATGCCACGCTTTGCGTTACCCTTGTTATCAATTGTTATACTATATCTATTTAGTGACCTTTTAGGATGAAAACATTCTGCAGAATCCAATAATAAAAACGTAGATATCAAATTTAGTGCACACAACATGTTTCTGGAATAACCTTCATCAGGTGATGCTCAAAATCAAAAGATTGGAAAGCCAAATAATTTAAAGTTTTGGGAGCAATAAAACCAAAGGGCCTAAATAGGATAACCAGAATCAACTGATGTCACCTATGCCTGAGAGAGGAGAACCTTAGCTTTATTAATAATTACATTATTTATGAACTGGAAATTATGAAATAATTAAGCATCACTAAATCAGTATTATAATTTCATTAAATATTAGACATTCCATTGTGGAGAGAAATTTTAATAAATTATTTTTATAATTTTCTATCAATTGTATCCATTTGTTAAAAAAAAGATTTATAAAATGATCAGTCTGCTATTTATTATTTTTGTAGCTACTTGTTGGTAATAGTGTATTGAAAACTTATGAACAATGTATTAAACACAAGGTATCAATTCCTGTTTGTAGTTCTCCAGTCGTTTTACCTAAGATTTTATAACATTCTGTTTATGTAATGTTCTCCTGAATGTTACAGAATCAAATCTGTTTGACTTCATTATAATAATTACCCATGATTCCAAGCCTATTACTGAGGCCCCAAAAAGGGCCATTAGTGACATACAACCTTGAGGTTTAAAAAGGTCTACTAAAATGGGTTTTTTTTTCAACCAGTGACCTGCTACCTCTCATATTAATCTCAATTTTACTATAACATAAAATTTTAAAAGTGATGAGTGACCTCTAGGGGGTCGATGAGTGACCTCTAGGGGGTCAATATGACACTTCCTCTCTTAGGTACTCTATTGTAGTAATTTGATTATGTCAACCTTATCAATTGATTTGGCTTTTTTCCCTATTAGTTTAATATCTTCAGTTTGTATTAATGAAGACTAATGGAACATTTCCCAAACATATTTTTGTATTTCATAATTCCCGTGTATTTTCTGAATATTGATTGAAGCAATATTTTTTAGAAGAATTCATAAAAATAATAATTTGAAAACTACAAATGAATAATCAGAGTTTGTAATTGGAAGGATTGAGCAACACAAACCCCACAAAAAACAAGGATAAACTCAGGTCTTCCTGAAGAGTAAGCAGTTCCTGCTTCACTGCAGGGTTTCAGGTGGTATTCTAATGGATTTCCTCTATCAGGCATGGTTTGGGAGTTTAGCTGGATTGAGGTATAATGGTGACAGATCATTTTTCTTTATATTCTGTCAGCATATTTTGTATGGGTCCTTCCATTACTAAGTTATAAAAGGGGGGTCAGAATGGAGAAAACATTGAATTTATTTCAGATTTTGATAGGTTTTTTTCTTTAGGTTCCTTATCAAATTTCCTGTCAGTGTTTTTCAAACAGATTTGACTTTGGTCTTATAGATTCTGTGATAAAAGAAACCAAAAGGAACCAACACCAAAATGATAACTTTATATGTACAACACCAAAATGATAACTTTATGTGTACAACACCAAAATGATAACTTTATGTGTACAACACCAAAATGATAACTTTATTTGTACAACATCAAAATGATAACTTTATTTGTACAACACCAAAATGATAACTTTATTTGTACAATATGGTAACTTTATTTGTACAACACCAAAATGATAACTTTATTTGTACAACACCAAAATGATAACTTTATTTGTACAACATCAAAATGATAACTTTATTTGTACAACACCAAATTGATAACTTTATTTGTACAACATCAAAATGATAACTTTATTTGTACAACATCAAAATGATAACTTTATTTGTACAACACCAAAATGATAACTTTATTTGTACAATATGGTAACTTTATTTGTACAACACCAAAATGATAACTTTTTTTGTACAACATTAAAATGATAACTTTATTTGTACTATACCAAAATAATAACTTTATTTGTACAACACCAAAATGATAACTTTATTTGTACAACATCAAAATGATAACTTTATGTGTACAACACCAAAATGATAACTTTATTTGTACTATACCAATATGATAACTTTATTTGTGCAACATCAAAATGATAACTTTATTTGTACAACATCAAAATGATAACTTTATTTGTACAACACCAAAATGATAACTTTATTTGTACAACATCAAAATGATAACTTTATTTGTACAACACCAAAATGATAACTTTATTTGTACAATATGGTAACTTTATTTGTACAACACCAAAATGATAACTTTATTTGTACAACACCAAAATGATAACTTTATTTGTACAACACCAAAATGATAACTTTATTTGTACTATACCAAAATAATAACTTTATTTGTACAACACCAAAATGATAACTTTATTTGTACAACATCAAAATGATAACTTTATTTGTACAACACCAAAATGATAACTTTATTTGTACAACATCAAAATGATAACTTTATTTGTACAACACCAAAATGATAACTTTATTTGTACAATATGGTAACTTTATTTGTACAACACCAAAATGATAACTTTTTTTGTACAACATTAAAATGATAACTTTATTTGTACAAGACCAAAATGATAACTTTATTTGTACTATACCAAAATAATAACTTTATTTGTACAACACCAAAATGATAATTTTATTTGTACAACATCAAAATGATAACTTTATTTGTACAACACCAAAATGATAACTTTATTTGTACAATATGGTAACTTTATTTGTACAACACCAAAATGATAACTTTATTTGTACAACACCAAAATGATAACTTTATTTGTACAACACCAAAATGATAACTTTATTTGTACTATACCAAAATAATAACTTTATTTGTACAACACCAAAATGATAACTTTATTTGTACAACATCAAAATGATAACTTTATTTGTACAACACCAAAATGATAACTTTATTTGTACAACATCAAAATGATAACTTTATTTGTACAACACCAAAATGATAACTTTATTTGTACAATATGGTAACTTTATTTGTACAACACCAAAATGATAACTTTTTTTGTACAACATTAAAATGATAACTTTATTTGTACAACACCAAAATGATAACTTTATTTGTACTATACCAAAAAAATAACTTTATTTGTACAACACCAAAATGATAATTTTATTTGTACAACATCAAAATGATAACTTTATTTGTACAACATCAAAATGATAACTTTATGTGTACAACACCAAAATGATAACTTTATTTGTACAACATCAAAATGATAACTTTTTTTGTACAACACCAAAATAATAACTTTATTTGTACAACACCAAAATGATAAGATAACTTTTTTGTACAACACCAAAATGATAACTTTATTTGTACAACACCAAAATGATAACTTTATTTGTACAACATCAAAAGGATAACTTTATTTGTACAACACCAAAATGATAACTTTATTTGTTCAACATCAAAATGATAACTTTATTTGTACAACACCAAAATGATAACTTTATTTGTACAACATCAAAATGATAACTTTATTTGTACAACACCAAAATGATAACTTTTTTTGTACAACATTAAAATGATAACTTTATTAGTACAACACCAAAATGATAACTTTATTTGTACTATACCAAAATAATAACTTTATTTGTACAACACCAAAATGATAATTTTATTTGTACAACACCAAAATGATAACTTTATTTGTACAACATCAAAATGATAACTTTATGTGTACAACACCAAAATGATAACTTTATTTGTACTATACCAATATAACTTTATTTGTACAACATCAAAATGATAACTTTATTTGTACAACACCAAAATGATAACTTTATTTGTACAACACCAAAATGATAACTTTATTTGTACAACACCAAAATGATAACTTTATGTGTACAACATCAAAATGATAACTTTATTTGTACTATACCAATATGATAACTTTATTTAATTTGTATGCAGTTTTTTTTCCATTTAATTCTTTCTCAAAATTTAGATTTGATTGAACATACATTATGCTAACTGTTATACTTGCCTATCTTTATATAAATGTTTTAAACCACTTGTAATTTGAAGGCAGATTGTAGCTTAGAAATCCCATTGATTTTTTTTTTATTATTTTACATTATAATTTATGTCTGTATTCAATTTGAAATCAGGAAAGGAAAACTCTATCAAAGAGAGCAAATTCCCAAGTAACAGAGCTGCAGTCTTTTGCTGAAGAGCATTTCAATCGTGCCAACAGACTAGATGGAGAACTCGGTCGGATGAGAAAGGACAAAAAAGATCTAAAACGACAGGCAAGTTCTACAACTCTGTTTAATCTAATAACTAACTGCATTGGTGTGTGTGTTTCTTATCAGTCAACCCATCATAACAAAACAATTATATTGAATCTCAAATTTTAAATCTTGAATCTTGAATGATCCTTCTAGGCTTTTGTAGAAATCGTTGTTGTATTTTGAGTTCAGCAGCTGAAATAAAGAATGTCTTATTTCTTCTTTTATAAAGATCTTTTCTTTTCTTGTTTGTTTTCGTGTTGTTTCCGTGATTGTTTTACATGCTTTTAGGCAGCTTGACCTACACATTTTCTGCATGATCTGTTATTAGAAGATTTCTTTCTGTTATTTTTAGAAAATAGTCTTTTTTTTTTTTAGCTCACCTGGCCATCACTTTGTGTTCGTCATCCATCTGCCGTACATCGTACAATTTGCAAATGAGGCATATTATAATAAAAGATCACATTCGAATCTTCTTTGAGACGACTGAAACAAGTTAAACCAATTTTGGCTGGGGTGGTCCCCTTTCAAAATTACGCCCTCCATTTAAAATGGTAACTATTGCTGCTTTATTATAAGTCAAAATTAGGTCAAATTTTAACGGTTTTTCCTGTGATTTATATCGATTATGCATATCTTGAGAGAGAAAAAAATTGCATTAAGTTCTTCTTTTCGGAGACATGAGCTGAAATGATATTGGGTTGACCCACTTTCAAAATTATGTGTGACACCCCCACCTTCTATCCAAGATGGCTGCCATTACTAGAAGTAGGATAAAAAAGGAATCGGTTGAAATGTTTCTATGAAATTTATTAATCGAATTGAAAACCAGGTCAGTGATTACAGACTCCTGAGAACCCCAAGTTTTGGTAATAGAATCAAGTCAAGTATTATAAGGTGTGGGCACAGTAAAATTAACTTGCTCTTGCAATTTTACACAAAAGTCCTTATCTATCACTATATAACAAAAATGTGATTAATTTATTTATGTGTGACTTGCAGAGATCACTATGTGTCGTCCACATTGTTGTGCCACTTTTATTAAACTGTAACCCCTTTAACTACACTCTACCCCATTCCTTCTTTTCCATGTGTGCATCAATATCCAGGTTAATGCCTATTTCTATGTTTTGCCAGTGAGGGACAAACATTTTTATTTCATTAAAACTACAGTAGAAGAAATGTAGGATAAACTAATTTTAACTGTGGAATAATTAATTAATTTTCTTTGTAACTTGATTCTCACATTATTTATTTATCAATAACTTTCACATAATAAAAACATGTCATCAACTAATTATAGGATTTTTTTGATACCTGTATTATGAATGAATTTTTCACATTGTATCACGTCTAGACCAACATTTCAAGTTGTGATGCAATGTGTTGTATTCGTTTATTGAAAAATCAATATTTTAGAAAGTTGTTATATTGCTGGGGTAAGATCCAGATCTTTTAAGAAATAAGGAAAAGTGATTGATGTGCATAAATTAATGAGGACATTTAATTGTGTACGTAACTAGTGTTGTTTATCAACAAAGCTCTTTAGAAAACATGTGTATTATATAATATTGTGTACTATACACTAACAAGTCTTAAGAAAGTGTGTGTATTATACAATATTGTGTAGTATACACTAACAATTACGGTAAATAAGTGATCAGAATCAAGTTATAGAGGTCAACACGTAACCTATGACCTTTCACCTTGCTTTATCTACCCTGTGTTACAGTTACTAACTCAGAATGAAATTAGGAAAAAAGAGAAGGAGCTTGAAGATAATCTCAGGCATTTGAAGATTTTAGAAACAGTAAGTATGCAACAGGTTTGGTGAGAGATGGCAGTTTGTGATTTTGCTGTACCGGTGGCAGTACCAAACTTGCACCCAGTATTTAGATGCTCCACAAAGTGTAGGAATCTGTGTTCAAATGTTGTGTCAGCTTTATTAAAACACAGTAATATAATTATTTGTGCACCAATGCCATACATTGATTTTTAGAAAGAACTGCTCCAGTTTCAAACTATGAAAGAAAATATTTTTTTGGTTTAAATCCTGTAAGCAGTTATTTGCTAAATTTTGAGCTGTAGCTATATTGTGCAGCATTTGTTTAATATTTATCTCAGTTGTCAAAAAAAATAATTAATTATCAATATTTTTATTTTTTTTTGCAATGTTGGCAAATACTTATAGAGTATATGTAGAGTTCATTACAACTATAAAATTATCCTGTAGACATAAATACGGCCTTCTGAAACCATGTGACAACATTTCTATGTTTAATACTCGACCTTGCGAAAGTTTTAATTTCATTTGCATGATTTTCTAGTTAACATTGTCTATTTGCTGAGTTCAAAAGTTAAATCTGTTTAGAACATCAATTTATGTTTAAAACAAAAGTACATGTCAAATATTTCTACTGAGCCGATTTAAGCTGATAGTCAATCCAACTGATAACTTTCTTTAGTATCTCTTGAGGTCTAAGTGAATTAAATGATGCAAATTTCCCAAGTTTCTGTAATATATCTAGATCCATGTGTCCAGAATTATTTCCTCACAGCCCTGTCTTTATCTAACAGGTTATATATATATTTGTAAGTTAAACTTTTTCTTCTCTTTAAGAGGCCTGATATATACTATGGGTAATTTTTAAATAATTAACTTGTTTTATTACAAATAGCTTGACAATTTACTTGACAGTACTAGTAATTTCTTTTTAAAAAGTTATGATTTCAGAAGTAAAATTTAGTAATTTCTGTTTAAAAAGTTATGATTTCAGAAGTAAAATTTAGTAATTTCTGTTTAAAAAGTTATGATTTCAGAAGTAAAATTTAGTAATTTCTGTTTAAAAAGTTATGATTTCAGAAGTAAAATTTAGTAATTTCTGTTTAAAAAGTTATGATTTCAGAAGTAAAATTTAGTAATTTCTGTTTAAAATGTTATGATTTCAGAAGTAAAATTTGTTACTTTATGATCTGCAGTAGACATTTTATTTTCTACAGTTTTTGTAGATATTATTTGAGCAAAAACAATTTTTTTTAGCATTTTTTGGTGTGTAATTTATCTAGATTTTTTCAGCATGTAATTTATCTGGATGATTTTTGTTTTTTATGCATGCTTTGTACTTGCTTGCAGTGTCTTGCTCTTTAGATTGCTTATATTCATGCTCATTCAAACTCTTCACAGGCAAGGGATTTTGCAGACACCAAAGAGGAAGGTAACAAACATACAGATGATAAAGATTCACTAGAATTACATCTTGAGAACCTGAAGCAGAATTTTCCACAGGTGTTTGGTCATATATATAAATACTGCTACATGTACTAATACTCATTTTCATTATAACTTTGGTTGATGGAATTTTCCAATTTTATGGCTGCAATAATAATAATAATAACAATGATGATAATAACATTATTTTAAGAGGATAGCACTACTACTTAATGTGATGATGCAATCATTTTTAAGCTATTCTGTAAGTCAAATAAGAAACAGGGATTTATATGTTACATGATTATGAATTTTCAATCTAATTAAAATTATGTTTGTTGAATTTAATTTCTGATGTACAGAAAACATCCTCTATAAAGCCATGTCAGGTGTCATATACTGAAAACATCTAACAACCTCTATGAGGTCATGGCAGGTGTCATACACTGGACACATCTAACATCCCCTATGGGGTCATGTCAAGTGTCATACACTGAAAACATCTAACATCCCCTATAAGGCCATGCCAGGTGTCATACAATGAAAACATCTAACATCCCCTATGAGGTCATGTCAGGTGTCATACACTGAAAACATCTATCATCCCCTATGAGGTCATGTCAGGTGTCGTACTGAAAACATCTAACATCCCCTATGAGGTCATATCAGGTGTCATACACTGAAAACATATGTCCTCTATGAGGTCATGTCAGATGTCATATACTGAAAACATCTAACATCCCCTATGAGGTCATGTCAGGTGTCATGTACTGAAAGCATCTAACATCCCCTATGAGATCATTTCAGGTGTCATACTGAAAACATCTAACATCCTCTATGAGGTCATGTCAGATGTCATACACTGAAAACATCTAACATCCTCTATGAGGTCATGTCAGATGTCATACTGAAAACATCTAACATCCTCTGTGAGGTCATGTCTGGTGTCGTCCTGAAAACATCTAACATCCTCTATGAGGTCATATCATTTATTATATGATTGAACTTTGTATAGTTTCTAATTGGCTGAAATCAACTTGAAAAGTAATGTGTACGTGCGATGTCAACCTCAAATGAGCTAAAATTAGCTCATAGGTAGTGTGGACTGTAATGTCACCCCAATTTGGGCTAAAAATAGAAATATAGATTCCAGAATTCCACGGTCCAATCAAATTATACGTCTCTCGGCAACATTGGCCAATCAGATGCGTTCTTACTAATTACCTTTGGTACACAATTAAATTAATAATGGCAGACGTTGGGCAGATAGGGGTGTCTGGAGAACAAAGTCGGCGCTGTTTGGTGTTAATTCAAATTTGATTTAATGTCATATAATAAAACAGTTAATGACTTTCTATTTCGGTGAATACAAGGATTGATCAACCCATGGAACATGATATTCACCTCGGATGCCTCGGTGAATATCATGTTCCATGGGTTGATCAATCCTTGTATTCACCTCATCGAAAGTCATCAATTGTATAGTGTCATACACTGAAAACATCTAACATCCCCTATGAAGTCATGTCAGATGTCATATATTGAAAACATCTAACATCCTCTATGAGATCATGTCAGGTGTCATACTGAAAACATCTAGCATCCTCTATGAGGTCATGTCAGGTGTCGTACTGAAAACATCTAACATCCTCTATGAGGTCATGTCAGGTGTCATACACTGAAAACATCTAACATCCTCTATGAGGTCATGTCAGATGTCATACACTGAAGACATTTAAGATCCCCTATGATATGTCAGGTGTCATACACTGAAAAAATCTAACATCCTCTATGAGGTCATACACTGAAAACATCTAACATCCCCTATGAGGTCATGTCAGATGTCATATATTGAAAACATCTAACATCCCTTATGAGGTCATGTCAGGTGTCATACACTGAAAGCATCTAACATCCTCTATGAGGTCATGTCAGATGTCATATACTGAAAACATCTAACATCCTCTATGAGGTCATGTCAGGTGTCATACACTGAAAGCATCTAACATCCTCTATGAGGTCATGTCAGATGTCATATACTGAAAACATCTAACCTCCCCTATGAGGTCATGTCAGGTGTCATACACTGAAAGCATCTAACATCCTCTATGAGGTCGTGTCAGATGTCATATACTGAAAACATCTAACATCCTCTGTGAGGTCATGTCAGGTATCATATACTGAAAACATCTAACATCCTCTATGAGGTCATGTCAGGTGTCATACACTGAAAGCATCTAACATCCTCTATGAGGTCATGTCAAATGTCGTACTGAAAACATCTAACATCCCCTATGAGGTCATGTCAGGTGTCATATACTGAAAACATCTAACATCCTCTATGAGGTCCTGTTAGGTGTCATATTTTCAACAAATCAATCGGCGATGATCTTGAGCTGTTAAAATCAAAGATGTCAGCACTCATGGACAAACGGTAATTTCAATATATTTTTCTGATTTGTCTCTTTTTGACTGTAAACAAATGTTTATTGGACAAACATCTTTGATCTGTAATATCTAGGTGTTCATTGTCCAAGCTGACATTACAGGGTTGGATTATTCTTGAGATATCAGTTTGTATTGTGGACATATCTATATTAAGATACAACAAACATTTAATTTTAATAAGATTGGTGATTTTTGTTTGTTTTCGTTTTATCTGTGATGAACTTCATTACATTTGTCTTAAAAGCTGTAAGTTTTTATTAAGCTAAAAGAATATAATGACTGAAGGAATTTGTCTATTTTTATAATATTTTATACAGGTTATATCTGAAAATAAAGAAAATATTCAAACAGACTTGAGAGGAAAATTAACAGAGGAACAGGATTACTTAAGGGTAGGTATACAGTTTACTCTCATTGTCGAATTTTTATCGAATTTTTATCGAAGTCCCGAACTTCGTTGAGTATATATAATTTGACTCCTGTTGAGTTGAAATTTCGGTTGTCTCGAACAAAAGTTTTGATCCCGAGATGTAGAAAGCTATATTATTTACATTCGTTAAGTCGAATTTACCTGTCAAAACATGTGTATTACCTTGGGATTAAAATCGGATCACAGGTGAAACATCCGGTCATTGACTTTGACATTTTTACCTTAGGCTATTTCACATGTTTATTTCACAATCTGTCAAATTAATTAGTGATAATATTTGAATTGGCTTGGTATTATGACACAGGTTAGATGTGTACAATCAAAAATTATCGATTCATAATAAGTGCGCTTGGGTTGGCATACATCAATGATTATGAAAAGTACACAAAGGAAGCGTTTTATCTATTGAATTATTTGTCGGAAATTAATTTTGATTAAAGAAGAATAGTTTTCTTCTACACTTTATTGAATAATAAAAACACACAATTTATTGTAAATAAACAGTATTGCACAAAGAAAGATATGTCATGATGGGTGAAGTTTAATGACAATGCAACAGCTGAAAAACATAAACAAAACAGATAAACATATTCATACATGCAAAAAAAGATATCTAGAAGTTATCAGTTGTACCACAAGATTCAAAGAATTTAACAGAGAGAAAAAGTCAGCAACAAAAACATCGAATATGTTTAAAATCGTTCCGAGAATAGTGACATGCGATGCTGGTTTTAGCTCTTCAAAATTTCTCTCGAGTTGTCTCCCTTTTGTCATTAAACAAACTACACTTTCGGTATTTTCGTAGCTCCTCTTGAGTTGAACTACGGTTGACTCGAATTTTTTCCATGGCCCCATCGAATTCAAGATAACGAGAGTCAACTGTACTTTATTTTAAAAAACTATTGAAATTTTAAGTTTTTTGGAAATAAGATATATGGCTTGTAAATTGAATCTAAATAGTCATAATATAGTTTATTAATGGATCTTAAATCTCCCTTTGATCTTTATGCAATATAATATCTTATTATTAAGCAACAAACTTGATATGAAAAGATATCCTTGATTTCTATGTGTGACTATGGAACATTATCCTGATATCACCTTGACAATTCATTAGCATATTTTGCTCATAATGAACTTCTCATTACATCCGACATCTGGGATGTTGCCCTTGAATGTGAAATTGCTCAGAAAAAGCCATTCCCAGAAAACAAATCAATGATAGTATATATTTATTGTAGTTTTAATAAGTTTATTTCTTAATGAAAACATCTGCATCTTTTCCCATCGTTAGGCTTATGGTGTTCAACAATATTTCAGTTATATCGTGGTGGTCAGTTTTATTAGTGGAGGAAACCGGAGTGTCCGGAGAAAAACACAGAGCTGTCACAAGTCACTGACAAACTTTATCACATAATGTTATATCGAATACACCTCGCCATGAGTGGAATTCAAACTCAAAACATTAGTGGTGATAAGCACTGATTGCACAGGTAGTTGTAAATCAACTACCATATGATCACGACCACGACGACCACCTTTTTCCATGATAACAGATATCATAAATTACTGATATTGGATCTGATTGATGTAATAAACAAATCATTTTGTTACCTTATAGTATCAACTACAACAACAGATGAAGAGACACGCTGATGCCATGGAAACGGCTAGACTACAGTCGGAAGGAACTATTGAAAGCTTAAGGGAAAAACTTAATGCTTTACAAGAGGTAATATGTCGTTTTATCATACCCTCTATTAGGTTATTCCAGAAACACACACTAAATTTGATATCTACGGTTTTATTGATCAATAACTTTTGGTTTTTTAATTTATTTGATATTAATCAACATTTTTAGAAAGTTTACACTATAGACCTATTACTGTGTTTTTATGCTCAGAAATTATATGAATACAGTCAAACCTATATTAAGAGGTCATCTTTGAGACAAAGAAAAAGTGGTCTTTTAATACAGGTGACCTCTTAAAAGAGGTTCAATTCATATGAAATTTTGTATGACAGGACAATAAAGGTGACCGTTTAATACAGGTGGCAGCTTAATAGAGAAGACAGTGCAGGTTTGACTCTATATTGATGTGTATTATATACAACTATTATGGTTTAATCAACAATTTTTTTAATATTCTATTGATCATCATTTTTAGCTCACCTTGCCAAAGGCAATGTGAGCTTTTGCCATCTCTTGGCGTCCGTCGTATGTCGTCTGTCGTCCGTTAACTTTTCACATTTTAATCTTCTCCTCTGAAACCCCCCAGCCAAATGAACTGAAACTTGGTAGGAAGCATCTATGGAAGGTCCTTATAAAGATTGCTCATTTTGTCCCGATCCGTTAACAAACATGGCCACCACAGGCCATTCTTGTTTCTGATTGGTTGATTTCTAAAAAATCTTCTCCTCTGAAACCGCTTGTCCAAATGAACCGAAACTTGGTAGAAAGCATCTATGGAAGGTCCTCTATGAAGATTGCTCATTTTGTCCCGATTGGTTAACAAACATGGCCACCACAGGCAATTCTTGTTTCTGATTGGTTGATTTCTAAAATATCTTCTCTGTTAAAGAAAGATAACTTGTTTAAATATAGATATCTGTATTCAAAATGCAGTTATCTCTATACAGATTTTTAAAAATCTTCTCTGAAACTGCTTGGCCAAATGAACCGAAACTTGGTAGGAAGCATCTATGGGCGGTCCTCTATAAAGAGTGCTCATTTCGTCCCGATCCATTTACAAACATGGCCGCCACAGGCAATTCTTGTTTCTGATTGGTTAATATCTAAAAATCTTCTCTTCTGAAACCGCTTGGCCAAATGATCCAAAACTTGGTAGGAAGCATCTATGGAAGGTCCTCTATAAAGAATGTTCATTCCGTCCCGATCCGTTAACAAACATGGCCGCCACAGCCGATTCTTGTTTCTGATTGGCTGATTTTTTAGATTCTTCTCCTCTGAAACCGTTTGGCCAAATGAACCGAAACGTGGTAGGAAGCATCTATGGAAATTGCTCATTCCGTTTTGATCCGTTAACAAACATGGCCATCATAGGCAATTCTTGTTTCTTATTGGTCGATTTCTAAAACAGCTTTTCCTCAGAAACCACTTGGCCAAATGATATGAAACTTGGTAAGAAGCATCTATGGAAGGTCCTCTATAGAATTTGCTTATTTCGTTTTGATCCATTAACAAACATGGCTGCCACAGGCAATTCTTGTTTTAGATTGTACGATTTCTAAAAAATCTTCTTCTCTGAAACTGGTTTGCCAAAATGAGCTGAAATTTGGTGGGAAGCACATATGGAAGGTTCTGTATTAAGTTTCCTCAAAGCAGAATGAAAGGTGAGCGACACAGGCTCAGCTGAGTGCTGAGCCTCTAGTTATTGTAATTCTTTCAGGTGCTAGTAACTGCTGGAGATTCGTCAGACGAACAGACAACTAGGTCTGCTCATATGAGGGCAAGGTCAACATCACCCGGAAAATCTGTACTTAATACAGCAATGATACATGTAAGTTATATTAACTAGAACACCACCACAGTGGCAATAAAAACTAGATAAACATCAGTGTGGAATTATACCACAGTGGCAGAAAATAACTAGATAGCCACTGTCATACTGGAATATAACAAACTTGCTTATATCAAATTTATGTTCATAGCGAATAATTTTCATTTCCTCTGCAAAAGCTTTAACAAATCTACGAGTATATAGAAAAGTGTGGTTATAGTGAATATGGTAAGTACAAATTTACAGGTACAACAAACAATTCTTTCTTCCCCTAAAATGTTCATCCTAATATTATTTTTACTGTTACAACAATCTTCCAAGAACATGTTATTTTATTTCAGCCAAAGTTAATCAATCATGTCAGTATTTTACCTGTAAAATAAACGTATCCCTTTGGAATGTAAATTACTGTGAAATCAATTTTATTCGTGGGGTACCAATTTTCGTGGTTTTCGTGGGTAGGCTGATCCACGAAATTAAGAATCCAACGAACAATGAAACTTGTATCAGTTTGACATCGATATATTGGCAAACGTTGTCCTTGAGTGACCTTAACTTTCTGGACCAGCTGCATTGGGTACAATTGACAATTTAAATGACGAAATAAGTACGAGCACACCTTTTAATGGTTATAATCCACATGAACATGTTTGTGAATTAATTATGTCTCCCCTTAGTCTGATTTTTTCTTCCGCTGCTTCTGCTTCTTCTCAGCAAAGCTTGTCCGGACCATAACTTTTTTGTTTTTCCAGATAGGTCAATTTTATTTGGTATGTGGGTGCATGACCATAAGGCGGTGTGTCGTGTACCATAATGATCTTCGTGGGACCTTGACCTTTGACCTCAAGGTCAAATAATGTTTTTTTAAATAGTATTTTCTTGTCCAGGACATAACTTTTTTGTCTTTCCAGATAGGTCATATAAAATATCATTGACCTAAGACGCTGTGTCACGTACCGTAATGACCTTCGTGGGACCGTCTGTAAACTTTTTCAAAAATCTTCTCCTCTGAAACCACTGGGCCAATTTAAACCAAACTGAATCATCCTTAGGGGGTTCCCTTTAAAAGTTATGTCCGATAGCCACGCCCTCCATTCAAGATGGCCGCCATTACTAAAAATAGAAATTTCTTCACATGGCCAAAACTGCTTTATTTTAAGCCAGAATGTGCCCAAATTTGAACTGTATTAGCATAATGATCAGCTTTTTAACATATATTATGGGATTTTTTTATGAACTTTTGCCGATTTTGACCAATTATGCAAATTTGAAAAAAGGGGGGATGAAATTTAAAAAAAAAATCTTCTCCTCTGAAACTACTGAGCCAATCTCAACCAAACTTTGCTGAAATAATTCTTGGGTGGTCCCCTTCCAAAATTGTGTACGGCATTTCAGACCTGCAACCAAGATGGCGGCCACAGCCGAACTTAATTTAACATAGGACCCTATGAGAAATTCCCATAAAAATCTTCTTGTCTGAAACCATTTGCTCAATAAGAACTAAATTTTGATGAAATAGTCATTAGATGGTTCTCTTCCAAAAATATGTCCGGTGGTTCGGCCCTTCGACCAAGATGGCCCCCACAGCCGAACTTAGCTTAACATAGGACCCTATGGGAAATTCACATGAAAATCTTCTCCTCAGAAACCACTGGGCCAATTGCAACCAAACTTTAGTGGAATGGTCCTTGAGTGGCCCCCTTCCAAAATTATGTCCGGTGATCCCGACTTCCAATCAAGCTGGCCGCCAAGCTAAAAATAGAAAAAAGGGGGGATGAAAATTAAAAAAATCTTCTCCTCTGAAACTACTGAGCCAATCTCAACCAACTTTGCTGAAATGATCCTTGGGTGGTCCCCTTCCAAAATTGTGTCCGACATTTCAGACCTCCGACCAAGATGGCCACCACAGCCAAACTTAATTTAACATAGGGCCCTATGGGAAATTCGCATAAAAATACTCAATAGTCATTGGATGGTTCTCTTCCAAAAATATGTCCGGCGGTTCGGCCCTACGAACAGTCGAACTTAGCTTTCACATAAAAATCTTCTTGTCTGGAACCAGTTGCTCAATTGGAACCAAACTTTGATAAAATAGTTATTGGATGATCCTCTTCCAAAATGGTGTCTGGTGGTCCCGCCCTCTGACCAAGATGGCTGCACAGCTGAGCTTAGTTTAACATAGGACCCTATGGGAAATTCACATAAAAACCATCTTGTCTTGAACCAGTAGCTCAATTAGAACCAAACTTTGATGGAATAGTCATTGGATGGTCCTCTTCCAAAATTGTGTCCGGCAGTCACGCTCTCCCACCAAGATGGCCACCACAGTGCAGTTACGTTGTTATTGAAAGCAGCTTTGATCCAGGTGAGCGATTACAGGCTCCTGGGAGCCTCTGGTTTTTATTTTCAAATTCGGTAAAATAGATTCTGCTAAATTTACAAATGCCGGAATTTTCTACAGCTGTCAAAATGAACACTTTAATATCCACATTCCACTTCCGATTACATAATTATACCGCTCATCTGTCTAATGTATTGAAGCTTTCTTGAAGATTTGTTACCCAATGAAACTTATTATACTCCCGCTCCCCGAAGGGGGAGAGGGGTATACTGTTTTACCTCTGTCCGTCTGTCCGTCCGTCCTTCCCTCCGTCCAAGATATTTTTCGTTGCATTTTTCTCAGTAACTGTTGATGGCAGAAATCTGATATTTGGTCACAAGCATCATATAGGTATACCATATTGTTGGTAGCGTTTTTGGACCCGTCAGATTCCTACTTCCTGTTTGCCGACTTTGTTGATTTTTATACACATGGAACATATATGCACATTTTTCGTCCCATTTTTCACAGCAACTATTGATGGCAGAAATCTGATATTTGATCACAAGCTTCATATAGGTACCCCATATCGTGGGAAGCGTTTTTGGACCCATCAGATTTCTACTTCCTGTTTGCCGACTTAGTTGATTTTTATACACATTGAACGTATATGCACATTTTTCGTCACATTTTTCTCAGCAACTATTGATGGCAGAGATCTGATATTTGGTCACAAGCTTCATATAGGTATGCCATATTGTGGGAAGCGTTTTTGGACCCGTCAGATTCTTACTTCCTGTTTGCTGACTTAGTTGATTTTTATACACATTGAACGTATATGCACATTTTTCGTAACATTTTTCTCAGCAACTGTTGATGGCAGAGATCTGATATTTGGTCACAAGCTTCATATAGGTACCCCATATCGTGGGAAGTGTTTTTTGACCCGTCAGATTCCTACTTCCTGTTTGCCGAAGAGCGGGGGTATCATAAATGAGCATTAAGCTCACAGTTCATCTTGTTATGTTGAAAATATAAAATCCACAAATTTTATTTTGGGTACAAACACAAAATCCACGAATTTATGAATCCACGAACTTGTAATTTTTAACCAAACCACGAAGACTGATGCCCACGAAGAAAAGTTCTTTCACAGTATACATTAATTAAATGGGAAATTTTCTTATTTACTATATGAAATATCAGTGTAAAACAAGTTTGACAGTATCCACATTTTTTTTTCTAACCTAGGATAGAAACAGATCGCCAAGTCCAGGCCTGTCACAGCATAGTTACTCAGCACAAAGACATAGATCAAGGTCAAGATCAGCAGATCGTAACCCTAGTCCTGTGCTGTTAGAAAGAGAATGTAAGTTATTTCATATCGGCTCTAAATTCTACTTTTTCATTGGTGTGGACATGGTCATGTGTCAAGCATTAATCTGGGTTAAAGAAATCCACCAGTCTAACTAACTGTGTAACCCTCTGTAAATAAAGAATTTATTATTATTATTATTATTATAGTCATTAACATGATAATGCCATGTTAATGACCGCTCAAAGTTTTAGAGTTGCCTCCCTTTTTCAAAGCGCAACAGAGATCGTACTGCTTATGTATAGGGTATTATCGTGATAGATGGACTGCCCTTGCGACAGTAGTATTGACTTCATCACTGATAATGCCCTCGCCTGTGGCTCAGGCATTATCAATGTTTCAGTCATTACTACTGTCCTTTGGGCAGTCTATCTATCACGATAATACATAAGTAACTATTATATAATTATACCCCCCACAACAAAGTTGTAGGGAGGTATGCTGGTTTCACCATGTCCGTCCATCTGTAGACAAATCCTATGTCGTACGATAACTTGAGTTGTGTTTCTTAGAATCTTTTAAAATTTTATCAGCTGTTTACTGGTGAAGAGAGGAGGATCCTTTTCATTTTTGACGATTTTCACTTTGGCCGTTCCAGAGTTATTGGACTTGATATGACGGAAAATAAGATTTTTACCCTATGTCGTATGATAACTTGAGTAGTGTTTCTCAGAATGCTTTAAAATTTTATCAGCAGCTTACAGGGGAAGAGAGGAGGATCCCTTTCATTTTTGATGATTTTCAATTTTGCCGTTCCAGAGTTATTGGACTTTATATGACGGAAAATAAGATTTTTACTCTATGTTTGTATGATAACTTGAGTAGTGTTTCTCAGAATGTTTTGAAATTTTATCAGCAGCTTACCGGTGAAGAGAGGAGGATCCCTTTCATTTTTGACGATTTTCACTTTTGCCGTTCCAGAGTTATTGGACTTGATATGACGGAAAATAAGATTTTTACTCTATGTTTGTATGATAACTTGAGTAGTGTTTCTCAGAATGTTTTGAAATTTTATCAGCAGCTTACAGGTGAAGAGAAGAGGATCCCTTTCATTTTTGGTCGGAACAATCAGTAATGTTTTGGTTATGGAAATAGGTTGGACAGATGTGGGGAGTGGGGGGTATATCTTAGTGAGCTGTGCTCACAGTAATACTAGTTAATTTATGTTTTGACTAAGTTTAACACTTCTAGATATTTTCTGTATAACTTAACTGATGTTGCAGCATTAACCCAATATTTCTAGAGATTTCAACATATATTAAACAGGGGAAGAAGAATTAGGAACATAATAAAAAAAAAAATTAAATAGGGAATCACAGGTTAAAAATTTATTTAAGCTTCAAAGCATTCATTACTTGTCACACTTCAGATGATGGGATACACAAGATGTGTAAAATTTAGGAACTACAAGTATTTCCTTATACTTGACCAACTAATTTGTTTATAGTTGTTGACATTTTCCTGAACCTTATACCAACAGACAAAATAATTTGCATATCAGAAATATTGGAAAGAGACTTATTTCACATCTTAAAAATGCCAGTCACAAGAGGAATTTTTTTTAACGCCACAAACATTTTACAGTCATATTATGTTATGGTGTTGTCATTGTTGTCATGGTGTTGTCATTGTTGTCATGGTGTTGTCCTTGTTGTCATTGTTGTCATGATGTTTCCGTTGTTGTCATTGCATTAAAATTGGATACAAAAATAAGAAAGTGAAATTTTGACAAAAGTAATGGATATAGTGCATATAAAATTACTTGTTCGGGGAAGCAGAAAGTTTAGTTACTAATATCTTCAGATTTTGAATGCACATTATTTATTTATTCCTTGAAAAACTTAAAATGACAGAGGATTATTTTCTATATCAAATTTGTTGATATAGAAGGAGACATGTTATCTTTAATTTACTAAACAGTAATGTCACGATCTTTTGAATAGAGGGTCAAATGTACATTGTACTCTATGGAAAAAGATGGAAAGCACAACAAGTGATGCATTGGCTGAGGTAAGCATGTTTTCAAATGAAAAAGTGTCAATTAAAAAATATATACACCTGCTCTGTCCCAAGAATGTAAGAACCTAGATATGAACTTGTTGCGGCCATTTTACTATTTTTTTCTTTTCAGTATTAACAGCTTGATTTGGCACCATGCAGGCATTCAACAAATAAAGCATTTCTGTGATATAGACTACATGAGGATGACAGCAATGTTTATAGATAGGCAGCATCCAATGATTATTACAAACATTCTGAAGATAAAGATTATTGTTGTCAGACCTATTTTTAAATATCTGCATTTATATTTTAACATTGTTTTACATGTCAATTGATGTGCTATATATCTCTTGTGATTATTTTTATGGGGATGAAAAGCTGCGAGTCTGTTTTATTTTATTTTTTCCTACAATATGTCTCATTTGTTTCCGTCCTTTTACAAAGATATCCCTGTTTTATTAGTCCCAAGATTTTAATATGATAGCATATTGGTATTTATTTGTTAGATTTAAAATATTTGGGTAACTGTCTTTATAATAAAACATTCCACTTTAAAGAAATATTATATCTATGGTAGAATACAGAGATCAGATCAATACATATTGACAGTACTTGAGTACCTTTAAGTAGAATGTATACAGTGTAACAGTATATATATATATATATATATATAAGTAAACATCATTTAAGACATTTTTGCAGTAGTGGAAAATATTTTATGTTTCTTAAAATAAAATAAAATTTACAAAAGATATCTCAAAAAAATTAAGACAATTTGATTTTATTAGAAAGACTTGTTACTAAGGCTTGTCTTTTGCAAGAATTTATATAGTAAGAAGGATATGAAAATTGATCTCGCATGGCAAGATTTTATGCTACTCGCATTGATTTTTTCTGTATCACCCCTCATACACGTAAAATAAAATAAAAAATAGTTTCATACATCTAAAGACATATAAAAAATAATAAAACAAAGCAACTAATCACGCCAAGTTTTGTGTTATACATTGAATACACTCTAAACTACACATTTATACACTTTGGTATGTCGATTTCATGTAAACAATGAAGTTTATTGATTTCTAAATAGGCCATCCCCATTTCCGCCCAGAACGCCGCCATTTTGACAAATGATGTAATAAATACAAATCGGGAGCACTGTTTTCAATAAAACTCCTACTTAACAATGAAAAATATTATATTATCACAAAAATGACAGCTCCGCTTCAATATTCGGTATGATGAGTGAAGAGGAGTTTGAAATTTAAATTTGAGCTTTGACAGCCCATGAACGTCAAAAGGGCAAATCGATTAATGTCAATTATTGATGAGATATGGGTGATACATCTACAAAAAGTTGATACTTTATCAATGATTGGTATTTAGAACAAATATTTTCACTTTATTCCTGTAATTATGGTTTTATATACTTACAAATACTAGTTTAAAATATTGAAGCGATCAAAATTTCCACCGTTAATCAAGGCACACGCATCGTCAACGAATTGCACTATGGGTAATCTTGCCACGCAACATGCTTACATAAAATCTATGTTAAATCTCCCAAGATTGATATCCTTCTTACTATATAAATCCTTGTCTTTTGGTAAGAAAAAAATCAGACCACATATAATCTTTATGTAAAAGATTCAAGATAATGTTTTCTCATTGTTTTTACAACAAATATGGATCAACTATGTAAAATTCCTGCATCTATTTTCATTGCAGTTTAGTTGTTATGTATTTATTTATTTGGGAAGGGAGGGTCCATTTTAACAGTATTAAGAAAAAGCATTTGTCTTCATTTAGAAGACATTTTATATAAGTAAAAGATTAAATTAATGTTGTACATTGTATTTTGTAAATAATTTTTTTTTTTTTTTTAATATTTAAATAAAATGTGAATTTGTGGCAGAATATCTAGCTTACTGGCAAAACTTGTTGGGAAATACAATTAAGAAGACTATTCCTTAAACAGAAATTAAATATATTTGTGGGTTTTGGTATAAAATAGTACAACCCACTTATTATTTATAAAAAGACGAACTACCACAGTATAACTGAAATATTGTTGACACCAAACAATATACAGAAGTCATAGCTATTTCTTTGATATTTGAACAGAGTTATCTCCCATGTTGACAAGAATGATTTCCACACATATACATATCCTGTTCATTAGACTTCATGGAGATCAATATTTACCTGCTATTTTTTATAGTGACATTTAATTAACCAGACAGGTGTAATGTCATTAACAATTTTAAATGTTTAAAATACATTCTATGGAAGATAAATCTGGAAATTTTACCCACAAAATTTGATTTGAATCTCAATTTTGGAATTGGGAATAATATTTTAATTTTTGAAATATTTGTGATATTTTTATATAACTTTTTTATTACTTTGTTCTTCAATTTTCAATATACTTGTATTTTTATATTTTAACAAAAAAATTAGCAGTTGTATAATGGTATCACAATGTAGCACTTTATTATTTTCTATTCAGTAGCCTCAACTTTATAAATTTCAGTTTTGAATTCACAATGTATTTTGTAAAATATTTTCCATTATAGTTTTCCTATTTATTTTTCTCTCAGTTTCTTGTTGGAAATTTTACACTTGATACATAATTACCATACTGAAAACTATCATGAATATATTATAAAACAAATGGATGAAAAGAAATGTACAAGATCAGTATGAGATAAACAGGAGTGTACAAGTTCAGTATAAGATATACAGGAATGTACAAGATCAGTATAAGATTAACAGGAATGAATCTACAAGTTCAGTATGAGATAAACAGGAGTGTACAAGTTCAGTATAAGATAAACAGGAATGTACAAGTTCAGTATGAGATAAACAGGAATGTACAAGATCTGTATGAGATAAACAGGAATGCACAAGTTCATTATGTGATAAACAGGAGTGTACAAGTTCAGTATGAGATAAACAGGAATGTACTGTGTGTAGTAACTCTACTGTTATATAAATTATATAATTTATTAGTAGTCAGTTATTTCCTGCTGTTAGTGTTAGTGCCAAATTTACACAGAATCTGTATATTGTTTTATACAAGAAGTTTTAATTGTATTGCAATCATAATAAAAATATATATACATGTACTGGTGTGTCCATTTCTTTTACCCTCAGAATAATCACCATGACTTGATTATTACAATCTCACATGACATTTGCCATCATTTAAGGAGATTTTGTGTACACACGTGGTGATATTCTACGAATGTTGGTTTGTATTAAATGTGTTTAACACCACTTTCAACAATATTTCAGTTACATTGTGACAATCAGTTTTATTGGTGGAGGGAATTGGGGCTTCCTTGAGATAACCCTGACACATCTCTAGTCACTGACAAATTAAATCAATGACTCTTAGTCCACTAAAATTGATCACAAGGATATAACTAAAATATTGATGATAGTAGCTAGCTCACTGAAACTGACTTTAATTAGAAACACTATCCTGATTCTGAGTCAACCCGTCTTTGTTCTTACTCTTTAATGCTGCGTGCGGAGAAGAAACAAATACCAATTTTATAGTCCTCGAAACAATGATCTACCATACTCGAGGTGAGCACGCCCACCAGTACACCATCAATGTAGTTCACCTGGCTTAGAAATTATACTCTGCTGGACATATATATTGACCAAAGAACACAGAAAAAGCGATGCTTAGAAATGGATATGAAATGACGAAAAAGATGATGCCAAGGTCGGGTCAATCGTGCCTGGCTGACAAGTACTTCTGGACATAGTTCAAATCCTGTCGAGGGAAGAACAAAAAATTGACAGCTCTAAAATCTAATTCTAACACTGTTTGGTTTAATTTTCAGATGTGTATATATATATATATTAAAAAGTCAAATGAAATATATATATATATATATTAACCAATGAACAAGGAATAATCAAGAACTCAGAAATGAATCTTCCATGATGAAATTGATTATGTCAAGGTCAGATGATTTGTGCCTGACTGACAGGTACTCTTGCTGGACATATATATATTGTCCAAAGAGAATAAAGTATAAAGTTATTATAGTCAACAAACTTTCAAAGCAAGGCTAAGCATACCATGTGCCAGTCTACTAATTGTATGGTTGGTCCATGCCCAAAATGTCTACTGCAGAATATTAGGTTTTTCCCAAAATGTCTAAAAAGATTTAAAAATTTTTTATATGTTACAATAATTATTTTATCATACATATTTAATTTTTAGGACATTTTTCATAATTTTTTTTTATAAAATTTCCATATAAAATTAGATGTTTATACAATAAATTAAAGCCTTACAACTATTTGACAACTGAAATGTTTACACAACATTTAGACATTCAGGTAAACATTTATAATTAATCAAGCCTCATTAAAGATAACTTTATTTTTTCTTTGTAAAAGTGAATAAAGATTAAAGGATAGCATATTCCTGATAATTATTTATGTAAAATAAATATTTGTAATAAAACTGAAGTAACCAAGTGATGTTATGGTACTCGTGAAATATTTTAAGTAATATAAGACTACCAACAATATAAGAAAATTGTATTTTTCATCATATTGCACAGCTATATCATGGTACTTAATACAGCATGAAATATTTTAAGTAACATAAGAAAATTACCTGTAGACATTTTGGGAAAAAAAGGTCTAATTAGCCAAAATTTACCTGTAGACATTTTGGGATGACCCCATGGTTACTGAGACATGACCAACCAGATTAATACTGATATAACAACTGTTAAGTTTGTTACTATCATCACTGACAGAAAAGAAGAAGTACAAATTCAATTTAAAAATATTTTATTCACAATATTTTAAATAAGATATAATTCGCATGCTTCCCTTTCTGTAAAACACTGGACAATCATCAGCCCATTTGGCTCCAGATGTCCCCGTTTTTTTACAGACAGAACAACTATTTGTCTTGAATCTTTTATACAAATGAACAAGCATGCTTATTATTTTAAGAAATGGTCATTAAAAAACAAAGGCAAAAGAATTTCAGAAAGGTCAAAGTAGTTATTTTCACATAACAAAAACCTTGTCCTCCAGCAACTATATTTGACATTAATTTGAAGACATCGGCTTCATATAGGAAATACTAGTACCACAAATACTTCATCTGCTTTGTTTTCAGTTGGTTTATGGTGTTTAACACCACTTTCAACAATATTTCAGTTATATTGTGACAGTAAGTTTTATTGGTGGAGGAAACCGGAGTACCCGGAGAAAACCACTGATCTGCCGCAAGTCACTGACAAACTTTATCACATAATGTTGTATCGAGCGGGATTCGAACTCACAACTTTAGAGGTGATAGGCACTGATTACACATGCCCCATGCTTTGTATTCTTCCCAATAATTAATACATCAGCTAACTGTTTTTATAACATGATCATTTGGAATGTAGACTAAAAAATCAACTATATGAAGGCCATGACTTTACAATAGGATACAAAATGTCAACAATATTTACTTTGTGGCAATTATAAAACACATATATTGCTGTTTGTAGATTTTTCATCACATGATTGAACACATAATCTTATTTATAAAATAAAATACAATGTAACACATTTTTGTCTTTCTTAATTGTTCTACATTAATTCTATAATACAGGAAACAAAGTCACTAAACCATAACTTCAAAGCTTTAAACTAAAAAGTTTAACCTTTCTTAATACCATTTTATATATAATGTTGTTTTTATTTTAATAAGATATTTTTTCTTCATTACGGTAATTCTATGTTATTATATAGATAGCTGTGAATTACAGAATTTTTCGACTTAAATAACTAGAGGCTCAGCCCACTGAGCCTGTATCGCTCACCTTTCATTCTGCTTTGAGGAAACTTAATACAGAGCCTTCCATAGGTGCTTCCCACCAAGTTTCGGTTCATTTGGCTAAGCAGTTTCAGTGAAGAAGATTTTAAAAAATCAACCAACCAGAAACAAGAATTGTCTATGGCAGCCATGTTTGTTAACTGATCGGGATGAAATTAGCATTCTTTATAGAGGACCTTCCATAGATGCTTCCTACCAAGTTTCAGTTCAATTGGCTACGCAGTTTCAGGGAAGAAGATTTTTAGAAATCGACCAATCTGAAACAAGAATGGCCTGTGGCAGCCATGTTTGGTAACGAATCGGGACGAAATGAGCAATCTTTATAGAGGACCTTTCATAGATGCTTCCTACCAAGTTTCGGTACATTTGGAAAAGTGGTTTCAGAGGAGAAGATTTTTTAGAAATCCACCAATCAGAAACAACAATTGCATGTGACGGCCATGTTTGTTAACGAATCGGGACGAAATGAGCAATCTTTATAGCAATCAGGTCAAATCGACCGCAAACAAAATCGGCCCCAAGACAAATCGGTCCCAGGTCAAATCGTACCCAGTCAAATCGGCCCCAAGTCAAATCGGCCCCAGGTCAAATCATATAATATGTTATATATATAATTGTTTATGTTTATGCTAAAAAAAAATGGTATGTCATAAAAAAAACAAAAAAAACAAGGGCAATGCATAGCGTGGCGCATTCCCTCGCCTAAAAATTAGACCCTGTGACCTTGAAAAGCAATAGGGTTTCAGATTCTCTTAAGGTCTAAGCATGTACCAAGTTTGGTCAAAATCCATTGAAGGATGTTGATTCTAGAGTGTTCACAAGGATGTTATGCAGGAAAAATTTGACCCAGTGACATTGACCTTTGACCTATTACCTTGAAAATCAATAGGGTTCCAGACTCTCCTAAGGACTACGTATGTACCAAGTTTGGTCAAAATCCATTGAAGGATCTTGATTCTAGAGTGTTCACAAGGATGTTATGTGGTAAAAATTTGACCTGGTGACCTTGACCTTTGACCTTGAAAATCAATAGGGTTCCAGACTCTCGTAAGGACTAAGTATGTACCAAGTTTGGTCAAAATCCATTGAAGGATGTTGATTCTAGAGTGTTCACAAGGATGTTATGCGGTAAAAATTTGACCCCTTGACCTTTGACCTTGAAAATCAATAGGATTCCAGACTCTCCTAAGGACTATGTATGTACCAAGTTTGGTCAAAATCCATTGAAGGATGTTGATTCTAGAGTGTTCACAAGGATGTTATGCAGTAAAAATTTGACCCAGTGACATTGACCTTTGACCTGGAAAATCAATAGAGTTCCAGATTCTCCTAAGGACTAAGTATGTACCAATTTTAGTCAAAATCCATTGAAGGATGTTGATTCTAGAGTGTTCACAAGGATGTTATGCGGTAAATATTTGACCCGGTGACCTTGACCTTTGACCTATGATCTTGAAAATCGATAGGGTTCCAGATTCTCTTAAGGACTAAATATGTACCACGTTTGGTGATAATCCATTAAAGGATGTTGATCCTAGAGTGTTCACAAGGATGTGATGGACGGACGGACGGTAGCGTTACTATATCCCTTCGCAACTTCGTTGGCGAGGAGATAACAAGTTAATTTTCAATGAGATATGATAAGGTCTGCTTTATGTAGTAGACCAACACGCTTAGTTGGATTTATATTGTGCTAGCTCACTGAAACAACAGTCCATGGATAGACTTGGTGGAGAAACTATAATACCAATTTTTATAGTCTGGGTTTGACATATTATATCGTATTGAAAAATGATACTCTGTTTGTTCCTTGTGGCCAAAGCCCGCATTCCGAGTGTCATTCTTTCAAGTTGATCAGCGGTTGTTAGTGGGCAAATTGACGTACCCAAAATGTCTATAAATCATTGGCTATGAGGAATTTTCGTGAATGTTTTAAAGTGAATTTTAAACACAAGTTGTAGGAAGAATTTAAGAAGAGAAAGGGCCAATTTGTTTTTGAAATGGCATTCACGGCAGTAAAGTACAAGTAATTTTTTTTTACTAATTGTCGCCAATCACGTTTTATGTAAATTAGTAATCACTTAATTAGATTATAAATTAATTGTTAATTAATTTCTTTAATTAAAAAATAAGAACACGTTCATCAATAAAAATAAGATTATACATTAATCTTTTAACCAAAAATATTAATTCATATTAACAAGGATTTGTATAGTACAAAATGTACTATATAAATCCTTGATATTAATACATTTTTTTTATTCAATTCAAAATATGAGGTCGATTTGACTTTCATTTTGAGGCCGTTTTGACTTGGGGCCGATTTGACTGGGGCCAATTTGACTGAGGACGATTTGACCTGGGGCCCATTTGACTGGAAATCTCTTTATAGAGGACCTTCCATACATGCTTCCTACCAAATTTCAATTCATTTGGGAAAGTGGTTTCAGAGGAGAAGATTTTTTAGAAATCCACCAATCAAAAACAAGAATGGCCTGTGGCGGTCATGTTTGTTAGCGGATCGGAACTAAATGAGCAATCTTTACAGAGGACCTTCCATAGATACTTCCTACCATGTTTCGGTTCATTTGGCCAAGCGGTTTCAGAGGAAAAGATTTAAAAAAATTGGCCAATAAGAAA
Organism: Bathymodiolus septemdierum; assembly: GCA_963383655.1. Taxonomy (NCBI): domain Eukaryota; kingdom Metazoa; phylum Mollusca; class Bivalvia; order Mytilida; family Modiolidae; genus Bathymodiolus; species Bathymodiolus septemdierum. The sequence continues at coordinate 44,123,691 of OY726528.1, read as the reverse complement.
CAAGAATTGCCTGTGGCGGCCATGTTTGTTAATGGATCGGGACAAAATGAGCACTCTTTATAGAGGACCTTCCATAGATGCTACCTACCAAATTTCAGTTCATTTGGGAAAGTGGTTTAGGAGAAGATTTTTTAGAAATCAACCAATCAAAAACAAGAATGGCCTGTGGTGGCCATGTCTGTTAACGGATCGGAACTAATTATAAATGAGTAATCTTTATAGAGAACCTTCCAGGGATGCTTCCTACCAAGTTTTGATTCATTTGGCCAAGCAGTTTCAGAGGAGAAGATTTTTTTTAGAAATCAACCAATCAGAAAAAATAATGGCCTGTGGTGGCCATGTTTGTTAACGGATTGGGACAAAATGAGCAATCTTTATAGAGGACCTTCCATAAATGCTTCCTACCAAGTTTCGGTTCATTTGGCCAAGCGGTTTCAGAGAAGAAGATTTTTAAAAATCGGCCAATCAGAAACAAGAATTGCCTGTGGTGGCCATGTTTGTTAATGGATAGGGACAAAACAAGCAATCTTTATAAAGGACCTTCCATAGATGCTTCCTACAAAGTTTCAGTTCATTTGGCCAGGAGGTTTCAGAGGAGAAGATTAAAATGTGAAAAGTTAATGGACAACGGACGCCAAGTGATGGCAAAAACTCACATTGCCTTTGGCAAGTTGAGCTAAAAACGATAATTTCACAGTGAAATTGTCGTTTTTAATTTCACTCTCGCTATATTTCGTGCCATTTCGTTGTCGAAGTCATATGAAGACTTCCAGTTTGAAACATAAAAATTAGACATTATTTGGCTTCGTGTACGCTTTAATTTTGGTCAAATTTAACTAAAATAATATTTAAAGGTAAGCATTTTAATTATTTCATTGTCGTGGGTGGGTGGCACCATGTTTTTTGAAGCGATACACATTATAGTATATCCCTACGCTACACACGTAATATAGTGCAATTAAACTCAATTTATATTAAATTTGATTCGAATAATGACCAAATAAAGTTGTAACTCACTCATGCGCTGCACGCATTCGTGAGTTACTGCGTCATTTGGTCATTCGTGACATATTTTTGATAATGAAACTCATCAATTAGTTATAGTATAAATATTGGAAACAAGTCCTAAGAGCAGGCGACTGTTTCACCAAAGGTCGTAAACGTAGACGTAAGTATACTCTTAAGAGTTATGACCGTTTCACTAGTAGCTAGGATTTACGGCTTACGATAAAAAGTGATCGCAAAGTTAAGAGTGGTGGTAGGTACTCACAAGTCGCAAACCTATGTGCATGTAGCAAAGATGACTGTGTTGTTTAATTGTAGCTCTTTTTCAGGAATATAGACATGTTAGAGAAGACACGGCGGATTTTTCGCAATAATTTCGACTCACTTTTATTTACTAGCACCGCGCAACAAATAAATAGAACCTGCATCAAATCATTATTTGAACCTAGTTCTTCAATTCATTTATAGAATAAAGCATTTCTTGGAGAATTATTAAACAGCTCTCTTGAAATTATTAAATGCGAAGCTTATGATAAATTACAACTTTCATAGGCAACAACCATTTTATAACAGAGAGGGGGATGGGGGGGGGGGGGGGGGCTGGGATTTTCATGCTTGATAGATTTTTTTTCATGTCAGTAGAAAACAATTTTTTTTTCAGACATCAGGTAGATCACATTTTTTTTATACATACATGAGACAAAAAAAAAATTTCAAAGATTTTTTTTTTACAAAAGATTTAAAAGCAGATATTTATCAACAGATGCTCAAACTTTACAAAAAGATATGAGAAATTTACATAATAACAGTAAAAAGGCAGTGTATATATATTAACAACCAGGCCTGTATTTCATACAAGGAGTACATGTAATTATACAGTAGTATAATAACATATCTACAGTCACGGGTCAAAAGTATTTTTACACAAAGATATTTCTCTAGATATTTCATATAAACCACTTATTTTCAAAACATTCTCACGTAACATTAAGTAGAAAGAGTAAAGACTGGTTCGCTCAGAATCAATTTTGTGTCAGAGTGGAGAGACATGTCTATCCATAGACTGTTGTTTCAGTGAGCTAGCACTATAAAAATACAACTACCGTAAGTGTGTTGGTCTAGTACAAAGTGGACCTCATCTTCATCTCATTGAAAATTAACTTGTTCTCGCCATGATATAGCTGAGAAATTGCTGAGTTGGCATTAAACAACAATCACTCTCTCACTCTTCACAGAAATAACAAAATTAAACAATCATAGTTTACAGAGAACAACATAATATTTGCGAATTTTTCATAAATATCACAATGAACCATTAACAACAGATGTTAGCTATCAGAAGTCATTAATAACCAGAGGCTCTTGCAAACTTTTATCCAATATTATCAAAATTAAATATTATGATAAATTAAATTTGTATTTCCCAAGTGGAATAGATCGTTTTTTTTTACAAACTTTGTAAAAAAAATCTCTTTAAATAATATTATATGGTATCAATGTTTCTTTAAAATACAATTTTGAACTTTTCTTCTTTTACAATAAAAAATTATGAAAAAGAATTTTTCCATTTGTTTTGTTAATATTTCAATTAAATTGTATTTCCTAAACCCAACTTCAAATTGCTTATTAAAGACATTGACAGATAATTTGTTCATAATGAATAAAAATTAAGGGGAGGTAATTCTACATGATTATTAATAGTTTTGATAAGATAAAACAATTGCCTAACATGTCATTTTCTTGATAGGCTGTTTACTGATAATTATCATGTAACAATAATTTAGGGTATTTTTGTAGCCAACTGGCAACTTCAGTCTGAGAATAATACTCCTAGCTTCAGCGCACATCAATAGCATCAATGTCTATAAGAAGATTCTAAATGCAAAAAGTGCTTGTACAACTTTTAATATAAACAAAAAATTCAATTCTGACAGCCTGTATGCCTTTAAATGTAATTTAAATTTTCTTTAAAAAAAAAATATATAAGAAAAATGTACATGGTATTTTTTATACTGCAGGAGGTGGTGGAAACAGAAAATAGATAATAATATACAATTAATGACATTTAATGAGGTGAATACAAGGATTTATTAGAGAGGCCTCGGTAAATATATTATTTTTGGGTTAATAATTCCTGGTATTCATCGAATTGAAAGTCATTAATTGTTTTATTATACAATGTATATTTATATAATTACATTACTTCCGTTTTTCATTGAAATGTTACAATATGATTGGTTATGAAGTGGTCACATGATTATAAAAGAGATGTTTCACACATCCCAATGAAACTCAAATCCGAACTTGCACGTGCCTCCATGACGACGTCAGATGTAAACAATCAATGGCGTAGTAATTTCCAACAGCAAATAATCTAACACAAATAAAATTCACAACAAAATATTCAACTATATTAAATTTTAGTGTGATTTAAATATAATTATAAGAATTGAATGCATTCTTTTGAAGTTTCATTGGCGTATGAAGGCGTTGATTAATCTACATTTTCAACATGGTAGCGCTTCATTGAAAATGTACTTTGGTCAATGCTTTCATACCCCAATGAAACTTCAAAAGAATGCATTCAAATTCTTAAATAATGCTTTCACCCTTAAAATAAGCTTTATCACCACGATTTCTTTGGCTTAGCTTGGTGCAAGATATTAGAATGTTATATTCACCACGTATTACGTCGCACAAGGTCAATTGAATGTTTTTATCAAAGAACGTTACTAGGAACGTCAGCCAATTAGAAAAGACATAATCTGAAGTCATATAATAAAAGAAAAGATTTTGTGTTATAACAATATAAAATACATAATTTTTGTACGACTAAATGGTCCCTTCTGTAACCTCACTACTAGATTTTAGTTTACAGAGATGAAAATGTGACACAATAATGACATGATTTCACTGTACAATTACAGTGATATGTGACACAATAATGACATGATTTCACTGTACAAATACAGTGATATGTGACACAATAATGACATGATTTCACTGTACAAATACAGTGATATGTGATACAATAATGACATGATTTCACTGTACAAATACAGTGATATGTGACACAGTAATGACATGATTTCACTGTACAAATACAGTGATACGTGACACAATAATGACATGATTTCACTGTACAAATACAGTGATATGTGACACAATAATGACATGATTTCACTGTACAAATACAGTGATATGTGACACAATAATGACATGATTTCACTGTACAAATACAGTGATATGTGATACAATAATGACATGATTTCACTGTACAAATACAGTGATATGTGACACAGTAATGACATGATTTCACTGTACAAATACAGTGATACGTGACACAATAATGACATGATTTCACTGTACAAATACAGTGATATGTGATACAATAATGACATGATTTCACTGTACAAATACAGTGATATGTGACACAGTAATGACATGATTTCACTGTACAAATACAGTGATACGTGACACAATAATGACATGATTTCACTGTACAATTACAGTGATATGTGACACAGTAATGACATGATTTCACTGTACAAATACAGTGATATGTGATACAATAATGACATGATTTCACTGTACAAATACAGTGATATGTGACACAATAATGACACGATTTCACTGTACAAATACAGTGATACGTGACACAATAATGACACGATTTCACTGTACAAATACAGTGATATGTGACACAATAATGACATGATTTCACTGTACAAATACAGTGATATGTGACACAATAATGACATGATTTCACTGTACAAATACAGTGAAATGTGACACAATAATGACACGATTTCACTCTACAAATACAGTGAAATGTGACACAATAATGACATGATTTCACTGTACAAATACAGTGATATGTAACACAAGAATGACACAATTTCACTGTACAAATACAGTGATATGTGACACAATAATGACACGATTTCACTGTACAATTACAGTGATATGTGACACAATAATGACATGATTTCACTGTACAATTAGTGATATGTGACACAATAATGAGATGATTTCACTCTACAAATACAGTGATATGTGACACAATAATGACATGATTTCACTGTACAAATACAGTGATATGTGACACAAGAATGACACGATTTCACTGTACAAATACAGTGATATGTGACACAATAATGACATGATTTCACTGTACAATTACAGTGATATGTGACACAATAATGACATGATTTCACTGTACAATTACAGTGATATGACACAATAATGACATGATTTCACTCTACAAATACAGTGATATGTGACACAATTTCACTGTACAATTACAGTGATATGTGACACAATGACACGATTTCACTGTACAAATACAGTGATATGTGACACAATAATGACATGATTTCACTGTACAATTACAGTGATATGTGACACAATAATGACATGATTTCACTGTACAATTACAGTGATATGACACAATAATGACATGATTTCACTCTACAAATACAGTGATATGTGACACAATTTCACTGTACAATTACAGTGATATGTGACACAATGACACGATTTCACTGTACAATTACAGTGATATGTGACAGAATAATGACATGATTTCACTGTACAATTACAGTGATATGTGACAGAATAATGACATGATTTCATTGTACAATTACAGTGATATGTGACACAATAATGACATGATTCATTGTACAAATACAGTGATATGTGACAGAATAATGAGATGATTTCACTGTACAAATACAGTGATATGTGACACAATAATGACATGATTTCACTGTACAAATACAGTGATATGTGACACAATAATGACACGATTTCACTGTACAAATACAGTGATATGTGACACAATAATGACATGATTTCACTGTACAAATACAGTGATATGTGATACAATAATGACATGATTTCACTGTACAATTACAGTGATATGTGACAGAATAATGACATGATTTCATTGTACAATTACAGTGATATGTGACACAATAATGACATGATTTCATTGTACAAATACAGTGATATGTGACAGAATAATGAGATGATTTCACTGTACAATTACAGTGATATGTGACACAATAATGACATGATTTCACTGTAAAATACAGTGATATGTGACAGAATAATGACATGATTTCACTGTACAATTACAGTGATATGTGACACAATAATGACATGATTTCACTGTACAAATACAGTGATATGTGACACAATAATGACACGATTTCACTGTACAAATACAGTGATATGTGACACAATAATGACACGATTTCACTGTACAAATTCAGTGAGATGTGACACAATAATGACATGATTTCATTGTACAAATACAGTGAGATGTGACACAATAATGACATGATTTCACTGTACAAATACAGTGATATGTAACACAATAATGACATGATTTCACTGTGCAATCACAGTGATATGTAAAAGTACAACATGGATGACAGTAAATCACAAAATAAAGAAGAAAATAATAATCACAAGTAATATTCCTAATAACACAAATATTGCACACCACTGTCTTTTATCTGAAAGGAAAACACAACATTATCATTACAGTCCTCATTGTTTGAAAAATAAGAATAAAAAATGAATGTTTCAACAATGGATTAGGGTTAGGATTTTGGTGTTTAATGACACTTTCAACAATATTTTAGTCATATCGTGGCGCTTTGTTTTATTGGTGGAGGAAACACAAGTTGCTGACAAATTTTATCACATAATGTCATATCGAGTAAAATTCGCCATGAGCAGGATTTGAACTCATAACATTAGTGGTGATAGAAACTGATGTCATAGGTAGTTGTAAGGGCTCACGAAAGAGGGCGACTAGGGCGAAAAAGTCGCCTTGTGAAGGTTGACTTCGCTTTCTCGTTGGTCAAAAACGAAGTTCAAGTTGCCTTGTAATTTAGAAGAGTCGCCTCGCCCTATGTCGCCCGCGTCATTTATGAAAATGTCGTTATCGTGTTTTATTGCAATCTATCGTATCCGTTAAGTATTTTGAAAGTGATTTTCTTGAAAACATCTACATCTACATTATACAATGCTCCGTCACTTGTTGACGACTATGCATCGGCGTGAACAGACCATATACTAATGTAAAGTAATCTATAACGAGTTGAAAAACTTTAATAACAAACAACAATATTACTGGCGCCATATTGTAAAGGGGACGCAACCGGGCACTGTGCTATGAGAAATGTTGACCGAACATTTTGTCCGAAACTACTTTCAGCAAAATGAAGTTTGGATATTATTTTCTTTTATCCTTTCTGTGACATAAATCGTAGTTCTCATGTTTAATATATTCATATTTGCGAAGGTTGACCATTCAAAATTCACTGAAATGCACCGGAACTCGTCAGATTTTTATCGATCCACATTGGTATTTTTTACTCGACACCAGGTTAATATTACGAACTATCGAACTGTTTATTTATATTATAAATAAACAGAATATACACAGACATGTGTAAACGTTAATGCCTATGTAATTAAAAAAAGAGACTTTGAACTAAGATAGCTTTATTCCATTGTTGCAATCTGATTTAAGGTCTGACAAATAATAACTACATTTTTGACGTTAATGCTATATTTTCATTATCTAGCTATATATACATAATATATAAAAAAACATGTAGTTGAACCATTGAGCTAATTGGCAGAGACATCTTTCTTCTGCTGAAGATTACACAAATATGAGTTATTACAATTTGTGTGGTATTGGATCACAGCACAGTAATATTTCAAAGGGGAAAAAAAAGGGGGGTACTTATAAAAAATCACAGGTATGTAAGATTCCTATAGTCAAGATAGACAGAAATAAATATTTGACATTGAATAGATGTCCTTTAGGTAATTATGAAATAAAAAGAACAGAACAAATCAGATCAAACAGCTTCATAACTCAGCTTCATAACTATTTACTAAATTGTGGCAGGGTAACTTCAGAGGGGTCACGAAACAATGTTTCGATTAATCGCAATTAACTTCTCCCAGAAGTCTCCCCACTTCTCCCTGTGAGCTCCCTGAAAGAGAAGTCACTTCTCCCTCTAATTTGAAAGTAGTGAGAGCTCTGGTTGTAAATCCATACAATCACGACCAAGAGAGTTCCTTAAATTCTGTAATAAAGGAACCTTCCTCGATTGTTTAAAAATGTATTTATCTGTGGAACTTTTTACATCATAACCAATATTTTGTTTCACATTTAACAGATAAAACTCTGAATGACAACAGTATAGATGATGTCCTTTCACTAAATAATTCTAGGCTTAGTAATTTCGTTGATCGCATCTATGCCTTGGTTGACCGTTATGGAATATCCGTGGCACAAATGACCATTTGTCAAAAACACTTCCCAGACCTTTCCTGATTCATGACTTATCACCAGGTTTGTAACTAGATTAACACGACGGGTGCCACTAGTGGAGCAGGAACTGCTTACCCTCCACGATCACCTGAGTTCACCCCCGGTTTTTAGTGGGGTTCGTGTTACTCGATCTTTAGTTTTATGAGTATGTTTTGTAGATCGTTGTTTGTCCTATTTCTTTTGGTCATTGTGTTGTCTGTCCTTTGATTTACGGATTCTGATTACTCCATTGGTATCTTCAAACTCTTCTTAAACAAATCATACTTACCATTTGACATATGCATAACTTTAGCCATCTTTTTCATTGTTACATCCATCCTGCTCTCTGTATGGTCCATCTCTTGATGAAAATCATCTAACATTCTAAATATAGAAACGTGGTAAATCACACAGATGCTTCACTAAAGTCAAGTTATTAACTGACGTTTTTTAGGGGTTTGTTTATTTGTGTGGATTATATTTTAGTGGTTTTTTTTTCATTTTTTTTTGCGGCAGCTAAAAACGTGGAAATTTCCCACCAACTACACTGTATGCCAGAGTTGTCTCTCTTTAAACATGTCAGATACAGATATTGAGCATATGTATCTGTTCATTTAACATGAACTCTAACTTTAAGGCATTCAACATAAAATAAAATCAGCTTGGTGTCTTGTTTTATACATAAAATCTTACAGTTGACTCACTTTGTTAACAATTTAAATATTAAAAACACAAACAATAATAAATATATCAAAAACATCAAGCTTCGTAGAGGCCGTCGTGGCTGTGATCGTATGGTAATTGGATTTACAACTACCTATGCAATCAGTGCCTATCACCACTGGTATTGTGAGTTCAAATCTCGATCAGGGCTAGATGCACAACATTATATGATAAAGTTTGTCCGTGACTTACGACAGGTCGGTGGTTTTCTCCGGGTCCTCCGGTTTGCTCCACCAATAAAACTGACCGCCACGATATAACTGAAATATCGTTGAAAGTGGCGTTAAGCACCATGCAACCAAAAAATTAAGCTGCGTTGAGTTTTAAAAGTAAAATTAGTGTGAAGCGTTGAAAGGAATAACAGTTTGATTTTAAGACTGCAGTATATACACCTGTATTTATTTTATATGCATTGTGGGTATTTCAAATTTTTAAATATGCCTGAACAGCTGATAATTTTAATTGGTGTGAATATTTCGTGGACAAATCAGCTTGCTAACTCATTATTTTACACTCACCCTAACCCTCGGTTTTTAGTGGGGTTTGTGTTGCTTAATCTATAGTTTTCTATGTAGTGTTTTGTAGATCGTTGTTTGTCGTTTTGTTTTTTTTCTTTTGGCCATTGTGTTGTCTGTCCTTCTTCAATTTACGGATTCTGGTTACCCCTTTGGTATCTTCAATCTCTTTTTGAGAGTTTGGTGTTACAATAGACACCCCCCCCACCTCTTATAAGGCGACTCCCATCAAAAGTCACCTCTCTTATCAGGTCAGATTCCAGATTCACTGAGAGTAAAATACTACTAATTTGTCCCCTCAAGAGAGGCCTTCCCTTTTATAACACCACTTTTTCATTGCAAAAGGGGTGGCTTTTAAAGAGTGGGGGGGGGGGGGGGGGGGAGGAGGGGGGGGGGTCTACTTTATAAATTTATTAATAGTGTTAAAGGTTAATTCATAGAAAACCTTGTAATGGTCAAGTTATTGGTCAGAAAGACTTGCTGCTTTATTATTTCTTACACATTTTGTTCATCAAGTTCATTGCCAATCTGCTGACTCATGTTCTTCAGAGAACCAACACTTTTACTGATCAGATCCATGTTATCATCTTGTGTTCTTATGATCAACTGTAAACGAGAACAAATAAATTATTGTCAAACCTAACACATTAGAAATAAGTTTTATTGTTAAACATTGTTCTATTATCAATCAAAGCGTCAGACACAAATTTTTTCATATATGTACTAAACAACAAAATAGATGTTTGATATTATGAAATACTAAAGAACTAGTGATGAAAAGATTGTCGCCTATGATTGATTGTCAGTCAACAATACAAATAATCAATTACAAGATTTATAATCGAAAATCGTCAATGTCACTTATACATATAACATGTGCTTTCCATCATGAAATTTGATATAGAGGGTTTGTAATTGATATTTAATTTTGATAATCATCCATTGGCTGACAGGCCGATCATTTATGGACAATAATGCCACAGTTTGCATTGTAAGAGAATTCAGACAGCAAGAAGTGATTTATAGCCCATAAAGAGAACCAACGTAATCAACAATGTCAAAATATACCAACAATGTCAAAATATACCTGGTTGCAAGGAATTTTAAAAACATTGAAAATTATTTCTTTTACTTATTGAAAGCATGTGAAAACAAAGGTAAAACACTAGAAGAGGAAAAACAAAAACAATCATTATTACCTGGAAAAACACCATCATCTTGACAAAAATTATAGAAACATTCAAATATTATAAATCCATATTATACATACTGTAAAAAGCCTTGTATTAGCTGCAGAAATTTACCCTTCAAGGGATTTTCAGAGATGGGGGTGCGGATTATATACTACGATATGTTCTGATGTCGGATGTGACGGTACAGATATTTCAGAAGATATTGACTTGGAAATTCGAGTACATATCCAATCTATTGTTCCGACTTTGGAACAATTTCATTGTTATATCTATGTATGAACGTTTTGGTTTTGTTGTTATATTTTATTTCCATTTTGCCCAGCTGATTCAGCGATTGTTGCTGATTGTAGCCGATATTTGCATGATCTACTGACAATAAAGAGAACCAACTGTTTCATTAACCCCCACTCCCAAATGGACATGTTTACAAAGTCCCTACCTGTTACTAACAAGATTTCTATGCCAATGTCCCCCGCCTATTTACATAGATCTGTGTATAAATCACTTTCATTAGTTCCTATGACTGAAATGGACTAATCTTTAAAGAAGCTTCTAAATTTTGATTGGCAGATTGACAGTCAAACAGGAAAGACAAATACCCTGTATTGATGAGTGGATTTCAAGGAATTGCAGATTAACAAATTTGAATAGCAAACAAAATAACGAAAAAGTTCCATGTTTTTGTAACAATCATTCAAACTATTTAAAACATACACTATTTTATGCCCTTAAAATTTAATTGGATTCTACAAAATTAAATGTAAATAACTCACCATTTTCAAATTGCTTTTGTCACTATCACATTCCTGATGTGGGAAAAACCCTACTTAAAAATTTAAAAATGGCTGCCAAAATGACCGCCATTTTGAAATCGCATTGGTCACGATCACATTCCTCTAAAAGCCCCTAAATATAAATTTTCTTTGTAATTGGAGCATTGGAGCACTTCGAAATTTGCTATGTGTTTTGGTAACCATATTGAAAATAGCTGCCAAAATGGCCACCATTTTGTGCTTGGACAGACATCTTAAAAATAGCCACCATTCTCACAATTGTTTTTTGAATTTTGCCCAATTTCGAACTTAAGCTAGAGATTCCTAATATAATGCTTGTGTGTAAGTTTGAAATCAATTGGTCAACAAATAAAAATCTTAGAGCGCTTACAACATATCTCGGACGGATGGACTGACGGATTAATGAACTAACAGACAGATGCCAGACATTTCCATATCCCCCGCTCCGCTTTGCGGGGGCGGGGGACAATAATAGATTTTTCATGTTAAATGAAGACACAATGCATTGTGTACGACCGCTATTTTTTTACAGGTACGCTGTACACGTGATAAAAATAGATTTATTATTGTTCTGTTTTCTGTTTATATCTTATTTAAAATTGCTTCCTATAGCAAATCCAGTTTTAATCTTTCACTTTTATAAATAAATAATCGGGTTCTTGAAAATTATTGAATTTTGAAGTACTGGTCCCCAGGAAATATTTCTGTTAACATTTGTGTAAAGTGTGGTAACAGATTAAAGTAAACATGGACAAATTTTGTGATGAAGTTATATAATAGCTACTGACGAGTGATTGAAGTTGAAAACGTTTGTCAGTAAATTTCATTCTTAATGTTTAATTATAATTACAATAACAATTAAGATAACAATAAATTGATAGTTGTTGAAAGAAAGTAGGTCTAGGTCTAGGTCTATGATGTTAAAAATCCCGATAATTCAATATAATAAAAACGTAGATTTATTCTAAATGTTGCCTGCAAAGGACGGAAATATTTAGTTAATTGAACATGTTTTACATTGCATTACACATTTTTCTTGACAAATTTTAAGCCTCATTTACGCATTTGTCCTCCACACGAACAGATTAAAAGTTGATGCAGATTATATATACGAACTAGGTTTTTTCTCCCGAGTATTTGGGAGCAAAGGGGGTGCGGATTATGCACCACTGTGGCTAATAGAAGGCTGTTTACAGTATATAAATTTTCACAATCCTTCCCAAAATGATGACTCTTATCACTACAGAAAAATATTAAATATTTTGTTACATTTTTAGAATAATTTTATGCATCCCCTCTATATCTTTGTTTTTTGTACAGTCAAACCTGTTGTAACGGTCACCTGTTCAGAATGGTCACATTCGTGCTCTCCCGGTGCATTTTACTATATATTTTAATTCGACATAGCAGTCACCTGTTCAATGTGGTCAGCGGTCATCATTTATTAGTAATTTTCAGCATAAAACCTTTTGTATAACGGTAAATTCATTTTTAAAATAATACCGGAAGTGGTTTCGGAAGAGCAGTATTTTTCTCAAATGTACTAAAAATCCTGAGGTGTTACAAAATATATTGATTAATTTAATTAACTAAATAAACAAACACTATATTTTGTGAATAGTAAATTACATAAAGGACAGTTTATACCCAGGGGTTATTGGAGATTGTTATTCATTACGACGAGAGTAGAAATTCACTCACCAAAAATATTTTGTATCTAGTGCATCATGTCAAAATCATCAACAATTGAAATTAGACGACAAAGTGGAAGCGATAAATCGTTGTGATGGTGGGAAAAGTTGCCAGGCTGTGGCCAAGGAGATGGGTGATGGTTATACCCAGATAATAAACATTCTTTAAAGAAAACGTGAGATTCTCAACGATTTTCAAAACAATGTTTCCAGTTCAACACTGTGTTACTGGAAATTGTACTTTTGTTTATCAAATATCTTTATTTATTAATTTGTATGTTTTATTCAAATCATATCATATTGAGATAATTTCGTCAACAATAAACAAGAGTAACATTACGTCAGGAACAAAATAACAAGTAAAACATTATCAAAAACATAACATGTAATTAAAAATATTTATTTACAACTAATGTGTAATATTTTGTCGAAAAATCAAAACCCTTCATATGAAGGTCACCTGTATATAGTGGTCACTTTGTCAATCTCCCCAGGTGACCACTATAGACAGGTTTGACTGTACATACTTGTTGTTGTTGGTGTGTGTCTTCTACATATCTTTGGTTTGATCTTTCCATCTCTTGGTCCAATCTGGTATACTTGTCATGAGGTCTATTTGGTCCATTACTTAGCAAGGCCTTTAAAACATAATATATAAATAATTTTATAAAATAAAGGGATCCGTTTGTAAAGAATTACTTAACTACAGCACACACAATAAATACTAGTAGTCTGTCACCAATTCTAGGGGCCGTCATGGTCGCATGGTAGTTGGATTTACAACTACCTGTGCAATCAGTGCCTATCACCATTAAATTTGTGAGTTCGAACAGTTGTCATTTCCATTTATCCTTTCTGTATGTTGCTAGGCGTCAGGGGCAATGAGATTGTACCACCCTGTAGCACTTCTGTAGAGCTTGAGGCAAAGCTGAAGGCTGTACAGTAGTGCTGAAGAGTAGTATAATCTCAATGTCCACGGGTAGACACGTAGATAACGATTTTATCCATAGTTTGAAAACAAAAACTGATTTTTAGTGGATTTTATTGATATTTTTGTAACGTAATCATAACGTTTTTGGACTAAAATAGCATAGCTCAAGTGAAACTTTGGGTACATTTTGACAAAGTGTAGGGAGATACCTTGGCTATTACCCTACAATTGACCAATTTTCAACGTTTCTCAGTCTTGTCTTGTTGTAATTTAATTTTTTATATTTGGTGCATATTGTTACGTGGATAGAGGTACAATATTCATGTAATAGGGTCAAGGTAACCTCAATGGCATTCCATACCGTGACAAAGTGCTTAACACACACATTGTATTCCATTTTGATAATCATCCATTGGCTGATAGGACGATCTTTATGGACAATAATGCCAGAGCTTGCATTGTAAGAGAATTTTAAGTTCTATTTTTAGATGAATTAGAAATTTTTAATAACTTGTGTGGATTGTTGATATATTTTTAACCTAAATAATAAATAACTAAAAATACTATACATTATAAATAACAAATCATGCCGAATGGTAAAATCATATTCTTACTTGTCTAATATTAGTTTCATCTTTTCCTCACTTACTTGTCCAATATTAGTATCATCTTTTCCTCACTTACTTGTCTAATATTAGTGTCATCTTTTCCTCACTTACTTGTCTAATATTAGTGTCATCTCTTCCTCACTTACTTGTCCAATATTAGTGTCATCTTTTCCTCACTTACTTGTCTAATATTAGTTTCATCTTTTCCCCACTTACTTGTCTAATATTAGTTTCATCTCTTCCTCACTTACTTGTCTAATATTAGTTTCATCTCTTCCTCACTTACTTGTCTAATATTAGTGTCATCTTTTCCTCACTTACTTGTCTAATATTAGTGTCATCTTTTCCTCACTTACTTGTCTAATATTAGTGTCATCTTTTCCTCACTTATTTGTCTAATATTAGTTTCATCTCTTCCTCACTTACTTGTCTTAAATATTAGTTTCATCTCTTCTTCACTTACTTGTCTAATATTAGTTTCATCTCTTCCTCACTTACTTGTCTTAAATATTAGTTTCATCTCTTCTTCACTTACTTGTCTAATATTAGTGTCATCTTTTCCTCACTTACTTGTCTAATATTAGTTTCATCTTTTCCCCACTTACTTGTCTAATATTAGTTTCATCTCTTCCTCACTTACTTGTCTAATATTAGTTTCATCTCTTCCTCACTTACTTGTCTAATATTAGTGTCATCTCTTCCTCACTTACTTGTCTAATATTAGTGTCATCTTTTCCTCACTTACTTCTCTAATATTAGTGTCATCTTTTCCTCACTTACTTGTCTAATATTAGTGTCATCTTTTCCTCACTTATTTGTCTAATATTAGTTTCATCTCTTCCTCACTTACTTGTCTTAAATATTAGTTTCATCTCTTCTTCACTTACTTGTCTAATATTAGTGTCATCTTTTCCTCACTTACTTGTCTAATATTAGTTTCATCTCTTCCTCACTTACTTGTCTAATATTAGTTTCATCTCTTCCTCACTTACTTGTCTAATATTAGTGTCATCTCTTCCTCACTTACTTGTCTAATATTAGTGTCATCTTTTCCTCACTTACTTCTCTAATATTAGTGTCATCTTTTCCTCACTTACTTGTCTAATATTAGTGTCATCTTTTCCTCACTTATTTGTCTAATATTAGTTTCATCTCTTCCTCACTTACTTGTCTTAAATATTAGTTTCATCTCTTCTTCACTTACTTGTCTAATATTAGTTTCATCTCTTCCTCACTTACTTGTCTTAAATATTAGTTTCATCTCTTCTTCACTTACTTGTCTAATATTAGTGTCATCTTTTCCTCACTTACTTGTCTAATATTAGTGTCATCTTTTCCTCACTTACTTGTCTAATATTAGTGTCATCTTTTCCTCACTTACTTGTCTAATATTACTGTCATCTCTTCCTCACTTACTTGTCTAATATTAGTTTCATCTTTTCCTCACTTACCTGTCTAATATTAGTGTCATCTTTTCCTCACTTACTTGTCTAATATTAGTGTCATCTTTTCCTCACTTACTTGTCTAATATTACTGTCATCTCTTCCTCACTTACTTTTCTAATATTAGTTTCATCTTTTCCTCACTTACTTGTCTAATATTAGTGTCATCTTTTCCTCACTTACTTGTCTAATATTAGTGTCATCTTTTCCTCACTTACTTGTCTAATATTAGTGTCATCTTTTCCTCACTTACTTGTCTAATATTACTGTCATCTCTTCCTCACTTACTTGTCTAATATTAGTGTCATCTTTTCCTCACTTACCTGTCTAATATTAGTGTCATCTTTTCTTCACTTACTAGTCTAATATTAGTTTCATCTCTTCCTCACTTACTAGTCTAATATTAGTTTCATCTCTTCCTCACTTACTTGTCTAATATTAGTTTCATCTCTTCCTCACTTACTTGTCTAATATCAGTTTCATCTTTTCCTCACTTACTTGTCTAATATTAGTTTCATCTTTTCCTCACTTACTTGTCTAATATTAGTTTCATCTCTTCCTCACTTACTTGTCTAATATCAGTGTCATCTTTTCTTCACTTACTAGTCTAATATTAATTTCATCTTTTCCTCACTTACTTGTCTAATATTAGTGTCATCTCTTCCTCGCTTACTTGTCTAATATTAGTGTCATCTCTTCCTCACTTACTTGTCTAATATTAGTGTCATCTTTTCCTCACTTACTTGCCTAATATTAGTGTCATCTTTTCCTCACTTACTTGTCTAATATTAGTGTCATCTCTTCCTCATTTACTTGTCTAATATTAGTGTAATCTCTTCTTCACTTACTTGTCTAATATTAGTTTCATCTTTTCCTCACTTACTTGTCTAATATTAGTGTCATCTCTTCCTCACTTACTTGTCTAATATTAGTGTCATCTCTTCCTCGCTTACTTGTCTAATATTAGTGTCATCTTTTCCTCACTTACTTGTCTAATATTAGTGTCATCTTTTGCTCACTTACTTGTCTAATATTAGTTTCATCTCTTCCTCATTTATTTGTCTAATATTACTGTCATCTCTTCCTCACTTACTTGTCTAATATTAGTGTCATCTCTTCCTCACTTACTTGTCTAATATTAGTTTCATCTCTTCCTCACTTACTTGTCTAATATTAGTTTCATCTCTTCCTCACTTACTTGTCTAATATCAGTTTCATCTTTTCCTCACTTACTTGTCTAATATTAGTTTCATCTTTTCCTCACTTACTTGTCTAATATTAGTGTCATCTCTTCCTCGCTTACTTGTCTAATATTAGTGTCATCTCTTCCTCGCTTACTTGTCTAATATTAGTGTCATCTTTTCCTCGCTTACTTGTCTAATATTAGTGTAATCTCTTCTTCACTTACTTGTCTAATATTAGTGTCATCTCTTCCTCGCTTACTTGTCTAATATTAGTGTCATCTCTTCCTCACTTATTTGTCTAATATTAGTGTCATCTCTTCCTCACTTACTTGTCTAATATTAGTGTCATCTTTTCCTCACTTACTTCTCTAATATTAGTTTCATCTTTTCCTCACTTACTTGTCTAATATTAGTGTCATCTCTTCCTCACTTACTTGTCTAATATTAGTGTCATCTCTTCCTCGCTTACTTGTCTAATATTAGTGTCATCTTTTCCTCACTTACTTGTCTAATATTAGTGTCATCTTTTGCTCACTTACTTGTCTAATATAGTTTCATCTCTTCCTCATTTATTTGTCTAATATTACTGTCATCTCTTCCTCACTTACTTGTCTAATATTAGTGTCATCTCTTCCTCACTTACTTGTCTAATATTAGTGTCATCTCTTCCTCACTTACTTGTCTAATATTAGTTTCATCTTTACCTCATTTACTTGTCTAATATTAGTGTCATCTCTTCCTCACTTACTTGTCTAATATTAGTGTCATCTTTTCCTCACTTACTTGTCTAATATTAGTGTCATCTCTTCCTCACTTACTTGTCTAATATTAGTTTCATCTTTACCTCATTTACTTGTCTAATATTAGTGTCATCTCTTCCTCACTTACTTGTCTAATATTAGTGTCATCTTTTCCTCACTTACTTGTCTAATATTAGTTTCATCTTTTCCTCACTTACTTGTCTAATATTAGTGTCATCTCTTCCTCACTTACTTGTCTAATATTAGTTTCATCTTTACCTCACTTACTTGTCTAATATTAGTTTCATCTTTTCCTCTGATCTGTTTAGTTGATAAACTATCCTTCATTGACTATAAATAAAACAAAGAAGACTGGTCAATCTATCTGTATATCAATGTACTACAATATATATGTAAGACTCAGATCGACGTCCAGCTTCTAATTGATGTCTAATTTCTACGCCACAGACATCTGTCCTTTTTCATATTCTCAAATCGGTGTCCAATTCTCAAATCTATACCGTTTCTCACTTTCTCAAATCACATTTAATGACATCACTGATATATGCCCTTAAACCCTAATTACCCTAATCAATAAATCGGCCATATTATATCTGAGAATTGTTTGAGGAGCGGATGCTGATATGAATCCAGATGCTGATCTGAGTCTATCATATATACTGTCAATCTATCTACATATCAATGTACTACAAATTTATATACTGTCACTTAATATAGATTCATTGAATACCACTTTTCATGGCTTTTGTTGGAATCGTCAAACCACAATATTTAATTATCTAATGAACCACAAAAAAATGAATGAAGTATATTGCTTAATAGAGGTGGTCACTAAATCAGGTTTGACTGCATATATATTTTTTTATTCATTATACCTCAGCATAAGATTTTCTATTAATAAAATATGTTCCTAAATATTTTATTTACTGGTGAATTGTGTAATGATCTATTCACCAGTGAAAAGTCCAAAAGACAATTCACCTCTCCTGTGCTATTCACCAGAGAGGCGATATATTTTTGCAGAATTTTAAACCTCTATATTCATTGGAGGTAACATGGCAATGGACATTCAAAATTCTCCGGATTTTTCCTATGCTGAACTAAAATGCTGAAACCCACAGACGACAACAACAAACATGGCAAGCAGGTTCTGTGTCTGCACATGGTATTGTAATCTCTTATGCTATTTGGTATAATAAAACACTTATTGACTGCATATTAGGGTGGTAACAAGTTTATTGTTCCCCTCGACACTAACTATTGTCCTTGACTTTGCCTCGGGCAATAGTTGGTGTTTCGAGGAATAATAAACTTGCTATTACCCCAATACCAGTCAACAAGTGTATAGTATTCGTTGCCTGTTTCAAGAAATTGAAGAAGCATATCTGTTATGCAAACTATTTGTTATTTTTTTACTGTAATATCATTACACTTTCAAATTTATTTTGATGACATTGTTGTATAATAGCAAGCCTATAAACATAGGTGAACCTTGTAGATTGAACTGCACTGATTTCAAAGGAAATAACTATAATATAAACAATTAAATCCAATTGGTAAACTGCAAATATTGTTTATATGCAATCTTTTGTAAAAGTTATGACAAGTTCATCTACGTTGGTGAAATGAAAATGAACCCTTTATCAAAGACAATTACTATATTTTTCTCTTATTCATAATCAAAAACCTGATCCTGTGATACATGTATTACATTTCAATTCTAAGGACACTCAGTTAATGACTTTGAAGTGGTTGATGCTACCACAAAACTATAGAAAATGTATAGAAAGAAGAACTCTGTACATACAAACTGTATGGGGATATGGTGTTTAAAGCAAATTTCAACAATATTTCAGCTATATCGTGGCGATCAGTTGTATTGGTAGAGCAAACTAGAGTACCCGGAGAAAACCACCGACCCGTCGCAAGTCACTGACAAATTTTATCACATAATGTTGTATCGAGTACACCTCGCCATGAGCAGGATTCGTAGTCACAACTTTAGTGGTAATAGGCACTGATTGCATAAGAAGTTATAAATCCAACTACCATACGATCATGACCACGATGGCCCCTTACAAACTGCATGGCAACAACACAAAATAGTAACATAGTTATCTTGTACTAAATCATTAAAGTACCTCTAAAGAAGACCTGAAATTATAATTGTCTGTTGATGGCAGAAATCACAGACTAATTTATTCTAAACTGGTTCATCTCATTACCAAAACACTTTATATTTTACAACAAACCTTCACTGAAGCTCTCGTTCTACTTATAAAAGATCTTCTGTCTTCTAACTCCACTTCTTCAATTTTAAACTTCTTCAAATTCTTTTCTACAATATGTGTGCTAGTTAAGGAAGAATACAACAATTTCCTACACTAAAAACCAGAGGCCCATAGTACCCTAAACATCTTCTTAACATGGCCATTTAGATTTCCAGTCAGTAAGAGGTTTGGTTTGTTAGGTTTATGGTGTTTAACGCCACTTTCAACAATATTTCAGTTATATTGTTGTGGTCAGTTTTATTGGTGCTGGAAACCTGAGTACCCGGAGAAAACCAACGACTTATCGCAAGTCACTGCCAAACTTTATCACATAATGTTGTATTGAGTACACCTCCCCATGAATTGGGTTTGAACTCACAACTTTAGTCATGATAGACACTGATTGCACAGGTAGTTGTAAATCCAACTACCATACTATCAAGATGCCCCCTTGTATGACTTTTAAAGTAAAATAACTCTGAAGTAATATAATTAATGGTTGATTACAATATTTTACATCACTTAATTCATATTTACGTATCAAACACACTATTATATATAGTATTTGTATGCTACATATATTTTAACAAATTTGATAAATGTTCATTTTTAAATTACAAGGAACATAATTCAAGTAAGGTGAAGGGACTTGACCTGCTCAAATAAATTTTGTAGAGCTCCTTAAAGAAACCTGTATGTCATGGTTAGGATCTCAAATTTGTGGAGAGAAAGATAGTAAAGGATGTTTACAAATATTATATATATATTTTGTACATTTTACTATATTTTGGTATAAAACTCAAAATTGTTAAACAGACAACCAAATATTATCCATAAACCATTATTAACTCTTACAGAAATTTACATCAAATTTCAAATCTTTAGTAACAGTGCAAGATGTGAGGAAAACAAAATTTAATAAGGCCATCCAAACAAAGAGCATATAAACTCTGAAGAATTCAATATCTAAATAATCTTCAGTGGGCTGACAGTTGTCATTTACTACTTTCATGCTAAATTAGAAATATCTACATGTATGTAACATTTTCTCCTATTTATTTAATAATAGAACTACTACAGACAACATTGTATCTCATGCCTATTACTCCCCAAATATTTAAGAGGGCGAGCATGAGTGGCCCTTTATTGTCAACTGTAAAACTCCCTTTTTCCACAACTGAGTGAGTTAGCAATAAAAACGTAAATATCAAAATTAGTGTGCACGACACATTTCTGGAATAACCTTCATCAGGTTTGCTCAAAAGTCAAAAAAGATTGGAAAGCCAAACACATTTTATTTAAATATGGATGTGAAAATTTTGCTGTGATTCATCAAATTCTGTTTTTTTAAATACAATATACTGTTAGCCTCAAATTGAAGTTAATCAAAGTTATTGTCAGTTTAATGGGTTGTTAAAGATGAAATTGTGATTTTTTATTGGTAAATGATGACTTAATGATTCAATAAAATGTTAATACATCCAATGAATAAAGGATATCTATTGTTTCCTCTAAGTCTTCAAGGTCCCATTCTATACTCCTCAGACTATTACGTAGTTCATTAGTTGTCCAATCATATTCTTCCTTAGAAACACTCTTTGGGTGATTTATCAGCTCACTCCATCTTTCATATAAATTAGTTGCTGACTGCAATGCTTTCTGTACTTCACTAAGACATAAAAGAAAGGCATAAAGATGAATTCACTGTCTTTTTAATCTCTCGTGACAATTAAACCTTTTTATTTTGTACTTGTTCTATTTGAGCAGTCAAACTGCATTGACTGGATAAATTTTTGTTATATACGGTCATCGACCAAGATATCATTTTTCTGGTAACGGAATAATGTTGAGTGATGGTAAGAAACAGTAACAGTTTAAGCATGGATTTTACAGAGGACACCATCAAAAATGGTTAGAATGATGCTTGTTTCTGCTCTTTTTAGACAATTTAGCATTTTGGTTTATTTTTGACGTTGCAGGATAAAAACAATATACGTAAATCGTTTAAAAATATCAAATTCATTTGCAATCACTGTGAAATCGGACAAAGTAGATTGCCAGAGACTCGTTTTTCTACCTGTCTCTAGAGCTTGTACAAATAAATTTTATACAATGTATTTTTCGACAATGTACAAATATTGTCTATATACAAATGTATATTATATTAAAGTATTTCACGCTTTGTGTACACAGATAAGACTGTACTTCTGTTGCTTATAACTTTATTGTCATTGATCAGTATGTTACTAAATTAAGACACCATTATATCCAAAATATGATATGTAAGTATCTTTTTTTTCAAATTTTTCAAATTTCCAAGTGCATACATAAAACGTTAATGCTACTAAAAGGGAGTTTCCAACATGGCTAGAAAAACAAAAGAGATGAGCCCTGACCAAAAACGGCAGGTATTATGGCTACACCAGGATGGATTAAAATAAAACAGAAATCGGAAAGATAATTGGATTTAGTCGATCTGCAGTGTCTAGATATTTGAAAAGATTTGACCAACAGGAAAATATAGAAAACAAGCCGTGAACAGGTCGACCCAGATCTACGAGTAAGCAAGATGAGCGTACATTGATAAGGCTTGTAAAACAGGATCGTAGAAGAAGCTTACGTGATTACGATGAATAAATTTAATCCACTTCTTCCAGTTCCAATTTGTAAAAGGTCAATTCAAAGACGATTGAGTAAAAATGGCTTTGACAATTTCGTTGAAAAAAACATAGTGCCAAAATAAATTACACTGGACAATACAATACCAATGGAATAAAATAATATTTTCTGATGAAATGCAGGTGGTATTAGGGAAAAATTCATGTGTGTATGTGTTGTGAAAATCCGAGGAAAGGTGGAACACGCAATGCTTAGGACTGTATGGAAGTCGTAATGGCGGCGCCCATGTGTCTGTAATGTTTTGGGGGTGTAGTTGCAAACATGGAGTTGATACAATCACAGACGCAGAAGGAAATATTAACTCGGCCAAGTATGTAGACATCTTTGACCAGTCGCTGCAAAATTAGAAAATAATCAGTGGATTTTCAAAGATGTCAATGCCCCGGTACACCAGTCCATACAGACAAAACTGTGGAAAATAACAATGATGTCGATTGTCTTGATTGGTCATCCCAACCATCAGACTTTAATATAATTGAAAACCTTTGGAGATCAATTAAAATATGATTACAACAGGAACAACACACAATTCATTCCAAAGGCCTTCATAAGAATTTGGTATTCCATTTCAAACTTATATCAATCTCTTCCAAGACAAATAAGACATGTAATTAAAGCTATAAGTCATGTTACTAAATACTGAATGCTTGCCGAGTATAATTTTATTTATTATGAAGTTATAGCTTCTCAAACATCAAAAACTGCAACGCTTTATTTAGCGTGACGTCATAAACATGAAATACATTTGTCATATAACTGTACCCCGGTATTATTATTATATTATGATCATAATACCAGGATACAAGTTATCTCAATAATCTAAATTATTTCTAAAAAAAGCACAACATTTCAACATTTCCTCTTTCCAATTGCATATAGACAGACTCCATACAACAACAGGGTTATATAACTTACTCTCTAACTACAAAGAACGGGTCTTCGAGAGACATGTTGATGAAAAATTAAAAAAAATGCTTCATAATTTTGTTGTTACATAGGAGTGCAAAGAGTATCGGGGAGAGAAACTACGGCGCCGCCTGATACGTTACTGGATAACTCGGTCCAAACCCGGACCATAACAAACTCGGACCAAAACAAACTCGGTCCATTATAAAATCGGACTAAACAATCTCGGACCATTACCAACTTGGCCCGCCATTATTTATATAAAGAAATAACGTGTACAAACTCGGCCTAAAATATGTTATTCTTTATGACTTTGGGATATGATTTTTAAACAATCATACATTTCGAGTTGCTTTACATTTTTTAAATAAACAATATATCTAATATATATCGTCACGGTATGTGTTTTCGTGCGTCATCTGTTTTCGTTTTATCCATTTTATTTTGATTTCCACAGCGCACGCATTATTTTTTACGTGTCTTCCGGTTTCTATTTATGGAACATAAACAAAACTACAGCGTGACATCTGTAAAAGATGTTAAAGTTTGCTTTTAAAAACGTAAGTACCAAGAACAGTGAACCTACCTACTGAACCATACTTTTTGTAATGCTAAAAATTTACTTCATTTATAAAGTAGCTGGAAAAAAAATCCAGAAGGGCTATATAAAATTTAACTATGTCTTCTGCCTCTCAGACACCGGCTCTTCCTGTCATGTAACTGTCAGGGGGTCACTATCGTACTTGTAAACAAAAGAGCTGACTGAAATGTGCCTGTAAAGAATCTCTCTACATAATTAGCTTTCACCTCATTCATGGTCACGTGATGATAGATGTGTTTATTTTCTAATAATGTTTTCACCCATTTATGATTAAATTCCGACCTTTCGTCCGTACGAATTTTTCTTGATTTGACTTGATTGAGAATGATCATCAAACCTCTTTCACCCTCTTTGGCCGTTTTATTTTTCAATGGTTCAACCCAAGCATAGCGAGAAATACATCGATTTTTTTTTTTTATTATTATTAATTTTTTTGTAAATTTTCAGATTTTATTAGTGCTAGCTCACTGAAACAACAGTCCGCGGGTAGACATGTCGCTCCACTCGGGCACTTTTCGCCTGAATACGCCCAGTGCTGAATCAAGAATGTCTTTCATGGGAGTCAGATTAACGGGATGGACATTTAAGATTTAAAGAATGGATACTGAGATGTTTGCATCTAATCAGGTTTGTTAATATTGTTTTATGTCAAACCATACAAATAAGACCTTGGTAAAATTGTGCAAATTGGACATAAATCAGAAAAAGGTAACATCAAGCTTTTTAAAATTTACTAGGCCTAGGCATACATATAAAACATGTGCATATATTATTGTTTGAGGCAACACATGTTAACAGAATGATCTTTTTGTCATACAAAAATAATTTCTCTGCAACCTAAAGGTTAAGTGGAAGAGTTCCAAACATATGTATGTATTTATGTTATAATAACTGTATGCTCATGTTGCACACTGTGCCTGAGCCTTGTTAATAAAATCTTGAATCTTGAATCTTGAATCTTGAATCATAAATTAAAATATTCATTTGATGCATATTCTCTGCCTCGTGAATTTTCTAAAATCACTCGCCCATTCGCATGTCTCCGAAAATCACCTCATTTTCCAAGATCCCCGAATTTCTAAATTATTCGAAAACCGAATAATAACGAATGTAGAGTAATAAAAATGTACAAGGTGGTTGCAGGTATAGTAACTGATTAAAGATTGTCAGAATGTAGAATAAAAAAGTGAAACGCGTTGAACGGGAAATAAAATATGCCAAACACGCTGCATGAAAATAACCATGTACGGGCCTCTTGTAAACGTCTGTGATGTTTTAACTTCTGTCGTCATATCCCACAATTCGAACATTCCTTTCAAGATGTTGGTCATTGCCTACAAATCTTTCAGATAGTTTTGTTCTAGATTGAACGTAAAAGGTCGGTTTATTACATGAATTTTAATTTTCAGATTTCGAAAAGAATAAGCGAACTGTATAGTTACAAAAGACTAGATCTTTCGTCCTTACCCAAGTCATTGAATGTAGTTTGTTCTCGCCATGTATAACCACAGGGCCTTGTCACAAGGCCCTGTGGTATAACTGCAAAACTGCTCATTTGACATAAAACAACCACCCACTCGCTAAACACAAGATGCAAAGCTGATAAGTGTTTGTTAATTTTGTACTTTAATCCAATATAATTACATTACTTCCGTTTTTCATTGAAATGTTACAATATTATTGGTTGTGAAGTGGTCACATGATTATAAAAGAGATGTTTTACATCCCAATAAAACTCAAACCCGAACTTGCACGTGCCTCCATGACGACATCAGATGTAAACAATCAATGGCGTAGTTATTTCCTAACACAAATAAAATTCACAACGAAAAATTCAACTATATTAAATTTTGGTGTGATTTAAATGTTATTATAAGAATTGAATGCATTTTTTGTTTGTAATTTTATTGGCGTGTAAAAGCGTGGACCGAGGCACATTTTTTGTATGAATACAAAAATTTGCTCATACAAAAAATGTGCCTCGGTCCACGCTTTTACACGCCTATAAAACAACAAAAAATGCATCAATTCTTAAATATGAATGGGTCATCAATAACTGTATAATATAAGGCTGGGTCTAGTTTACATACTTCGAATATATTAATGTGTATGGTTTTAATGCTGAGGAGCTATGTGAATAAAGGGTGATTTTGAAATCCCAGCGGCACCACCATCTCATCGAATGCAACTTATTCACGTCATGAAATAACTGAACAATTGCTCATTTGGCGTTAAGAAACGTTTGAAGATATCAAAGAGTAAACAGAAGCCGTAAATCGAAGAACAGACAATAATATAGCAATCATCACACACTATAGCGCTAATAAGATAAGAAAAAAAAACGACTTCCCCCACGCCAAGCATGTGTTAAAAATTTTAATGTTGGGTTGTGAAGAATTTCTCAACAATTTGTTACAACTTACAACCTTTACAGACAGTTATAATGGAATACGTGCATTTTTTTTTTCCAGGTAGAAAACACGAGTAATCAACGGCAATGGGTATGAAACTGATTTAGACCCAAGTGAGGTAAATGTGAAAGCAGAAGGAAAAATAATATAGACTTGACAGATGTGAACTATCACGGTACTAAAAGATTCATTCAACACTACAGTGCGAACACAGATTAATTCCATTAACGATGATATATCAAGATGCAAAACTTGAATTATTGGTACATGTGGCATTAGGTTCAACAACGGTCACTTGTGGCATTAGGTTCAACAGCGGTCAAAACTTGAATTATTGGTACTTGTGGCATTAATTTCAACAGCCGTCACTTGTGGCATTAGGTTCAACAGCGGTCAAAACTTGAATTATTGGTACTTGTGGCATTAGGTTCAACAGCCGTCTCTTGTGGCATTAGGTTCAACAGCGGTCAAAGCTTGAATTATTGGTACTTGTGGCATTAGGTTCAACAGCTGTCAAAGCTTGAATTATTGGTACTTGTGGCATTAGGTTCAACAGCCGTCACTTGTGGCATTAGGTTCAACAGCGGTCAAAACTTGAATTATTGGTACTTGTGGCATTAGGTTCAACAGCCGTCACTTGTGGCATTAAGTTCAACAGCGGTCAAAACCTGAATTATTGGTACTTGTGGCATTAGGTTCAACAGCGGTCAAAACTTGATTTATTGGTACTTGTGGCATTAGGTTCAACAGCCGTCACTTGTGGCATTAGGTTCAACAGCGGTCAAAACTTGAATTATTGGTACTTGTGGCATTAGGTTCAACAGCGGTCAAAGCTTGAATTATTGGTACTTGTGGCATTAGGTTCAACAGAGGTCAACAAGTAGTATGTTTATTCTGCTATAAACCATCAAATGACATTGTTAAACATTTGGTTATGGAATGTCACTATTTACTAACAGGAAGGAATAACATGTTATGTGAAATTGCTTTATGTTCATGAGGTACTGTTGTTAACAATACATAGAGAATATTTGGTAGGTCTTTTTACCGCCGACAACCGCCGACCACCGCCGATCATCGCCGACCACCCAAAAATGTATATGAAAATACGTGTTTTATTATTATTTCCTTTGCTTTCATTGTTTTTGTTTGTGTTTCTCTCTAGTATTCTAGTGGTTTTTTTTTGTTATTTGTATTTTTTTCGTATTTTTTATATATAGTACTTGCCCAAAAGCTTTGACGCAATGCCGTTTTCCAGTATGCTTTCCATATAAAACCACAGTTTTCCAAAAAGAATCGAAATTATATCTGAATGGATTTTTACAAATTGAAGAAGAATAGACAAAATAATGAAAAAATAAAGAAATGAAATTCAGATAATTCTGTGTGTTTTGTTGTAAAGAAATCCATGCAGTATGGTTTTATATGAAATATATAGCGGAAACTGATTTTGTCTTGATTTTTTTGTATTTGTTTTTTGTTATTTTTTGTGTTTTTTATTTATTTATTTATTTATTTATTTATTTATTTATTTTATTCTTGTGTTTTTATTTTAGGCAATGATAATTGATAATTATATTATACATTACTCATTATTGATAATCAGCCTATATCTGTATGTATAGGATGATTGGTTTAAATCACTTTTACCCCTTGTTTATAATGGCACACTGTTTGCAGGTGTGACTCACAGCTTTGTATATATTTCAATAGACGTCCTGGTGCCGCTAACAGTATATCATTTCAAAATGATTTGATTGTTCGGGATACACAATTTTCATGTTTATTTACCAAAATAATATATAGAAAGTAAGTTTTTCAATGACCGGTCCCAGTTTTTACTTATCCTATAATTACCTTTACATACATTTGCAGATTGTAAAATATATACAATAGGTAGATATTTAAATTATGATTGATATAACACTAGGTGGGGGAAGGGTATCTATTTATTTATTGAATCGTTTTTTGATTTAAATTGTAATTATTTGAGTGAGTGGTTGTTCATAGGCGCAAAAGGAGCAATATTTCAGCTGGGTCATGGCGAGAATAAATTAAATTCAATGAGATGATAATGATCTTTGCTTTGTATTCAACCAAAACACTTAATTGGATTTTTATAGTGCTACTTCACTGAAACAATATTCTACAGGTAGACATGTCGCTGCACTCGGACACATCAACCTGATTTCGAGCCAATAAGTATTTGCCCTTTCTCCTTAGTTGTGCGAGCTTAGCAGAGAAGCAGCAAATATCAATTGCTTTGTCTTTGGTTTGATTCGATCGACCCGGATGTCACTCAAGGCGTGCATGCTAACCATTACACCACCGATGCGGGTTTTAATGATATGAAAAATACTTGACCACAATTTGATAAATAAATTATAACTGAATGCAAGGTGTCGAAATGAGCGTATAGACGTTGGATTAACTTCAACTTATACAAGACATTCCTATCTCCACTTAATTTGGGCGAGAACGATTCATTCCTTTGGTTATTGGTGCGATGTGTTCGATAGTGGCATTAAACATTCATAACCCGAATCTGAAAAAGTAAAACAATACCAAAGAGGGAAATTAGAAACCATTACAAAATGTGTGTTTGATGGTGCTTAACGCCATTTTCAACAATAGTTCAGTTATATCGTGGTGGTCTGTTTTATTGTCGGAGGAAACAGGAGGACTCGGACAAATCCACCGACCTGTCGCAAGTCACTGACAAACGTCATCACAAAATACAGTACTCCTCGCCTTGATCGAGGTTCGAACTCAAAACATCAGAGGTGATAGGAACTGATTCCATAGGTAGTTGCAGATCCAACTACCATACAATCACGGCCATGACGACCCCTACCGCAACAATACAATGATAAGAAAGCGAGCAAAAAGATAAACAATGGTCTACAAAACACTACACAGAAAATTAAAGATTGAGCAACAAAACTCCGTGGGTGAACCAGGGTACTTAAGATTGAGCAACACAAACCCCGTGGGTGAACCAGGGTACTTAAGATTCAGCAACACAAAACCCCGTGGATGAACCAGGGTACTTAAGATTCAGCAACACAAAACCCCGTGGATGAACCAGGTTACTTGAGATTCAGCAACACAAAACCCCGTGGGTGAACCAGGGTACTTAAGATTCAGCAACACAAAACCCCGTGGGTGAACCAGGTTACTTAAGATTGAGCAACAAAACCCCGTGGGTGAACCAGGTTACTTAAGATTGAGCAACACAAAACTCCGTGGGTGAACCAGGTTACTTAAGATTGAGCAACAAAACCCCGTGGGTGAACCAGAGTACTTAAGATTGAGCAACACAAAACCCCGTGGGTGAACCAGGGTACTTAAGATTCAGCAACACAAAACCCCGTGGATGAACCAGGGTACTTAAGATTCAGCAACACAAAACCCCGTGGATGAACCAGGTTACTTAAGATTCAGCAACACAAAACCCCGTGGGTGAACCAGGGTACTTAAGATTCAGCAACACAAAACCCCGTGGGTGAACCAGGTTACTTAAGATTGAGCAACAAAACCCCGTGGGTGAACCAGAGTACTTAAGATTGAGCAACACAAAACCCCGTGGGTGAACCAGGGTACTTAAGATTCAGCAACACAAAACCCCGTGGATGAACCAGGGTACTTAAGATTCAGCAACACAAAATTCCGTGGATGAACCAGGTTACTTAAGATTGAGCAACACCAAACCCCGTGGGTGAACCAGGGTACTTAAGATTCAGCAACACAAAACCCCGTGGATGAACCAGCTTACTTAAGATTCAGCAACACAAAACCCCGTGGGTGAACCAGGGTACTTAAGATTCAGCAACACAAAACCCCGTGGGTGAACCAGGTTACTTAAGATTTAGCAACACAAAACCCCGTGGATGAACCAGGTTACTTAAGATTCAGCAACACAAAACCCCGTGGGTGAACCAGGGTACTTAAGATTCAGCAACACAAAACCCCGTGGATGAACCAGGTTACTTAAGATTCAGCAACACAAAACCCCGTGGGTGAACCAGGGTACTTAAGATTCAGCAACACAAAACCCCGTGGATGAACCAGCTTACTTAAGATTCAGCAACACAAAACCCCGTGGGTGAACCAGGGTACTTAAGATTCAGCAACACAAAACTCCGTGGGTGAACCAGGTTACTTAAGATTTAGCAACACAAAACCCCGTGGGTGAACCAGGGTACTTAAGATTCAGCAACACAAAACCCCGTGGGTGAACCAGGTTACTTAAGATTTAGCAACACAAAACCCCGTGGGTGAACCAGGTTACTTAAGATTCAGCAACACAAAACTCCGTGGGTGAAACAGGTTACTTAACATTGAGCAACACAAAACCCCGTGGGGGAACCAGGTTACTTAAGATTTAGCAACACAAAACCCCGTGGGTGAACCAGGGTACTTAAGATTGAGCAACACAAAACCCCGTGGGGGAACCAGGTTACTTAAGATTCAGCAACACAAAACCCCGTGGGTGAACCAGGGTACTTAAGATTGAGCAACACAAAACCCCGTGGGTGAACCAGGTTACTTAAGAATCAGCAACACAAAACCCCGTGGGTGAACCAGGTTACTTAAGATTGAGCAACACAAACCCCGTGGGTGAACCAGGTTACTTAAGATTCAGCAACACAAAACCTCGTAGGTGTGAACCAGGTTACTTAAGATTGAGCAACACAAAACCCGTGGGTGAACCAGGTTACTTAAGATTGAGCAACACAAATTC
This sequence comes from Bathymodiolus septemdierum, assembly GCA_963383655.1. Classification (NCBI taxonomy): domain Eukaryota; kingdom Metazoa; phylum Mollusca; class Bivalvia; order Mytilida; family Modiolidae; genus Bathymodiolus; species Bathymodiolus septemdierum. Next base: position 44,091,890 of record OY726528.1, on the reverse strand, counting down.
CCGTGCGTGAACCAGGTTACTTAAGATTGAGCAACACAAAACCCCGTGGGTGAACCAGGTTACTTAAGATTGAGCAACACCAAACCCCGTGGGTGAACCAGGTTATTTAAGATTCAGCAACACAAAACTCCGTGGGTGAACCAGGTTACTTAAGATTGAGCAACACAAAACCCGTGGGTGAACCAGGTTACTTAAGATTCAGCAACACAAAATCCCGTGGGTTAACCAGGTTACTTAAAATTGAGGAACACAAAACCCCGTGGGTGAACCAGGTTACTTAAGATTGAGCAACACCAAACCCCGTGGGTGAACCAGGTTATTTAAGATTCAGCAACACAAAACTCCGTGGGTGAACCAGGTTACTTAAGATTCAGCAACACAAAACTCCGTGGGTGAACCAGGTTACTTAAGATTGAGCAACACAAAACCCCGTGGGTGAACCAGGTTACTTACGATTCAGCAACATAAAACCCCATGGGTGAACCAGGTTACTTACGATTCAGCAACATAAAACCCCGTGGGTGAACCAGGTTACTTAAGATTGAGCAACACAAAACCCCGTGGTTGAACCAGGGTACTTAAGAATCAGCAACAGAAAGCCCCGTGCGTGATCCAGGGTACTTAAGATTCAGCAACACAAAACCCCGTGGGTGAACCAGGGTACTTAAGATTCAGCAACACAATACCCCGTGGATGAACCAGGGTACTTAAGATTCAGCAACACAAAACCCCGTGGGTGAACCAGGTTACTTAAGATTGAGCAACACAAAACCCGTGGTTGAACCAGGTTACTTAAGATTGAGCAACACAAAATCCCGTGGGTGAACCAGGTTACTTAAGATTGAGCAACACAAAGCCCCGTGGGTGAACCAGGTTACTTAAGATTGAGCAACACAAAACCCCGTGGGTGAACCAGGTTATTTAAGATTCAGCAACACAAAACTCCGTGGGTGAACCAGGTTACTTAAGATTCAGCAACACAAAACCCGTGGGTGAACCAGGTTACTTAAGATTGAGCAACACAAAACCCCGTGGGTGAACCAGGTTGCTTAAGATTGAGCAACACCAAACCCCGTGGGTGAACCAGGTTATTTAAGATTCAGCAACACAAAACTCCGTGGGTGAAACAGGTTACTTAAGATTCAGCAAAACAAAACCCCGTGGGTGAACCAGGTTACTTAAGATTGAGCAACACAAAACCCCGTGGGTGAACCAAGTTACTTACGATTCAGCAACATAAAACCCCGTGGGTGAACCAGGTTACTTACGATTCAGCAACATAAAACCCCGTGGGTGAACCAGGTTACTTAAGATTGAGCAACACAAAACCCCGTGGTTGAACCAGGGTACTTAAGAATCAGCAACACAAAGCCCCGTGCGTGATCCAGGGTACTTAAGATTCAGCAACACAAAACCCCGTGGGTGAACCAGGGTACTTAAGATTCAGCAACACAAAACCCCGTGGATGAACCAGGGTATTTAAGATTCAGCAACACAAAACCCCGTGGGTGAACCAGGTTACTTAAGATTGAGCAACACAAAACCCCGTGGGTGAACCAGGTTACGTAAGATTGAGCAACACAAAACCCCGTGGGTGAACCAAGGTACTTAAGATTGAGCAACACAAAACCCCGTGGGTGAACCAGGTTACTTAAGATTGAGCAACACAAAACCCCGTGGGTGAACCAGGGTACTTAAGATTCAGCCACACAAAACTCCGTGGGTGAACCAGGTTACTTAAGATTGAGCAACACAAAACCCCGTGGGTGAACCAGGGTACTTAAGATTCAGCAACACAAAACCCCGTGCGTGAACCAGGGTACTTAAGATTCAGCAACACAAAACCCCGTGGGTGAACCAGGGTACTTAAGATTGAGCAACACAAAACCCGTGGATGAACCAGGGTACTTAAGATTCAGCAACACAAAGCCCCGTGGGTGAACCAGGGTACTTAAGATTGAGCAACACAAAACCCCGTGGGTGAAACAGAGTACTTAAGATTGAGCAACACAAAACCCGTGGATGAACTAGGGTACTTAAGATTTAGCAACACAAATCTCCGTGGGTGGACCAGGGTACTTTAGATTCAGCAACACAAAACCCCGTGGGTGAACCAGGATACTTAAGATTGAGCAACACAAAATTTCATGGGTGAAACAGGGTACTTAAGATTAAATGAAATTAAATGAGTCATAGTTGACAGCAAGAAGAGTTTGAAGATACCAAAGGGGTAATCAGAATCCGTTTATTGAAGAAGAACAGACAACACAAAGGCCAACAGAAAAAGGACAAAAGGACAAACAACGATCTACAAAACATACATGCAAAACTAAAGATCGAGCAACACGAACCCTACTGAAAACAGAGGGTGGAAAAAGCATCTTCATTTTATATATAATATATCATAATTGATGAGGTATTTTTTAAAGGGTGCACTCGACTCGCAGCCGCAAGTGATAAAATTTACCAGTTGCTTGCCCATGGTCGGTGGTTCTCTTTCTCCGGGTAAGCCGTTTCTTGCATCACTAGAACTGGTCGCCATGACATAACTAAGAAATTGCTGAAAGTGGCATTAAACGCCAAAAATCAATCAATCAGGTATTTTTTAAATAAATAGGAATAGTTTATGGTTTGTAATAAAACCCCATAACATTAAAGCTTATTGAACTATTGAATGACAGACATGTGGAAAATTTTATTATACATTAAAGTGTTGAACAATTTGCCACTAATGATAATTCCATTTACATAGTTATAGTCTGGTCGGGTCAAAGTGTCTAATTCAACCTTCGTGGAAAATATTTCAAAGATAAGATTCGCAAAGTTCGCAAAAAATAACATCAAGCAAAATTTAAAAGAAAAAAGGCGAGCAACTGGTTATTTTTAATGATCACTGGATTGCATAGCAATCACGTGACTTTCAATATCAATTTATACAGTAATTTCATTATAAATTGTTAGGTATCTATTGCACTTCGTCATAACATCGAAACAACATAAGACCCAAGGTAAGGAAGTTAGTATTAGCTATGAATTCAGTATTATATTTGAGATTCTTGTACATTCTACTGCACCTCATATGGCTTGCATAAGCGATCACATGAGTTGCACGGGAGTGTAAGCAAGATTATTAGTATGGTTTTCTATGATAATTATATGATACATTGTCTTAAGCTTTCATACACTGAGCTACACGGGAGTATAAACCAAATTATATGTATGATTTTCTATTACAAGTCTATGATAGTGTTTTGTACACTAAATATCTTTAGCTTTCATACTTTGCGTTCCGAATATTCATGAAATATTTCTTGCTGGATATTAAGCAACAAGCAATCAATCAATTATATATTACAAATTCGAAAGACTGATTTATATATAATAGTGTTATATCTAAGAGGATAGGCATATTATTTTTATTTTTGTTTTGTCTGATTTATTACTTTGTGATAAGGGGTTGTCGTTTCCGTGGTTGTATGGTAGTTGGACTTACAACTACATATGCAATCAGTGCCTATCACCACTGATGTGTGAGATCGAATCTCGATCAGAGCGAGGTGTACAGCATTATGTTAGAAAGTTTGTCAGTAACTTGCGGCAGTTCGGTGGTTTTCTCCGAGTACTCCGGTTTCCTCCTTCAATAAAACTGATCGCCATGATATAACTGAACTATTGTTGAAAGTGGCTTTAAACACAACCAAACAAACAAACAAGCAATCAAACTCTGTGATATGTAATAGCGACCTACCCTCCTCTCCCCCACACTGTCTTGTTTCCTCATTTGAATAATAATCAATCACCACCTGTTGTGTAAGACTTTGTCATGATAGTATTTAAGATTTGTAGCAAAATGTTCTTAAAATTTAATCATCTACTTAAAACAACCTACGGCTAGTACAATGTATTTATAGATTCAGGAATTCTGTGAACTTGATCAAAAGATATACAAAGTGAGCAATGCCCAAACGATGCCGTCTTTAAATCTAGACGTGTTCAGAACAAATAGTTTCTATATTACAACACGTGTGAGACATGTATTCTAACTGTTTGTATCAATGTTTGCGAATAAAAACAAATTGACAATTCGTAAAAACTTCATTAAGCTATTTTTCTCATTTACGACTTATCATCGGGTTTATTACTAGATTAACACGATGGGCGCCATTAGTGGAGCAGGTACAGCTTACCCTTCCGAAGCACCTGAGTTCACCCCCAGTTTTTAGTGGGGTTCGTATTACTCGAACTTTAGTTTTATATGTATGTTTTGTAGATCATTGTTTGTCCTTTTGTACTTTTTCATTTGGCCATTGTGTTATCTGTTCTTCTTCGATTTACGGATTCTGAATACCCATTTCGTATTTTTAAACTCTTCTTTTAATGTAATTTACAATGTTTTCATCCATAGATGAAGAATGCTATTTTCTGCTTTTTACTGGTCGTCGTGTTGACGCTTGTTGAAAGTCGAGACCACTCAGGCGGCCGAGAGGGTTTAATAAGAACAACAATACACGCTGTAGATGAGCTGAGACCGAAAAAGGACTTTAATAAATTGGCACAGCAAGCTCTTCATAATGGACGAAGTAAATATGCTAGAGATGTCAACCAGAAACAGCAAAGTGTTGAAGATACCATCAAAGCAGTACTACTCGAGGATAAAAGACAAGAAATCAGAGAGGCAAACGGGCAGTATCATCTGCGCATGTCAAAGGAAAGAGCACATGCAGCGAGAGTAGCAATAGATGCACAGACCTTGAAGAATGTCCACGAAAGAATGTTTGCCAAGACAGAAGATGCGGGTAAATGATTAAAAATACAATGTAATTGTCATATGGTTAATCATAGGCGTTTCTTACCCTCTTATTTATATGTAAAGGATTAAATCTGTTCTCTTATTACAATATGAAACCTATCTAAACCGAACCTGCTGGGGACCAGCTTTTGGATTCGGAATAGACGCTGTTCGATTTATGCAGGTTGAAAAAAGTGACAGTTCTTACATTGGGACTTGTAAAGTTCGCTTTATACAGGGTTCGGTATAGACAGGTTTTACTGTAGTTTGCAGGAGGCTTAAATGACAATCTATTTTAATTAGATTTATGCTGTATCTATTTTGTCGATATACAAACATCTAATAACATCCTTTATCCTGCAATTGGGTTATTTGTTTGTCATAATAAATGGGTTGAGATAAACTGTTCTTTACTATGACAATGTAATAATAACACTTTTCACATTAGCCTAATAAAGCTATTAAGCCACACCCCTGTCATAATAACACTTTTCACATTAGGCTAATAAAGTATTAATCCACACCCCTTACCAGAATTACTATTGAGGTATCAATTGGGTTTCCGTTTTCTTTTTTTTTATTATTAAATTAAATAACAATTTTTTGGGGGGACAAATTGTATTGCAGGATAAATACAATATTGGTGTATTGACTATCAATTCTATATTTACCGTCTATACACCAATATTGTATATGTATGAGGTCACTGTAGTTAACCTGTAACTCACATTTAACCATCCAATCATATTTATGATAGTAAAATTATAATGATCAATCAGAAAACAGCTCTCAGCTTATGTTCGGTTTAACTATAAAATAAACAAAGTGACTACCACCAGAAAAACAAATTCCACATTTCAGTTTAAACAGACGAAAACATAAACTTCGTAAATAATCACAGTGTATAACCGGAGAGTTTTGAAAAACGGAAGTTGCTGTACTTTCCGACCAGGTAAGGTTAGTTGCTTGCAGAAATTTCGACATTTTTGGATGATTATCCGTGATTTATTCTTTGAAAGTGGATCAACTGAAGCAACAACAATAAACAAAATACTGCAAAGGTATGTCATTTATATTTCTGATCAAATAACAGTGCCCTATTTGAACACTGAAACTGAGAAATCGTCGTTTAAACATCGTGGATGGTATGTTTTCGTGCGAAGAAAGGGGGTAAAAATCAAATTTTTCTCCACTTATTTTTTAAATTATGTCAAATATGTTCTCACTATCTGATGAAATAGACATCGACGTTTTCAAATCAAGGAAAATATGACCGTAAGCGCACTCATTTTCCTTACGACGGGTGCATTTTGTCCTTTTGTACTTTTACTTTTGACCATTGTGTTGTCTGTTCTTCTTCGATATACGGATTCTGATTACCCCTTTGGTATCTTCGAGCTCCTCATACAGATATTATTAATAGCAAAAACAACAACAAAAAACAAAACAAAAACACAACGTCAGAACAGTACCAAAATCAAATAAATGGAGAAAAAATCGATACACTGAACACGCATATAGGTAATCGACTACTTTCCTAGCTTGGTACAAGCACTGTCATTAAAAAGTGGCAGGGTTAAACAAACGTAGAAAACCAAAAGGAAATCACTAATAAACAATCCACCGACACTGGAAACATTGAACACACAAGACACATAGCGAAGACAAACAAAACACAAAATAACACTGAAAAATAAAAAGATGAGCAACATGAATCCTACAAAAAGTCGCGGGTGAAGTCAGGTGCTCGCGAAGAGTAAGCAGACAATTCTTCTTATAAGACACCCGCCGTATTGCACACATATATATAGTTAAGAAGAGTTTGAAGATACGAAAGGGATAATCAGAATCCGTAAATTGAAGAAAAACAGACAAGAGCCAAAAGAATAAAGTACAAAAAGACAAACAACGATCTACAAAACATACACATAAAACTAAAGATCTAGTAACACGAACCCCACCAACAACCGGGGGTGAACTCAGGTGCTCCAGAAGGGTAAGCAGTTCCTGCTCCACTAGTGACACCCGTCGTGTTGATCTAGTTGCAAACCCGGTGATAAGTCATGAATGAGTAAATGACTGGGAAGTGTTTACGACCAATGGAATAAATATGTGGTAAAGATCTTGTCGAAGATGCAGGAAAGAAAATAAACTACTTAGAAAGGAAAAGACATATTATCTTTTGAGAGATGGATGTTTCATAACGGTCAACCAGATTGTGATGACGACCAAATAATTTTTGTTTCGATGACTTCAATCTAGGAGTAAGACAAGTTTAAAGATACCAAAGGGGTAATCAGAAGTCGTAAATCGAAGAAGAACAAACAACACAATGGCCAAAGGAGTGAAGGAGTGATGCTGTCTAAATTTAACTCATCAATTATTCAGCTATATCATGGTGATGAAAAGTTAATTTTCAACAACGTGATGATGAGGTCCACTTTGTATTATACCAACACGCTTAGTTGGATTTTTTAGTGGTAGCTCACTGAAACAACACTCCACGGATAAACATGTCGCCCCACTGGACATATTATCCTGATTCCGAGCCAACCAGTCTTTGCTTAATGTTGCGTGCATAGCGGAGAAACAACAAATACCAATTCAATAGCCTTTGATTTGACCCGATCAGGGCTCGAACCTACGTTATACCCCACGCAAGGCCAGCTATCTAACCATTACACCACCGATACGGCTATTAATGTCCAAAGGAAACAGGACAAAATGACAAACAACGATCTACAAAACATTACACAGAAAACTGAAATCGAGCATCAAGAAGCCCGCTAAAAACATGGTATGAACTCGGGTGCTCCGGAAGGATGAACAGTTCCTGCTCCACATGTAACCATGTAGAGCAGCTTTTGCGTCAGTAGTTGAGCTCTGTCAAGACAATAATTGGACTGAGCAACATAACCCTAACTCGTTCATTCAGCAATGATATTTCAATGGAAAGTGAAAGTAGATCTATAAAGCTAAGTACTATTTTTGACTGTCGCATCCAGATTGGCTGATTGAGTCTTACCTATTAGTTCCTAATTCGCTATTGGCAGGTCTACATCCACTCTTTGTGAGATATACTTAATTCTTACCTTAATCCGTAGCTTGTACCATTAGAGGATCCGGAACTGCTTACCCTTCCGGAGCACATGGGCTTGCCCTTTTTTACTTGCCTTACTAGGTTTCCGTGTTGTTCAATGTTGTCAAATTTCGGTGTTGTGATGTCCGTTACGAATTTCGCGTAAAACGATGTTCGGTTCTTCTTTACTACTATTTGTTATGTAGGAGGTTCATGTTTTATTTATGTTTTTTGTATTTATTTACGCATACTGGTGTCCAACACGATTTCCATGTTAGATGATCTTGGTGTCATTTAGCAGTAACACGAAGGGTAACAATAGTGGAGCAGGAACTGCTTACCCTTCCGGAATACCTGTAATCACCCCAGGTTTTTTGTGGGGTTCGTGTTGCTCGATCGTTAGTTTTCTGTGTAATGTTTTGTAGATCGTTGTTTGTCCTTTTGTCCTTTTTCGATTTACGGATTCTGATTACCCCTTTGGTATCTTAAAAATCTTCTAATTTAAGGTTGGTGGGTTGCTCTCATTTTCCCACATGCTTTCTCACGTACAGTCCAGTGTCATATCACAAATATATATCTATATATCTATAGGGAGTGGATGTGGTCGAGTGGTCTAGGGCGCTGGACGTAAGGCTAAGCGAATGGTGATGCAGTGTATCAATGGTGTGGGTTCAAATCCCGTCGAGGGAAGAAAACAAATTTGACAGCTCTAAAATCTAATTCTAACACTGTTTGGTTTATATATATATACGTCTGAAAATTAAACCAAACAGTGTTAGAATTAGATTTTTGAGCTGTGAAATTTTGTTCTTCCCTCGACGGAATACATATACCTCTGAAAATTAAACCAAATAGTGTTTGAATTAGATTTTTGAGCTGTGAAATTTTTGTTCTTCCCTCGACGGGATTTGAACTCACACCATTGATACACTGCAGCACCATTCGCTTAGCCTTACGTTCAGCGCCCTAGACCACTCGACCACATCCACTCCGTAAAAATAGGAGCTTCAATAATCGTAGTGTTACCTTTTCTCGTAAGGCGAATCTAGGGATAGACGTAAGACATGTGTATAAGCGTGTGTAGATGGTACATATATACTTAATATTATAATTTGACAGCAATCTAACTCAGCAATTTTTAATATATTGTATAGGATAATGAAGAATTCATTATACAGTCACAGGAAATAAAGTATATCATACAAACGTCTAGAAGCAAGTGACAACCATACAATATATATGTCCCACTGGAACTCAAAGTTATTAAGGATACTAGGTTAATACTAAATATTAAATATACGTCTGAAAATTAAACCAAACAGTGTTAGAATTATGCTACGTGCTTAGTGGAGACGCACTAAATAACAATTGTATTGGTGTTTTGTTTGATTCGATCCACCTGGCCTTCACCCGAGGCGAGCACGCTAACCATTACCTCATCGAAGCGGTTTTTAATGATATGAAAAATGCTTTATAACGAATTTTGTCTAAATTCATGATCACAATTTAATAAATAAATTAAAACTGAATGTAAAGTGTCGAAATGGGCGTATAGACGTTGGATGTAATATAACTTATTCAAGGCATTCATACCTCCACTTAAGTTAGGCGAGTACGATTCGTGCCTTTGGCCTTTGGTGCGATGTACTCGATAGTGGCATTACACATTCATAATCCACAACTGAGAAAAGTTGGAAAATACCAAAGAGGTAAACTAGGTACCGTAACAGTATGTTTGTTTGCTTGTTTGTTTGCTTGATGGTGTTTAACACCACTTTCAACAATATTTCAGTAATATCGTGGCAGTCAGTTTTATTGGTGGAGGAAGCTGGAGGACCCGGAGAAAATCACCGACCTGTCGCAAGTCACCGACAAACTTCACAACATAATGTTGTACACCTAGTCCTGATCGAGTTTCGAACTCACATACATCAGTGGAGATAGGCACTGATTGCATAGGTAGTTGTAAATCCAACTACCATACGATCACGATCACGACGGGCCGTAACGTAACAATACAATGACAGGCAACCGAACCAAAAGATAAACAATGGTCTATAAACCACTACACAGAAGATTAAAGATTGAGCAACAAAGCCGCACAAAACCCTGTGGGTGAAACAGGGTACTTAAGATTGAGCAACAGACCTACACAAAACCCTGTGGGTGAACCACGTTACTTAAGATTGAGCAACAGACCTACACAAAACCCTGTGGGTGAAACAGGGTACTTAAGATTGAGCAACAGACCTACACAAAACCCTGTGGGTGAAACAGGGTACTTAAGATTGAGCAACAGACCTACACAAAACCCCGTGGGTGAAACAGGGTACATAAGATTGAGTAACAGACCTACACAAAACCCTGTGGGTGAAACAGGGTACTTAAGATTGAGCAACAGACCTACACAAAACCCTGTGGGTGAAACAGGGTACTTAAGATTGAGCAACAGACCTACACAAAACCCCGTGGGTGAAACAGGGTACATAAGATTGAGCAACAGACCTACACAAAACCCTGTGGGTGAAACAGGGTACTTAAGATTGAGCAACAGACCTACACAAAACCCTGTGGGTGAAACAGGGTACATAAGATTGAGCAACAGACCTACACAAAACCCCGTGGGTGAAACAAGGTACTTAAGATTGAGCAACAGACCTACACAAAACCCTGTGGGTGAAACAGGGTACAAACGATTGAGCAACAGACCTACACAAAACCCTGTGGGTGAAACAGGATACAAACGATTGAGCAACAGACCTACACAAAACCCAGTGGGTGAAACAGGGTACTTACGATTGAGCAACAGATCTACACAAAACCCCGTGGGTGAACCACGGTACTTAAGATTGAGCAACAGACCTACACAAAACCCTGTGGGTGAAACAGGGTACAAACGATTGAGCAACAGACCTACACAAAACCCAGTGGGTGAAATAGGGTACAAACGATTGAGCAACAGACCTACACAAAACCCCGTGGGTGAACCACGGTACTTAAGATTGAGCAACAGACCTACACAAAACCCTGTGGGTGAAACAGGGTACAAACGATTGAGCAACAGACCTACAAAAAACCCCGTGGGTGAACCACGGTACTTAAGATTGAGCAACAGACCTACACAAAACCCTGTGGGTGAAACAGGGTACAAACGATTTAGCAACAGACCTACTCAAAACCCTGTGGGTGAAACAGGGTACAAACGATTGAGCAACATACCTACTCAAAACCCCGTGGGTGAAACAGGGTACTTACGATTGAGCAACAAACCCACACAAAACCCTTTGGGTGAAACAGGGTACTTACGATTGAGCAACAAACCCACACAAAACCTCGTAGGTGAATCACGGTACTTAAGATTGAGGAACAAACCCACACAAAACCCTGTGGGTGAATCAGGGTACTTAAGATTGAGCAACAGACCGACACAAAACCCCGTGGGTGAAACAGGGTACAAACGATTGAGCAACAGACCTACACAAAACCCTGTGGGTGAAACAGGGTACTTACGATTGAGCAACAAACCCACAAAAAACCCCGTGGGTGAAACAGGGTACTTACGATTGAACAACAAACCCACACAAAACCCTGTGGGTGAACCAGGGTACAAACGATTGAGCAACAGACCTACACAAAACCCCGTGGGTGAACCAGAGTACTTAAGATTGAGCAACAAACCCACACAAAGCCCCGTGGGTGAACCAGGGTACTTAAGATTGAGCAACAAACCCACACAAAACCTCGTAGGTGAACCAGGGTACAAACGATTGAGGAACAGACCGACACAAAACCCTGTGGGTGAAACAGGGTACAAACGATTGAGCAACAGACCTGCACAAAACCCTGTGGGTGAAACAGGGTACAAACGATTGAGCAACAGACCTTCACAAAACCCCGTGGGTGAACCAGAGTACTTAAGATAGAGCAACAGACCGACACAAAACCCTGTGGTTGAAACAGGGTACATACGATTGAGCAACAGACCTACACAAAACCCCGTGGGTGAACCAGGGTACTTATGTTTGAGCAACCAACCCACACAAAACCCCGTGGGTGAACCAGGCTACTTAAGTTTGAGCAACACAAAACCCCGTGGGTGAACCAGGCTACTTAAGTTTGAGCAACAAACCTACACAAAACCCCGTGGGTGAACCAGGGAACTTAAGCTTGAGCAACAAACCCACAGAAAACCCCGTGGGTGAACCAGGGTACTTAAGTTTGAGGAACACAAATCCCCGTGGGTGAACCAGGGTACTTTAGATTTAGCAACACAAAACCCCGTGGGTGAATCAGGGTACCTAACATTGAGCAAAAAGCCCTCACAAAACCCCGTGGTTGAACCAGGGTATTTGAGTCTGAGCAACAAACCCACACAAAACCCCGTGGTTGAACCAGAGTACTTCAGCTTGAGCAACAAACCCACATAAAACCCCATGGTTGAACCAGGGTACTTAAGTCTGAGCAACAAAACCACATAAAACCCCGTGGGTGGACTAAGGTACTTAAGATTGAGCAACAAACCCACACAAAACCCCATGGGTGAACCAGCTACTTAAGATTGAGCAACAAACACACACAAAACCCCGTGGGTGAACCAGGCTACTTAAGATTGAGCAACAAATCCACACTAAATCCCGTGGTTGAACCAGGGTACTTAAGATTGAGCAAAAAACCCCACAAAACCCGTGGGTGAACCAGGGTACTTAAGTTTGAGCAACACACAACCCCGTGAGTGAACCAGGCTACTTAAGTTTGAGCAACAAACCCACACAAAACCAATGGGTGAACCAGGGTACTTAAGTTTGAGCAACACAAAACCCCGTGGGTGAACCAGGGTACTTCAGATTGAGCAACACAAAACCCCGTGGGTGAACCAAGGTACCTAAGATTGAGCAACAAACCCACACAAAACCCCGTGGTTGAACTAGGGTACTGAAGTTTGAACAACAAACCCACACAAAACCTCGTGGTTGAACTAGGGTACTGAAGTTTGAGCAACAAACCTACACAAAACCCCGTGAGTGAACCAGGGTACTTAAGATTGAGCAACAGACCGACACAAAACCCTGTGGGTGAAACAGGGTACATACGATTGAGCATCAGACCTACACAAAACACCGTGGGTGAACCAGGGTACTTAAGTTTGAGCAACCAACCCACACAAAACCCCGTGGGTGAACCAGGGTACTTAAGGTTGAGGAACACAAAACCCCGTGGGTGAACCAGGCTACTTAAGTTTGAGCAACAAACCCACACAAAACTCCGTGGGTGAACCAGGGTACTTAAGTTTGAGGAACACAAATCCCCGTGGGTGAACCAGGGTACTTTAGATTTAGCAACACAAAACCCCGTGGGTGAATCAGGGTACCTTAGATTGAGCAACAAACCCACACAAAACATCGTGGTTGAACCAGGGTACTTAAGATTGAGCAACAAACCCACACAAATTCCCGTGGTTGAACCAGAATACTTAAGATTGAGCAACAAACCCATACAAAACCCCGTGGTTGAACCAGGGTACTGAAGATTGAGCAACAAACTCACACAAATCCCCGTGGTTGAACCAGGGTATTTAAGTCTGAGCAACATACCCACACAAAACCCCGTGTTTGAACCAGGGTACTTCAGTTTGAGCAACAAACCCACACAAAACCCCGTGGTTGAACCGGAGTACTTAAGTCTGAGCAACAAACCCACAAAAAACCCTGTGGGTGGACTAAGGTACTTAAGATTGAGCAACAAACCCACCCAAAACCCCATGGGTGAACCAGCTACTTAAGATTGAGCAACAAACACACACAAAACCCCGTGGGTGAACCAGGCTAGTTAAAATTGAGCAACAAATCCACACTAAATCCCGTGGTTGAACCAGGGTACTTATGAATGGGCATCAAACCCACAAAAAACCCGTGGTTGAAGCAGTGTACTTAAGATTGAGCAAAAAACCCACACAAAACCCGTGGGTGAACTAGGGTACTTAAGTTTGAGCAACACACAACCCCGTGGGTGAACCAGGCTACTTAAGTTTGAGCAACAAACCCACACAAAATCCCGTGGGTGAACCAGGGTACTTAAGTTTGAGCAACACAAAACCCCGTGGGTGAACCAGGGTACTTCAGATTGAGCAACACAAAACCCTGTGGGTGAACCAAGGTACCTAAGACTGAGCAACAAACCCACACAAAACCCCGTGGTTGAACCAGGGTACTGAAGTTTGAACAACAAACCCACACAAAACCTCGTGGTTGAACTAGGGTACTGAAGTTTGAGCAACAAACCTACACCAAATCCCGTGGGTGAACCAGGGTACTTAAGATTGAGCAACAGACCGACACAAAACCCTGTGGGTGAAACAGGGTACATACGATTGAGCATCAGACCTCCACAAAACCCCGTGGATGAACCAGGGTACTTAAGTTTGAGCAACCAACCCACACAAAACCTCGTGGGTGAACCAGGATACTTAAGCTTGAGGAACACAAAACCCCGTGGGTGAACCAGGTTACTTAAGTTTGAGCAACAAACCCACACAAAACCCCGTGGGTGAACCAGGCTACTTAAGTTTGAGCAACACAAAACCCCGTGGGTGAACCAGGCTACTTAAGTTTGAGCAACAAACCCACACAAAACCCCGTGGGTGAACCAGGGTACTTAAGTTTGAGGAACACAAATCCCTGTGGGTGAACCAGGGAACTTTAGATTTAGCAACACAAAACCCCGTGGGTGAATCAGGGTACCTTAGATTGAGCAACAAACCCACACAAAACATCGTGGTTGAACCAGGGTACTTAAGACTGTGCAACAAACCCACACAAATTCCCGTGGTTGAACCATAATACTTAAGATTGAGCAACAAACCCATACAAAACCCCGTGGTTGAACCAGGGTACTTAAAATTGAGCAACAAACTCACACAAATCCCCGTGGTTGAACCAGGGTATTTAAGTCTGAGCAACATACCCACACAAAACCCCGTGGTTGAACCAGGGTACTTCAGTTTGAGCAACAAACCCACACAAAATCCCGTGGTTGAACCGGAGTACTTAAGTCTGAGCAACAAACCCACATAAAACCCTGTGGGTGGACTAAGGTACTTAAGATTGAGCAACAAACCCACACAAAACCCATGGGTGAACCAGCTACTTAAGATTGAGCAACAAACACACACAAAACGCGTGGGTGAACCAGGCTAGTTAAAATGGAGCAACAAATCCACACTAAATCCCGTGGTTGAACCAGGGTACTTATGAATGAGCATCAAACCCACAAAAAACCCGTGGTTGAAGCAGTGTACTTAAGATTGAGCAAAAAACCCACACAAAACCCGTGGGTGAACCAGGGTACTTAAGCTTGAGCAAGACACAACCCTGTGGGTGAACCAGGCTACTTAAGTTTCAGCAACAAACCCACACAAAATCCCGTGGGTGAACCAGGGTACTTAAGTTTGAGCAACACAAAACCCCGTGGGTGAACCAGGGTACTTCAGATTGAGCAACACAAAACCCTGTGGGTGAACCAAGGTACCTAAGATTGAGCAACAAACCCACACATAACCCCGTGGTTGAACTAGGGTGCTGAAGTTTGAACAACAAATCCACACAAAACCTCGTGGTTGAACTAGGGTACTGAAGTTTGAGCAACAAACCTACACAAAACCCCGTGGTTGAACCAGGGTACATAAGATTGAACAAAAAACCAACACAAAACCCCGTGGTTGAACCAGGGTAGTTAAGATTGAACAACAAACCAACACAAAATCCCGTGGTTGAACCAGGGTACTTAAGATTGAGCAACAAACATACACAAAACCCCGTGAGTGAACCACGGTACTTCAGCTTAAATGAAATTAAATGAGTCATAGTTGACAGCAAGAAGAGTTAAGCTTAAAGATACCAAAGGGGTAATCAGAATCCATATATCGAAGAAGAACAGACAACACTATGGCCAAACAAAGTACACAAGGACAAATAACGATCTACAAAACATGCACATAAAACTAAAGATCGAATACCACGTACCCTACTAAAACATGGGGGTGAAAAGACATATCAATTAAATATATATATATATTTATATTATAATTGGTAAGGTATTTATTGAATAAATTGATATAATTGATGGCTCGTAAGAAAAAACCCATAAAACTTCTTCAACTATATTAATAAATAAATTGTATGGTACTATATAAATAACACATAGCTGAGAGGGTGGTAGAGCAGATTGTTACTCCGAGAAATTTATTGTCAACCGAGGCGAAGGTGGTAGAGGAGATTGTTACTCCGAGAAATTCATTGTCAACCGAGGCGAAGCCGAGGTTGACAATGAAATTTCTAGGGGTAACAATCTGCTCTACCACCCTCTCAGCTATGTGTTATTTGTTTTATTATACTGAATGTTCTTTTCTCCTGGTTTAATTCTTTTTTTATGATTTAGATGCCATGAATTTCAATTGCTGTTGTCTTTAAATATGCTAAACTGTGATATCGATGATGTGCAATAGATTACATACATTTTTTTGTATTTGTTAATATTTTTCTGCCATTTCCTGCTTTCAATAACAATAATTGTAAGCAAAGTATTTATCCTCCAGTTGTCATTTAACAGAGAAATAAAGGTGTCGGATAAACAAATATATACTTTGTTACTACAAGTTTATCTGGTACCCTGTCACATGTTTCATCTGTTGAGCTTTGAACAGTAGTTTCAACAAGGGACAGTTGGATTAAACATAGCCAAACTGTGTTATTGAAAAGTTTACAACATTTATTTAATTTCTGACTTTCATCAGGAATTTATCCGAATTCTTAGGCAAATGGATACATAACAGCAATACATAAAGGCAATGATCCAACGGATCCAAATAATTACAGGGGAATAACCATAACTGGTGCAATTGGTAAAGTAATAGAGTCCTGAGTTTAAGATTGGACAAGTTTCTCCAGGATCACAATATCATACATGAATCACATATTGGCTTTACAAAAAAGCCAGAACAGCAGATCATATGTTTGTTATTAACTGTCTTATCAACAAATATTGTAGTTCAAAAGATGGGAGATTATTTGCATGTTTTGTAGATTTAAGAAAGGCTTTTGCTACGGTAATACATGTTGGGATCAAAATTAAATTGCTTGACATAGGAGTAGGTTCCTTGTTTTATAATATTATAAAACAGATATACGACATAAGTAAATCTTGTGTGAAAATTCAGAACCAAATCAGTGATTTTTTTCCGATGAATGTTGGGGTTAAGCAGGGTGACAATTTAAGCCCTAGTTTATTTCAAATATTTGTGAACGATTTGCCAAGTTGTCTATCAAACACATTAGACCCAGTAAATGTAAATGGGAAGGACGTACATTGTCTTATGTATGCAGATGATATTATATTACTGTTTAAATCTGCCAAAGGTTTACAAGAAAAACTTGATATACTTAATACATACTGTAAAGACTGGTGTCTCACTGTCAACACAAGTAAAACTAAAATTCTTATTTTCAATAAGGCAGGCAGACTTATTAAACATAGTTTTAGATATGGAAATGAAAATATTGAATGTGTATCAAATTGTAAATATTGGTTTAGTTCATCTGGTTCCTACTCCTATGCTCAAAATGAATTATATAAAAAATCTCTAAAAGCACTTTTTAAATAAAAAAAAAGATCTACTGTCATTCAATCCAAATATTAGAACTAGCATGCATGTGTTCGACCATACTATTAAACCTATTTTGTTATATGGTAGCGATATTGGGGCATGTTCAACCCTAGCTGCAATAATGTAACTCCTGTGACAAACTTGTGTCTCGGCAGAGCTACAACGCGGTCCCATTCGTCACAATGGAGCAAAAAAAAAAGTTGCAGTTGAAACATAAAAACTCACTATTTATGCTTCAAACATTTCATTATAACTATTACTGATGATCCCAGTCCTTGTTAAATCGGTTTGGCTGAGAAATTTATGCTTTTCAAAGGTAGCAACAACCTTGTTCAAATTTATCGATCGTTTTCCATAACCGGAAACTACGGAAGGCGGAGCTTTTCTAAATATGGTATTTCTTACTACACGCTGATGTAAACATTCACGCCTAAATCGCCAAATATGGTATCGACATCCAAATAGTGAGGCCGGAAATGACGAAATTCAAAATGTTCAGAGAGAAGTTTTTATTTTGTGGGAATTACATTCTAAAATACTGGTAGGTGATAAAAACTTGTTATAATAATGGACAAAAGGAAAGGTTATGTCTTATTATTGATAAATGCAGGCGTCAGTAGCTCTGTAAGCGAGCGCAAAAAATCTCGGCGGCTGCTCCATTACGTGTAATGGCATCCCGTTATAACCCTTGCGAGTAAGCGAGCATTTAGGGTTTTATTATTAGAACTAGTTCAACCCATTTACTATGAAATGCAAAAAAGAAAACCCATATTTTGACAATATCTATTCTGGATCATTATGTGAGAAAATACATTTAAAGTTTTGTAAATTCATTCTTGGTGTACATAAAAGAACAACCAACATTGCAGTATTCTCAGAGCTAGGTAGATTTCCATTATATTTCAACATAATTAAATGCATGTTATTATATTGGTATCGCTTAGAAAATCTTGGAAAGGAATTTCCACTATTAAATGAAGCATATATTGAAACCAAACTGTTGCATCTTTTTAAAAAACCAACATGGTATGAATCAATTAATATCATTGTGAACATACTTAAGACAACAAACACTAATATTAATCTTCTTCTAAGAAAATGTTAACATTTTTTTTTTAAATCAAATCATTATTTATCACAGAATGGAAAAAAGCAAATTAATCAATTCTCTGACAGTAAGCTAAAAATATATAATATTTGCAAGAATAATTTTGGTTTTAAAAATATCTCACCATAGTTAATAATTTTGAGCTAAGGAGAAGCTTTACAAAACTGCGTATATCCTCACATAGATTACAGACAGAATTGGGTAGATACCAAGGTGTTCTCCGACGCAACAGAGTATGCACAAAATGTTCTTCAAATGTTATTGAAGATGAATTACATTTTTTATTTGAATGCTCAAAATACGATGAAGACCGAGAATCAATGTTGTTTGAAATTACAACTGTATGTAGTAACTTTAGAAATTTGAAGTCAAAACAAACTGATTTGGCTTTTTAACTCTGAAAATATTGAATTATTGAAAATATTATGTAACTTTATTTTGAAGCATGATCTTCCTTAAAAGTTGATCATCTTGTCTTTTAATTATAACACAAAATCAACTGTATGAGTAAATTAACATATCCTTGAGGCACCGTCTCCTGGTGATTACTACATTCAAGCTACCTTATTCGCTAACTTGTTTGCTTTAAACACGGGAAGGATAATCAATTCATACAATTAAATATTTGGGTATCAGCTAACATCCTTTTAGCATCGTTCCCTGGTGTCTTCTGTTGAAGGGCAACCTATGTGCTTGCCTTTCTGCTTTAGACACAGGGAGTATATAAATGGCTCATACCTCAAAATTAAGGGTTGACTATCATCCTTTTATCACCGTCACCTGGTGTCTCCTGCAGAAAGGTTATCATTGTGTTTGCCTCTCTGCTTCAGACACGAGTAAGATACAAATAGTCACCTCTATCTATTTATTTATCATCGTATTTATATGATACATATATCATAGCTGGATGTATTAAAACATATCAACCACACTGAGCATATAAATGACATGTTATAAGTATATGTTATTGTATCTTTGTCTTTGCTAAACATAAGTTATGTTTTAAATAATTATATATGTGAATATTCATGCCCCTCATGGGCCCATAATTGGTAAATAAAAGTATCTTCTTCTTCTTCTTCTTCTTCTTCTTCATATGGCAAAGAATACAGGGATTGAACGTTCAATGTAGCAAGAAAAATCCCATAGACCTCGGAAAAGGGGGATTTCTTGCATATTTGGCCTTTCAGTCTATTCGCACATTTAATTAAATGAAATTCAACACTTTGCCACGGATTTTTCTTGAAGAATATGATATCCTCAATCCGCCGGTTCCTTCATTACCTGTATTGAACATCGCTATGCCGTTGATCTGTTCGGTTTTAGTGGTCACGATGCTACTTTCTCTTTAATGTGATCACGTGACCTCTGTGATTGATTCCTAATATTTTATTTTTTTCCGTTTTGAGTAGATCACACATAATTGTACCGGTTTATGGCTTAAATGAGTATAATTAATGCATTTTCGCGTGTATTGAACCAAAAAGTAAAAACACGTTTTTTTTTTTTTTATTTTCAATTGATGGACAACCTTAACATGACTGCGTTGGCTCGGAATCAGAATAATGTGTCCGATTGAAGCGATATGTCTACCCGCGGACTGTTGTTTCAGTGAGCTAGCACTATGAAAAAAATCCAACTCAGTGTAACCGGACCTCACCATCCTCTCATTGAAAATTAATTTGAACTTACCATAATATAGTAGAAAAATTTCTGAATTGACGTACAACAACAACCAATCAATAAATCCTCAAAGTTAATTTAGCGCAACAGATCTGCTGCAATCATGAGCAGAGATATGGATTTCATCCCATCTTGTCTCATCGTTGTTCTGTTTGAATTTTTGATACGCTTCATATGAGAGAATGAAGGTTCAGTTTTGCAATTTGTGACCATTAATGTTAAAATATACGCAAGCTAATATCTACGTTTGGAAAACGCACTCAATGTTGTCTTCTACAATTACTTTATTCAGCATGACTGTATCTAGCTTTTTCCGCTTTTGTTGCACTACATTTATGTCAAAAATATAAGTGAAACTGTTGAAGCTCAGTAGATGAATTACTGTTCAAGTCATCTAGATAAACATTAATTAGATTTTGACAACACTCTGAATACCGTTATTTTTTTATTAGCTTCAGTGAAAGAGGAAGTTGCCTTTTCTGGCACATCAATTAGGTTATTTTTGGTGTTTTTTTTTAGCCTAATATCTGGCTGATAAAATAAATTGCCTTGTGGCCGGCCGGTTTTTTGTGCTGCCCCCCTCCCCACCCCTCTTGTTGCCCATTGATGCTCTAAGCACGTGCTGTGCATAGGAATTTGACAATGTGCAGTTTCTTACAAAATCAATTCTTGTTTGTGTTAGATAATATGTCGTATTCTGATTTTAATATATGTTATTAATACATTAAATGTGTTACGTCACAGTATTCATTCGTCACAAAGAATTCCATTTTGTTTTTTTCCTCACGTCTTTCTTGCATACAACACATTAAAACTTTGGGTTAGGGCTATGGTGTTTAACCCCACTTCAAAACAATATGTCAATGATATAGTGGCGATCAGTTTTATTGGAAAGAAACCTCAGTACCCGACGAAAACTACCGACCTGCCGTAAGTCACTGAAAACATTTATTACATAAGGTTGGATGGAGTAATCTTATGTAGAAATTATTTATCTTTGTGTTGAAGTTATTGTTATGTACGATTATTGATCTATTTAAACTGGTTTTTTTTAAATATCTTTTGGGGGATAAGCTTACTAATTACGTAGTTAAACAAAATCACCTCTGAAAACCAAATATTGGCAATTAGGATTTTTTACACCGTAATGCACAATGTTGATATTTTTACTTAAATAGTTTAAGCATATTTTTATTAATTAATAAATATTGTACAATAAGATAAATTTCAATATGATATAATACACATAATTAAAGGGATTCGAAAACAAGCTTAATTTAAAATGCACATATATTTATACTATTTCTCAATATTATAGGATGTATATATAGTTCAGAATATTAATGAGCATAAATTGTATTTATAGTCCTTCAAACAGGGGAGATAAGCGACACATCGTCAACACTATCGATCACCTGATATGGGTGGAAGTGTGTGCACGGCAGTCAACTGGTACGAACATGCTTTAAGTGAATAACACAAAGGTAACATAATTTACTTATTATAAACATCATTTATTTATGATCAATTGTGTTTTGTCAACTTTTACAAGATGTTGAATTTTCACAACCATTGCACGCAATGGAAAACGAAAGTGGAAAAAATAATAATCAAATAGTTTTGTTTAAAACTGTTACACATAATATTTCAGATTATTTCCGTCTTACATAAATCAGTATATTTTAAATTTTAGATAATCAAATCTTATGACAAGAAGACAAAATACAAATAACCTTGGTCAATATTTTGTCCTAGATATAAGACATACTATTTACGGTTCAATAATCGGAATGTGGCTGTGTTGGTTTTCCCATAATAAATTGAAAAACTACGTGGAAGTAATGTAAGTTGAATAGTGAAATGATATGGAAAATACGGATGAAAGGTAAGTATATGGAAAATATGGAAGTAAAGTAAGTTGAATAGTGAAAATATATGGAAAATATGGTAGTAAAGTAAGTTGAATAGTGAAATGATATGGAAAATATGGAAGAAAAGTAAGTTGAATAGTGAAAATATATGGAAAATATGGTAGTAAAGTAAGTTGAATAGTGAAATGATATGGAAAATATGGAAAAAAAGTAAGTTGAAATGTGAAATGGTATGGAAAATATGGAGGAAAAGAAAGTTGAATAGTGAAAAGATATGGAAAATGAGAAAATGTACTACTACTATAGTAAGGAAAAAGCACGGGAAATGACGTCACTTCCGGTCACGTTTCCGACGTCACTGCCGGTCACTTGCCTTCCAATGACGTAATTTCTGGTAATGCAACTTCCGGTTATATTTTGAAAACCAATAATCCGTTTTTGTTTGTTTTGGGAACCTCTATACTGTAATGTATTTTATGTAATATAGTCACTGATATTGTTGTCTGTGTCACGTAAACAGGATCCACACATGTAATACTATAAACATTTTAATTGGACACCAGTTATTTAATGATGATTTTATAAATGATGGGAAATGTTTTACTACATAGTATCAGATAAAAAATGGCGAGATGTATCAACGATCGTACAGTGTTATCAACCGTAGACGTTCACTGTGGGGTGATCAGCAATTGGTCAAATGTATCAATATATTTCAGTCTGGTAGTAGATTGGTGAGACAATTCATATTTAATCTTCAACTTTTGTAGAGGAGCTAAGATCATCACATTGGGCAACATTGTATTACTATGGTTGCTTTTAGAAGCTATAGCATGCTGTAGTATTGGTACATTTTGTAGTAGAAATAGATCAAATATAAAACTTGTAAAAAATTGATTCTGTGACGAAAATGAATTTGTTTTTGAATAAGTACGGGAAAATGTTTGATAACATCACACAAGTAACGAAGTATTTCAAACGTTGCGATTTGAACAAGTACAGGAAAATGATACGCGGAAAACAAGTTACGAAGTATTTCAAACGTTGCGGTTTGAAAAAAATACGGGAAAATAATACGCGGAAAACAAACAACGTTTCATTTCAAACGTTGTGGTTTGAAAAAATACTGCAACATGAAATGTTTTTATTATGTCATCCACACGGAAAACAAGTAACGTTGAATTTTTCAAGCGTTGTGGCTTGTGCTATTTGTGAAAAGAAGATTATAATTAAGAAATTACATTTTTTAAATATGTTTTTTTTTCAATGTCTGATAATTATCTTAGAAAAATGTTTATCGTTATACACCGATTAAATTTTTTTTTAACCCTTTGGATGCCAAGCCCTTTTCACGGATCAGTGCCAAAGGACTTTTTTCAAATTTGTTTACCGTGACGTATCAGAGTAAAACGTCACAGTACATGACCTAATGTAAAATTGCACACACGTTTGTTGACTTTGTGGGTTGTAAATTGTAATGTAAAATTACACACACGTGTTTAGACTTTGTGGGTTGTAAATTTACAATATAAAATTACACACACGTGCTTAGACTTTGTGGGTTGTAAATTTACATTGTAAAATTACACACACGTGTTTAGACTTTGTGGGTTGTAAATTTACAATATAAAATTGCACAATCGTTTTTTAGACCTTAATGGATAAAATAGAAAATTACTGACGTATTTAAAAAAACACTTTTTGGGTCTATGTAAAATTGTGCACTTGGTTTTTTTTTCACACTTGATTGAATCTAATCATGTAAAATTGCATGCGCGTTTGTCACACTTTAATGAAATAAATGTAAAATTTGACATACGCTTTTGCCCTAAAAACACCAATGCCAATATACGTAGTGGTCGTGATCGTATGGTAGGTGGAATTTTTTTCTATGACTAGCTATGCATTCACTACCTATTACCACTAGCGTTGGGAGTTCGAATCCCACTCAGGCAAGGTGTATTCGATACAACAATATCTGATAAAGTTTGTCGGTGACTTCCGGCAGGTCGATGGTTTTCCCCGGGTAGTCTGGTTTCCTCCACCAGAAAAAAATTATCACTACGATATAGCTTAAATATTGTTGAAAGTGACGTTAAATACCATAACTCCCTGTTATATATATCAACATTAAATAACAAATAGTATGGAGGAAGCATGATAAATATTCACATGTAAAGTTGAAAGAATCGATATAATTGACTTGAGTATCTGTCTAGTCCAGCTCCGAGTAATGAGTGTTGGATTTTAACCTTATATGAGAAACTTAACAAACATATATATATATATAACAGTTTAATTACTGCATGTGATCTGTGTTTTTTCACCCGTTAAGTTTTGTTCTTTCAACACGTTAATCTATCCATCTAAAAAATATAATATCGACAAAGGTGATGAATCAGGAATTGTCAATATATTTAATATGTTTCTTAAAGTTCAATGCCGATACAAGCACATGGCATGAACCACTTTATTACATCTCAAGCATATAGTGATTGTTCTAGAGCGTATGCTTGGTGTAGTACAGAGAATACTGTTTCGCTGTTTTCCCTTTCCAAACGTACAAGTCTATTTATGTTGCCTTGATAAACTCACTGATGTGTCCTGATAACATGACCGCCAGATAATGCTTGTATAATATATTGAATGAATTTTATAAGCGATAAAATACGATCTTCATCTATTTTGTACGCATTCTATGTAGAATATAAAAATAAGCGTTTTGGGGACTCTTACCTAGGAACTTTGAAAGCATACGTTTAATACAACACTGGTATTAAACTGATGTTCGTAACATTAGTTACCTACATCCCAACATGGCGGACACGGAAAATGGTAAATTAGAATATCCTTGTTTTCTCTTTGTTTTTAGTTTATTTTCAAATATTGTCATTTCAAATGTATAGATATTTTAACAATTAACTGTAGTGATATGCTTAAATCAATTAGTAAATTCTCCTATGTGGCACAAGACCTACTTTGAGAAATACAAATGATGTAAGTAACTTTAGAATTATTTTTGAACGATGTTCGTAACTTTCAAATATGATGTTGGTAACTTTAAAGTTTGGTGTTTCTAAAATCATGTTTAAAACATTTAAAGAACAACGCTTTTGTAATAAATAAAATTTGAAAACAAAGAAAAACATCCCTGAAGTGATAGAGAGGGTAATACAGGTGGGAGAGATTATATAATGCACGAGAAAAAAAATACAGAGCGGAGGATGAGAGGGTTATGAATGAGTGAGATGAACGAAAGATGAGGGTAGCGGGAGAAGAACACCTTGTCCAGCGCTCGTTTCCAATTAGCAATAATAAACACGTGGCTTTGCGTTTCCTGTAATCTTTTGTAATCTTACAGCGATGGATATCGAGAATGACCAGATAATTAATAGTGCTGAGGCCGATGCGGCAGTCGATTCAACATATGTTTAAGTATTATATTGATATTTCTATTTGGTCTTGGACTGTGTGCTCTAGAAGGGTCTTTCATAAACTACGACCTTGCAATAGGGCATTTTGACTTCCGACCTTTGGGTGTTTAGGACCTCCCATGGATGGCGACCTCCGACATCATCATTAAATTCGATTAGGGCCATTCTGGGTCTCATATATAAATTCTAACAAAGTATATGTGTATGTAAATTAACAGTTATATGTGTAAATATGCCGTGAATTATTACCAAATTAATTGTCCTTTGTGTTTTTTGCTTATTTTAATAAAAATGGACACACCAGATCAAGTATTTTAAGAATGACACATCTAATTATTTCCCTTTAATGCTGAAATGAAACCAGATTAATTTATTATTAATTTGTTAGACTATTGTACTAAATACAGATAAATAAAGATTTACAGGGGCGTAGCTGAGGCTTAATAGTGTGCACGCCATAATTCTTGAGAGGGGGAGGGGGTCTGGGATATTTTTTTTTTACGAGATGCAAAATAGTGCGATCTGGGGCCATTTCAGGGTTTCATATAACATAGAATCAAGCACAATTTTAATGACTTTGATAGACAAGAATTTCTTAAAATTGTCCAAAATCTGCCCTTCGTGTCTTAGCAGATACGAACACCTCCATTGCTTTGTACAAGTCCACTTCAAAATCTCGGTTAATATGCATCAATTCAAGGGAAGATAGCCTGTCATTCTTCATGGTCGACCTAACATAAGTTTTCAAACGTCTCAGTACACTAAATGACATTTCAGCAGTAGCGCTTGCTACTGGCATGGTTAACAAAACACATAGTTTTATTAATATTGTATCTATAGAAGGATAGAGAACAGGATTTACAGAATCAAGTGTGGTACAAAGTGTTGTTGGCAAATCATTACGTTTACTAATGACTCAGTGGGTTCGACCTCTGGCTACTTTTCTCCTGAAATCCTCTAATGACAAATAAATGTCAGCCTGATATGCCTCGTATATTGTAGCAACATGATCATCAGTTAATTTATCTACAGCACGGGGCAGTAGATGCTGTGCATGGAAGCGGTTTTCCGATTTAAGGAGACGTGAATCAAATTCGTAATCAAATTGTCCAAAAATGGATAGTACAAAGAAATTCGCCAATACTGTTTTGGCGTTTCCGCGGGGTGATTGGCTCTGGTAGTCTCTCTACCACATCGCCTGGGCATACTATCCGATATATCAAAAGATTTGGCCGAGTTAAGTGCAGACTGATACAACTCATCCTAAACCGAATCGTCCTGTCGTTCAGCTCTTAGCATTTCAATCACGGTCTTGGATTCTTTGATTGCTTCAAGAAGGTCGCATTCGTTATCTTGGAGGAATGTTGACAGATAAACAGTGCTATGTAAAATATGTTACCTACTACCAAAGCTATGATAAACTGAAGCCGCGTGATGGATGCAAGAAACTTTGTCATCGCATTGGTTTGTAAGCGTTCTAACGCATGGACCACAACTGGATATTGACGTCTTAAAGGCATACAATGCGTCCGCTCTGCTTGTCCATCATATAATTACCATATAACAGTTATTAGTACGTCTTATTAGTGATATATTAATTATACTGATTTAATTAGACTGCTAATAGTAACAATACATTTTTATTTAAATTTTTTTATTTATCTTTTTTGTTAACCTGCCGATGTGCACGCCATGGCGTGACAGCGTATATGCAGCTACGCCTCTGATTTATAATACTTTTTAACGAATCTATAATTTGTAAGTATTAAAATTTGATTAATCTATGGTAAAGCTGTTTTCGAAAAGTTCATTTTTTTTTTATATCATACCATTTCAAGTTTTACAAATACATATACATTTATAAATATGCATTGAAATTTACAGGATGTTAGTCTGAACAGTCTTGACGGTATATAAACGAATTAGTTTAATATCAATAGTTTTCTAAATCAGGATCGCATACATGAATTTCCTTCACCCATGTTAAATATAATTATACACATAGATTTCCTACAAGTCCCTTATCTATGTTCTTGTATACTTTAGTAAATATGTTGCTATAGGTAATATATCTCTACCGACAATATTTATGTAGTACAGATACATTGCTTTCAGCAGCAAACGTATTAAAGGGGTACGCACAAGATACACATAGCTTAGAAAGGGACTTATTGTAGCAAGTCTATAATTGTTTACATTGACATGATTACGATGTTTCATGGATCAACAAGTCTTCAACTGTCAATAAGTCGCATGTGACGCTAAAACAAATCAACATCCTAAAAATGTGAGAAAGGTAGAATACTGTACATGTATGCGACCCTGAATTGTTTTTACTTCTTAATACTCGTTCTATATCCTTTCGTTTCGTTGTTTGTTGTTCGTTTTACTTTTAAGTTGCATGCTTAATTTTACTTTTAAATTGAAACCAAGAGTTTCTTAACGAGCAATTAAACACCTTCTTATTATTTAACAGCTATAGAAATCTGCAGTTACGGACATCTCTTTAAATATCTTTCTAACGTTACGAACATCACTTCAAAGAGTTACGTACATCCTTCAATTTTTTTCAAGTTAATATTTCAATGTTCTCATAAGAGTTTCGTCATTTTTATGTATGCATTCGAGTATCTAATATTCCCACCTGTAATCATACCGTATGGACTTACTAATAAACACTACTGATAAAGAGAAAACAAGGATATTCTAATTTAACATTTTCCGTGTCTGCCATGTTGGGATGTAGGTAACTAAAGTTACGAACATCAGTTTAATACCAGTGATACAAGTACTGAAGTAATATCAAAGCAAAATTAATCAAAGACATATTATGAGGATGTGTTCTATAAACTAGTCCAATTATTGTAAAGGTCTGTTCGACTTGTCATTTGGCAAATATCAAATTGTGTTGCACTCGTACATTTCATGTTGTTGTTTTTGTTGTTGTTTTTTCTAATTATTAAGAAAGACTGTAGTTTTTGTGTATTTATGTTCAACTGTATTTGTATATTGTTTATATAAAGGAGAAGATGTTCTAAATTGAAAAACTTGTATCTGATCCTATTGTCATGTCTTTGGACAATTAAATATGATTAAAACTGAGAATGTCTTCTTCGACGTCCGCGGGTTTTTTTATCGAGCGCGAAAGTAATGAGTAATTCGGGAAATAACTATTGTGTGCACCGTACAGGACTAATGTTAGTTCTAATAATAAAACCCTAAATGCTCGCTTACTCGCAAGGGTTATAACGGGATGCCATTACACGTAATGGAGCAGCCGCGAGATTTTTTGCGCTCTCTTACAGAGCTTCTGACGCCTGCATTTATCAATAATAAGACATAACCTTTCCTTTTGTCCATTATTATAACAAGTTTTTATCACCTACCAGTATTTTAGAATGTAATTCCCACAAAATAAAATCTTCTCTTTGAACATTTTGAATTTCGTCATTTCCGGCCTCACTATTTGGATGTCGATACCATATTTGGCGATTTAGGCGTGATTGTTTACCAATCGTAACTACTCGGCCATTCTCGCTACCCTGCAAATAACAGGGTAGCGAGAATGGCCGAGTAGTTACGATTGGAATGTTTACATCAGCTTGTAATAAGAAAATACCATATTTAGAAAAGCTCCGCCTTCCGTAGTTTCCGGTTATGGAAAACGATCGATAAATTTGAACAAGGTTGTTGCTAACTTTGAAAAGCATATATTTCTCAGCCAAACCGATTTAACAAGGACTGGGATCATCAGTAATTGATATAATGAAATGTTTGAAGCGTAAATAGTGAGTTTTTATGTTTCAACTGCAACTTTTTTTTTGCTCCATTGTGACGAATAGGACCACGTTGTAGCTCTGCCGAGACACAAGTTTGTCACAGGAGCTACATTATTGCAGCTAGACTAATGTAATCCCACTAATTCAAGGATCCAGTTAAAAAGATGTATGATAGTACCTAAAATACAAGATGAATCCCTACAATGTTAGATGAAAAATAAACCCTTTTAATCAAAATACAGAAGGTTAGAAGAAAGCTGCTTATGTCGGGGAACCTTTTTAAGTAGGTTTACGCATTGGCAATAGCACCATATGTAAGTGCATACCCTAGACCTTTATAACAAGTATATAACTCCTAATCCCATACGGAAAGTTGGGGTCATTTCAGAGAGTACCCTACTCCTACCCTATATATATATATATATACTGTACATATATACTAGTTATTAAAATGTCGAATGCGGTAGGTTGTGGGTTCGATCATCGATCGGGTCAAACCAAAGACTATGAAATTGGTATGTGTTCCTTCTCCACTAAGCACGTAGCATTAAGGAGAAAGAGCAAAGACTGGTTGGCTCGGAATCAGGATAGTGTATCCGAGTGGGGCGGCATGTCTATCTAACTATAATACTGGAAATAATGCACTGATCCGTAAATGAATTGAAGAGATGTTTGATTAATTTACACCTCTCTTTAAGGTGCCCGTGTGGCTCAATGAGTTAGGTGGTTGGATCTAACAATTCATACAAGCCTATCACATGTAAATGCACGTAAATGCACTCTTAAGAGTTATGACCGTTTCACTAATAAATAGGATTTATGACTTACGATAAAAAGTGATCGCAAAGTGAGTGGTGGTAGGTACTCGTAAGTCGTAAATCGTAAGCCCATTTTTGAAGAGAAGA
Source organism: Bathymodiolus septemdierum (assembly GCA_963383655.1). NCBI lineage: Eukaryota > Metazoa > Mollusca > Bivalvia > Mytilida > Modiolidae > Bathymodiolus > Bathymodiolus septemdierum. Next base: position 44,061,584 of record OY726528.1, on the reverse strand, counting down.
ATTGCTATCTGCATTTGTTTTAATGCAAACATTAATCAAGTGAAGCGAGCAAATGCCAATAGCCTGTAAACGCAACTACCTTACGATCACTCCTAATTAAGTACCACATGCTTAGCCGAGAAATATAAAGACAAATTGTATAATGTTTGCTGTGATCCGACCAGAGATCGGACTCACGTATATCTATCCCGTAATTTAATTGACAAAAGCTTTGAATTCAATTGAAAAAAAACCCAGTGGTATGATATTACAATCTGTACTAATTTATCAATCAATACAATTAGCTTCTTGGTAAACATATGTGCGTACTTGACAAATAATAAGACAAGCTTAAAATAGAACCAAGTAATATATTCCTTTTAAACCATATAGTCGTGTATATAAATAATTGTTCATACAAAAGACAAGGTATTTTATTTAAACCTAATAAATAATCAAAGTAGATCTAGATCAAATACAAGGTTGTTCATTGTACATATCCTGGATGCATGTCAGATAAGTAACATTGCTGATGTCTTAGATATAAAGGTAAACACTTTGCAAAGCACATCCAAGACCATAAAATGTCGTCTTTTGAGGTATAATTCGTAATTGGATAAATATTTCACCCCATGCCAACTTTTTAATTATCTTTCTTTATGATGGTTTCTTTTTAAAACATTAATATTATGAAAATAAAAGACCTTCTTTCTTAATTAGTATTTATTCTTTTTTGATGAGTAACAATAAAGTACGGAGCGCGTTAACTGAAATGATAAATATCTATAAACGAAAAAAAATTGATAAAAGCAGAGAGGAATAAATCCTGAAAAAAAAATATACTATATTAGAAGATGACACAAAATACCCTTCCGAAGCACATGAGTTCACACCCGGTTATTAGTGGGATACATGTTGCTCGATCTTTAGCTTTCTGTGTAATGTTTTGTAGATCGTTGTTTGTCCTTTGGTTCTGTTTCCTTTGGCCATTGTGTTGTCTGTTCTTCTTCGACCTACGTATTCTGATTACCCCCTTAGTATCTTCAAGCTCTTCTTAAAGCACGGAATAACAAAATAGATATATCACTTATAAAGAGTATATGTGTATAGTCGCTTTCTACAAAGACAAAACAAGCCTATTGTCAAAACGTGTGCTGGACTCAGAACAACAACCCGTAATACTAAGTGTCAGTGTTTCGGCACGGACATGGTTTATTATATATATTTGTTATTGAAATTTAAGGGCGAAACTTTACGACAAAAGAGATGATTTCAATTTTCCCATTGTGAACTTTCCATTTATATGTAGAAGCAGGAATCAAATTCAACTTTTCAGAATTTATTTTCATATTCGATCTCGTTTTGGGGTTTTATTGTTCTGGACAAAAATCGAGAAAAAATACGGAAATAAAATCTTGCTGACATTAGATTTTTTTTAATGAAAGACCGCAGTATTGGGACAGTTCTCTTGCGTATGTAGCAGTCAAATTCAACTATTGAAAATTCAATATTTGAAAACATTTCCGGTGGGAAGAATGATGGACGGACGTCTAATTTGGTGACGAGAGGATAGGGACCGTTTTCTAGTGCAAGTAGGAATAAAATTCAACTTTTCAGATTTTATTTTCTGCAAGTGAAAAGTATTTAATTTCTCTTACAGTGGGTTACAGCACTTTAAATTAATTATACACAATACCATAAAAATGTCATAACCCCCAGTGTGAGCATACCCTGTATCATTACACAGGTATACGATCAGTTCAGTATTGGGACAGTTCTCTCGCGTAAGTAGCAGTCAAATTCAACTATTTGGATATTCATTATTTGAAAACATTTCGGGTGGGAAGAATGATGGACGGGCAGACTAATTTGGTGATCGTTTTCTAGTACAAACAGGAATCAAATTCAACTTTTCAGAATTTATTTTAATATTCGATCTCGAATATGGAAACAAAATCTTACTGACACTTGATTTTTTTTTATGAAAGACTGCAGTATTGGGACAATTCTCTCGCATAAACAGCAGTCAAATTCAAGTATGGAGAATTCATTATTTGAAAACATTTCGGGGGAGGGGGGAGAATGATGGACGGACCGATTAATCATTGGTGACGACAGGATATGGACCGTTTTCTAGTGCAAGAAGGAATAATGAGTAGTGAATTTAAGTTAACTATACACAAGGTCATACAAATGTCAGAACCCCCAGTGTGATCATTTCCTGTATCATTGTACTGGTATACTATCAGTTCACACACTTTTTGAATAAAATAATTCTATCATTAAAAAGCAAACTGAAGAAAAAAAAATATAAAAACACATGCACATGCATGCACTCAAACAATTGAACAATTAACTTATAAAAGAAATAGTTTTGTTAGTGAAAACAGTTGTTAATAATAAAGTTTAATTAAAAAATAAATGATAAAAACTTAACAAAAAATAATAGAAATAACTTATGGAAAGTAAAAAAAAATAACACAAAACAAACGATTTTATATTTTGATACCTTTTCTTGAAATGTCTGTAAAATAAAAGAAATACATATAAATATACAGCTAAGCTATGTACAATAATTTACCCGTGTGCTATATATAGTTCTCGTGGTCGATCAGTCTACCATGTTTTGTGCTTGTCATGCAGTACACAAACATGTTAAAAACATGGCGTAATAACACCGTGGTCAAGACAGAAGGAATTTTTAATACAACATTCATCATTTAATTCATGAAAACCGGCTGTTAAACTCGATCTTGGGGAAATGTGTAAATTAGGTTTTTACTTTTTGTCAGCCGTGAATACTTGATTTGCATATATTCATTAATACAGACTCGATCTTTGGCGAAATATGTATTCCGTTTTCATTGAATACGCTATTGATACCATACAAATTCATAACTAAATGAAAACAAACATCCACGTTTTCTCAACTCGTATAGCGTATACGTACCCATCCGTAAAAAATCGATAAATGTACAAACATCTATGCGATATAAAGATATATAGATAAGATAATTATATATAAAGATTATCGATAAAATCCGGCCCAACAAAGTTTTAAATTGAACGGGAAAGTATTAATTTGACGGTGTAGCACTTAATCTCCCGGGACAAGCCTAATCTCCGCGATTTATTATTAATCCCCAAGGTTCACACTGAATTTCCCCGGAAAAATATTAAAATTTAATAATTTACCCCGGAAATTAATAATGTGCCAAGAAAATTAATACTTTGATGGCCCTAGTGTATGTTTATAATGACTTTTATCACAATGACCCTGATATATATATATTACAGAACGGTACTATCATTGAGCTTGTGACGTCATGTTTACTGTGACATCATCGATGAATGACGTTTTACGCAAAGCCTATAAATAGGCCGTTGGCACTCGAGGGGTGGTTTGAAAAGCCTAAAAATAGGCTCTTTGGACATATAAGGGTTAAATATTTGTTTGACTCTTAAAAGGGCCGTTAAAATACGATGAATGGATTCACGAAGAAATCCAACTATCGTTCTTGCCGGGTTGCAGGAATATGGATGTTGCAGCGCAGAGGTATGCTGTGATGACTACCTGGTCCAACACAAGGGCTGGATTTCCAACGCCCTATGTTACTGTTCCCCTTATGTTGTGTGTTCAGTGAGTTAAGGTAGGAGATGATTGTTCTTGTTTAGTCTCCTACCGGCGAAAGCTGAAGGGGACTATAGTTTTAGGTTCTGTCCTTCCGTCCGTCCGTCCGTCCGTCCGTCTGTCTGTCCGTCCGTCCGTCACGTTAAAATTTTAAGTTCTCCGGACTTTTTTTTTACGTCCTTTGATATATTGACTTGATATTTGGTATGTGGCTATATCTAGATGAGTTACGGTTTAGGTTCGAATTTTGTTCCGGTCGAATGATTTTTGGCTGGGTTGTGGCCCTTGAACTTGTATTTTGTGCTCAAATTTTAAGTTGTCCGGACCTTTTTTTGACGTCCTTTGAGATATTGACTTGATATTTGGTATGTGGCTATATCTAGATGAGTTACAGTTTAAGTTTGAATTTCGTTCTGGTCGAATGATTTTTGGCTGAGTTATGGCCCTTGAACTTGTATTTTTTGTTGAAACTTTTAGTTTTCGGACTTTTTTTGACGTCCTATGAGATATTGATTTGATATTTGGTTTATAGCTATTTCCAACATTTAACTCTACCACTAATGGCAGTCACAAAAATATGTAAAAAAGTTAAAATATAATACATGTAATATATTATTTGCATTGTAATTGGTTTCCTCAACTGCTATCTGTCTGTCATTCCACATCAATTACTAGTCAAGACTGTTTTTGGAAATGATTTGAGATACATGTATTATTGAGTCGATATTTGCTGATTTATAACTATATCTAGTTAAGTTCAGATAAAATTCAAAGTTCTGTCTTTTTAGATTATTTTTGCTTGTAAAAGTTAAGATACAATTCAAATTTCTGTCTTTTTGAATTATTGTTGCAAGAGTTTTGGCCCTTGAACTTGTAATTTAAAATCTAGTCTCTGCAAGGTGATACTTCTAATATTTTAGGTCCTCTGATTTTTGTGGCCGGTAGGGGATAATGTGCAATACTCTCATAATTCTTGTTATATATAGTGGTGGAATTGTTGACCATCACTGTCTAAGCCTTCATTTCATATAATTTTATTATCTTTTCTTGTTGTCTGTACACCCTGATTACCCAAGCAAGTCATGATTTTTTTTTACACAACAATATTAATACTGCATGTAATTTATTAGCTCACCTTGTCAAAGGCAATGTGAGCTTTTGCCATCACTTGGCGTCCGTCGTCTGTCGTCCGTTAACTTTTCACATTTTAATCTTCTCTGAAACCCCTCAGCCAAATGAACTGAAACTTGGTAGGACGCATCTATGGACGGTCTTCTATTATGATTGCAAATTTCGCCCCAATCAATCAACAAACATGGCCGCCATAGGCAATTCTTGTTTCTGATTGGCCTATTTTTAAAAATCTTCTCCTCTGAAACCATAGGACCAAATGATATGAAACTTAGTAGGAAGCATCTATGGCAGGTCCTCTATAAAGTTTGCTCATTTTGTCCCGATCCATTAACAAATATGGCCGCCACAGGCAATTCATGTTTATGATTGCATGCTTTCTGAAGGGAAAAATTGCTGTGCAAAGGGAGATAACTCTAATTTAAATACAGATATTAGCAAAATACAGTTACTTTAGCAATGAATTGAATTACAGATAAATATGCCTCTAAAACCCCTCAGTGAAATGAACTGAAACTTGGTAGGAAGCATCCATGGAAGGACCTCATTGTTAATTTCGTCCCGATCCGTTAACAAATATGGCCGCCATAGGCAACTCTTGTTTCTGATTGGCTGATTTTAAAAATCTTCTCTTCTATAACCGTTTGGCCAAATGAACTGAAACTTGGTAGGAAGCATCTATGGAAGGTCATCTATCAAGATTGCTCATTTTGTCCCGATTCACTAACAAACATGGCCGCCATAGGCGATTATTGCTTCTGATTGGCTGATTTTAAAAATTCTTCTCCTCTGAAACCCTCGAGCCCAAAAATATATTTCCGATTAATCGAACAATTCTACTTTCACTATCACTTTGATTTTCTGGAAATCTTGTGACATAATTAAGCAGAAAATAACAGTTTCATATTTCATCAAATCGCGTTAAATAGTTGTTTTTTTTAATATATTTGCTAATGAAATTATATTTCTATCGTCCATTAAAAGAATAATAAGTACAGTGGAAACTGACAAAAATCGTCAAATTTGTAGATTTCTGGCCGAAAGGCAAATTCGCATTCGCGGCTATGACATGGTGCTGCTCGAACTTATACTGAACTTAACAATACTGCAGTGGTGGGGGGAAATGCAGCCTTCTATCCAAGATTAAGCATTTTAGCTAAAAAATATCTTGCCATTCCAGTATCGTATGTACCCTCAGAACGAGTATTTAGTCTTGCGGGTCATTAAGTGAACAAAAAGAGGGCTCGCCTCAGTCCTTCAAATATTGGCAATATCATTTCATGAATAAAAACATGGAATACTACTGGTAATAATACTGATAACATGTTCACTATAAGAGTGTGGATGACAATGTTCTGTTTTCTTTGGTCTTTTCAATCAAATTTATTTGTGTTTGATGTTGTTTGTCATTTGTTGAATTTTCCCAGAATTTGTTAAGTTTGTTCACTGTCTATAGATTTATAATCTGATGAGAGGCAGTCAGTTACCACTATTTATTTAATGTACTGTACCACTGATCAATCTAGTAATGAAACACAATTCAGGCCTCAATAATATAAAAACAATACATTAATACATTCAGACAATAGTTAAACATGTTCAATTTGGTCAAACAACCTTAAAATAATGTACAAACATGACAAAAACATTCACATTAAATATAAGAGATATAATGTAAAATTTGCATGAAATAGGTCGTTTCAACAAAACATCCTTTTTTTCGATTATAACCGATAATTAGTTATTCATGTGAAACTGATGATCGATTATGAAATTCCTTCCGATTCCCATCACTACTGATTATATTGAGAGAAAAAAAGGTTATTTCATAGCTCGATGGTGATGCAAGAAGCACATTCTGTTACACAATGGTGCTGATAGGTTATCTGTGAACAGCAAATTTTACTCTTGCGAATCGTGTAAAGACTTCCCCATTAGTCCGTATACTTTAAGCAGTATACAAATATTGTTATACTCCCATTGTAATATCAGATAAACCTTTTTGTATTTACATCAACATACCAATTACAAGATTGTCCTTACTAAGTGAAAAAGATCAATGGTCCTACATGTAAATTAACATTATGTGATATTATTATTGAAAATGTTGGTATTATTTTTACCAGCATACATCCACAGAACTTAATAAGAGTTCTTTAAAAATATTGATATCAGTGGTGGGTTCCAAGTGGTCGTTTGGAGTAAGCTTTATTATTTAGTCTTTGTCCCCCTCATTTATGTTAAATTGGATATCCACTTAAACTAGTCAAAGCTAAACACAAAGTTTTCAACAAATCAAATACACATGTGGAGGGGGACAAATCTAAAACGTGTAACGGAACGAAACGAAACGAAATAGAAACGAAACGAAACGAAATTGTTTCGTTTCTTGTTTTAGTATTTATCTGCGGGTAATTACTAATTCAAGGAACTGTTTCGTTTCGTTCCGGTTCCGTTTCGTTTCTTTAATTAGTAAAAATACACACACTTCTTTCTATATTTATTTTACTATTAGTTCACATTAGACCTAAGCTGCGATTACAGGGACTTGTCTTTAGGATATTATATAACTTTTATTTAAAAAATACTACCCCCTAGGTTAGTATACAGCGGTTGGTATTTTTAAATAAAGTTGTGTATATCCTAAAGACAAGCCCATGTGGCTGCGATTCTTTTATAATATCAAGACTAGAAAATACCGATCATTATCATTTCCTACATACTTTGCTCTATAATACCAACACAGACATATACCGATAATTCAAGAGGAAAGGTAGTCAATATCATTCCCAAAAGAACCATACGCCATTGCACACAATCCAAATGCACTGAAAACTGAAGAAAAAAAATGAGCAACCCACTTAAGACCCATCAAAATACTTTAGTTTCTCATCCCGCCCCAAAATTGCCTTCCGTCTCAAATTTTTCGACGTTTTAAGATCAATGAATGAATAGATTTTATTTATTTTGACCGCCTTTGTCAAAACATCTTCAGCAAATTTTTCATCGCAAAATTTACCAAAACTTCAGGTATCATGAATATCATATAAAAATAAAAACTGCCTGGCCGCCTTGAATTTTCAGGAAAAGTCCATGGGAAACTACAAAGTTTCTTAATTGCCCAAAAGCTAGGATGTTCCGGAAGGATAAGCAGTTCCTGCTCCACATGTGGCACCCGTCGTGTTACTCGATTTAAAGTTTCGACCAGAGAAAGGATCGAAATCAAGACCAAGGAAATGTAATAATGGCTTACAAAGTCGTAATTCGGCCATATACATTTCGGAGGGATACATTCTGCCTTACTGGAAGGAGCTTTCGACTCAACAGCTTTTATCACTGTTTATAAAAAAAAACTCTCAAATAAAGATCAAGATATTTTCTTGTTAATGTCGAAAACAAACAAAAAAAATCTGAAAGTGATTACAAATGTTGTAAATTGGCGATTTACAAGTTAACACCGAGTTTTAGAAATTCGCGTCTATCTTCCTCGGAGAGGCTTTGTTGGGTTGTGTGGTCTATTACTAGGTCCTTCACTTTAATTTACCCATATCCGGTTTTTTCCATTTTGAAATACCTACTTTGTCATAAATGAAGAAAAGTCCCAAATTTCTTACATTGCTATGCATTGCATTAGCCATCATCAAAATAAAACACAGACACAGTCTTTGTGCAAATCCCTACTTTTTTTTATTTTTTTTTTCGATTTTGGCCAATTTATATATAAACTTTGAGACTGGAAAATTACCTGCGCATGAAAGAAACAATTTCATATTTCACGTAATTATGCATTTCTGTAATATTGTCTTGTTTCATAAATGCAGATGTTGAGTATTGGCGACCCAGCGTATCATAATCTACAAAAATTGTGCAATTTTGTCGTCAAATGAGCAAACATGTTAGCTATGAGACAATTGTTATATGATACGGCATACGATTACAGGTGAATGTTGTACCACAGTGTCGTAACACCTTGCAGTATGTAGTTTCATATGTAAAGTTTCTGGAGGATTTCGCTCAAACTAAGTACTGCTCTTCAAACGAAAAAAAATACAATTTTTTGTAGAGTATGATACGCTGGATCGTATTTACAAGTTTGAAGACAAACAGATGAAAACAGGCATGACTCTGGGCCACAAATGTTTCGTCACACCATTTTCGACAAAAGAGGTGCTATACTATGATGACTTTTTGAAGAACTACTGAAAGTTTTTACATGGCTTGTTGGATTCCCATATCAATTATCTATAATTTCAGCTTTAGAAAGTATATTGCAAATTTTAGGTGAAAACAAGTAGAAAATCTGCCGTGTGTCGTACAATAAACAACTCATCCGCCGAACGCTCAAATAGCGCGACTACACCGTGTACAAATGTAGGTCGGTCGTGTATTGGTCGAAACAAAGTAACTAAGTACAGTCCACCTATATGAAATTACTAAAACACGAAACGGAATAGTTTCGTTTCTTAAAATAGTGATATCCCTATAGTAATTACTAAAGCAAGAAACGAAATTATTCCGTTTCGTTTCGTTTCGCTCCGTTCCGTTACACGAAATAGTATCACCCTGTGGAGGGAGCTGAGTTAGGATATTATGCAAGTTTATGGACAGCTTTTTAAGGCATGAGCTCCATAAACCTTTTTAGCTCACCTGGCCAAAGGCCATGTGAGCTTTTGCCATTAGGTTTCGTTCGTCGTCCGTCGTATGTCGTCGTTGTCTCGTAAACTTTTCACATTTTAATCTTTTCCGCAGAAACCACTGAGCCAATTTAGACCAAACTTTGGTGGAATGGTCCTTGGTTGGCCCCCTTCCAAAATTGAAACAAGTTGTCTGCCCTTGGAATAGTAGGTTGGGTTGATTTCGAGCTCCGAAATGTTTTACGAAAAATAGCTAATATTGCCTTTCGATACCGAAAATCTCCAATATATAATATAATTATTGATGGAATACTGCAACAAACCAACCAATATGTTGGAAAACTTCTCCTGATAGTTTATTTGAGTGTTTTTTGTGTTTGTCAACATACGGTTGACAATTAACTATATACAAGTAAACACAGCTCACGATCTATTCACAACATTCAAGGCAGAATGGAGAAAATAAACAGAAACTTATCGGTACATTTTAATAGTAAATTGTTTACGGGAATCAAACATGAGGATATTTTATCCGAATTGGAAAATGAAATAAATTTAGAAGATATAAAGTCAATCCAGATGACAGAGAAATCCTGTATTGTAACGCTGAAAAGTGAACAAGCAAAATACAAGATCCTCAACTCGGAAATTTCATTGAAAAACAGGTCAGTTAACTTTTTTGAAATTGATAAAAATGTAACTAACGTGACAATTAAAGATGCACCATGCGAAGTGAGTGATCAATTCATAGCCACACACATGTCGAAATACGGGCAAGTGATAAATGGTTCAATAAAAAGGGTGTCATTAAAGGCACAAACATTGAAAATGGGACCCGATATGTTCAGATATTAAATTGTGCACCAATTCTTCCCGTTAGAACCAATTTTGGGCGATTCGAAATCCGACTGTATGCAGATAACAACAGGACGGAGTGTTCATACTGCCAACAGACAAACCACCCCTATTACAGATGTCCTACTAAACAAACATCAATAAAAACTTGCTATAACTGCAATAAACAAGGACACATAGCCAAGTACTGTAAATATGATATTTTGTGCAAGCATTGTGGTTAGTGTGGCCATATACAACGTGACTGCCGTGCTCATAAGGAAGAAACAGCTAGGAAGGAATTATTTTATTTTCATGAAATCATAGAGGGTAGAAATACTCGAGACAACTCGAGCTTGGATGACGAAACAGAACGTAAAGACACATCAGGACAGGCTGACAGTAATCCTACTACAGACGACAACAATTCAGTAAATGTTTTACTAGGGGCTTCTAACTGTAAAAGACTTGGGAAAGTTTCTCCAAATTGCATAAATGCCTCAATTTCAGGTGCAACATTAGAAAATATAGATGAGACAATAAAACTAGCCAAATCTAACGTGTTTGATAAAACAGTAGATAAAGTAGTAATATCCTTAGGTACAACATTACAAAGTCTAAAGGTGATCGTGACCAGATTAATATTAATCTTACACATGCAATACACCAAGTAAAATGTAATTTCCCGAATTCTGTAGTTGGTATATGTACTATTCTCCCTAGAAAAGGGAAAGGTCCAAACATAGCAAAATGTAATGACACAGTTTTAAATATCAACATATTTTTGAAAAAGTTGTGTATTAGAGAACAAATTGAATGTGTAGATGCTTATGAATTGTTCACGAAACAAGGAAATGTGTTAAAGTCATTATTTGATAATACTGACTCCTCAGGTGTCCATATTAGCGTTGAAGGTTGTACGAAAATTAGAGACGAAATTGTAACCTTTTTCGATTCAGATAAAGTAATAAGTGTAGAGTTAAAAAAACCCACGTAAACGCACAAACAGTGCGCTTTCGTCGACACCAAATTCGGTAGAGAGACAAAACAAACAAACCCGAATTGTATCGCCACCCGTGTAGTAATTTAATATTTGTACTGCTTAATTATGATAGTATTCATGTTTTTATTTTGTATAAATTATTACATTTGTGTGTATACAAATATTACAAGAGACTGCATTGTTTTGCAACAATATGATGTTATGATTTCTTGTCAAAAATACGGTATTGTTACCGGTTGTAAACAAATAGTAGAAGTTGTAAGATTGAGCAATCAAGCGATAATAAAACAAATTAAAAATTCTCGTTATCGCATGAGACCTTTAAACACAAAATTATACATATTCTCCCACTATATGATTTATTGTAAGATACATGTCACTGTTGTTTGTTCCATACAAATGAAAAATCGTAAAATTGTGGAATTAAGCGATATATATCTATATATATGTTATTTTTTTCTATCGCATGAGGTATTAGATCATAATATTACACTTTATTTATTTATATCATGTCAATTTTTATTGCAACTATGAATATAAATGGGCTGAGAGATGATAAAAAACGTAGAACTTTTTTTGATTGGTTGATTAGTTAAAAAAAATCAATGTAATATGTGTTCAAGAGACGCACTGTACATTTTCTGAAATATAGAATCATGGCAAAACTTGTGGAAAAGTTCTGGTGGATGCGAAAGTAGTTGGAATTGTGGAGTAAGGGCATCGCGAGGGGTAGGGGTTTTATTATATGATATTGATGCTACTGTTAAAGTAATTAGTTCCGATGATTTTGGGCGTATATTGTCATGTGAATTGAAATACGAAAATAAAACTTATATAATAACAAACGTGTATTGTCCAAATGATAGTGGGGTTAGAAAAACTTTTATTAGAGATATTGATCCATATGTGACAGATGGGAGTCTTACTGAAAAAATGCATATACTCACTGGCGATTTTAATTGTGTTTTAGATAAGGAAATAGATCGTTATCCTTCTCGTAATTATGATGATACGGGGGGAAAAGAACTTAAGACTATTATGACGAAAAATAACCTAACGATATTTGGAGAGAAAAAAATCCGTCAGTGAAAAAATACACGTTTAGAAGAGGTAATTCTAAATCACGTATAGACATAATATTGATCAGTGAAGAACTTTCCTGTCATATCATTAACATTAAAATAATTCATTGTCCGTTCAGTGATCATGATATTAAAATTATGAAATTAAACGTATGCGATATCACTAGAGGATCTGGTACCTGGATAATGAATTTGCATACAATTAGATCTGATTATTTTCGACAAGTGTTTACAAATTGGTGGGTATATTGGAAATTAGAAAAGAAATCTTTTTCAAATTTGAGGGAATGGTGGGACATAGCCAAAATTAAAATAAAATCGATAACAATAGAAGCGTCTAAAAAGGTAAACACAACTGACGACAAGATAAAGGCTCTAAAAAATAAATTAGAGACATTAAAGGATATATCTGAACCCTCCAGGCAACAATTAGAAGAGTTAGCAGACTTAGAAAACCAAATACACTCACATTATGAAAATAAAACTGACGCCGCAAGGTTAAGAGCTAAAGTTGACTGGTCCGAGAAGGGGGAACAATCAACTAAATATTTTTTTTAATCTAGAGAAAAAAAATGGGCAGAATAAATTATGGCAAAAAATCAGGGGTCTAGATGGTAACTTAAAATATAATATCGACGAGATACTAGATGAACAGATAAATTTTTACGCAAATCTATTTTCAACAGAAGGGTGGGATAAAAATGTAGCAGAGGAACTGGTTACTCATATGAATAAAAAATTAACATGCGACGAAAGTGAAGATTTAGAAAAAGACTTGACAATTAATGAAATTAAGAAAAAAAAAAATTCGATGAAATAATACAAATCACCTGGATTAGACGGGATTATAAATGAATTTTATCAGATATATTGGGATACAATAAAGGAAGATTTATTTGAAGTATTACTAGAAATTTTTGATAAATTTGAAATATGTGATTCCCAGTGTCGAGGAATGTTGACATTACTTCATAAAGGGGGGATAGAGATAACATACGTAACTGGCGTCCAATAACATTATTAAATAGTGATTATAAAATCATATCAAAACTTTTAGCAAATCGCATGAAGCCAGTAAGTATTAAACAAAATTATTCATACGGATCAAATAGGATTCGTAGCAGGGAGAAATATAAGCGAAAATAATCGTATGATTGATGATATTATAGAATTTGTAGATAATGAAGATGAGGAAGGTGTAATTATTTTTGCTGATCAGCAAAAAGCATTTGATAGAATGGAATGGGGGTGGTTAAATTATGTTATGGAATGTTTTAATTTTGGACTGAAATTTGGTGAATGGGTTTATATGTTATTTGAAAAGGGAAAAACCTGTATAAAAACAAATGGTTTCATATCAAAATTTTTCGCAATATCGCGTTCAGCCAGACAAGGATGTCCTGCTGCACCGATTTTGTACATTATTCAGGCAGAGCCGATGGCTTGTGCTATCCGAAACACTCCGGAAATACATGGTATCAAACTACCCGACTGCGAGGAGCAGCCCGTAAAGGAAGCAAAAATCTGCATGTTTGCAGACGACACGCAACTCTTAAGCAAAAACGAAGAATCTGTTGAACAATACTTTTTAATTCTTTCGAGATTTGAAAAGGCATCCGGCTCTAAGATAAATTATGAAAAAACAAAAGGATTATTTATTGGTAGATTAAGGGGGAAACGACCCAGATTAACTAACATATCATGGATTTCAGATAACATAAAGACGTTAGGTGTTTTTCACGGGTACAATATAGACACTGATGACATTTGGAAAAAAATTATAAATAAAATGAAAAGCTGCACTCAGGTTTGGAAAACCAGAAATTTAACCTTTAGGGGAAAAACTTTAATCGTTAAAAATTTTCTGTTAGCTCAAATGGGATTTGAAACTGGAATGAGGGGGATACCAGAGAAATATAAAAAAGAGGTGAATGATTTGATTTGGAAATTTATTTGGGACAATAAACCAAACCAAATAGAAAGAAACGTATGTTGCTTAAATATTAATGAAGGGGGAATGGGAATGATTAACATAGACAATTTTGTCAAAAGTAAACAGATACAATTTATATACAAAATAATCAACAGTGAGATGGACTCGTGGAATACGATAGGTAAACACTGGTTACAAAAATACGATAACAAATTTGGAGTTGATTTTTTTCTTTGTAAATGCTCCGATATTAAAGGTTTAGATATTGCATCCATTCCAAAATACTATCAAGACGCTATACAAGCATGGAACATTTTTTTGGAGTCATGTTCTACGGAGTCTAAAAATGACATGTTAGATAAAAGCATATTTGGTAACTTTGAGATCAAATTTAATAGAAATCCACTTTTTTTTTCAATCGTTTTTGAGAAATAATATACTTAATATAAACGATATATGGGACAAAAACAATAATACCTTTGTTGATAATCAGACGATATTTAACAGACTGGATGATAAAAGGAACTGGATACCAGAATGGGCAAAAATAAAAAAATCAATACCAGAAAATTTTGTTAAAAATTAAAATCCGATGATAACGAAAAGTTAAAAAATCATTTGGTTTAAAAATAGATAGTAATTTGAATATTAGAAATCATAATAATAAAATCATTGTTCCAAAAGAGCTGAAACTGAAGAATATCCAGAAAGAAATACGTAAACCAATTACGCCAAAATGTCAATTCAAATGGGATACAATTTATGAAAAGAAATTTAACTGGATATCAATTTGGTATATACTGAACAAGATTAAATGTAAACGAAGCATTATCCAGTTCCAATGGAAATGTTTGCATAACATTGTCTATTCAGAATATAGATTACAAAAAATGGGAAAATCAAATGGTCAATGTCATTTTTGTAAAAATGAAATAAAGTCCCTTATGCATTTGTTTTACAGGTGTCATAAAATTAAACATGTCTTAGATGCATTAAAAGTCATTTTTAATAGCATTTTTTTAAAAAATATAGTACTTGTTGAGGAAAACTTAATCATTGGGGTGTATGAGGGAGAAATAACTGAAGATCTACTTTTAATGAATTTAGTCATTTGTATATCAAAATGGGTAATTTGGAAAACAAGAAATTATATAAAATATAATAAAAGCACTTACAGGGAAGCAATAGTTATCACAAATCTCAAAAATGAACTCAGAAGTAATATACAAATGATGATTAAAAACCCAGAAGTTCGAAACTTATATAATATTAGGAAATTACAGCTATTATTGGATACATTATCAATTTAGTTGTATTAATGATTCCTTTCATTGTTTACTGTGTAAAAATGTATGTTTATAAATTGAATATGAGAGATAAAATATGATTTATTTGCTTATGGTATTGTATTCTTACTACAACTGTACCAGTATTTATTTATTTAATTATATTGTTCATTGTAAATATTTGTAAACCTTTGAGGTTTCCTGGCACCCAGAGGTAAATTGTACACAGGAGTAATATAGATATAATAAAAAAAAAAAAAAAAAAATGTGTTTCCTGTGATCCCGGCTTCCAACTAAGATGGCCGCCAAGCTAAAAATAGAAAAAGGGGGGATGCAATTTTAATTGTCCATTGCTGCTTTAGTATAAGTCAAAATGAGCTCAAATTTTAACTGCAGCTAAATGACAAGGAGTAGTTTAACATATATTCCGGTTTTTTTGTGAAATTTTTCTGTCAGCCGATTTATACCGATTATGCAAATTAGGCATATTTTGATAAAAGATCACATTTAAAGCTTCTCCTCTGAAACCACTGAACCAAATTTAACCAAACCTGGCAGGGATGGTCCCTGGGTGGGTCCCTTTCAAAATTGTGTCCGACAGTCCCGCCCTCCATTCAAGATGGCTGCTGTTGCTAAAAATAAAAATTTCTTCAATTGTCCTTTGCTGTTTAGTACAAGTCAAATTGAGCTCAAATTTAAACTGCAGCTACATTGCAAGGAGCAGTTTAACATATATTCCGCTTTTAGCTCACCTGGCCTTTAGACCATGTGAGCTATTGTCATCACTTTCCGTCCGTCGTCCGTTCGTCCACATTTCACATTTTAATCTTCTCCTCAGAAACCACTGGGCCAATTGCAACCAAACTTTGGTGGAATGGTCCTTGGGTGGCCCCCTTCCAACATTATGTTCGGTGATCCCGACTTCCATCCAAGATGGCCGCCAAGCTAAAAATAGAAAAAAGGGGGGATGGAATTCAAAAATAAATCTTCTCCTCTGAAACTACTGAGCCAATCTCAACCAAATTTGCTGAAATGATCCTTAGGTGGTCCCCTTCCAAAATTGTGTCCGACATTTCAGACCTCCGACCAAGATGGCCGCCACAGCCGAACTTAATTTAACATAGGACCCTATGGGAAATTCCCATAACAATCTTGTCTGAAACCATTTGCTCAATAAGAACTAAATTTTGATGAAATAGTCATTGGATGGTTCTCTTCAAAAAATGTGTCCGGTGGTTCGGCCCTTCGACCAAAATGACCCCAACAGCCGAACTTAGCTTAACATAGGACCCTATGGAAAATTCACATAAACAATCTTCTTCTCAGAAACCACTGGGCCAATTGCAACCAAATTTTGGTGGAATGGTCTTTGCATAAAAATCCTCTGGAACCAGTTGCTCAATTGGAACCAAACTTTGAAAAAAAAGTCATTGGATGATCCTCTTCCAAAATTGTGTCTGATGGTCCCGCCCTCTGACCAAGATGGCTGCACAGCTGAACTTAGTTTAACATAGGACCCTATGGGAAATTCACATAAACACCATATTGTCTGGAACCAGTAGCTCAATTAGAACCAAACTTTGATGGAATAGTCATTGGATGGTCCTTTTCCAAAATTGTGTCCGGCAGTCGCGCTCTCCCACCAACATGGCCGCCACAGTGCAGTTGCGTTGTTATTGAAAGCAGCTTTGATCCAGGTGAGCGATTACAGGCTCCTGAGAGCCTCTGGTTGTATTAGCACCTGTGTAGTAGTCTCGGTAATCTTGTGTCAAGGAACATTTTGATCAATTAATCATGGGAAATAGTGAATAATAATTTGTAATGTACATAATAATTAATTCAAGGACTGGCTTGAGAACAAAACAAAACACCACTAGCAGATTTAACATTTATATTAATAAAAAAATATCACTTTTGAATTGATATTATTATCCCTGTATTTGCATACCGAAAAACATATGAAAATTCAGGGTAAACAATTATATGTATCCATACAGTGTACTTGTATAGACATACGCATGGCTGAACTCAGAGAGTCTGGCGAAAGTATGCAGTTCCTGAAAGCTATAGAGCATGCTAACGCCAGAATAACAATAAAAAAGGCAACAGAACCACCTACCTTTGGCAGGTAACCAATCCTATTATTACATACACTCGAGTACACCCATTTTTGCTATGCACAAAGCAGGTATTGAACTATTACCATAGAGGTTATTGAATGATGATCAACAGTAGTCGTATTTAAACTAGCAACTTAGACTACTCGGACACCAAGGTCCCCACTAGCCGTTTCTAAGCACAATTTCATTACAATCCTTGAACACAGCATAGTTTTATAGGAATTAGCTTGTACATAGGTGCATTTTTTTTTATTCAAATGCTTTTGAAAAAAAACAATGGTTTCAGGCATTTATTTCATATTCCAATCAGGTAAAAATAAAATTTAAATGTACACACATAAAATAAAAATTCAACCAAATAATGTTTGCATAAATTATTGCATAAACAAAACAAAATCGGTGTCCCCCCAAAAAAGGTGAGTTCCCCAGACCAAAAAGTTGCAGATAATTGTTTCCTGAAACGTCATCTTCATCTGAGAAACAGGCTACTGGACCAGGGCTATAAAAAGATTCGCCTTATTCGATCTCTTAAAAAGTTTATATTCCGATACCAAGATCTGGTCGAAATATATTCCGTCTCTGCAGAGACGATAATAAACGATGCATTTTCATATAGGGAAAATGTATAAAGATAAAGTAGTCAACAAAAATGTCAAAAATATTTTTATATCAATGTGTGACGTAAAGGTTTTTCTACATTTACTTCACTGAATTTGGTACTGCTTTGACAACTATTTTACCTATTTTGTTCCAGTATTGTTATAAATACTGTTTTAGTGACAGCCGGAACCTTTAAGCCGTAATGAAAGCGGGAAATTTTGTACTGTAAAATCTTATTCAACCCACCATTTCTTTAGAAATGCCTGTACCAAGTCAGGGTCATTACGGTTTTCACAGTTTTCCTGTTGTTGACTGATTTTGTCTGTTTATATACTTATGAGTTTTGACTTTCCCTTTGTAAGATTGTTCGGAGTTCGGTAATTTTGTTATTACCCTTATTCTTTTTTTTTCAAATCTGAATTTTTTTTCCTCATCATAAGCTAGTTATTTCATTAAAACCAAGAATTAATTCTCAAAATCCGGCCATAATTTTCAACGAAAACTAGAATTGTTTCAGAGGACTAAAACCCATGTCTCCCATTCATAAAACTCTCAAGTAAAATATTTGACCTTAAGGTCAAAGGTCAAGGTCAAACTGATCATGATGGTACGTGAGACACTGTCTCGTCATTATACAACCACATATCAAATATCATTAACCTATTTAAAAAGGCAAAAAGTTATTGTAGACACAAAAACACTTAAACATATCAATTGTTTAACCTTAAAGTCAAAGGTCAAATTGAGGTCACGATGAAACACGACACACCGTCTCATGATTATACACCTACATACCAAATATCATTAATTTATCGTAAAAGACAAAACAGTTATGACTCGGACACCATAACACTTCAAAATTATCAATTATTTGACCTTCAGGTCAAAGGTCAAAGACAAAATGTGGTCATGTTGTGCGACTCAGGAGAGGTAGAAGATGAAATTCATTTTCTACTTTGCTGCAGCAAATTTAGAGAGGAGCGACAACAGCTGTTCACAACAATATCTCAATCGTGTAACAATTTTCTACAATTAAATCCTCGAGAAAAATTTTACTGGTTAATGACCTGTGAAGATGTATCAATCTTAAAAGAGTTGTGTCACTTTATTTATAAATACTGCAGATAATTTAAATAACTGAATAACACTGCTTCAATTTTATTAACAAAATCTACATATTAATGTTTAAAATATATTATTGTTTGTCTGCACTAGACACGAGGAGGAATGCTCATTGCTAATCTTAGTAGATGCAATACATTTCCTGAAGCACTGTCCCTTGGTGTCTGTTGCAGATAAGCGATACATCTATTTATTCCCAATTTAGTTTATTACTCGAACTGCTTGCTTTCCTGGATCAGACACGGGGAGAATCGAAATGCGATTCTTAAGCACCGTCTCCTTATGTCTCCTCCAGCTAAGTAATCACAGTCCTTTCATCAAACACATGATGTTTTACTACTTGAACCGCTTGCTTTGCTGGATCAGACACGGGGAGAATCATAACACAATTCTTAAGCATCGTCCCCTGGTGTCTCCTCCAGCTAAGTAATCGCATTCATGTAGTCCATTCTTCAACCATATGATACACTGCAACTATACATTACTCATTGCCTCTCATCGGGTCGTGCTGCCGAACACGGCCTATTTATTTATTTATTTATATGTTTTTTTGTAACATATATCATTTAAATAGTTAGAATTGTCTTGTTTAAAAACATATATCTCCATTCTGTATTGTTGTAACTGTTGATATAATTATGAATGTATATTTGTTATTGCCCCTTGAGGGACCCTAATTGGAATAAAATATTGTATTGTATGGTATACGACACACCCTCTCATGATTATACACCTACATACCAAATAGCATTGACCTATCTGAAGAGACAAAACAGTTATGGCCCGACAGATAGTAAATTTGCAAATCCATTCAGATTGAACAAAGAGTTAACTCCCTTTTATGTCTATTTTCTTGTATAATTTTACTTATATCTTTTTTTATTTGGACGGTGACCCACCAATTTTTGAATTCTATCTTTCTAAGAAACATTTGGACCATTCAATTACAAAAAATCAGAAAATTCTATGGATTAGAAATTGATATTTTCATCAGATAAATGCATCCAATATTGGGGAATAACGTTTTTTCCTTCATTGTCTATATACATTTTCCCCCAAAATGCCATTTTCCCTTCAATTTTCAAATTAAAATTTTGAGCTTGGAATGCCGGTGACCATCATTTTTTCATCTTTTTATTTGGAAGGGCATATTACAAGGAAGTTTACTTTAAAAAAAAAAGAAAAAAATCTATGAATAAAAAATTAAGACCCCCCCCCCCCCCCCCCCCCCCCCATCTACCATAATTAAGGTACGTGACCAAAATCACTTTTGCACACGTCTGAGACGTTACGTCTCGCAATTATCGATTAACGCTTCCTTTTTCAAATTTCCATCAACAGAAGCAGACGTGAAATTTGGATTGGTAACATTTTGTTAAATTTTCTTCATTTTATATGCAATTAACGACATTTTGCTGAAAACAGTTAAGAATAACATTGTTGCGATATTGTGCAATGCATTTTATACGAATTTATCTCTCTGGAACACAACAATACGTCATTTGACTTGTGTAGTCCTATAACATAGTACCGCGGGTGGCGATATTTACTATTTGTTTTCTATTTGCTGCCTCCGCATGAAATAGAAAATGAAAAAAATCCCAATGAAAACGTAAAATATGAACCTGCAAACGTCCACGTGGATCACAGGGACTTGCTCCCGGCCTTTCGTTCTCAATAATTTTAACCCTACTATGAATGATTATTGATGACGAAAGGCCGGGTGCAAGTACACATATAAACTTGATAATTAATGTAATGATATGTATTTACTTTGTATTGATTTGAATACTCTCACTCTAACTTTTGTAACATTTATTAATTTAGAGAATAAAGTTACAATTCATGGACATAAGTATTCGTCACCTTCGATTTTTTACTATATATTTCATATAAAACCACATTTTTTCAGAAAACTATTTTAACGCCATCTCTGGGCAGATTTTTATGAAATTTATTTGAAGACGCGCAGAATTCTTTGAATTTTATTTGTTTATTTGATGGTAATTTGTGTCTGCATGGTTTATGTTTTCTGGTGATTTAAGCACAAATGTTGATTTTTCCGATTTTATTTTGGTTAAAATATATAGAAAATTTGACGTCAGAAAACAAAAATTGTCTTTAAATCATAAGAAAATAAATGCAATCTAACGGAAAATCATGCTAAAATAAACAAATAATCTTTAAATATTTCTGCTTCTTCTGGTGCAAAAATGATCAAATCCGTATAAAAATGACTTGACAATAAAAAAAATTGAAAAATGTGGTTTTATATGAAATATATAGCGTAAAATCGAGGATGACGAATAGTTATGTCCATTGACTGTATATACAACAGTCATCTGTCAAAAATATTCGAAAATGTAAAAAAAAAAAAATCCATATATAATCAACCAAAACCATATTTTAATTTTTTTTTACTGTGAAGTCATTTCTGGATAAATTTTAACATATTTTACACCAAAACATTCAGAATTGTCTATATTTTGTTTGTTTATTTGCTCATTATGTTTATATGAGTGGTTTTTATTTATACATAATTTTTCCATGATTTTAAATTTTTAGGATTTATTTTTAGTTGAAATATATAGGAAAATCAAAGTCAATTTGTGTTGTTGTGTTTGAAATATGTACAATTAAAAATCACTCATAACTACATAATGAGTAAATAAACAATCAAAATATTGACAATTCCGAATGTTTTGGTGTAACATTTGTTAAAATCTATCCAGAAATGACTTCCTAATATTATTTTGAAAAAATATGATTGGTTGATTATATAGGGATATTTTTTTTACATTTCCGAATACTTTTGACAGATGACTGGTGTTGTGTATATATCGTGTAAAAAGCAATATTGACTTTCAGTTACAAGTAATTTATTTTTGCTTTACATCAAAGTATTAAGTTTAAAGTCTAAGTAATGTTTATAATGTCATTAATGAGGTGTAGAGGACGACCATTTAATATTTAGGGGATGTCTGTCTTTTTTTCCCAAACCAGAAATATTTTTGACACAAACAAGAATTTATTTTTATACAATCCGTCAAAATTCAGTATGGACAATGCATGGACGAGTAAACCGACGTGCGCATACATGACCATGGAAATTCCCACTTCAAACAAACATCGTACGTCACGATGAAAAAACTAATCGAGCGATAGCAATTGACCACATCACACTGAACATGTACAAACATCCAATCAAATCATGTTTAACACGCACACCTCCCGAGTTCAATGAGTGGACTAAGAAATAGTAAACAATAATACGTGTGCGAAATTAAGCAAACAAAAATCGATATTAAATGCTTTATCTAATATCCAGATGTAATTGTGAACAAAAATAAAATAAAACATAATTTCATGCAGGGACAGTAAATAAATCATCACTATTAAAAAGCGTCTGACGTACGATGTTTGTTTGAAGTGGGAATTTCCAAGGTCATGTTTGCGCAGGTCGGATTACTCGTCCATGCATTGTCCATACTGAATTTTGACGGATCGTATGAACAAATTTAAATGTTATTTTTATTCATTTAAAAAAAAAAAGTTGCATCTTTCGGGTCACTATATTTATACTATTAAATTCGAGGCTTTTTTTTAACAAGCAAAAATATACCTCGCCCTTCAAAAGTTAAATGGTCAAATATCGAATTATAGTATTAATTTTTTGTTTTCCGAGAGAGGTAAGAGACAAGAATAAAGAGTTATCAATTTATGCACAAAATTCCTGAATTGTGGACATTTGTTTGATCCTTTTGTACTTGACAACATGTGGTCACTGTTCACAGAAGAGAATCCGTATATCGAAGAACAGACAACACACTCGGCCAAAAGAAAAAGGACAAACAACGATCTATAAAACATACACATAAACGTGCAAATAAAATATATGTATTGCTTTTTATTGCACATTTTCATTAGCTTCAACCCCAGACTACACACCAAACCTCGCAATCCCAAGCAATGCAAGATTGGACCCATTTGAGACCCCGAAGCCCATTGCACACCTCGCTAGATTTGCTTAATGCTCTGCATGTAAATCATGGGCATAGTAGGGAATCCCCAGCACTTTGGTAAGTGGGTGAGGAAAAAGGGGGGACTCCTTCACTTGTTATGGCAAAAATTTAATTAGCAACTGGATTTTCAGCATGAAAGCAAAAACAAAATGTTAAGTTGCCAGCCTCTGTGTTTTTTTGTTTTTATTTATTTGCGTGTTATTTTTGCAAGCTTTCTCCTATCATGTCAACTCCAAATGACCCCCCCCCCCCCCCCCCCCCCCCCCCACACACACACACACACACACTCTGTCACACCTTCCGATTCGTTTTTAAAGCATGATCTACGCATCTGTAACCCTTTGCTACTATACTGCATGCATAATGCACAGAAAACATCGGATTGGACGAATAGCAGTCGAGCTATTAGAGATTTAAAAAGTCGATTTTTCAAGATTATAATGTTGATTTTTTTATATTAAAAATGTTAAGATTTTTTTTTTTTTTATAAATAATCAATGTCATAATATTTCTACTTGTAGATCCATCATGGAAACAATTTGTGATCCATGTTCAGAAAAAAACGAAAGGCTTGTTGCTGAAAAATATTGTTCGGACTGTGAAGAAAAGCTATGCACAGAATGCGCTGAATGGCATATGCGGTGTATGGAATATAGATCTCATCTTGTAATTGATTTGTCGTCGATAGAACCACGAATACCACCATCTTTTAAACTAAACTGTGAAATACACACAGACGTCCAGATTGATCATTTCTGTTGTCAACATGATGTTGTATGCTGTAGAGCTTGTCTCTCGGATAGTCATAGATCTTGTGAGTCTGTTTTACCTTTAGACTTTGCTTCAATGGACGTCAAAAATTCTTCTTTACTTTCCGATACGTTAATAGAACAAGATTATATGACTGAAATATTGTCGAAAATGGAAGAAAATAGAGACGAGAATAAAAAATTACTGAACCAGAAGAAGTCATTGATAATAAAACAAATGCGTGCAACTAAATCAAAAGTTCTAAATTATCTAGATGACATTGAAGAAAGATTAATAACAGAAGTAGAGTCTGTACAGGAAAAAAATGAGGAGAAAATAAACAGAGAAAAACACGAAATTTGTCAATTAACATCGACTTTAAAAGACAATAAACAAGAACTAGAATTCCTAAAAAACCACGGCTCTAATAATCAGCTATTTTTAACTTTACGAAAACAAATAACAATCATCCAGAAAACAGACAAGAAGATTCATGACATGTCGTCTGCTATTAATGAAATTGACATGGAGTTTAAAGAAATTAAGAATGTCAACATTGAAACAATCGGATCATTGTCACAAATTACCCGACCTTGTCCTATTAAATATAAATCAATGAAAGCACAACATCAACAGGTAAAACTCGATAGAAGACAAACACTGACCGAATTCATCAATGGAGGTCAAATTAATTTAAAACGCGAGGAAGGATACAGTTTAACAGACATAGCTGTCACTTCTGACAACAAATTACTACTTTGTAATCATGAGTCATCTCATCAGAAGGTATATATATACAAGGATTACAAAACCTATGAAGATGAAATATCGTTTACCAGTCCACCTAGGTGTATTACTGTAGTACCATGTACAGATAAAGCAGTAGTTACTCTTCCACGTGAGAGATCCATACAATTTATCAACACTACTAACAATACAAAGGAAAACAAGATAAAGATAGGAGAATGGTGTCACGGTGTCACTGCTGTAAAGGACAAAATTTACATCGGTGGAGATAATAAAGTTATAATTTTAAATACAGATGGATCTCGTGTAAGAGAGATAACAACTTATGGTGGTAATTACAACTTATTGTATAATGAAAGGAATGATCAGTTGTTGTTAAGACAGAACGGGAGATTGTGTTGTATCAATTTAGATGGCCACGTTATATATAGATACGACATATTAGGACTCCTAGGACTGGCTGTGGATCAACAAGGTCATGTATACATAAGTGGACTTACTTCACACGACATACACAGGTTGTCACCAGATGGAACATTACGTGATATAGTATTAAGTAAACATGATGGTGTTGACAGACCATGTGGTATAACATTTAACAATGACTTTACAAAACTGTTCATTATAAATGGAGGCTTTTATGGAGGTAAGACTGTATTAGTTTATAGTTGTAAATGAAGGATTTTTATATTTTGTTGATGAAGGATTTTTATATTTTGTTGATGAAGGATTTTTATATTTTGTTGAAGGATTTTTATATTTTGTTGATGAAAGATTTTTATATTTTGTAAATGAAGGATTTTTATATTTTGAGGACATGAATGCTATTGACAAGTCACATTTTTTTATTTCTAATTAAGGAGCCCTTTCAGGCAGAACAATTAACCAATAATTTAATACAATGATTATGGATTGATTAAATTGATTGGAAGATGTCATAACATTTTATGAAACAAACAAATCAAAATTTAATTATACAAACCAGTGATATAACATTTAACAATGACTTACAAAATTATAAGTAGAAATAAGACTGTATTAGTTTATATTTTGTAGATGAAGGATTTTTATATTTTGTAAATAATTTTTTTTTTTTTTTTTTTTTGTGGACAAGATGGTATTGACAAGTCACAAACCATGTGATATAATATTTAACAATGACTTACAAAACTTTTAATTATAAGTAGAAATAATTCTATATTAATTAGTTGATAGCTTTAAATGAAGATTGTTTTTTACTTTATGATAACAATATGTTTCCTCATGTGTATGTACTGTAGATAAAAGTAGTAAAATATAGATCTAATTGATTTTACTGGATAATTTTAATTTGATTTATTGCTAATTATTGGAGTATAAAGGATGTTAATTAATGGATTATTGCTAACATTGTACATTTTGTGGTGAAGCTTGGAACTTTTGCTCATTTACATTGAAGTACCAGTACCAAACCACCAAAATACTAGTAGTTGATTTGGGAATTGCTCCCAAAGTGTGGTGGGTATTTTTTACATTTGGATCATTTACAACAGTTGGACAATTTAGAACATTCGCTCATTTATATGGACAATTAACAACCGTTGGATTATTTACAACATTTGGACAATTTACAACAATTTGGTCATGTACAACATTTGAACTATTTAGATTAACAATAGTGTGATCATTTATAACATTTGGACAATTTACAACATTTGGACCATTCACAACATTTGAACAATTTACAACATTTGGACCATTCACAACATTTGAACAATTTACAACATTTGAACTATTAACAATATTTGGACCATTTACAACATTTGAACTATTAACAATATTTGGACCATTTACAACATTTGAACTATTAACAATATTTGGACCATTCACAGCCTTTGGACTATTAACAATATTGTGATCATTTAAAACATTTGGATCATTCACAATATTTGGACAATTTACAACATTTCGATCATTACAATATTTGGACAATGTATAACATGTTTTTTATAGAATATTGCATATATACAATTTATATATAAAGTATAACCTGTACAATGTGTTTATTTATACCATATCAAATACGCATTTATTATAAGTCCAATACATAACAGATATATCATGGCAATCGGAAACACACACATTTTTTTTGGCCTAAAATTAAATAGAAATAAAAATCTAGATAATATATATTTAGGGTTTATGGTATTTAAAGCCACTTTCAACAATATTTTAATCATATCGTGGCGATCAGTTTTATTGCTGACAGAGTTCCCAGAGAAAACAACAGACCTGTCGCAAGTCACTGACAAACTTTATCACATAATGTTGTATCGAGTACATGTACACCTCAACATAAATTACTTGCTGTTCCATATAATGTTCATCCTTAAGAGCTTAACCTCATATTTTGCCTTATTAATAAAATGAGGGAAATTACATTTTACAAGACATTGTCAATACTGAGATCACTATGATAGTTTGATATTAAATCAGTGCCTAGGCTATCACCACTAAAGTTGTGCGTTCGATTCCCGCTTTTGGGGAGGTGTACTCTATACATCTTTATCATGTTTATGTTATCAAGTTTTAGAGATTTATTGCAGGTCAGTGGTTTTATCGATATTCCGGTGTCCTTCACCATATTGAACCACCATCTCATACATGTAGGTAACATATTGCTACAAGTGATGTTAAGCACTATAAATGTGTCGAATCTGCCATGAAGAGGACCATCTAATAATTTATATTTGTCAGGCTTAGACTGCTTAATGATGCTTGAAATGTTTAATTTCTACCTCAATTTTCTCTTTGTAAACCATGTTAACAGAATGGCAACAGCCATATTGGATTTCATGAATGCACAAAACTGTAAAATTGGTAAAGAACCATCCAGTTCAGTCAATTTCAAACCTGATTTCAGATAAATTATTAGAAGTTTACATCATATACTTTTTCAAATTAAGGCACCATATTTATGAACAATAGATCAACCCTGTTGTTTCTTAAAATATATATTTAAATATGCAAAGTAGACATATAGCTTACATACACTTATATTTCAGTGAATATGGTATCAATATACAATGCTTATTGATATATGTATAGGGGGAGGTTATGATGTTTAACACCACTTTTAACAGTATTTCAGTTATATCGTGGCGGTCAGTTTTATTTGTGGAGGAAACCGGAGTACCAGAAGTAAACCACCAACCTGCCACAAGTCACTGATAAACTTGATCACATAAAGTTGCATCAAGTACTAATTATGCATAGTATTATTAAGGGACCGATCATTTAACTTGCAGGGGGGTGGGGTTATGGTTTTTTGTTTCGTTCAGAATTTTTTTTTCGGACAAAACCAGAGTTAGAATTTTTTTTCTCCAGAATTTAACATTAGGTTATATGACAAAAACTCTGAATCGGATAAATTTTTTTTTCCTCCACCAAAATCAGAATAATTTTTTCAGCAACATTGGGAATCAGAATAATTTTTTAGAAAAAAAACCATAACCCCCCCTGGAAGTTAAATGATCCGTCCCTAATGAGATACATGTGTGAGGGGTGGGAATATGCTTCATTCTATATGAAACATGGGTTTGGTCACTGTCGAAGGCTTCTCTAGAAAGGCAGAAAGAAAAAAAAATTTTAATACATTTTCCCCACGTTTCATTATTAAAAAATAAATCATCTTTTCACTGAGAAGATATGGAATCTGTGGATTAATAAAACTTTGAGGTATTCCTTTGAAACACAAAAGGTTTAGGTTTATGGTGTTTAATGCCACTTTCAACAATATTTCAGTTATACCATGACGGTCAGTTTTATTGGTATAGGAAACCACCGACCTGTCGAAAAGACAAGAGGGGACTATAAATGTAAATTTTTTACTGACAGTTCTATATTATACCATCTTCCATGGTAACAGTGCCAAGTTGTCTATTCACAGTCCAAAGGACAAAATAATATTGATGAACCCCTGACAAAATTAGTTGGGAAATCACAGGGCCACTGAAATTACATAACATCTAAATAGACAGAGTATATCTAAAAATATTGACCAATGAATCTGCTTGAAAATTGAAAATAACAGATTAAAATTGTCTTTTGACATTGAATATACCTAGAATGTAGCTATTCCATCAGTTATATAATTTATGTGGAAAAAATGTTTTTAAAATGTCTAAGCCAGTCAGAAGAAAACATATAGACATTGGCAGCCATACTGGGTATTCAATTTGTATCAAAACATATATTTACAAGAAAAATCCATACAACACTACGGTCAAACCTATATTAAGAGGTCACCTTTCTGACAAAAAAAAAGGTGGCATTATAAGACAGGTGACTTCTTAAAAGATGTTCAAGTTATATAAAATTTTCTATGACAGCACAAAAGAAAAAGAATACCTTTTAATACCGGTGACTGCTTAATAGAGGTGACCACATGGACAGGTTTGTGACCACATGGACAGGTTTGACATAATAGAGGTGACCACATAGACAGGTTTGACTTAATACAGGTGACCACATGGACATGTTTGACATAATAGAGGTGACCACATGGACAGGTTTGACTTAATACAGGTGACCACATGGGCAGGTTTGACTTTATAGAGGTGACCACATGGACAGGTTTGACTTAATAGAGGTGGCCACTTGGACAGGTTTGACTTAATAGAGGTGACCACATGGACAGGTTTGACTTAATAGAGGTGACCATATGGACAGGTTTGACTTAATAGAGGTGACCACATGGAGAGATTTGACTTAATAGAGGTGACCACATGGACAGGTTTGACTTAATACAGGTGTCCACATGGATAGGTTTGACTTAATAGAGGTGACCACATGGACAGGTTTAACTTAATAGAGGTGACCACATGGACAGGTTTGATTTAATACAGGTGACCACATGGACAGGTTTGACTTAATAGAGGTGGCCACATGGACAGGTTTGACTTAATAGAGGTGACCACATGGACAGGTTTGACTTAATAGAGGTGACCACATGGACAGGTTTGACTTAATACAGGTGACCACATGGACAGGTTTAACTTAATACAGGTGTCCACATGGACAGGTTTGACATAATAGTGGTGACCACAGGGACAGGTTTGACTTAATAGAGGTGACCACATGGACAGGTTTGACTTAATAGAGGTGTCCACATGGACAGGTTTGACTTAATAGAGGACCACATGGACAGGTTTGACTTAATAGAGGTGACCACATGGACATGTTTGACTTAATAGAGGTGACCACATGGACAGGTTTGACTTAACACAGGTGACCACATGGACAGGTTTGACTTAATAGAGGTGACCACATGGACAGATTTGACTTAGTAGAGGTGACCACATGGACAGGTTCGACTTAATAGAGGTGACCACATGGACAGGTTTGACTTAAGAGGTGGCCACATGGACAGGTTTGACTTAATACAGGTAACAACATGGACAGGTTTGACTTAATAGAGGTGTCCACATGGATAGGTTTGACTTAATAGAGGTGACCACATGGACAGGATTGACTTAATAGAGGTGACCACATGGACAGGTTTGACTTAATAGAGGTGACCACATGGACAGGTTTGACTTAATAGAGGTGACCACATGGACATGTTTGACTTAATAGAGGTGACCACATGGACAGGTTTGACTTAACACAGGTGACCACATGGACAGGTTTGACTTAATAGAGGTGACCACATGGACAGATTTGACTTAATAGATGTGACCACATGGACAGGTTTGACTTAATAGAGGTGACCACATGGACAGGTTTGACTTAAGCGGTGACCACATGGACAGGTTTGACTTAATAGAAGTGACTGCATGGACAGGTTTGACTTAATAGAGGTGACCACATGGACAGGATTGACTTAATACAGGTGACCACATGGACAGATTTGACTTAATAGAGGTGACCACATGGACAGATTTGACTTAATAGAGGTGACCACATGGACAGGTTTGACTTAACAGAGGTGGCCACATGGACAGGTTTGACTTAATACAGGTGACCACATGGACAGGTTTGACTTAATACAGGTGACCACATGGACATGTTTGACATAATAGAGGTGACCACATGGACAGGTTTGACTTAATACAGGTGACCACATGGGCAGGTTTGACTCAATAGAGGTGACCACATGGACAGGTTTGACTTAATAGAGGTGGCCACTTGGACAGGTTTGACTTAATAGAGGTGACCACATGGAGAGATTTGACTTAATAGAGGTGACCACATGGACAGGTTTGACTTAATACAGGTGACCACATGGACAGATTTAACTTAATACAGGTGTCCACATGGACAGGTTTGACATAATAGTGGTGACCACAGGGACAGGTTTGACTTAATAGAGGTGACCACATGGACAGGTTTCACTTAATAGAGGTGTCCACATGGACAGGTTTGACTTAATACAGGTGACCACATGGACATGTTTGACTTAATAGAGGTGACCACATGGACAGGTTTGATTTAATACAGGTGACCACATGGACAGGTTTGACTTAATAGAGGTGACCACATGGACAGGTTTGACTTAATAGAGGTGACCACATGGACAGGTTTGACTTAATACAGGTGACCACATGGGCAGGTTTGACTCGATAGAGGTGACCACATGGACAGGTTTGACTTAATAGAGGTGGCCACTTGGACAGGTTTCACTTAATAGAGGTGACCTCATGGACAGGTTTGACTTAATAGAGGTGACCACATGGACAGGTTTGACATAATAGAGGTGACCACATGGAGAGATTTGACTTAATAGAGGTGACCACATGGACAGGTTTGACTTAATAGAGGACCACATGGACAGGTTTGACTTAATAGAGGTGACCACATGGACATGTTTGACTTAATAGAGGTGACCACATGGACAGGTTTGACTTAACACAGGTGACCACATGGACAGGTTTGACTTAATAGAGGTGACCACATGGACAGATTTGACTTAGTAGAGGTGACCACATGGACAGGTTCGACTTAATAGAGGTGACCACATGGACAGGTTTGACTTAAGAGGTGACCACATGGACAGGTTTGACTTAATAGAAGTGACCGCATGGACAGGTTTGACTTAATAGAGGTGACCACATGGACAGGAATGACTTAAGAGGTGGCCACATGGACAGGTTTGACTTAATACAGGTAACAACATGGACAGGTTTGACTTAATAGAGGTGTCCACATGGATAGGTTTGACTTAATAGAGGTGACCACATGGACAGGATTGACTTAATAGAGGTGACCACATGGACAGGTTTGACTTAATAGAGGTGACCACATGGACAGGTTTGACTTAATAGAGGTGACCACATGGACATGTTTGACTTAATAGAGGTGACCACATGGACAGGTTTGACTTAACACAGGTGACCACATGGACAGGTTTGACTTAATAGAGGTGACCACATGGACAGATTTGACTTAATAGAGGTGACCACATGGACAGGTTTGACTTAATAGAGGTGACCACATGGACAGGTTTGACTTAAGCGGTGACCACATGGACAGGTTTGACTTAATAGAAGTGACTGCATGGACAGGTTTGACTTAATAGAGGTGACCACATGGACAGGATTGACTTAATACAGGTGACCACATGGACAGATTTGACTTAATAGAGGTGACCACATGGACAGATTTGACTTAATAGAGGTGACCACATGGACAGGTTTGACTTAACAGAGGTGGCCACATGGACAGGTTTGACTTAATACAGGTGACCACATGGACAGGTTTGACTTAATACAGGTGACCACATGGACATGTTTGACATAATAGAGGTGACCACATGGACAGGTTTGACTTAATACAGGTGACCACATGGGCAGGTTTGACTCAATAGAGGTGACCACATGGACAGGTTTGACTTAATAGAGGTGGCCACTTGGACAGGTTTGACTTAATAGAGGTGACCACATGGACAGGTTTGACTTAATAGAGGTGACCACATGGACAGGTTTGACTTAATAGAGGTGACCACATGGAGAGATTTGACTTAATAGAGGTGACCACATGGACAGGTTTGACTTAATACAGGTGACCACATGGACAGATTTAACTTAATACAGGTGTCCACATGGACAGGTTTGACATAATAGTGGTGACCACAGGGACAGGTTTGACTTAATAGAGGTGACCACATGGACAGGTTTCACTTAATAGAGGTGTCCACATGGACAGGTTTGACTTAATACAGGTGACCACATGGACATGTTTGACTTAATAGAGGTGACCACATGGACAGGTTTGATTTAATACAGGTGACCACATGGACAGGTTTGACTTAATAGAGGTGACCACATGGACAGGTTTGACTTAATAGAGGTGACCACATGGACAGGTTTGACTTAATAGAGGTGAACACATGGACATGTTTGACTTAATAGAGGTGACCACATGGACAGGTTTGACTTAACACAGGTGACCACATGGACAGGTTTGACTTAATAGAGGTGACCACATGGACAGATTTGACTTAATAGAGGTGACCACATGGACAGGTTTGACTTAAGAGGTGACCACATGGACAGGTTTGACTTAATAGAAGTGACCGCATGGACAGGTTTGACTTAATAGAGGTGACCACATGGACAGGATTGACTTAAGAGGTGGCCACATGGACAGGTTTGACTTAATACAGGTGACCACATGGACAGGTTTGACTTAATAGAGGTGACCTCATGGACAGGTTTGACTTAATAGAGGTGACCACATGGACAGGTTTGACTTAATAGAGGTGACCACATGGACAGGTTTGACTTAATACAGGTGACCACATGGACAGGTTTAACTTAATACAGGTGTCCACATGGACAGGTATGACATAATAGTGGTGACCGCAGGGACAGGTTTGACTTAATAGAGGTGACCACATGGACAGGTTTGACTTAATAGCGGTGTCCACATGGACAGGTTTGACTTAATACAGGTGACCACATGGACATGTTTGACTTAATAGAGGTGACCACATGGACAGGTTTGATTAAATACAGGTGACCACATGGACAGGTTTGACTTAATAGAGGTGACCACATGGACAGGTTTGACTTAATAGAGGTGACCACATAGACAGGTTTGACTTAATAGAGGTGACCACATGGACATGTTTGACTTAATAGAGGTGACCACATGGACAGGTTTGACTTAATAGAGGTGACCACATGGACAGATTTGACTTAATAGAGGTGACCACATGGACAGGTTTGACTTAATAGAGGTGACCACATGGACAGGTTTGACTTAAGAGGTGACCACATGGACAGGTTTGACTTAATAGAAGTGACCGCATGGACAGGTTTGACTTAATAGAGGTGACCACATGGACAGGATTGACATAAGAGGTGGCCACATGGACAGGTTTGACTTAATACAGGTAACAACATGGACAGGTTTGACTTAATAGAGGTGTCCACATGGATAGGTTTGACTTAATAGAGGTGACCACATGGACAGGATTGACTTAATAGAGGTGACCACATGGACAGGAATGACTTAAGAGGTGGCCACATGGACAGGTTTGACTTAATAGAGGTGACCACATGGACAGGTTTGACTTAACACAGGTGACCACATGGACAGGTTTGACTTAATAGAGGTGACCACATGGACAGATTTGACTTAATAGAGGTGAC
Source organism: Bathymodiolus septemdierum (assembly GCA_963383655.1). NCBI lineage: Eukaryota > Metazoa > Mollusca > Bivalvia > Mytilida > Modiolidae > Bathymodiolus > Bathymodiolus septemdierum. The sequence goes on along the minus strand of OY726528.1, from coordinate 44,027,075 downwards.
CACATGGACAGGTTTGACTTAATAGAGGTGACCACATGGACAGGTTTGACTTAAGAGGTGACCACATGGACAGGTTTGACTTAATAAAAGTGACCGCATGGACAGGTTTGACTTAATAGAGGTGACCACATGGACAGGATTGACTTAAGAGGTGGCCACATGGGCAGGTTTGACTTAATACAGGTGACCACATGGACAGGTTTGACTTAATAGGGGTGACCACATGGACAGATTTGACTTAATAGAGGTGACCACATGGACAGGTTTGACTGAATAGAGGTGACCACATGGACAGGTTTGACTTAAGAGGTGACCACATGGACAGGTTTGACTTAATAGAAGTGACCGCATGGACAGGTTTGACTTAATAGAGGTGACCACATGGACAGGATTGACTTAAGAGGTGGCCACATGGACAGGTTTGACTTAATACAGGTAACAACATGCACAGGTTTGACTTAATAGAGGTGTCCACATGGATAGGTTTGACTTAATAGAGGTGACCACATGGACAGGATTGACTTAATAGAGGTGACCACATGGACAGGTTTGACTTAATAGAGGTGACCACATGGACATGTTTGACTTAATAGAGGTGACCACATGGACAGGTTTGACTTAACACAGGTGACCACATGGACAGGTTTGACTTAATAGAGGTGACCACATGGACAGATTTGACTTAATAGAGGTGACCACATGGACAGGTTTGACTTAATAGAGGTGACCACATGGACAGGTTTGACTTAAGAGGTGACCACATGGACTGGTTTGACTTAATAAAAGTGACCGCATGGACAGGTTTGACTTAATAGAGGTGACCACATGGACAGGATTGACTTAAGAGGTGGCCACATGGACAGGTTTGACTTAATACAGGTGACCACATGGACAGGTTTGACTTAATACAGGTGACCACATGGACATGTTTGACATAATAGAGGTGACCACATGGACAGGTTTGACTTAATACAGGTGACCACATGGGCAGGTTTGACTCAATAGAGGTGACCACATGGACAGGTTTGACTTAATAGAGGTGGCCACTGGACAGGTTTGACTTAATAGAGGTGACCTCATGGACAGGTTTGACTTAATAGAGGTGACCACATGGACAGGTTTGACTTAATACAGGTGACCACATGGACAGATTTAACTTAATACAGGTGTCCACATAGACAGGCTTGACATAATAGTGGTGACCACAGGGACAGGTTTGACTTAATAGAGGTGACCACATGGACAGGTTTGACTTAAGAGGTGGCCACATGGACAGGTTTGACTTAATACAGGTAACAACATGGACAGGTTTGACTTAATAGAGGTGTCCACATGGATAGGTTTGACTTAATAGAGGTGACCACATGGACAGGATTGACTTAATAGAGGTGACCACATGGACAGGTTTGACTTAATAGAGGTGACCACATGGACATGTTTGACTTAATAGAGGTGACCACATGGACAGGTTTTACTTAACACAGGTGACCACATGGACAGGTTTGACTTAGAGGTGACCACATGGACAGATTTGACTTAATAGAGGTGACCACATGGACAGGTTTGACTTAGGAGGTGACCACATGGACAGGTTTGACTTAATAAAAGTGACCGCATGGACAGGTTTGACTTAATAGAGGTGACCATATGGACAGGATTGACTTAAGAGGTGGCCACATGGACAGGTTTGACTTAATACAGGTGACCACATGGACAGGTTTGACTTAATACAGGTGACCACATGGACATGTTTGACATAATAGAGGTGACCACATGGACAGGTTTGACTTAATACAGATGACCACATTGGAAGGTTTGACTCAATAGAGGTGACCACATGGACAGGTTTGACTTAATAGAGGTGGCCACTTGGACAGGTTTGACTTAATAGAGGTGACCTCATGGACAGGTTTGACTTAATAGAGGTGACCACATGGACAGGTTTGACTTAATACAGGTGACCACATGGACAGATTTAACTTAATACAGGTGTCCATATAGACAGGCTTGACATAATAGTGGTGACCACAGGGACAGGTTTGACTTAATAGAGGTGACCACATGGACAGGTTTGACTTAATAGAGGTGTCCACATGGACAGGTTTGACTTAATACAGGTGACCACATGGACATGTTTGACATAATAGTGGTGACCACATGGAGAGGTTTGACTTAATAGAGGTGACCACATGGACAAGATTGACTTAAGAGGTGGCCACATGGGCAGGTTTGACTTAATAGAGGTGACCACATGGATAGGTTTGACTTAATACAGGTAACCACATGGACAGGTTTGACTTAATAGAGGTGTCCACATGGATAGGTTTGACTTAATAGAGGTGTCCACATGGACAGGTTTGACTTAATACAGGTGACCACATGGACAGGTTTGATTTAATACAGGTGACCACATGGACAGGTTTGACTTAATAGAGGTGACCACATGGACAGGTTTGACTTAATAGAGGTGACCACATGGACAGGATTGACTTAATAGAGGTGACCACATGGACAGGTTTGACTTAATTGAGGTGACCACATGGACAGGTTTGACTTAATAGAGGTGAACACATGGACATGTTTGACTTAATAGAGGTGACCACATGGACAGGTTTGACTTAACACAGGTGACCACATGGACAGGTTTCACTTAATAGAGGTGACCACATGGACAGATTTGACTTAATAGAGGTGACCACATGGACAGGTTTGACTTAAGAGGTGACCACATGGACAGGTTTGACTTAATAGAAGTGACCGCATGGACAGGTTTGACTTAATAGAGGTGACCACATGGACAGGATTGACTTTAGAGGTGGCCACATGGACAGGTTTGACTTAATACAGGTGACCACATGGACAGGTTTGACTTAATAGAGGTGACCTCATGGACAGGTTTGACTTAATAGAGGTGACCACATGGACAGGTTTGACTTAATAGAGGTGACCACATGGACAGGTTTGACTTAATACAGGTGACCACATGGACAGGTTTAACTTAATACAGATGTCCACATGGACAGGTTTGAGATAATAGTGGTGACCACAGGGACAGGTTTGACTTAATAGAGGTGACCACATGGACAGGTTTGACTTAATACAGGTGACCACATGGACAGGTTTGACTTAATAGAGGTGACCACATGGACAGGTTTGACTTAATAGAGGTGACCACATGGACAGGTTTGACTTAATAGAGGTGACCACATGGACATGTTTGACTTAATAGAGGTGACCACATGGACAGGTTTGACTTAATAGAGGTGACCACATGGACAGATTTGACTTAATAGAGGTGACCACATGGACAGGTTTGACTTAATAGAGGTGACCACATGGACAGGTTTGACTTAATAGAGGTGACCACATGGACAGGTTTGACTTAATAGAAGTGACCGCATGGACAGGTTTGACTTAATAGAGGTGACCACATGGACAGGATTGACTTAAGAGGTGGCCACATGGACAGGTTTGACTTAATACAGGTGACCACATGGACAGGTTTGACTTAATAGAGGTGACCACATGGACAGGTTTGACTTAATAGAGGTGACCACATGGACAGGTTTGACTTAATACAGGTGACCACATGGACAGGTTTGACTTAATACAGGTGACCACATGGACATGTTTGACATAATAGAGGTGACCACATGGACAGGTTTGACTTAATACAGGTGACCACATGGGCAGGTTTGACTCGATAGAGGTGACCACATGGACAGGTTTGACTTAATAGAGGTGGCCACTTGGACAGGTTTCACTTAATAGAGGTGACCTCATGGACAGGTTTGACTTAATAGAGGTGACCACATGGACAGGTTTGACATAATAGAGGTGACCACATGGAGAGATTTGACTTAATAGAGGTGACCACATGGACAGGTTTGACTTAATACAGGTGACCACATGGACAAATTTAACTTAATACAGGTGCCCACATAGACAGGCTTGACATAATGGTGGTGACCACAGGGACAGGTTTGACTTAATAGAGGTGACCACATGGACAGGTTTGACTTAATAGAAGTGACCGCATGGACAGGTTTGACTTAATAGAGGTGACCACATGGACAGGATTGACTTCAGAGGTGGCCACATGGACAGGTTTGACTTAATACAGGTGACCACATGGACAGTTTTGACTTAATAGAGGTGACCTCATGGACAGGTTTGACTTAATAGAGGTGACCACATGGACAGGTTTGACTTAATAGAGGTGACCACATGGACAGGTTTGACTTAATACAGGTGACCACATGGACAGGTTTAACTTAATACAGATGTCCACATGGACAGGTTTGAGATAATAGTGGTGACCACAGGGACAGGTTTGACTTAATAGAGGTGACCACATGGACAGGTTTGACTTAATAGAGGTGTCCACATGGACAGGTTTGATTTAATACAGGTGATCACATGGACAGGTTTGACTTAATAGAGGTGACCACATGGACAGGTTTGATTTAATAGAGGTGACCACATGGACAGGTTTGACTTAATAGAGGTGACCACATGGACATGTTTGACTTAATACAGGTGACCACATGGACAGGTTTGACTAAATAGAGGTGACCACATGGACAGATTTGACTTAATAGAGGTGACCACATGGACAGGTTTGACTTAATAGAGGTGACCACATGGACAGGTTTGACTTAAGAGGTGACCACATGGACAGGTTTGACTTAATAGAAGTGACCGCATGGACAGGTTTGACTTAATAGAGGTGACCACATGGACAGGATTGACTTAAGAGGTGGCCACATGGACAGGTTTGACTTAATACAGGTGACCACATGGACAGGTTTGACTTAATAGAGGTGACCTCATGGACAGGTTTGACTTAATAGAGGTGACCACATGGACAGGATTGACTTAATAGAGGTGACCACATGGACAGGAATGACTTAACAGGTGGCCACATGGACAGGTTTGACTTAATAGAGGTGACCACATGGACAGGTTTGACTTAACACAGGTGACCACATGGACAGGTTTGACTTAATAGAGGTGACCACATGGACAGATTTGACTTAATAGAGGTGACCACATGGACAGGTTTGACTTAATAGAGGTGACCACATGGACAGGTTTGACATAAGAGGTGACCACATGGACAGGTTTGACTTAATAAAAGTGACCGCATGGACAGGTTTGACTTAATAGAGGTGACCACATGGACAGGATTGACTTAAGAGGTGGCCACATGGGCAGGTTTGACTTAATACAGGTGACCACATGGACAGGTTTGACTTAATAGGGGTGACCACATGGACAGATTTGACTTAATAGAGGTGACCACATGGACAGGTTTGACTTAATAGAGGTGACCACATGGACAGGTTTGACTTAAGAGGTGACCACATGGACAGGTTTGACTTAATAGAAGTGACCACATGGACAGGTTTGACTTAATAGAGGTGACCACATGGACAGGATTGACTTAAGAGGTGGCCACATGGACAGGTTTGACTTAATACAGGTAACAACATGGACAGGTTTGACTTAATAGAGGTGTCCACATGGATAGGTTTGACTTAATAGAGGTGACCACATGGACAGGATTGACTTAATAGAGGTGACCACATGGACAGGTTTGACTTAATAGAGGTGACCACATGGACATGTTTGACTTAATAGAGGTGACCACATGGACAGGTTTGACTTAACACAGGTGACCACATGGACAGGTTTGACTTAATAGAGGTGACCACATGGACAGATTTGACTTAATAGAGGTGACCACATGGACAGGTTTGACTTAATAGAGGTGACCACATGGACAGGTTTGACTTAAGAGGTGACCACATGGACTGGTTTGACTTAATAAAAGTGACCGCATGGACAGGTTTGACTTAATAGAGGTGACCACATGGACAGGATTGACTTAAGAGGTGACCACATGGACAGGTTTGACTTAATACAGGTGACCACATGGACAGGTTTGACTTAATACAGGTGACCACATGGACATGTTTGACATAATAGAGGTGACCACATGGACAGGTTTGACTTAATACAGGTGACCACATGGGCAGGTTTGACTCAATAGAGGTGACCACATGGACAGGTTTGACTTAATAGAGGTGGCCACTGGACAGGTTTGACTTAATAGAGGTGACCTCATGGACAGGTTTGACTTAATAGAGGTGACCACATGGACAGGTTTGACTTAATACAGGTGACCACATGGACAGATTTAACTTAATACAGGTGTCCACATAGACAGGCTTGACATAATAGTGGTGACCACAGGGACAGGTTTGACTTAATAGAGGTGACCACATGGACAGGTTTGACTTAAGAGGTGGCCACATGGACAGGTTTGACTTAATACAGGTAACAACATGGACAGGTTTGACTTAATAGAGGTGTCCACATGGATAGGTTTGACTTAATAGAGGTGACCACATGGACAGGATTGACTTAATAGAGGTGACCACATGGACAGGTTTGACTTAATAGAGGTGACCACATGGACATGTTTGACTTAATAGAGGTGACCACATGGACAGGTTTTACTTAACACAGGTGACCACATGGACAGGTTTGACTTAGAGGTGACCACATGGACAGATTTGACTTAATAGAGGTGACCACATGGACAGGTTTGACTTAATACAGGTGACCACATGGACAGGTTTGACTTAGGAGGTGACCACATGGACAGGTTTGACTTAATAAAAGTGACCGCATGGACAGGTTTGACTTAATAGAGGTGACCATATGGACAGGATTGACTTAAGAGGTGGCCACATGGACAGGTTTGACTTAATACAGGTGACCACATGGACAGGTTTGACTTAATACAGGTGACCACATGGACATGTTTGACATAATAGAGGTGACCACATGGACAGGTTTGACTTAATACAGATGACCACATTGGAAGGTTTGACTCAATAGAGGTGACCACATGGACAGGTTTGACTTAATAGAGGTGGCCACTTGGACAGGTTTGACTTAATAGAGGTGACCTCATGGACAGGTTTGACTTAATAGAGGTGACCACATGGACAGGTTTGACTTAATACAGGTGACCACATGGACAGATTTAACTTAATACAGGTGTCCATATAGACAGGCTTGACATAATAGTGGTGACCACAGGGACAGGTTTGACTTAATAGAGGTGACCACATGGACAGGTTTGACTTAATAGAGGTGTCCACATGGACAGGTTTGACTTAATACAGGTGACCACATGGACATGTTTGACATAATAGTGGTGACCACATGGAGAGGTTTGACTTAATAGAGGTGACCACATGGACAAGATTGACTTAAGAGGTGGCCACATGGGCAGGTTTGACTTAATAGAGGTGACCACATGGATAGGTTTGACTTAATACAGGTAACCACATGGACAGGTTTGACTTAATAGAGGTGTCCACATGGATAGGTTTGACTTAATAGAGGTGTCCACATGGACAGGTTTGACTTAATACAGGTGACCACATGGACAGGTTTGATTTAATACAGGTGACCACATGGACAGGTTTGACTTAATAGAGGTGACCACATGGACAGGTTTGACTTAATAGAGGTGACCACATGGACAGGATTGACTTAATAGAGGTGACCACATGGACAGGTTTGACTTAATTGAGGTGACCACATGGACAGGTTTGACTTAATAGAGGTGAACACATGGACATGTTTGACTTAATAGAGGTGACCACATGGACAGGTTTGACTTAACACAGGTGACCACATGGACAGGTTTCACTTAATAGAGGTGACCACATGGACAGATTTGACTTAATAGAGGTGACCACATGGACAGGTTTGACTTAAGAGGTGACCACATGGACAGGTTTGACTTAATAGAAGTGACCGCATGGACAGGTTTGACTTAATAGAGGTGACCACATGGACAGGATTGACTTTAGAGGTGGCCACATGGACAGGTTTGACTTAATACAGGTGACCACATGGACAGGTTTGACTTAATAGAGGTGACCTCATGGACAGGTTTGACTTAATAGAGGTGACCACATGGACAGGTTTGACTTAATAGAGGTGACCACATGGACAGGTTTGACTTAATACAGGTGACCACATGGACAGGTTTAACTTAATACAGATGTCCACATGGACAGGTTTGAGATAATAGTGGTGACCACAGGGACAGGTTTGACTTAATAGAGGTGACCACATGGACAGGTTTGACTTAATACAGGTGACCACATGGACAGGTTTGACTTAATAGAGGTGACCACATGGACAGGTTTGACTTAATAGAGGTGACCACATGGACAGGTTTGACTTAATAGAGGTGACCACATGGACATGTTTGACTTAATAGAGGTGACCACATGGACAGGTTTGACTTAATAGAGGTGACCACATGGACAGATTTGACTTAATAGAGGTGACCACATGGACAGGTTTGACTTAATAGAGGTGACCACATGGACAGGTTTGACTTAATAGAGGTGACCACATGGACAGGTTTGACTTAATAGAAGTGACCGCATGGACAGGTTTGACTTAATAGAGGTGACCACATGGACAGGATTGACTTAAGAGGTGGCCACATGGACAGGTTTGACTTAATACAGGTGACCACATGGACAGGTTTGACTTAATAGAGGTGACCACATGGACAGGTTTGACTTAATAGAGGTGACCACATGGACAGGTTTGACTTAATACAGGTGACCACATGGACAGGTTTGACTTAATACAGGTGACCACATGGACATGTTTGACATAATAGAGGTGACCACATGGACAGGTTTGACTTAATACAGGTGACCACATGGGCAGGTTTGACTCGATAGAGGTGACCACATGGACAGGTTTGACTTAATAGAGGTGGCCACTTGGACAGGTTTCACTTAATAGAGGTGACCTCATGGACAGGTTTGACTTAATAGAGGTGACCACATGGACAGGTTTGACATAATAGAGGTGACCACATGGAGAGATTTGACTTAATAGAGGTGACCACATGGACAGGTTTGACTTAATACAGGTGACCACATGGACAAATTTAACTTAATACAGGTGCCCACATAGACAGGCTTGACATAATGGTGGTGACCACAGGGACAGGTTTGACTTAATAGAGGTGACCACATGGACAGGTTTGACTTAATAGAAGTGACCGCATGGACAGGTTTGACTTAATAGAGGTGACCACATGGACAGGATTGACTTCAGAGGTGGCCACATGGACAGGTTTGACTTAATACAGGTGACCACATGGACAGTTTTGACTTAATAGAGGTGACCTCATGGACAGGTTTGACTTAATAGAGGTGACCACATGGACAGGTTTGACTTAATAGAGGTGACCACATGGACAAGATTGACTTAAGAGGTGGCCACATGGGCAGGTTTGACTTAATAGAGGTGACCACATGGATAGGTTTGACTTAATACAGGTAACCACATGGACAGGTTTGACTTAATAGAGGTGTCCACATGGATAGGTTTGACTTAATAGAGGTGTCCACATGGACAGGTTTGACTTAATACAGGTGACCACATGGACAGGTTTGATTTAATACAGGTGACCACATGGACAGGTTTGACTTAATAGAGGTGACCACATGGACAGGTTTGACTTAATAGAGGTGACCACATGGACAGGATTGACTTAATAGAGGTGACCACATGGACAGGTTTGACTTAATTGAGGTGACCACATGGACAGGTTTGACTTAATAGAGGTGAACACATGGACATGTTTGACTTAATAGAGGTGACCACATGGACAGGTTTGACTTAACACAGGTGACCACATGGACAGGTTTCACTTAATAGAGGTGACCACATGGACAGATTTGACTTAATAGAGGTGACCACATGGACAGGTTTGACTTAAGAGGTGACCACATGGACAGGTTTGACTTAATAGAAGTGACCGCATGGACAGGTTTGACTTAATAGAGGTGACCACATGGACAGGATTGACTTTAGAGGTGGCCACATGGACAGGTTTGACTTAATACAGGTGACCACATGGACAGGTTTGACTTAATAGAGGTGACCTCATGGACAGGTTTGACTTAATAGAGGTGACCACATGGACAGGTTTGACTTAATAGAGGTGACCACATGGACAGGTTTGACTTAATACAGGTGACCACATGGACAGGTTTAACTTAATACAGATGTCCACATGGACAGGTTTGAGATAATAGTGGTGACCACAGGGACAGGTTTGACTTAATAGAGGTGACCACATGGACAGGTTTGACTTAATACAGGTGACCACATGGACAGGTTTGACTTAATAGAGGTGACCACATGGACAGGTTTGACTTAATAGAGGTGACCACATGGACAGGTTTGACTTAATAGAGGTGACCACATGGACATGTTTGACTTAATAGAGGTGACCACATGGACAGGTTTGACTTAATAGAGGTGACCACATGGACAGATTTGACTTAATAGAGGTGACCACATGGACAGGTTTGACTTAATAGAGGTGACCACATGGACAGGTTTGACTTAATAGAGGTGACCACATGGACAGGTTTGACTTAATAGAAGTGACCGCATGGACAGGTTTGACTTAATAGAGGTGACCACATGGACAGGATTGACTTAAGAGGTGGCCACATGGACAGGTTTGACTTAATACAGGTGACCACATGGAAAGGTTTGACTTAATAGAGGTGACCACATGGACAGGTTTGACTTAATAGAGGTGACCACATGGACAGGTTTGACTTAATACAGGTGACCACATGGACAGGTTTGACTTAATACAGGTGACCACATGGACATGTTTGACATAATAGAGGTGACCACATGGACAGGTTTGACTTAATACAGGTGACCACATGGGCAGGTTTGACTCGATAGAGGTGACCACATGGACAGGTTTGACTTAATAGAGGTGGCCACTTGGACAGGTTTCACTTAATAGAGGTGACCTCATGGACAGGTTTGACTTAATAGAGGTGACCACATGGACAGGTTTGACATAATAGAGGTGACCACATGGAGAGATTTGACTTAATAGAGGTGACCACATGGACAGGTTTGACTTAATACAGGTGACCACATGGACAAATTTAACTTAATACAGGTGCCCACATAGACAGGCTTGACATAATGGTGGTGACCACAGGGACAGGTTTGACTTAATAGAGGTGACCACATGGACAGGTTTGACTTAATAGAAGTGACCGCATGGACAGGTTTGACTTAATAGAGGTGACCACATGGACAGGATTGACTTCAGAGGTGGCCACATGGACAGGTTTGACTTAATACAGGTGACCACATGGACAGTTTTGACTTAATAGAGGTGACCTCATGGACAGGTTTGACTTAATAGAGGTGACCACATGGACAGGTTTGACTTAATAGAGGTGACCACATGGACAGGTTTGACTTAATACAGGTGACCACATGGACAGGTTTAACTTAATACAGATGTCCACATGGACAGGTTTGAGATAATAGTGGTGACCACAGGGACAGGTTTGACTTAATAGAGGTGACCACATGGACAGGTTTGACTTAATAGAGGTGTCCACATGGACAGGTTTGATTTAATACAGGTGATCACATGGACAGGTTTGACTTAATAGAGGTGACCACATGGACAGGTTTGATTTAATAGAGGTGACCACATGGACAGGTTTGACTTAATAGAGGTGACCACATGGACATGTTTGACTTAATACAGGTGACCACATGGACAGGTTTGACTTAATAGAGGTGACCACATGGACAGATTTGACTTAATAGAGGTGACCACATGGACAGGTTTGACTTAATAGAGGTGACCACATGGACAGGTTTGACTTAAGAGGTGACCACATGGACAGGTTTGACTTAATAGAAGTGACCGCATGGACAGGTTTGACTTAATAGAGGTGACCACATGGACAGGATTGACTTAAGAGGTGGCCACATGGACAGGTTTGACTTAATACAGGTGACCACATGGACAGGTTTGACTTAATAGAGGTGACCTCATGGACAGGTTTGACTTAATAGAGGTGACCACATGGACAGGATTGACTTAATAGAGGTGACCACATGGACAGGAATGACTTAACAGGTGGCCACATGGACAGGTTTGACTTAATAGAGGTGACCACATGGACAGGTTTGACTTAACACAGGTGACCACATGGACAGGTTTGACTTAATAGAGGTGACCACATGGACAGATTTGACTTAATAGAGGTGACCACATGGACAGGTTTGACTTAATAGAGGTGACCACATGGACAGGTTTGACATAAGAGGTGACCACATGGACAGGTTTGACTTAATAAAAGTGACCGCATGGACAGGTTTGACTTAATAGAGGTGACCACATGGACAGGATTGACTTAAGAGGTGGCCACATGGGCAGGTTTGACTTAATACAGGTGACCACATGGACAGGTTTGACTTAATAGGGGTGACCACATGGACAGATTTGACTTAATAGAGGTGACCACATGGACAGGTTTGACTTAATAGAGGTGACCACATGGACAGGTTTGACTTAAGAGGTGACCACATGGACAGGTTTGACTTAATAGAAGTGACCACATGGACAGGTTTGACTTAATAGAGGTGACCACATGGACAGGATTGACTTAAGAGGTGGCCACATGGACAGGTTTGACTTAATACAGGTAACAACATGGACAGGTTTGACTTAATAGAGGTGTCCACATGGATAGGTTTGACTTAATAGAGGTGACCACATGGACAGGATTGACTTAATAGAGGTGACCACATGGACAGGTTTGACTTAATAGAGGTGACCACATGGACATGTTTGACTTAATAGAGGTGACCACATGGACAGGTTTGACTTAACACAGGTGACCACATGGACAGGTTTGACTTAATAGAGGTGACCACATGGACAGATTTGACTTAATAGAGGTGACCACATGGACAGGTTTGACTTAATAGAGGTGACCACATGGACAGGTTTGACTTAAGAGGTGACCACATGGACTGGTTTGACTTAATAAAAGTGACCGCATGGACAGGTTTGACTTAATAGAGGTGACCACATGGACAGGATTGACTTAAGAGGTGACCACATGGACAGGTTTGACTTAATACAGGTGACCACATGGACAGGTTTGACTTAATACAGGTGACCACATGGACATGTTTGACATAATAGAGGTGACCACATGGACAGGTTTGACTTAATACAGGTGACCACATGGGCAGGTTTGACTCAATAGAGGTGACCACATGGACAGGTTTGACTTAATAGAGGTGGCCACTGGACAGGTTTGACTTAATAGAGGTGACCTCATGGACAGGTTTGACTTAATAGAGGTGACCACATGGACAGGTTTGACTTAATACAGGTGACCACATGGACAGATTTAACTTAATACAGGTGTCCACATAGACAGGCTTGACATAATAGTGGTGACCACAGGGACAGGTTTGACTTAATAGAGGTGACCACATGGACAGGTTTGACTTAAGAGGTGGCCACATGGACAGGTTTGACTTAATACAGGTAACAACATGGACAGGTTTGACTTAATAGAGGTGTCCACATGGATAGGTTTGACTTAATAGAGGTGACCACATGGACAGGATTGACTTAATAGAGGTGACCACATGGACAGGTTTGACTTAATAGAGGTGACCACATGGACATGTTTGACTTAATAGAGGTGACCACATGGACAGGTTTTACTTAACACAGGTGACCACATGGACAGGTTTGACTTAGAGGTGACCACATGGACAGATTTGACTTAATAGAGGTGACCACATGGACAGGTTTGACTTAATAGAGGTGACCACATGGACAGGTTTGACTTAAGAGGTGACCACATGGACAGGTTTGACTTAATAAAAGTGACCGCATGGACAGGTTTGACTTAATAGAGGTGACCATATGGACAGGATTGACTTAAGAGGTGGCCACATGGACAGGTTTGACTTAATACAGGTGACCACATGGACAGGTTTGACTTAATACAGGTGACCACATGGACATGTTTGACATAATAGAGGTGACCACATGGACAGGTTTGACTTAATACAGGTGACCACATTGGAAGGTTTGACTCAATAGAGGTGACCACATGGACAGGTTTGACTTAATAGAGGTGGCCACTTGGACAGGTTTGACTTAATAGAGGTGACCTCATGGACAGGTTTGACTTAATAGAGGTGACCACATGGACAGGTTTGACTTAATACAGGTGACCACATGGACAGATTTAACTTAATACAGGTGTCCACATAGACAGGCTTGACATAATAGTGGTGACCACAGGGACAGGTTTGACTTAATAGAGGTGACCACATGGACAGGTTTGACTTAATAGAGGTGTCCACATGGACAGGTTTGACTTAATACAGGTGACCACATGGACATGTTTGACATAATAGTGGTGACCACATGGAGAGGTTTGACTTAATAGAGGTGACCACATGGACAAGATTGACTTAAGAGGTGGCCACATGGGCAGGTTTGACTTAATAGAGGTGACCACATGGATAGGTTTGACTTAATACAGGTAACCACATGGACAGGTTTGACTTAATAGAGGTGTCCACATGGATAGGTTTGACTTAATAGAGGTGTCCACATGGACAGGTTTGACTTAATACAGGTGACCACATGGACAGGTTTGATTTAATACAGGTGACCACATGGACAGGTTTGACTTAATAGAGGTGACCACATGGACAGGTTTGACTTAATAGAGGTGACCACATGGACAGGATTGACTTAATAGAGGTGACCACATGGACAGGTTTGACTTAATTGAGGTGACCACATGGACAGGTTTGACTTAATAGAGGTGAACACATGGACATGTTTGACTTAATAGAGGTGACCACATGGACAGGTTTGACTTAACACAGGTGACCACATGGACAGGTTTGACTTAATAGAGGTGACCACATGGACAGATTTGACTTAATAGAGGTGACCACATGGACAGGTTTGACTTAAGAGGTGACCACATGGACAGGTTTGACTTAATAGAAGTGACCGCATGGACAGGTTTGACTTAATAGAGGTGACCACATGGACAGGATTGACTTTAGAGGTGGCCACATGGACAGGTTTGACTTAATACAGGTGACCACATGGACAGGTTTGACTTAATAGAGGTGACCTCATGGACAGGTTTGACTTAATAGAGGTGACCACATGGACAGGTTTGACTTAATAGAGGTGACCACATGGACAGGTTTGACTTAATACAGGTGACCACATGGACAGGTTTAACTTAATACAGGTGTCCACATGGACAGGTTTGAGATAATAGTGGTGACCACAGGGACAGGTTTGACTTAATAGAGGTAACCACATGGACAGGTTTGACTTAATAGAGGTGACCACATGGACAGGTTTGACTTAATAGAGGTGACCACATGGACAGGTTTGACTTAATAGAGGTGACCACATGGACATGTTTGACTTAATAGAGGTGACCACATGGACAGGTTTGACTTAATAGAGGTGACCACATGGACAGATTTGACTTAATAGAGGTGACCACATGGACAGGTTTGACTTAATAGAGGTGACCACATGGACAGGTTTGACTTAATAGAGGTGACCACATGGACAGGTTTGACTTAATAGAAGTGACCACATGGACAGGTTTGACTTAATAGAGGTGACCACATGGACAGGATTGACTTAAGAGGTGGCCACATGGACAGGTTTGACTTAATACAGGTGACCACATGGACAGGTTTGACTTAATAGAGGTGACCACATGGACAGGTTTGACTTAATAGAGGTGACCACATGGACAGGTTTGACTTAATACAGGTGACCACATGGACAGGTTTGACTTAATACAGGTGACCACATGGACATGTTTGACATAATAGAGGTGACCACATGGATAGGTTTGACTTAATACAGGTGACCACATGGGCAGGTTTGACTCGATAGAGGTGACCACATGGACAGGTTTGACTTAATAGAGGTGGCCACTTGGACAGGTTTCACTTAATAGAGGTGACCTCATGGACAGGTTTGACTTAATAGAGGTGACCACATGGACAGGTTTGACATAATAGAGGTGACCACATGGAGAGATTTGACTTAATAGAGGTGACCACATGGACAGGTTTGACTTAATACAGGTGACCACATGGACAAATTTAACTTAATACAGGTGTCCACATAGACAGGCTTGACATAATGGTGGTGACCACAGGGACAGGTTTGACTTAATAGAGGTGACCACATGGACAGGTTTGACTTAATAGAAGTGACCGCATGGACAGGTTTGACTTAATAGAGGTGACCACATGGACAGGATTGACTTCAGAGGTGGCCACATGGACAGGTTTGACTTAATACAGGTGACCACATGGACAGTTTTGACTTAATACAGGTGACCACATGGACAGTTTTGGCTTAATAGAGGTGACCTCATGGACAGGTTTGACTTAATAGAGGTGACCACATGGACAGGTTTGACTTAATAGAGGTGACCACATGGACAGGTTTGACTTAATACAGGTGACCACATGGACAGGTTTGACTTAATACAGGTGACCACATGGACATGTTTGACATAATAGAGGTGACCACATGGATAGGTTTGACTTAATACAGGTGACCACATGGGCAGGTTTGACTCGATAGAGGTGACCACATGGACAGGTTTGACTTAATAGAGGTGGCCACTTGGACAGGTTTCACTTAATAGAGGTGACCTCATGGACAGGTTTGACTTAATAGAGGTGACCACATGGACAGGTTTGACATAATAGAGGTGACCACATGGAGAGATTTGACTTAATAGAGGTGACCACATGGACAGGTTTGACTTAATACAGGTGACCACATGGACAAATTTAACTTAATACAGGTGTCCACATAGACAGGCTTGACATAATGGTGGTGACCACAGGGACAGGTTTGACTTAATAGAGGTGACCACATGGACAGGTTTGACTTAATAGAAGTGACCGCATGGACAGGTTTGACTTAATAGAGGTGACCACATGGACAGGATTGACTTCAGAGGTGGCCACATGGACAGGTTTGACTTAATACAGGTGACCACATGGACAGTTTTGACTTAATAGAGGTGACCTCATGGACAGGTTTGACTTAATAGAGGTGACCACATGGACAGGTTTGACTTAATAGAGGTGACCACATGGACAGGTTTGACTTAATACAGGTGACCACATGGACAGGTTTAACTTAATACAGGTGTCCACATGGACAGGTTTGAGATAATAGTGGTGACCACAGGGACAGGTTTGACTTAATAGAGGTGACCACATGGACAGGTTTGACTTAATAGAGGTGTCCACATGGACAGGTTTGATTTAATACAGGTGATCACATGGACAGGTTTGACTTAATAGAGGTGACCACATGGACAGGTTTGACTTAATAGAGGTGACCACATGGACAGGTTTGACTTAATAGAGGTGACCACATGGACATGTTTGACTTAATACAGGTGACCACATGGACAGGTTTGACTTAATAGAGGTGACCACATGGACAGATTTGACTTAATAGAGGTGACCACATGGACAGGTTTGACTTAATAGAGGTGACCACATGGACAGGTTTGACTTAAGAGGTGACCACATGGACAGGTTTGACTTAATAGAAGTGACCGCATGGACAGGTTTGACTTAATAGAGGTGACCACATGGACAGGATTGACTTAAGAGGTGGCCACATGGACAGGTTTGACTTAATACAGGTGACCACATGGACAGGTTTGACTTAATAGAGGTGACCTCATGGACAGGTTTGACTTAATAGAGGTGACCACATGGACAGGTTTGACTTAATACAGGTGACCACATGGACAGGTTTGACTTAATACAGGTGACCACATGGACATGTTTGACATAATAGAGGTGACCACATGGACAGGTTTGACTTAATACAGGTGACCACATGGGCAGGTTTGACTCGATAGAGGTGACCACATGGACAGGTTTGACTTAATAGAGGTGGCCACTTGGACAGGTTTCACTTAATAGAGGTGACCTCATGGACAGGTTTGACTTAATAGAGGTGACCACATGGACAGGTTTGACATAATAGAGGTGACCACATGGAGAGATTTGACTTAATAGAGGTGACCACATGGACAGGTTTGACTTAATACAGGTGACCACATGGACAGATTTAACTTAATACAGGTGTCCACATAGACAGGCTTGACATAATGGTGGTGACCACAGGGACAGGTTTGACTTAATAGAGGTGACCACATGGACAGGTTTGACTTAATAGAGGTGTCCACAGGGACAGGTTTGACTTAATAGAGGTGACCACATGGACAGATTTGACTTAATAGAGGTGACCACATGGACAGGTTTGACTTAATAGAGGTGACCACATGGACAGGTTTGACTTAAGAGGTGACCACATGGACAGGTTTGACTTAATAGAGGTGTCCACATGGATAGGTTTGACTTAATAGAGGTGACCACATGGACAGGATTGACTTAATAGAGGTGACCACATGGACAGGTTTGACTTAATAGAGGTGACCACATGGACATGTTTGACTTAATAGAGGTGACCACATGGACAGGTTTGACTTAACACAGGTGACCACATGGACAGGTTTGACTTAATAGAGGTGACCACATGGACAGATTTGACTTAATAGAGGTGACCACATGGACAGGTTTGACTTAATAGAGGTGACCACATGGACAGGTTTGACTTAAGAGGTGACCACATGGACTGGTTTGACTTAATAAAAGTGACCGCATGGACAGGTTTGACTTAATAGAGGTGACCACATGGACAGGATTGACTTAAGAGGTGGCCACATGGACAGGTTTGACTTAATACAGGTGACCACATGGACAGGTTTGACTTAATACAGGTGACCACATGGACATGTTTGACATAATAGAGGTGACCACATGGGCAGGTTTGACTTAATACAGGTGACCACATGGGCAGGTTTGACTCAATAGAGGTGACCACATGGACAGGTTTGACTTAATAGAGGTGGCCACTGGACAGGTTTGACTTAATAGAGGTGACCTCATGGACAGGTTTGACTTAATAGAGGTGACCACATGGACAGGTTTGACTTAATACAGGTGACCACATGGACAGATTTAACTTAATACAGGTGTCCACATAGACAGGCTTGACATAATAGTGGTGACCACAGGGACAGGTTTGACTTAATAGAGGTGACCACATGGACAGGTTTGACTTAAGAGGTGGCCACATGGACAGGTTTGACTTAATACAGGTAACAACATGGACAGGTTTGACTTAATAGAGGTGTCCACATGGATAGTTTGACTTAATAGAGGTGACCACATGGACAGGATTGACTTAATAGAGGTGACCACATGGACAGGTTTGACTTAATAGAGGTAACCACATGGACATGTTTGACTTAATAGAGGTGACCACATGGACAGGTTTTACTTAACACAGGTGACCACATGGACAGGTTTGACTTAGAGGTGACCACATGGACAGATTTGACTTAATAGAGGTGACCACATGGACAGGTTTGACTTAATAGAGGTGACCACATGGACAGGTTTGACTTAAGAGGTGACCACATGGACAGGTTTGACTTAATAAAAGTGACCGCATGGACAGGTTTGACTTAATAGAGGTGACCATATGGACAGGATTGACTTAAGAGGTGGCCACATGGACAGGTTTGACTTAATACAGGTGACCACATGGACAGGTTTGACTTAATACAGGTGACCACATGGACATGTTTGACATAATAGAGGTGACCACATGGACAGGTTTGACTTAATACAGGTGACCACATTGGAAGGTTTGACTCAATAGAGGTGACCACATGGACAGGTTTGACTTAATAGAGGTGGCCACTTGGACAGGTTTGACTTAATAGAGGTGACCTCATGGACAGGTTTGACTTAATAGAGGTGACCACATGGACAGGTTTGACTTAATACAGGTGACCACATGGACAGATTTAACTTAATACAGGTGTCCACATAGACAGGCTTGACATAATAGTGGTGACCACAGGGACAGGTTTGACTTAATAGAGGTGACCACATGGACAGGTTTGACTTAATAGAGGTGTCCACATGGACAGGTTTGACTTAATACAGGTGACCACATGGACATGTTTGACATAATAGTGGTGACCACATGGAGAGGTTTGACTTAATAGAGGTGACCACATGGACAAGATTGACTTAAGAGGTGGCCACATGGGCAGGTTTGACTTAATAGAGGTGACCACATGGACAGGTTTGACTTAATACAGGTAACCACATGGACAGGTTTGACTTAATAGAGGTGTCCACATGGATAGGTTTGACTTAATAGAGGTGTCCACATGGACAGGTTTGACTTAATACAGGTGACCACATGGACAGGTTTGATTTAATACAGGTGACCACATGGACAGGTTTGACTTAATAGAGGTGACCACATGGACAGGTTTGACTTAATAGAGGTGACCACATGGACAGGATTGACTTAATAGAGGTGACCACATGGACAGGTTTGACTTAATTGAGGTGACCACATGGACAGGTTTGACTTAATAGAGGTGAACACATGGACATGTTTGACTTAATAGAGGTGACCACATGGACAGGTTTGACTTAACACAGGTGACCACATGGACAGGTTTGACTTAATAGAGGTGACCACATGGACAGATTTGACTTAATAGAGGTGACCACATGGACAGGTTTGACTTAAGAGGTGACCACATGGACAGGTTTGACTTAATAGAAGTGACCGCATGGACAGGTTTGACTTAATAGAGGTGACCACATGGACAGGTTTGACTTTAGAGGTGGCCACATGGACAGGTTTGACTTAATACAGGTGACCACATGGACAGGTTTGACTTAATAGAGGTGACCTCATGGACAGGTTTGACTTAATAGAGGTGACCACATGGACAGGTTTGACTTAATAGAGGTGACCACATGGACAGGTTTGACTTAATACAGGTGACCACATGGACAGGTTTAACTTAATACAGGTGTCCACATGGACAGGTTTGAGATAATAGTGGTGACCACAGGGACAGGTTTGACTTAATAGAGGTGACCACATGGACAGGTTTGACTTAATAGAGGTGTCCACATGGACAGGTTTGACTTAATACAGGTGACCACATGGACAGGTTTGACTTAATAGAGGTGACCACATGGACAGGTTTGACTTAATAGAGGTGACCACATGGACAGGTTTGACTTAATAGAGGTGACCACATGGACATGTTTGACTTAATAGAGGTGACCACATGGACAGGTTTGACTTAATAGAGGTGACCACATGGACAGATTTGACTTAATAGAGGTGACCACATGGACAGGTTTGACTTAATAGAGGTGACCACATGGACAGGTTTGACTTAATAGAGGTGACCACATGGACAGGTTTGACTTAATAGAAGTGACCGCATGGACAGGTTTGACTTAATAGAGGTGACCACATGGACAGGATTGACTTAAGAGGTGGCCACATGGACAGGTTTGACTTAATACAGGTGACCACATGGACAGGTTTGACTTAATAGAGGTGACCACATGGACAGGTTTGACTTAATAGAGGTGACCACATGGACAGGTTTGACTTAATACAGGTGACCACATGGACAGGTTTGACTTAATACAGGTGACCACATGGACATGTTTGACATAATAGAGGTGACCACATGGACAGGTTTGACTTAATACAGGTGACCACATGGGCAGGTTTGACTCGATAGAGGTGACCACATGGACAGGTTTGACTTAATAGAGGTGGCCACTTGGACAGGTTTCACTTAATAGAGGTGACCTCATGGACAGGTTTGACTTAATAGAGGTGACCTCATGGACAGGTTTGACTTAATAGAGGTGACCACATGGACAGGTTTGACTTAATAGAGGTGACCACATGGACAGGTTTGACTTAATACAGGTGACCACATGGACAGGTTTAACTTAATACAGGTGTCCACATGGACAGGTTTGAGATAATAGTGGTGACCACAGGGACAGGTTTGACTTAATAGAGGTGACCACATGGACAGGTTTGACTTAATAGAGGTGTCCACATGGACAGGTTTGACTTAATACAGGTGACCACATGGACAGGTTTGACTTAATAGAGGTGACCACATGGACAGGTTTGACTTAATAGAGGTGACCACATGGACAGGTTTGACTTAATAGAGGTGACCACATGGACATGTTTGACTTAATAGAGGTGACCACATGGACAGGTTTGACTTAATAGAGGTGACCACATGGACAGATTTGACTTAATAGAGGTGACCACATGGACAGGTTTGACTTAATAGAGGTGACCACATGGACAGGTTTGACTTAATAGAGGTGACCACATGGACAGGTTTGACTTAATAGAAGTGACCGCATGGACAGGTTTGACTTAATAGAGGTGACCACATGGACAGGATTGACTTAAGAGGTAGCCACATGGACAGGTTTGACTTAATACAGGTGACCACATGGACAGGTTTGACTTAATAGAGGTGACCACATGGACAGGTTTGACTTAATAGAGGTGACCACATGGACAGGTTTGACTTAATACAGGTGACCACATGGACAGGTTTGACTTAATACAGGTGACCACATGGACATGTTTGACATAATAGAGGTGACCACATGGATAGGTTTGACTTAATACAGGTGACCACATGGGCAGGTTTGACTCGATAGAGGTGACCACATGGACAGGTTTGACTTAATAGAGGTGGCCACTTGGACAGGTTTCACTTAATAGAGGTGACCTCATGGACAGGTTTGACTTAATAGAGGTGACCACATGGACAGGTTTGACATAATAGAGGTGACCACATGGAGAGATTTGACTTAATAGAGGTGACCACATGGACAGGTTTGACTTAATACAGGTGACCACATGGACAAATTTAACTTAATACAGGTGTCCACATAGACAGGCTTGACATAATGGTGGTGACCACAGGGACAGGTTTGACTTAATAGAGGTGACCACATGGACAGGTTTGACTTAATAGAAGTGACCGCATGGACAGGTTTGACTTAATAGAGGTGACCACATGGACAGGATTGACTTCAGAGGTGGCCACATGGACAGGTTTGACTTAATACAGGTGACCACATGGACAGTTTTGACTTAATACAGGTGACCACATGGACAGTTTTGACTTAATAGAGGTGACCTCATGGACAGGTTTGACTTAATAGAGGTGACCACATGGACAGGTTTGACTTAATAGAGGTGACCACATGGACAGGTTTGACTTAATAGAGGTGACCACATGGACAGGTTTGACTTAATACAGGTGACCACATGGACAGGTTTGACTTAATACAGGTGACCACATGGACATGTTTGACATAATAGAGGTGACCACATGGATAGGTTTGACTTAATACAGGTGACCACATGGGCAGGTTTGACTCGATAGAGGTGACCACATGGACAGGTTTGACTTAATAGAGGTGGCCACTTGGACAGGTTTCACTTAATAGAGGTGACCTCATGGACAGGTTTGACTTAATAGAGGTGACCACATGGACAGGTTTGACATAATAGAGGTGACCACATGGAGAGATTTGACTTAATAGAGGTGACCACATGGACAGGTTTGACTTAATACAGGTGACCACATGGACAAATTTAACTTAATACAGGTGTCCACATAGACAGGCTTGACATAATGGTGGTGACCACAGGGACAGGTTTGACTTAATAGAGGTGACCACATGGACAGGTTTGACTTAATAGAAGTGACCGCATGGACAGGTTTGACTTAATAGAGGTGACCACATGGACAGGATTGACTTCAGAGGTGGCCACATGGACAGGTTTGACTTAATACAGGTGACCACATGGACAGTTTTGACTTAATAGAGGTGACCTCATGGACAGGTTTGACTTAATAGAGGTGACCACATGGACAGGTTTGACTTAATAGAGGTGACCACATGGACAGGTTTGACTTAATACAGGTGACCACATGGACAGGTTTAACTTAATACAGGTGTCCACATGGACAGGTTTGAGATAATAGTGGTGACCACAGGGACAGGTTTGACTTAATAGAGGTGACCACATGGACAGGTTTGACTTAATAGAGGTGTCCACATGGACAGGTTTGATTTAATACAGGTGATCACATGGACAGGTTTGACTTAATAGAGGTGACCACATGGACAGGTTTGACTTAATAGAGGTGACCACATGGACAGGTTTGACTTAATAGAGGTGACCACATGGACATGTTTGACTTAATACAGGTGACCACATGGACAGGTTTGACTTAATAGAGGTGACCACATGGACAGATTTGACTTAATAGAGGTGACCACATGGACAGGTTTGACTTAATAGAGGTGACCACATGGACAGGTTTGACTTAAGAGGTGACCACATGGACAGGTTTGACTTAATAGAAGTGACCGCATGGACAGGTTTGACTTAATAGAGGTGACCACATGGACAGGATTGACTTAAGAGGTGGCCACATGGACAGGTTTGACTTAATACAGGTGACCACATGGACAGGTTTGACTTAATAGAGGTGACCTCATGGACAGGTTTGACTTAATAGAGGTGACCACATGGACAGGTTTGACTTAATACAGGTGACCACATGGACAGGTTTGACTTAATACAGGTGACCACATGGACATGTTTGACATAATAGAGGTGACCACATGGACAGGTTTGACTTAATACAGGTGACCACATGGGCAGGTTTGACTCGATAGAGGTGACCACATGGACAGGTTTGACTTAATAGAGGTGGCCACTTGGACAGGTTTCACTTAATAGAGGTGACCTCATGGACAGGTTTGACTTAATAGAGGTGACCACATGGACAGGTTTGACATAATAGAGGTGACCACATGGAGAGATTTGACTTAATAGAGGTGACCACATGGACAGGTTTGACTTAATACAGGTGACCACATGGACAGATTTAACTTAATACAGGTGTCCACATAGACAGGCTTGACATAATGGTGGTGACCACAGGGACAGGTTTGACTTAATAGAGGTGACCACATGGACAGGTTTGACTTAATAGAGGTGTCCACAGGGACAGGTTTGACTTAATAGAGGTGACCACATGGACAGATTTGACTTAATAGAGGTGACCACATGGACAGGTTTGACTTAATAGAGGTGACCACATGGACAGGTTTGACTTAAGAGGTGACCACATGGACAGGTTTGACTTAATAGAGGTGTCCACATGGATAGGTTTGACTTAATAGAGGTGACCACATGGACAGGATTGACTTAATAGAGGTGACCACATGGACAGGTTTGACTTAATAGAGGTGACCACATGGACATGTTTGACTTAATAGAGGTGACCACATGGACAGGTTTGACTTAACACAGGTGACCACATGGACAGGTTTGACTTAATAGAGGTGACCACATGGACAGATTTGACTTAATAGAGGTGACCACATGGACAGGTTTGACTTAATAGAGGTGACCACATGGACAGGTTTGACTTAAGAGGTGACCACATGGACTGGTTTGACTTAATAAAAGTGACCGCATGGACAGGTTTGACTTAATAGAGGTGACCACATGGACAGGATTGACTTAAGAGGTGGCCACATGGACAGGTTTGACTTAATACAGGTGACCACATGGACAGGTTTGACTTAATACAGGTGACCACATGGACATGTTTGACATAATAGAGGTGACCACATGGGCAGGTTTGACTTAATACAGGTGACCACATGGGCAGGTTTGACTCAATAGAGGTGACCACATGGACAGGTTTGACTTAATAGAGGTGGCCACTGGACAGGTTTGACTTAATAGAGGTGACCTCATGGACAGGTTTGACTTAATAGAGGTGACCACATGGACAGGTTTGACTTAATACAGGTGACCACATGGACAGATTTAACTTAATACAGGTGTCCACATAGACAGGCTTGACATAATAGTGGTGACCACAGGGACAGGTTTGACTTAATAGAGGTGACCACATGGACAGGTTTGACTTAAGAGGTGGCCACATGGACAGGTTTGACTTAATACAGGTAACAACATGGACAGGTTTGACTTAATAGAGGTGTCCACATGGATAGTTTGACTTAATAGAGGTGACCACATGGACAGGATTGACTTAATAGAGGTGACCACATGGACAGGTTTGACTTAATAGAGGTGACCACATGGACATGTTTGACTTAATAGAGGTGACCACATGGACAGGTTTTACTTAACACAGGTGACCACATGGACAGGTTTGACTTAGAGGTGACCACATGGACAGATTTGACTTAATAGAGGTGACCACATGGACAGGTTTGACTTAATAGAGGTGACCACATGGACAGGTTTGACTTAAGAGGTGACCACATGGACAGGTTTGACTTAATAAAAGTGACCGCATGGACAGGTTTGACTTAATAGAGGTGACCATATGGACAGGATTGACTTAAGAGGTGGCCACATGGACAGGTTTGACTTAATACAGGTGACCACATGGACAGGTTTGACTTAATACAGGTGACCACATGGACATGTTTGACATAATAGAGGTGACCACATGGACAGGTTTGACTTAATACAGGTGACCACATTGGAAGGTTTGACTCAATAGAGGTGACCACATGGACAGGTTTGACTTAATAGAGGTGGCCACTTGGACAGGTTTGACTTAATAGAGGTGACCTCATGGACAGGTTTGACTTAATAGAGGTGACCACATGGACAGGTTTGACTTAATACAGGTGACCACATGGACAGATTTAACTTAATACAGGTGTCCACATAGACAGGCTTGACATAATAGTGGTGACCACAGGGACAGGTTTGACTTAATAGAGGTGACCACATGGACAGGTTTGACTTAATAGAGGTGTCCACATGGACAGGTTTGACTTAATACAGGTGACCACATGGACATGTTTGACATAATAGTGGTGACCACATGGAGAGGTTTGACTTAATAGAGGTGACCACATGGACAAGATTGACTTAAGAGGTGGCCACATGGGCAGGTTTGACTTAATAGAGGTGACCACATGGACAGGTTTGACTTAATACAGGTAACCACATGGACAGGTTTGACTTAATAGAGGTGTCCACATGGATAGGTTTGACTTAATAGAGGTGTCCACATGGACAGGTTTGACTTAATACAGGTGACCACATGGACAGGTTTGATTTAATACAGGTGACCACATGGACAGGTTTGACTTAATAGAGGTGACCACATGGACAGGTTTGACTTAATAGAGGTGACCACATGGACAGGATTGACTTAATAGAGGTGACCACATGGACAGGTTTGACTTAATTGAGGTGACCACATGGACAGGTTTGACTTAATAGAGGTGAACACATGGACATGTTTGACTTAATAGAGGTGACCACATGGACAGGTTTGACTTAACACAGGTGACCACATGGACAGGTTTGACTTAATAGAGGTGACCACATGGACAGATTTGACTTAATAGAGGTGACCACATGGACAGGTTTGACTTAAGAGGTGACCACATGGACAGGTTTGACTTAATAGAAGTGACCGCATGGACAGGTTTGACTTAATAGAGGTGACCACATGGACAGGTTTGACTTTAGAGGTGGCCACATGGACAGGTTTGACTTAATACAGGTGACCACATGGACAGGTTTGACTTAATAGAGGTGACCTCATGGACAGGTTTGACTTAATAGAGGTGACCACATGGACAGGTTTGACTTAATAGAGGTGACCACATGGACAGGTTTGACTTAATACAGGTGACCACATGGACAGGTTTAACTTAATACAGGTGTCCACATGGACAGGTTTGAGATAATAGTGGTGACCACAGGGACAGGTTTGACTTAATAGAGGTGACCACATGGACAGGTTTGACTTAATAGAGGTGTCCACATGGACAGGTTTGACTTAATACAGGTGACCACATGGACAGGTTTGACTTAATAGAGGTGACCACATGGACAGGTTTGACTTAATAGAGGTGACCACATGGACAGGTTTGACTTAATAGAGGTGACCACATGGACATGTTTGACTTAATAGAGGTGACCACATGGACAGGTTTGACTTAATAGAGGTGACCACATGGACAGATTTGACTTAATAGAGGTGACCACATGGACAGGTTTGACTTAATAGAGGTGACCACATGGACAGGTTTGACTTAATAGAGGTGACCACATGGACAGGTTTGACTTAATAGAAGTGACCGCATGGACAGGTTTGACTTAATAGAGGTGACCACATGGACAGGATTGACTTAAGAGGTGGCCACATGGACAGGTTTGACTTAATACAGGTGACCACATGGACAGGTTTGACTTAATAGAGGTGACCACATGGACAGGTTTGACTTAATAGAGGTGACCACATGGACAGGTTTGACTTAATACAGGTGACCACATGGACAGGTTTGACTTAATACAGGTGACCACATGGACATGTTTGACATAATAGAGGTGACCACATGGACAGGTTTGACTTAATACAGGTGACCACATGGGCAGGTTTGACTCGATAGAGGTGACCACATGGACAGGTTTGACTTAATAGAGGTGGCCACTTGGACAGGTTTCACTTAATAGAGGTGACCTCATGGACAGGTTTGACTTAATAGAGGTGACCACATGGACAGGTTTGACATAATAGAGGTGACCACATGGAGAGATTTGACTTAATAGAGGTGACCACATGGACAGGTTTGACTTAATACAGGTGACCACATGGACAAATTTAACTTAATACAGGTGTCCACATAGACAGGCTTGACATAATGGTGGTGACCACAGGGACAGGTTTGACTTAATAGAGGTGACCACATGGACAGGTTTGACTTAATAGAAGTGACCGCATGGACAGGTTTGACTTAATAGGGGTGACCACATGGACAGGATTGACTTCAGAGGTGGCCACATGGACAGGTTTGACTTAATACAGGTGACCACATGGACAGTTTTGACTTAATAGAGGTGACCTCATGGACAGGTTTGACTTAATAGAGGTGACCACATGGACAGGTTTGACTTAATAGAGGTGACCACATGGACAGGTTTGACTTAATACAGGTGACCACATGGACAGGTTTAACTTAATACAGGTGTCCACATGGACAGGTTTGAGATAATAGTGGTGACCACAGGGACAGGTTTGACTTAATAGAGGTGACCACATGGACAGGTTTGACTTAATAGAGGTGTCCACATGGACAGGTTTGATTTAATACAGGTGATCACATGGACAGGTTTGACTTAATAGAGGTGACCACATGGACAGGTTTGACTTAATAGAGGTGACCACATGGACAGGTTTGACTTAATAGAGGTGACCACATGGACAGGTTTGACTTAATACAGGTGACCACATGGACAGGTTTGACTTAATAGAGGTGACCACATGGACAGATTTGACTTAATAGAGGTGACCACATGGACAGGTTTGACTTAATAGAGGTGACCACATGGACAGGTTTGACTTAAGAGGTGACCACATGGACAGGTTTGACTTAATAGAAGTGACCGCATGGACAGGTTTGACTTAATAGAGGTGACCACATGGACAGGATTGACTTAAGAGGTGGCCACATGGACAGGTTTGACTTAATACAGGTGACCACATGGACAGGTTTGACTTAATAGAGGTGACCTCATGGACAGGTTTGACTTAATAGAGGTGACCACATGGACAGGTTTGACTTAATACAGGTGACCACATGGACAGGTTTGACTTAATACAGGTGACCACATGGACATGTTTGACATAATAGAGGTGACCACATGGACAGGTTTGACTTAATACAGGTGACCACATGGGCAGGTTTGACTCGATAGAGGTGACCACATGGACAGGTTTGACTTAATAGAGGTCGCCACTTGGACAGGTTTCACTTAATAGAGGTGACCTCATGGACAGGTTTGACTTAATAGAGGTGACCACATGGACAGGTTTGACAAAATAGAGGTGACCACATGGAGAGATTTGACTTAATAGAGGTGACCACATGGACAGGTTTGACTTAATACAGGTGACCACATGGACAGATTTAACTTAATACAGGTGTCCACATAGACAGGCTTGACATAATGGTGGTGACCACAGGGACAGGTTTGACTTAATAGAGGTGACCACATGGACAGGTTTGACTTAATAGAGGTGTCCACAGGGACAGGTTTGACTTAATAGAGGTTACCACATGGACAGATTTGACTTAATAGAGGTGACCACATGGACAGTTTTGACTTAATAGAGGTGACCACATGGACAGGATTGACTTAATAGAGGTGACCACATGGACAGGTTTGACTTAATAGAGGTGACCACATGGACATGTTTGACTTAATAGAGGTGACCACATGGACAGGTTTGACTTAACACAGGTGACCACATGGACAGGTTTGACTTAATAGAGGTGACCACATGGACAGATTTGACTTAATAGAGGTGACCACATGGACAGGTTTGACTTAATAGAGGTGACCACATGGACAGGTTTGACTTAAGAGGTGACCACATGGACTGGTTTGACTTAATAAAAGTGACCGCATGGACAGGTTTGACTTAATAGAGGTGACCACATGGACAGGATTGACTTAAGAGGTGGCCACATGGACAGGTTTGACTTAATACAGGTGACCACATGGACAGGTTTGACTTAATACAGGTGACCACATGGACATGTTTGACATAATAGAGGTGACCACATGGGCAGGTTTGACTTAATACAGGTGACCACATGGGCAGGTTTGACTCAATAGAGGTGACCACATGGACAGGTTTGACTTAATAGAGGTGGCCACTGGACAGGTTTGACTTAATAGAGGTGACCTCATGGACAGGTTTGACTTAATAGAGGTGACCACATGGACAGGTTTGACTTAATACAGGTGACCACATGGACAGATTTAACTTAATACAGGTGTCCACATAGACAGGCTTGACATAATAGTGGTGACCACAGGGACAGGTTTGACTTAATAGAGGTGACCACATGGACAGGTTTGACTTAAGAGGTGGCCACATGGACAGGTTTGACTTAATACAGGTAACAACATGGACAGGTTTGACTTAATAGAGGTGTCCACATGGATAGGTTTGACTTAATAGAGGTGACCACATGGACAGGATTGACTTAATAGAGGTGACCACATGGACAGGTTTGACTTAATAGAGGTGACCACATGGACATGTTTGACTTAATAGAGGTGACCACATGGACAGGTTTTACTTAACACAGGTGACCACATGGACAGGTTTGACTTAGAGGTGACCACATGGACAGATTTGACTTAATAGAGGTGACCACATGGACAGGTTTGACTTAATAGAGGTGACCACATGGACAGGTTTGACTTAAGAGGTGACCACATGGACAGGTTTGACTTAATAAAAGTGACCGCATGGACAGGTTTGACTTAATAGAGGTGACCATATGGACAGGATTGACTTAAGAGGTGGCCACATGGACAGGTTTGACTTAATACAGGTGACCACATTGGAAGGTTTGACTCAATAGAGGTGACCACATGGACAGGTTTGACTTAATAGAGGTGGCCACTTGGACAGGTTTGACTTAATAGAGGTGACCTCATGGACAGGTTTGACTTAATAGAGGTGACCACATGGACAGGTTTGACTTAATACAGGTGACCACATGGACAGATTTAACTTAATACAGGTGTCCACATAGACAGGCTTGACATAATAGTGGTGACCACAGGGACAGGTTTGACTTAATAGAGGTGACCACATGGACAGGTTTGACTTAATAGAGGTGTCCACATGGACAGGTTTGACTTAATACAGGTGACCACATGGACATGTTTGACATAATAGTGGTGACCACATGGAGAGGTTTGACTTAATAGAGGTGACCACATGGACAAGATTGACTTAAGAGGTGGCCACATGGGCAGGTTTGACTTAATAGAGGTGACCACATGGACAGGTTTGACTTAATACAGGTAACCACATGGACAGGTTTGACTTAATAGAGGTGTCCACATGGATAGGTTTGACTTAATAGAGGTGTCCACATGGACAGGTTTGACTTAATACAGGTGACCACATGGACAGGTTTGATTTAATACAGGTGACCACATGGACAGGTTTGACTTAATAGAGGTGACCACATGGACAGGTTTGACTTAATAGAGGTGACCACATGGACAGGATTGACTTAATAGAGGTGACCACATGGACAGGTTTGACTTAATTGAGGTGACCACATGGACAGGTTTGACTTAATAGAGGTGAACACATGGACATGTTTGACTTAATAGAGGTGACCACATGGACAGGTTTGACTTAATAAAAGTGACCGCATGGACAGGTTTGACTTAATAGAGGTGACCATATGGACAGGATTGACTTAAGAGGTGGCCACATGGACAGGTTTGACTTAATACAGGTGACCACATTGGAAGGTTTGACTCAATAGAGGTGACCACATGGACAGGTTTGACTTAATAGAGGTGGCCACTTGGACAGGTTTGACTTAATAGAGGTGACCTCATGGACAGGTTTGACTTAATAGAGGTGACCACATGGACAGGTTTGACTTAATACAGGTGACCACATGGACAGATTTAACTTAATACAGGTGTCCACATAGACAGGCTTGACATAATAGTGGTGACCACAGGGACAGGTTTGACTTAATAGAGGTGACCACATGGACAGGTTTGACTTAATAGAGGTGTCCACATGGACAGGTTTGACTTAATACAGGTGACCACATGGACATGTTTGACATAATAGTGGTGACCACATGGAGAGGTTTGACTTAATAGAGGTGACCACATGGACAAGATTGACTTAAGAGGTGGCCACATGGGCAGGTTTGACTTAATAGAGGTGACCACATGGACAGGTTTGACTTAATACAGGTAACCACATGGACAGGTTTGACTTAATAGAGGTGTCCACATGGATAGGTTTGACTTAATAGAGGTGTCCACATGGACAGGTTTGACTTAATACAGGTGACCACATGGACAGGTTTGATTTAATACAGGTGACCACATGGACAGGTTTGACTTAATAGAGGTGACCACATGGACAGGTTTGACTTAATAGAGGTGACCACATGGACAGGATTGACTTAATAGAGGTGACCACATGGACAGGTTTGACTTAATTGAGGTGACCACATGGACAGGTTTGACTTAATAGAGGTGAACACATGGACATGTTTGACTTAATAGAGGTGACCACATGGACAGGTTTGACTTAACACAGGTGACCACATGGACAGGTTTGACTTAATAGAGGTGACCACATGGACAGATTTGACTTAATAGAGGTGACCACATGGACAGGTTTGACTTAAGAGGTGACCACATGGACAGGATTGACTTTAGAGGTGGCCACATGGACAGGTTTGACTTAATACAGGTGACCACATGGACAGGTTTGACTTAATAGAGGTGACCTCATGGACAGGTTTGACTTAATAGAGGTGACCACATGGACAGGTTTGACTTAATAGAGGTGACCACATGGACAGGTTTGACTTAATACAGGTGACCACATGGACAGGTTTAACTTAATACAGGTGTCCACATGGACAGGTTTGAGATAATAGTGGTGACCACAGGGACAGGTTTGACTTAATAGAGGTGACCACATGGACAGGTTTGACTTAATAGAGGTGTCCACATGGACAGGTTTGACTTAATACAGGTGACCACATGGACAGGTTTGACTTAATAGAGGTGACCACATGGACAGGTTTGACTTAATAGAGGTGACCACATGGACAGGTTTGACTTAATAGAGGTGACCACATGGACATGTTTGACTTAATAGAGGTGACCACATGGACAGGTTTGACTTAATAGAGGTGACCACATGGACAGATTTGACTTAATAGAGGTGACCACATGGACAGGTTTGACTTAATAGAGGTGACCACATGGACAGGTTTGACTTAATAGAGGTGACCACATGGACAGGTTTGACTTAATAGAAGTGACCGCATGGACAGGTTTGACTTAATAGAGGTGACCACATGGACAGGATTGACTTAAGAGGTGGCCACATGGACAGGTTTGACTTAATACAGGTGACCACATGGACAGGTTTGACTTAATAGAGGTGACCTCATGGACAGGTTTGACTTAATAGAGGTGACCACATGGACAGGTTTGACTTAATACAGGTGACCACATGGACAGGTTTGACTTAATACAGGTGACCACATGGACATGTTTGACATAATAGAGGTGACCACATGGACAGGTTTGACTTAATACAGGTGACCACATGGGCAGGTTTGACTCGATAGAGGTGACCACATGGACAGGTTTGACTTAATAGAGGTGGCCACTTGGACAGGTTTCACTTAATAGAGGTGACCTCATGGACAGGTTTGACTTAATAGAGGTGACCACATGGACAGGTTTGACATAATAGAGGTGACCACATGGAGAGATTTGACTTAATAGAGGTGACCACATGGACAGGTTTGACTTAATACAGGTGACCACATGGACAAATTTAACTTAATACAGGTGTCCACATAGACAGGCTTGACATAATGGTGGTGACCACAGGGACAGGTTTGACTTAATAGAGGTGACCACATGGACAGGTTTGACTTAATAGAAGTGACCGCATGGACAGGTTTGACTTAATAGAGGTGACCACATGGACAGGATTGACTTCAGAGGTGGCCACATGGACAGGTTTGACTTAATACAGGTGACCACATGGACAGTTTTGACTTAATAGAGGTGACCTCATGGACAGGTTTGACTTAATAGAGGTGACCACATGGACAGGTTTGACTTAATAGAGGTGACCACATGGACAGGTTTGACTTAATACAGGTGACCACATGGACAGGTTTAACTTAATACAGGTGTCCACATGGACAGGTTTGAGATAATAGTGGTGACCACAGGGACAGGTTTGACTTAATAGAGGTGACCACATGGACAGGTTTGACTTAATAGAGGTGTCCACATGGACAGGTTTGATTTAATACAGGTGATCACATGGACAGGTTTGACTAAATAGAGGTGACCACATGGACAGGTTTGACTTAATAGAGGTGACCACATGGACAGGTTTGACTTAATAGAGGTGACCACATGGACATGTTTGACTTAATACAGGTGACCACATGGACAGGTTTGACTTAATAGAGGTGACCACATGGACAGATTTGACTTAATAGAGGTGACCACATGGACAGGTTTGACTTAATAGAGGTGACCACATGGACAGGTTTGACTTAAGAGGTGACCACATGGACAGGTTTGACTTAATAGAAGTGACCGCATGGACAGGTTTGACTTAATAGAGGTGACCACATGGACAGGATTGACTTAAGAGGTGGCCACATGGACAGGTTTGACTTAATACAGGTGACCACATGGACAGGTTTGACTTAATAGAGGTGACCTCATGGACAGGTTTGACTTAATAGAGGTGACCACATGGACAGGTTTGACTTAATACAGGTGACCACATGGACATGTTTGACATAATAGAGGTGACCACATGGACAGGTTTGACTTAATACAGGTGACCACATGGGCAGGTTTGACTCGATAGAGGTGACCACATGGACAGGTTTGACTTAATAGAGGTGGCCACTTGGACAGGTTTCACTTAATAGAGGTGACCTCATGGACAGGTTTGACTTAATAGAGGTGACCACATGGACAGGTTTGACATAATAGAGGTGACCACATGGAGAGATTTGACTTAATAGAGGTGACCACATGGACAGGTTTGACTTAATACAGGTGACCACATGGACAGATTTAACTTAATACAGGTGTCCACATAGACAGGCTTGACATAATGGTGGTGACCACAGGGACAGGTTTGACTTAATAGAGGTGACCACATGGACAGGTTTGACTTAATAGAGGTGTCCATAGGGACAGGTTTGACTTAATAGAGGTGACCACATGGACAGATTTGACTTAATAGAGGTGACCACATGGACAGGTTTGACTTAATAGAGGTGACCAGATGGACAGGTTTGACTTAAGAGGTGACCACATGGACAGGTTTGACTTAATAGAAGTGACCGCATGGACAGGTTTGACTTAATAGAGGTGACCACATGGACAGGATTGACATAAGGGGTGGCCACATGGACAGGTTTGACTTAATACAGGTAACAACATGGACAGGTTTGACTTAATAGAGGTGTCCACATGGATAGGTTTGACTTAATAGAGGTGACCACATGGACAGGATTGACTTAATAGAGGTGACCACATGGACAGGTTTGACTTAATAGAGGTGACCACATGGACATGTTTGACTTAATAGAGGTGACCACATGGACAGGTTTGACTTAACACAGGTGACCACATGGACAGGTTTGACTTAATAGAGGTGACCACATGGACAGATTTGACTTAATAGAGGTGACCACATGGAGAGGTTTGACTTAATAGAGGTGACCACATGGACAGGTTTGACTTAAGAGGTGACCACATGGACAGGTTTGACTTAATAAAAGTGACCGCATGGACAGGTTTGACTTAATAGAGGTGACCACATGGACAGGATTGACTTAAGAGGTGGCCACATGGGCAGGTTTGACTTAATACAGGTGACCACATGGACAGGTTTGACTTAATAGGGGTGACCACATGGACAGATTTGACTTAATAGAGGTGACCACATGGACAGGTTTGACTTAATAGAGGTGACCACATGGACAGGTTTGACTTAAGAGGTGACCACATGGACAGGTTTGACTTAATAGAAGTGACCGCATGGACAGGTTTGACTTAATAGAGGTGACCACATGGACAGGATTGACTTAAGAGGTGGCCACATGGACAGGTTTGACTTAATACAGGTAACAACATGGACAGGTTTGACTTAATAGAGGTGTCCACATGGATAGGTTTGACTTAATAGAGGTGACCACATGGACAGGATTGACTTAATAGAGGTGACCACATGGACAGGTTTGACTTAATAGAGGTGACAACATGGACATGTTTGACTTAATAGAGGTGACCACATGGACAGGTTTGACTTAACACAGGTGACCACATGGACAGGTTTGACTTAATAGAGGTGACCACATGGACAGATTTGACTTAATAGAGGTGACCACATGGACAGGTTTGACTTCATAGAGGTGACCACATGGACAGGTTTGACTTAAGAGGTGACCACATGGACTGGTTTGACTTAATAAAAATGACCGCATGGACAGGTTTGACTTAATAGAGGTGACCACATGGACAGGATTGACTTAAGAGGTGGCCACATGGACAGGTTTGACTTAATACAGGTGACCACATGGACAGGTTTGACTTAATACAGGTGACCACATGGACATGTTTGACATAATAGAGGTGACCACATGGACAGGTTTGACTTAATACAGGTGACCACATGGGCAGGTTTGACTCAATAGAGGTGACCACATGGACAGGTTTGACTTAATAGAGGTGGCCACTGGACAGGTTTGACTTAATAGAGGTGACCTCATGGACAGGTTTGACTTAATAGAGGTGACCACATGGACAGGTTTGACTTAATACAGGTGACCACATGGACAGATTTAACTTAATACAGGTGTCCACATAGACAGGCTTGACATAATAGTGGTGACCACAGGGACAGGTTTGACTTAATAGAGGTGACCACATGGACAGGTTTGACTTAAGAGGTGGCCACATGGACAGGTTTGACTTAATACAGGTAACAACATGGACAGGTTTGACTTAATAGAGGTGTCCACATGGATAGGTTTGACTTAATAGAGGTGACCACATGGACAGGATTGACTTAATAGAGGTGACCACATGGACAGGTTTGACTTAATAGAGGTGACCACATGGACATGTTTGACTTAATAGAGGTGACCACATGGACAGGTTTTTCTTAACACAGGTGACCACATGGACAGGTTTGACTTAGAGGTGACCACATGGACAGATTTGACTTAATAGAGGTGACCACATGGACAGGTTTGACTTAATAGAGGTGACCACATGGACAGGTTTGACTTAAGAGGTGACCACATGGACAGGTTTGACTTAATAAAAGTGACCGCATGGACAGGTTTGACTTAATAGAGGTGACCATATGGACAGGATTGACTTAAGAGGTGGCCACATGGACAGGTTTGACTTAATACAGGTGACCACATGGACAGGTTTGACTTAATACAGGTGACCACATGGACATGTTTGACATAATAGAGGTGACCACATGGACAGGTTTGACTTAATACAGGTGACCACATTGGAAGGTTTGACTCAATAGAGGTGACCACATGGACAGGTTTGACTTAATAGAGGTGGCCACTTGGACAGGTTTGACTTAATAGAGGTGACCTCATGGACAGGTTTGACTTAATAGAGGTGACCACATGGACAGGTTTGACTTAATACAGGTGACCACATGGACAGATTTAACTTAATACAGGTGTACACATAGACAGGCTTGACATAATAGTGGTGACCACAGGGACAGGTTTGACTTAATAGAGGTGACCACATGGACAGGTTTGACTTAATAGAGGTGTCCACATGGACAGGTTTGACTTAATACAGGTGACCACATGGACATGTTTGACATAATAGTGGTGACCACATGGAGAGGTTTGACTTAATAGAGGTGACCACATGGACAAGATTGACTTAAGAGGTGGCCACATGGGCAGGTTTGACTTAATAGAGGTGACCACATGGACAGGTTTGACTTAATACAGGTAACCACATGGACAGGTTTGACTTAATAGAGGTGTCCACATGGATAGGTTTGACTTAATAGAGGTGTCCACATGGACAGGTTTGACTTAATACAGGTGACCACATGGACAGGTTTGATTTAATACAGGTGACCACATGGACAGGTTTGACTTAATAGAGGTGACCACATGGACAGGTTTGACTTAATAGAGGTGACCACATGGACAGGATTGACTTAATAGAGGTGACCACATGGACAGGTTTGACTTAATTGAGGTGACCACATGGACAGGTTTGACTTAATAGAGGTGAACACATGGACATGTTTGACTTAATAGAGGTGACCACATGGACAGGTTTGACTTAACACAGGTGACCACATGGACAGGTTTGACTTAATAGAGGTGACCACATGGACAGATTTGACTTAATAGAGGTGACCACATGGACAGGTTTGACTTAAGAGGTGACCACATGGACAGGTTTGACTTAATAGAAGTGACCGCATGGACAGGTTTGACTTAATAGAGGTGACCACATGGACAGGATTGACTTTAGAGGTGGCCACATGGACAGGTTTGACTTAATACAGGTGACCACATGGACAGGTTTGACTTAATAGAGGTGACCTCATGGACAGGTTTGACTTAATAGAGGTGACCACATGGACAGGTTTGACTTAATAGAAGTGACCACATGGACAGGTTTGACTTAATACAGGTGACCACATGGACAGGTTTAACTTAATACAGGTGTCCACATGGACAGGTTTGAGATAATAGTGGTGACCACAGGGACAGGTTTGACTTAATAGAGGTGACCACATGGACAGGTTTGACTTAATAGAGGTGTCCACATGGACAGGTTTGACTTAATACAGGTGACCACATGGACAGGTTTGACTTAATAGAGGTGACCACATGGACAGGTTTGACTTAATAGAGGTGACCACATGGACAGGTTTGACATAATAGAGGTGACCACATGGACATGTTTGACTTAATAGAGGTGACCACATGGACAGGTTTGACTTAATAGAGGTGACCACATGGACAGATTTGACTTAATAGAGGTGACCACATGGACAGGTTTGACTTAATAGAGGTGACCACATGGACAGGTTTGACTTAATAGAGGTGACCACATGGACAGGTTTGACTTAATAGAAGTGACCACATGGACAGGTTTGACTTAATAGAGGTGACCACATGGACAGGATTGACTTAAGAGGTGGCCACATGGACAGGTTTGACTTAATACAGGTGACCACATGGACAGGTTTGACTTAATAGAGGTGACCTCATGGACAGGTTTGACTTAATAGAGGTGACCACATGGACAGGTTTGACTTAATACAGGTGACCACATGGACAGGTTTGACTTAATACAGGTGACCACATGGACATGTTTGACATAATAGAGGTGACCACATGGACAGGTTTGACTTAATACAGGTGACCAGATGGGCAGGTTTGACTCGATAGAGGTGACCACATGGACAGGTTTGACTTAATAGAGGTGGCCACTTGGACAGGTTTCACTTAATAGAGGTGACCTCATGGACAGGTTTGACTTAATAGAGGTGACCACATGGACAGGTTTGACATAATAGAGGTGACCACATGGAGAGATTTGACTTAATAGAGGTGATCACATGGACAGGTTTGACTTAAAACAGGTGACCACATGGACAAATTTAACTTAATACAGGTGTCCACATAGACAGGCTTGACATAATGGTGGTGACCACAGGGACAGGTTTGACTTAATAGAGGTGACCACATGGACAGGTTTGACTTAATAGAAGTGACCGCATGGACAGGTTTGACTTAATAGAGGTGACCACATGGACAGGATTGACTTCAGAGGTGGCCACATGGACAGGTTTGACTTAATACAGGTGACCACATGGACAGCTTTGACTTAATAGAGGTGACCTCATGGACAGGTTTGACTTAGAGGTGACCACATGGATAGGTTTGACTTAATAGAGGTGACCACATGGACAGGTTTGACTTAATACAGGTGACCACATGGACAGGTTTAACTTAATACAGGTGTCCACATGGACAGGTTTGAGATAATAGTGGTGACCACAGGGACAGGTTTGACTTAATAGAGGTGACCACATGGACAGGTTTGATTTAATACAGGTGATCACATGGACAGGTTTGACTTAATAGAGGTGACCACATGGACAGGTTTGACTTAATAGAGGTGACCACATGGACAGGTTTGACTTAATAGAGGTGACCACATGGACATGTTTGACTTAATACAGGTGACCACATGGACAGGTTTGACTTAATAGAGGTGACCACATGGACAGATTTGACTTAATAGAGGTGACCACATGGACAGGTTTGACTTAATAGAGGTGACCACATGGACAGGTTTGACTTAAGAGGTGACCACATGGACAGGTTTGACTTAATAGAAGTGACCGCATGGACAGGTTTGACTTAATAGAGGTGACCACATGGACAGGATTGACTTAAAAGGTGGCCACATGGACAGGTTTGACTTAATACAGGTGACCACATGGACAGGTTTGACTTAATAGAGGTGACCTCATGGACAGGTTTGACTTAATAGAGGTGACCACATGGACAGGTTTGACTTAATACAGGTGACCACATGGACAGGTTTGACTTAATACAGGTGACCACATGGACATGTTTGACATAATAGAGGTGACCACATGGACAGGTTTGACTTAATACAGGTGACCACATGGGCAGGTTTGACTCGATAGAGGTGACCACATGGACAGGTTTGACTTAATAGAGGTGGCCACTTGGACAGGTTTCACTTAATAGAGGTGACCTCATGGACAGGTTTGACTTAATAGAGGTGACCACATGGACAGGTTTGACATAATAGAGGTGACCACATGGAGAGATTTGACTTAATAGAGGTGACCACATGGACAGGTTTGACTTAATACAGGTGACCACATGGACAGATTTAACTTAATACAGGTGTCCACATAGACAGGCTTGACATAATGGTGGTGACCACAGGGATAGGTTTGACTTAATAAAGGTGACCACATGGACAGGTTTGACTTAATAGAGGTGTCCACATGGACAGGTTTGACTTAATACAGGTGACCACATGGACATGTTTGACTTAATAGAGGTGACCACATGGACAGGTTTGATTTAATACAGGTGACCACATGGACAGGTTTGACTTAATAGAGGTGACCACATGGACAGGTTTGACTTAATAGAGGTGATCACATGGACAGGTTTGACTTAATAGAGGTGACCACATGGACAGGATTGACTTAATAGAGGTGACCACATGGACAGGTTTGACTTAATAGAGGTGACCACATGGACAGGTTTGACTTAATAGAGGTGAACACATGGACATGTTTGACTTAATAGAGGTGACCACATGGACAGGTTTGACTTAACACAGGTGACCACATGGACAGGTTTGACTTAATAGAGGTGACCACATGGACAGATTTGACTTAATAGAGGTGACCACATGGACAGGTTTGACTTAAGAGGTGACCACATCGACAGGTTTGACTTAATAGAGATGACCACATGGACAGGATTGACCTAAGAGGTGGCCACATGGACAGGTTTGACTTAATAGAGGTGACCACATGGACAGGTTTGACTTAATAGAGTTGACCACATGGACAGGTTTGACTTAATACAGGTGACCCGATCGACATGTTTGACTTAATAGAGGTGACCACATGGACAGGTTTGATTTAATACAGGTGACCACATGGACATGTTTGACTTAATAGAGGTAACCACATGGACAGGTTTGACTTAATAGAGGTGGCCACTTGGACAGGTTTGACTTCATAGAGGTGACCTCATGGACAGGTTTGACTTAATAGAGGTGACCACATGGACAGGTTTGACTTAATAGAAGTGACCGCATGGACAGGTTTGACTTAATAGAGGTGACCACATGGACAGGATTGACTTAAGATGTGGCCACATGGACAGGTTTGACTTAATACAGGTGACCACATGGACAGGTTTGACTTAATAGAGGTGACCTCATGGACAGGTTTGACTTAATAGAGGTGACCTCATGGACAGGTTTGACTTAATACAGGTGACCACATGGACAGGTTTGACTTAATACAGGTGACCACATGGACATGTTTGACATAATAGAGGTGACCACATGGACAGGTTTGACTTAATACAGGTGACCACATGGGCAGGTTTGACTCAATAGAGGTGACCACATGGACAGGTTTGACTTAATAGAGGTGGCCACTTGGACAGGTTTGACTTCATAGAGGTGACCTCATGGACAGGTTTGACTTAATAGAGGTGACCACATGGACAGGTTTGACTTAATAGAGGTGACCACATGGAGATATTTGACTTAATAGAGGTGACCACATGGACAGGTTTGACTTAATACAGGTGACCACATGGACAGATTTAACTTAATACAGGTGTCCACATAGACAGGCTTGACATAATAGTGGTGACCACAGGGACAGGTTTGACTTAATAGAGGTGACCACATAGACAGGTTTGACTTAATAGAGGTGTCCTCATGGACAGGTTTGACTTAATACAGGTGACCACATGGACATGTTTGACTTAATAGAGGTGACCACATGGACAGGTTTGATTTAATACAGGTGACCACATGGACAGGTTTGACTTAATAGAGGTGACCACATGGACAGGTTTGACTTAATAGAGGTGACCATATGGACAGGTTTGACTTAATAGAGGTGACCACATGGACAGGTTTGACTTAATAGAGGTGACCACATGGACAGGATTGACTTAATAGAGGTGACCACATGG
The DNA here is from genome assembly GCA_963383655.1 of Bathymodiolus septemdierum. Taxonomy (NCBI): domain Eukaryota; kingdom Metazoa; phylum Mollusca; class Bivalvia; order Mytilida; family Modiolidae; genus Bathymodiolus; species Bathymodiolus septemdierum. The sequence continues at coordinate 43,983,659 of OY726528.1, read as the reverse complement.
ACAGGTTTGACTTAATAGAGGTGACCACATGGACAGGTTTGACTTAATAGAGGTGGCCACATGGGCAGGTTTGACTTAATAGAGGTGACCACATGGACAGGTTTGACTTAATACAGGTAACCACATGGACAGGTTTGACTTAATAGAGGTGTCCACATGGATAGGTTTGACTTAATAGAGGTGTCCACATGGACAGGTTTGATTTAATACAGGTGACCATATGGACAGGTTTGACTTAATAGAGGTGACCACATGGACAGGTTTAACTTAATACAGGTGTCCACATGGACAGGTTTGAGATAATAGTGGTGACCACAGGGACAGGTTTGACTTAATAGAGGTGACCACATGGACAGGTTTGACTTAATAGAGGTGTGCACATGGACAGGTTTGATTTAATACAGGTGACCACATGGACAGGTTTGACTTAATAGAGGTGACCACATGGACAGGTTTGACTTAATAGAGGTGACCACATGGACAGGTTTGACTTAATAGAGGTGACCACATGGACATGTTTGACTTAATAGAGGTGACCACATGGACAGGTTTGACTTAATAGAGGTGACCACATGGACAGATTTGACTTAATAGAGGTGACCACATGGACAGGTTTGACTTAATAGAGGTGACCACATGGACAGGTTTGACTTAAGAGGTGACCACATGGACAGGTTTGACTTAATAGAAGTGACCGCATGGACAGGTTTGACTTAATACAGGTGACCACATGGACAGGTTTGACTTAATAGAGGTGACCTCATGGACAGGTTTGACTTAATAGAGGTGACCACATGGACAGGTTTGACTTAATACAGGTGACCACATGGACAGGTTTGACTTAATACAGGTGACCACATGGACATGTTTGACATAATAGAGGTGACCACATGGACAGGTTTGACTTAATACAGGTGACCACATGGGCAGGTTTGACTCGATAGAGGTGACCACATGGACAGGTTTGACTTAATAGAGGTGGCCACTTGGACAGGTTTCACTTAATAGAGGTGACCTCATGGACAGGTTTGACTTAATAGAGGTGACCACATGGACAGGTTTGACATAATAGAGGTGACCACATGGAGAGATTTGACTTAATAGAGGTGACCACATGGACAGGTTTGACTTAATACAGGTGTCCACATGGACAGGTTTGACTTAATACAGGTGACCACATGGACATGTTTGACTTAATAGAGGTGACCACATGGACAGGTTTGATTTAATACAGGTGACCACATGGACAGGTTTGACTTAATAGAGGTGACCACATGGACAGGTTTGACTTAATAGAGGTGATCACATGGACAGGTTTGACTTAATAGAGGTGACCACATGGACAGGATTGACTTAATAGAGGTGACCACATGGACAGGTTTGACTTAATAGAGGTGACCACATGGACAGGTTTCACTTAATAGAGGTGAACACATGGACATGTTTGACTTAATAGAGGTGACCACATGGACAGGTTTGACTTAACACAGGTGACCACATGGACAGGTTTGACTTAATAGAGGTGACCACATGGACAGATTTGACTTAATAGAGGTGACCACATGGACAGGTTTGACTTAAGAGGTGACCACATCGACAGGTTTGACTTAATAGAGATGACCACATGGATAGGATTGACCTAAGAGGTGGCCACATGGACAGGTTTGACTTAATACAGGTGACCACATGGACAGGTTTGACTTAATACAGGTGACCTCATGGACAGGTTTGACTTAATAGAGGTGACCACATGGACAGGTTTGACTTAATAGAGTTGACAACATGGACAGGTTTGACTTAATACAGGTGACCCGATGGACATGTTTGACTTAATAGAGGTGACCACATGGACAGGTTTGATTTAATACAGGTGACCACATGGACAGGTTTGACTTAATAGAGGTAACCACATGGACAGGTTTGACTTAATAGAGGTGGCCACTTGGACAGGTTTGACTTCATAGAGGTGACCTCATGGACAGGTTTGACTTAATAGAGGTGACCACATGGACAGGTTTGACTTAATAGAAGTGACCGCATGGACAGGTTTGACTTAATAGAGGTGACCAAATGGACAGGATTGACTTAATACAGGTGACCACATGGACAGGTTTGACTTAATAGAGGTGACCTCATGGACAGGTTTGACTTAATAGAGGTGACCACATGGACAGGTTTGACTTAATACAGGTGACCACATGGGCAGGTTTGACTCAATAGAGGTGACCACATGGACAGGTTTGACTTAATAGAGGTGGCCACTTGGACAGGTTTGACTTCATAGAGGTGACCTCATGGACAGGTTTGACTTAATAGAGGTGACCACATGGACAGGTTTGACTTAATAGAGGTGACCACATGGAGATATTTGACTTAATAGAGGTGACCACATGGACAGGTTTGACTTAATACAGGTGACCACATGGACAGATTTAACTTAATACAGGTGTCCACATAGACAGGCTTGACATAATAGTGGTGACCACAGGGACAGGTTTGACTTAATAGAGGTGACCACATAGACAGGTTTGACTTAATAGAGGTGTCCACATGGACAGGTTTGACTTAATACAGGTGACCACATGGACATGTTTGACTTAATAGAGGTGACCACATGGACAGGTTTGATTTAATACAGGTGACCACATGGACAGGTTTGACTTAATAGAGGTGACCATATGGACAGGTTTGACTTAATAGAGGTGACCATATGGACAGGTTTGACTTAATAGAGGTGACCACATGGACAGGTTTGACTTAATAGAGGTGACCACATGGACAGGATTGACTTAATAGAGGTGACCACATGGACAGGTTTGACTTAATAGAGGTGACCACATGGACAGGTTTGACTTAATAGAGGTGGCCACATGGGCAGGTTTGACTTAATAGAGGTGACCACATGGACAGGTTTGACTTAATACAGGTAACCACATGGACAGGTTTGACTTAATAGAGGTGTCCACATGGATAGGTTTGACTTAATAGAGGTGTCCACATGGACAGGTTTGATTTAATACAGGTGACTACATGGACATGTTTGACTTAATAGAGGTTACCACATGGACAGGTTTGATTTAATACAGGTGACCACATGGACAGGTTTGACTTAATAGAGGTGACCACATGGACAGGTTTGACTTAATAGAGGTGACCACATGGACAGGTTTGACTTAATAGAGGTGACCACATGGACAGGTTTGACTTAATAGAGGTGAACACATGGACATGTTTGACTTAATAGAGGTGACCACATGGACAGGTTTGACTTAACACAGGTGACCACATGGACAGGTTTGACTTAATAGAGGTGACCACATGGACAGATTTGACTTAATAGAGGTAACCACATGGACAGGTTTGACTTAAGAGGTGACCACATGGACAGGTTTGACTTAATAGAAGTGACCGCATGGACAGGTTTGACTTAATAGAGGTGACCACATGGAGAGGATTGACTTAAGAGGTGGCCACATGGACAGGTTTGACTTAATACAGGTGACCACATGGACAGGTTTGACTTAATAGAGGTGACCACATGGACAGGTTTGACTTAATACAGGTGACCACATGGACAGGTTTAACTTAATACAGGTGTCCACATGGACAGGTTTGAGATAATAGTGGTGACCACAGGGACAGGTTTGACTTAATAGAGGTAACCACATGGACAGGTTTGACTTAATAGAGGTGTCCACATGGACAAGTTTGACTTAATACAGGTGACCACATGGACATGTTTGACTTAATAGAGGTGACCACATGGACAGGTTTGATTTAATAGAGGTGACCACATGGACAGGTTTGATTTAATAGAGGTGACCACATGGACAGGTTTGACTTAATAGAGGTGACCACATGGACAGGTTTGACTTAATAGAGTTGACCACATGGACAGGTTTGACTTAATAGAGGTGACCACATGGACAGGTTTGACTTAATAGAGGTGACCACATGGACAGATTTGACTTAATAGAGGTGACCACATGGACAGGTTTGACTTAATAGAGGTGACCACATGGACAGGTTTGACTTAAGAGGTGACCACATGGACAGGTTTGACTTAATAGAAGTGACCGCATGGACAGGTTTGACTTAATAGAGGTGACCACATGGACAGGATTGACTTAAGAGGTGGCCACTTGGACAGGTTTGACTTAATACAGGTAACAACATGGACAGGTTTGACTTAATAGAGGTGTCCACATGGATAGGTTTGACTTAATAGAGGTGACCACATGGACAGGATTGACTTAATAGAGGTGACCACATGGACAGGTTTGACTTAATAGAGGTGACCACATGGACAGGTTTGACTTAATAGAGGTGACCACATGGACATGTTTGACTTAATAGAGGTGACCACATGTACAGGTTTGACTTAACACAGGTGACCACATGGACAGGTTTGACTTAATAGAGGTGACCACATGGACAGATTTGACTTAATAGAGGTGACCACATGGACAGGTTTGACTTAATAGAGGTGACCACATGGACAGGTTTGACTTAATAGAGGTGACCACATGGACAGGTTTGACTTAATAGAAGTGACCGCATGGACAGGTTTGACTTAATAGAGGTGACCACATGGACAGGATTGACTTAAGAGGTGGCCACATGGACAGGTTTGACTTAATACAGGTGACCACATGGACAGATTTGACTTAATAGAGGTGACCTCATGGACAGGTTTGACTTAATAGAGGTGACCACATGGACAGGTTTGACTTAATACAGGTGACCACATGGACAGGTTTGACTTAATACAGGTGACCACATGGACATGTTTGACATAATAGAGGTGACCACATGGACAGGTTTGACTTAATAGAGGTGACCACATGGACAGGTTTGACTTAATAGAGGTGATCACATGGACAGGTTTGACTTAATAGAGGTGACCACATGGACAGGATTGACTTAATAGAGGTGACCACATGGACAGGTTTGACTTAATAGAGGTGACCACATGGACAGGTTTGACTTAATAGAGGTGAACACATGGACATGTTTGACTTAATAGAGGTGACCACATGGACAGGTTTGACTTAACACAGGTGACCACATGGACAGGTTTGACTTAATAGAGGTGACCACATGGACAGATTTGACTTAATAGAGGTGACCACATGGACAGGTTTGACTTAAGAGGTGACCACATCGACAGGTTTGACTTAATAGAGATGACCACATGGACAGGATTGACCTAAGAGGTGGCCACATGGACAGGTTTGACTTAATAGAGGTGACCACATGGACAGGTTTGACTTAATAGAGTTGACCACATGGACAGGTTTGACTTAATACAGGTGACCCGATCGACATGTTTGACTTAATAGAGGTGACCACATGGACAGGTTTGATTTAATACAGGTGACCACATGGACATGTTTGACTTAATAGAGGTAACCACATGGACAGGTTTGACTTAATAGAGGTGGCCACTTGGACAGGTTTGACTTCATAGAGGTGACCTCATGGACAGGTTTGACTTAATAGAGGTGACCACATGGACAGGTTTGACTTAATAGAAGTGACCGCATGGACAGGTTTGACTTAATAGAGGTGACCACATGGACAGGATTGACTTAAGATGTGGCCACATGGACAGGTTTGACTTAATACAGGTGACCACATGGACAGGTTTGACTTAATAGAGGTGACCACATGGACAGGATTGACTTAATAGAGGTGACCACATGGACAGGTTTGACTTAATAGAGGTGACCACATGGACAGGTTTGACTTAATAGAGGTGGCCACATGGGCAGGTTTGACTTAATAGAGGTGACCACATGGACAGGTTTGACTTAATACAGGTAACCACATGGACAGGTTTGACTTAATAGAGGTGTCCACATGGATAGGTTTGACTTAATAGAGGTGTCCACATGGACAGGTTTGATTTAATACAGGTGACCATATGGACAGGTTTGACTTAATAGAGGTGACCACATGGACAGGTTTAACTTAATACAGGTGTCCACATGGACAGGTTTGAGATAATAGTGGTGACCACAGGGACAGGTTTGACTTAATAGAGGTGACCACATGGACAGGTTTGACTTAATAGAGGTGTGCACATGGACAGGTTTGATTTAATACAGGTGACCACATGGACAGGTTTGACTTAATAGAGGTGACCACATGGACAGGTTTGACTTAATAGAGGTGACCACATGGACAGGTTTGACTTAATAGAGGTGACCACATGGACATGTTTGACTTAATAGAGGTGACCACATGGACAGGTTTGACTTAATAGAGGTGACCACATGGACAGATTTGACTTAATAGAGGTGACCACATGGACAGGTTTGACTTAATAGAGGTGACCACATGGACAGGTTTGACTTAAGAGGTGACCACATGGACAGGTTTGACTTAATAGAAGTGACCGCATGGACAGGTTTGACTTAATACAGGTGACCACATGGACAGGTTTGACTTAATAGAGGTGACCTCATGGACAGGTTTGACTTAATAGAGGTGACCACATGGACAGGTTTGACTTAATACAGGTGACCACATGGACAGGTTTGACTTAATACAGGTGACCACATGGACATGTTTGACATAATAGAGGTGACCACATGGACAGGTTTGACTTAATACAGGTGACCACATGGGCAGGTTTGACTCGATAGAGGTGACCACATGGACAGGTTTGACTTAATAGAGGTGGCCACTTGGACAGGTTTCACTTAATAGAGGTGACCTCATGGACAGGTTTGACTTAATAGAGGTGACCACATGGACAGGTTTGACATAATAGAGGTGACCACATGGAGAGATTTGACTTAATAGAGGTGACCACATGGACAGGTTTGACTTAATACAGGTGTCCACATGGACAGGTTTGACTTAATACAGGTGACCACATGGACATGTTTGACTTAATAGAGGTGACCACATGGACAGGTTTGATTTAATACAGGTGACCACATGGACAGGTTTGACTTAATAGAGGTGACCACATGGACAGGTTTGACTTAATAGAGGTGATCACATGGACAGGTTTGACTTAATAGAGGTGACCACATGGACAGGATTGACTTAATAGAGGTGACCACATGGACAGGTTTGACTTAATAGAGGTGACCACATGGACAGGTTTCACTTAATAGAGGTGAACACATGGACATGTTTGACTTAATAGAGGTGACCACATGGACAGGTTTGACTTAACACAGGTGACCACATGGACAGGTTTGACTTAATAGAGGTGACCACATGGACAGATTTGACTTAATAGAGGTGACCACATGGACAGGTTTGACTTAAGAGGTGACCACATCGACAGGTTTGACTTAATAGAGATGACCACATGGATAGGATTGACCTAAGAGGTGGCCACATGGACAGGTTTGACTTAATACAGGTGACCACATGGACAGGTTTGACTTAATACAGGTGACCTCATGGACAGGTTTGACTTAATAGAGGTGACCACATGGACAGGTTTGACTTAATAGAGTTGACAACATGGACAGGTTTGACTTAATACAGGTGACCCGATGGACATGTTTGACTTAATAGAGGTGACCACATGGACAGGTTTGATTTAATACAGGTGACCACATGGACAGGTTTGACTTAATAGAGGTAACCACATGGACAGGTTTGACTTAATAGAGGTGGCCACTTGGACAGGTTTGACTTCATAGAGGTGACCTCATGGACAGGTTTGACTTAATAGAGGTGACCACATGGACAGGTTTGACTTAATAGAAGTGACCGCATGGACAGGTTTGACTTAATAGAGGTGACCAAATGGACAGGATTGACTTAATACAGGTGACCACATGGACAGGTTTGACTTAATAGAGGTGACCTCATGGACAGGTTTGACTTAATAGAGGTGACCACATGGACAGGTTTGACTTAATACAGGTGACCACATGGGCAGGTTTGACTCAATAGAGGTGACCACATGGACAGGTTTGACTTAATAGAGGTGGCCACTTGGACAGGTTTGACTTCATAGAGGTGACCTCATGGACAGGTTTGACTTAATAGAGGTGACCACATGGACAGGTTTGACTTAATAGAGGTGACCACATGGAGATATTTGACTTAATAGAGGTGACCACATGGACAGGTTTGACTTAATACAGGTGACCACATGGACAGATTTAACTTAATACAGGTGTCCACATAGACAGGCTTGACATAATAGTGGTGACCACAGGGACAGGTTTGACTTAATAGAGGTGACCACATAGACAGGTTTGACTTAATAGAGGTGTCCACATGGACAGGTTTGACTTAATACAGGTGACCACATGGACATGTTTGACTTAATAGAGGTGACCACATGGACAGGTTTGATTTAATACAGGTGACCACATGGACAGGTTTGACTTAATAGAGGTGACCATATGGACAGGTTTGACTTAATAGAGGTGACCATATGGACAGGTTTGACTTAATAGAGGTGACCACATGGACAGGTTTGACTTAATAGAGGTGACCACATGGACAGGATTGACTTAATAGAGGTGACCACATGGACAGGTTTGACTTAATAGAGGTGACCACATGGACAGGTTTGACTTAATAGAGGTGGCCACATGGGCAGGTTTGACTTAATAGAGGTGACCACATGGACAGGTTTGACTTAATACAGGTAACCACATGGACAGGTTTGACTTAATAGAGGTGTCCACATGGATAGGTTTGACTTAATAGAGGTGTCCACATGGACAGGTTTGATTTAATACAGGTGACTACATGGACATGTTTGACTTAATAGAGGTTACCACATGGACAGGTTTGATTTAATACAGGTGACCACATGGACAGGTTTGACTTAATAGAGGTGACCACATGGACAGGTTTGACTTAATAGAGGTGACCACATGGACAGGTTTGACTTAATAGAGGTGACCACATGGACAGGTTTGACTTAATAGAGGTGAACACATGGACATGTTTGACTTAATAGAGGTGACCACATGGACAGGTTTGACTTAACACAGGTGACCACATGGACAGGTTTGACTTAATAGAGGTGACCACATGGACAGATTTGACTTAATAGAGGTAACCACATGGACAGGTTTGACTTAAGAGGTGACCACATGGACAGGTTTGACTTAATAGAAGTGACCGCATGGACAGGTTTGACTTAATAGAGGTGACCACATGGAGAGGATTGACTTAAGAGGTGGCCACATGGACAGGTTTGACTTAATACAGGTGACCACATGGACAGGTTTGACTTAATAGAGGTGACCACATGGACAGGTTTGACTTAATACAGGTGACCACATGGACAGGTTTAACTTAATACAGGTGTCCACATGGACAGGTTTGAGATAATAGTGGTGACCACAGGGACAGGTTTGACTTAATAGAGGTAACCACATGGACAGGTTTGACTTAATAGAGGTGTCCACATGGACAAGTTTGACTTAATACAGGTGACCACATGGACATGTTTGACTTAATAGAGGTGACCACATGGACAGGTTTGATTTAATAGAGGTGACCACATGGACAGGTTTGATTTAATAGAGGTGACCACATGGACAGGTTTGACTTAATAGAGGTGACCACATGGACAGGTTTGACTTAATAGAGTTGACCACATGGACAGGTTTGACTTAATAGAGGTGACCACATGGACAGGTTTGACTTAATAGAGGTGACCACATGGACAGATTTGACTTAATAGAGGTGACCACATGGACAGGTTTGACTTAATAGAGGTGACCACATGGACAGGTTTGACTTAAGAGGTGACCACATGGACAGGTTTGACTTAATAGAAGTGACCGCATGGACAGGTTTGACTTAATAGAGGTGACCACATGGACAGGATTGACTTAAGAGGTGGCCACTTGGACAGGTTTGACTTAATACAGGTAACAACATGGACAGGTTTGACTTAATAGAGGTGTCCACATGGATAGGTTTGACTTAATAGAGGTGACCACATGGACAGGATTGACTTAATAGAGGTGACCACATGGACAGGTTTGACTTAATAGAGGTGACCACATGGACAGGTTTGACTTAATAGAGGTGACCACATGGACATGTTTGACTTAATAGAGGTGACCACATGTACAGGTTTGACTTAACACAGGTGACCACATGGACAGGTTTGACTTAATAGAGGTGACCACATGGACAGATTTGACTTAATAGAGGTGACCACATGGACAGGTTTGACTTAATAGAGGTGACCACATGGACAGGTTTGACTTAATAGAGGTGACCACATGGACAGGTTTGACTTAATAGAAGTGACCGCATGGACAGGTTTGACTTAATAGAGGTGACCACATGGACAGGATTGACTTAAGAGGTGGCCACATGGACAGGTTTGACTTAATACAGGTGACCACATGGACAGATTTGACTTAATAGAGGTGACCTCATGGACAGGTTTGACTTAATAGAGGTGACCACATGGACAGGTTTGACTTAATACAGGTGACCACATGGACAGGTTTGACTTAATACAGGTGACCACATGGACATGTTTGACATAATAGAGGTGACCACATGGACAGGTTTGACTTAATAGAGGTGACCACATGGACAGGTTTGACTTAATAGAGGTGATCACATGGACAGGTTTGACTTAATAGAGGTGACCACATGGACAGGATTGACTTAATAGAGGTGACCACATGGACAGGTTTGACTTAATAGAGGTGACCACATGGACAGGTTTGACTTAATAGAGGTGAACACATGGACATGTTTGATTTAATAGAGGTGACCACATGGACAGGTTTGACTTAACACAGGTGACCACATGGACAGGTTTGACTTAATAGAGGTGACCACATGGACAGATTTGACTTAATAGAGGTGACCACATGGACAGGTTTGACTTAAGAGGTGACCACATCGACAGGTTTGACTTAATAGAGATGACCACATGGACAGGATTGACCTAAGAGGTGGCCACATGGACAGGTTTGACTTAATAGAGGTGACCACATGGACAGGTTTGACTTAATAGAGTTGACCACATGGACAGGTTTGACTTAATACAGGTGACCCGATCGACATGTTTGACTTAATAGAGGTGACCACATGGACAGGTTTGATTTAATACAGGTGACCACATGGACATGTTTGACTTAATAGAGGTAACCACATGGACAGGTTTGACTTAATAGAGGTGGCCACTTGGACAGGTTTGACTTCATAGAGGTGACCTCATGGACAGGTTTGACTTAATAGAGGTGACCACATGGACAGGTTTGACTTAATAGAAGTGACCGCATGGACAGGTTTGACTTAATAGAGGTGACCACATGGACAGGATTGACTTAAGATGTGGCCACATGGACAGGTTTGACTTAATACAGGTGACCACATGGACAGGTTTGACTTAATAGAGGTGACCTCATGGACAGGTTTGACTTAATAGAGGTGACCTCATGGACAGGTTTGACTTAATACAGGTGACCACATGGACAGGTTTGACTTAATACAGGTGACCACATGGACATGTTTGACATAATAGAGGTGACCACATGGACAGGTTTGACTTAATACAGGTGACCACATGGGCAGGTTTGACTCAATAGAGGTGACCACATGGACAGGTTTGACTTAATAGAGGTGGCCACTTGGACAGGTTTGACTTCATAGAGGTGACCTCATGGACAGGTTTGACTTAATAGAGGTGACCACATGGACAGGTTTGACTTAATAGAGGTGACCACATGGAGATATTTGACTTAATAGAGGTGACCACATGGACAGGTTTGACTTAATACAGGTGACCACATGGACAGATTTAACTTAATACAGGTGTCCACATAGACAGGCTTGACATAATAGTGGTGACCACAGGGACAGGTTTGACTTAATAGAGGTGACCACATAGACAGGTTTGACTTAATAGAGGTGTCCTCATGGACAGGTTTGACTTAATACAGGTGACCACATGGACATGTTTGACTTAATAGAGGTGACCACATGGACAGGTTTGATTTAATACAGGTGACCACATGGACAGGTTTGACTTAATAGAGGTGACCACATGGACAGGTTTCACTTAATAGAGGTGACCTCATGGACAGGTTTGACTTAATAGAGGTGACCGCATGGACAGGTTTGACTTAATAGAGGTGACCACATGGACAGGATTGACTTCAGAGGTGGCCACATGGACAGGTTTGACTTAATACAGGTGACCACATGGACAGGTTTGACTTAATAGAGGTGACCTCATGGACAGGTTTGACTTAATAGAGGTGACCACATGGACAGGTTTGACTTAATAGAGGTGACCATATGGACAGGTTTGACTTAATACAGGTGACCACATGGACAGGTTTAACTTAATACAGGTGTCCACATGGACAGGTTTGAGATAATAGTGGTGACCACAGGGACAGGTTTGACTTAATAGAGGTGACCACATGGACAGGTTTGACTTAATAGAGGTGTGCACATGGACAGGTTTGATTTAATACAGGTGACCACATGGACAGGTTTGACTTAATAGAGGTGACCACATGGACAGGTTTGACTTAATAGAGGTGACCACATGGACAGGTTTGACTTAATAGAGGTGACCACATGGACATGTTTGACTTAATAGAGGTGACCACATGGACAGGTTTGACTTAATAGAGGTGACCACATGGACAGATTTGACTTAATAGAGGTGACCACATGGACAGGTTTGACTTAATAGAGGTGACCACATGGACAGGTTTGACTTAAGAGGTGACCACATGGACAGGTTTGACTTAATAGAAGTGACCGCATGGACAGGTTTGACTTAATAGAGGTGACCACATGGACAGGATTGACTTAAGAGGTGGCCACATGGACAGGTTTGACTTAATACAGGTGACCACATGGACAGGTTTGACTTAATAGAGGTGACCTCATGGACAGGTTTGACTTAATAGAGGTGACCACATGGACAGGTTTGACTTAATACAGGTGACCACATGGACAGGTTTGACTTAATACAGGTGACCACATGGACATGTTTGACATAATAGAGGTGACCACATGGACAGGTTTGACTTAATACAGGTGACCACATGGGCAGGTTTGACTCGATAGAGGTGACCACATGGACAGGTTTGACTTAATAGAGGTGGCCACTTGGACAGGTTTCACTTAATAGAGGTGACCTCATGGACAGGTTTGACTTAATAGAGGTGACCACATGGACAGGTTTGACATAATAGAGGTGACCACATGGAGAGATTTGACTTAATAGAGGTGACCACATGGACAGGTTTGACTTAATACAGGTGTCCACATGGACAGGTTTGACTTAATACAGGTGACCACATGGACATGTTTGACTTAATAGAGGTGACCACATGGACAGGTTTGATTTAATACAGGTGACCACATGGACAGGTTTGACTTAATAGAGGTGACCACATGGACAGGTTTGACTTAATAGAGGTGATCACATGGACAGGTTTGACTTAATAGAGGTGACCACATGGACAGGATTGACTTAATAGAGGTGACCACATGGACAGGTTTGACTTAATAGAGGTGACCACATGGACAGGTTTCACTTAATAGAGGTGAACACATGGACATGTTTGACTTAATAGAGGTGACCACATGGACAGGTTTGACTTAACACAGGTGACCACATGGACAGGTTTGACTTAATAGAGGTGACCACATGGACAGATTTGACTTAATAGAGGTGACCACATGGACAGGTTTGACTTAAGAGGTGACCACATCGACAGGTTTGACTTAATAGAGATGACCACATGGATAGGATTGACCTAAGAGGTGGCCACATGGACAGGTTTGACTTAATACAGGTGACCACATGGACAGGTTTGACTTAATACAGGTGACCTCATGGACAGGTTTGACTTAATAGAGGTGACCACATGGACAGGTTTGACTTAATAGAGTTGACAACATGGACAGGTTTGACTTAATACAGGTGACCCGATGGACATGTTTGACTTAATAGAGGTGACCACATGGACAGGTTTGATTTAATACAGGTGACCACATGGACAGGTTTGACTTAATAGAGGTAACCACATGGACAGGTTTGACTTACTAGAGGTGGCCACTTGGACAGGTTTGACTTCATAGAGGTGACCTCATGGACAGGTTTGACTTAATAGAGGTGACCACATGGACAGGTTTGACTTAATAGAAGTGACCGCATGGACAGGTTTGACTTAATAGAGGTGACCAAATGGACAGGATTGACTTAATACAGGTGACCACATGGACAGGTTTGACTTAATAGAGGTGACCTCATGGACAGGTTTGACTTAATAGAGGTGACCACATGGACAGGTTTGACTTAATACAGGTGACCACATGGGCAGGTTTGACTCAATAGAGGTGACCACATGGACAGGTTTGACTTAATAGAGGTGGCCACTTGGACAGGTTTGACTTCATAGAGGTGACCTCATGGACAGGTTTGACTTAATAGAGGTGACCACATGGACAGGTTTGACTTAATAGAGGTGACCACATGGAGATATTTGACTTAATAGAGGTGACCACATGGACAGGTTTGACTTAATACAGGTGACCACATGGACAGATTTAACTTAATACAGGTGTCCACATAGACAGGCTTGACATAATAGTGGTGACCACAGGGACAGGTTTGACTTAATAGAGGTGACCACATAGACAGGTTTGACTTAATAGAGGTGTCCACATGGACAGGTTTGACTTAATACAGGTGACCACATGGACATGTTTGACTTAATAGAGGTGACCACATGGACAGGTTTGATTTAATACAGGTGACCACATGGACAGGTTTGACTTAATAGAGGTGACCATATGGACAGGTTTGACTTAATAGAGGTGACCATATGGACAGGTTTGACTTAATAGAGGTGACCACATGGACAGGTTTGACTTAATAGAGGTGACCACATGGACAGGATTGACTTAATAGAGGTGACCACATGGACAGGTTTGACTTAATAGAGGTGACCACATGGACAGGTTTGACTTAATAGAGGTGGCCACATGGGCAGGTTTGACTTAATAGAGGTGACCACATGGACAGGTTTGACTTAATACAGGTAACCACATGGACAGGTTTGACTTAATAGAGGTGTCCACATGGATAGGTTTGACTTAATAGAGGTGTCCACATGGACAGGTTTGATTTAATACAGGTGACTACATGGACATGTTTGACTTAATAGAGGTTACCACATGGACAGGTTTGATTTAATACAGGTGACCACATGGACAGGTTTGACTTAATAGAGGTGACCACATGGACAGGTTTGACTTAATAGAGGTGACCACATGGACAGGTTTGACTTAATAGAGGTGACCACATGGACAGGTTTGACTTAATAGAGGTGAACACATGGACATGTTTGACTTAATAGAGGTGACCACATGGACAGGTTTGACTTAACACAGGTGACCACATGGACAGGTTTGACTTAATAGAGGTGACCACATGGACAGATTTGACTTAATAGAGGTAACCACATGGACAGGTTTGACTTAAGAGGTGACCACATGGACAGGTTTGACTTAATAGAAGTGACCGCATGGACAGGTTTGACTTAATAGAGGTGACCACATGGAGAGGATTGACTTAAGAGGTGGCCACATGGACAGGTTTGACTTAATACAGGTGACCACATGGACAGGTTTGACTTAATAGAGGTGACCACATGGACAGGTTTGACTTAATACAGGTGACCACATGGACAGGTTTAACTTAATACAGGTGTCCACATGGACAGGTTTGAGATAATAGTGGTGACCACAGGGACAGGTTTGACTTAATAGAGGTAACCACATGGACAGGTTTGACTTAATAGAGGTGTCCACATGGACAAGTTTGACTTAATACAGGTGACCACATGGACATGTTTGACTTAATAGAGGTGACCACATGGACAGGTTTGATTTAATAGAGGTGACCACATGGACAGGTTTGATTTAATAGAGGTGACCACATGGACAGGTTTGACTTAATAGAGGTGACCACATGGACAGGTTTGACTTAATAGAGTTGACCACATGGACAGGTTTGACTTAATAGAGGTGACCACATGGACAGGTTTGACTTAATAGAGGTGACCACATGGACAGATTTGACTTAATAGAGGTGACCACATGGACAGGTTTGACTTAATAGAGGTGACCACATGGACAGGTTTGACTTAAGAGGTGACCACATGGACAGGTTTGACTTAATAGAAGTGACCGCATGGACAGGTTTGACTTAATAGAGGTGACCACATGGACAGGATTGACTTAAGAGGTGGCCACTTGGACAGGTTTGACTTAATACAGGTAACAACATGGACAGGTTTGACTTAATAGAGGTGTCCACATGGATAGGTTTGACTTAATAGAGGTGACCACATGGACAGGATTGACTTAATAGAGGTGACCACATGGACAGGTTTGACTTAATAGAGGTGACCACATGGACAGGTTTGACTTAATAGAGGTGACCACATGGACATGTTTGACTTAATAGAGGTGACCACATGTACAGGTTTGACTTAACACAGGTGACCACATGGACAGGTTTGACTTAATAGAGGTGACCACATGGACAGATTTGACTTAATAGAGGTGACCACATGGACAGGTTTGACTTAATAGAGGTGACCACATGGACAGGTTTGACTTAATAGAGGTGACCACATGGACAGGTTTGACTTAATAGAAGTGACCGCATGGACAGGTTTGACTTAATAGAGGTGACCACATGGACAGGATTGACTTAAGAGGTGGCCACATGGACAGGTTTGACTTAATACAGGTGACCACATGGACAGATTTGACTTAATAGAGGTGACCTCATGGACAGGTTTGACTTAATAGAGGTGACCACATGGACAGGTTTGACTTAATACAGGTGACCACATGGACAGGTTTGACTTAATACAGGTGACCACATGGACATGTTTGACATAATAGAGGTGACCACATGGACAGGTTTGACTTAATACAGGTGACCACATGGGCAGGTTTGACTCAATAGAGGTGACCACATGGACAGGTTTGACTTAATAGAGGTGGCCACTTGGACAGGTTTCACTTAATAGAGGTGACCTCATGGACAGGTTTGACTTAATAGAGGTGACCACATGGACAGGTTTGACTTAATAGAGGTGACCACATGGAGAGATTTGACTTAATAGAGGTGACCACATGGACAGGTTTGACTTAATACAGGTGACCACATGGACAGATTTAACTTAATACAGGTGTCCACATAGACAGGCTTGACATAATAGTGGTGACCACAGGGACAGGTTTGACTTAATAGAGGTGACCACATGGACAGGTTTGACTTAATAGAGGTGTCCACATGGACAGGTTTGACTTAATACAGGTGACCACATGGACATGTTTGACTTAATAGAGGTGACCACATGGACAGGTTTGATTTAATACAGGTGACCACATCGACAGGTTTGACTTAATAGAGGTGACCACATGGACATGTTTCACTTAATAGAGGTGACCACATGGACAGGATTGACTTAATAGAGGTGACCACATGGACAGGTTTGACTTAATACAGGTGACCACATGGACAGGTTTGACTTAATAGAGGTGAACACATGGACATGTTTGACTTAATAGAGGTGACCACATGGACAGGTTTGACTTAACACAGGTAACCACATGGACAGGTTTGACTTAATAGAGGTGACCACATGGACAGATTTGACTTAATAGAGGTGACCACATGGACAGGTTTGACTTAAGAGGTGACCACATCGACAGGTTTGACTTAATAGAAGTGACCGTATGGACAGGTTTGACTTAATAGAGATGACCACATGGACAGGATTGACTTAAGAGGTGGCCACATGGACAGGTTTTACTTAATACAGGTGACCACATGGACAGGTTTGACTTAATACAGGTGACCTCATGGACAGGTTTGACTTAATAGAGGTGACCACATGGACAGGTTTGACTTAATAGAGTTGACCACATGGACAGGTTTGACTTAATACAGGTGACCCGATGGACATGTTTGACTTAATAGAGGTGACCACATGGACAGGTTTGATTTAATACAGGTGACCACATGGACAGGTTTGACTTAATAGAGGTAACCACATGGACAGGTTTGACTTAATAGAGGTGACCACATGTACAGGTTTGACTTAATAGAGGTGACCACATGGACAGGTTTGACTTAATACAGGTAACCACATGGACAGGTTTGTCTTATTAGAGGTGTCCACATGGACAGATTTGACTTAATAGAGGTGACCACATGGACAGGTTTGACTTAATAGAGGTGACCACATAGACAGGTTTGACTTAAGAGGTGACCACATGGACAGGTTTGACTTAATAGAAGTGACCGCATGGACAGGTTTGACTTAATAGAGGTGACCACATGGACAGGATTGACTTAAGATGTGGCCACATGGACAGGTTTGACTTAATACAGGTGACCACATGGACAGGTTTGACTTAATAGAGGTGACCTCATGGACAGGTTTGACTTAATAGAGGTGACCACATAGACAGGTTTGACTTAATACAGGTGACCACATGGACAGGTTTGACTTAATACAGGTGACCACATGGACATGTTTGACATAATAGAGGTGACCACATGGACAGGTTTGACTTAATACAGGTGACCACATGGGCAGGTTTGACTCAATAGAGGTGACCACATGGACAGGTTTGACTTAATAGAGGTGGCCACTTGGACAGGTTTGACTTAATAGAGGTGACCTCATGGACAGGTTTGACTTAATAGAGGTGACCACATGGACAGGTTTGACTTAATAGAGGTGACCACATGGAGAGATTTGACTTAATAGAGGTGACCACATGGACAGGTTTTACTTAATACAGGTGACCACATGGACAGATTTAACTTAATACAGGTGTCCACATAGACAGGCTTGACATAATAGTGGTGACCACAGGGACAGGGTTGACTTAATAGAGGTGACCACATGGACAAGTTTGACTTAATAGAGGTGTCCACATGGACAGGTTTGACTTAATACAGGTGACCACATGGACATGTTTGACTTAATAGAGGTGACCACATGGACAGGTTTGATTTAATACAGGTGACCACATGGACAGGTTTGACTTAATAGAGGTGACCATATGGACAGGTTTGACTTAATAGAGGTGACCATATGGACAGGTTTGACTTAATAGAGGTGACCACATGGACAGGTTTGACTTAATAGAGGTGACCACATGGACAGGATTGACTTAATAGAGGTGACCACATGGACAGGTTTGACTTAATAGAGGTGACCACATGGACAGGTTTGACTTAATAGAGGTGAACACATGGACATGTTTGACTTAATAGAGGTGACCACATGGACAGGTTTGACTTAACACAGGTGACCACATGGACAGGTTTGACTTAATAGAGGTGACCACATGGAGAGATTTGACTTAATAGAGGTGACCACATGGACAGGTTTGACTTAAGAGGTGACCACATCGACAGGTTTGACTAAATAGAAATGACCGCATGGACAGGTTTGACTTAATAGAGATGACCACATGGACAGGATTGACTTAAGAGGTGGCCACATGGACAGGTTTGACTTAATACAGGTGACCACATGGACAGGTTTGACTTAATACAGGTGATCACATGGACAGGTTTGACTTAATAGAGGTGACCACATGGACAGGTTTGACTTAATAGAGGTGACCACATGGACAGGTTTGACTTAATACAGGTGACCCCATGGACATGTTTGACTTAATAGAGGTGACCACATGGACAGGTTTGATTTAATACAGGTGACCACATGGACAGGTTTGACTTAATAGAGGTGACCACATGGACAGGTTTGACTTAATAGAGGTGACCACATGGACAGGTTTGACTTAATAGAGGTGACCACATGGACAGGTTTGACTTAATACAGGTAACCACATGGACAGGTTTGTCTTATTAGAGGTGTCCACATGGACAGGGTTGACTTAATAGAGGTGACCACATGGACAGGTTTGACTTAATAGAGGTGACCACATGGACAGGTTTAATTTAATACAAGTGACCACATGGACAGGTTTGACTTAATAGAGGTGACCACATGGACAGGTTTGACTTAATAGAGGTGACCACATGGACAGGTTTGACTTAATACAGGTGACCACATGGGCAGGTTTGACTTAATAGAGGTGACCACATGGACAGGTTTGATTTAATACAGGTGAACACATGGACAGGTTTGACTTAATAGAAGTAACCACATGGACAGGTTTGACTTAATAGAGGTGACCACATGTACAGGTTTGACTTAATAGAGGTGACCACATGGACAGGTTTGACTTAATACAGGTAACCACATGGACAGGTTTGTCTTATTAGAGGTGTCCACATGGACAGATTTGACTTAATAGAGGTGACCACATGGACAGGTTTGACTTAATAGAGGTGACCACATGGACAGGTTTGACTTAAGAGGTGACCACATGGACAGGTTTGACTTAATAGAAGTGACCGCATGGACAGGTTTGACTTAATAGAGGTGACCACATGGACAAGATTGACTTAAGATGTGGCCACATGGACAGGTTTGACTTAATACAGGTGACCACATGGACAGGTTTGACTTAATAGAGGTGACCTCATGGACAGGTTTGACTTAATAGAGGTGACCACATGGACAGGTTTGACTTAATAGAGGTGAACACATGGACATGTTTGACTTAATAGAGGTGACCATATGGACAGGTTTGACTTAACACAGGTGACCACATGGACAGGTTTGACTTAATAGAGGTGACCACATGGACAGATTTGACTTAATAGAGGTGACCACATGGACAGGTTTGACTTAAGAGGTGACCACATCGACAGGTTTGACTTAATAGAAGTGACCGCATGGACAGGTTTGACTTAATAGAGATCACCACATGGACAGGATTGACTTAAGAGGTGGCCACATGGACAGGTTTGACTTAATACATGTGACCTCATGGACAGGTTTGACTTAATAGAGGTGACCACATGGACAGGTTTGACTTAATAGAGGTGACCACATGGACAGGTTTGACTTAATACAGGTGACCCCATGGACATGTTTGACTTAATAGAGGTGACCACATGGACAGGTTTGATTTAATACAGGTGACCACATGGACAGGTTTGACTTAATAGAGGTGACCACATGGACAGGTTTGACTTAATAGAGGTGACCACATGGACAGGTTTGACTTAATAGAGGTGACCACATGGACAGGTTTGACTTAATACAGGTTTGTCTTATTAGAGGTGTCCACATGGACAGGTTTGACTTAATAGAGGTGACCACATGGACAGGTTTGACTTAATAGAGGTGACCACATGGAGAGATTTGACTTCATAGAGGTGAACACGTGGACAGGTTTGACTTAATAGAGGTGACCACATGGACAGGTTTGACTTAGTAGAGGTGACCACATGGACAGGATTGACTTAAAAGGTGGCCACATGGACAGGTTTGATTTAATAGAGGTGGACACATTTACAGGTTTGACTTAATAGAGGTGACCACATGGACAGGTTTGACTTAATACAGGTGACCACATGGACAGGTTTGTCTTAATAGAGGTGACCATATGGACAGGTTTGACTTAATACAGGTGACCACATGGACAGGGTTGACATAATAGAGGTGACCACATGAACAGGTTTGACTTAATAGAGGTGACCACATGGACAGGTTTGACTTAATACAGGTGACCACATGGACAGGTTTAACTTAATACAGGTGTCCATATGGACAGGTTTGACATAATAGTGGTGACCACATGGACAGGTTTGACGTAATAGAGGTGACCACATGGACAAGATTGACTTAAGAGGTGGCCACATGGGCAGGTTTGACTTAATAGAGGTGACCACATGAATAGGTTTGACTTAATACAGGTAACCACATGGACAGGTTTGACTTAATAGAGGTGTCCACATGGATAGGTTTGACTTAATAGAGGTGTCCACATGGACAGGTGTGACTTAATAGAGGTAACTACATGGACATGTTTGACTTAATAGAGGTGACCACATGGACAGGTTTGACTTAACACAGGTGACCACATGGACAGGTTTGACTTAATAGAGGTGACCACATGGACAGATTTGACTTAATAGAGGAGACCACATGGACAGGTTTGACTTAAGAGGTGACCACATCGACAGGTTTGACTTAATAGAAGTGACCGCATGGACAGGTTTGACTTAATAGAGATGACCACATGGACAGGATTGACTTAAGAGGTGGCCACATGGAGAGGTTTGACTTAATACATGTGACCTCATGGACAGGTTTGACTTAATAGAGGTGACCACATGGACAGGTTTGACTTAATAGAGGTGACCACATGGACAGGTTTGACTTAATACAGTTGACCCCATGGACATGTTTGACTTAATAGAGGTGACCACATGGACAGGTTTGATTTAATACAGGTGACCACATGGATAGGTTTGACTTAATAGAGGTGACCACATGGACAGGTTTGACTTAATAGAGGTGACCACATGGACAGGTTCGACTTAATAGAGGTGACCACATGGACAGGTTTGACTTAATACAGGTAACCACATGGACAGGTTTGTCTTATTAGAGGTGTCCACATGGACAGGATTGACTTAATAGAGGTGACCACATGGACAGGTTTGACTTAATACAGGTGACCACATGGGCAGGTTTGACTTAGTAGAGGTGACCACATGGAGAGATTTGACTTCATAGAGGTGAACACATGGACAGGTTTGACTTAATAGAGGTGACCACATGGGCAGGTTTGACTTAGTAGAGGTGACCACATGGACAGGATTGACTTAAAAGGTGGCCACATGGACAGGTTTGATTTAATAGAGGTGGACACATTTACAGGTTTGACTTAATAGAGGTGACCACATGGACAGGTTTGACTTAATACAGGTGACCACATGGACAGGTTTGTCTTAATAGAGGTGACCACATGGACAGGTTTGACTTAATACAGGTGACCACATGGACAGGTTTGACATAATAGAGGTGACCACATGAACAGGTTTGACTTAATAGAGGTGACCACATGGACAGGTTTGACTTAATACAGGTGACCACATGGACAGGTTTAACTTAATACAGGTGTCCATATGGACAGGTTTGACATAATAGTGGTGACCACATGGACAGATTTGACGTAATAGAGGTGACCACATGGACAAGATTGACTTAAGAGGTGGCCACATGGGCAGGTTTGACTTAATAGAGGTGACCACATGAATAGGTTTGACTTAATACAGGTAACCACATGGACAGGTTTGACTTAATAGAGGTGTCCACATGGATAGGTTTGACTTAATAGAGGTGTCCACATGGACAGGTGTGACTTAATAGAGGTGACCACATGGACAGGTTTGACTTAATAGAGGTGGCCACTTGGACAGGTTTGACTTAATAGAGGTGACCACATGGACAGGTTTGACTTAATAGAGGTGACCACATGGACAGGTTTGACTTAAAAGAGGTGACCACATGGAGAGATTTGACTTAATAGAGGTGACCACATGGACAGGTTTGACTTAATACAGGTGACCACATGGACAGGTTTAACTTAATACAGGTGTCCACATGGACAGGTTTGACATAATAGTGGTGACCACAGGAACAGGTTTGACTTAATAGAGGTGACCATATGGACAGGTTTGACTTAATAGAGGTTTCCACATGGACAGGTTTGACTTAATACAGGTGACCACATGGACATGTTTGACTTAATAGAGGTTACCACATGGACAGGTTTGATTTAACAGGTGACCACATGGACAGGTTTGACTTAATAGAGGTGACCACATGGACAGGTTTGACTTAATAGAGGTGACCACATGGACAGGTTTGACTTAATAGAGGTGACCACATGGACAGGTTTGACTTAATAGAGGTGACCACATGGACAGGATTGACTTAATAGAGGTGACCACATGGACAGGTTTGACTTAATAGAGGTGACCACATGGACAGGTTTGACTTAATAGAGGTGACCACATGGACATGTTTGACTTAATAGAGGTGACCACATGGACAGGTTTTACTTAACACAGGTGACCACATGGACAGGTTTGACTTAATAGAGGTGACCACATGGACAGATTTGACTTAATAGAGGTGACCACATGGACAGGTTTGACTTAATAGAGGTGACCACATGGACAGGTTTGACTTAAGAGGTGACCACATGGACAGGTTTGACTTAATAGAAGTGACCGCATGGACAGGTTTGACTTAATAGAGGTGACCACATGGACAGGATTGACTTAAGAGGTGGCCACATGGACAGGTTTGACTTAATACAGGTGACCACATGGACAGGTTTGACTTAATAGAGGTGACCTCATGGACAGGTTTGACTTAATAGAGGTGACCACATGGACAGGTTTGACTTAATACAGGTGACCACATGGACAGGTTTGACTTAATACAGGTGACCACATGGACATGTTTGACATAATAGAGGTGACCACATGGACAGGTTTGACTTAATACAGGTGACCACATGGGCAGGTTTGACTCAATAGAGGTGACCACATGGACAGGTTTGACTTAATAGAGGTGGCCACTTGGACAGGTTTCACTTAATAGAGGTGACCTCATGGACAGGTTTGACTTAATAGAGGTGACCACATGGACAGGTTTGACTTAATAGAGGTGACCACATGGAGAGATTTGACTTAATAGAGGTGACCACATGGACAGGTTTGACTTAATACAGGTGACCACATGGACAGATTTAACTTAATACAGGTGTCCACATAGACAGGCTTGACATAATAGTGGTGACCACAGGGACAGGTTTGACTTAATAGAGGTGACCACATGGACAGGTTTGACTTAATAGAGGTGTCCACATGGACAGGTTTGACTTAATACAGGTGACCACATGGACATGTTTGACTTAATAGAGGTGACCACATGGACAGGTTTGATTTAATACAGGTGACCACATCGACAGGTTTGACTTAATAGAGGTGACCACATGGACATGTTTCACTTAATAGAGGTGACCACATGGACAGGATTGACTTAATAGAGGTGACCACATGGACAGGTTTGACTTAATAGAGGTGACCACATGGACAGGTTTGACTTAATAGAGGTGAACACATGGACATGTTTGACTTAATAGAGGTGACCACATGGACAGGTTTGACTTAACACAGGTGACCACATGGACAGGTTTGACTTAATAGAGGTGACCACATGGACAGATTTGACTTAATAGAGGTGACCACATGGACAGGTTTGACTTAAGAGGTGACCACATCGACAGGTTTGACTTAATAGAAGTGACCGCATGGACAGGTTTGACTTAATAGAGATGACCACATGGACAGGATTGACTTAAGAGGTGGCCACATGGACAGGTTTTACTTAATACAGGTGACCACATGGACAGGTTTGACTTAATACAGGTGACCTCATGGACAGGTTTGACTTAATAGAGGTGACCACATGGACAGGTTTGACTTAATAGAGTTGACCACATGGACAGGTTTGACTTAATACAGGTGACCCGATGGACATGTTTGACTTAATAGAGGTGACCACATGGACAGGTTTGATTTAATACAGGTGACCACATGGACAGGTTTGACTTAATAGAGGTAACCACATGGACAGGTTTGACTTAATAGAGGTGACCACATGTACAGGTTTGACTTAATAGAGGTGACCACATGGACAGGTTTGACTTAATACAGGTAACCACATGGACAGGTTTGTCTTATTAGAGGTGTCCACATGGACAGATTTGACTTAATAGAGGTGACCACATGGACAGGTTTGACTTAATAGAGGTGACCACATAGACAGGTTTGACTTAAGAGGTGACCACATGGACAGGTTTGACTTAATAGAGGTGACCACATGGACAGGATTGACTTAAGATGTGGCCACATGGACAGGTTTGACTTAATACAGGTGACCACATGGACAGGTTTGACTTAATAGAGGTGACCTCATGGACAGGTTTGACTTAATAGAGGTGACCACATGGACAGGTTTGACTTAATACAGGTGACCACATGGACAGGTTTGACTTAATACAGGTGACCACATGGACATGTTTGACATAATAGAGGTGACCACATGGACAGGTTTGACTTAATAACTTAATAGAGGTGACCACATGGACAGGTTTGACTTAATAACTTAATAGAGGTGACCACATGGACAGGTTTGACTTAATAGAGATGACCACATGGACAGGTTCGACTTAATACAGGTGACCACATGGACAGGTTTGACTTAATACAGGTGACCAGATGGACAGGTTTGACTTAATAGAGGTGACCACATGGACAGGTTTGACTTAATAGAGGTGACCACATGGACAGGTTTGACTTAATAGAGGTGACCAAATGGACAGGTTTGACTTAATAGAGGTGACCACATGGACAGGTTTGACTTAATAGAGGTGACCACATGGACAGGTTTGACTTAAAACAGGTGACCACATGGACAGGTTTGACTTAATAGAGGTGACCATATGGACAGGTTTGACTTAATAGAGGTGACCAATAGACAGGTTTGACTTAATAGAGGTGACCACATGGACAGATTTGACTGTATTCTCTCTTTTGATTTGATTTGATCTATTTATGTACTTACGTGTAGGTGAACAAAATGGGCAAGGAATGCTTACAGAAGGACAGAAAATGGATGTAAAGTGAATCAAATAGCTCAACCTTTGGAGTTTTCTTAGCTAATAATTTTAATAAAACAATTAAAATGATTCTTTTTTTTATTACAAAATCTTTTATAATAGTCCATCGGCCAAGTCTGAAAAAGCCTCTTATAACAAATTTGTGTGATACCCCTGTAGACCGTATTTTTGTTGCATGAAATTAAAGTTTGACATTTAAATTGTCGATTTCCATGCGTTGTACTAAAATTAAAAACGCGGAAAATAGTATAAATTTAGTTTTTTTGTAGCTATCCGTGTGCATACGTAGTGGGGTTCAATAGTTTGTATAACGTTTCATACACATGACCGCTTTGATGTTCAGAGTTGGATTATATATATTTGGTACAAGTGTAAAAAGAGCATAATTCGCCATATCCTTTGAAAATAACGCTTTTTCATAAGAGATATACGTTCTCGGAAATGTAGTATGTTTGTGCTTAAAAATAGCATGTTTTTAACTATTACACACATGACTGCATGGGATTAATCGTAAAATATGTCAAATAATCACCAAAACATCATGCTCGATTTAATTGCTACATTAAAATATCTATTAATTATTCCAAAACGAGCTTTTTACAGAATTTAACCATTTAGCTAAATATTTCCGGATTTCCGAGATATTACCGATACGGTTTCATATTACAAATTGATTGTGATTATCTTTGGCTTTCTGGGCTTTTTGTGTCAATTTATTGGTTTTGTACAACAAATATTTTTCATTTTGTCATTCTAGATAAAAATTTAGATCATTATTGACAGAATGTAATCAATTAGTGGATTAATTGTTTTGGGTCTGTTTGACTTTGCTTTAGTTGGGGTGCATTTGATTTGCATTTTCTCATTTCAGTTTTCTTATTGATCAATGATGTCAGTAGACTAGTTTTATAGCTTTTCTTTTTATTTTTTATATCTGTACACTTGTTTCTATTGTTACACATTTTGTTTATTGATTTGTCACGTGATTGTCATTATATTATACATTTTGAGATTAATTTTATTGCTTTTTCATTTGTTAACTGTGTTCCTGTTCATTTGTGGGGATAATGTCATTACTCCGACACTCAATACTCCGACAATCATTACTCCGACTCTTAATACTTCGACAGTGATTGATTATCTTTGCAATTCTGGCGCTTTTAGCAATCCAAATGCAGTACGGGACTGCCCATTTAACTTGAAAGGAGCATGGTTTTTATCACGGAGTCGGAAGTTTTTTTCGTATACAGCACTATTGTTTTTAAAGCTTTTCAACGTGGCCCAACACAATATTTTTTACAAAAGAAAATATTATTTCATGTAGATCTAATAAAAATGATTTCTCTGATTAGTTTGTTTCTTCGATTCCCGTCATATTTTCCTCAAAATTCAGGATAGCAAAAATACATGGCCTACCTTTTCAAGTTATCAAGTCGTCTCATAGTTGAGCGACACCTACCTACCATTGCATCAGATGCGTACGGAATTGGGTTTGTTGAAGAGACCCGTACTACCCGCGACCAATACTGCGGGTGCATTGCAACAGTTTCAGAAAGAAATTGCTTCACTCGCATTCGGTCGAACTCATTGGGCTCGTAATTTTGTGCGTTTTTTTTTTACCTTTAGATTGTTGTCTGTGCTCCCCAGGTTTGTATATAAAGGCCAAGATTGGATTTGGTTTTTTGTTGTTGTTATTTCCTTCACTTCTTTATTGACTCCGCACAGGACACTTGTAAGCACACATAAAATTAACAAATGTGCCAAGTTTGGTAATATTCTGTTGGGTGTTTCTCGAGAAGATGATGAAAATATTGTTTCCCATAGAGTTTCAATAAAATTTTGACCTTCACAAGTGGTCATTTTGAAATTCGTAAATGGCCCAAAATCTATCAAAACTTGTTAAGGACCTTCGATTCATAGAAACATTCACACCAAAGTTCTCAATTTACTATCAGAACATTTGTTCCTATCTAGGATCCATTGATGCCTATGTGCTTCTAGAAGTATTTTCTTGACTGTTTGTTTTGAAACTTTTTGATTAGTTGACATTTGTTAAACTTAGGAATGTTATTCAACATTTGTTGTAAAGCACCATACCAAGAGGATATCCGGTTTTCATATAATTTTCTGGACTGTGTGTATGCATCCTTCAACAAGGGAAAAGTGTCCAAAGTTTCTAATAAAAAGTTCCCATATTTCAGAGCAATATAGTAAAACATGTTAAATGGTATGGTCAAAAACATATGTCTTAAGCGACGTCGCTAAGTAAACATTGACGCGCAGGAACACTGAAAACATAGTTCATCTAAATTTTCGACTATATCGTCAATGAAATAAATATAACAATCAATTGCACGTCGTGAATATTGAATATATGATCACTCATGCCGAAACGCATTCAGATTAAACTTGTGCGCGTAGCAAGTTCCGCACACTCGTTTAATCTGATGCGTTTTGCGGCACTCGTGATCATATTTTCAATATCCACTCCGTGCAATTATCCTATAGTTGTTTGGAGTTGCGATTAGATAGGATATGATGATACAGTCCGGGATGCATGGTCGGAGTATTAATGAGTGTCGGAGTAATGACTATCGGAGTTATGAGTGTCGGAGAAATAACTGTCAGAGTTATGACTGTCGGAGTAATAAGACGACCCCCATTTGTAAATGTGTTTTTGATGGTATAGTTTCATAATTACTTTTTGAGGGTATTTTGTCATTTTGGAGAGTTGTTTTTTCTACATTTTTAATATTTTATTGTTTTCTTATACATTGTTGTTATATTTGAGGTTTTTCCGAGGAGTTTTTTCTTGCTGGTACATTTTGTATATTTTTTATTAATATCTACAAGTGTGGACACAGAAATGTGCTGTCCAAAAGGCAAGTGTGAATGTCAATATTTCATATTATTAAATTAAAAAAAAAAAAAAATCATGGACACAGGGTCCTGGATTTTTTTTAATAAAAAACTAATCCTGGATCATTATTTTTGCTTAAAATCCTGTCCTGTGTTTTTATTTCAAATTTTCATAATAGCCCCCCTCCCCCTCCCAAGGGTATGAAATTGTATCATTAATAATAAATTAATAAATAATAAATTCAGATTTTCTACATGTATTTAAAATAAATCTCATTTACAAAACCACTTATATTTGTTCAATTTTTAACGCTGATTTAAGCTTTAGGCGCAACAAATTTTTATTTTTCTCTTTAAACTGTCGAAACATAACATTTATTTAACTGTAAAATTCACAAATAAAATTACCCTCCCCCCCCCCACTTTTCCCTGTTTAAATCAATGATCAACAATATTCCAGAATCAAACAAATGAATAAATATAATTTACATAGAAATCGGAGATATTTCGTCATAAAACTTGACACATGGTTTTGTCTATCATATTTCTTGAAGACAAACATAAATTTTATAGCATTTATCAATATTTTATGAGTATCAACAGTTTTTTCAATACCATATCTGTTTTTCGATACAGCCGCCCGATTACAGTGACCCGTGACCCAGATTAGCAAATCCCAGAAGTTATTTTTTAATAAGGTTGTTTAATTACATACTTTGTTATCTTTGTCTCTATAGCATAATAATTTGCTCAAAATGAGCGATAGTGAACTTAGACAAAATCAAAAGAAAAGGCAAGTGTGAAACAGATAAACTGGAAAGAGTGTCTTTGTCACAGTACTGGTGAAATTGGCGATCTGTCAAATTTTTTGGAATAGGCTTGGGAGAAACTTAGAAAAGCAGCCGAAATAAGAAATAACCTTGTTCTCAATCTTCTAAAACACTACTGGAGTACCTGTCCAAGGGGTGGGTTATCTAATTTGCACCAGCGAGCGTAATCTGAAGTATCCACTAAAACGCATAATGGGCTACAATATTAAAGTACCAGTCACAAGTAAACCAGCTAAATTACCTAGAACATATGACCATTTAAAATGTGCTACTAGTATTTGCTTAGAGGACTTGCTGATCCCGGGAACAGTTATGCCAATGTTTGATGAAAGAAGCAGCTTTAGAATTCATGAAGCAGAACAAATCTAACGATTTGGAAGTGTCAGATCTGCCAACAGAAGATGTAAAAGTTGATGGGATACCCCGACATGTGTATTACAAAGCAAAATCTATCCAGAGCTTGCTTTTGTCAGAAGCCAAGTCTGGTAGCTTTATAAATGAGCAATCTGTGACTATACCGAATTTGTTGTATAGCTTAATTGCCTGGGTTCTGACTGAGGACCAATCAGCTCGACCCATTTCAAACTTAAAGGTTGAAATGTCAGAGGCAACCAATAGGCATGTTGTATCATTTGCACAGGACACCATATACGATGTCACTCGTGGTAAGGTGGAAAACCCCGAAACGTGTAGGTCTGGTTGTACTGTTTAAAAGCCTTACTGGTTCAGCCGAACTAGTAAAGGTTCGCAAAACACTTTGGAATGGCAAAAAATATCACCTACTCTACAAACGGCTTCCTCCTTGATGTGCTGTCTACTCTTTCCCGTCAAGTAGTGAAATTAATGAGGTACATTTTCCTTTTGTTTTGTGAATAAAAAAAGATCCAGTGTCATCAGCTACCACCTACAAAAGACGCTTTGCAAAAACGCATACCGAGACCAAATTTTCAGGCAGCAGTTTGGAAACGCGCCTGTCAGTCGATGTTCGGTCTACCATCAGCAGAAAAACATGGATGGGTGATAGAGAAAAAATATGTTGTCCGTTGACTGGATGGACCAGCAGCCTGCATATGAAGCATTGATGCTGCTCATTAGTTGTGGGTGTAAAACAAACTGCACTTAACGTTGTTCTTGTATGTCACAAGGTTTATCATGCACATATGGCTGCAGATGCTCTGATATTTGCCAATACACGAATCAAAGAGAGTCTCTATCAGAAAGAGTTAATGGAAGTGATGATGAGGAAATAAAAATAAAACGTGAAATCATAGTTTGAGGAAAAACGTACTGATTGTTGGATTCCAGGTTCTCGACCACAGAATTAATGCAACCCCCCACCCCCTTCCCCTCTTTGTTTTGTCAAATAAATAGAATTACTCCCATTAAATTAATCTTAGAGAGATTGGAACTACAGTAATTACTGCAATATGAAGAATTGAGCAATAAAAAGTAGAGCACAGAACTTGTAGACACTAAATTATTTCAACAGACGAACATTTTGAAATAATATAGTAAAATTACACCCCCCCTTTTTGAATTCACAAAAAACAAGTGGTCTTTACATGTATGATTATCATCTTTCTAGCATTAATGACATAAAATATACATATATAAATAACTGCAGAAGAAAAATAACCGACATGATATACCCTAACTGATGGTAATGCTTGACTTTTTTTCTGCTGTTTTGCTGAACCCTTAAAGGGGTGCTTGTACTATTTTCCACATATTTTAGCTGAGTACAACACTTGAATAAATAATCTACATATATTTATCCTTCGATTTGTGCCCAAAAAATGCAGTTTACAGGGGCATCCAGCACCAAAAATGTTCTTCCGGGTCTAGCTGATGGACTATAATATTTTAACAGCTTTCTACATAGTGAAAACAAATCTATAAAACATGTCAATGTCAATGAGTGAGAGATCCAGTCCTTAAAATATTCTCTTAGGCAGGACCTAAAAAAGAAAGAAAATCCACATGAATACATCAATAGATATAATATTCTCTTAGGCAGGACCTAAAACAGAAAGAAAATCCACATGAATACATCAATAGTATAGCCCCATATGGGAGAGGGCAATAATATAGCCCCATATATTCTAAGTGTTATCATTGGTTGCTTATTTTAGGTATGAGTTTAATGACCATATTAAGGGCTAAAAAGACTTATAAACTGGATGGACTCGTAGAAAGTCATGTGACACAATGAATATGAGATGTGGACACTATCATTTAACAAGACATCTGTTATCCCTGCAGGATTCAGGATTGCCATTGACCTTATCATTATCAATGGATTTTAGGTGACAACAACATTTTGGCTTCATCCATTGGTTTAAAATAACAAAAGACTTTTTTACTAATTATATTGTAAGTAAATATCTTCAGGAATCCAAGAAAGGTTTGGTTTGGTTTTTGATGTTTAACGCCACTTTCAACAATATTTGAGTTATATAGTGGGGGTCAGTTTTATTAACCATTTTAAGTGAACAATTCTGTGTGAAGTTTATTTTCCAGTTGTCTAGTGAATTTAGTGGACAGAATAAAAATGTGAACATTTAATGTGGAAGATGAAAAATGTGATTGGGTTTATTTATGGTCATGGTGTTTAATGCCACTTTCAACAATATTTAACGCAATATTTCAGTTATATCGTGGTACGGTAGTCAGTTTTATTGGTGGAGGAAACTGGAGTACTTGGGGAAAACCAACGACCTGTCACAAGTCACTGACAAACTTTATCACATAATGTTGTATCGAGTACACTTCATCTGAGAGAGATTCAAACTCACAACATAAGTGGTGATAGGCAGAGAAAAATGTGAAAATTGAATGTGAACAGAAAAAAAATGTGAAAATTTATTGTGAACAGAAAAAAAATGTGAAAATTTGATGTGAACAGAATTTAAGATTTCATTGATCATGTATATTTATAATATCAAATACTTACATGTTCCTTGAGTCAATACAAAATCATCAACACCAATGTCACCTAGTGGACCTGATCCTTTTTCTAGTTTGACTGACAACTGAAATAATAGTTATAACCATATATATATATATAGTATATATTAGGAAGCCAAAACTACAGCCTAAAATAATATGTGATGAAGTATGTATAATGTATTCAATATTGTGTTACATTGCTCATGACATTCAGTTGTTTAATTGTTTTTTTGCTTGTTGAAGTCATCTGAATGTTTTTGTGGTCATTACTTGTTCAGTATTTAATATTATTATATAGTAATAAATATTTCTCTATTTAATCCTTTTTAAAATCATGCAATATATTCTTGTATTTTACTGTTGATCTCGATCGTCTTTATAAGAACCGGAAAAAATACCGGTGCATTCCGAATGTCATTTCTCATATTTTAATTTTGGTCTCGATCGTCTTTATAAGAAAAAATACCGGTGCGCTCTGAATGAAATAAAAAAAAAATCATATTGCACTAGTGCAAATATTAAAATATTCTTCCTAGTGCAATATAGTAATGATATATGAAAAAAACATATCTTGACAGTATTAATAACACTTCTGAAGAAGAAATATTTATTACTATAAAATAAAAGGGTTATTGCATGAATATTGGTGAATATTGTCCCTCGCTCGTGCAATATGATATACTGCTTGGGACAATATTCACCAATATTCATGCAATAACCCTATAATATTGCTGATAGCCCTCCATTTGTAGGCTAATAATAGGATGTATTTGGTATATTGTTCAGGAATAAACCTTTGAGATGTGAGCTATGCTAATTATTGAGTGAGTGAGTGAGTGGTTGCTGCTTAATGACAACTCAGCAATTTTTCAGCTATATCATGGCGAGAAAAAGTTAATTTCCAATGTACACTTTGTACTACATGTAGAACAGTACGCTGAGTTGGATTTTTATTGTCCTTAAGTTCACTGAAAGAACAATTTCGCAATTTGGGCCCATTTAGCCTCATTTCGAAAACAAGTAGCAAATTTTCTGTAATGATTTAAATGTAACCCAGAAAGATGACTATATTTTACCACCCTCCTCCCCCCCAAAATGCATTTAAATTGAGTGAAAAGTAAGAAACTTCATGTTTTTGAATTTGGCACATGTTGGCCACTTTCCCTTTCCGTTGACTTCATCTCGGTAGCCATAAGAGATAGAATAAATCGGTCGATAGTTCTCGATGCCATTAATTCAAAGAAAAAAACTGCATCAAAATTGGATGAAAAATAAAAATGTTATAAGCCTTCTAAATATGCGAAATTTCAGATTTCTGACACTTTTTAGAAATAAAATAGAAAATGTTTTAAAGGTCCATCAAAAACCAATTGAGATGATCATGTTGCACACAAA
The DNA here is from genome assembly GCA_963383655.1 of Bathymodiolus septemdierum. Lineage (NCBI taxonomy): Eukaryota > Metazoa > Mollusca > Bivalvia > Mytilida > Modiolidae > Bathymodiolus > Bathymodiolus septemdierum. Next base: position 43,948,971 of record OY726528.1, on the reverse strand, counting down.
AAAATACATTTTAATTGGATGAAAAATTAACCAGTCATATATTTGAATTTCCCACTTTTATGTCTAAAATGGTAATACATACATAATAATGCTCAGCATTTTTCTGAAAAGAATTTTCCTAGGGAATTTATTAAAAATAAAGGGCTATGCAGAGCGAAGGATGATACGACTGCAGCATGTCAACAAGGAAAGATAAACAAGTGGATATTAAAAACAAGTGTGGATCCTGTATAATGCTTGACACATTGTATTTTGGACATTTGTCTTGTTTTACTATTTCAAATGTAAAATATGCCTTCCAAATATGTAAAATTTCAGAATTTGGGCCCCTAGTAAACCCTTTTTTCAAAATAAAATTGTAATTCTTTTATGGTCCATCAATAACCCCATCTTCGCTAGCCAAGGGTTACGATCCGCTCTACTCATCTTCATCATTCTTGAAGATGAGTAGAGCGGATCGTAACCCATGGCTAGCGAAGGTGCAATAACCCATAAAGATGATCATTTTGCAAAATTACATGAAAAATAAAAATTCTATATACCTTCCAAATGTGTGCAATTTCGGACTTATTAGACCTCCTTTTTTAACTAAAATACCAATTTTTTTTGTTTATGATTCATCAAAAACACATTGAGTTGATCATTTGCAAAAAGCTACATTAAAATTGAATAGGAAAAAAAAAAAAAATTAGGTGAGCCCCTTTTAGTCAAAAACAGTAATAGTTACATAATTAACACTAACTGCAATGGATTTTCCTAAGGAATTCATTACAAAAAAATCATCAAACTCAGATGAAGAATAAACTCTATGTATAACAGAAACATCCACTTCTGCACCTTAGGGCTTCCTGTTTGAAAATGGGTAGGGTTACAATAACGGGTAGGGTTACAATAACGGGTAGGGTTACAATAACTGAAATTTATACCAACCTTAGGTTCATTGTGTTTAAAATTAAGAAGGATCTGTCAACTACAACTTAAAGTTACCAGACAGAAACCATTCTATCTACAGACGGAAACCATTCTATCTACAGACAGAAACCATTCTATCTACAGACAGAAACCATTCTATCTACAGACGGAAACCATTCTATCTACAGACAGAAACCATTCTATCTACAGACAGAAACCATTCTATCTACAGACAGAAACCATTCTATTTACAGACGGAAACCATTCTATCTACAGACGGAAACCATTCTATCTACAGACGAAACCATTCTATCTACAGACGGAAACCATTCTATCTACAGACAGAAACCATTCTGTCTACAGACGGAAACCATTCTGTCTACAGACGGAAACCATTCTGTCTACAGACGGAAACCATTCTGTCTACAGACGGAAACCATTCTATCTACAGACGGAAACCATTCTATCTACAGAAGGAAACCATTCTATCTACAGACGGAAACCATTCTATCTACAGACGGAAACCATTCTATCTACAGACGGAAACCATTCTATCTACAGACGGAAACCATTCTATCAACAGACGGAAACCATTCTATCTACAGACGGAAACCATTCTATCTTCAGACGGAAACCATTCTATCTACAGACAGAAACCATTCTATCTACAGACAGAAACCATTCTATCTACAGACGGAAACCATTCTATCTACAGACGGAAACCATTCTATCTACAGACGGAAACCATTCTGTCTACAGACGGAAACCATTCTGTCTACAGACGGAAACCATTATGTCTACAGACGGAAACCATTCTGTCTACAGACGGAAACCATTCTGTCTACAGACGGAAACCATTCTGTCTACAGACGGAAACCATTATGTCTACAGACGGAAACCATTCTATCTACAGACGGAAACCATTCTATCTACAGACGGAAACCATTCTATCTACAGACGGAAACCATTCTATCTACAGACGAAACCATTCTATCTACAGACGGAAACCATTCTATCTACAGACGGAAACCATTCTATCTACAGACAGAAACCATTCTATCTACAGACGGAAACCATTCTATCTACAGACGGAAACCATTCTATCTACAGACGGAAACCATTCTGTCTACAGACGGAAACCATTCTGTCTACAGACGGAAACCATTCTGTCTACAGACGGAAACCATTCTATCTACAGACGGAAACCATTCTATCTACAGACGGAAACCATTCTATCTACAGACGGAAACCATTCTATCTACAGACGGAAACCATTCTATCTACAGACAGAAACCATCTACAGACAGAAACCATTCTATCTAGAGACAGAAACCATTCTATCTACAGACAGAAACCATTTTATCTACAGACGGAAACCATTCTATCTACAGACAGAAACCATTCTATCTACAGACAGAAACCATCTACAGACAGAAACCATTCTATCTACAGACAGAAACCATTCTATCTACAGACAGAACCATTCTATCTACAGACAGAAACCATTCTATCTACAGACAGAAACCATTCTATCTACAGACGGAAACCATTCTATCTACAGACGGAAACCATTCTATCTACAGACGGAAACCATTCTATCTACAGACGGAAACCATTCTATCTACAGACGGAAACCATTCTATCTACAGACAGAAACCATTCTATCTACAGACAGAAACCATTCTATCTACAGACGGAAACCATTCTATCTACAGACAGAACTATTCTATCTACAGACAGAAACCATTCTATCTACAGACGGAAACCATTCTATCTACAGACGGAAACCATTCTATCTACAGACAGAAACCATTCTATCTACAGACGGGAACCATTCTATCTACAGACGGAAACCATTCTATCTACAGACAGAAACCATTCTATCTACAGACAGATGACGATGATTATAGCACTATAACATAATACGAGCGCAAAATGTTTTGCATTCTTATAAAACTCCTATCAAAATAAACCAATTACACCTTAGGGCCTCTTGTTTAGAAATGGGTAGAGCTACAATACCCCAAATGAATCCCAAACTTGCTGTGTTCAAAATTCAGAATGGTACGTCAACTAGAACTTAAGTTATCGCATGGAAACCATTCTGACAACAACGATGACAATGGCCACAACTACAACGGTTAGAACATAAGTTATCGCATGGAAACCATTCTTGCAACGATGATGACAATGGTCATAACTACAACGGTTAGAACATAAATTATCGCATGGAAACCATGACAACGATGATGACAATGGCCACAACTACAACAGTGAAACTTGATATGACTGTAAAATTTGTGTGGTCATATAGAACACTTCAGAGATTTATAAACCATCTATTACCTCAATAATAATAATCATGATATGTTTCTACTTAATGAAACGAGAATGATATGTGGTATACCAAGAAAATATTTGCCTAAAATTTTAAATACTCACAACAGGATCATAAAAAGTAGAGAAATCCAGCTGTACTTTTCATTGATTCCATTGATTTCCTTGATCACCAGTTATTTCTAATGCTGCCGTTCCTAGACTGGCATCTCTTTCATGAACATAGACTCCCAATTTCCCGATGTCGGCACCATTCATATGATAGTAGAATATTAAACATGAAACTGTGGCTACAAGAAGATAATAATTCATTAAAATACTACTATTTTGAATACTGGTGTCATATGGTATTTTGAACCCTTGACAAATTGACCCCAGGTTCAATATACCATATAACACCAGTACCTTGAAATTTAGCTGTAACTAAATGATCATGGTACATCTGCTTCAATAATATAACATCAGCCAATCATATTACTGTACCCAATATATACAGTGTTGTGATTGGATGATATTAGAATATAAATTAAAAAAACTTGTACTGTATGACTATAAGACCAGATTTCTATTTCATGAGAAAAAAACCAGCTAAAATTTGAGAAAAAACTAAAGACTTGGTCTTAAAATAAAATCAGATCTCTCACTTGTGATAATTATACCAGGTAGTTCTGTGTCTAGTAATTAAAAAGCTATCAAATTAAGGTGATAATTTTACCAGGTAGTTCTGTGTCTAGCAATTAAAAAGCTATACAATTAAGGTGATCATTTTATCAGGTAGTTATGTGTCTAGCAATTAAAAAGCTATCAAATTAAGGTGATAATTTTACCAGGTAGTTCTGTGTCTAGCAATTAAAAAGCTATCAAATTAAGGTGATAATTTTACCAGGTAGTTCTGTGTCTAGCAATTAAAAAGCTATACAATTAAGGTGATCATTTTATCAGGTAGTTATGTGTCTAGCAATTAAAAAGCTATCAAATTAAGGTGATAATTTTACCAGGTAGTTCTGTGTCTAGCAATTAAAAAGCTATGGAATTAAGGTGATCATTTTATCAGGTAGTTCTGTGTCTAGCAATTAAAAAGCTATCAAATTAAGGTGATAATTTTACCAGGCAGTTCTGTGTCTATCAATTAAAAAGCTATAAAATTAAGGTGATCATTTTATCAGGTAGTTCTGTGTCTAGTAATTACAAAGCTATAAAATTAAGCTATTAATTTTACCAGGTAGTTCTGTGTCTAGCAATTAAAAAGCTATAAAATTAAGGTGATCATTTTATCAGGTAGTTCTGTGTCTAGTAATTAAAAAGCTATAAAATTAAGGTGATAATTGTACCAGGTAGTTCTTTATCTAGCAATTAAAAAGCTATAAAATTAAGGTGATAATTTTACCAGGTAGTTCTGTGTCTAGTTATTAAAAAGCTATAAAATTAAGGTGATAATTTTACCAGGTAGTACTGTGTCTAACAATTAAAAAGCTATCAAATTAAGCTATTAATTTTATCAGGTAGTTCTGTGTCTAGTAATTTAAAAGCTATAAAATTAAGGTGATATTTTACCAGGTAGTTCTGTGTCTAGTAATTTAAAAGCTATAAAATTAAGGTGATAATTTTACCAGGTAGTTCTGTGTCTAGTAATTTAAAAGCTATAAAATTAAGGTGATAATTTTACCAGGTAGTTCTGTGTCTAGTAATTTAAAAGCTATAAAATTAAGGTGATAATTTTACCAGGTAGTTCTGTGTCTAGTAATTTAAAAGCTATAAAATTAAGGTGATAATTTTACCAGGTAGTTCTGTGTCTAGTAATTTAAAAGCTATAAAATTAAGGTGATAATTTTACCAGGTAGTTCTGTGTCTAGCAATTAAAAAGCTATAAAATTAAGCTATTAATTTTACCAAGTAGTTCTGTGTCTAGTAATTTAAAAGCTATAACATTAAGGTGATCATTTTACCAGGTAGTTCTGTGTCTAGTAATTTAAAAGCTATAGAATTAAGGTGATCATTTTACCAGGTAGTTCTGTGTCTATTAATTAAAAAGCTATACAATTAAGGTGATAATTGTACCAGGTAGTTCTGTGTCTAGCAATTAAAAAGCTATACAATTAAGCTATTAATTTTACCAGGTAGTTCTGTGTCTAGTAATTTAAAAGCTATACAAATAAGGTGATAATTTTTCCAGGTAGTTCAATATCTTAACGTAATTAGAAAGGTAAAGTTAAGTTGATTATCTTACTTGGTAATTTTCTGCAGGTTTTACTAGTTATTAGACAGTATTCACCAGGTGCATAATTATGATAATCAGAAGCTTCTAGAAATACATAACGAGATCCTGAATAAGCAGCAGAAGGTCCTGTGTCATTATTACTAGGTGTCGGTCCCTGAAATAGAAATGAAAAAGTTCACATTTAAAATATAGTAGAAATATCAGTTATGATTTTTATGTAATTGTTTATTATGCACACCACTTCTGCAAAATAAGGAAGACTCAGATGAAGAATAAACTCGGACCCGGAGAAAACCACCGACCTGTCGCAAGTCACTGACAAACTTTTATCACATAATGTTGTATACCTCGCTCTGATCAAGATTTGAACTCACAACATTAGTGGTGCTAGGCATAGTTAGTTGTAAATTCAACTACCATACGATCACGGCTGCGACAGCCTATAGTACATAACATAAAGTCATAGTGAGTGAGTGAGTGATTGTTGTTGAATGCCATCTCAGCAATTTTTTATATCATGGCGAGAACAAGTTAATTTTCAATGAGATGATGATGAGTTCTGCTTTGTGCTAGACCAACATGCTTAGTTGAATTTTTTTAGTGCTAGCTCACTGAAATAACAGTCCACAAATAGACATGTCGCCCCATTTGGACACATTATCCTGATTCTGAGCCAACCAGTCTTTGTTCTTTCTCCTAAATGCTGTGTGCTTAGCAGAGAAGCAACAGATACCAATTTTATAGTCTTTAGTTTAACCTGGTCAGTGAGGTCGAATACACGATCTACCACATTCGAGGCAAGCATGCTAACCATTACACCACCGATGCGGTTATACACAAGAAGCAAAACATTGTAATAAATATATACAAGAGGATCTTGTTCACACTTAATGGTAACTTCAGGTACAATACTATTTAAAATGAAACTTTTTATTTTTGCTTTAAATGCATTATGAAAAATATATAGTAGATGATTAAATACAAAGTTCTTACCGTTTGTGTAGTACATTCAAAAGAATTATCAGTCATATCAGTAGTAAAAATGCTTGTTTCTCCATTCTCAAAATCAGCAGTCATGGTTGTCTCACTACTGCAATCTATAAACATAATGATACAATGATTTTACTACAAAGACATGACAAACAATTTGGTTTACAGCTATTAAGTCATTAGAGGCTTTAACATTGAAATTAATACAATTTCTGCACATATGCTTTATGCTTTATACCCAATGATAGTCCTAAAATTGTTTTTTTTAAATTTTTATTCAGATGTAGGAAAAATACCAATAAAAGAGATTATTATATAGATAGATGTGATTTATGGGGATCTACCAGTGAAATAAATTCCGGTCTCTCACATGTGAGATATCAGTTTTTCCCCGCCGGAACTACTTTTACAAAACTATATGTGTGGTGGTTACGTCCCTTGTTGTGTTACGGTGAATACACACATGATTGTAAACTGAAACAATATTCCACGAAATGTTGGCACATAAACAACATGACGTCATGCAAAGATTTCCAGTTTGAAATGTAAAGATTGGATGTTATTTAGCTTCATGTACGCTTCAATTTTGATCAAATCTACCTAAAATAAGTTTTCAAGGTAGGCATTTCAATTATTTTTGCACATTGTTGTAAATATGACATGTCGGATTTCAAGATGGCAGATCCTTCCAGTTGAACCCCTTAGTTACGACTTGTAGATTGAGAATTTGCTCGTAAATTCAAACGAGTGGAATGAAATATACAAATAACAAAAATAATATATAAGAAATTTTGGAAGTCTATATAATAAACAGTATAACTAAGTCATACATTTTGAATATCAAAATAAGACCACTCGTGACCGAATATGCATTAAGGATTAAACTCGTGGGAGGAACAAGTTCTTCCCACTCGTTTAATCCTTATGCGTACTTCGATCACTCGTGGTCTTATTTTGATATTCAAAATATACGATTACTTATACTATATACAACTAAAATTTTTTTACAACATTGGTGGCATACATCACAATATTGGCATACAAAACAACACCAGTGAGGCATAAATAATAAAAAAAGAAATAAAATGAAAGAAGATTGGAAAATATGAACAATAACAAAAACAAACTAGTATTACTGTGAACATAGCTCACTAAGATATACCCCCCGCTCCCCACATCTGTCCAACCTATTTTCATAACCAAAACATTACTGATTGTTCAGACCAAAAATGAAAGGGACCCTCCTCTCTTCACCGGTAAGATACTGATAAAATTTCAAAACATTCTGAGAAACACTACCCATGTTATCATACGACATAGAGTAAAAATCCTATTTTCCGTCATATCAAGTCCAATAATTCTGGAACGGCAAAAGTGAAAATCGTCAAAAATGAAAGGGATCCTCCTCTCTTCACCGGTAAGCTGCTGATGAAATTTCAAAACATTTTGAGAAACACTACTCAAGTTATCATATGACATAGGGTAACAATCCTATTTTCCGTCATATCAAGTCCAATAACTCTGGAATAGCAAAAGTGAAAATCGTCAAAAATGAAAGGGATCCTCTTCTCTTCACCAGTAAACAGCTGATAAAATTTTAAAAGATTCTAAGAAACACACCTCAAGTTATCGGACAACATAGGATTTGTCTACAGACGGACGGACATGGTAAAACCAGTATACCCCCTACAACTTCGTTGTGGAGGGTATAATGATAATGGCAAATTATAGAATGATTTACCTCTATTTTGACAAGTCCTAAAATGTTCAGTCATTAATTGACTGCTTGAAAAAAAACAACCAGCCACTAGTCTTTTAAAAAAACAAAACATTTGTAGAGTTGTATATTGCTACAATTACATGCACAGAAGCACTGTTACCCTCATTTTTAACAATTTGTTTATAAAAATGTGGTTATTCCTTTTACTTGAAACATAAATGAAAATCAGAAATGTAAAACTGATTGTTTGTCAAATTTGAAGCCATTTTCATAGATTTTTTTTCTGAATTTAAATTTTATCAATAGATCATGAAAATAAAGGTCAATGTCAAGGTTTGTTATCTCTGTTTAATCTACATATAGGATACATGAAATATACCAAAAAGCATAAACAACAGTATTATCTTCACAATTTTAAACATTTGATATTTTAAAGGAAACCTGTGTTGTTCAACCCTGAGATCCTTTACATTATCTTTGCTTTTCCCCCCTTGATTTTACCCTGGTCTATTCGTATGACATGGTTATCTTTCCCTTTTCCATCCAAATTATGATTTTGTGTTTGGATTTTTATGTTTTATGTTGTTCAAAATTTTATCCAGGAAATTAAAACTTGGACAACATGAAGTTAAATACCTTTGTGTTCACAGTTGTCTCAGAAATTACAACTGGGACAACATGAAGTTAAATACCTTTGTCTTCACAGTTGTCTCAGAAATTACAACTGGGACAACATGAAGTTAAATACCTGTGTGTTCACAGTTGTCTCAGAAATTACAACTGGGACAACATGAAGTTAAATACCTATGTGTTCACAGTTGTCTCAGAAATTACAACTGGGACAACATGAAGTTAAATACCTTTGTGTTCAGTTGTCCCAGAAATTATAACTTGGACAACATGAAGTTAAATATCTTTGTATTCACAGTTGTCCCAGAAATTATAACTGGGACAACACAAAGTAATACCTTTGTGTTCACAGTTGTCTCAGAAATTACAACTGGGACAACATGAAGTTAAATATCTTTGTGTTCACAGTTGTCCTAGAAATTATAACTTGGACAACATGAAGTTAAATATCTTTGTATTCACAGTTGTCTCAGAAATTACAACTGGGACAACATGAAGTTAAATACCTTTGTGTTCACAGTTGTCTCAGACATTACAACTGGGACAACATGAAGTTAAATACCTTTGTGTTCACATTTGTCTGAGAAACTACAGCTTGGACAAGTACATTTTGCAAATCCCTCTCCATTTATGTAACAACTTCCTGTACCACAGTTTAGTCCTAAACAGTTTGCACTATTTGCTGAAAATACATTTGTAATGTGAAAATAAAACTGAAATGATATATAAAAAATTGATATACGACCAGCCACATTTTTGTGCCTATCCCAAGGCATAACCTAGATTTCCAACATCATAATGCTATGGTCTTTTTTGTTCTTAGTGTGAGATTGTTTGTTTTGTTGATATTGGTGGAACTGGTGACCATCACTATCTAAACTTTCTTTTCATATTTGTTTTTGAAGTAAAATTAAAAATCTTTAGACATTATTCAAAACCATATCTATCCCCCTGTAAAAACTGACATATTCTATTGATAGATGACAAATAAAAGTGTGGATGAAATCTGAGTACCTGAGGAAATCCACTGAGGGTTAGGGTTATGGTGTTTATTGCCACTTTCAACAATATTTCAGATATATCGTGGCGGTCAATTTATTGGTGAAGGAAACTGGAGTACTGGGAGAAAACCACTGACCTGTTGCAAGTGGCTGACAAACTTTATCACATACTGTTGTATCAAGTACAGCTTGCCAAGAGTAGGATTCGAACTCACAACTTTAGTGGTGATAGGCACTGATTGCATAGGTAGTTGTAAATCCAACTACAGTGCGATCATGACCACAATGGCCCCTAAAATCCACTGACACTTCAAAATTTCATGACAAATATTATAACACAAAATTGTATCAAGTATACCTTGACATGAGTTAAAGTTGAATTTACAATTCTAAGCAGTGATATGCATTGAATACATTTACGGTTTTATGGTACAGTAATTTCTCTACTTTTTTTTCCATTTTTGGAGTTGCTTGATAAAAGATTTCCCAACTTTTTAAATCATCTAATTTTGCGACTATTAGTTATTTAGACATTTGGGAAAAAATCATATAGAGTAGGCATTATCAGTTATCTACGTGTCTACCCGTGGGCATTGAGATTGTACCACCCTGAAGCGATTCTGCATAGCCTCAGGTGAAGCCGAAGGCTGTACAGTGGTGCTGAAGGGTGGTACAATCTCAATGGCCACAGGTAGACACGTGGATAACAATTTTATCCACGGTTTAAAAACAAAAACTGAATTTTAGTGGATTTTCTTGATATTTTTGTAATGTAATCATAATGTGTTTGGACTTGCGGACTAAAATAGCATAGCTCAGGTGAAACCTTGGGTGTATTTTGATCAAGTGTAGGGAGATACCTTTGGTATCACCCTATAGTTAACTAATTTTTAATGTTTTTCAGTCTTGTTTTGTTGTGATTTAGTTTGTTTTGTAATTGCCATGTATTGTCATGTGGATAATGTTACAATATTAATGATGTCATCAGCAATAGGTTCAAAAATTCTATTAATAAAATACAAATGTATTATTGTACGATAAAACGAATGATGAATTCATGTGATAACAATAATGCGAAATAATTTTAAAATGCTTGTATTCAAACAACTTGACCATTTCTATGAAGACAAATTTGAAATAACATCAAAATCAATATTTCATGTAGCACAAATCAACAAATGCTACACTACACAGTAAATAAATATGGCCATAGGAACATTAAATTTCTCAATCTCATTTGTTGCATTGTTTTTTGTTGTTGTATTTATAAGAACGTTTTTCATATTTTTTTCTCAAGAATTCCGTCCTCCCTTCTCCGTGTGAGATACAAAGCGCTTTGATATAATGAGTTTGACATGCATAGCAACGTAAAGACCCCCGTGACATTACATGACTACAAGCCAGGTGCATGGGATTTGTACTCATGGGTCATTGACCAATCAAAACCCGACATTTTTATCAAGCCGGGTATAATTTATTTTTGTAAAGGTAGGTATGGAAGCAACAAAAGAAAGTCGGAAGTGTGTACATATTACACAAATAGGTACATGTTTTGAGTGACTCTTGTTTATACCTTCTTGAATGAAACTGATCTATCAACATCCCAATTAGAAGACAAAAGTATTCACCTGATTAATGTGTTTACAGGTAAAAATTAACAGAGGTGGTCTCTACAGTCACTGATTAGTAATGAACATAACAGGGGATCATAGTGTCCTAGATTATATGGGGGTGAACCCAGTGCTCACGAAAGGTAAGCAGTGGCTGCTTCTAACAAGACACTCACCATGTTACTCATATAGTTAAGTTCATTAAAACCTTGTCAGTGATAGAGGAAAGAAAACATTTATGTAAAAGGGAAAAGATCCATTGTCATTTGAGAGATATTTTGCAAGTCAACCAGTATGAGATGATGACTAGATATTTTGTAAGTCAACCAGTATGAGATGACAACTAGACATTGTGTAAGTCAACCAGTATGAGATGACGACTAGATATTTTGTAAGTTAACCAGTATGAGATGACAACTAGATATTTTGTAAGTCAACCAGTATGAGATGACGACTAGATATTTTGTAAGTCAACCAGTATGAGATGACGGCTAGATATTCTGTAAGTTAACCAGCATGAGATGACGACTAGATATTTTGTAAGTTAACCAGTATGAGATGACGACTAGATATTTTGTAAGTCAACCAGTATGAGATGACGACTAGAATTTTTGTAATGATGGCTTCAACATAGGAGTAATTTAACCCTGTTTGAGTAGCTTCTGCGTCAGCAGCTGAGTTCTGTCTAGAAAATCACTGTACTGGGCAGAAGCCCTAGAATAACGTAGGAGATGTAAAATGTCAACTCTATGCACTGCTGCCGCTGGTATATTGCTACTGATGAAAGTGAAGTTGACTATTGGAAAAGTGAAGTCATCATGTTTCTAGATAGTTATTGTGACAGAAACATTGTGTTTTCGATGAAAAATAACAATGTCGATACACCCATACCATAATATTATAATATTAATTGTTAATTGTACTTTACTATATAGATTGTATGATGTTTTATATGTTATTATATTATTGTACTCTATTCTGTATTGATGTATTTTGCAATTGAGAAAAAAAAAAAAAAAAATATTAAAACAAATTGTATTAAAAGATGTGTATTATACATCTGTCATTACGGTAAGGTGTTTTGGGTTAAATATAAAAATATAGTTACTTGCTACATTACACAATGAATTATCTGTTATCTTTAACTTCAAAGCATCAACCATATCTGTATAGTTACTATAGTATAGACTAGAAACTTCAGAGGTAGCTATTGTTTCTGATAATTGTGTTGTAGTATCTTTTAAGGCACCAGATATAATAAACATAGGTGGATTCCTACTTCTACAATTCTCTACAGCAGATACCAGTGATGAATACGGTCCATCTCTACTAGATAATATCACTAATACATCCAGCACACCAAACCTATCTCCTGTACTAGTCTGATGAAAGAGAGAGCTACAAACGTGTTGTAGAGCTGTCCTTTGATCAGATGATGAGCTAACATTCTGCACTGCTCCCTCGATTTGTGCTTTTATATCATTCTTAGTAACATAATCGTCAAGGTCAAATATGGTTCGAGCCATATCACCGTATGCTGCTAGTCCAACTCTCACGTCATTTGCACCAATGGTGAATGCATCAACAATGTCACTTATAACAGTAAGAGATGTATTCCATTCCTCTGGAGAGACATTATCTGATTCGTCATTCAAAAATACCAAGTCGATAGGAAAGTTCATCACACAAACTGAAATGTTGTCAAATGTAATCATTTAGTTGTGAGATAAAATAACTAGAAAGTTTGTAAAATATTACTGATTAGAAATAATTAACACATTACACAAATAAACTGTGAAATATATATTTATCACATACTTGGTATTAATATGCTAGTTTTTACAAATGTGTAACGACCGGAAGTAAACTAGCCATAATTTCACCCCCAGGCTGATAACCCATATCAGAGACGTCTCGTGCAATAAATCCATAATAGTACGTCTAGTGCAAGTTACTTCCGGTATTTCCGGTGTCGTCTGTTTGTAAACATTAACTGACACATGAAGATGAGAGGGAGATAGGGGTCTCATCACTATTCATGAAAAATACTTTTTACTAATCACATTACATGGGGAGTAAATTATGATGATTACATTTGTTGAAAAATATGAAACCCAGTGTAAATTGTTAAAAGTATGTTTGTACCCTTGTTGGATTCCTACTGTGTCAACAACAATTGGTGGAGGTGGCCAGTATGGCAGTAAGGATGTCTATAATATTGACAAATTGAGTTGAGAGGGAAAACATTGTCGTCAATAAGACCACATTAAATAAAAATCATAGAAAAGTTAACGTTAGATGATAGAAGATTATCATGGAGAACGTAAGATTATTTTGAGTGAAAATGATTCACAAGCCATGTCCTCTTCGCGATGCACGTAAATAACAAATTACACTAAGGAATCACATCTATTCTATGTTTCAACATGCTTCATAGAAAATGTTGCCATTAACATTGATTGAGGATAAAGATGCTCTTGTTTGACAGTGTTCTGAAAATGCATCTGTTGAATACACAACGAAACTTCCATATAAAGTCATTTAATTAATTATTTCATTTTGTTTATTTGTTTCATAAAATAATTTGCCGGAAGTATATGATAAAAAGATTAATACATGACCTTTTCCATATCATGCCAGCTATCATCCCTCGACTGCGGCTCAGGATGATACCTGGGCTCATATGGAAAAGGTCATGTATTAATCTCTATATATATATACCATCATTGATTTGTTTTGAAAGAATTGATTTCTCGAGCAATCTCACATTGAAGGCAAAGCCTGAGATGTGAGATACAATTGAGAAGTCCATTTAGAGCAAAACATATCAATGATAGTATGTTTATCGAGGATCTGGTAACATGACGTTAGAAAACAGCAATTTATGTTAATAACACACTAGTTACTTGATTCTAGATATTATTACGTGTAAAGATCAAAGGGAAAATGTACAAATCATCGGTAAAAATGTGTAAATTTATTCTATAGCAAGTTGTGATAGTTAAAATTGGAAATTTCATGCAAAATAAAACAATATACATTCAACACTGAATGTACTGTTGTCATGTAGTATTAAAAAAAGTAAGTCCCAGTGTACTGAAAACACAGATGTACATTTTATAGATGACACAGTTTACATAATGTGATGCCTGGAATTTGACAATTTACTGTACAAGTTGTATTGGAACAATCTTTTCTTTTGATTAATTTACCTTTTTTATTTTGTATAATATACAATATATGATTAATGAAGTCCTCCATCTGGAATGTTGAATTGAAACGAAAAAAATAATGAATCACCCATGAAAGATCGCACCACAGTTTATAGTTAAATGATTTGATGGTTTGACAAAGATAATTGAAAAGTAAACAAGTTTGGTTTATGGTGTTTAATGCCACTTTCAACACTATTTCCGTTATATCATCACCGTCAGTTTTATTGGTGGAGGAACCGGAGTACCCGGAGAAAATCACTGACCTGTCGCAAGTCACCAACAAACTTTATCACATAATGTTGTATCGAGTACATCTCAACATGAACGGTGTTCGACCTCACAACTTTAGTGGTGATAGACACTAATTGCACAGGTAGTTGTAAATCCAACTACCATACGATCACGACCACCCCGAAAAGTAAACAGAGGAGATATGGACAGCAAGGGATGTCAAAAATGATTTAGTAAGATAAACAATAACAATGTTATATTACTTTCACAATTGTTTCCACTTCTATAGCTTGGGCAGGTACATACTGGATCTCCTGATGTCTCATTAACATAACATGTTCCTTGTCCACAGTCTGTTGTTAGACATGGAGAATCTGTAATGAGTACATACAACATGGAGTTAAAATTATACAATTACCATGGAGTAAATGTAATGAGTAAAACATGGATTTAAAATTATACAATTACAATGGAGATTATATGTAATGAGTAAAACATGGATTTAAAATTATACAATTAAAATGGAGATTATGTAATGAGTAAATCATGGATTTAAAATTATACAATTACAATGGAGATTATGTAATGAGTAAATCATGGATTTAAAATTATACAATTATATTAATTACAATGGAGATTATGTAACGAGTAAATCATGGATTTAAAATTATACAATTACCATGGAGATTATGTAACAAGTAAATCATAGATTTAAAATTGTACAATTACCATGGAGATTATGTAATGAGAAAATCATGGATTTAAAATTAATACAATTACCATGGTGATTATGTAATGAGTAAATTATGGATTTAAATCAATACAATTACCATGGAGATTATGTAATGAGTAAATCATAGATTTAAATTTTAATACAATTACCATGGAGATTATGTAATGAGTAAATTATGGATTTAAATCAATACAATTACCATGGAGATTATGTAATGAGTAAACCATGGATTTAAAATTATACAATTACCATGGAGATTATGTAATGAGTAAATCATGGATTTAAATGACACAATTACCATGGAGATTTTCTTCCCCTCGTTCTTGATTTCCAACAAACAACAAATGAAATTAATTACCTTGACAATAAGTTCCATTCCAGTTCCCGTCACAGGTACATGTAGCATTACCATTTACATCTACACTACATGTTCCATTATTTTCACATGGATTGTTGACACATGGTGAGACTACAGAAAAATTAAGAATGTTCTCCAATAATTTATTTTCACCAAATTTGCAGGTTGTTTCAAAAATATTTTAATCATTTATATATTAAAATCACAATAGTTAAATCATGGTTAAACCTTTAAATATCATTCTCTGAGGTCGACATTTATGTATCAAATAAAGGTAATAACAAAATTACCGAACTCCGAACAATCTTACAAAGGGAAAGTCAAAACTCATAATTATATAAACAGACAAAATCAGTCAACAACCTCACAATAAGTCATCTTGGTGATCAGTAAAAATATCATTCTCTGAGGCCAATATGTATGTATCAAACTCACAATAAGTCATCTTGGTGGTCAGTAAATATCATTCTCTGAGGCTGATATTTATGTATCAAACTCACAACAAGTCATCTTGGTGGTCAGTAAATATCATTCTCTGAGGCTGATATTTATGTATCAAACTCACCATACCTCATCTTGGTGATCAGTAAATATCATTCTATGAGGCTATATTTATGCATCAAACTCACGACTAGTCATCTTAATGGTCAGTAAATATCATTCTTTGGGGCTAATATTTATGTATCAAACTCACAATAAGTCATTAGTTGTATAAAGGTAACAAGTGCAGAAAATATTTTGTTTTTAATCACACGGATTATTGGAACACAGTGAAATATTTCTTTTACACCTTGTTTGTTTGTACATAACTTGTCAATCTATGTAAAACAAACCTGAACAATAAAATCCACTCCATTCACCATTACATGCACATGCCGCTTCACCATTAACATCAACAGTACAGGATCCATCATTTAGACAAGGGTTAGCTGAACAAGGACTCACTGAAATTGCATAAAATATTTTATTACAGTGAAACACTAACATTTTAAAGTTAAAAAAGGAAGAACTGTTTTAGACACCTAAAACTTATGTCTCCCCTTAATGCGGCCATCTGTACAACAATAAGTTACACATTATGAGTTGAACGATACTATTCAAAAAACAATTATTTGACCTTGAGGTCAAAGGTCAATGTCCCACGGAGGTCATGACGGTACGTGACACACCACCTTATGTTCATGCAACCACATACCAAATATAATTGACCTATCTGGAAAGACAAAAAAGTTATGGTCCGGATAAGCTTCGCTGAGATGAAGCAGAAAAAGCGGAAGAAGAAGTGGAAGAAAAAATCAAACTAAAACAATATGTCTCCCTTCGATCGAAGGGAAGACATAATAAAGTACATTATCAAATTATTACTAAATATATTATTGATATTCTAACTTCTACAGCACCTGGTGCTAGAGGTGATTTTTGAAGGAATTTGTTTTGTCAGAGATTTCTACAGCACCTGGTGTCGCAGATGATTTTTGACGGAATTCATTTTGTTCGATAATTTGTTTTATATTTGCTCTATTTATTCATCAATCTCAGTTGTCTTTTTTTATTCAAAATTTAACTGTTCACACTGATGTTGAAATATATAACACTGTGCAATGAATTTTATTTAGAAAGTAGAAGATAATAACTCTTGTCTGTTGGTTTTGTGATTTAATATTTCTCCTGGACATCTGAGGTCGATTTCACAAAAAGTCGTAAGTCTAAGATTAATCGTAAGTGTGATTTCCAAGCTTTTGATTGGTTGAAATTCACACTTACGACTGATCTTAGACTTACAACTTTTTGTGAAATCGACCACTGGACTATCATTTCCTAACTACTTATTACAATACAATTCTAACCTTCACAAGTTGTCCCTGAGTAGTCTCCCTTACAACAACATACAGCTAGTCCAGCTTCTACCATATGCTCAACATAATTTCCCTACACCAAAAAAATTATACAAATGGAGGTGACAAATTGTAAACTTCATTGTACGAGAATGAGAATAAAATGAAAACATTGACAAGATCAATCAAATTAAAAGACAACATGATTATAAGTAATTACCTTGACAATAAGTTCCGTTCCAGTTCCCGTCACAGGTACATGTAGCATTACCATTTACATCTACACTACATGTTCCATTATTTTCACATGGATTGTTGACACATGGAGAAACTGAAAGAAATAAAAATATCTTGAAGAACTGGGCTGATCTGAATCTCTAACCTGGTTATTAATGCTTTAGTTTGTGAGGTCACGGGTCAAATTTGTACCATGTAACATCCTTGTGAACACTAGAATCTACATCCTTCAATGGATTTTGACCAAACTTAGTACATATTTAATCCTTAGGAGTGTCTGGAACCGTATTGATTTTCAAGGTCAAAGGTAAAAGGTCAATGTCACCGAGTCAAATTTTTACCACGTAACATCCTTTTGAACACTCTAGAATCAACATCCTTCAATGGATTTTGACCAAACTTGATACATACTTATTCCTTAGGAGAATCTGGAACCCTAATGATTTTCAAGGTCAAAGGTCAATGTCACCGGGTCAAATTTTACCGCATAACATCCTTGTGAACACTTGAGAATCAACATCCTTCAATGGATTTTGACCAAAATTGGAACAAACTTAGTCCTTAGGAGAGTCTGGAACCCTAGTGATTTTCAAGGTCAAAGGTCAAGGTCACCGGTTCAAATTGTTACCACGTAACATCATTGTGAACACTCTAGAATCAACATCCTTCAATGGATTATAATCAAACTTGGTACATACTTAGTCCTTAAGAGAATCAGGAACCCTATTGATTTTCAAGGTCAAAGGTCAAGGTCACAGGGTTAGATTTTTAGGCGAGGGGATACGCCACGCTTTGCGTTGCCCTTGTTTGTATTCATATACTGACCATCATTAGAAACGCATCACTTTCTTTTTTAAATATTAAATATTAAATAGTAATTTGACAACATATATAAATACGTCAAACAATAACAACAATAAACACTCTAACAGATGAAAACAAGTTTGAAACACAGTTTCTTTTTTGGGACGTCACTTTATGGTTGAAACACAGATACCCTCGATTTCAAAATTCAGTACTTCGTATGTCCACCTCTTGCGGTGATACAGGCAACACAACGGCGACGCATTGAAAGACTAATGTTTTGAATAATTCTCTAGGGCATATTGTTCCACTCCTCTAATAATGCCTGACGTAAGGTGGCCCCAGTAGTCGGCTTGACGGGACGGTTATCTACACGTCTTCCTAATGCATCCCAAACATACTCTATTGGTGCCATATCCGGTGATAGTGATGGCCAGTGCATACAGTTGACATTCTGTGCTTGCAAAAAGTTCATTGAGACCCTTGCTGTGTGTGGATGCGCGTTATCTTGCTGGAAGATCCTTAAATCTTGATGGGCTTGAAACATTGGAACAACATAAGAAGCCAGGATTTCATCTCTATAGCGTTTTCCGGTAAGAGATCGGTCACAGAAGTGAAGTGGAGACTTATAACGGAATGATACAGCTGCCCAAATCATAACATTTGCGCCACCCCATCGGTCTACCTCATTATTGCAGCAAGCGGCAAGTCTTTCATTTTGACGTCTCCAAACCCTTATTCGACCGTCTGCATTCGAAATACAGAAACGGGATTCGTCCGAAAACAACACTTCCTGCCATCTTTGCCTTGTCCATTGCAAATGGGTTCTAGCCCGTGCTAAACATTGTTGGCGATGTCGCGGTGTAAACAGTGATCCTCTGAATGGTCGTCTTGCACGTAGGCCATTTTCACGCAGTCTGCGACGCACTGTTGCTGAACTGATCCGGGGATTGTGTCTTCCTGGAGTTTCCGTAGCAGTTGGTGCAGCTGTTTTGAACCGGTTGCGTAAATGCTGTAACCGGATATGACGATCTTCTTGGTCGGTTGTTACTCTTGGTTGTCCCGGCCGAGGACGATCGGACACATTGTTCGTGGTTTGAAACCTCTGTCTGGGGCGTACAACAGTATTTTGATGGCAATTGAATAGTCGAGCAACTTCTCTAGTTGATATGCCTGCTCTCAACATACCCAAAGCTTGGTTACGATCATTATTACTCAGACGTGGCATTTTTGAAACCCAATAAAAACTTTACCATAGCAAATAGTGTTGATATCTGATTATCCTTTTCACAGGTGGACACAGTTCTTTCTAAAAGCGGGTTTTAAAAATTCATATCGCCCGTTCACGATTAGCACGTGCAAGAAATACTGTTTTTAAAATTCAATAGATACCTGTTTCAGGTGATAAGACACATCAAAAAATTTACCTGTATCTTTTTAAGGAGGACATTATTAACAATTACATTTAATCAAGCATTAATTTTTTTTGAAATTTTAGCAAAAATTTTTTATTTTCTAGTGATGCGTTTCTAAGGATGGTCAGTATATGTTGTAAATCAAGAGATGAGACTTTAATAAAGTATTTGTTTTGTATATTCAGGTGTCACACAGTAGAGTTCGTCTGGACTAATGACGTGTGCCAAGGATATCAGACAAAATTTAAAAAACTGCATAGTATCACTATGAAAATGAAAAAATAAGATTTATTTTCTACATTTTTATGCATTGCAATGTACTTTGTGCTAGTAAAACATCTCCTACATGTCCTTAGCGGCAGTTTTTAGAGTCTTAGTGTACTAAAATTGTCTTAGCGGTCTTTAGACGTTCCCGACCAAGACAGGATAGCAAAAATCAAGATGTCTAATGTTGCCTATTCATTGTTTGTCGTTTTCACCCTTTTTTGTTTGTTGATTGTCCGTTTTTTTGTCAATAAAAGGTTTTGCTTCTGTGCAAAAATGTAGTTCTTATTTAACAGGATATCGAGTTTTAGAGTTAAAAATAAATATGTCACAATGTTGCATAATTCTAACTAATATGCAAAAAAAATTACCAGGTCCCTTCGTGTGTCAGATTAGACAGGTTCTGACATCTTGTGCAATGCGACACATTAACCTGGTTCCTTGGTGTGTCAGATTTGACAGGTTCTGACATCTTGTGCAATGCGACACATTTCCCGGGTCCTTTGGTGTGTCAGATTAGACTGGTTCTGACATCTTGTACAATGTGACACATTACCATGGTCCTTGGTGTGTCAGATTAGACGGGTTCTGACATCTTGTGCAATGCGAAACATTAACCTGGTCCCTTGATGTGTCAGATTTGACAGGTTCTGACATCTTGTACAATGCGACACATTTCCCGGGTCCTTTGGTGTGTCAGATTAGACTGGTTCTGACATCTTGTACAATGTGACACATTACCATGGTCCTTGGTGTGTCAGATTAGACGGGTTCTGACATCTTGTGCAATGCGAAACATTAACCTGGTTCCTTGGTGTGTCAGATTTGACAGGTTCTGACATCTTGTACAATGCGACACATTTCCCGGGTCCTTTGGTGTGTCAGATTAGACTGGTTCTGACATCTTGTACAATGTGACACATTACCTTGGTGTGTCAGATTAGACGGGTTCTGACATCTTGTGCAATGCGAAACATTAACCTGGTCCCTTGATGTGTCAGATTTGACAGGTTCTGACATCTTGTACAATGCGACACATTTCCCGGGTCCTTTGGTGTGTCAGATTAGACTGGTTCTGACATCTTGTACAATGTGACACATTACCATGGTCCTTGGTGTGTCAGATTAGACGGGTTCTGACATCTTGTGCAATGCGACACATTAACCTGGTCCCTTGGTGTGTCAGATTTGACAGGTTCTGACATCTTGTGCGATGCGACACATTTCCCGGGTCCCTTGGAGTGTCAGATTTGACAGGATCTGACATCTTGTACAATGCGACACATTTCCAGGGTACTTTGGTGTGTCAGAATAGACTGGTTCTGACATCTTGGACAATGCGACATATTACCATGGTCCTTGGTGTGTCTGATTAGACAGGTTCTGACATCTTGTGCAATGCGACACATTAACCTTGTCCCTTGGTGTGTCAGATTTGACAGGTTCTGACATCTTGTACAATGCGACACATTTCCCGGGTCCCTTGGTGTGTCAGATTAGACAGGTTCTGACATCTTGTGCAATGCGACACATTTCCCGGGTCCCTTGGTGTGTCAGATGTGACAGGTTCTGACATCTTGTACAATGCAACACATTTTTTCCTTGTCCCTTGGTGTCTCAGATTTGACGGGTTCTGACATCTTGTACAATGCAACACATTAACCTGGTCCCTTGATGTGTCAGATTTGACAGGTTCTGACATCTTGTGCAATGCGACACATTTCCCGGGTCCTTTGGTGTGTCAGATTAGACTGGTTCTGACATCTTGTACAATGTGACACATTACCATTGTCCTTCGTGTGTCAGATTAGACGGGTTCTGACATCTTGTGCAATGCGACACATTAACCTGGTCCCTTGGTGTGTCAGATTTGACAGGTTCTGATATCTTGTGCGATGCGACACATTTCCCGGGTCCCTTGGAGTGTCAGATTTGACAGGATCTGACATCTTGTACAATGCGACACATTTGCAGGGTCCCTTGGTGTGTCAGAATAGACTGGTTCTGACATCTTGGACAATGCGACATATTACCATGGTCCTTGGTGTGTCTGATTAGACAGGTTCTGACATCTTGTGCAATGCAACACATTAACCTTGTCCCTTGGTGTGTCAGATTTGACAGGTTCTGACATCTTGTACAATGCGACACATTTCCCGGGTCCCTTGGTGTGTCAGATTAGACAGGTTCTGACATCTTGTGCAATGCGACACATTTCCCGGGTCCCTTGGTGTGTCAGATGTGACAGGTTCTGACATCTTGTACAATGCAACACATTTCCCTTGTCCCTTGGTGTGTCAGATTTGACAGGTTCTGACATCTTGTACAATCCAACACATTAACCTGGTCCCTTGGTGTGTCAGATTTGTCAGGTTCTGACATCTTGTACAATGCGATACATTTTCCTTGTCCCTTGGTGTGTCAGATTAGACAGATTCTGACATCTTGTGCAATGCGACACATTTCCCAGGTCCCTTGGTGTGTCAGATTTGACAGGTTCTGACATCTTGTACAATGCGACACATTTCCCTTGTCCCTTGGTGTGTCAGATTAGACAGGATCTGACATCTTGTGCAATGCAACACATTACCCTGGTCCCTTGGTGTGTCAGATTAGACTGGTTCTGACATCTTGTGCAATGCGACACATTTGCAGGGTCCCTTGGTGTGTCAGATTTGACAGGTTCTGACATCTTGTGCAATGCGACACATTTGGAGGGTTCCTTGGTGTGTCAGATTAGACAGGTTCTTACATCTTGTGCAATGCGACACATTTGCCGGGTCCATTCGTGTGTTAGACTAAACAGGTTCTGACATCTTGGGCAATGCGACACATTTCCCTTGTCTCTTGATGTATCATATTAGACAGGTTCTGACATCTTGTACAATGCGACACATTTCCCTTGTTCCTTGGTGTGTCAGATTTGACAGGTTCTGACATCCTGTGCAATGCGACACATTTCCCTTGTCCATTGGTGTGTCAGATTAGACAGGTTCCACTGAATAGACATTAATCAAATATTATAAAGTGATATCTGAAATATTTTTGGGACTGATGTGAAGCACCAACCAATCAGGCAAATTTTATACTTAATTTTAGGTATGAAGGCCACATGATCTATCGGGTCCAAATCATTGCTCCTAGCTTTAATATAGGCTACATATGGGCGGAAATCTTTCCCTTAAAGAGTCAACAATGAATTTGTAGATATATTTGGCATGAAAGATTATTTTGATATGTGGATTCAAGTTGGTAACATTGAATGTTTAATGGATTTTGTTTTCCATGTCCCTTTGTCCTAACATTAACATAAAATGAAGTTTTAAATTGAAAATACATGTAGAAGTTAAACATCAACAGAGGACAATATTTAGCCTACTACAACAACACAAATCCCTCCCCTGGCAGACAATAATCTCCAAAAATCAAGAAAATGAGGATGGTTTCTGGCTTTGGATAGGTACACAGCCTAAGCCAGTATAAGATGTGTTAACTGTTTTGTAGTACATTCTTCAGTTTATACATGCAAAGTCAAACCTGTATTAAGAAGTATTCCTTGTGTCAAAGAAAATGTGATTTTTTTAAATACAGGTGACTTTTAAAAGAGATTCAATTTATGTTAAATTTTCGATGACAGTACAAGATAAAGGTGACCTTTTAATACAGGTGACTGCTTAAAAGAGATGAGTGACTGTATAAGACTGTTTTAGTGGTTTAGTAGTGCAGTCTTCAGTGCATAATATACATGTACCTACATCTATCTCTTTTTTTACAGATGTCTCTCCTGCTGACATAGCACAATGTATGGCATCAGGAAAATGTGAAAGACAAAAATGTGTTAATAGTAAAGATGAGTATCGTGAGATGACATTAAATGAGATATTTAATGGAAGTGTAAGTTTATAGTAATCCAGACTACTACAAGCTAGGGTGTAATTGGTCAGTAAATGATATGTTGTAAAATAATGTAAATGAATGATATGTTTAAACTTGGTGCATTATAGGGTCTAAACAACAGATAACTTTCACTGGTCTATCATGATCGGTTATGGGATTACAGGTTCATACATACCCAAAATTAGCCAAAAAATGATTGTAATGAGTGGCCACTTCATATTTTCCCCTTTTTTAACTTTTTTCTGTTAGGAATAAAAAGGTTAAGGTATATAATGTGTAGCACTTCAATATAATATCCTTTTCAGAGAAAATGTTAATTAAAATATGATATTTATTAACAAAATAGTCATTTACAAGATAAACAAGGAATTCTATCTGCTTGAATTTACTAGTAAATCTTTTGTAAACAAATCTTTGAAAAAAAAATTTTGTCTCATGTAAGTATAACAAAAATTTGATCTACCTGATGTGTGAAAAAAAAAAGGTTTTCTTCTGACATGAAAACAAAATCTTAAATGGTTGATGCCTATATATGAAAATTGTAATTTATCATAAAGTTCGCATTCAATCATATATAGAGAGCCGTTTAATAATTCTCCAAGAAATGCCTTAATCTATAAATGAATTGAAGAACTAGGTTCAAATAATAATTTGATGCAGGTTATATTTATTTGTTGTTCGGTGCTAGTAAATAACATGTCTCTCTCTATTCCTGAAAAAGAGCTACAAACAACACGGTCATCTTTGCTACATGCACATAGGTTTACAATTTACGACTTACGTCTACCTACCACCACTTTTAGCTTTGCGATAACTTTTTAGCTCACTTTGCCAAAGGTAATGTGAACTTTTGCCATCATTTGGCATCCATCGTCCGTCGTCTGTTAACTTTTCGCATTTTAATCTTCTCCTCTGAAACCTCTCAGCCAAATGAACTGAAACTTGGTAGGACGCATCTATGGAAGGTCCTCTCTAAAGATTGCAAATTTTGTCCCGATCTATTAACAAACGTGACCGCCATAGGCAAATTCTT
Source organism: Bathymodiolus septemdierum (assembly GCA_963383655.1). Lineage (NCBI taxonomy): Eukaryota > Metazoa > Mollusca > Bivalvia > Mytilida > Modiolidae > Bathymodiolus > Bathymodiolus septemdierum. The sequence goes on along the minus strand of OY726528.1, from coordinate 43,923,531 downwards.
GTTTCTCATCAGCCGATTTTTAAAAGCTTCTCCTCCGAAACCGCTTGACCAAATGAACCGAAACTTGGTAGGAAGCATGTATGGGAGGTCCTCTATAAAGATTGCTCCTTTCATCCCGATCCGTTAACAAACATGGCCGCCACAGGCAATTCTTTTTTCTGATTGGCCGATTTTTTTTAATCTTCTCCGAAATCGCTTGGCCAAATGAACCGAATCTTCGTAGGAAGCATCTATGGAAAGTCCTCTATAAAGATTGCTCATTTCATCTCGATCCATTAACAAACATGGCCGCCACAGGCAATTCTTGTTTCTGCTTGGTTTATTTCTATGAAAATCTCACTTCTCTATTGTAGTAAACTGTTAAAAGGGAGATAACTCTTGCATTAAACTGTTAAAAGAAAGATAAATCTTGCCATTATCTCCTTTAGGAATTAACTAATGCTGATATAGTGTAACATGTTTATGTTATACATTACATGTAGGTATTCACATTTTAATATTCTTTTTAGCTCACCTTGCCAAAGGCAATATTGGCTTTTGGCATCACTTGGCGTCCGTCGTTTGTTGTCTGTCATCTGTTAACTTATCACATTTTAATCTTCTCCTCTGAAACCCATCAGCCAAATGAACTGAAACTTAGTAGAAAGCATCTATGGAAGGTCTACACTAAAGAGTGCACATTTTGTTATGATTCATTACCAAACATGACCCTCCAGAGGCAATTATTCTTTCTGATTGGCCAATTGTTTTAAATCTCATCTAAAACCGCTTGGCCAAATTAACCGACACATGGCAGGAAGCATCTATGGAATGTCCTTTATGAAGATTGCTCATTTCTTCCCGATCGGTTAACAAGCATGGCCACCACACGCCATTGTTGTTTCTGATCGGTCGATATCTAAAAAGTCTTCTCCTCTGAAACTGCCTAGCCAGGTGAACCGAACCTTGGTAGGAAGCATCTACATATATGGAAGTTTGTGTAATAAGTTTCCTCAAAGCAGAATGAAAGGTGAGCGACACAGCCAACTGAGCCTCTAGTTATCGTAAGTCGTAAATCCTAACTATTAGTGAAACGGTCGTAACTCTTAAGAGTGCACTTACATCTACACTTACGACTTGCGGCCTTTAGTGAAGCGGTCACCTGATGTTTGTGTTCAAAAATTATAAACACTCAGTGGTCACTTAAAAGTGCAACCTTAGCTTGCAGTAGTCTTACCATATTCTGTTGTGTACAGTACTAACTTTTTCTCCCTTTTTTAGCTCACCTTGCCAAAGGCAAGGTGAGCTTTTGCCATCACTTGGCGTCCGTCGTCTGTCGTCCGTTAACTTTTTACATTGTAATCTTCTCCTCTGAAACCCCTTTGCCAAGTGAAGTGAAACTTGGTAGGAAACATCTATGGAAGATCCTCTATAAAGATTGCTGATTTAGTTCCAATCCGTTTATAAACATGGCCACCATAGGCAATTCTTGGTTCTGATTGGTCGATTTTTAAAAATCTTCTCCTCTGAAACCACTTGGCCAAATGAACCAAAACTTGATAGTAAACATCTATGGCATGTCCTCTATAAAGATTGCTGATTTAGTTCCAATTCGTTAACAAACGTGGCCACCACAGACAATTCTTTTTTCTGATTGGTTGATTTCTAAAAAATCTTCTCTGAAAACGCGTTGCCAAATGAATCGAAACTTGGTAGGAAGCTTCCTTGGAAGGTCATCTATAAAGATTGCTCATTTAGTTCCGATCCGTTAATAATCATGGCCACCACAGGCCATTCTTCTTTCTGATTGATCGATTTCTAAGCATCTTCTTCTCTGTAGCTGCTTAGCCAAATGACCAAAACTTGGTGGGAAGCACTTATGGGAGGTCCTGTATTAAGTTTCCTCAAAGGTGAATGAAAGGTGAACGACACAGGCTCAGTGGCACAGGCTCGGCCCACTGAGCCTCTAGTTTTTTTTTTGAGTAGCCTGAGTTAATATTTTTCTGGAGTAGCCTGAGTTAATATTTTACATAGCAAATCAGAAGAGATACTTTCTTCTATTAAAACCTACAAGAACTATAAAAGGGGTGTGCCTATACAATATATTTACATTGTTGGAAAACATAAAATTTACTATGTCTCCCACAGAACACACTGTTTTACCCTGAATTCTTCTTAGTTTGACCTGACTGAGGCTCTAATGTATTTGAGGCGAACAATCTAATGATGCTAACCATTTCCCCACTGACGTTGTATTATTTTTCATTCAATTTTTATCACATAAAATAGTAAAATGAGACAAATGCCCAAAATGCAGTGGGTCCAGCAAATGAATGTTTCCAGCATATTACTGTGTCCAACAATTTACAGTTCCACACTTGCTTTTAATATACACTAGTTCAACTTTCCTTTGTCAACATGCTGAGCTGTGTAAAGCACTTTCAGCTTCTATCACATCTTGCCACAGACAGGCATTAAGGCTAAGCTCACAACTTTAGTGGTGATAGACATTAATTGCATATCTATGTAGATTTAGTTCCAACTGCTATTTTTGAAACAATCATTTTAGTATGAAAATCATAAGTTTTTATCAAGAATGTTAAGAATTATGCCCTTTGAAGATAGTGCGACTGTGAACATGTTCATGTTAGTGCACTAGCAAAAGAGTTCTTCAACAGATTCAAGCAGAATTTTCATCAAGAATTTTAATATTATAATGCAGCTAGGCTTGTGCATCTCTGATGCTTTTATAATTACAGTGTCCATAATGCATATTTCTATTTTCAACGATTTTTCAAAATTTCAATTTTAAAGCAAAAGGATAAATGAAAGGACAGGTAATAAACCAGATTAATTTGTGCAGTAAGATGAACATCAAATTCAAGCTGCATTAATTCCAAATTTAATCTGTTTATTAACATTTGGTCCCATTTGTGTTGGGTTTCACTATATAAGTTTATAATTTCAGGATGAGTTCCCAGGTCTGATCAATCTTATTAAAATGTACCTCAACAGTGTAGATATAGATGTAGATACCAGCTGTACAATTCAAAATTATCTCAAACTGATATCTGACAGAGCTTCATGTACGTAGTTGTGGGTTCTAGTTATATTATGAATGAAATTACTTCAAACTGATATCTGACAGAACTTCAGGTACGTAGTTGTGGGCTCTAGTTATATTATGTATAAAATTACTTCAAAATGATATCGGAGAGAGCTTCAGGTACGTAGTTGTGGGTTCTAGTTATATTATGAATGAAATTACTTCAAACTGATATCTGACAGAACTTCAGGTACGTAGTTGTGGGCTCTAGTTATATTATGTATAAAATTACTTCAAAATGATATCGGAGAGAGCTTCAGGTACGTAGTTGTGGGTTCTAGTTATATTATGTATAACATTACTTCACAATAATATCTGACAGAACTTCAGGTACGTAGTTGTGGGTTCTAGTTATATTATGTATAAAATTACTTCAAAATGATATCGGACAGAGCTTCAGGTACGTAGTTGTGGGTTCTAGTTATATTATGTATAACATTACTTCACAATAATATCTGACAGAGCTTCATGTACGTAGTTGTGGGTTCTAGTTATATTATGTATAAAATTACTTCACAATGATATTTGACAGAGCTTCATGTATGTAGTTGTGGGTTCTAGTTATATTATGTATAAAATTACTTCACAATGGTATCTGACAGAACTTCAGGTACATAGTTGTGGGTTCTAGTTATATTATGTATAAAATTACTTCACAATGGTATCTGACAGAACTTCAGGTACATAGTTGTGGGTTCTAGTTATATTATGTATAAAATTACTTCACAATGATATCTGACAGAGCTTCAGGTACGTAGTTGTGACCTCTAAATACAGGTTTGACTGTAGCTTGAAAATTAATTTTGTTATTTATATAATGAAGATGTAGATGCTCACTTGCATGTTGAAAAACAATCACTCACTGAATCAGTAATACTGATTTACTCTTTGTTTTTCTCTTTGACCATTGTCATGTCTGTCCTTTGATTTACGGATTATGATTACCCCTTTGGTAACCCTTCTTACTCCATATATACTTTTTTTTTGTTTTAGGTGCTGAACCAACCATTGCTCAGTGTATAAGGAACTTTGTGACAGAACATTCAAACTATAAACAAGATTCTGTGGTGTCGGAAACAATAAATTATGATTTGCTCAAGCTAATACAAGAAAAGACTGAAAAATGTGACACAATGTCTACTGCCACTAATTTTAACTCAAAGACAAAACATGATATTCCACTTGCCTTATCAAAGGCAGAAAATTATCTGAACGAGAAAAGTCCACAAAACATGACGAATGGGATCAAGACATCTTAATAGATATACCCTGTTTTTATATTAGTTAATACTTTTCTTGGGATCATATATTTAGTGCAATTGTTAAAACATTAATTTATGAATGATTAGTCTTATCACTTTCCAGTCTTCATGATTTGTCAGTTACTGTTCAAGATGGCAATTTATTTTTCAGGATTGTCCGTCACTCTTCGTGATTGGTCAGTCATTCTTTGTGCTCAGTCAATCGCTCTTCATCATTATTTGTGATTGTCAGTCACTCTTTATTGTCGATACAAGTCTCAGACAACATATAGAAATAAAATACTTATAATTTTATGTTAGAATTTTTTTACTGACCATAGACAAACAGGTGTCAGTTTTTGGGGGTTATTTTTTGCTCGCCTGAACCAAGGGGTCTTTTGGACATTTGTCATCACTTGGTATTGGTTGTAGTAATCTGTTTTACCTTTAAACAATCTTCTCCGCTTACATTTGTGTTTACTGGTGAGCTAAATAGCATAGCATATGAATGCCTTGATCATTCGCATAACAATCTATTAAAAAAAGGAGCTATAGACTAACTTTTGTACAAGAATTGTTAAAATGTGCTCAAGGTATAGGCTAGCTATAGACTAACTTTTGTACAAGAATTGTTAACATGTGCTCAAGGCATAGGCTAACTATAGACTAACTTTTGTACAAGAATTGTTAACATGTGCTCAAGGTGTATGCTAGCTATAGACTAACTTTTGTACAAGAATTGCTCACATGTGCTCAAGGTATAGGCTAGCTATAGACTAACTTTTGTACAAGAATTGTTAACATGTGCTCAAGGTATAGGCTAGCTATAGACTAACTTTTGTACAAGTATTGTTAACATGTGCTCAAGGTATAGGCTAGCTATAGACTAACTTTTGCACAAGAATGGTTAACATGTGCTCAAGGTGTATGCTAGCTATAGAATAACTTTTGTGCAAGAATTGTTAACATGTGCTCAAGGTATATGCTAGCTATAGACTAACTTTTGTACAAGAAGTGTTAACATGTGCTCAAGGAATAGGCTAGCTATAGACTAACTTTTTCTTTGGATTTCTTTGGATCGGTCATTTGAGCAATGATTATTTACACACAGTAGGATTAATTATTTGAGATTTTTTGGGGTTAACAGAATATTCCCATTTTGACGAAATACTTATTTTGTTGTTTCATTTTTCATCTTTGACAAGTTTCACAATGGTTTCTTGTGGAGTCACAGCTGAATTTGGATAAAGTTTTAGTGCCGGGATTCATATCAAGTGTTCTTTACATGTCTTGTTCTAATATTTAATTACTTTGAACCGATAAACAGTTTGTATCTGTCACATTTTAGTTGCCAGCCCATTAAACAGTTTATAAATATTACATTTTAGTTGCCAGCCCATGAAACGTTTGCAACTCACATTTTAGTTGTCAGCCCAATAAACGGTTTGTATCTGCCACATGTTAGTTGCCAGCACATTAACCAGTTTATTAATATCACATTTTAGTTGCCAGCCCATGAAACAGTTTGTAGCTAACACATTTTAGTTCCCAGCCCATTAGACAGTTTGTATCTACCACATTTTAGCTGCCAGCCCATTAGAGAGTTTGTATCTGCCATATTATAGTTGCTAGCCCATTAAGCAGTTTAAAACTATCTCATTTTAGTTGACAGCCCATTAGACAGTTTGTATCGGTCACATTTTAGTTGCCAGCCCATTAGACAGTTTATGACGATCTCAATTTAGTTGCCAGCCCATTAGACAGTTTGTATCTGCCACATTTTAGTTGCCAGCACATTAGACAGTTTGTATCTGCCACATTTTAGTTTCCAGCCCATTAGACAGTTTGTATCTGCCACATTTTAGTTGCTAGCCCATTAAGTAGTTTATAACTATCATTTTAGTAGCCAGCCCATTAGACAGTTTGTATGGCCATATTTTAGTTGCCAGCCAATTAGACAGTTTGTAACTATCACATTTTAGTTGCTAGCCCATTAAGTAGTTTATAACTATCATTTTAGTAGCCAGCCCATTAGACAGTTTGTATGGCCATATTTTAGTTGCCAGCCAATTAGACAGTTTGTAACTATCACATTTTAGTAGCCAGCTCATTAAGCAGTTTGTATCTGCCACATTTTAGTTGCCAGCCTATTAACCAGTTTATAACTCACATTTTAGTTGTCAGCCCAATAAGCGGTTTTTAGCGATCACATTTTAGTTGCCAGCCCATTAGACAGTTTGTTTCGGCCACATTTTAGTTGCCAGTCCATTAAACAGTTTGTTGCTATCACATTTTAGTTGCCAGCCCATTAGACCGTTTATATCTGCCACATTTTAGTTGTCAGCCTATTAGACAGTTTATAACTATCACATTTTAGTTGCCATCCTATTAAGCAATTTATGACGATCTCATTTTAGTTGCCAGCCCATTAGACAGTTTGTATCTGCCACATTTTAGTTGCCAGCCAAATAGACAGTTTGTATCTGCCACATTTTAGTTGCTAGCCCATTAAGCAGTTTATAACTATCTCATTTTAGTTCCCAGCCCATTAGACAGTTTGTATCTGCCACATTTTAGTTGCCAGCACATTAAACAGTTTGTAACTATCACATTTTAGTATCCAGCTCATTAACCAGTTTGTATCTGCCACATTTTAGTTGCCAGTCTATTAGACAATTTAAATCTGCCACATATTAGTTGTAATCCCACTGATTAACCAGTTTATAACTAACATTTTAGTTGCCAGCCTATTAAGCGTTTGTAACGATCACATTGTAGTTGCCAGCTCATTAAACAGTTTCTATCTGCCAAATTGTAGTTGCAAGCCCATTAAGCAGTTTATAACTATCGCAATTTAGTTGCCAGCCCATTAACCAGTTTATAACTATCTCATTGTAGTTGCCAGCCTATTAGACAGTTTGTATCTGCCATATTTTAGTTGCCAGCCCATTAGATCGTTTATATCTGCCACATTTTAGTTGTCAGCCCATTAGACAGTATATAACTATCACATCTTAGTTACCAGCCCATTAAACAATTTAAAATTATCATTTTAGTTGCCAGCCCATTAGACAGTTTGTATCTGCCACATTTTAGTTGCCAGCCTAATATACTGTTTGTGTCTGCCACATTTTAGATGCTAGCCCATTAAGCAGTTTATAGCTATCTCGTTTTAGTTGCCAGCCCATTAGACAGTTTGCATCTGCCACATTTTAGTTGCCAGCCCATTAGACAGTTTGTAACTATCACATTTTAGTATCCAGCTCATTAACCAGTTTGCATCTGCCACATTTTAGTTGCCAGCCTATTAGACAGTTTGCATCTGCCACATTTTAGTTGCCAGCCCATTAACCAGCTTATAACTCACATTTTAGTTGCCAGCCCATTATGCAGTTTGTATCTGCCACATTTTAGTTACCAGCCCATTAACCAGTTTGTAATTATCACATTTTAGTTGCCAGCCCATTAACCAGTTTGTAACTATCACATTTTAGTTGCCAGCCCATTAACCAGTTTGTAACTATCACATTTTAGTTACCAGCCCATCAACCAGTTTGTAACTATCACATTTTATTTGCCAGCCCATTAAGCAGTTTGTAACTATCAAATTTTAGTTGCCAGCCCATTAACCAGTTTGTAACTATCACATTTTAGTTGCCAGCCCATTAATCAGTTTGTAACTCACATTTTAGTTGCCAGCTCATTAAACAGTTTATAACTACCACATATCTGTGCATGTCCAAAGCCAGAACCTAGATTTCCATCAACTTTTTTCATCTTGTTTCAGGTTCGTCAGAGTAAATGCTCATGTTTTTTTTGGTGGTTGATTATGACCATCAGTGTTTAAACTCAGGTCATGGTATAAATAGCTGTAGGTGGAGCAAACATTCAGATTGTTCATTATTTTGACCGCGGTTATCTCTAGGATAAAAAATCAATGATACATAGTTTCACAGTTACCTTTGGAGCAAAATATTTGACAGGCATGATTACTAGTGTTCCTCCATACGAATTTTTCAGTCTTATTAAAAATAATATTCTTCATCAGTCTAAAAACTACAAAAATCACTTCGAAAATTCAAATTTCTGAGGTATGTGACCTTTAGGTCATGTTGGTCATGTGACATACAGTTTCATAAATATGCTGTTCATATCGAGGGGTATTTTTGATGATAAGCTCCGCCCACAAATTTTGTCGGTAGGCCCCTTTATCTAGTTTAACTGGAATGGATGGAGATTATTAGTCTTTTAAAAACACCAGATATATCAGCCCTCCACACGGTTCTGCAATTTCGGTATATAAGATTTAATTTAACAATTACAGACAAATCTAAAGACGTATATTTATACTCTGTGTCACCATTAAAAAAAGTCAGCAAGATGCATAAAAATTGTAATTTCTCACTGTTTCATCAAACAAAAGTTTTTCATAGATTCATAGATTGAATTTGGTGAAACTAAAATCCGACTTTAACTTCTCTCTCATGCCATCGTGGCCATGATCGTTTGGTAGTTGTATTTAAAACTACATGTCCAATTAGTTCGAATCTCGATCAGGACGAGGTGTACAACATTATGTGATAAAGTTTGTCAGTGACTTGCAACAGGTCGGTGGTTTTCTCCCGGTCTTCCGGTTTCCTCCACCAATAAAACTAGCCGCCACGGTATATCTGAAATATTGTTGAAAGTGGCATTAAACACCATTAAGCAAACAACAACAACATCAATGTTTAGATAAAAAGCGAGTCAAGGACATCCATATGGAGATTTAACATTGTATATGTCACCAAGTAGCTAAAGGGACCTCTTGTTGATAAGAAAATATCGTTAGTTCCTGAAAATGTCCGTAAGCCAATCTAATTTTTCATTGCTTGAGATTCAGTGTTATTTTTAGCTCAACTGGCCAAAGACCATGTGAGCTTTTGTCATCACTTGGTGTCTGTCATCTGTTAGCTTTTCACATTTGACTCTTCTCTGAAACCGCTTAGCCAAATGAACCGAAACATGGTAGGAAGCATTTTTGGAAGGTCCTCTATAATATTTCCATTTCATCCGGATTGAACAAAAAACATGGTCCCCAAGAGCAATTCTTGTTTCTGATTGGTTGAAATGTAAAGCATATTCTCCTCTGAAACTAGGAGGCACAATGAATTGTTACTTTGTATGTAGGAATGATGTATGAGAGGTCCTGTACAAAATTTCCACATTTCGTGCAGATATGACAACTAATATGGCCGTCATAGGCAGTTCTTTTTTTGTGATAGGCCAATTAAAAAAAAACTTCTCTAAAATCATTTGGCCAAATTAATGGAAATTTGGTAGGAAGCTCCAATTATTCACATTACACAGACTGTTTGATAATCATATTAGGTATTGACAACCCTACATATACCCCGATGACAGATACAAAAGAGGAAATCCTAGACAATCATAGGTGTGATTTGTGTTCGTTTGGAATTTCAACCAAAGATGAAGAACTGGATCTTCCGTCACTGTACTAGATTCCTAAATTACACAGGTGTTCTTACAAACAGCATTATAATGCTCATAGAAACATCTTTCCAATTTATTAACATCTATTCTATCAGCGGTCAAAACCGTGCTTCAAAGTTTCTTTGACACTAGCTACTCGAGGGGTTGTGTGAATCAGATGTGGATTCTAAAAAATTCTAAAGATCTGTTGAGTACATACAAACAAGGTCCCTCTCCTCCCGCAATAGCATTAAAACATCTGTCTTCTCTACCCTCTACCAATTGTGCTCCCTTTCTCGCCGACTTGTTCATTTATTTGTACGAGGCAGACTTCATACAGCGGTTTCTCAAGAAAAACGAAAAGAAGCTAGCCCGATCCGTTAATTTCACGTTCTGCTATACAGATGATGTCCTTTCTCTAAATAATTCTAAATTTGGTGAATTTGTTGATCGTATCTTTCCTATTGAGCTGGAAATAAAAGATACCAAAGATACAGATAGATCTAAACCTCCATAGATAAAGAATTTCTTCTTCTTATTATTATTATTATAATTAACAAATTATTACGGGGCCACCGTGGACATTTTCATATGGTAGTTGGGTTTGAGTGTACATTGTGCCTATATATATATATATATATATATATATATATATATATATATTAGTTTGTAAGCATTGTCTGAAACTATTCTGTAGTAGAAAACGAATGTGTAGGAAGTACACATCGCAAGAGTTGAAATTCACATATAATTACTGACATATATAGAAAATATATGTACATTGTCGGAAAATATCAAATTTATTTGTACGAGCTTTAGAAACTGGTAGAAAATTGAGCCTTTAACAAGCTTTTCTGGTCTGTTTTGCAGCGAGTGCAAATAAATGTATTGTCTGACAATACACGTACATTGTATTTATCCTGGAATGTCAAAAAATACTATATCTTGGCCAGTGACCGTATATAACGTTGATCAATTAATTGGAAAACAATCGTATTCATGAACAAATAATTCTTAAAATTCTACTGAGAGAACTGATTTAGCCCTTTATGATGTCAGTGAGTGATTAATATTTAGCGCTAAATAATCCATTTTTCAGCTATTGCATGGGTATGGGCCTGGTGAACCAGTTACATGTTACATTTTGAAGAGATGATGATGTCTGCTTTGTACTAGACCAACGCTTTGAGTTGGATTTTTATAGTGCTAGTTCACTGAAACAACACAGCCCGTGGGTAGACATGCAGCTCCGAGCCAACCAGTCTTTGCCCCTACTCATTAGTGCTGTGTGCTTATCAGAGCAGCAACAATACCGATTTTAGTCTTTTGTTTGACATGACAGGGTCTCGAACCCATGATATACTGCACTCACGGCCAGCATGGTAACCATTACACCGTCTATGTGGTTCTCTTAATGTCGTGAATTCTTGAACGTTAACACATCTTTATTTGGCAGTAATAAAAGTGATCTAACTTGAGGAAGTTTAATTTCAGGTATTCATCATGGACCTGTGGAGACTGGGTTTGTAGGTTTATATCAGAACTATGTTGATATATGGGGAACAACAATATATACTGTTTTATCTGTTTCACTAATGGGACAACGAGGGCAAATCATGGTAAATAGAGCTTATAATTAAATTTACGTCAACTTTGCATACTCAGCATCATTTAGAATTGAATTCAGAAACACACATTGTAGTAGACGTTTATCCATCGAACAGGCCAACCATATTTGTGAATTGATAGAATAAAATGAAAGAAAAATACCACAATGTCGGAACAGTTCCACAATCATATAGAGAAATAGTTGAAGGAGGACAAACCGATACCACTAACACACATATACATGACCTGTCACGTTACTGGCTCCAATCATACATTGAATTGGCTAATCTCCATTGCAGCGGACACAACTCGATCGAACCTTCCGTCCATGACGACTTATCTCAGGTTTTTTTCTGTCAATCATTTTCACTGGTTAAGCTAAAGTTCAGATGTACTGAGGTTTAAAGTATTTAGGCCATGTATGAATATAATTGAAAACGTGGATATCTAATTTTGTACGCACGACGCATTTCTAGTTTCTGCAATAACCTTTATCATATACTAAAGAAAACCAAATACAAAGTATCTGGGAGTAATAATACCAAAAGGCATACACAAAATACCAAAAGTGTGTTACGTTAGCAATTACATTATTTAGGAACAGTGAATTTCAACAATGAATATATCTATTGAGCCATGTCGGTGCCGAATCACTGACTAAACTAAATTTCAGCTGTACGGTTGGTTTATTTGTTTGCTTGTTTGATGGTGTTTAACGTCACTATCAACAATATTTCAGTTATATCGTGGCGGTCAGTTTTATTGGTGGAGACAACCGGAGTATCCAGAGGAAACTACCGACCTATCGTAAATCACTGACAAACTTTATTACATAATGTTGTATCGAGTACACCTCGCATTGAGCATGATTCGAACTCATAACTTTCGTGGTGATAGGCAATTATTGCATAGGTAGTTGGATATTCAACGACCATACGACGATGATGCACCCCCCAACCAAAAAAAAACCCACCAACGATCACGACGACCCCTTAATATAAAGATGGTACATTCATAGAAATGTATATATACCAATATAATATTAATATATATACCAATATACTAAACATCATTGTTGACTTTTTTGTTTATTTTAGGTTTCATGTGAAACTAAAAAGGTGCTTGAGAAAATAGGATACATCTTTATTGAAGGTCAAATAGTTCTTGTAAACGATGAAAATAGGATTACAGCTTACTTACTTGATTGATAGTAAATAAATATTTAAAAATCTAAGAAGATGCTCTATTTTTTCTATTGAATCATTGCAAAACTTCGACTATTTTGTATTTTCATATAACATCATTAGTGATGATATTGTTATAGTGCTCACCTCCAGTGCGATAGATCGAGCCCAGGTCGGGTCAAACCAAAGACTAAATAAGTGGCATTTGTTGCTACTTCCCCGCTCCACAAGCAGCATCAGTGAGCAACCGCTCGGAATAAAGGTAATGCGTCATAGTGGAATGATATGTTTACTCACGGACTGTTGTTTCAGTCGGCTAGCATTATTAAAGCCCACCTCATGGGTGTTGGTCTTGTACAAAGCGAACAGTTCATCAACATCATCATATAACCAAAATATATTTTCTTATCGCCATGATATAGATGAAACATTGCTTACTTAGCGTTTGCAACATTCACACACTCACTCTAATTCATATATCTCTGTTCTTCATTTCAAAGTAAAACAGATTTTCTACTCTTATATGCATAGGTGTATCTGAATAGTGAGTATTAACATGGAAAACAAAGAACAGTTCTACAATATAATCAGAATATCGTAGAAACATAGGCAAACTCGATACCCATAGCACACATATACTTGACCGTATACTAACCTGGCTTGACACAGGCACTTTAATGAAACATGGTGGGGATAAACTGGCTTTATGAGTACAGGATTGAGCATACCAAAGGGGTAATCAGAATCCGTATATCGAAGAACAGACAACACAATGGCCAGAAGAAAAAGTACAAAAGGACAAACAACAATGTACAAAACATGTACATAACTAAAGATCGAGTAATGCGAACCCAACTAAAATCCAGGGGTGAACTCAGGTTCCCCGGACGTGTGAGCAAAGAATCAGAAGCCTTTGGAAATGACTCGATCATTCTGTTTTCCAGTAACATTGCGAACGTCACATACATATGTGTTAACGGTGATGGCTATGAAAAACGGTGAGTCACAAACGCGAACGTAATAATATTTTTTTGTGACGCAATTGTTGTGATATGCAAATACTAGTTCTACAAAAATGAAATAACAAATATATCTTATTAACCACATTATGGCCGAATCAGTTACTAGGGTAACATTACGGGTGCCACTAGCAGAGCAGCAACTGCTAACCCTTCCGTTCACCTGCGTTGACGCTCGGTTCTTAGTGGGGTTCATGTTCCTCGATCTTTAGGTTTCTGTGTAGTATTTGTACATCTGTGTTTGTCCTTTTGAAATTTTACGCCATTGCATTGTCTGTACCTCTTCGATTAACGACTTCTGATTACCCTTTCGGCATCTTCATGTTTTTCTTTCTTACTTAGGTTCAGCTATACGTGATATTGTTATGTCATTGTTGTTTTAGTATTTTGACTGTCCCTTCCAGACATAACACTCTCCTAATATTGCTCTACAATTATTAACTTGCAACAAGTACAAATTGTAAACTGCTGAAAATGTCTAGAATCCATTGACCGTGGTATTTGATTTTAGGCTTCTGATTCTTTGGAATCTTCAAATTCGTCATTTTAAATTGATATTACATATAATTTGTTTTCATGGGGTTCGTATTACTCAATCTTTAGTTTTCTATGTAGTGTTTTGTAGCTCATAATATGTTGTTTTGTTTATGTTTTCCCGATTTGTGGCCTATCATTAACCGGTTGGTATCTTCAAATTTCTCGAATATATTTAAGTTTGCATAAGTTAATATACAGCATAAGAAGTTATTTGGAAAACAAACGTATAGTTTTGTATTTCCTACTTATTTTTGTTTCCAATAGCAATCAAACATGTGTCATCATCTATATTTGGAACGTGATGATTCAAGTAATCTTTTTTGCTGACGGGTGATATCCCTTTTCAATCGGTATCCTAAAAATAATTTTAATCAATACTTTTATATTGAGCATGAATACATTTAGCTGTTGTTTTATTGATGTGTAAACAAGTTGACCGAAGTACAATTTGTATATTAACAGATTCATATATACTAACAGTTCTGTTTGCTTTTCGAAGTAGAATGGACCGATGATTTTGCTTCAAATTATAATATGACGTCCTTCTTTCGTTTTGCAAACAAACGAGCTATTTAATAGATGGCAACATCTCATTAGCACATACGGGGCTTACATATATAAGCCATGTGATAAAATCACAAAGTAAAATTATGCACACGGTTGTTAGAGTTTTAAACATCTATATTCACTGAAAATAATCAAGATATCCAAAATTAATAAATATGCGATGTCCCATTATAGTGTAGCGGCTAACATAAAAAATGCACCCAAATATTTCACTTGTGGAGAAAAGCATGAAATTTGGCACACATATCTGTCAGATAATACTGTTTCTAAAATCATCATTGGCCATCGCAATTTCTGCCATTTTCAAGATGGCTGCCTCTAAAGCAAAATGGCGACATTTTCATACTGCATGGCTTCACGTACTGTCTATTTACTGTCATATTTATCATTGTTTGGCCGTTTTGTGGTATATTTTTTTATAACTAAGCTTTGTACAAGATATTTTAATCATCCTGCTTTAAAAAAGGCAAAATGACTTCCTTATAACGCATTTCAGGTCTGAACTATATCGATTTCTACTTGTGAATTAATAAAAGAGTAAATTGCAAACACTACCATGGCACAATGGTGCAATGTATTACCGTGAACCTCGTCATGGGGTTCAGTGTTAGCTTTGTTTTATTTTAAAACAAAGTCTCCCAAAGACATCACGATCCGCCCCGTAGATGGTCGTGATGTCGTATCCGAATTGACGGAGTGTGCCAACGCGGGAGAGCCGAGCCAAGAGGGACGGGGCTTTAGTCCCTCGGATGGTGTACAGATCGCATGGGAGTTGAATAACACTGGATGAACTATCGGACTGGGTGTAGGAATTCCATCATCGAACACAGTTGTATCCCATACAAAAAGGTGTTTAAGTTGTAGGTGGTAAAAGGATAATCCCTCGGCCTTTCAACTTAATATTTGAGATATCGTCTATAATACATTACAATCCATTTCTTTATTCAATTGTTTTTGTCTATTTGTTTTTCATATTTTTGTTTTTGATTATTGGTTACTACATGTATGTCGAAAAGAATTCGGCTTTCTTTGTCTGCTCAGGAGAAGCAGAGCACAGATTGGTCGAAGTGTTTTATTTGTCAGGAAGACAAACATGAGGCACTCAAATCACCTCCAATGCAAATTGATTTGGCAAAATCAGGATACAGAACCTTGTCAACAAATATTTCCTAGTTTGCCAAGATCAACGAAATGCCAATTCCTCTCGATATACGTCGAATCGACGAAGGAGATGGAATAGAGGCTGCTTTTTTAAAAAACGAGGTATAATATCTTGAGTCATGCAGGCTGATGTTCAATAACACAAAACTTCAGAGTCCAAAAGAGACATCAGCCTCCCGATACGAGCCTTTCCGATATACCATTGTCATTCAAATTTACCAGAAAAAGTTCGACTGCACCAACAGAAGAGCGATCATTCATCTTGAAGAATGTTTCATCTGTGAGAAACAAGCATCCCGTTCTGAACTCCGTGAAGCTATGACGATGCAACTCAACACAAGACTCTATCAGTGTGCACAGAACTTGCAAGATCAAAAACCTTTGGCAAAATTAAGTGCAGGAGATGTTGTGGCACAAGAGCTAAAGTATGATGGGGCATGTCTAACATTTTTACGGAGTTAGTGACTCACGTAGTGGAAACACAACGCGGAAACACAGGATGTGTGGTATTTAAACTAGCTGACCTGTGCAATTTATACGAATCCAGACTTAAACAGTTTGAAACTAATTCGACATTTAACAGAACCCGACTGAAAAATAAATTGCTGTTAAAAATCCCAGAGCTAAAACCACTTCACAAAGAACGAGAGGTTTTACTGGTTTTTGAAAAAGATGTTGGACCAGCACTTGTTTCTGCCTGTGACTATACTGATGCCATGTATCTTGCTAAAGCAAGTGAAATTGTCTGCAGAGAAATATTCGCTGAACAAAATAAATTCTCTGGTCACGTTGATTCTGTTCCACGTTGCTTAGTTGAACTTGTGTTAATGATTGAGCACGGACCTGATATTAAGTCTCAAATAGAAAATGGTCTAGCAAAGTCAGATTTTCCTATAGCACAACCTTTGTACTTCAACAATCACAAAAAGGGATCAAAAACACAAGTGAACACTCGAGACATTAAAGTGACCGCGAACCACCTTTTGCTATTTATGTAGGTCTTCTCTTGTATGCAGACAAGAAAGTGGCAACTGATAGACGCCCTGTTTCAGCATGTTATTTGCATTTCATATGACCGAGTGTTGGAAATATCTACTCAGCTTGGGGAATCTGTTCTTAGTCAATTTATGGAAGATGGCGTTGTTTGTCCAGCAATTTTGCAAAAAGGTTTATTCACAACGTCTGCAGTTGACAACATAGATCATAATCATTCTGCAACAACAGCAACAATTTCATGTCATGGCACCGGTATATCTGTTTTTCAGCATCCAGTTTCGTCAACATTCTCTGAGTGTCGAACGTTTGAATTCAAAGGTCAAAAGACAAAGTCAAAAGCTATCAGCTGTCTCCCCAAAACATACATAAATGTAAAACCAGCATTCTTGAAATCAAAACCAAATTCACCGATCCCACAAACACCAATGAGCATGTTTGATCTCGACTATCTCGTTCGAACACTTCGTCTTGAGTATGAGTGGCTTCAATTTGTAAGCTTAACCAATGAAGTGTTAGATGTTGAGACAGTGTCATGGTCAGCATATCATTCGTCGAAAGGGAGAGGACCACACGTTAACAACACCATTTCACCATTGACGTCGTTACTAAGGAAGAAAATGTTGTCAGCAACAAAGCTATTGATACCGACTTTATAGCACCTTGCACCCATGAGGAAGCTGACACTCGTATGTTTCTGCATGCAAAGCATGCAGCAATAGGTGGTAGCAAGTCGATTAACATAGTAAGTTCTGATACAGATGTTGTTGTTATAGGTGTGGCTGTGTTTGATGATTTGAATGTGGATCACTTATGGATGACTTTTGGAAAAGGCAAAGATTTGCGATGAGTACCAATTCATGATATTGTTAGATCGCTAGGTCCTAGGTCGAAAGCATTATCCTTCTTTCATGCATTCATAGGCTGTGATACCGTGTCTGCATTTGTTGGAAAAGGTAAAAAGACAGCATGGCAAGGCCTGAAATGTGTTTGAGAATGCAACAGAAGTATTCCATTGCTTATGTTCTCCATGTGACAATTTGACACAAAGTGAAATCGGTGTACTCGAACAATGTGCTGTCATCATGTACGATCAGTCCAGCAGTACCAATAAAGTAAATGATGCGAGCCTTGACCTTTTTGCCCGTAAACAGCGTCCCCATAATGGCATTCCTCACTCAAGAGCTGCTCTTGTTGAGCATGTCAAAAGATCTGTCTTGCAAGCAGGACATACTTGGGGGCAGTCGCTATGTAAGTCGCCAACTTTACCATCACCTTCCAGGTGGGGTTGGGAAAAAGATAGCGGAGTTTGGGTCCCACACTGGACATCATTGGCGCCAATAGCAGCATCATGTCAAGAACTACTTAAATGTGGGTGTAGAATAAGTTATTCTGGCAACTGCAAATATTTCAGGTCAGGATTACCTTGTACTGCTCTATGCAGCTGTGACTGCTCTGAATTTAGGTCTTTCGCGTCCTATAAAACCACTACAGCCTGTATGTTGGCGCATGTGCAGTGAACATATATATGAAATGATACTTTAATCGTATGCTGGACCCCTTATTGATTGATTATTTCAAAGGAAATTGAAATGTTGCAAAAAAAACTTGAAAATACCAGATAAACGTTATGAAAATTGACGTCACTTTGAAAATCGTGGCGGCCATTTTGAAAATGGCCGAAACCTGAATGGCCAACGATATTTCCTATTCAGGTACTAGACAAGGAACCTTCATGCCAAATTTGGTGCTTTTCTCACCAAGTGAAATATTTTACCAGCTATCCGTTCCACTATTAAAATGTGCAGACACAATATTATTGCTACGGATGCTCCATCAATACGACTGACTTTCCCGTCGTAAATGTATATGTTAATGAGTTATCGTCTGCTCGAATTTAGCAGCATAAATTGTGTGCGACATTGTCCGCAAACATAAATATAGATTACCGTCTTTCCCATCAAGGTAGATTACCGTATTTGTACTCTTAGACATATCAGAATCGAAATAATTCATGGAAGCCAGAATGTGTTTTGAGTTTAAATATGGGTTGGCAGGATATTGGTAAATTTTATCCGCCAACCCATATTAAAATTCAAAACACATTCTGGCTTCCATGCATTATTTCTTATATTAACCGAGCATTAACTTAATTGTTGATGTATTTAACGAAGATTGTCGACAGCCGATGGCTATGGGCGGTTTTCTTCAAAAGCCGAGTATTCGGGTTATCCAGGACAAATTAAGCTAACATATACTACAAACGGACTATATTACTGTGATATCATTTACTTTCGCTGGTATCAATTATCATGGATAAACGGTTGATATTTGATTTCATAGTTTAGATACTTTACTTCACTTGTTACATATGTATTTCATGTTGCACTAAATTTCGTGGTCTATTGCTACCATAAAAAATCACGAAAATTGGAATTAAACAATTGGAAATGAATTCACGGTAATTGCTTCTAGTTAATCAATGAAAAGACATACCAAAATTCGTGATTACCAAGTTCCATTGCAGTTTTTTTTTATTTTCACATCCGAAATTAAATTACCTGTTTTTGCCTACCTCAATTTGTTTATTATGTTTAATAATATTTAAAATAATAATAAGCAATTTATATGGCATCAGAAATAAAACTACTTGTTTTAGCCTGCTTCATTATAAATACTGGATCTATTATAATGATCCATACTGGATCTATAAATTGACGCTTTGTATGGCAAGCTTGAGTTGTATAATATTTCTGACAAAATGTGGCATTGCATTCAACATAAACATTATCTTTAGAATTATGGAACTCAAAGGAGTTGAATGATAACTTGGCTTCGTGTAGACCTTGTGATACAATCCTTGTACTTGAATCTGTAGCGCATCTGTAATTACAGCATTTACGGTAATTAATGTTATAATGTTTCATTCATTATTATTTACGTGGGCAGCTCACCAGCTATATGTATGTCAAATCAAGCTTACAACGAATAAGTCATGTAGCTGAAACGGTCGTACTGGATAAGCTTTTGTACGAATATTTTGGAAGCGACGAATTGGTATAATGAAAAATAATGCTTACAAGCGACCTGATCTAAAAACAAAACTCAACAGACTATCAATGAAAATTTCAACCAAGCTTTTCAATGGAGACCACATCGATGATGTTATGGTTAACGTTACCCAAAGAAGACTATGAGAAGAGTTTGAAGATACCAAAGGGGTAATCAGAATCCGGATATCGAAGAGGAACAGACAACGCAATGGCCCAAAGAAAAAGTACAACGCAAACGGTACGAGCAAGTAATTAGTCTATAAATTGTTATAAAACCTTTGTTAATTGTACTTAACATTGCACGAACGAATTGGGGATACCAATAGGGTAATCAGAAGCCTAAGTCTTTTAAATAACGATAATACAATGGCCGGAAGAAAAAGAACTAAAAGACAGCATTACACTGTAAAACAAAGATTGAAGATACCAAGGTGTAATCAGAAGCTGTATGTCTAAGAAGAACAGAAGAAAGAAAAAAGACAACAAAACAAATAATGGCCAACAAAACACTGCACAGTATTATTTCCGAAATTATTAATAGCGTTTATCTGAAGGTAAAGGAAAAACTTGAAGATATCAAAGGAGTAAATGGAAGAAGGACACAATACAATGGGAATAAAGAAAAAGTACAAAATGACAAAGAACGATCTATTACACTCTACACAGAAAATAATATTGAGCATCACGAAACCCACTGAGTAACTAGACGAGCTCAGGTGCCCCGGAAGGGTAATCAGTACATAGATGACAATAAAACCATTCGTTACTTTTACTTTACATTGTAAAGCAAAGTTTGTATATACCAAAAGTGTAATCAGAAGCCGCAAGTCTTAGAAGAACAGACCACGCAATGGAAAAAGAAAAAAATGACAACAAAACTAAAAGAAAATTAAAGATAAATCAATAAAACTGAAACATTGCTGAAAGTGGCGTTAAACACCATAATCCGAAACCATAACCTCCATTATCTACAGAATAGCACAGACAGGCAGGCATAGTATATGCAACAGTAATCATGCTATTGTTAATCATTTAATTATTTTGTGTTGAGAATAGGGCACGGTAATCATCTAATAATTAGATTGACAAGTGAAGTATATGGTTTGGTAAAACATTTCTATTAGATGGATAGCAGGGGATAAGATATGGAGGTTATTTTATAACAGGAATGAATGGTAGTGGATGGTAGGCGATATGCTAAGTCATAGATAAGTTACAGCGTTACTCAATAACACAACCCACAACATCGACGAGAAAGTTAGAAGTTTACCTGTTTGTCAAATAGAGTATTCGAATCAATATGGCCGACTCCTGAACATCGGCATACTGTGAATGTGTGAAGTTTTACAAAGTACGAACCCAATGAAGATCAGGAGATAAACGCAGGTGCTAAGTATTATTCCCGAATTTACTGAACATGTTTATTTGAAGGTAACGAGAATGCTTGAAGATACCAAAGTGTTAATAGGAAGAAAGGCACACAATACAATGGTGAAAGAGAAAAAGGTCAAAATGATAAATAATGATCTACAAAACACTACACAGAAAACTAAGATCCAACATCGAGTTCCCCACTGAATACCTGGAATACTCAGGTGCCCCAAAAGGACAATCAGTTCCTAAATGACAATAAAACTATTGGCTACTTTTATTGTATATTGCAAGAACAGTTTGGTTGTAATCAGAAGTCCTTAGTCTTAGAATAACAGACAACACAAAAAGACAACAAAACAAATAATGGACCACAAAGCACTGAGCAGAAAACTAAAGATTGAACAAACAACACGAATCTCAATGACATAAGAGGAAGAACTATAATATCGTGTAAACCATGACAGTGAGAGGTCATGTATTTGTGTTAGGGTATCAGTGTTGTCTCTTTCTACGAATTTTGAAGGTCGCATTATCATGCTGGAATTATTCATGTTGTTTTTATTATTACCTTATTTTTACCTTTGAATTTATTTATTGTATTTATTTATTTTATTTCTTATGTTGGTTTGTCTGTTTTATGGTGTTTTAACGCCACTTTCAACATATTTTCAGTTTTATCGTGGCGGTCAGTTTTTTGGTTGAGGAAACCGGAGGACAGGGAGAAAACCAACTTAATTTCTTATGTACGTCGCTTAGAGGTCTAACATATTTGAATCATAAATAATATTTTTTTTTTATCTATGTTCATTTAAGCTTCTAGATTTTTATTTATATCCATTTATATTTTGTCAAACTTGAATACTTGTCTGCTATTTAGGACTATATTGTAATCTTTTAAATCCAATATTAGTCATTACATTTCTTGTACCAAAAATGTGAGGGATAAATATATCTGTAATATCACGAAATTACAAAACTTTAACCTGGCAGATCTTAGTATATAATGAATTAAACCTACCCCCTCTAACAATCTAATTGTCGTCTTCTATTTAAAAAGATTAATTAAGTATAATATTACGACAATTAACATACCGTTAAAGTGTCAGATTGCATGCTGATTATTGAAATTTAAAGGTTGAACATTTACCATTTTGCTTACGTTTATTGAAGGATGGCCTTTAGATTTGATCTTTATTGTATGTTTTTGTCTTGCCATGTGAAATAGTACTTGATTGTCACTTCAGCTACCTTTTTGCATCGACCAAGGATTTGTAGTCATGTATTTCATAGAGAGAATGATATAAAAAGTAAATACATAAAAAATACATTAGAATTTGCAGCAAATGGTCATATTATTCTGCTTCTTTTCTCTACATAACAAGTGTTCAATACATACAAGCCTAAATAATCGTTTGTTAATACCTAGCTAATTGTTAGTTTATGTGCAACTAATCGTTTGTTTCTAGGCTACATCTACCTAGCTAATCGTTTGTTTCTAGGTTACATCTACCTAGCTAATCGTTTGTTTCTAGGTTACATCTACCTAGCTAATCGTCTGTTTCTAGGTTGCAATGATAACATCAAAGAAGTGGGAAATTTGTCAAGTCCTGGATGCAGCGAAATCAACGTGATGAGCCTTTTTAATACTATTCCAAGAGCTAAACGTAGCCATGGTCATAAAAGAATTCAACATCCAAATATTAAAAAGGCCTCTAAACCAAGAACGTTACAAGATACTTTTAATGATTTACTTTCTAATATACAGAAACCTCTTGGAATTCCCTCACATTCGTACAATCTTATTTTCTCTACCTGTAAACTACCTCAAAGATCTTAGGGATTTTGACAAAGGAGGCGTAGATCCTTTTTACTCCTAAGTACAGATTGTCTAGTATTATATGTGACGTGGCGTCCTTTCGTCTTTTCAAACCTGTTCGATCTGAACCTCTTCATGATAACAACAGAACATTCCTCCATATTCCGTTTGCTAACAAAGAAATCGATGCTATTAACATCAGCAACATTCTTAATAGAAAAGAGGTCGGAAAAGAAATTCCACCATATTTCAAAAATCAATCTGTTCCCATTGTCTCCTATAGCTACACTAACAGCATTGGCCGTAAAATTTTCAACTACAAAGAAGCATTGCAAGATAGTAACATAGAAGAGTACCTTAAGAACCCTCTGACTTGTGACTGCTCCCATTCTCCTTTTCAATACAACCCATCTGGACATTTAATCACTGGTGATCTGAATATCATTCAACATGAGAGTCTCCGAAAGGTGATTTCTCATGGTCCTAAATTCAGAGAACCTCAACACATCAATTGGAAACATAATTTCAAGATAATTATGGATGCTGTTGAAGATTATGCCAGAAGGTGGATAAAGAGAGAAGTAGACCAAGATCCTGAGTTAGAGTCCTTGTCAGACTGGGTTAGAACAATTTGGTCTCTAGTACAAGGTCGGATTCACAAATTCAAAAATTGTGTTAATAGTCGACCTAAGTCTGTATTTAAAGACCAAGAAGCTGTTAAGTGTCTTTCTTCTCTTCATAACAAATATGTTTTCGCTCCTGCGGACAACGCTTCCAACGATATCGTGTTTGTATGTAAATCATATTACTTCGAATGTTAATCAAGGAATTAGGCATAAATAACAACACCTCTAGTAATATCACATACAAACCTACTTCGTTCGACAAAGATGAAATCCTAGCTAAGCACAGATCATTCATGACCTCTTTAAGCATTCCCCCTGGTAAAGAGTCTGAGGATTTACCCTATTTATATTGGATACCTAAACTCCATAAGACACCATGCAAAGAAAGGTACATAGCGGGATCATCAACTTGTTCGACGAAAGAATTGTCTATTCACCTGACAAAGATTCTGTCTGCAGTAAAAGAGGGACAACATAAATATTGTGAAACTGTTTACTCGCGTAGTGGCGTAAATCACATGTGGATTTTGAAAAACTCTAAAGATCTTTTGGATAACCTTAAATCAAGATCTTTCTTTCAGGTATCCTCCATCAAAACTTTTGATTGTTCAACTCTATATACCACCCTACCGCATCACAAATCAGAAACCCGCTTAAGGGGGTAGACCTGGGGTATGGGAGACAACTCTCTTTTCAGTGTCTTCTCAAATATATGATGATCTGTGCGTTTGAAAATTCCCCCTCAATTCCAAGCTTCTTGATGACAAAGATTGTTTACATTGGATATGGCCAGTTAAAAAAATGACTCCTTTTCCTTTTACCTTTCCATAGCTGTGATCCTTGCAGGGCTCACCTAAGTGGGCAAAGTTCTCGCCCTATTTCGGCTGAAGTCGCTCTCCCTCGACTACAAAGCGAAATTAAGGTCGCCTTGTTTCTTTTTGCAAGTCACTCTTTTCTTGCAAACAATCTTCGTTTTATGGAAAAGCTGATTGTCAAAACAATTGTAATCAATGGGAAGATGCATAAGAATAAGAGGAAAAGGTTTTATTCAAGCAATAAAGAAGGTTTAATTTGTTGATACAAAAGTATCACGACAAACTTCTGCAACTTTGTACTGACGAAATTTCAGGTGAATATTAAATCCCAAATCTTAAAATATACAAACAGACGCTTCCTTTACCAAATTGGCCGTTGAATTGTGTTATATTCTAATTATTTTCACAAAATTTGAGTTATTTGTAGCTTTTCAAGAGCTAAACAATCGACATGTCTAAGACTAAGTTTTAAACACGGCGATCATGGGGACGTAGGAAATCGGGGGAAGGAAACGAACATTTAGATGTCATTGACAGATTTCAAGGCAAAAATGAATAAATCTAAAATCAAAAAATATAAGATCAATAATAATAATAAAACAAATACAAAGCATGAATTTGATGTTATATAAGGGTAATAACAAAATTATATATGAAAGATATAAACAAGATATTAGCAAAGACACTTCAAATGCAAAACAAAGTTAAAAAACCCACATTTTTGCGAAAACATGTCTCCCTGTCATGCCTTCACTTCTTCCTCATCTTCTAAGACAACTAAAGAATAAACAGAATCAAACGAATACAACTGGAGCACAAAATTTGAAGGAATTTAACAATACAGCTGGGTGGCTGTCTGTGTTTTGTGTGTGTTTTTTTTGTAATGAATTAATCAAGTAGAGTCACCCTCAAACCACCCCTCCCCCTCCCCAGCCGATTTGAAGATAAAAAAAAGACAAATGCAGTCATTTGGTTATTTGGACATCCACTTTGTCAATTATAAGAATTCAAAAGCTTTTTTATTGGTAACTAGTTATTTGTGTATCTCACAAACAAAGAAACTAGCAAAGGATGGTTGTGTGATAACTTTCCTCGACAATTTCATTTTTTCCTGGGTGCCATCCATGAAAAACATAAATTTAAATATTTTTAAAATCAGACTGTAAACGTTTGTAAAATTTGGTGCAATGATGTCTATATGTCTATTCTTCAGTGTGACATTTTTTGGTGGAAATTAATTGACAGGAATTCTTTTTAATCCGATTTTTAATACCAATGTGATCCTCAGGGCATCCCCTTTTTTTGCAGTTTCCACTGTTTTGCACGTGATTATCTCCAAACAGGATATTCAGATATGCTAGATATTTCATATTTATTCAACAACAACACTCTCAAGTGTATTAAAGCCAAGATATTATCTTTCAATCAGAAATAAATGTGCATATCTATTAGAATCTTCCAAAACAAGTATTACCATCTGGCGTCAAGAATACCCCCAAATTTGCTATATTTAGGGTGTGCTATTGAGAACACGGCACGGTGAAAAATTTTGAAACTTTGGCAGATAATATATTTAGACATAACTATTCCATGATGGAAATTTAAAAAAAAATTGAATGATGGGAAAATTTTAGTGTAACCCAGGTCTACCACATTTAAAGAAACAATTCACAAAGCTTTCAGTCATAGAAACTATGGCTCAAAATTTGTTGTGTTAGGCTACAATTCCACATATTTTTCAATCAAAATCCAAAAATGTAAAACATGCTACTCCGAGGAACAAGTGATCAGTATGCTGGAGTTCCTCATCGATAACATATTTGTCTCCTTTGGAGGGAGACTGTTTCAGCAGGTCGTCGCATAGCAATGGGTACGAATTGTGCCCCTCTTCTAGCCGATTAATTTTTTTACTCATATGAGTCGGAGCTTCTTCAAAAGCTTGTAAAAGATAAGAAGACTCATGAGGCTAGAGCCTTTAATTTCACATACAGGTATATTGATGACGTTTTATCTATCGATAATTCTAGATTTGCAGAATTTCTTCCATTGATATATCCTCCAGAGCTGGAAGTTAAAGAGACCACAGATATCGCTTCGTCTGCATCATTTTTGGACTTGTACCTCAAACTTGACGACAGTGGTCAAATCAGTACTAAAATTTATGATAAACGGGACGACTTCAATTTTAAAATCATAAATTGTCCATATGTGCAGCAATATGCCAGCTTCTCCTGCATATGGTGTTTACATCTCGCAATTGATTCGCTATGAAAGAGCCAGTAGCAATTATTCTGATTTCCTGAAACGTCATCTTCATCTACTGGACCAGGGCTATAAAGAAATTCGCCTTATTCGATCTCTTAAATAGTTTATATTCCGATACCAAGATCTTGTCGAAATATATTCCGTCTCTGCAGAAAAGATTATAAACGATGGATTTTCATATAGTGAAAATGTATAAAGATAAGGTGTCAACAAAAATGTCAAAAATATTTTTTCTATCAATGTGTGACGTAAAAGTATCTTTGACATTTATTTCACTGAGTTTGGTGCTGCTTTGACAACTGTTTTACCTGTTTTGTTCAAGTATAGTTATAAATACTGTTATAGTGACAGCCTGAAACTTTGAGCCGTAATGAAAAGAGAAGGTTTGGCGCTTTAAAATCTGATTCAACCCATCATTTCTTTAGAAATGCTTGTACCAAGTCAGGGTCATTACGGTTTTCACACTTTTCCGGTTGTTGACTGATTTTGTCTGTTTATATACTTATGAGTTTTGACTTTCCCTTTGTAAGATTGTTCGGAGTTCGGTAATTTTGTTATTACCCTTATCTACCTAGCTAATTGTTTGTTTCTAGGTTACATCTACCTAGCTAATCGTTTGTCTCTAGGCTACATCTAACTAGCTAATCGTTTGTTTCTAGGTTACTCGTACATCTACCTAATTAATCGTTTATTTGTAGGTTACATCTACAAACGCAACTAATCGTTTGTTTCTAGGTTACATCTACCTAGCTAACCGTTTGTTTCTAGGTTACATCTACCTAGCTAATCGTTTGTTTCTTGGTTATATCTACCTATCTAATCGTTTGTTTCTAGGCTACATCTACCTAGATAATCGTTTGTTTCTAGGCTACATCTACCTAGCTAATCGTTTGTTTCTATGTTACATCTACCTAGCTAATCGTTTGTTTCTAGGTTATATCTACCTATCTAATCGTTTGTTTCTAGGCTACATTTACCTAGCTAATCGTTTGTTTCTAGGTTACATCTACCTAGCAAATCGTTTGTTTCTAGGCTGCATCTACCTATCTAATCGTTTGTTTCTAGGTTACATCTACCTAGCTAATCGTTTGTTTCTAGGCTACATCTACCTAGCTAATCGTTTGTTTCTAGGTTACTCGTACATCTACCGAATTAATCGTTTATTTCTAGGTTACATCTACAAACGCAACTAATCGTTTGTTTCTAAGTTACATCTA
The DNA here is from genome assembly GCA_963383655.1 of Bathymodiolus septemdierum. Taxonomy (NCBI): domain Eukaryota; kingdom Metazoa; phylum Mollusca; class Bivalvia; order Mytilida; family Modiolidae; genus Bathymodiolus; species Bathymodiolus septemdierum. Next base: position 43,895,498 of record OY726528.1, on the reverse strand, counting down.
CCTAGCTAATCGTTTGATTCTAGGTTACATCTACCTAGCTAATCGTTTGTTTCTAGGTTACATATACCTATCTAATCGTTTGTTGTTTAGGTTACATCTACCTAGCTAATCGTTTGTTTCTAGGTTACATCTACTTAGCTAATCGTTTGTTTCTAGGTTACTCGTACATCTATCTAATTAATCGTTTATTTCTAGATTACATCCACCTAGCTAATCGTTAGTTTCTAGGTTACATCTACTCACTAATCGTTTGTTTCTAGGTTACATCTAACTATCTAATCGTTTGTTTCTAGGTTACATCTACCTAGCTAATCGTTTGTTTCTAGGTTACATCTACCTAGCTAATCGCTTGTATCTAGGTTACATCTAGCTAGCTAATCGTTTGTTTCTAGGTTACTCGTACATATACCTAATTAATCGTTTATTTCTAGGTTACATCTACCCAACTAATCGTTTGTTTCTAGGTTACTCGCACATCTACCTAATTAATCGTTTTTTTCTAGGTTGCATCTACCTAGCTAATCGTTCATTTCTAGGTAACATCTACCTAGCTAATCGTTTATTTCTAGGCTACATTTATCTAATTCATCGTTTATTTCTAGGTTACATCTACCTACCTACGCTTGCAATTAAAGCGTCATTTCTCTGTTATTCATTTATTGAGTAATATAAGGCACGAAATAGTCAACTATTTTCTATACAACTTTGTTATTTTACCACAAGACGCTTTCATACTTACCAAAGTTCTCCTTTTTATAACACAATATTATCTAGATAGTAGTGTTGTGCTACCACAACTGGCTTGCACAATTACCGAAGTTCTCCCTTCTATAACACAATATTATCTAGATATCTGTGTTGTGCTACCACAACTGACTTATACAATTACCGAAGTTTTCCTTTCTATAGCGCATTATTATCTAGATAGCTGTGTTGTGCTACCATAACTGATTTACACAATTACCGAAGTTCTCCTTTTTATTGCACAAAACTATCTAGATAGTGTGTTGTGCTACAATAACTGGCTTAAAGAATTACCGAAATTCTCCTTTTAATGATGCAATATTATCTAGATAGTGTGTTGTTCTACCTTAGCTGATTTACACAATTACCGAAGTTATCCTTTTTATGTGGTCTGTTGGGGTCGTGATCGTATGGTAGTTAGATGTACAACTACATGTACAATCAGTGCCTATCACTACTAAGGATGGGAGTTCGAATCCCGCTCATTACAAGGTGTACTCGATACAGCATTATGTGATGCAAATTGTCAATGATTTGCGACAGGTCAGTGCTTTTCTCCAGGGACTCCGGTTTCTTCCACCAATAAAACTGACCCCATGATAACAAGAAAATATTGTTGAAAGTGACATTGAACACCATAACCCTAATACATATTACAAATGAGGTCTGCATCTTCACAAACGCCGTATTACGTGTCTACCATATTATCCACCAGTAGATCATTATTATATCACAATTTGTGTCTAAATCACCCCCACCCCTATTGTGTCCTAGCAACATATTTGTCTCTGTTATTCCTTTGTTAAGTGTTAACTATCGTTGTTATTTCGTTTATTACCGGTTGTGGTACTGGGGAACATTTAAAATATATGACGAAGTGTGTAAGTTTAAGCATAAAGCATTTGCCAATTAAATAGACTAAATGGATAAGACACAAGTTAAACAAACTTAGCGAAGTGTGTTATGCGATTATGTGATTTAATTGTAAAAAAAATTTTGATAATTCATTATGTTGACAGACATTTTATATTTATATCTGTTTTTAAACAGTAATATATTGTGTTGTATTGTACCTACAAATAGGTTGTATATACTGTCAATTCTGGACTCAACCATTGAAGATCAGATATTCAGATATTGGTAGTTCATGATGTTAAGGGGTAATTTTCAAATTAAAAATATTATTCCTAATATGACGCCTGAAACTAGTAAAATTAATTTTATCAATCAATTTCTGTGTTCATTTTCTTTTTTAATTGCTTCATCCGAATTTCATACTTATGGAATACGCCATTGATTCTAAGGTAGGCAGAGTGCGACAAAGTGACAATAATTATCCTTGTGTTATTTGACAGCTAACTTTGTGTCTATAATCTAGTAGTATTTCTCTGGTTCGTTTTACACAACATATTGATTAACTTCTGGCATACATATTCACATTTCTATATTTATCGCCATAATTAATCATGTCGGTTGCTGGTTTTATCGCATTAATTATTCATGTTGGTTGCTGTTTTTATCAGAATTTTAGGAATTTATTTTGATCTTTTGAAAATCAATTATAGTAAATACATATAACATTTATTATGCATTAAATAGAGAAAATAATTCTCTACAATATCATCATGACATTCGATAATCTCCTGTTGGCTCGTCTTAATATCAAATCGACTTCGTCCTAACTAGATCCCCCTTTGTTCCCATTTCTCCCAATGTAAAACCAAATACAAATATGGCAGTAAATATTAAGGCTATACAGTTTCATAATGTATAGCTAATATTGATAATGACAACATACAAGTTCACATTCTATCTTTTATGTACATTTATTGAAGGGTGGTATTTAAATTTAGATCTTTTGTATTCTCCATTTTAGTCATATGATAGTTTTACTTCCTTCTGCCTGGTTGATGTCGATTGCGGACATTTTATTTCTGTAGAAATATATTTATATGGTGAGAATGTTATAAACAGGTAAATAAACATACAAATAAGATTCTAGGTTTATATTAATATATTTCTGTAAATGACAACACACAATATTGTTTTGTAAAGTGACATCCGTTAATGTTGTTGTTCGGGATTCCTTTTTTATCATTATGGTAGACATTCCATGACAAAATGTCGAATCATATCAACACAACACAAATTCTAGTTCCTAGAAACATTACAAACTTTGTATAAAACGTCACATCTTTGACATGTCCAATAGAGGTACCATGTAGTACAAACATTTATCATTTAATATTATCAGATGTGTTGTGATGCATTAAGTGGCTTAAGCAAATATATTATACTTATAAATCTAGGAAAGCGTGGTATACGTACAAAGTAGTTATATATATATACAGAGTCTTTGAAAAGTGTGTGTGTGTGGGGGGGGGGGGGGGGGGAGGGGTAAAACAAATTGGCATGGCAAATAGATAAATGATTTTTTGCGAGAGTGTATGATGATTTTCTTTTATAAACATATCTTATATATTAAAGTGGCTTATGCTATGAAACATGTTCATAGAAATGCCGGCTAGGAAGTGAAAAAATACCTTTAAAGCAATCCACAGATAACAAAATATTGAGCTACTCGGAACCTACTGAAAACCGGAGTTAAATTTAGATCCACCGAAGATGGATTTTTATCAAATGTTTCCCTTATTTTTGCCTTGTGAAAACTAACATGCATATCTTTTGGTTCTGAGTTCCGTGTTGTGCTGTCCATTACGATTTCCACATAAAAACGATGTTCGGTTCGTCTTTACCACCAGTTGTTTGTAGGATGGTGCATGTCTTATTCACGTGATGTATGCTTTTTTACGCATAGTGGTGTCCAACACATATTGTGTTTTGTCTTTGTTTTATTTTCATCGTCTTGTGTACCCTATGTTGCCAGTTTATCTAGATTACACTTTTGTGATTTCTGCTTTCGGTCTTCTCTAACGTTTATGTAAACATTTGCAAACGTTTGATAACCATGACTGCTTATGCTACCTTAAGAAATGTTTGAAAATACCAAAGGGGGTGAGCATCCGTAAATCGAAGGACAGACAACATAATGACCCAAGAAAAAGACAAAAGGACAAACAACCGTCTATGTATGTTGGTTGCATTAATTGATATTTTCGTAATAAAACTCTTTTCTTTTGACTTAAAAGATCATACTTTCATTTTACAGACATCGGCGTCTACTACCTCCTTTAGGCTTTATAATGGTTGATACCACCCGCGTACTAGTACTAGTTAGTCTTCAATGTTTGCACTGTCCCTAGTCCAACAATAAAAGATTCCATACTTTTTTCTCGTACTTTTCTATTCTACTTCATTTAACTTTCCAATGGATGTCATGGGGGATATAAAGGTATTTTTAATATCATTTAATTTCAAATACTAACGTCCTCTCTATAGGTCATGCCAACTCATATTATTTTGTGATATTCAACTTTCACTCAATATATACACACTGGCCAGGCAGAAATGCTGTGCTCGCATCTAGGCAATGCCTACTCCATATTATTTTAATAGTAAAATAATTAACCAAAACTAAAAGAAAATATTAATAAGTGTAAGTTGACATATTAAATGAGACAAACAACAAACCGGAAATCGTCACCGAGCAATATAACTCATGCGCGGGAATTTCAAGCTTGAAAAAATCCCGCACGAGGTTATATTTCCTGATGAGCGTGGCAAGTGAAGCTAGAATAGAAAAAAATAATGCAAAATATTGAATTTCTAATATAAAAGAAATCTAGTTCGAAAATATAATATATGTAAATATCTAATATTGATGACTTGGTTGTAATCTTTAAACATCAATTTTAGTCAATGCATTTATTGTACTAAAACATGTGAGGGACAAACATATCTTTAATATCACTAAAATAAACAAAAACTTTAACCTGACAAGTCTTAGTATATAATGAATCATACCCCCTCTAACAATCTAATTGTCGTCTTCTATCTAAAAAGATTAATTAAGTATAATATAATGACAATTACAGTATCTGTAAACTGTCAGATTTCATACCGATTATTGAAATTTAAAGGTTGAAAATCTATCTTTTTGCTTACGTTTATTGAAGGATGGCCTTTAGATTTTATCTTTATTGTATGTGTTTGTCTTGTCATGTGTAATAGTACTTCATTATCACGTAGGCTTCATTTTTACATGGAACGGGGATTTGTAGACATTTCAACATACACTTAATATTCACCGTGTGCTAATTAACTAATTACTATTGCATTATATCATATGCATGTTATATGTTAATAAAAATCAGTTAGAAATGCTTATATTAAATGTAAAGATGATAATTGATTGTTAATTATTTGTTAATTTTACTTTTACGAATCGTGACAAAGACTTCCCCATTAGCCCATATACTTTAATCAGCATAAAAATAGTTTTATGCTCCCATTGAAATATCAGATTAACCTTTTTTATTTACATCAACATACCAATTACAAAATTGTCCTTACTAAGTGAAAAAGATCAATGGTCCTACATGTAAATTAACATTATGTGATATTATTATTGAAAATTTTGGTATTATTTTTACCAACATACATGCACAGAACTTAATAAGAGTTCTTTAAAAATATTGATATCAGTGGTGGGTTCAAAGTGGTCGTTTGGAGTAAACTTTATGATTTAGTCTTTGTCCCCCTCATTTATGTTAAATTGGATATCCACTTAAACTAGTCAAAACTAAAAACAAAGTTTTCAACAAATCAAATACACATGTGGAGGGAGCTGATTTAGGATATTATGCAAGTTTATGGACAGCTTTTTCAGGCATAAGCTCCATCAACATTGTTAATTCACCTGGCCAAAGGCCATGTGAGCTTTTGCCATCAGGTTTCGTTCGTCGTCCGTCCTATGTCGTCGTCGTCGTCGTCTGTCGTAAACTTTTCACATTTTAATCTTCTCCTCAGAAACCACAGAGCCAATTTAGATCAAACTTTGGTGGAATGATCCTTGGATGGCCCCCTTCCAAAATTGTGTCCGGTGATACCGGCTTCCAACCAAGATGGCCGCCAAGCTAAAAATAGAAAAAAGGGGGGATGAAATGTTAATTGTCCATTGGTTCTTTAGTATAAGTCAAAATGAGCTCAAATTTTAACTGCAGCTACATGACAAGGAGTAGTTTAACATTATTCCGGGTTTTTCTGTGAAATGTTTCGTTCATTCGATTTATACCGATTATGCAAATTAGGCATATTATGATAAAAGATCACATTTAAATCTTCTCCTCTGAAACCGCTGAAACAAATTAAACCAAACCTGGCAGGGATGGTTCCTGGGTGGGTCCCTTTCAAAAGTGTCTCCGACAGTACCGCCCTCTATTCAAGATGGCTGTTGTTACAAAAAATTGAAATTTCTTCAATTGTCCATTGCTGCTTTAGTATAAGTCAAAATGAGCTCAAATTTTAACTGCAGCTACATGACAAGGAGTAGTTTAACATATATTCCGGGTTTTTCTGTGAAATTTTTCTTTCAGCCGATTTATACCGATTACGCAAATTAGACATATTTTTATAAAAGATCACATTTAAATCTTCTTCTCTGAAACCGCTGAACCAAATTAAACCAAACATGGCAGGGATGGTCCCTGGGTAGATCCCTTACACAATTGTGTCCGACAGCCCCGTCCTCCATTCAAGATGGCTGTTGTTGCTAGAAAAATAGAAATGTCTTCAATTGTCCATTGCTGCTTTAGTATAAGTCAAAGTGAGCTCAAATTTTAACTGCAGTTACATTGCAAGGAGTAGTTTAACATATATTCCTTTTTTAGCTCACCTGGCCTTTAGACCATGTGAGCTATTGTCATCATTTTTCGTCCGTCGTCCGTCAGTCTACATTTCACATGTTAATCTTCTCCTCAGAAACCACTGGGCCAATTGCAACCAAACTTTGGTGGAATGGTCCTTGGATGGGCCCCTTCCAAAAATGTGTCCGGTGGTTCCGTCTTCCAACCAAGATATCCGCCAAGCTAAAAATAGAAAAAAGGGGTTATGAAATTAAAAAAAAATCTTCTCCTCTGAAACTACTCAGCCAATCTCAACGACTCTTTAATGAAATGATCTTTGGGTGGTTCCCTTCCAAAATTGTGTCCGGCATTTCAGACCTCCGACCAAGATGGTCGCAACAGCCGAACTTAATTTAACATAGGACCGTATGGGAAATTCCCATAAAAATCTTCTTGTCTGAAACCATTTGCTCAATAAGAACTAAATTTTGATAAAATAGTCATTGGATGGTTCTTTTCCAAAAATGTGTCCAGCGTTCGGCCCTTCGACCAAGATAGCTCCCACAGCCGAACTTAGCTTAACATAGAACCATAAGGGAAATTCACATAAAAATCTTCTCTTCAGAAACCACTGGGTTAATTCCAACCAAACTTTGGTGGAATGGTCCTTGGATAGCCCCCTTCCAAAATTGTGTCCGGTGATCCCGACTTTCAACCAAGATGGCCGCCAAGCTAGAAATAAAAAAAGGGGGATGAAATTAAAAAAAAAATCTTCTCCTCTGAAACTACTGAGACAATCTCAACCAAACTTTGCTGAGATGATCCTTGGGTGGTCCCCTTCCAAAATTGAATCCGGCATTTCAGACCTCCGACCGAGATGGCCGCCACAGTCGAACTTAATTTAACATAGGACCGTATGGGAAATTCCCATAAAAATCTTCTTGTCTCAAACCATTTGCTCAATAAGAACTAAATTTTTATGAAATAGTCATTGGATGGTTCACGTCGAAAAACGTGTTCGGCGGTTCGGCCCTTCGACCAAGATGGACCCCACAGCCGAACTTAGCTTAACATAGGATTCTATGGGAAATTCACATAAAAATATTCTTGTCTGGAACCAGTTGCTCAATTGGAACCAAACTTTGATAACATAGTCATTGGATGTTCCTCTTCCAAAATTGTGTCTGGTGGTCCCGCCCACTGACCAAGATGGCTGTACTGCTGAGCTTAGATTAACATAGGACTCTATGGGAAATTCATATAAAAACCATCTTGTCTGGAACCAGTAGCTCAATTAGAACCAACCTTTGATGGAATAGTCATTGGATGGTCCTTTTCCAAAATTGTGTCCGACAGTTGCGCTCTCCCAACAAGATGGCCGCCACAGTGCTTTTTCGTTGTTATTGAAAACAGCTTTGATCCAGGTGAGCGATTCCAGGCTCCTGGGAGCCTCTGGTTGTATTAGCACCTGTGTAGTAATCTCAGTAATCTTGTGTCAAGGAACATTTTGATTAATTAGTCTTGGGAAATAGTGATGAATAATTTGTAATGTACATAATAATTAATTCAAGAACTGGCTTGAGAACAAAACAAAACACCACTAGCAGATTTAACATTTATATTAATAAAAGAATATCACTTTTGAATTGATATTATTATCCCTGTATGTGCATACTGAAAAACATGAAAATTCAGGGTAAACAATTATATGTATTCATGCAGTGTACTTGCATAGACATAAACATGGGTGAACTCAGTGAGTCTGGCGAAAATATGCAGTTCTTGAAAGTTATAGAGCATGCTAACGCCAGACTAACAATAAAAGAGGCAACAGAACCACCAAACTTTGGCAGGTAACTGACCAATCCTATAATTACATACACTCGAGTACACATTTTTGCTATGCACAAAGCAGGGATTGAACTATTACCATAGAGGTTATTGACTGATGGTCAACAGTAGTCGTATTTAAACTAGTAACTTAGACTACTCGGCCACCTAGGCCCCCACTAGCTGTTTATATGCACAATTTCATTACAATCCTTGAACACAGCATAGTTTTATAGGAATTAGCTTGTACAGTACATAGGAGCATTTTTTTATTCAAATGCTTTTAAAAAAAACCCAATGGTTTCAGGCATTTATTTCATATTCCAATAAGGTAAAAATAAGATTCAAATGTACACACATAAAATAAAAATTCTATCAAATAATGTTTGCATAAATTATTGCATAAACAAGACTTGATTCTCAAAATCTGTGTTCCCCCAAAAAAGGTGAGTCCCCCAGACCAAAAAGTTCCAGATAATTGTTTCTTATGACAAAAATAGTGTAATCCTCACCAGCTTCACATTCTTTTTTTTCAAATCTGAAATGTTCTGCTCATCATAAGCTAGTTATTTCATTAAAAACAACAATTAATTCTCAAAATCGGCCATAATTTTCAAAGAAAACTAGAATTGTTTCAGAGGATTAAAACCCATGTCTCCCATTCATAAAACTCTCAAGTAAAATATTTGACTTCAAGGTCAAACTGTGATAATGATGGTACGTGAGACACTGTCTCATCATTATACAACCACATACCAACTATCATTAACCTATTTAAAAAGGCAAAAAGTTATTGCCCAGACACAAACACACTTCAAAAATATCAATTATTTGACCTTAAAGTCAAAGGTCAAACTGAGGTCACGATGGAACACGACACACTGTCTCATGATTATACACGGTACACCTACATACCAAATATCATTAATCTATCGGAAAAAACAAAAAGGTTATGACTCGGACACCATAACACTTAAAAAATATCAATTATTTGACCTACATGTAAAAGGTCAAAGACAAAATGTGGTCATGTTGGTACATGACACACCTTCTAATGATTATACACCTACATACCAAATATCATTGACCTATCTGAAGAGGCAAAAAAGTTATGGCCCGACAGTAAATTTGCAAATCCATTCAGATTGAACAAAGAGTTAACTCCCTTTTTGTCTATTTTCTTGTATAATTTTACTTATATCTTTTTTATTTGGAATGTGACCCACTAATTTTTGAATTTTATCTTTTTAAGAAACATTTGAACCATTCAATGGAGAACATTCACCCAAATTTACTCAACATGTGTCGCCCGAGTACCAACGGTGGTTAGAGAAGCATTTTATTATCGCTTAGACGTTTGTACCGGGCTATGTAAACTATTATTTCAAACACAATTTCTATCTAATTATCCAACAATAATTATTTTGTATTTGTATAGCAATATTCCTAATGTTAACAACAAATGCATCATAAGTTGTAACCATCTTACTAAATTACTAAAGTGATCACGTCATTACGTTGAAATAAGACAAGGACAACGTTGCAATCGTATCAGGAAGTGAAACCGTAAGCTATACAGATAATTACTTTAGTTTTTATTCAGTTTTTCGATTCATATAAAGGTCTAAACGATTTCTAATCGTTTAATGTACTAACCAAACACCATCCAGCATCCAAACACACACGCACATACTTTTTCTTCATTTCTTTTTACTCGTTTACTATTTTCAGCTATATTATATGATAAAATTGTATTTTTCTTGTTTTCTTGTGCATTCTCAATATAATGTAATAATGATTGTAAATAAAGGAGAAGACTCCATAAGTTGGTAAAACGTGTGTCTGATCCTCTTTGTATCATTGATCAAATAAAATAATTATAAACTAAATCTGGGTCACGGGCACCTGTTACTAACTGTGAATGCGAATATAAAATAAAATTGAATACATTCTTATTATTTTTTTTCTTATGTTCTCCATGTGCAAAAATCAATATTTTCAATAATTTTGTAATTAGTAAATACGCATAGCATACGTACAATAAATGTAGAATGGGGAAACTATAGTACACGTGTACGTACGTTGTTAAACAAAGTTTGATATTTGTTCACATTGATTGTTTGTATTTCCCTTTTTAAAAGATTTTCATGTCGGTTTCCTAGTTTTGTTGTATCGTGATTTTCTACTTTCATGGTAAATAATCGTTTATTAATGGTTAGAATCAAATAATTTCGATCAATTTCACATACATTAATTATTCTTGGCGAATTGTATGTACTGTTCTGTTCCGGATTCCAACCACAGTGGCTTGTCTTTAAGATATATAACTTTATTAATAAAAAATATGCACCCCTATATCATTTTTAAGATATATATATTATAAAAAAAAACAACTAAGCGTGTTGGGACCTCGTCTTCATCTCATTGATAACTAACTTGTTCTCGTCGTGATATAGCTGAAAAATTGCGTAAACAACAATTATTCACTGATCCCCAACATGATGTTAAAACATATTCTGTCTCAAACATAAATATCTACATTTATTAATCTACTATTTAAATGGTTATTTTCGAAGGGGTGTTAATTTTGCGATTTTTAGTCATACTGTTCGTGTGGGCTCTAATTTTGCGAAAACTGAAAAAAAGCAAAATTAAATATTTTACGTTTTTATCTTTATCTTAAGCCATTCAAATAAAGGCATCAAACATTCTGAAGATTTTGGGTCGTATTATAGATAATGTTTCATATTATCCCATTTTATTTTCATCAACAGTCATGTGTGCATTTTATTTTTCAGTTTTAACAGTCGCTTGACTATTATTAAGTGGGAATAATACTAATGTGATTTCTATGTGATAAAGTTTGTCAGTGACTTGCGGCAGGTCGGTGGTTTTTTCAGGGAACTCCGGATTCCTCCACCACGGGCCGAATAAAACAGACCGCCACGAAACAAGAAGTGTACTGTTTCATTTCAACGGTAATACAAGCTATTTTTAACAACCTCTACACTAAATACAAAATGTATTTGGGCGGTGTTGATTAAATTACATGATAGTGCTACATATGATGATAGAAGAAAATCATATGAATGGTTAAAGCACCAAGCATTAAATTTCAACTTATCTCTTTGAAGGTTTACTTTTTAAGGAATCAATCTTATCGGGACAAATCCGAGAATCAGAAGCAATAATTAAACTGTTGAACTTTCTTGCATAACTTAGGTTCTTGAAATCCGAACACGTATTATACGAGTGATTGTTGTTCATAGCCAGAAATCATGGGTGATTTTGCTCGTGAATATTCATAAACCAAATCGCGTCATGTATGACGTCAGCAAATAAACGTTGAACCATATTTGGAAGACGCTGATGAAAACTCGTATCTATTTTTTTTAAATAATATTTCATCACAGTTTTGATCACATAAATATAAATAACTATTTGTGATCGTATCAAAATTAATTGTCATCATATGTTTATTAGGAATCCGATGATGTGTGTAAAAGATCGAAAATATATTTAATGCACTGCCCCCCCTTTTTTTCCACGAAATAAAAATATGTAAATAAAAAATATATTGTGCATTTTTTTTCAATTTCTGCCCCACATAAGTATTAGTATGTCATTGAAATCGTTTAGTATATATATTGTTAAATATTTTGAACTTTATATATCAGCAGTATTGTTACCAATTGTATTATAGTTATTTCTTCTGTTGTTTTGTCGAAATAAAAAAAAATACCCTTGTGGAGCCTTTTTTAATTGTTTATTTACATTTACAATGGAATGCGGTGCTTACTCAAATAATGCTATGTCTAGCAGAAGCACTTTTACGAAATAGTAGATTTTTTTGCGTGAACCCCTATTGAATCTCTACTAGAAAGGTATAAAAAAAAATTGTGAAGCCCTCTTTTAAATTATCGTGGGAACCTTTAATTTTTCAGCAAAATATTTATCGAAGAAAGATTTCTCAACAATGTTACCGGAACTGACCGAATTTGTCCCGGCAACTAGAATGGGGATTGTAAGAAAAGTGCTTTTAGGTCTTGAAAACCGTGCAGGATGCATTTTTTCACTTCTTCTCAATGCTTTTCAATGGTGCTTACGCTTAAAAATTTGAAACTAGGTGGGAACCTTGAGTTTTCATGGTACAGCTGTAATATTTTAAGATATTGTTCAAACCGGTGCATAGTTTCATTTTTTATCCCGGAAAATTGTCCGGCCCAAGCTAACAGAAAGTTTCCCATTCAACTATATGTTAAAATTCAAATTCTCTTTGAGCCGCCATTTTGAATATGCAAATGAGCAAATCACCTATCATTTCTGGCTATGTTGTTTAACGACAATTCAGCAATTTTTCACCTATATCATGGCGAGAACAAGTTAATTTTCAATGAGATGATAATGAGGTCCGCTTTGTACTAGAACAACACGCTGAGTTGGATTTTTATAGTGCTAGATCACTAAAACAACAGTCCGCGGATAGACATGTCGCCCCACTCGGACACATTATCCTGATTCCGAGTCGACCAGTCTTTGCTCTTTCTCCTTAATGCTGCGTGCTTACCAGAGAAGCAACAAATATCAATTTGTATAGTCTTTGGTATGACCCGATCGGGGTTCGAACCCACGATCTACCGCAATCGAGGTGAGCGCTCTAACCATTACGCCTCCGATGCGGTTCGCATTATACGTAGCTGCATGGACGCGGACGAGACACACATTCATGTCATTAAGGGGACGACCATTAAACTTTTAGGATGTTTTTTTCTGAAGAAAAAAATATATTAATTATGTGGTGAAATTTTAAAGAAACAAAATAAATTTACACGACGAAAGATGCAAAAATATCATTAATCCGGCCTTACAGTTCTCAACGAGAAATCTATGATAAAAATTTGAAGGGAATTACTGATTTTTTTTTATGTCCATAAAATACAAATTTTATTTTTGCTTCCTGTGAAAAAATATATCGCTGTGGGGGAAATGTTTTGTAGATCAGTGATTGTTCTTTTTCTTTTCGCCATTGTATTGCCTGCCATTGCGCTTGGGGATCTTAAAACTCTTCTTGCATTGTTTTTGAAGCAAAAGCGAGTACGCACATTTACATGATTAGACCCTATACAGTGAAAAAAATACGTGTACAATTTTCAATCAGGTTCAATTTAGTCTGAAAACTCGTGTGCAATTTTATGTCATTAGACAATAATTCTTATATTATTTACATAATTAGAAATCCTATACTCTGATTGGGTATAAGCGCTTATGGAGGCGGGGTTTTGTCAGTTTATTTTTCGATAGACGATGTTCACCGGACTACTTTTTTCGTAATGTAAACAAAATGGCGGCTTGCATTCCTGATAATAAAAAAAAGATAAAAGAAACAATGTTTATTGTTAATAATCGACAATTATTGTTAGATATGAAATAAAAAAATAAATGCCAATGAAAAAAAAAAACTTGTATTTTTGACATAAAAAAAAATCCGGAAAAAATACTTAAGACAACCATCTATCGACTTTGACTTTTGTAATATATCGTCATCCTGTGACGTTGTTTACAAGGGACGCTGATTGACACAAGCTGGATACTGTCTTTTTTTACTGATTTATTTTACGATTTTGTGGGCATTTTACTTGTTTGAGTAGCTAAATGCAAAATGTCATCAAATTTGAAAATATCAGTAACTTAATTACATCACCGTCTAGTTATCAATGTAGGAAAACAAGGTTAGTTCATTTTGTTATTCATGGAATGTATGTGTGCGTACTGGGGATCCCCAAAGGTAAATTTTCAAAACAAATGAAAAAAAAAGTTAGTTACAGAATTATAAGGATTAAATTCGTTTTTTCCGGAGTTTATTGATGCATAACCTTTATACATAAATAAACTGCGGAAAAAATTCTTCGGACTTTTATTTGTTTGTGAGTGAATTGTCCCAGGTTATACATCAATAAACTCCGGAAAAAATGCGCTTAATCCTATAACAAATAAAGTTAAAAAAAACTCGTGTGCAATTTTACGTCATTAGACACCAAATGAAGTTAAAAAAAACCACGTACATGCAATTTTACATTGTCATTGCAGATATTGGGCCCTATAGCCTATGGTTGTTACCGGTCACTGTGAAATAAACTAGAAAAAAAGGTATTGGAAATATCAAATTAAAATCTATTATGTTCACTTCCGACCTCTCTATAGGCTGTGCCTACCGTCATATTACGCAACGTTTCAGATCAAGGACACCACGTATGGTAATCATATTGCTATTTGATTACATTGGTTACAAGCGTTTATCGGAAAACAAACATTTTCCTAACCACCGTTGGTACAGCGACGCCACCTGCGGGGGGGGGGGGGGGGGGGGGGGGAGGGGGGGGAGGGGGGGGAGGGATGGCTGAATGTTCTCCATTACAAAAAAATCTGAAAATTATATGGATTAGAAATAGGGATCATTCACCAAATTTCTTTCGACAGACGTCGCTGTTGATTCATAAGTGGTTGGCGGAACGTTTTAATCTCGATGACGCTTGAATTGTAAACGTTAGGTACAAGGACACGTCAAGATATAATGCCCTTATAACATGAATAGGAAAATTCTGTACATTTCGTTCACAAACAAAACTGTTCTCACAACTTTTTTTTATTTGATAAATTAAAACATTATTGTACAAGTTAGATAAACTACTATGAAACAAAAGAAGTTACCCGTATTGCGGAATATTCAATACAGGTCGCTTTTTTTCTTAATAGTACTGTATTTTATACTTGCAACCATTGCGCTGGAACAGTTGACTACAGTACAACAGGGATATTAGGTTAATAATTAAATTCCTAACGGTGTATACCTGTATCACATTTCATTTCTTTGCATTAGCATTAGGGAAAAAGGGTGTATTTTACTCTAATAAAAAGATTTCGATGCTACATTTTTGTACCTGAAATAAAAAAATTGTCCCTTTATGACTAATAATAAAAATCTGGGTAAGAGGATAAAAAATCAAAACCATACATGTACAATACACAGGAACACAACAAATCCATCTATACCTTTAGGCAGTAATATACAATTTTCAACAAACACAGAAAAAGAACAAGTAATAACAAACAAAAACTTGCAACAATGAACAAATAGAATTTCCGTATGTATAGACACCTTTTCAAGTAGCATAGTTGGTACTTTATATCATTTAAAGGCGGGCATATTCAAAATAAATCTAAAAACGGCCAATAATAAAAAAAAATAATAATAGCAATAATAAATTTATGTTTGTAATTAACAATCCAAAGGGAACACATTTATGATTATTTTCAAAAAATTTCAGCAAAAAATATTCTTCATCTGTATGATATATCCAGTTTACGGAAAGGAAAAACTTAATTGACCTTCCCTACCTAGATCAAGGATTTATATAGTAGTTCTACTATACAAATCCTTGCCTAGATGATCACAGTTTTTATTTTTGAAACATATTTTCCTTTTCTCATTTTTGTTTCAATTTTTAGTTTAAGCCACACAAAAAAAATCCTTTTTAGATTCTTATCCCCTCCCTTCCCACTTTTTACCATTAAATTCACGATTTTCTATTTTCAATCAATTCATTTTCAAAATTTAACAAATTCTCCATTAGGGTATCATTATACCAAATAAAGTATATTTTTTTTTATTATGTAATGTTCTATCACGATAGTTACCGATATGTATCTAGTTGTACAATATTTAACTCAGTAGTTCGTAAGGGGGCTTCGTGGTGATCATTTGGTAGCTGGATTTACAACTACCTATGCAATCAGTACTTATCACAACTAACGTTACGAGTTCGAATCTCGCCCAGGCGATATAGCATTATGTGATAAAGTTTGCCAGTCACTTGTGGCAGGTCCGTGGTTTTCTCTGTGCTCTCCGTTTTACGGGCACCACCAATAAAACTGACCCCACTGAAATTTGTTGAAAGTGGTGTTAAACACCAAACCCAGTAGTCCATACGTTTCAAATCGTGTACGTTTACATTTTTTATGTTTTTTTTTTATTGTATAGAACGCTGGGTTTTATGCAAATTCCCGATTTTTTCCGTAGCATTACTGAAATTGCAATTTAAATCGTTTGACTGTTCATTTCAATAACAGGTAGCTAACTAAAGTTATCAATAACGTTGTTACCTGCATTAGAATGGAATAAACCTACAAAAATCATGTGCTTTGCCTTTAGTCTTTTACCATTAAAAAGTTCATTATACCAAATAATTGTAATCTTCAATATATTTTTACATATATATTACAATGAAATAAATTTGATAATTGGGATAGCATAGCGGTGCGTGTATAGGTCAACAGATAAAAAAAAGTTTGTAGAGGTCAAAAGGGGTTATCGGAAGTCATAAATCGAAGAAGGGCAGGCAATGCAATGGCCAAACGAAAAAGGACAAAATGATAAACAGTGGTCTACAAAAGACTACACAGAAAACTGAAGATTGAGCAGCACGAATCCCACTTAAAGCACGAACGGAACTCTGTCGGTGACAACTTGAGTCTTTAGTTTTACATTGTGTGGCAGTTCCAGGTTTTTTACGATGATCCGCCAGTCTGATTGTGCAAAATATTTGAATGCTACCAAAATCTGTCGAAAATATTTTAAAATAGTAAGAAATAACGAATTTTCTTAATTTAAGAATTTATTATGCCATTCATAATACATCTGCTCAAAATCTTTCTAAAATAAATACTATGATTAACCCGCTTGTTGTCGAATCTTTAACAGTCAATAACACTACACGAAGAAGGAATATATTGTCTGTATAATTTTGTACCAAATAAATTTATAAAGAGTGTGATTTAGATTTGAAAATTGCCTAAATATAGAGACCTAGATATATTAATTCAAAATGTTGTATGTGGAGACAGGGACTTTATCATTCTATTTTGTTCACTTGAAGGTAGTATTTCCCGCAATTCAGGTATACTTTAAAATGTTGGAATGAAGTTCATCAGTATTGCAGTGTGAGTAACCAAACATCATGTACACCTTTTATGAACATGTATCGGGCTACACCAAGGTACATTCCGATTTGGCTTGTAAACGTCCGTTTTATTTCTTAATATGGTCATAATAAAACTCTTTTCTTGCGACTTAAAGATAATACTTTTATTTTACATATACTCGTCAACTAAATCTATACTTCTAACATGTAATACCATACGCGCTGTACTAGTTAAGCTTCGCTGTTTTGCACCATCCAAGTTATTAGTCCGAGATTCCTCTGTCGTTTACCGGCTTTTATAAAGTTGCTGTAGCCGTTCAACGTCAGAGGGTAATATATACAGATTACAGCGGATTTGCCTCTCCAGCTCTAGGATCGGCACATTTCCACGTTTCGTGGCTATCGGATTTTATTTTCTATCAAAAACCCTTATATAAATCGCTTCACCAATCATTTTTCTATTCATTCATAACCATCTTACCCTCAGAAAGTGGTGTTACACTCCATTACAGCACGATTTTGCCTTAGATCCTATTATTCCGCCATTTAACTTCCATTTTCGAATCTACAACACGTGATCTCGCGATACTAACTGAATGATGACAGCAACGCATTGCATGATGGGAGCTAATTAATGCAGCGTGCCAAATTATTTCGAGCATTATTTGCATACGTAAACAACATTCAAATCACATGGAAGACGATACATTTAAGCGTATTCTGCAGGACAAACAGTCCATCTTCAGATCAAAGCAGAGCAGAAGGAAATAATACAGAATGCGTTGGAAAGAAAAGATTCAATGGCAGAGTGTTACCAACGGGCTTCGGAAAGAGCATGTGTTACGTTCCCCCTTTTTGGACAAGGTACTACAACATTTTGTTTTCTTATGGTTATCTGTAATTCACTAAATTTGCTGTTAAAATCATTACCAATCAATATAATCAACTGTATTAAATTTTATGTTAATTGTTCTGCCTTAACAGACACCTATGATTGGCAATAACAATATTTGTTTGTTTGTTTATATGCAAATCATCTCCCATGATACATTGCGGTAATCGTAGTTTTCTCGTAGTCACGTGACAAATGTTTGAAAAATGGAAGACAAATGTCGAAATCATAGGTTCTAAGGCAAAATCGTGCTGTAATGGAGTGCAACACCACTTTCTGAGAGTAAGATGTTTATGAATGAATAGAAAAATGATTGGAGAAGCGATTTATATAAGGGTTTATGATAGAAAATAAAATCCGATAGCCACGAAATGTGGAAATGTGCTGACCCAGAGTTGGAGAAGCAAATCCGCTGTTTTCCGTATGTATTGCCCTCTGGCGTTGAACGGCTACAGCAACTCTCTAAAAGCCGTTAAACGACAGAGGAATCTCGGACTACCAAGTTATATAATTCAGTGCCGTCATTAGGTTAACGTTAAGATACAAGCGTCTTTGTGATTCAAACGCACAATTAACCATTTAACTTGAAGAGGGGAAGGTTATGGTTTCTTGTTTCGTTCAGAATTTTTTCTTCGGACAACACGAGATTTAGAATATATTTTTTTTCCCAGAATTTAACATTAGGTTATATGACAAAAACTCTGAATCAGATTATTTTTTTTTTCCTCCACCAAAATCAGAATATTTTTTCAGCAACATTGGGAATCAAAATATTTTTTTAGAAAAAAACCATACCCACCCCCCCCCCCCCCCCTTCAAGTTAAATGGTCCGTCCCTTATGGAACAGTGGCGTCACCAAACGAGAGAAGCGGTGAATGATCCCTATTGATGTGTTCATCAGATAAATGCATCCAATAACGTTTTTTCCTTCATTGTCTATAAATGTTGCCCCAAAATGCCATTTTCCCTTCAATTTTCAAATTAAAATTTTGATCTTGGAATGCCGGCGACCCTCCTTTTTTATCTTTTTTATTTGGAAGGTCATAGTACAAGGAAGTTTACTTTAAAAAATCCAAAAAAAATCTATGGACAAACAATTAGACACCCCATCTACTTTACAGGCATGACGTACGTGACCAAAATCACTTTTGCACACGTCTGAGACGTGACGTCTCGCAATTATCGATTAACGCTTCCTTTTTCAAATTTCCATTAACCAGAACTTGGCAGAAGCAGACGTGAAATTTGAATTGGTAAAATTTTGTTAAATTTTCTTCATTTTATATGCAATTAACGACATTTTGTTTCAAACAGTTAAGAATAACATTGTTGCGTGTTTATGCAATGCATTTTATACGAATTTATACTCTGGAACACAACAATACAATACACATATTTTATTTCCAATTAAGGAGCCTTTTCGGGCAGAACAATTAACAAAGAATTGAATACAACGATTATGGATTGATTACATTGATTGGAGGATGACAACATTTTATGAAACAAGACATCATTTGACTTGTGTAGTCCTAGCACATACGTGTACCCGTAGTACCTCGGGTGGCGATAATTACTGTTTGTTTTCTATTTGCTGCCTCCGCATGAAATAAAAAAAGAAAAAAACCCAATGAAAACGTTAAATATGAACATGGAATGTGAAGTCGTATGTTATATAGGACTATTGACTTTGTGTTGTTCGCATGCAAACGTCCACGTGGATCACAGGGACTTGCTCCCGGCCTTTCGTTACCAATAATTTTAACCCTACTATCAATGATTATTGATAACGAAAAGCCCGGGTGCAGTACACACATAATCTTGATAATTAATGTAATGATATGTATTTACTTTGTATTGATTTGAACACTCTCACTCTGTAACCTTTGTAACATTTATCAGTTTAGAGAATCAAGTTATATACACAAACACAGTCATCTGTCAAAAGTATTCGGAAATGTCAAAAAAATCCCTATATAATCAACCAAAACCATATTTTTTCAAAAAATTATTGTGAAGTCATTTCTGGATAAATTTTAATATATGTTACACCAAAACATTCGGAATTGTCTATATTTTGTTTGTTTATTTGCTCATTATGTTTATATGAGTGGTTTGTATTTGTACATAATTTTTCCCTGATTTTTTATTTTTAGGATTTATTTTTAGTTGAAATATATAGGAAAATCAAAGTCAATTTTTATTTGTTGTGTTTAAAATATGTACAAATAAAAAGCACTCATAACTACATAATGAGTAAATAAACAATCAAAATATTGACAATTCCGAAAGTTTTGGTGTAACATTTGTTAAAATCTATCCAGAAATGACTACATAATATTTTTTTGAAAAAATATGGTTTTGGTTGATTATAAACGGATTTTTTTTTACATTTCCGAATACTTTTAACAGGTGACTGTGTTTTTTATATATATCGTGTAAAAAGCAATACTGACTTTCCGCTACAAGTAATTTATTTTTGCTTTACCTCAAAGTATTAACTTTGAAGTCTAAGAAATGTTTATAATGTCATTAATGAGGTGTAGAGGACGACCATTTAAAGAGGCATTAGCTACGATTTTGACCAACAAAATTAAATGTTTTGGAAATTGGTAAATAACTTTAAAATGATGAAATAAAGGTTAATATTTCACATTAAGCAACTTATCGTACCACTTTTCGCCTTTTGAAAACGAAAATTACCATCGATTTGTTATTTCCTTGCAAGCAAATAATTTGACCTCGCTTTCTCCGTATACAACTGACCTTACTAGTGACAGGTAAAAACGAATAATTTGTATTTTGTCGCTTATTAACTGCAAACTTGCATGGTTCTTTGTTCGTAATTAACGCCTACTAAAAGCAGTTTAACACAGAAAATAATAAATAAGTGCATTGTTGTATTGATTTAATGACGATTCGGCAAACTCCGTAAACAATGTCGATAATTAATAAGATGGCGTCCATTTCTTGATCGATCTCAAAACACGAGCAGTTGCACATTTTTTCCCCGATGCGCGTACATTTCATAACATTTATAAGTTACAGAAACAGGTTATATTAAGCCACCAATCATATCTGATAGTTTTTATGGGTAACACAAATTTACGTTTTTGGCAGATAATGCTCCTTTAATATTTAGGGGATGTCTGTCTTTTTTTCCCAAACCAGAACTATTTTTGACACGAAGCAAGAATTTATTTTTATTAAATTAAATTTAAGTGTTATTTTTATTCAAATTTTAAAAGAAAAGTTGCATCTTTCAGGTCACTATATTTTTTCTATTAAATTCGAGGTTTTTTTTTTAACAAACAAAAATATACCCCACCCTCCAAAAGTTAAATGATCAAATATCGAATATAGTATTAATTTTTTTTTTCCGAGAGAGGTAAGAGACAAGAATAAAGAGTCATAAATTTATGCACAAACTTCCTGAATTGTGGACATTTGTTTGATCCTTTTGTACTTGACAAAATGTGGTTACTGTTCAAAGAAGAGTTTGAAGATACCAAAGGGGTAATCAGAATCCGTATATCGAAGAACAAACAACACAATGGCCAAAAGAAAAAGAACAAACAACGATCTATAAAACATACACATAAACGTGCAAATAAAATATATGTATTGCTTTTTATTGCACATTTTCATTAGCTTCAACCCCAGGACTACACACCAAACCTCGCAATCCCAAGCAATGCAAGTATGGACCCATTTGAGACCCCGAGGCCCATTGTACACCTCGCTAGATTTGCTTAATGCTCTGTATTTAAATCATGGGCATAGTAGGGCATCTCCAGCACTTTGGTAAGTGGGTGAGGAAAAAGAGGGGGAACTACTTCACTTGTTATGGCAGAAATGTAATTAGCAACTGGATTTTCAGCATTAAAGCAAAAACAAAATGTTAAGTTGCCAGCCTCTATGTTTGCTTGTTTGTTTTTATTTATTTGCGAGTTATTTTTGCAAGCTTTCACCCCTCATGTCAACTCCAAATACCCCCTCCCCCCCCCCCCCCCCCCCCCCCCCCCCCGACACACACATACACACACACACACCTTCCGATTCATCTCTTAAGCTTGATGCTACTCCACTGCATATGCATAATGCACAGAAAACATCGGATTGGACGAATAGCAGTCGACCTATTAGAGATTTATAAAGTCGATTTTTCAAGATTATAATGTTGATTTTTTTTTATTAAAAATGTTAAGATATTTTTTTTTTTTTATAAATAATCAATGTCATAATATTTCTTCTTGTAGATCCATCATGGAAACAATTTGTGATCCATGTTCAGAAAAAAACGAAAGGCTTGTTGCTGAAAAATATTGTTCGGACTGTGAAGAAAAGCTATGCACAGAATGCGCTGAATGGCATATGCGGTGTATGGATTATAGATCTCATCTTGTAATTGATTTGTCGTCGATAGAAACAGGAATACCACCATTTTTTAAACTAAACTGTGAAATACACACAGACGTCCAGATTGATCATTTCTGTTGTCAACATGATGTTGTATGCTGTAGAGCTTGTCTCTCGGATAGTCATAGTTCTTGTGAGTCTGTTTTACCTTTAGACTTTGCTTCAATGGACGTCAACAATTCTTCTTTACTTTCCGATACGTTAATAGAACAAGATTATATGACTGAAATATTGTCGAAAATGGAAGAAAACAGAGACGAGAATAAAAAATTACTGAACCAGAAGAAGTCATTGATCATAAAACAAATGCGTGCAGCTAAATCAAAAGTTCTAAAATATCTAGATGACATAGAAGAAAGATTAATAACAGAAGTAGGGTCTGTACAGGAGAAAATAAACAGAGAAAAACATGAAATTTGTCAATTAACATCGACTTTAAAAGACAATAAACAAGAACTAGAATTCCTAAAAGACAATGGCTCTAATAATCAGCTATTTTTAACTTTACGAAAACAAATAACAATCATCCAGAAAACAGACAAGAAGATTCATGACCTGTCGTCTGCTATTAATGAAATTGACATGGAGTTTAAAGAAATTAAGAATGTCAACATTGAAACAATCGGATCATTGTCACAAATTACCCGACCTTGTCCTATTAAATATAAATCAATGAAAGCACAACATCAACAAGTAAAACTCGATAGAAGACAAACACTGACCGAATTCATCAATGAAGGTCAAATTAATTTAAAACCTGGCGTACCATACATGTTAACAGACATGGCTGTCACTTCTGACAACAAATTACTACTTTGTAATTATGATTCATCTCATCCGAAGGTATATATATACAAGGATTGCAAAACCTATGAAGATGAAATATCGTTTACCAGTGAACCTTGGGGTATTACTGTAGTACCATGCACAGATAAAGCAGTAGTTAATCTTCCATGGGAGGGATCCATACAATTTATCAACACTACTAACAATACAAAGGACAACAAGATAAAGATAGGAGAAAGGTGTGAAGGTGTCACTGCTGTAAAGGACAACATTTACATCGGTGGAGATAATAAAGTTATAATATTAAATACAGATGGATCTTGTGTAAGAGAGATAACAACTGATGATGGTTATAATTACAACTTATTGTATAATGAAAGGAATGATCAGTTGTTGTTAAGACAGAACGGGAGATTGTGTTTTATCAATTTAGATGGCCACGTTATATATAGATATGACATATCAGGATACATAGGACTGGCTGTGGATCAACAAGGTCATGTATACATAAGTGGATGTGATTCAGACGACATACACAGGTTGTCACCAGATGGAACATTCCGTGATATAGTATTAAGTAAACATGATGGTGTTGACAGACCAAGGAGTATAACATTTAACAATGACTTTACAAAACTGTTCATTATGAATGGAGGCATGTTTGCAGGTAAGACTGTATTAGTTTATAGTTGTAAATGAAAGATTTTTATATTTTGTAAATGAAAGATTTTATATTTTGTTGACCAAGGATTTTTATATTTTCTTGATGAAAGATTTTTATATTTTGTTGATGAAGGATTTTTATATTTTGAGGACATGAATGCTATTGACAAGTCACGTTTTTTTATTTTTAATTAAGGAGCCTTTTTGGGCAGAACAATTAACCAATAATTTATTACAATGATTATGGATTGATTAAATTGATTGGAAGATGTCACAACATTTTATGAAATAAACAAATCAAAATTTAATCATACAAACCACGTGATATAACATTTAACAATGACTTACAAAATTATAAGTAGAAATAAGACTGTATTAGTTTATATTTTGTAGATGAAGGATTTTTATATTTTGTAAATAATTTTTTTTGGTTTATTTTGTGGACAAGATGGTATTGACAAGTCACAAACCATGTGATATAATATTTAACAATGACTTACAAAACTGTTAATTATAAGTAGAAATAATTCTATATTAATTAGTTGATAGCTTTAAATGAAGATTGTTTTTTACTTTGATAACAATATGTTTCCTCATGTGTACTGTAGATAAAAGTAGTAAAATATAGATCTAATTGATTTTACTGGATAATTTTAATTTGATTTATTGTTAATTATTGGAGTATAAAGGATGTTAATTAGTGGATTATTGCTAACATTGTACATTTTGTGGTGAAGCTTGGAACTTTTGCTCATTTACATTGAAGTACCTGTACCAAACCACCAAAATACTAGTAGTTGATTTGGGAATTGTTCCCAAAGTGGGGTTTGTTTTTTTTTTGCATTTGGATCATTTACAACAATTGGACAATTTAGAACATTCTGCTCATTTATATGGACAATTAACAACCGTTGGATTATTTACAACATTTAGACAATTTACAACAATTTGGTCATGTACAACATTTGAACTATTTAGATTAACAATAGTGTGATCATTTACAACATTTGGACAATTTACAACATTTCGACCATTAACAACATTTGAACAATTTACAACATTTGATCTATTAACAATATTTGGACCATTCACAACCTTTGGACTATTAACAATATTGTGATCATTTAAAACATTTGGATCATTCACAATATTTGGACAATTTACAACATTTGGATCATTGCAATATTTGGACAATGTATAACATGTTTTTTTATAGAATATTGCATATATACAATTTATATATAAAGTATAACCTGTACAATGTGTTTATTTATAGCATATCAAATACACATTTATTATAAGTCCAATACATAACAGATATATCATGGCAATCGGAAACACACACATTTTTTTTGGCCTAAAATTAAATAGAAATGAAAATCTAGATAATATATATTTAGGGTTTATGGTATTTAACGCCACTTTCAACAATATTTTAATTTATATCGTGGTGATCAGTTTTATTGCTGACAGAGCTCCCAGAGAAAACAACAGACCTGTCGCAAGTCACAGACAAACTTTATCACATAATGTTGTATCGAGTACACCTCGACATAAATTACTTGCTGTTCCATATAATGTTCATCCTTAAGAGCTTAACCTCATATTTTGTCTTATTAATAAAATGAGGGAAATTACATTTTACAAGACATTGTCAATACTGAGATCACTATGATAGTTTGATATTAAATCAGTGCCTAGGCTATCACCACTAAAGTTGTGCGTTCGATTCCCGCTTATGGCGAGGTGTACTCTATACATCTTTATCATGTTTATGTTATCAAGTTTTAGAGATTTATTGCAGGTCAGTGGTTTTATCGATATTCCGGTTTCCTTCACCATATTGAACCACCATCTCATACATGTAGGTAACATATTGCTACAAGTGATGTTAAGTACTATAAATGTGTCGAATCTGCCATGAAGAGGACCATTTAATAATTTATATTTGTCAGGCTTAGACTGCTTAATGATGCTTGAAATGTTTAATTTCTACCTCAATTTTCTCTTTGTAAACCATGTTAACAGAATGGCAACAGCCATATTGGATTTCACGAGTGCACAAAACTGTAAAATTGGTAAAGAACCATCCAGTTCAGTCAATTTCAAACCTGATTTCAGATAAATTATTAGAAGTTTACATCATATACTTTTTCAAATTAAGGCACCATATTTATGGACAATAGATCAACCCTGTTGTTTCTTAAAATATATATTTAAATATGCAAAGTAGACATATAGCTTACATACACTTATATTTCAGTGAATATGGTATCAATATACAATGCTTATTGATATATGTATAGGGGAGGTTATGGTGTTTAACACCACTTTTAACAGTATTTCAGTTATATCGTGGCGGTCAGTTTTATTGGTGGAGGAAACCGGAGTACCAGAAGTAAACCACCAACCTGCCAAAAGTCACTGATAAACTTGATCACATAAAGTTGCATCAAGTACTAATTATGCATAGTATTATTAAGGGACCGATCATTTAACTTGCAGGGGGGGGGGGGGCGGGGGAGGGGGAGGTGGGGTTATGATTTTTTGTCTCGTTCAGAATTTTTTTTTCGGACAACACCAGAGTTAGAATTTTTTTTTCTCCAGAATTTAACATTAGGTTATATGACAAAATCTGAATCAGATTAATTTTTTTTCCTCCACCAAAATCAGAATAATTTTTTCAGCAACATTGGGAATCAGAATAATTTTTAAGAAAAAAAACCATAATCCTCCTGGAAGTTAAATAATCCGTCCCTAATGAGATACATGTGTGAGGGGTGGGAATATGCTTCATTCTATATGAAACATGGGTTTGGTCACTGTCGAAGGCTTCTCTAGAAAGGCAGAAATAAAAAAAAAATTATAATATATTTTCCCCACGTTTCATTATTAAAAAATAAATCATCTTTTCACTGAGAAGATATGGAATCTGTGGATTAATAAAACTTTGAGGTATTCCTTTGAAACACAAAAGGTTTAGATTTATGGTGTTTAACGCCACTTTCAACAATATTTCAGTTATACCATGACGGTCAGTTTTATTGGTGGAGGAAACCACCGATCTGTCGAAAAGACAAAAGGGGACTATAAATGTAAATTTTCTACTGACAGTTCTATATTATACCATCTTCCATGGTGACAGTGCCAAGTTGTCTATTCACAGTCCAAAGGACAAAATAATATTGATGAACCCCTGACAAAATTAGTTGGGAAATCACAGGGCCACTGAAATTACATAACATCTAAATAGACAGAGTATATCTAAAAATATTGACCAGCTTGAAAATTGAAAATAACAGATTAAAATTTTCATTTGACATTGAATATACCTAGAATGTAGTTATTCCATCAGTTATATAATTTATGTGGAAAAAATGTTTTTAAAATGTCTAAGCCAGTCAGAAGAAAACATATAGACATTGGCAGCCATACTGGGTATTCAATTTGTATCAAAACATATACTTACAAGAACAATCCATACAACACTACGGTCAAACCTATATTAAGAGGTCACCTTTCTGACAAAAAAAAGGTGGCATTATAAGACAGGTGACTTCTTAAAAGATGTTCAAGTTATATAAAATTTTCTATGACAGGACAAACGAAAAGAATACCTTTTATTACCGGTGACTGCTTAATAGAGGTGACCACATGGACAGGGTTGACTTAATAGAGGTGACCACATGGACAGGTTTGTGACTGCTTAATTGAGGTGACCACATGGACAGGTTTGACTTAACAGAGGTGACCACATAGACGGGTTTGACTTAATACAGGTGACCACATGAACAGGTTTGACTTAATAGAGGTGACCACATGGACAGGTTTGACTTAATAGAGGTGACCACATGGACAGGATTGACTTAATAGAGGTGACCACATGGACAGGTTTGACTTAATACAGGTGACCACATGGACAGGTTTGTGACTGTTTAATAGAGGTGACCACATGGACAGGTTTGATTTAAAACAGGTGACCACATGGACAGGTTTGACTTCATACAGGTGACCACATGGACAGGTTTGACTTAATAGAAGTGACCACATGGACAGGTTTGACTTAATAGAGGTGACCACATGGACAGGATTGACTTAAGAGGTGACCACATGGACAGGTTTGACTTAAAAGAGGTGACTACATGGACAGGTTTGACTTAATACAGGTGACCACATGGACAGGTTTGACTTAATAGATGTGACCACATGGACAGGGTTAACTTAATAGAGGTGACCACATGGACAGGTTTGACTTAATAGAGGTGACCACATGGACAGGTTTGACTTAATAGAGTTGACCACATGGACAGGTTTGACTTAATAGAGGTGACCACATGGACAGGTTTGACTTAATAGAGGTGACCACATACACAGGTTTGACTTAATAGAGGTGACCACATGGACAGGTTTGACTAAATAGAGGTGACCACATGGAGAGATTTGACTTAATAGAGGTGACCACATGGACAGGTTTGACTTAAGAGGTGACCACATGGACTGGTTTGACTTAATAGAGGTGACCACATGGACAGGTTTGACTTAATAGAGGTGACCACATGGACAGGATTGACTTAAAAGGTGGCCACATGGACAGGTTTGATTTAATAGAGGTGGACATATTTACAGGTATGACTTAATAGAGGTGACCACATGGACAGGTTTGACTTAATACAGGTGACCACATGGACATGTTTGACTTAATAGATGTGACCACATGGACAGGTTTGACTTAATAGAGGTGACCACATGGACAGGTTTGACTTAATACAGGTGACCACATGGACAGGTTTGACTTAATAGAGGTGACCACATGGACAGATTTGACTTAATAGAGGTGACCACATGGACAGGTTTGACTTAATACAGGTGACCACATGGACAGGTTTAACTTAATACAGGTGTCCACATGGACAGGTTGGACATGATAGTGGTGACCACAGGGACAGGTTTGACTTAATAGAGGTGACCATATGGACAGGTTTGACTTAATAGAGGTTACCACATGGACAGGACTGACTTAAGAGGTGGCCACATGGACAGGTTTGACTTAATAGAGGTGACCACATGGACAGGTTTGACTTAATACAGATAACCACATGGACAGGTTTGACTTAATAGAGGTGACCACATGGACAGGTTTGACTTAATAGAGGTGACCTAATGGACAGGTTTATCTTAATAGAGGTGACCACATGGACAGGTTTGACTTAATAGAGGTGACCACATGGACAGGTTATATTTAATAGAGGTGACCACATGGAAAGGTTTGACTTAATAGAAGTTACCACATGGACAGGATTGACTTAAGAGGTGGCCACATGGACAGGATGGACTTAAGAGGTGGGCACATGGACAGGTTTGACTTAATAGAGGTGACCACATGAACAGGTTTGACTTAATAGAGGTGACCACATGGACAGGATTGATTTAATACAGGTGACCACATGAATAGGTTTGACTTAATAGAGGTGACCACATGGACAGGTTTGACTTAATACAGGTGACCACATGGGCAGGTTTGACTTAATAGAGGTGATCACATGGACAGGTTTGACTTAATAGAGGTGACCACATGGACAGGTTTGACTTAATACAGGTGACCACATGGACATGTTTGACTTAATAGAGGTGACCATATGGACAGGTTTGACTTAATAGAGGTGACCACATGGACAGGGTTGACTTAATAGAGGTGACCACATGGACAGGTTTGACTTAATACGGGTGACCATATGGACAGGTTTGTGACTGTTTAATAGAGGTGAACACATGGACAGGTTTGATTTAAAACAGGTGACCACATGGATATGTTTGATTTCATACAGGTGACCACATGGACAGTTTGTGACTGTTTAATAGAGGTGACCACATGGACAGGTTTGATTTAAAACAGGTGACCACATGGACAGGTTTGACTTCATACAGGTGATCACATGGACAGGTTTGACTTAATAGAAGTGACCACATGGATAGGATTGACTCTAGAGGTGGCCACATGGACAGGTTTGACTTAATAGAGGTGACCACATGGACAGGTTTAACTTAACAGAGATGACCACATGGACAGGTTTGACTTAATAGAGGTGACCACATGGACAGGTTTGACTTAATAGAGGTGACCACATGGACAGATTTGCCTTAATAGAGGTAACCACATACACCGGTTTGACTTAATAGAGGTGACCACATGGACAGGTTTGACTTAATACAGGTGACCACATGGACAGGTTTGACTTAATAGAGGTGACCACTTGGACAGGTTTGACTTAATACAGGTGATCACATGGACAGGTTTGACTTAATAGAGGTGACCACATGGACAGGATTGACTTACGAGGTGGGCACATGGACAGGTTTGACTTAATAGAGGTGACCACATGGAAAGGTTTGACTTAATAGAGGTGACCACATGGACAGGTTTGATTTAATACAGGTGACCACATGGATAGGTTTGACTTAATAGAGGTGACCACATGGACAGGTTTGACTTAATACAGGTGACCACATGGGGAGGTTTGATTTAATAGAGGTGATCACATGGACAGGTTTGACTTAATAGAGGTGACCACATGGACAGGTTTCACTTAATACAGGTGACCACATGGATAGGTTTGACTTAATAGAGGTGACCATATGGACAGGTTTGACTTAATAGAGGTGACCACATGGACAGGGTTGACTTAATAGAGGTGACCACATGGACAGGTTTGACTTAATACGGGTGACCACATGGACAGGTTTGTGACTGTTTAATAGAGGTGAACACATGGACAGGTTTGATTTAAAACAGGTGACCACATGGACAGGTTTGATTTCATAAATGTGACCACATGGACAGGTTTGTGACTGTTTAATAGAGGTGACCACATGGACAGGTTTGATTTAAAACAGGTGACCACATGGACAGGTTTGACTTAATAGAGGTGACCACATGGACAGGTTTGACTTAATAGAGATGACCACATGGACAGGTTTGACTTGATAGAGTGGACCACATGGACAGGTTTTACTTAATAGAGGTGACCACATGGACAGGTTTGACTTAATAGAGGTGACCACATACACAGGTTTGACTTAATAGAGGTGACCAAATGGACAGGTTTGACTTAATAGAGGTGACCACATGGAGAGATTTGACTTAATAGAGGTGACCACATGGACAGGTTTGATTTAATAGAGTGACCACATGGACAGTATTGACTTAAAAGGTGGCCACATGGACAGGTTTGATTTAATAGAGGTGGACACATTTACAGGTATGACTTAATAGAGGTGACCACATGGACAGGATTGACTTATTACAGGTGATCACATGGACAGGTTTGACTTAATAGATGTGACCACATGGACAGGTTTGACTTAATAGAGGTGACCACATGGACATGTTTGACTTAATAGAAGTGACCACATGGACAGGTTTGACTTAATACAGGTGACCACATGGACAGGTTTGACTTAATACAGGTGACCACATGGACAGGTTTGACTTAATACAGGTGTCCACATGGACAGGTTTGACTTAATAGAGGTGACCACATGGACAGGTTTGACTTAATAGAGGTGACCACATGGACAGGTTTGACTTAATACAGGTGATCACACGGACAGGTTTAACTTAATACAGGTGTCCACATGGACAAGTTTGACATGATAGTGGTGACCACAGGGACAGGTTTGACTTAATTGAGGTGACCACATGGACAGGTTTGACTTAACTGAGGTGACCACATGGACAGGATTGACTTAAGAGGTGGCCACATGGACAGGTTTTACTTAATAGAGGTGACCACATGGACAGGTTTGACTTAAAAGGTGGTCACATGGACAGGTTTGACATAATAGAGGTGACCTCATGGGCATGTTTGACTTAATAGAGGTGACCACAAGGACAGGTTTGACTTAATACAGGTGACCACATGGACAGGTTTGACTTAATAGAGGTGATCACATGGACAGGTTTAACTTAATAGAGATGACCACATGGATAGGTTTGACTTAATACAGGTGACCACATGGACAGGTTTGACTTAATAGAGGTGACCACATGGACAGGTTTGACTTAATACAGGTGACCACAAGGACAGGTTTGACTTAATAGAGGTGACCACATGGACAGGTTTGACTTAATAGAGGTGACCACATGGACAGGTTTGACTTAATAGAGGTGACCACATGGACAGGTTTGACTTAATACAGGTGACCAGATGGACAGGTTTAACTTAATACAGGTGTCCACATGGACAGGTTTGACTTAATAGTGGTGACCACATGGACAGGTTTGACTTAATAGAGGTGACCACATGGACAGGTTTGACTTAATAGAGGTGACCACATGAACAGGATTGACTTAACAGGTGGCCACATGGACAGGTTTGACTTAATAGAGGTGACCACATGGACAGGTTTTACTTAATACAGGAAACCACATGGACAGGTTTGACTTAATAGAGGTGACCACATGGACAGGTTTGACTTAATAGAGGTGACCACATGGACAGGTTTGACTTCATAGAAGTGGCCACATGGACAGGTTTGATTTAATACAGTTGACCACATGGACAGGTTTGACTTAATAGAGGTGACCACATGTACAGGTTTGACTTAATAGAGGTGACCACATGGACAGGTTTGACTTAATACAAGTGACCACATGGGCAGGTTTGACTTAATAGAGGTGACCACATGGACAGGTTTGACTTAATAGAGGTGACATAATGGACAGGTTTGACTTAATAGAGGTGACCACATGGACAGGTTTGACTTAATAGAGGTTACCACATGGACAGGATTGACTTAAGAGGTGGCCACATGGACAGGTTTGACTTAATAGAGGTGACCACATGGACAGGATTGACTTAAGAGGTGGGCACTTGGACAGGTTTGACTTAATAGAGGTGACCACATGGACAGGTTTGACTTAATGGAGGTGACCACATGGACAGGTTTGATTTAATACAGGTGACCACATGAATAGGTTTGACTTAATAGAGGTGACCACATGGACAGGTTTGACTTAATAGAGGTGACATAATGGACAGGTTAGATTTAGTAGAGGTGACCACATGGAAAGGTTTGACTTAATAGAGGTTACCACATGGACAGGATTGACTTAAGAGGTGGCCACATGGACAGGTTTCACTTAATAGAGGTGACCACATGGACAGGATTGACTTAAGAGGTGGGCACATGGACAGGTTTGACTTAATAGAGGTGACCACATGGACAGGTTTGACTTAATGGAGGTGACCACATGGACAGGTTTGATTTAATACAGGTGACCACATGAATAGGTTTGACTTAATAGAGGTGACCACATGGACAGGTTTGACTTAATACAGGTGACCACATGGGCAGGTTTGACTTAATAGAGGTGATCACATGGACAGGTTTGACTTAATAGAGGTGACCACATGGACAGGTTTGACTTAATACAGGTGACCACATGGACAGGTTTGACTTAATACAGGTGACCACATGGGGAGGTTTGACTTAATAGAGGTGACCACATGGACAGGTTTGGTTTAATAGAGGTGACCTAATGGACAGGTTTATCTTAATAGAGGTGACCACATGGACAGGTTTGACTTAATACAGGTGACCACATGGGCAGGTTTGACTTAATAGAGGTGATCACATGGACAGGTTTGACTTAATAGAGGTGACCACATGGACAGGTTTGACTTAATACAGGTGACCACATGGACATGTTTGACTTAATAGAGGTGACCATATGGACAGGTTTGACTTAATAGAGGTGACCACATGGACAGGGTTGACTTAATAGAGGTGCCCACATGGACAGGTTTGACTTAATACGGGTGACCATATGGACAGGTTTGTGACTGTTTAATAGAGGTGAACACATGGACAGGTTTGATTTAAAACAGGTGACCACATGGATATGTTTGATTTCATACAGGTGACCACATGGACAGTTTGTGACTGTTTAATAGAGGTGACCACATGGACAGGTTTGATTTAAAACAGGTGACCACATGGACAGGTTTGACTTCATACAGGTGATCACATGGACAGGTTTGACTTAATAGAAGTGACCACATGGATAGGATTGACTCTAGAGGTGGCCACATGGACAGGTTTGACTTAATAGAGGTGACCACATGGACAGGTTTAACTTAACAGAGATGACCACATGGACAGGTTTGACTTAATAGAGGTGACCACATGGACAGGTTTGACTTAATAGAGGTGACCACATGGACAGATTTGCCTTAATAGAGGTAACCACATACACCGGTTTGACTTAATAGAGGTGACCACATGGACAGGTTTGACTTAATACAGGTGACCACATGGACAGGTTTGACTTAATAGAGGTGACCACTTGGACAGGTTTGACTTAATACAGGTGATCACATGGACAGGTTTGACTTAATAGAGGTGACCACATGGACAGGATTGACTTACGAGGTGGGCACATGGACAGGTTTGACTTAATAGAGGTGACCACATGGAAAGGTTTGACTTAATAGAGGTGACCACATGGACAGGTTTGATTTAATACAGGTGACCACATGGATAGGTTTGACTTAATAGAGGTGACCACATGGACAGGTTTGACTTAATACAGGTGACCACATGGGGAGGTTTGATTTAATAGAGGTGATCACATGGACAGGTTTGACTTAATAGAGGTGACCACATGGACAGGTTTCACTTAATACAGGTGACCACATGGACAGGTTTGACTTAATAGAGGTGACCATATGGACAGGTTTGACTTAATAGAGGTGACCACATGGACAGGGTTGACTTAATAGAGGTGACCACATGGACAGGTTTGACTTAATACGGGTGACCACATGGACAGGTTTGTGACTGTTTAATAGAGGTGAACACATGGACAGGTTTGATTTAAAACAGGTGACCACATGGACAGGTTTGATTTCATAAATGTGACCACATGGACAGGTTTGTGACTGTTTAATAGAGGTGACCACATGGACAGGTTTGATTTAAAACAGGTGACCACATGGACAGGTTTGACTTAATAGAGGTGACCACATGGACAGGTTTGACTTAATAGAGATGACCACATGGACAGGTTTGACTTGATAGAGTGGACCACATGGACAGATTTTACTTAATAGAGGTGACCACATGGACAGGTTTGACTTAATAGAGGTGACCACATACACAGGTTTGACTTAATAGAGGTGACCAAATGGACAGGTTTGACTTAATAGAGGTGACCACATGGAGAGATTTGACTTAATAGAGGTGACCACATGGACAGGTTTGATTTAATAGAGTGACCACATGGACAGTATTGACTTAAAAGGTGGCCACATGGACAGGTTTGATTTAATAGAGGTGGACACATTTACAGGTATGACTTAATAGAGGTGACCACATGGACAGGATTGACTTATTACAGGTGATCACATGGACAGGTTTGACTTAATAGATGTGACCACATGGACAGGTTTGACTTAATAGAGGTGACCACATGGACATGTTTGACTTAATAGAAGTGACCACATGGACAGGTTTGACTTAATACAGGTGACCACATGGACAGGTTTGACTTAATACAGGTGACCACATGGACAGGTTTGACTTAATACAGGTGTCCACATGGACAGGTTTGACTTAATAGAGGTGACCACATGGACAGGTTTGACTTAATAGAGGTGACCACATGGACAGGTTTGACTTAATACAGGTGATCACACGGACCGGTTTAACTTAATACAGGTGTCCACATGGACAAGTTTGACATGATAGTGGTGACCACAGGGACAGGTTTGACTTAATTGAGGTGACCACATGGACAGGTTTGACTTAACTGAGGTGACCACATGGACAGGATTGACTTAAGAGGTGGCCACATGGACAGGTTTGACATAATAGAGGTGACCTCATGGGCATGTTTGACTTAATAGAGGTGACCACAAGGACAGGTTTGACTTAATACAGATGACCACATGGACAGGTTTGACTTAATAGAGGTGATCACATGGACAGGTTTAACTTAATA
The DNA here is from genome assembly GCA_963383655.1 of Bathymodiolus septemdierum. Lineage (NCBI taxonomy): Eukaryota > Metazoa > Mollusca > Bivalvia > Mytilida > Modiolidae > Bathymodiolus > Bathymodiolus septemdierum. Next base: position 43,859,444 of record OY726528.1, on the reverse strand, counting down.
GAGATGACCACATGGATAGGTTTGACTTAATACAGATGACCACATGGACAGGTTTGACTTAATAGAGGTGACCACATGGACAGGTTTGACTTAATACAGGTGACCACAAGGACAGGTTTGACTTAATAGAGGTGACCACATGGACAGGTTTGACTTAATAGAGGTGACCACATGGACAGGTTTGACTTAATAGAGGTGACCACATGGACAGGTTTGACTTAATACAGGTGACCAGATGGACAGGTTTAACTTAATACAGGTGTCCACATGGACAGGTTTGACTTAATAGTGGTGACCACATGGACAGGTTTGACTTAATAGAGGTGACCACATGGACAGGTTTGACTTAATAGAGGTGACCACATGAACAGGATTGACTTAACAGGTGGCCACATGGACAGGTTTGACTTAATAGAGGTGACCACATGGACAGGTTTTACTTAATACAGGAAACCACATGGACAGGTTTGACTTAATAGAGGTGACCACATGGACAGGTTTGACTTAATAGAGGTGACCACATGGACAGGTTTGACTTCATAGAAGTGGCCACATGGACAGGTTTGATTTAATACAGTTGACCACATGGACAGGTTTGACTTAATAGAGGTGACCACATGTACAGGTTTGACTTAATAGAGGTGACCACATGGACAGGTTTGACTTAATACAAGTGACCACATGGGCAGGTTTGACTTAATAGAGGTGACCACATGGACAGGTTTGACTTAATAGAGGTGACATAATGGACAGGTTTGACTTAATAGAGGTGACCACATGGACAGGTTTGACTTAATAGAGGTTACCACATGGACAGGATTGACTTAAGAGGTGGCCACATGGACAGGTTTGACTTAATAGAGGTGACCACATGGACAGGATTGACTTAAGAGGTGGGCACTTGGACAGGTTTGACTTAATAGAGGTGACCACATGGACAGGTTTGACTTAATGGAGGTGACCACATGGACAGGTTTGATTTAATACAGGTGACCACATGAATAGGTTTGACTTAATAGAGGTGACCACATGGACAGGTTTGACTTAATAGAGGTGACATAATGGACAGGTTAGATTTAGTAGAGGTGACCACATGGAAAGGTTTGACTTAATAGAGGTTACCACATGGACAGGATTGACTTAAGAGGTGGCCACATGGACAGGTTTCACTTAATAGAGGTGACCACATGGACAGGATTGACTTAAGAGGTGGGCACATGGACAGGTTTGACTTAATAGAGGTGACCACATGGACAGGTTTGACTTAATGGAGGTGACCACATGGACAGGTTTGATTTAATACAGGTGACCACATGAATAGGTTTGACTTAATAGAGGTGACCACATGGACAGGTTTGACTTAATACAGGTGACCACATGGGCAGGTTTGACTTAATAGAGGTGATCACATGGACAGGTTTGACTTAATAGAGGTGACCACATGGACAGGTTTGACTTAATACAGGTGACCACATGGACAGGTTTGACTTAATACAGGTGACCACATGGGGAGGTTTGACTTAATAGAGGTGACCACATGGACAGGTTTGGTTTAATAGAGGTGACCTAATGGACAGGTTTATCTTAATAGAGGTGACCACATGGACAGGTTTGACTTAATAGAGGTGACCACATGGACAGGTTAGATTTAATAGAGGTGACCACATTGAAAGGTTTGACTTAATAGAGGTTACCACATGGACAGGATTGACTTAAGAGGTGGCCACATGGACAGGTTTGACTTAATAGAGGTGACCACATGGACAGGATTGACTTAAGAGGTGGGCACATGGACAGGTTTGACTTAATAGAGGTGACCACATGAACAGGTTTGACTTAATAGAGGTGACCACATGGACAGGTTTGATTTAATACAGGTGACCACATGAATAGGTTTGACTTAATAGAGGTGACCACATGGACAGGTTTGACTTAATACAGGTGACCACATGGGCAGGTTTGACTTGATAGAGGTGATCACATGGACAGGTTTGACTTAACAGAGGTGACCACATGGACAGGTTTGACTTAATACAGGTGACCACATGGACATGTTTGACTTAATAGAGGTGACCATATGGACAGGTTTGACTTAATAGAGGTGACCACATGGACAGGGTTGACTTAATAGAGGTGACCACATGGACAGGTTTGACTTAATACGGGTGACCATAAGGACAGGTTTGTGACTGTTTAATATAGGTGAACACATGGACAGGTTTGACTTAAAACAGGTGACCACATGGATAGGTTTGATTTCATACAGGTGACCACATGGACAGGTTTGTGACTGTTTAATAGAGGTGACCACATGGACAGGGTTGACTTAATAGAGGTGACCACATGGACAGGTTTGACTTAATACGGGTGACCATAAGGACAGGTTTGTGACTGTTTAATATAGGTGAACACATGGACAGGTTTGATTTAAAACAGGTGACCACATGGACAGGTTTGACTTCATACTGGTGATCACATGGACAGGTTTGACTTAATAGAAGTGACCACATGGACAGGTTTGACTTATTAGAGGTGACCACATGGATAGGATTGACTCTAGAGGTGGCCACATGGACCGGTTTGACTTAATAGAGGTGACCAAATGGACAGGTTTGACTTGATAGAGGTGACTACGTGGACAAGTTTGACTTAATACAGGTGACCACACGGACAGTTTTGACTTAATAGAGGTGACCACATGGACAGGTTCAACTTAACAGAGATGACCACATGGACAGGTTTGACTTAATAGAGGTGACATAATGGACAGGTTAGATTTAATAGAGGTGACCACATGGAAAGGTTTGACTTAATAGAGGTTACCACATGGACAGGATTGACTTAAGAGGTGGCCACATGGACAGGTTTGACTTAATAGAGGTGACCACATGGACAGGATTGACTTAAGAGGTGGGCACATGGACAGGTTTGACTTAATAGAGGTGACCACATGGACAGGTTTGACTTAATGGAGGTGACCACATGGACAGGTTTGATTTAATACAGGTGACCACATGAATAGGTTTGACTTAATAGAGGTGACCACATGGACAGGTTTGACTTAATACAGGTGACCACATGGGCAGGTTTGACTTAATAGAGGTGATCACATAGACAGGTTTGATTTCATAAATGTGACCACATGGACAGGTTTGTGACTGTTTAATAGAGGTGACCACATGGACAGGTTTGATTTAAAACAGGTGACCACATGGACAGGTTTGACTTAATAGAGGTGACCACATGGACAGGTTTGACTTAATAGAGATGACCACATGGACAGGTTTGACTTGATAGAGTGGACCACATGGACAGGTTTTACTTAATAGAGGTGACCACATGGACAGGTTTGACTTAATAGAGGTGACCACATACACAGGTTTGACTTAATAGAGGTGACCACATGGACAGGTTTGACTTAATAGAGGTGACCACATGGAGAGATTTGACTTAATAGAGGTGACCACATGGACAGGTTTGATTTAATAGAGTGACCACATGGACAGTATTGACTTAAAAGGTGGCCACATGGACAGGTTTGATTTAATAGAGGTGGACACATTTACAGGTATGACTTAATAGAGGTGACCACATGGACAGGATTGACTTATTACAGGTGATCACATGGACAGGTTTGACTTAATAGATGTGACCACATGGACAGGTTTGACTTAATAGAGGTGACCACATGGACATGTTTGACTTAATAGAAGTGACCACATGGACAGGTTTGACTTAATACAGGTGACCACATGGACAGGTTTGACTTAATACAGGTGACCACATGGACAGGTTTGACTTAATACAGGTGTCCACATGGACAGGTTTGACTTAATAGAGGTGACCACATGGACAGGTTTGACTTAATAGAGGTGACCACATGGACAGGTTTGACTTAATACAGGTGATCACACGGACAGGTTTAACTTAATACAGGTGTCCACATGGACAAGTTTGACATGATAGTGGTGACCACAGGGACAGGTTTGACTTAATTGAGGTGACCACATGGACAGGTTTGACTTAACTGAGGTGACCACATGGACAGGATTGACTTAAGAGGTGGCCACATGGACAGGTTTTACTTAATAGAGGTGACCACATGGACAGGTTTGACTTAAAAGGTGGTCACATGGACAGGTTTGACATAATAGAGGTGACCTCATGGGCATGTTTGACTTAATAGAGGTGACCACAAGGACAGGTTTGACTTAATACAGGTGACCACATGGACAGGTTTGACTTAATAGAGGTGACCACATGGACAGGTTTAACTTAATAGAGATGACCACATGGATAGGTTTGACTTAATACAGGTGACCACATGGACAGGTTTGACTTAATAGAGGTGACCACATGGACAGGTTTGACTTAATACAGGTGACCACAAGGACAGGTTTGACTTAATAGAGGTGACCACATGGACAGGTTTGACTTAATAGAGGTGACCACATGGACAGGTTTGACTTAATAGAGGTGACCACATGGACAGGTTTGACTTAATACAGGTGACCAGATGGACAGGTTTAACTTAATACAGGTGTCCACATGGACAGGTTTGACTTAATAGTGGTGACCACATGGACAGGTTTGACTTAATAGAGGTGACCACATGGACAGGTTTGACTTAATAGAGGTGACCACATGAACAGGATTGACTTAACAGGTGGCCACATGGACAGGTTTGACTTAATAGAGGTGACCACATGGACAGGTTTTACTTAATACAGGAAACCACATGGACAGGTTTGACTTAATAGAGGTGACCACATGGACAGGTTTGACTTAATAGAGGTGGCCACATGGACAGGTTTGACTTCATAGAAGTGGCCACATGGACAGGTTTGATTTAATACAGTTGACCACATGGACAGGTTTGACTTAATAGAGGTGACCACATGTACAGGTTTGACTTAATAGAGGTGACCACATGGACAGGTTTGACTTAATACAAGTGACCACATGGGCAGGTTTGACTTAATAGAGGTGACCACATGGACAGGTTTGACTTAATAGAGGTGACATAATGGACAGGTTTGACTTAATAGAGGTGACCACATGGACAGGTTTGACTTAATAGAGGTTACCACATGGACAGGATTGACTTAAGAGGTGGCCACATGGACAGGTTTGACTTAATAGAGGTGACCACATGGACAGGATTGACTTAAGAGGTGGGCACTTGGACAGGTTTGACTTAATAGAGGTGACCACATGGACAGGTTTGACTTAATGGAGGTGACCACATGGACAGGTTTGATTTAATACAGGTGACCACATGAATAGGTTTGACTTAATAGAGGTGACCACATGGACAGGTTTGACTTAATAGAGGTGACATAATGGACAGGTTAGATTTAGTAGAGGTGACCACATGGAAAGGTTTGACTTAATAGAGGTTACCACATGGACAGGATTGACTTAAGAGGTGGCCACATGGACAGGTTTCACTTAATAGAGGTGACCACATGGACAGGATTGACTTAAGAGGTGGGCACATGGACAGGTTTGACTTAATAGAGGTGACCACATGGACAGGTTTGACTTAATGGAGGTGACCACATGGACAGGTTTGATTTAATACAGGTGACCACATGAATAGGTTTGACTTAATAGAGGTGACCACATGGACAGGTTTGACTTAATACAGGTGACCACATGGGCAGGTTTGACTTAATAGAGGTGATCACATGGACAGGTTTGACTTAATAGAGGTGACCACATGGACAGGTTTGACTTAATACAGGTGACCACATGGACAGGTTTGACTTAATACAGGTGACCACATGGGGAGGTTTGACTTAATAGAGGTGACCACATGGACAGGTTTGGTTTAATAGAGGTGACCTAATGGACAGGTTTATCTTAATAGAGGTGACCACATGGACAGGTTTGACTTAATAGAGGTGACCACATGGACAGGTTAGATTTAATAGAGGTGACCACATTGAAAGGTTTGACTTAATAGAGGTTACCACATGGACAGGATTGACTTAAGAGGTGGCCACATGGACAGGTTTGACTTAATAGAGGTGACCACATGGACAGGATTGACTTAAGAGGTGGGCACATGGACAGGTTTGACTTAATAGAGGTGACCACATGAACAGGTTTGACTTAATAGAGGTGACCACATGGACAGGTTTGATTTAATACAGGTGACCACATGAATAGGTTTGACTTAATAGAGGTGACCACATGGACAGGTTTGACTTAATACAGGTGACCACATGGGCAGGTTTGACTTGATAGAGGTGATCACATGGACAGGTTTGACTTAACAGAGGTGACCACATGGACAGGTTTGACTTAATACAGGTGACCACATGGACATGTTTGACTTAATAGAGGTGACCATATGGACAGGTTTGACTTAATAGAGGTGACCACATGGACAGGGTTGACTTAATAGAGGTGACCACATGGACAGGTTTGACTTAATACGGGTGACCATAAGGACAGGTTTGTGACTGTTTAATATAGGTGAACACATGGACAGGTTTGATTTAAAACAGGTGACCACATGGATAGGTTTGATTTCATACAGGTGACCACATGGACAGGTTTGTGACTGTTTAATAGAGGTGACCACATGGACAGGGTTGACTTAATAGAGGTGACCACATGGACAGGTTTGACTTAATACGGGTGACCATAAGGACAGGTTTGTGACTGTTTAATATAGGTGAACACATGGACAGGTTTGATTTAAAACAGGTGACCACATGGACAGGTTTGACTTCATACTGGTGATCACATGGACAGGTTTGACTTAATAGAAGTGACCACATGGACAGGTTTGACTTATTGGAGGTGACCACATGGATAGGATTGACTCTAGAGGTGGCCACATGGACCGGTTTGACTTAATAGAGGTGACCAAATGGACAGGTTTGACTTGATAGAGGTGACTACGTGGACAAGTTTGACTTAATACAGGTGACCACACGGACAGTTTTGACTTAATAGAGGTGACCACATGGACAGGTTCAACTTAACAGAGATGACCACATGGACAGGTTTGACTTAATAGAGGTGACATAATGGACAGGTTAGATTTAATAGAGGTGACCACATGGAAAGGTTTGACTTAATAGAGGTTACCACATGGACAGGATTGACTTAAGAGGTGGCCACATGGACAGGTTTGACTTAATAGAGGTGACCACATGGACAGGATTGACTTAAGAGGTGGGCACATGGACAGGTTTGACTTAATAGAGGTGACCACATGGACAGGTTTGACTTAATGGAGGTGACCACATGGACAGGTTTGATTTAATACAGGTGACCACATGAATAGGTTTGACTTAATAGAGGTGACCACATGGACAGGTTTGACTTAATACAGGTGACCACATGGGCAGGTTTGACTTAATAGAGGTGATCACATGGACAGGTTTGACTTAATAGAGGTGACCACATGGACAGGTTTGACTTAATACAGGTGACCACATGGACAGGTTTGACTTAATACAGGTGACCACATGGGCAGGTTTGACTTAATAGAGGTGACCACATGGACAGGTTTGACTTAATAGAGGTGACCACATGGACAGGTTTGACTTAATAGAGGTGACCTAATGGACAGGTTTATCTAAATAGAGGTGACCACATGTACAGGTTTGACTTAATAGAGGTGACCACATGGACAGGTTAGATTTAATAGAGGTGACCACATTGAAAGGTTTGACTTAATAGAGGTTACCACATGGACAGGATTGACTTAAGAGGTGGCCACATGGACAGGTTTGACTTAATAGAGGTGACCACATGGACAGGATTAACTTAAGAGGTGGGCACATGGACAGGTTTGACTTAATAGAGGTGACCACATGAACAGGTTTGACTTAATAGAGGTGACCACATGGACAGGTTTGATTTAATACAGGTGACCACATGAATAGGTTTGACTTAATAGAGGTGACCACATGGACAGGTTTGACTTAATGCAGGTGACCACATGGGCAGGTTTGACTTGATAGAGGTGATCACATGGACAGGTTTGACTTAATAGAGGTGACCACATGGAAAGGTTTGACTTAATACAGGTGACCACATGGACATGTTTGACTTAATAGAGGTGACCATATGGACAGGTTTGACTTAATAGAGGTGACCACATGGACAGGGTTGACTTAATAGAGGTGACCACATGGACAGGTTTGACTTAATACGGGTGACCATATGGACAGGTTTGTGACTGTTTAATACAGGTGAACACATGGACAGGTTTGATTTCATACAGGTGACCACATGGACAGGTTTGTGACTGTTTAATAGAGGTGACCACATGGACAGGTTTGATTTAAAAGAGGTGACCACATGGACAGGTTTGACTTCATACAGGTGATCACATGGACAGGTTTGACTTAATAGAAGTGACCACATGGACAGGTTTGACTTAATAGAGGTGACCACATGGATAGGATTGACTCTAGAGGTGGCCACATGGACAGGTTTGACTTAATAGAGGAGACCAAATGGACAGGTTTGACTTGAAAGAGGTGACCACATGGACAGGTTTGACTTAATACAGGTGACCACACGGACAGTTTTGACTTAATAGAGGTGACCACATGGACAGGTTCAACTTAACAGAGATGACCAAATGGACAGGTTTGACTTAATAGAGGTGACCACATGGACAGGTTTGACTTAATAGAGGTGACCACATGGACAGGTTTGACTTAATAGAGGTGACCACATACACAGGTTTGACTTAATAGAGGTGACCACATGGACAGGTTTGACTTAATAGAGGAGACCAAATGGACAGGTTTGACTTGATAGAGGTGACTACATGGACAGGTTTGACTTAATACAGGTGACCACACGGACAGTTTTGACTTAATAGAGGTGACCACATGGACAGGTTCAACTTAACAGAGATGACCACATGGACAGGTTTGACTTAATAGAGGTGACCACATGGACAGGTTTGACTTAATAGAGGTGACCACATGGACAGGTTTGACTTAATAGAGGTGACCACATACACAGGTTTGACTTAATAGAGGTGACCACATGGACAGGTTTCACTTAATAGAGGTGACCACATGGAGAGATTTGACTTAATAGAGGTGACCACATGGACAGGTTTGACTTAAGAGGTGACCACATGGACAAGTTTGACTTTATAGAGGTGACCACATGGACAGGATTGACTTAAGAGGTGGTCACATGGACAGGTTTGACTTAATAGAGGTGACCACATGGACAGGATTGACTTAAGAGGTGGGCACATGGACAGGTTTGACTTAATAGAGGTGACCACATGGACAGGTTTGACTTAATAGATGTGACCACATGGACAGGTTTGACTTAATAGAGGTGACCACATTGACAGGTTTGACTTAATAGAGGTGACCACATGGACAGGTTTGACTTAATAGAGGTGACCAAATGGACAGGTTTGACTTAATACAGGTGACCACATGGACAGGTTTGACTTAATACAGGTGACCACATGGACAGGTTTGACTTAATAGAGGTGACCACATGGACAGATTTGACTTAATAGAGGTGACCACATGGACAGGTTTGTCTTAATACAGGTGACCACATGGACAAGTTTAACTTAATACAGGTGTCCACATGGAGAGGTTGGACATGATAGTGGTGACCACAGGGACAGGTTTGACTTAATAGAGGTGACCACATGGACAGGTTTGACTCAATAGAGGTGACCACATGGACAGGTTTGACTTAATACAGATAACCACATGGACAGGTTTGACTTAATAGAGGTGTCCACATGGACAGGTGTGACTTTATAGAGGTGTCCACATGGACAGGTTTGACTTAATAGAGGTGACCACATGGACAGGTTTGATTTAATACAGGTGACCACATGGACAGGTTAGACTTAATAGAGGTGACCACATGGACAGGTTTGACTTAATAGAGGTGACTACATGGACAGGTTTGACTTAATACAGGTGACCACATGGGCAGGTTTGACTTAATAGAGGTGACCACATGGACAGGTTTGATTTAATGGAGGTGATCTATTGACAGGTTTGACTTAATAGAGGTGACCATATGGACAGGTTTGACTTAATAGAGGTGATCACATGGAGAGATTTGACTTAATAGAGGTGACCACATGGACAGGTTTGACTTAAGAGGTGACCACATGGACAGGTTTTACTTAATAGAGGTGACCACATGGACAGGTTTGACTTAATACAGGTGACCACATGGGCAGGTTTGACTTGATAGAGGTGATCACATGGACAGGTTTGACTTATTAGAGGTGACCACATGGACAGGTTTGACTTAATACAGGTGACCACATGGACATGTTTGACTTAATAGAGGTGACCATATGGACAGGTTTGACTTAATAGAGGTGACCACATGGACAGGGTTGACTTAATAGAGGTGACCACATGGACAGGTTTGACTTAATACGGGTGACCATATGGACAGGTTTGTGACTGTTTAATACAGGTGAACACATGGACAGGTTTGATTTAAAACAGGTGACCACATGGATAGGTTTGATTTCATACAGGTGACCACATGGACAGGTTTGATTTAAAACAGGTGACCACAGGGACAGGTTTGACTTAATAGAGGTGACCACATGGATAGGATTGACTCTAGAGGTGGCCACATGGACAGGTTTGACTTAATAGAGGTGACCAAATGGACAGGTTTGACTTGATAGAGGTGACTACATGGACAGGTTTGACTTAATACAGGTGACCAGACGGACAGTTTTGACTTAATAGAGGTGACCACATGGACAGGTTCAACTTAACAGAGATGACCACATGGACAGGTTTGACTTAATAGAGGTGACCACATGGACAGGTTTGACTTAATAGAGGTGACCACATGGACAGGTTTGACTTAATAGAGGTGACCACATACACAGGTTTGACTTAATAGAGGTGACCACATGGACAGGTTTCACTTAATAGAGGTGACCACATGGAGAGATTTGACTTAATAGAGGTGACCACATGGACATGTTTGACTTAAGAGGTGACCACATGGACAAGTTTGACTTTATAGAGGTGACCACATGGACAGGATTGACTTAAGAGGTGGTCACATGGACAGGTTTGACTTAATAGAGGTGACCACATGGACAGGATTGACTTAAAAGGTGGGCACATGGACAGGTTTGACTTAATAGAGGTGACCACATGGACAGGTTTGACTTAATAGATGTGACCACATGGACAGGTTTGACTTAATAGAGGTGACCACATTGACAGGTTTGACTTAATAGAGATGACCACATGGACAGGTTTGACTTAAAAGAGGTGACCATATGGACAGGTTTGACTTAATACAGGTGACCACATGGACAGGTTTGACTTAATACAGGTGACCACATGGACAGGTTTGACTTAATAGAGGTGACCACATGGACAGATTTGACTTAATACAGGTGACCACATTGACAGGTTTGACTTAATACAGGTGACCACATGGACATGTTTAACTCAATACAGGTGTCCACATGGAGAGGTTGGACATGATAGTGGTGACCACAGGGACAGGTTTGACTTAATAGAGGTGACCACATGGACAGGTTTGACTTAATAGAGGTGACCACATGGACAGATTTGACTTAATACAGGTGACCACATGCACAGGTTTGACTTAATACAGGTGACCAAATGGGCAGGTTTGACTTAATAGAGGTGACCACATGGACAGGTTTGGTTTAATAGAGGTGACCTAATGGACAGGTTTATCTTAATAGAGGTGACCACATGGACAGGTTTGACTTAATAGAGGTGACCACATGGACAGGTTAGATTTAATAGAGGTGACCACATTGAAAGGTTTGACTTAATAGAGGTTACCACATTGACAGGATTGACTTAAGAGGTGGCCACATGGACAGGTTTGACTTAATAGAGGTGACCAAATGGACAGGATTGACTTAAGAGGTGGGCACATGGACAGGTTTGACTTAATAGAGGTGACCACATGAACAGGTTTGACTTAATAGAGGTGACCACATGGACAGGTTTGATTTAATACAGGTGACCACATGAATAGGTTTGACTTAATAGAGGTGACCACATGGACAGGTTTGACTTAATACAGGTGACCACATGGGCAGGTTTGACTTGATAGAGGTGATCACATGGAGAGGTTTGACTTAATAGAGGTGTCCACATGGAGAGGTTGGACATGATAGTGGTGACCACAGGGACAGGTTTGACTTAATAGAGGTGACCACATGGACAGGTTTGACTTAATAGAGGTGACCACATGGACAGGTTTGACTTAATACAGATAACCACATGGACAGGTTAGACTTAATAGAGGTGACCACATGGACAGGTTTGACCTAATAGAGGTGACCACATGGACAGGTTTGACTTAATACAGGTGACCACATGGGCAGGTTTGACTTAATAGAGGTGACCACATGGACAGGTTTGATTTAATGGAGGTGATCTATTGACAGGTTTGACTTAATAGAGGTGACCATATGGACAGGTTTGACTTAATAGAGGTGATCACATGGAGAGATTTGACTTAATAGAGGAGACCACATGGACAGGTTTGACTTAAGAGGTGACCACATGGACAGGTTTTACTTAATAGAGGTGACCACATGGACAGGTTTGACTTAATACAGGTGACCACATGTGCAGGTTTGACTTGATAGAGGTGATCACATGGACAGGTTTGACTTATTAGAGGTGACCACATGGACAGGTTTGACTTAATACAGGTGACCACATGGACATGTTTGACTTAATAGAGGTGACCATATGGACAGGTTTGACTTAATAGAGGTGTCCACATGGACAGGGTTGACTTAATAGAGGTGACCACATGGACAGGTTTGACTTAATACGGGTGACCATATGGACAGGTTTGTGACTGTTTAATACAGGTGAACACATGGACAGGTTTGATTTAAAACAGGTGACCACATGGATAGGTTTGATTTCATACAGGTGACCACATGGACAGGTTTGATTTAAAACAGGTGACCACATGGACAGGTTTGACTTCATACAGGTGATCACATGGACAGGTTTGACTTAATAGAATTGACCACATGGACAGGTTTGACTTAATAGAGGTGACCACATGGATAGGATTGACTCTAGAGGTGGCCACATGGACAGGTTTGACTTAATAGAGGTCACCAAATGGACAGGTTTGACTTGATAGAGGTGACAACATGGACAGGTTTGACTTAATACAGGTGACCACACGGACAGTTTTGACTTAATAGAGGTGACCACATGGACAGGTTCAACTTAACAGAGATGACCACATGGACAGGTTTGACTTAATAGAGGTGACCACATGGACAGGTTTGACTTAATAGAGGTGACCACATGGACAGGTTTGACTTAATAGAGGTGACCACATACACAGGTTTGACTTAATAGGGGTGACCACATGGACAGGTTTCACTTAATAGAGGTGACCACATGGAGAGATTTGACTTAATAGAGGTGACCACATGGACAGGTTTGACTTAAGAGGTGACCACATGGACAAGTTTGACTTTATAGAGGTGACCACATGGACAGGATTGACTTAAGAGGTGGTCACATGGACAGGTTTGACTTAATAGAGGTGACCACATGGACAGGATTGACTTAAGAGGTGGGCACATGGACAGGTTTGACTTAATAGAGGTGACCACATGGACAGGTTTGACTTAATAGAGGTGACCACATGGACAGGTTTGACTTAATAGAGGTGACCACATTGACAGGTTTGACTTAATAGAGGTGACCACATGGACAGGTTTGACTTAATAGAGGTGACCATATGGACAGGTTTGACTTAATACAGGTGACCACATGGACAGGTTTGACTTAATACAGGTGACCACATGGACAGGTTTGACTTAATAGCGGTGACCACATGGACAGAGTTGACTTAATAGAGGTGACCACATGGACAGGTTTGACTTAATACAGATGACCACATGGACAAGTTTAACTTAATACAGGTGTCCACATGGAGAGGTTGGACATGATAGTGGTGACCACAGGGACAGGTTTGACTTAATAGAGGTGACCACATGGACAGGTTTGACTTAATAGAGGTGATCACATGGACAGGTTTGACTTAATAGAGGTGACCACATGGACAGATTTGACTTAATACAGGTGACCACATGGACAGGTTTGACTTAATACAGGTGACCACATGGGCAGGTTTGACTTAATAGAGGTGACCACATGGACAGGTTTGGTTTAATAGAGGTGACCTAATGGACAGGTTTATCTTAATAGAGGTGACCACATGGACAGGTTTGACTTAATAGAGGTGACCACATGGACAGGTTAGATTTAATAGAGGTGACCACATTGAAAGGTTTGACTTAATAGAGGTTACCACATGGACAGGATTGACTTAAAAGGTGGCCACATGGACAGGTTTGACTTAATAGAGGTGACAACATGGACAGGTTTGACTTAATAGAGATGACCACATGGACAGGTTTGACTTGATAGAGTGGACCACATGGACAGGTTTTACTTAATAGAGGTGACCACATGGACAGGTTTGACTTAATAGAGGTGACCACATACACAGGTTTGACTTAATAGAGGTGACCACATGGACAGGTTTGACTTAATAGAGGTGACCACATGGAGAGATTTGACTTAATAGAGGTGACCACATGGACAGGTTTGATTTAATAGAGTGACCACATGGACAGTATTGACTTAAAAGGTGGCCACATGGACAGGTTTGATTTAATAGAGGTGGACACATTTACAGGTATGACTTAATAGAGGTGACCACATGGACAGGTTTGACTTATTACAGGTGATCACATGGACAGGTTTGACTTAATAGATGTGACCACATGGACAGGTTTGACTTAATAGAGGTGACCATATGGACATGTTTGACTTAATAGAAGTGACCACATGGACAGGTTTGACTTAATACAGGTGACCACATGGACAGGTTTGACTTAATACAGGTGACCACATGGACAGGTTTGACTTAATACAGGTGTCCACATGGACAGGTTTGACTTAATAGAGGTGACCACATGGACAGGTTTGACTTAATACAGGTGACCACATGGACAGGTTTGACTTAATACAGGTGATCACACGGACAGGTTTAACTTAATACAGGTGTCCACATGGACAAGTTTGACATGATAGTGGTGACCACAGGGACAGGTTTGACTTAATTGAGGTGACCACATGGACAGGTTTGACTTAACTGAGGTGACCACATGGACAGGATTGACTTAAGAGGTGGCCATATGGACAGGTTTTACTTAATAGAGGTGACCACATGGACAGGTTTGACTTAAAAGGTGGTCACATGGACAGGTTTGACATAATAGAGGTGACCTCATGGGCAGGTTTGACTTAATAGAGGTGACCACAAGGACAGGTTTGACTTAATACAGGTGACCACATGGACAGGTTTGACTTAATAGAGGTGACCACATGGACAGGTTTAACTTAATAGAGATGACCACATGGATAGGTTTGACTTAATACAGGTGACCACATGGACAGGTTTGACTTAATAGAGGTGACCACATGGACAGGTTTGACTTAATACAGGTGACCACAAGGACAGGTTTGACTTAATAGAGGTGACCACATGGACAGGTTTGACTTAATAGAGGTGACCACATGGACAGGTTTGACTTAATAGAGGTGACCACATGGACAGGTTTGACTTAATACAGGTGACCAGATGGACAGGTTTAACTTAATACAGGTGTCCACATGGACAGGTTTGACTTAATAGTGGTGACCACATGGACAGGTTTGACTTAATAGAGGTGACCACATGGACAGGTTTGACTTAATAGAGGTGACCACATGAACAGGATTGACTTAACAGGTGGCCACATGGACAGGTTTGACTTAATAGAGGTGACCACATGGACAGGTTTGACTTAATACAGGAAACCACATGGACAGGTTTGACTTAATAGAGGTGACCACATGGACAGGTTTGACTTAATAGAGGTGACCACATGGACAGGTTTGACTTCATAGAGGTGGCCACATGGACAGGTTTGATTTAATACAGTTGACCACATGGACAGGTTTGACTTAATAGAGGTGACCACATGGACAGGTTTGACTTAATAGAGGTGACCACATGGACAGGTTTGACTTAATACAAGTGACCACATGGGCAGGTTTGACTTAATAGAGGTGACCACATGGACAGGTTTGACTTAATAGAGGTGACATAATGGACAGGTTTGACTTAATAGAGGTGACCACATGGACAGGTTTGACTTAATAGAGGTTACCACATGGACAGGATTGACTTAAGAGGTGGCCACATGGACAGGTTTGACTTAATAGAGGTGACCACATGGACAGGATTGACTTAAGAGGTGGGCACATGGACAGGTTTGACTTAATAGAGGTGACCACATGGACAGGTTTGACTTAATGGAGGTGACCACATGGACAGGTTTGATTTAATACAGGTGACAACATGAATAGGTTTGACTTAATAGAGGTGACCACATGGACAGGTTTGACTTAATAGAGGTGACATAATGGACAGGTTAGATTTAATAGAGGTGACCACATGGAAAGGTTTGCATTAATAGAGGTTACCACATGGACAGGATTGACTTAAGAGGTGGCCACATGAACAGGTTTGACTTAATAGAGGTGACCACATGGACAGGATTGACTTAAGAGGTGGGCACATGGACAGGTTTGACTTAATAGAGGTGACCACATGGACAGGTTTGACTTAATGGAGGTGACCACATGGACAGGTTTGATTTAATACAGGTGACCACATGAATAGGTTTGACTTAATAGAGGTGACCACATGGCCAGGTTTGACTTAATACAGGTGACCACATGGGCAGGTTTGACTTAATAGAGGTGATCACATGGACAGGTTTGACTTAATAGAGGTGACCACATGGACAGGTTTGACTTAATACAGGTGACCACATGGACAGGTTTGACTTAATAGAGGTGACCACATGGACAGGTTTGACTTAATAGAGGTGACCACATACACAGGTTTGACTTAATAGAGGTGACCACATGGACAGGTTTGACTTAATAGAGGTGACCACATACACAGGTTTGACTTAATAGAGGTGACCACATGGACAGGTTTGACTTAATAGAGGTGACCACATGGAGAGATTTGACTTAATAGAGGTGACCACATGGACAGGTTTGATTTAATAGAGTGACCACATGGACAGTATTGACTTAAAAGGTGGCCACATGGACAGGTTTGATTTAATAGAGGTGGACACATTTACAGGTATGACTTAATAGAGGTGACCACATGGACAGGTTTGACTTATTACAGGTGATCACATGGAGAGGTTTGACTTAATAGATGTGACCACATGGACAGGTTTGACTTAATAGAGTTGACCATATGGACATGTTTGACTTAATAGAAGTGACCACATGGACAGGTTTGACTTAATACAGGTGACCACATGGACAGGTTTGACTTAATACAGGTGACCACATGGACAGGTTTGACTTAATACAGGTGTCCACATGGACAGGTTTGACTTAATAGAGGTGACCGCATGGACAGGTTTGACTTAATACAGGTGACCACATGGACAGGTTTGACTTAATACAGGTGATCACACGGACAGGTTTAACTTAATACAGGTGTCCACATGGACAAGTTTGACATGATAGTGGTGACCACAGGGACAGGTTTGACTTAATTGAGGTGACCACATGGACAGGTTTGACTTAACTGAGGTGACCACATGGACAGGATTGACTTAAGAGGTGGCCATATGGACAGGTTTTACTTAATAGAGGTGACCACATGGACAGGTTTGACTTAAAAGGTGGTCACATGGACAGGTTTGACATAATAGAGGTGACCTCATGGGCAGGTTTGACTTAATAGAGGTGACCACAAGGACAGGTTTGACTTAATACAGGTGACCACATGGACAGGTTTGACTTAATAGAGGTGACCACATGGACAGGTTTAACTTAATAGAGATGACCACATGGATAGGTTTGACTTAATACAGGTGACCACATGGACAGGTTTGACTTAATAGAGGTGACCACATGGACAGGTTTGACTTAATACAGGTGACCACAAGGACAGGTTTGACTTAATAGAGGTGACCACATGGACAGGTTTGACTTAATAGAGGTGACCACATGGACAGGTTTGACTTAATACAGGTGACCAGATGGACAGGTTTAACTTAATACAGGTGTCCACATGGACAGGTTTGACTTAATAGTGGTGACCACATGGACAGGTTTGACTTAATAGAGGTGACCACATGGACAGGTTTGACTTAATAGAGGTGACCACATGAACAGGATTGACTTAACAGGTGGCCACATGGACAGGTTTGACTTAATAGAGGTGACCACATGGACAGGTTTGACTTAATACAGGAAACCACATGGACAGGTTTGACTTAATAGAGGTGACCACATGGACAGGTTTGACTTAATAGAGGTGACCACATGGACAGGTTTGACTTCATAGAGGTGGCCACATGGACAGGTTTGATTTAATACAGTTGACCACATGGACAGGTTTGACTTAATAGAGGTGACCACATGGACAGGTTTGACTTAATAGAGGTGACCACATGGACAGGTTTGACTTAATACAAGTGACCACATGGGCAGGTTTGACTTAATAGAGGTGACCACATGGACAGGTTTGACTTAATAGAGGTGACATAATGGACAGGTTTGACTTAATAGAGGTGACCACATGGACAGGTTTGACTTAATAGAGGTTACCACATGGACAGGATTGACTTAAGAGGTGGCCACATGGACAGGTTTGACTTAATAGAGGTGACCACATGGACAGGATTGACTTAAGAGGTGGGCACATGGACAGGTTTGACTTAATAGAGGTGACCACATGGACAGGTTTGACTTAATGGAGGTGACCACATGGACAGGTTTGATTTAATACAGGTGACAACATGAATAGGTTTGACTTAATAGAGGTGACCACATGGACAGGTTTGACTTAATAGAGGTGACATAATGGACAGGTTAGATTTAATAGAGGTGACCACATGGAAAGGTTTGCATTAATAGAGGTTACCACATGGACAGGATTGACTTAAGAGGTGGCCACATGGACAGGTTTGACTTAATAGAGGTGACCACATGGACAGGATTGACTTAAGAGGTGGGCACATGGACAGGTTTGACTTAATAGAGGTGACCACATGGACAGGTTTGACTTAATGGAGGTGACCACATGGACAGGTTTGATTTAATACAGGTGACCACATGAATAGGTTTGACTTAATAGAGGTGACCACATGGCCAGGTTTGACTTAATACAGGTGACCACATGGGCAGGTTTGACTTAATAGAGGTGATCACATGGACAGGTTTGACTTAATAGAGGTGACCACATGGACAGGTTTGACTTAATACAGGTGACCACATGGACAGGTTTGACTTAATACAGGTGACCACATGGGCAGGTTTGACTTAATAGAGGTGACCACATGGACAGGTTTGGTTTAATAGAGGTGACCTAATGGGCAGGTTTATCTTAATAGAGGTGACCACATGGACAGGTTTGACTTAATAGAGGTGACCACATGGACAGGTTAGATTTAATAGAGGTGACCACATTGAAAGGTTTGACTTAATAGAGGTTACCACATGGACAGGATTGACTTAAGAGGTGGCCACATGGACAGGTTTGACTTAATAGAGGTGACCACATGGACAGGATTGACTTAAGAGGTGGGCACATGGACAGGTTTGACTTAATAGAGGTGACCACATGAACAGGTTTGACTTAATAGAGGTGACCACATGGACAGGTTTGATTTAATACAGGTGACCACATGAATTGGTTTGACTTAATAGAGGTGACCACATGGACAGGTTTGACTTAATACAGGTGACCACATGGGCAGGTTTGACTTGATAGAGGTGATCACATGGACAGGTTTGACTTAATAGAGGTGACCACATGGACAGGTTTGACTTAATACAGGTGACCACATGGACATGTTTGACTTAATAGAGGTGACCATATGGACAGGTTTGACTTAATAGAGGTGACCACATGGACAGGGTTGACTTAATAGAGGTGACAACATGGACAGGTTTGACTTAATACGGGTGACCATAAGGACAGGTTTGTGACTGTTTAATACAGGTGAACACATGGACAGGTTTGATTTAAAACAGTTGACCACATGGATAGGTTTGATTTCATACAGGTGACCACATGGACAGGTTTGTGACTGTTTAATAGAGGTGACCACATGGACAGGTTTGATTTAAAACAGGTGACCACATGGACAGGTTTGACTTAATACAGGTGACCACATGGGCAGGTTTGACTTAATAGAGGTGACCACATGGACAGGTTTGACTTAATAGAGGTGACCTAATGGACAGGTTTATCTAAATAGAGGTGACCACATGTACAGGTTTGACTTAATAGAGGTGACCACATGGACAGGTTAGATTTAATAGAGGTGACCACATTGAAAGGTTTGACTTAATAGAGGTCACCACATGGACAGGATTGACTTAAGAGGTGGCCACATGGACAGGTTTGACTTAATAGAGGTGACCACATGGACAGGATTGACTTAAGAGGTGGGCACATGGACAGGTTTGACTTAATAGAGGTGACCACATGAACAGGTTTGACTTAATAGAGGTGACCACATGGACAGGTTTGACTTAATACAGGTGACCACATGAATAGGTTTGACTTAATAGAGGTGACCACATGGACAGGTTTGACTTAATGCAGGTGACCACATGGGCAGGTTTGACTTGATAGAGGTGATCACATGGACAGGTTTGACTTAATAGAGGTGACCACATGGAAAGGTTTGACTTAATACAGGTGACCACATGGACATGTTTGACTTAATAGAGGTGACCATATGGACAGGTTTGACTTAATAGAGGTGACCACATGGACAGGGTTGACTTAATAGAGGTGACCACATGGACAGGTTTGACTTAATACGGGTGACCATATGGACAGGTTTGTGACTGTTTAATACAGGTGAACACATGGACAGGTTTGATTTCATACAGGTGACCACATGGACAGGTTTGTGACTGTTTAATAGAGGTGACCACATGGACAGGTTTGATTTAAATCAGGTGACCACATGGACAGGTTTGACTTCATACAGGTGATCACATGGACAGGTTTGACTTAATAGAAGTGACCACATGGACAGGTTTGACTTAATAGAGGTGACCACATGGATAGGATTGACTCTAGAGGTGGCCACATGGACAGGTTTGACTTAATAGAGGAGACCAAATGGACAGGTTTGACTTGAAAGAGGTGACTACATGGACAGGTTTGACTTAATACAGGTGACCACACGGACAGTTTTGACTTAATAGAGGTGACCACATGGACAGGTTCAACTTAACAGAGATGACCAAATGGACAGGTTTGACTTAATAGAGGTGACCACATGGACAGGTTTGACTTAATAGAGGTGACCACATGGACAGGTTTGACTTAATAGAGGTGACCACATACACAGGTTTGACTTAATAGAGGTGACCACATGGACAGGTTTGACTTAATAGAGGAGACCAAATGGACAGGTTTGACTTGATAGAGGTGACTACATGGACAGGTTTGACTTAATACAGGTGACCACACGGACAGTTTTGACTTAATAGAGGTGACCACATGGACAGGTTTGACTTAATAGAGGTGACCACATACACAGGTTTGACTTAATAGAGGTGACCACATGGACAGGTTTCACTTAATAGAGGTGACCACATGGAGAGATTTGACTTAATAGAGGTGACCACATGGACAGGTTTGACTTAAGAGGTGACCACATGGACAAGTTTGACTTTATAGAGGTGACCACATGGACAGGATTGACTTAAGAGGTGGTCACATGGACAGGTTTGACTTAATAGAGGTGACCACATGGACAGGATTGACTTAAGAGGTGGGCACATGGACAGGTTTGACTTAATAGAGGTGACCAAATGGACAGGTTTGACTTAATAGATGTGACCACATGGACAGGTTTGACTTAATAGAGGTGACCACATTGACAGGTTTGACTTAATAGAGGTGACCACATGGACAGGTTTGACTTAATAGAGGTGACCATATGGACAGGTTTGACTTAATACAGGTGACCACATGGACAGGTTTGACTTAATACAGGTGACCACATGGACAGGTTTGACTTAATAGAGGTGACCACATGGACAGATTTGACTTAATAGAGGTGACCACATGGACAGGTTTGACTTAATACAGGTGACCACATGGACAAGTTTAACTTAATACAGGTGTCCACATGGAGAGGTTGGACATGATAGTGGTGCCCACAGGGACAGGTTTGACTTAATATAGGTGACCACATGGACAGGTTTGACTTAATAGAGGTGACCACATGGACAGGTTTGACTTAATAGAGATAACCACATGGACAGGTTTGACTTAATAGAGGTGTCCACATGGACAGGTGTGACTTTATAGAGGTGTCCACATGGACAGGTTTGACTTAATAGAGGTGACCACATGGACAGGTTTGATTTAATACAGGTGACCACATGGACAGGTTAGACTTAATAGAGGTGACCACATGGACAGGTTTGACTTAATAGAGGTGACTACATGGACAGGTTTGACTTAATACAGGTGACCACATGGGCAGGTTTGACTTAATGGAGGTGACCACATGGACAGGTTTGATTTAATGGAGGTGATCTATTGACAGGTTTGACTTAATAGAGGTGACCATATGGACAGGTTTGACTTAATAGAGGTGATCACATGGAGAGATTTGACTTAATAGAGGTGACCACATGGACAGGTTTGACTTAAGAGGTGACCACATGGACAGGTTTTACTTAATAGAGGTGACCACATGGACAGGTTTGACTTAATAGAGGTGACCACATGGCCAGGTTTGACTTAATACAGGTGACCACATGGGCAGGTTTGACTTAATAGAGGTGATCACATGGACAGGTTTGACTTAATAGAGGTGACCACATGGACAGGTTTGACTTAATAGAGGTGACCACATGGACAGGTTTGACTTAATACAGGTGACCACATGGACAGGTTTGACTTAATACAGGTGACCACATGGGCAGGTTTGACTTAATAGAGGTGACCACATGGACAGGTTTGGTTTAATAGAGGTGACCTAATGGGCAGGTTTATCTTAATAGAGGTGACCACATGGACAGGTTTGACTTAATAGAGGTGACCACATGGACAGGTTAGATTTAATAGAGGTGACCACATTGAAAGGTTTGACTTAATAGAGGTTACCATATGGACAGGATTGACTTAAGAGGTGGCCACATGGACAGGTTTGACTTAATAGAGGTGACCACATGGACAGGATTGACTTAAGAGGTGGGCACATGGACAGGTTTGACTTAATAGAGGTGACCACATGAACAGGTTTGACTTAATTGAGGTGACCACATGGACAGGTTTGATTTAATACAGGTGACCACATGAATTGGTTTGACTTAATAGAGGTGACCACATGGACAGGTTTGACTTAATACAGGTGACCACATGGGCAGGTTTGACTTGATAGAGGTGAACACATGGACAGGTTTGACTTAATAGAGGTGACCACATGGACAGGTTTGACTTAATACAGGTGACCACATGGACATGTTTGACTTAATAGAGGTGACCATATGGACAGGTTTGACTTAATAGAGGTGACCACATGGACAGGGTTGACTTAATAGAGGTGACAACATGGACAGGTTTGACTTAATACGGGTGACCATAAGGACAGGTTTGTGACTGTTTAATACAGGTGAACACATGGACAGGTTTGATTTAAAACAGTTGACCACATGGATAGGTTTGATTTCATACAGGTGACCACATGGACAGGTTTGTGACTGTTTAATAGAGGTGACCACATGGACAGGTTTGATTTAAAACAGGTGACCACATGGACAGGTTTGACTTAATACAGGTGACCACATGGGCAGGTTTGACTTAATAGAGGTGACCACATGGACAGGTTTGACTTAATAGAGGTGACCTAATGGACAGGTTTATCTAAATAGAGGTGACCACATGTACAGGTTTGACTTAATAGAGGTGACCACATGGACAGGTTAGATTTAATAGAGGTGACCACATTGAAAGGTTTGACTTAATAGAGGTCACCACATGGACAGGATTGACTTAAGAGGTGGCCACATGGACAGGTTTGACTTAATAGAGGTGACCACATGGACAGGATTGACTTAAGAGGTGGGCACATGGACAGGTTTGACTTAATAGAGGTGACCACATGAACAGGTTTGACTTAATACAGGTGACCACATGAATAGGTTTGACTTAATAGAGGTGACCACATGGACAGGTTTGACTTAATGCAGGTGACCACATGAATAGGTTTGACTTAATAGAGGTGACCACATGGACAGGTTTGACTTAATGCAGGTGACCACATGGGCAGGTTTGACTTGATAGAGGTGATCACATGGACAGGTTTGACTTAATAGAGGTGACCACATGGAAAGGTTTGACTTAATACAGGTGACCACATGGACATGTTTGACTTAATAGAGGTGACCATATGGACAGGTTTGACTTAATAGAGGTGACCACATGGACAGGGTTGACTTAATAGAGGTGACCACATGGACAGGTTTGACTTAATACGGGTGACCATATGGACAGGTTTGTGACTGTTTAATACAGGTGAACACATGGACAGGTTTGATTTCATACAGGTGACCACATGGACAGGTTTGTGACTGTTTAATAGAGGTGACCACATGGACAGGTTTGATTTAAATCAGGTGACCACATGGACAGGTTTGACTTCATACAGGTGATCACATGGACAGGTTTGACTTAATAGAAGTGACCACATGGACAGGTTTGACTTAATAGAGGTGACCACATGGATAGGATTGACTCTAGAGGTGGCCACATGGACAGGTTTGACTTAATAGAGGAGACCAAATGGACAGGTTTGACTTGAAAGAGGTGACTACATGGACAGGTTTGACTTAATACAGGTGACCACACGGACAGTTTTGACTTAATAGAGGTGACCACATGGACAGGTTCAACTTAACAGAGATGACCAAATGGACAGGTTTTACTTAATAGAGGTGACCACATGGACAGGTTTGACTTAATAGAGGTGACCACATGGACAGGTTTGACTTAATAGAGGTGACCACATACACAGGTTTGACTTAATAGAGGTGACCACATGGACAGGTTTGACTTAATAGAGGAGACCAAATGGACAGGTTTGACTTGATAGAGGTGACTACATGGACAGGTTTGACTTAATACAGGTGACCACACGGACAGTTTTGACTTAATAGAGGTGACCACATGGACAGGTTTGACTTAATAGAGGTGACCACATGGACAGGTTTGACTTAATAGAGGTGACCACATGGACAGGTTTGACTTAATAGAGGTGACCACATACACAGGTTTGACTTAATAGAGGTGACCACATGGACAGGTTTCACTTAATAGAGGTGACCACATGGAGAGATTTGACTTAATAGAGGTGACCACATGGACAGGTTTGACTTAAGAGGTGACCACATGGACAAGTTTGACTTTATAGAGGTGACCACATGGACAGGATTGACTTAAGAGGTGGTCACATGGACAGGTTTGACTTAATAGAGGTGACCACATGGACAGGATTGACTTAAGAGGTGGGCACATGGACAGGTTTGACTTAATAGAGGTGACCAAATGGACAGGTTTGACTTAATAGATGTGACCACATGGACAGGTTTGACTTAATAGAGGTGACCACATTGACAGGTTTGACTTAATAGAGGTGACCACATGGACAGGTTTGACTTAATAGAGGTGACCATATGGACAGGTTTGACTTAATACAGGTGACCACATGGACAGGTTTGCCTTAATACAGGTGACCACATGGACAGGTTTGACTTAATAGAGGTGACCACATGGACAGATTTGACTTAATAGAGGTGACCACATGGACAGGTTTGACTTAATACAGGTGACCACATGGACAAGTTTAACTTAATACAGGTGTCCACATGGAGAGGTTGGACATGATAGTGGTGACCACAGGGACAGGTTTGACTTAATATAGGTGACCACATGGACAGGTTTGACTTAATAGAGGTGACCACATGGACAGGTTTGACTTAATAGAGATAACCACATGGACAGGTTTGACTTAATAGAGGTGTCCACATGGACAGGTGTGACTTTATAGAGGTGTCCACATGGACAGGTTTGACTTAATAGAGGTGACCACATGGACAGGTTTGATTTAATACAGGTGACCACATGGACAGGTTAGACTTAATAGAGGTGACCACATGGACAGGTTTGACTTAATAGAGGTGACTACATGGACAGGTTTGACTTAATACAGGTGACCACATGGGCAGGTTTGACTTAATGGAGGTGACCACATGGACAGGTTTGATTTAATGGAGGTGATCTATTGACAGGTTTGACTTAATAGAGGTGACCATATGGACAGGTTTGACTTAATAGAGGTGATCACATGGAGAGATTTGACTTAATAGAGGTGACCACATGGACAGGTTTGACTTAAGAGGTGACCACATGGACAGGTTTTACTTAATAGAGGTGACCACATGGACAGGTTTGACTTAATACAGGTGACCACATGGGCAGGTTTGACTTGATAGAGGTGATCACATGGACAGGTTTAACTTAATAGAGGTGACCACATGGACAGGGTTGACTTAATAGAGGTGACCACATGGACAGGTTTGACTTAATACGGGTGACCATATGGACAGGTTTGTGACTGTTTAATACAGGTGAACACATGGACAGGTTTGATTTAAAACAGGTGACCACATGGATAGGTTTGATTTCATACAGGTGACCACATGGACAGGTTTGATTTAAAACAGGTGACCACAGGGACAGGTTTGACTTCATACAGGTGATCACATGGACAGGTTTGACTTAATAGAAGTGACCACATGGACAGGTTTGACTTAATAGAGGTGACCACATGGATAGGATTGACTCTAGAGGTGGCCACATGGACAGGTTTGACTTAATAGAGGTGACCAAATGGACAGGTTTGACTTGATAGAGGTGACTACATGGACAGGTTTGACTTAATACAGGTGACCACACGGACAGTTTTGACTTAATAGAGGTGACCACATGGACAGGTTCAACTTAACAGAGATGACCACATGGACAGGTTTGACTTAATAGAGGTGACCACATGGACAGGTTTGACTTAATAGAGGTGACCACATGGACAGGTTTGACTTAATAGAGGTGACCACATACACAGGTTTGACTTAATAGAGGTGACCACATGGACAGGTTTCACTTAATAGAGGTGACCATATGGAGAGATTTGACTTAATAGAGGTGACCACATGGACAGGTTTGACTTAAGAGGTGACCACATGGACAAGTTTGACTTTATAGAGGTGACCACATGGACAGGATTGACTTAAGAGGTGGTCACATGGACAGGTTTGACTTAATAGAGGTGACCACATGGACAGGATTGACTTAAAAGGTGGGCACATGGACAGGTTTGACTTAATAGATGTGACCACATGGACAGGTTTGACTTAATAGAGGTGACCACATTGGCAGGTTTGACTTAATAGAGGTGACCACATGGACAGGTTTGATTTAAAAGAGGTGACCATATGGACAGGTTTGACTTAATACAGGTGACCACATGGACAGGTTTGACTTAATACAGGTGACCACATGGACAAGTTTAACTTAATACAGGTGTCCACATGGAGAGGTTGGACATGATAGTGGTGACCACAGGGACAGGTTTGACTTAATAGAGGTGACCACATGGACAGGTTTGACTTAATAGAGGTGATCACATGGACAGGTTTGACTTAATAGAGGTGACCACATGGACAGATTTGACTTAATACAGGTGACCACATGCACAGGTTTGACTTAATACAGGTGACCACATGGGCAGGTTTGACTTAATAGAGATGACCACATGGACAGGTTTGGTTTAATAGAGGTGACCTAATGGACAGGTTTATCTTAATAGAGGTGACCACATGGACAGGTTTGACTTAATAGAGGTGACCACATGGACAGGTTAGATTTAATAGAGGTGACCACATTGAAAGGTTTGACTTAATAGAGGTTACCACATTGACAGGATTGACTTAAGAGGTGGCCACATGGACAGGTTTGACTTAAGAGGTGGGCACATGGACAGGTTTGACTTAATAGAGGTGACCACATGAACAGGTTTGACTTAATAGAGGTGACCACATGGACAGGTTTGACTTAATAGAGGTGACCACATGGATAGGATTGACTCTAGAGGTGGCCACATGGACAGGTTTGACTTAATAGAGGTGACCAAATGGACAGGTTTGACTTGATAGAGGTGACTACATGGACAGGTTTGACTTAATACAGGTGACCACACGGACAGTTTTGACTTAATAGAGGTGACCACATGGACAGGTTCAACTTAACAGAGATGACCACATGGACAGGTTTGACTTAATAGAGGTGACCACATGGACAGGTTTGACTTAATAGAGGTGACCACATGGACAGGTTTGACTTAATAGAGGTGACCACATACACAGGTTTGACTTAATAGAGGTGACCACATGGACAGGTTTCACTTAATAGAGGTGACCATATGGAGAGATTTGACTTAATAGAGGTGACCACATGGACAGGATTGACTTAAGAGGTGGTCACATGGACAGGTTTGACTTAATAGAGGTGACCACATGGACAGGATTGACTTAAAAGGTGGGCACATGGACAGGTTTGACTTAATAGATGTGACCACATGGACAGGTTTGACTTAATAGAGGTGACCACATTGGCAGGTTTGACTTAATAGAGGTGACCACATGGACAGGTTTGACTTAAAAGAGGTGACCAGATGGACAGGTTTGACTTAATACAGGTGACCACATGGACAGGTTTGACTTAATACAGGTGACCACATGGACAGGTTTGACTTAATAGAGGTGACCACATGGACAGATTTGACTTAATAGAGGTGACCACATGGACAGGTTTGACTTAATACAGGTGACCACATGGACAAGTTTAACTTAATACAGGTGTCCACATGGAGAGGTTGGACATGATAGTGGTGACCACAGGGACAGGTTTGACTTAATAGAGGTGATCACATGGACAGGTTTGACTTAATAGAGGTGATCACATGGACAGGTTTGACTTAATAGAGGTGACCACATGGACAGATTTGACTTAATACAGGTGACCACATGCACAGGTTTGACTTAATACAGGTGACCACATGGGCAGGTTTGACTTAATAGAGATGACCACATGGACAGGTTTGGTTTAATAGAGGTGACCTAATGGACAGGTTTATCTTAATAGAGGTGACCACATGGACAGGTTTGACTTAATAGAGGTGACCACATGGACAGGTTAGATTTAATAGAGGTGACCACATTGACAGGATTGACTTAAGAGGTGGCCACATGGACAGGTTTGACTTAAGAGGTGGGCACATGGACAGGTTTGACTTAATAGAGGTGACCACATGAACAGGTTTGACTTAATAGAGGTGACCACATGAACAGGTTTGATTTAATAGAGGTGACCACATGGACAGGTTTGATTTAATACAGGTGACCACATGAATAGGTTTGGCTAAATAGAGGTGACCACATGGACAGGTTTGTCTTAATACAGGTGACCACATGGGCAGGTTTGACTTGATAGAGGTGATCGCATGGACAGGTTTGACTTAATAGAGGTGTCCACATGGAGAGGTTGGACATGATAGTGGTGACCACAGGGACAGGTTTGACTTAATAGGGGTGACCACATGGACAGGTTTGACTTAATAGAGGTGACCACATGGACAGGTTTGACTTAATACAGATAACCACATGGACAGGTGTGACTTTATAGAGGTGTCCACATGGACAGGTTTGACTTAATAGAGGTGACCACATGGACAGGTTTGACTTAATAGAGGTGACCATATGGACAGGTTTGATTTAATACAGGTGACCACATGGACAAGTTTAACTTAATACAGGTGTCCACATGGAGAGGTTGGACATGATAGTGGTGACCACAGGGACAGGTTTGACTTAATATAGGTGACCACATGGACAGGTTTGACTTAATAGAGGTGACCACATGGACAGGTTTGACTTAATAGAGATAACCACATGGACAGGTTTGACTTAATAGAGGTGTCCACATGGACAGGTGTGACTTTATAGAGGTGTCCACATGGACAGGTTTGACTTAATAGAGGTGACCACATGGACAGGTTTGATTTAATACAGGTGACCACATGGACAGGTTAGACTTAATAGAGGTGACCACATGGACAGGTTTGACTTAATAGAGGTGACTACATGGACAGGTTTGACTTAATACAGGTGACCACATGGGCAGGTTTGACTTAATGGAGGTGACCACATGGACAGGTTTGATTTAATGGAGGTGATCTATTGACAGGTTTGACTTAATAGAGGTGACCATATGGACAGGTTTGACTTAATAGAGGTGATCACATGGAGAGATTTGACTTAATAGAGGTGACCACATGGACAGGTTTGACTTAAGAGGTGACCACATGGACAGGTTTTACTTAATAGAGGTGACCACATGGACAGGTTTGACTTAATACAGGTGACCACATGGGCAGGTTTGACTTGATAGAGGTGATCACATGGACAGGTTTAACTTAATAGAGGTGACCACATGGACAGGGTTGACTTAATAGAGGTGACCACATGGACAGGTTTGACTTAATACGGGTGACCATATGGACAGGTTTGTGACTGTTTAATACAGGTGAACACATGGACAGGTTTGATTTAAAACAGGTGACCACATGGATAGGTTTGATTTCATACAGGTGACCACATGGACAGGTTTGATTTAAAACAGGTGACCACAGGGACAGGTTTGACTTCATACAGGTGATCACATGGACAGGTTTGACTTAATAGAAGTGACCACATGGACAGGTTTGACTTAATAGAGGTGACCACATGGATAGGATTGACTCTAGAGGTGGCCACATGGACAGGTTTGACTTAATAGAGGTGACCAAATGGACAGGTTTGACTTGATAGAGGTGACTACATGGACAGGTTTGACTTAATACAGGTGACCACACGGACAGTTTTGACTTAATAGAGGTGACCACATGGACAGGTTCAACTTAACAGAGATGACCACATGGACAGGTTTGACTTAATAGAGGTGACCACATGGACAGGTTTGACTTAATAGAGGTGACCACATGGACAGGTTTGACTTAATAGAGGTGACCACATACACAGGTTTGACTTAATAGAGGTGACCACATGGACAGGTTTCACTTAATAGAGGTGACCATATGGAGAGATTTGACTTAATAGAGGTGACCACATGGACAGGTTTGACTTAAGAGGTGACCACATGGACAAGTTTGACTTTATAGAGGTGACCACATGGACAGGATTGACTTAAGAGGTGGTCACATGGACAGGTTTGACTTAATAGAGGTGACCACATGGACAGGATTGACTTAAAAGGTGGGCACATGGACAGGTTTGACTTAATAGATGTGACCACATGGACAGGTTTGACTTAATAGAGGTGACCACATTGGCAGGTTTGACTTAATAGAGGTGACCACATGGACAGGTTTGATTTAAAAGAGGTGACCATATGGACAGGTTTGACTTAATACAGGTGACCACATGGACAGGTTTGACTTAATACAGGTGACCACATGGACAAGTTTAACTTAATACAGGTGTCCACATGGAGAGGTTGGACATGATAGTGGTGACCACAGGGACAGGTTTGACTTAATAGAGGTGACCACATGGACAGGTTTGACTTAATAGAGGTGATCACATGGACAGGTTTGACTTAATAGAGGTGACCACATGGACAGATTTGACTTAATACAGGTGACCACATGCACAGGTTTGACTTAATACAGGTGACCACATGGGCAGGTTTGACTTAATAGAGATGACCACATGGACAGGTTTGGTTTAATAGAGGTGACCTAATGGACAGGTTTATCTTAATAGAGGTGACCACATGGACAGGTTTGACTTAATAGAGGTGACCACATGGACAGGTTAGATTTAATAGAGGTGACCACATTGAAAGGTTTGACTTAATAGAGGTTACCACATTGACAGGATTGACTTAAGAGGTGGCCACATGGACAGGTTTGACTTAAGAGGTGGGCACATGGACAGGTTTGACTTAATAGAGGTGACCACATGAACAGGTTTGACTTAATAGAGGTGACCACATGGACAGGTTTGACTTAATAGAGGTGACCACATGGATAGGATTGACTCTAGAGGTGGCCACATGGACAGGTTTGACTTAATAGAGGTGACCAAATGGACAGGTTTGACTTGATAGAGGTGACTACATGGACAGGTTTGACTTAATACAGGTGACCACACGGACAGTTTTGACTTAATAGAGGTGACCACATGGACAGGTTCAACTTAACAGAGATGACCACATGGACAGGTTTGACTTAATAGAGGTGACCACATGGACAGGTTTGACTTAATAGAGGTGACCACATGGACAGGTTTGACTTAATAGAGGTGACCACATACACAGGTTTGACTTAATAGAGGTGACCACATGGACAGGTTTCACTTAATAGAGGTGACCATATGGAGAGATTTGACTTAATAGAGGTGACCACATGGACAGGATTGACTTAAGAGGTGGTCACATGGACAGGTTTGACTTAATAGAGGTGACCACATGGACAGGATTGACTTAAAAGGTGGGCACATGGACAGGTTTGACTTAATAGATGTGACCACATGGACAGGTTTGACTTAATAGAGGTGACCACATTGGCAGGTTTGACTTAATAGAGGTGACCACATGGACAGGTTTGACTTAAAAGAGGTGACCAGATGGACAGGTTTGACTTAATACAGGTGACCACATGGACAGGTTTGACTTAATACAGGTGACCACATGGACAGGTTTGACTTAATAGAGGTGACCACATGGACAGATTTGACTTAATAGAGGTGACCACATGGACAGGTTTGACTTAATACAGGTGACCACATGGACAAGTTTAACTTAATACAGGTGTCCACATGGAGAGGTTGGACATGATAGTGGTGACCACAGGGACAGGTTTGACTTAATAGAGGTGATCACATGGACAGGTTTGACTTAATAGAGGTGATCACATGGACAGGTTTGACTTAATAGAGGTGACCACATGGACAGATTTGACTTAATACAGGTGACCACATGCACAGGTTTGACTTAATACAGGTGACCACATGGGCAGGTTTGACTTAATAGAGATGACCACATGGACAGGTTTGGTTTAATAGAGGTGACCTAATGGACAGGTTTATCTTAATAGAGGTGACCACATGGACAGGTTTGACTTAATAGAGGTGACCACATGGACAGGTTAGATTTAATAGAGGTGACCACATTGACAGGATTGACTTAAGAGGTGGCCACATGGACAGGTTTGACTTAAGAGGTGGGCACATGGACAGGTTTGACTTAATAGAGGTGACCACATGAACAGGTTTGACTTAATAGAGGTGACCACATGAACAGGTTTGATTTAATAGAGGTGACCACATGGACAGGTTTGATTTAATACAGGTGACCACATGAATAGGTTTGGCTAAATAGAGGTGACCACATGGACAGGTTTGTCTTAATACAGGTGACCACATGGGCAGGTTTGACTTGATAGAGGTGATCGCATGGACAGGTTTGACTTAATAGAGGTGTCCACATGGAGAGGTTGGACATGATAGTGGTGACCACAGGGACAGGTTTGACTTAATAGGGGTGACCACATGGACAGGTTTGACTTAATAGAGGTGACCACATGGACAGGTTTGACTTAATACAGATAACCACATGGACAGGTGTGACTTTATAGAGGTGTCCACATGGACAGGTTTGACTTAATAGAGGTGACCACATGGACAGGTTTGACTTAATAGAGGTGACCATATGGACAGGTTTGATTTAATACAGGTGACCACATGGACAGGTTAGACTTAATAGAGGTGACCACATGGACAGGTTTGACCTAATAGAGGTGACCACATGGACAGGTTTGACTTAATACAGGTGACCACATGGGCAGGTTTGACTTAATAGAGGTGACCACATGGACAGGTTTGATTTAATGGAGGTGATCTATTGACAGGTTTGACTTAATAGAGGTGACCATATGGACAGGTTTGACTTAATAGAGGTGATCACATGGAGAGATTTGACTTAATAGAGGAGACCACATGGACAGGTTTGACTTAAGAGGTGACCACATGGACAGGTTTTACTTAATAGAGGTGACCACATGGACAGGTTTGACTTAATACAGGTGACCACATGGGCAGGTTTGACTTGATAGAGGTGATCACATGGACAGGTTTGACTTATTAGAGGTGACCACATGGACAGGTTTGACTTAATACAGGTGACCACATGGACATGTTTGACTTAATAGAGGTGACCATATGGACAGGTTTGACTTAAT
This sequence comes from Bathymodiolus septemdierum, assembly GCA_963383655.1. Lineage (NCBI taxonomy): Eukaryota > Metazoa > Mollusca > Bivalvia > Mytilida > Modiolidae > Bathymodiolus > Bathymodiolus septemdierum. Next base: position 43,824,925 of record OY726528.1, on the reverse strand, counting down.
AGAGGTGACCACATGGACAGGGTTGACTTAATAGAGGTGACCACATGGACAGGTTTGACTTAATAGAGGTGACCACATGGACAGGTTTGACTTAATAGAGGTGACCACATACACAGGTTTGACTTAATAGAGGTGACCACATGGACAGGTTTCACTTAATAGAGGTGACCATATGGAGAGATTTGACTTAATAGAGGTGACCACATGGACAGGTTTGACTTAAGAGGTGACCACATGGACAAGTTTGACTTTATAGAGGTGACCACATGGACAGGATTGACTTAAGAGGTGGTCACATGGACAGGTTTGACTTAATAGAGGTGACCACATGGACAGGATTGACTTAAAAGGTGGGCACATGGACAGGTTTGACTTAATAGATGTGACCACATGGACAGGTTTGACTTAATAGAGGTGACCACATTGGCAGGTTTGACTTAATAGAGGTGACCACATGGACAGGTTTGATTTAAAAGAGGTGACCATATGGACAGGTTTGACTTAATACAGGTGACCACATGGACAGGTTTGACTTAATACAGGTGACCACATGGACAAGTTTAACTTAATACAGGTGTCCACATGGAGAGGTTGGACATGATAGTGGTGACCACAGGGACAGGTTTGACTTAATAGAGGTGACCACATGGACAGGTTTGACTTAATAGAGGTGATCACATGGACAGGTTTGACTTAATAGAGGTGACCACATGGACAGATTTGACTTAATACAGGTGACCACATGCACAGGTTTGACTTAATACAGGTGACCACATGGGCAGGTTTGACTTAATAGAGATGACCACATGGACAGGTTTGGTTTAATAGAGGTGACCTAATGGACAGGTTTATCTTAATAGAGGTGACCACATGGACAGGTTTGACTTAATAGAGGTGACCACATGGACAGGTTAGATTTAATAGAGGTGACCACATTGAAAGGTTTGACTTAATAGAGGTTACCACATTGACAGGATTGACTTAAGAGGTGGCCACATGGACAGGTTTGACTTAAGAGGTGGGCACATGGACAGGTTTGACTTAATAGAGGTGACCACATGAACAGGTTTGACTTAATAGAGGTGACCACATGGACAGGTTTGACTTAATAGAGGTGACCACATGGATAGGATTGACTCTAGAGGTGGCCACATGGACAGGTTTGACTTAATAGAGGTGACCAAATGGACAGGTTTGACTTGATAGAGGTGACTACATGGACAGGTTTGACTTAATACAGGTGACCACACGGACAGTTTTGACTTAATAGAGGTGACCACATGGACAGGTTCAACTTAACAGAGATGACCACATGGACAGGTTTGACTTAATAGAGGTGACCACATGGACAGGTTTGACTTAATAGAGGTGACCACATGGACAGGTTTGACTTAATAGAGGTGACCACATACACAGGTTTGACTTAATAGAGGTGACCACATGGACAGGTTTCACTTAATAGAGGTGACCATATGGAGAGATTTGACTTAATAGAGGTGACCACATGGACAGGATTGACTTAAGAGGTGGTCACATGGACAGGTTTGACTTAATAGAGGTGACCACATGGACAGGATTGACTTAAAAGGTGGGCACATGGACAGGTTTGACTTAATAGATGTGACCACATGGACAGGTTTGACTTAATAGAGGTGACCACATTGGCAGGTTTGACTTAATAGAGGTGACCACATGGACAGGTTTGACTTAAAAGAGGTGACCAGATGGACAGGTTTGACTTAATACAGGTGACCACATGGACAGGTTTGACTTAATACAGGTGACCACATGGACAGGTTTGACTTAATAGAGGTGACCACATGGACAGATTTGACTTAATAGAGGTGACCACATGGACAGGTTTGACTTAATACAGGTGACCACATGGACAAGTTTAACTTAATACAGGTGTCCACATGGAGAGGTTGGACATGATAGTGGTGACCACAGGGACAGGTTTGACTTAATAGAGGTGATCACATGGACAGGTTTGACTTAATAGAGGTGATCACATGGACAGGTTTGACTTAATAGAGGTGACCACATGGACAGATTTGACTTAATACAGGTGACCACATGCACAGGTTTGACTTAATACAGGTGACCACATGGGCAGGTTTGACTTAATAGAGATGACCACATGGACAGGTTTGGTTTAATAGAGGTGACCTAATGGACAGGTTTATCTTAATAGAGGTGACCACATGGACAGGTTTGACTTAATAGAGGTGACCACATGGACAGGTTAGATTTAATAGAGGTGACCACATTGACAGGATTGACTTAAGAGGTGGCCACATGGACAGGTTTGACTTAAGAGGTGGGCACATGGACAGGTTTGACTTAATAGAGGTGACCACATGAACAGGTTTGACTTAATAGAGGTGACCACATGAACAGGTTTGATTTAATAGAGGTGACCACATGGACAGGTTTGATTTAATACAGGTGACCACATGAATAGGTTTGGCTAAATAGAGGTGACCACATGGACAGGTTTGTCTTAATACAGGTGACCACATGGGCAGGTTTGACTTGATAGAGGTGATCGCATGGACAGGTTTGACTTAATAGAGGTGTCCACATGGAGAGGTTGGACATGATAGTGGTGACCACAGGGACAGGTTTGACTTAATAGGGGTGACCACATGGACAGGTTTGACTTAATAGAGGTGACCACATGGACAGGTTTGACTTAATACAGATAACCACATGGACAGGTGTGACTTTATAGAGGTGTCCACATGGACAGGTTTGACTTAATAGAGGTGACCACATGGACAGGTTTGACTTAATAGAGGTGACCATATGGACAGGTTTGATTTAATACAGGTGACCACATGGACAGGTTAGACTTAATAGAGGTGACCACATGGACAGGTTTGACCTAATAGAGGTGACCACATGGACAGGTTTGACTTAATACAGGTGACCACATGGGCAGGTTTGACTTAATAGAGGTGACCACATGGACAGGTTTGATTTAATGGAGGTGATCTATTGACAGGTTTGACTTAATAGAGGTGACCATATGGACAGGTTTGACTTAATAGAGGTGATCACATGGAGAGATTTGACTTAATAGAGGAGACCACATGGACAGGTTTGACTTAAGAGGTGACCACATGGACAGGTTTTACTTAATAGAGGTGACCACATGGACAGGTTTGACTTAATACAGGTGACCACATGGGCAGGTTTGACTTGATAGAGGTGATCACATGGACAGGTTTGACTTATTAGAGGTGACCACATGGACAGGTTTGACTTAATACAGGTGACCACATGGACATGTTTGACTTAATAGAGGTGACCATATGGACAGGTTTGACTTAATAGAGGTGACCACATGGACAGGGTTGACTTAATAGAGGTGACCACATGGACAGGTTTGACTTAATACGGGTGACCATATGGACAGGTTTGTGACTGTTTAATACAGGTGAACACATGGACAGGTTTGATTTAAAACAGGTGACCACATGGATAGGTTTGATTTCATACAGGTGACCACATGGACAGGTTTGATTTAAAACAGGTGACCACATGGACAGGTTTGACTTCATACAGGTGATCACATGGACAGGTTTGACTTATTAGAATTGACCACATGGATAGGTTTGACTTAATAGAGGTGACCACATGGATAGGATTGACTCTAGAGGTGGCCACATGGACAGGTTTGACTTAATAGAGGTGACCAAATGGACAGGTTTGACTTGATAGAGGTGACTACATGGACAGGTTTGACTTAATACAGGTGACCACATGGGCAGGTTTGACTTAATAGAGGTGACCACATGGACAGGTTTGACTTAATAGAGGTGACCTAATGGACAGGTTTATCTAAATAGAGGTGACCACATGTACAGGTTTGACTTAATAGAGGTGACCACATGGACAGGTTAGATTTAATAGAGGTGACCACATGGAAAGGTTTGACTTAATAGAGGTCACCACATGGACAGGATTGACTTAAGAGGTGGCCACATGGACAGGTTTGACTTAATAGAGGTGACCACATGGACAGGATTGACATAAGAGGTGGGCACATGGACAGGTTTGACTTAATAGAGGTGACCACATGAACAGGTTTGACTTAATAGAGGTGACCACATGGACAGGTTTGACTTAATACAGGTGACCACATGAATAGGTTTGACTTAATAGAGGTGACCACATGGACAGGTTTGACTTAATGCAGGTGACCACATGGGCAGGTTTGACTTGTTAGAGGTGATCACATGGACAGGTTTGACTTAATAGAGGTGACCACATGGAAAGGTTTGACTTAATACAGGTGACCACATGGACATGTTTGACTTAATAGAGGTGACCATATGGACAGGTTTGACTTAATAGAGGTGACCACATGGACAGGGTTGACTTAATAGAGGTGACCACATGGACAGGTTTGACTTAATACGGGTGACCATATGAACAGGTTTGTGACTGTTTAATACAGGTGAACACATGGACAGGTTTGATTCCATACAGGTGACCACATGGACAGGTTTGTGACTGTTTAATAGAGGTGACCACATGGACAGGTTTGATTTAAATCAGGTGACCACATGGACAGGTTTGACTTCATACAGGTGATCACATGGACAGGTTTGACTTAATAGAAGTGACCACATGGACAGGTTTGACTTAATAGAGGTGACCACATGGATAGGATTGACTCTAGAGGTGGCCACATGGACAGGTTTGACTTAATAGAGGAGACCAAATGGACAGGTTTGACTTGAAAGAGGTGACTACATGGACAGGTTTGACTTAATACAGGTGACCACACGGACAGTTTTTACTTAATAGAGGTGACCACATGGACAGGTTCAACTTAACAGAGATGACCAAATGGACAGGTTTGACTTAATAGAGGTGACCACATGGACAGGTTTGACTTAATAGAGGTGACCACATGGACAGGTTTGACTTAATAGAGGTGACCACATACACAGGTTTGACTTAATAGAGGTGACCACATGGACAGGTTTGACTTAATAGAGGAGACCAAATGGACAGGTTTGACTTGATAGAGGTGACTACATGGACAGGTTTGACTTAATACAGGTGACCACACGGACAGTTTTGACTTAATAGAGGTGACCACATGGACAGGTTCAACTTAACAGAGATGACCACATGGACAGGTTTGACTTAATAGAGGTGACCACATGGACAGGTTTGACTTAATAGAGGTGACCACATGGACAGGTTTGACTTAATAGAGGTGACCACATACACAGGTTTGACTTAATAGAGGTGACCACATGGACAGGTTTGACTTAAGAGGTGACCACATGGACAAGTTTGACTTTATAGAGGTGACCACATGGACAGGATTGACTTAAGAGGTGGTCACATGGACAGGTTTGACTTAATAGAGGTGACCACATGGACAGGATTGACTTAAGAGGTGGGCACATGGACAGGTTTGACTTAATAGAGGTGACCAAATGGACAGGTTTGACTTAATAGATGTGACCACATGGACAGGTTTGACTTAATAGAGGTGACCACATTGACAGGTTTGACTTAATAGAGGTGACCACATGGACAGGTTTGACTTAATAGAGGTGACCATATGGACAGGTTTGACTTAATACAGGTGACCACATGGACAGGTTTGACTTAATACAGGTGACCACATGGACAGGTTTGACTTAATAGAGGTGACCACATGGACAGATTTGACTTAATAGAGGTGACCACATGGACAGGTTTGACTTAATACAGGTGACCACATGGACAAGTTTAACTTAATACAGGTGTCCACATGGAGAGGTTGGACATGATAGTGGTGACCACAGGGACAGGTTTGACTTAATATAGGTGACCACATGGACAGGTTTGACTTAATAGAGGTGACCACATGGACAGGTTTGACTTAATAGAGATAACCACATGGACAGGTTTGACTTAATAGAGGTGTCCACATGGACAGGTGTGACTTTATAGAGGTGTCCACATGGACAGGTTTGACTTAATAGAGGTGACCACATGGACAGGTTTGATTTAATACAGGTGACCACATGGACAGGTTAGACTTAATAGAGGTGACCACATGGACAGGTTTGACTTAATAGAGGTGACTACATGGACAGGTTTGACTTAATACAGGTGACCACATGGGCAGGTTTGACTTAATGGAGGTGACCACATGGACAGGTTTGATTTAATGGAGGTGATCTATTGACAGGTTTGACTTAATAGAGGTGACCATATGGACAGGTTTGACTTAATAGAGGTGATCACATGGAGAGATTTGACTTAATAGAGGTGACCACATGGACAGGTTTGACTTAAGAGGTGACCACATGGACAGGTTTTACTTAATAGAGGTGACCACATGGACAGGTTTGACTTAATACAGGTGACCACATGGGCAGGTTTGACTTGATAGAGGTGATCACATGGACAGGTTTGACTTAATAGAGGTGACCACATGGACAGGGTTGACTTAATAGAGGTGACCACATGGACAGGTTTGACTTAATACGGGTGACCATATGGACAGGTTTGTGACTGTTTAATACAGGTGAACACATGGACAGGTTTGATTTAAAACAGGTGACCACATGGATAGGTTTGATTTCATACAGGTGACCACATGGACAGGTTTGATTTAAAACAGGTGACCACAGGGACAGGTTTGACTTCATACAGGTGATCACATGGACAGGTTTGACTTAATAGAAGTGACCACATGGACAGGTTTGACTTAATAGAGGTGACCACATGGATAGGATTGACTCTAGAGGTGGCCACATGGACAGGTTTGACTTAATAGAGGTGACCAAATGGACAGGTTTGACTTGATAGAGGTGACTACATGGACAGGTTTGACTTAATACAGGTGACCACACGGACAGTTTTGACTTAATAGAGGTGACCACATGGACAGGTTCAACTTAACAGAGATGACCACATGGACAGGTTTGACTTAATAGAGGTGACCACATGGACAGGTTTGACTTAATAGAGGTGACCACATGGACAGGTTTGACTTAATAGAGGTGACCACATACACAGGTTTGACTTAATAGAGGTGACCACATGGACAGGTTTCACTTAATAGAGGTGACCATATGGAGAGATTTGACTTAATAGAGGTGACCACATGGACAGGTTTGACTTAAGAGGTGACCACATGGACAAGTTTGACTTTATAGAGGTGACCACATGGACAGGATTGACTTAAGAGGTGGTCACATGGACAGGTTTGACTTAATAGAGGTGACCACATGGACAGGATTGACTTAAAAGGTGGGCACATGGACAGGTTTGACTTAATAGATGTGACCACATGGACAGGTTTGACTTAATAGAGGTGACCACATTGGCAGGTTTGACTTAATAGAGGTGACCACATGGACAGGTTTGACTTAAAAGAGGTGACCATATGGACAGGTTTGACTTAATACAGGTGACCACATGGACAGGTTTGACTTAATACAGGTGACCACATGGACAAGTTTAACTTAATACAGGTGTCCACATGGAGAGGTTGGACATGATAGTGGTGACCACAGGGACAGGTTTGACTTAATAGAGGTGACCACATGGACAGGTTTGACTTAATAGAGGTGATCACATGGACAGGTTTGACTTAATAGAGGTGACCACATGGACAGATTTGACTTAATACAGGTGACCACATGCACAGGTTTGACTTAATACAGGTGACCACATGGGCAGGTTTGACTTAATAGAGATGACCACATGGACAGGTTTGGTTTAATAGAGGTGACCTAATGGACAGGTTTATCTTAATAGAGGTGACCACATGGACAGGTTTGACTTAATAGAGGTGACCACATGGACAGGTTAGATTTAATAGAGGTGACCACATTGAAAGGTTTGACTTAATAGAGGTTACCACATTGACAGGATTGACTTAAGAGGTGGCCACATGGACAGGTTTGACTTAAGAGGTGGGCACATGGACAGGTTTGACTTAATAGAGGTGACCACATGAACAGGTTTGACTTAATAGAGGTGACCACATGGACAGGTTTGACTTAATAGAGGTGACCACATGGATAGGATTGACTCTAGAGGTGGCCACATGGACAGGTTTGACTTAATAGAGGTGACCAAATGGACAGGTTTGACTTGATAGAGGTGACTACATGGACAGGTTTGACTTAATACAGGTGACCACACGGACAGTTTTGACTTAATAGAGGTGACCACATGGACAGGTTCAACTTAACAGAGATGACCACATGGACAGGTTTGACTTAATAGAGGTGACCACATGGACAGGTTTGACTTAATAGAGGTGACCACATGGACAGGTTTGACTTAATAGAGGTGACCACATACACAGGTTTGACTTAATAGAGGTGACCACATGGACAGGTTTCACTTAATAGAGGTGACCATATGGAGAGATTTGACTTAATAGAGGTGACCACATGGACAGGTTTGACTTAAGAGGTGACCACATGGACAAGTTTGACTTAATAGAGGTGACCACATGGACAGGATTGACTTAAGAGGTGGTCACATGGACAGGTTTGACTTAATAGAGGTGACCACATGGACAGGATTGACTTAAAAGGTGGGCACATGGACAGGTTTGACTTAATAGATGTGACCACATGGACAGGTTTGACTTAATAGAGGTGACCACATTGGCAGGTTTGACTTAATAGAGGTGACCACATGGACATGTTTGACTTAAAAGAGGTGACCAGATGGACAGGTTTGACTTAATACAGGTGACCACATGGACAGGTTTGACTTAATACAGGTGACCACATGGACAGGTTTGACTTAATAGAGGTGACCACATGGACAGATTTGACTTAATAGAGGTGACCACATGGACAGGTTTGACTTAATACAGGTGACCACATGGACAAGTTTAACTTAATACAAGTGTCCACATGGAGAGGTTGGACATGATAGTGGTGACCACAGGGACAGGTTTGACTTAATAGAGGTGACCACATGGACAGGTTTGACTTAATAGAGGTGATCACATGGACAGGTTTGACTTAATAGAGGTGACCACATGGACAGATTTGACTTAATACAGGTGACCACATGCACAGGTTTGACTTAATACAGGTGACCACATGGGCAGGTTTGACTTAATAGAGATGACCACATGGACAGGTTTGGTTTAATAGAGGTGACCTAATGGACAGGTTTATCTTAATAGAGGTGACCACATGGACAGGTTTGACTTAATAGAGGTGACCACATGGACAGGTTAGATTTAATAGAGGTGACCACATTGACAGGATTGACTTAAGAGGTGGCCACATGGACAGGTTTGACTTAAGAGGTGGGCACATGGACAGGTTTGACTTAATAGAGGTGACCACATGAACAGGTTTGACTTAATAGAGGTGACCACATGAACAGGTTTGACTTAATAGAGGTGACCACATGGACAGGTTTGATTTAATACAGGTGACCACATGAATAGGTTTGACTAAATAGAGGTGACCACATGGACAGGTTTGTCTTAATACAGGTGACCACATGGGCAGGTTTGACTTGATAGAGGTGATCACATGGACAGGTTTGACTTAATAGAGGTGTCCACATGGAGAGGTTGGACATGATAGTGGTGACCACAGGGACAGGTTTGACTTAATAGGGGTGACCACATGGACAGGTTTGACTTAATAGAGGTGACCACATGGACAGGTTTTACTTAATACAGATAACCACATGGACAGGTGTGACTTTATAGAGGTGTCCACATGGACAGGTTTGACTTAATAGAGGTGACCACATGGACAGGTTTGACTTAATAGAGGTGACCATATGGACAGGTTTGATTTAATACAGGTGACCACATGGACAGGTTAGACTTAATAGAGGTGACCACATGGACAGGTTTGACCTAATAGAGGTGACCACATGGACAGGTTTGACTTAATACAGGTGACCACATGGGCAGGTTTGACTTAATAGAGGTGACCACATGGACAGGTTTGATTTAATGGAGGTGATCTATTGACAGGTTTGACTTAATAGAGGTGACCATATGGACAGGTTTGACTTAATAGAGGTGATCACATGGAGAGATTTGACTTAATAGAGGAGACCACATGGACAGGTTTGACTTAAGAGGTGACCACATGGACAGGTTTTACTTAATAGAGGTGACCACATGGACAGGTTTGACTTAATACAGGTGACCACATGGGCAGGTTTGACTTGATAGAGGTGATCACATGGACAGGTTTGACTTATTAGAGGTGACCACATGGACAGGTTTGACTTAATACAGGTGACCACATGGACATGTTTGACTTAATAGAGGTGACCATATGGACAGGTTTGACTTAATAGAGGTGACCACATGGACAGGGTTGACTTAATAGAGGTGACCACATGGACAGGTTTGACTTAATACGGGTGACCATATGGACAGGTTTGTGACTGTTTAATACAGGTGAACACATGGACAGGTTTGATTTAAAACAGGTGACCACATGGATAGGTTTGATTTCATACAGGTGACCACATGGACAGGTTTGATTTAAAACAGGTGACCACATGGACAGGTTTGACTTCATACAGGTGATCACATGGACAGGTTTGACTTATTAGAATTGACCACATGGACAGGTTTGACTTAATAGAGGTGACCACATGGATAGGATTGACTCTAGAGGTGGCCACATGGACAGGTTTGACTTAATAGAGGTGACCAAATGGACAGGTTTGACTTGATAGAGGTGACTACATGGACAAGGTTTGACTTAATACAGGTGACCACACGGACAGTTTTGACTTAATAGAGGTCACCATATGGACAGGTTCAACTTAACAGAGATGACCACATGGACAGGTTTGACTTAATAGAGGTGACCACATGGACAGGTTTGACTTAATAGAGGTGACCACATGGACAGGTTTGACTTAATAGAGGTGACCACATACACAGGTTTGACTTAATAGGGGTGACCACATGGACAGGTTTCACTTAATAGAGGTGACCACATGGAGAGATTTGACTTAATAGAGGTGACCACATGGACAGGTTTGACTTAAGAGGTGACCACATGGACAAGTTTGACTTTATAGAGGTGACCACATGGACAGGATTGACTTAAGAGGTGGTCACATGGACAGGTTTGACTTAATAGAGGTGACCACATGGACAGGATTGACTTAAGAGGTGGGCACATGGACAGGTTTGACTTAATAGAGGTCACCACATGGACAGGTTTGACTTAATAGATGTGACCACATGGACAGGTTTGACTTAATAGAGGTGACCACATTGACAGGTTTGACTTAATAGAGGTGACCACATGGACAGGTTTGACTTAAAAGAGGTGACCATATGGACAGGTTTGACTTAATACAGATGACCACATGACAGGTTTGACTTAATACAGGTGACCACATGGACAGGTTTGACTTAATAGAGGTGACCACATGGACAGATTTGACTTAATAGAGGTGACCACATGGACAGGTTTGACTTAATACAGGTGACCACATGGACAAGTTTAACTTAATACAGGTGTCCACATGGAGAGGTTGGACATGATAGTGGTGACCACAGGGACAGGTTTGACTTAATAGAGGTGACCACATGGACAGGTTTGACTTAATAGAGGTGATCACATGGACAGGTTTGACTTAATAGAGGTGACCACATGGACAGATTTGACTTAATACAGGTGACCATATGGACAGGTTTGACTTAATACAGGTGACCACATGGGCAGGTTTGACTTAATAGAGGTGACCACATGGACAGGTTTGGTTTAATAGAGGTGACCTAATGGACAGGTTTATCTTAATAGAGGTGACCACATGGACAGGTTTGACTTAATAGAGGTGACCACATGGACAGGTTAGATTTAATAGAGGTGACCACATTGAAAGGTTTGACTTAATAGAGGTTACCACATGGACAGGATTGACTTAAAAGGTGGCCACATGGACAGGTTTGACTTAATAGAGGTGACCACATGGACAGGATTGACTTAAGAGGTGGGCACATGGACAGGTTTGACTTAATAGAGGTGACCACATGAACAGGTTTGACTTAATAGAGGTGACCACATGGACAGGTTTGTTTTAATACAGGTGACCACATGAATAGGTTTGACTTAATAGAGGTGACCACATGGACAGGTTTGACTTAATACAGGTGACCACATGGGCAGGTTTGACTTGATAGAGGTGATCACATGGACAGGTTTGACTTAATAGAGGTGACCACATGGACAGGTTTGACTTAATACAGGTGACCACATGGACATGTTTGACTTAATAGAGGTGACCATATGGACAGGTTTGACTTAATAGAAGTGACCACATGGACAGGGTTGACTTAATAGAGGTAACCACATGGACAGGTTTGACTTAATACGGGTGACCATATGGACAGGTTTGTGACTGTTTAATACAGGTGAACACATGGACAGGTTTGATTTAAAACAGGTGACTACATGGATAGGTTTGATTTCATACAGGTGACCACATGGACAGGTTTGTGACTGTTTAATAGAGGTGACCACATGGACAGGTTTGATTTAAAACAGGTGACCACATGGACAGGTTTTACTTCATACAGGTGATCACATGGACAGGTTTGACTTAATAGAAGTGACCACATGGACAGGTTTGACTTAATAGAAGTGACCACATGGATAGGATTGACTCTAGAGGTGGCCACATGGACAGGTTTGACTTAATAGAGGTGACCAAATGGACAGGATTGACTTGATAGAGGTGACTACATGGACAAGTTTGACTTAATACAGGTGACCACACGGACAGTTTTGACTTAATAGAGGTGACCACATGGACAGGTTCAACTTAACAGAGATAACCACATGGACAGGTTTGACTTAATAGAGGTGACATAATGGACAGGTTAGATTTAATAGAGGTGACCACATGGAAAGGTTTGACTTAATAGAGGTTACCACATGGACAGGATTGACTTAAGAGGTGGCCACATAGACAGGTTTGACTTAATAGAGGTGACCACATGGACAGGATTGACTTAAGAGGTGGGCACATGGACAGGTTTGACTTAATAGAGGTGACCACATGGACATGTTTGACTTAATGGAGGTGACCACATGGACAGGTTTGATTTAATACAGGTGACCACATGAATAGGTTTGACTTAATAGAGGTGACCACATGGACAGGTTTGACTTAATACAGGTGACCACATGGGTAGGTTTGACTTAATAGAGGTGATCACATGGACAGGTTTGACTTAATAGAGGTGACCACATGGACAGGTTTGACTTAATACAGGTGACCACATGGACAAGTTTAACTTAATACAGGTGTCCACATGGAGAGGTTGGACATGATAGTGGTGACCACAGGGACAGGTTTGACTTAATAGAGGTGACCACATGGACAGGTTTGACTTAATAGAGGTGATCACATGGACAGGTTTGACTTAATAGAGGTGACCACATGGACAGATTTGACTTAATACAGGTGACCACATGCACAGGTTTGACTTAATACAGGTGACCACATGGGCAGGTTTGACTTAATAGAGATGACCACATGGACAGGTTTGGTTTAATAGAGGTGACCTAATGGACAGGTTTATCTTAATAGAGGTGACCACATGGACAGGTTTGACTTAATAGAGGTGACCACATGGACAGGTTAGATTTAATAGAGGTGACCACTTTGAAAGGTTTGACTTAATAGAGGTTACCACATTGACAGGATTGACTTAAGAGGTGGCCACATGGACAGGTTTGACTTAAGAGGTGGGCACATGGACAGGTTTGACTTAATAGAGGTGACCACATGAACAGGTTTGACTTAATAGAGGTGACCACATGGACAGGTTTGACTTAATAGAGGTGACCACATGGATAGGATTGACTCTAGAGGTGGCCACATGGACAGGTTTGACTTAATAGAGGTGACCAAATGGACAGGTTTGACTTGATAGAGGTGACTACATGGACAGGTTTGACTTAATACAGGTGACCACACGGACAGTTTTGACTTAATAGAGGTGACCACATGGACAGGTTCAACTTAACAGAGATGACCACATGGACAGGTTTGACTTAATAGAGGTGACCACATGGACAGGTTTGACTTAATAGAGGTGACCACATGGACAGGTTTGACTTAATAGAGGTGACCACATACACAGGTTTGACTTAATAGAGGTGACCACATGGACAGGTTTCACTTAATAGAGGTGACCATATGGAGAGATTTGACTTAATAGAGGTGACCACATGGACAGGTTTGACTTAAGAGGTGACCACATGGACAAGTTTGACTTAATAGAGGTGACCACATGGACAGGATTGACTTAAGAGGTGGTCACATGGACAGGTTTGACTTAATAGAGGTGACCACATGGACAGGATTGACTTAAAAGGTGGGCACATGGACAGGTTTGACTTAATAGATGTGACCACATGGACAGGTTTGACTTAATAGAGGTGACCACATTGGCAGGTTTGACTTAATAGAGGTGACCACATGGACAGGTTTGACTTAAAAGAGGTGACCAGATGGACAGGTTTGACTTAATACAGGTGACCACATGGACAGGTTTGACTTAATACAGGTGACCACATGGACAGGTTTGACTTAATAGAGGTGACCACATGGACAGATTTGACTTAATAGAGGTGACCACATGGACAGGTTTGACTTAATACAGGTGACCACATGGACAAGTTTAACTTAATACAGGTGTCCACATGGAGAGGTTGGACATGATAGTGGTGACCACAGGGACAGGTTTGACTTAATAGAGGTGACCACATGGACAGGTTTGACTTAATAGAGGTGATCACATGGACAGGTTTGACTTAATAGAGGTGACCACATGGACAGATTTGACTTAATACAGGTGACCACATGCACAGGTTTGACTTAATACAGGTGACCACATGGGCAGGTTTGACTTAATAGAGATGACCACATGGACAGGTTTGGTTTAATAGAGGTGACCTAATGGACAGGTTTATCTTAATAGAGGTGACCACATGGACAGGTTTGACTTAATAGAGGTGACCACATGGACAGGTTAGATTTAATAGAGGTGACCACATTGACAGGATTGACTTAAGAGGTGGCCACATGGACAGGTTTGACTTAAGAGGTGGGCACATGGACAGGTTTGACTTAATAGAGGTGACCACATGAACAGGTTTGACTTAATAGAGGTGACCACATGAACAGGTTTGACTTAATACAGGTGACCACATGGACAGGTTTGATTTAATACAGGTGACCACATGAATAGGTTTGACTAAATAGAGGTGACCACATGGACAGGTTTGTCTTAATACAGGTGACCACATGGGCAGGTTTGACTTGATAGAGGTGATCACATGGACAGGTTTGACTTAATAGAGGTGTCCACATGGAGAGGTTGGACATGATAGTGGTGACCACAGGGACAGGTTTGACTTAATAGGGGTGACCACATGGACAGGTTTGACTTAATAGAGGTGACCACATGGACAGGTTTGGTTTAATAGAGGTGACCTAATGGACAGGTTTATCTTAATAGAGGTGACCACATGGACAGGTTTGACTTAATAGAGGTGACCACATGGGCAGGTTAGATTTAATAGAGGTGACCACATTGAAAGGTTTGACTTAATAGAGGTTACCACATTGACAGGATTGACTTAAGAGGTGGCCACATGGACAGGTTTGACTTAAGAGGTGGGCACATGGACAGGTTTGACTTAATAGAGGTGACCACATGAACAGGTTTGACTTAATAGAGGTGACCACATGGACAGGTTTGACTTAATAGAGGTGACCACATGGATAGGATTGACTCTAGAGGTGGCCACATGGACAGGTTTGACTTAATAGAGGTGACCAAATGGACAGGTTTGACTTGATAGAGGTGACTACATGGACAGGTTTGACTTAATACAGGTGACCACACGGACAGTTTTGACTTAATAGAGGTGACCACATGGACAGGTTCAACTTAACAGAGATGACCACATGGACAGGTTTGACTTAATAGAGGTGACCACATGGACAGGTTTGACTTAATAGAGGTGACCACATGGACAGGTTTGACTTAATAGAGGTGACCACATACACAGGTTTGACTTAATAGAGGTGACCACATGGACAGGTTTCACTTAATAGAGGTGACCATATGGAGAGATTTGACTTAATAGAGGTGACCACATGGACAGGTTTGATATAAGAGGTGACCACATGGACAAGTTTGACTTAATAGAGGTGACCACATGGACAGGATTGACTTAAGAGGTGGTCACATGGACAGGTTTGACTTAATAGAGGTGACCACATGGACAGGATTGACTTAAAAGGTGGGCACATGGACAGGTTTGACTTAATAGATGTGACCACATGGACAGGTTTGACTTAATAGAGGTGACCACATTGGCAGGTTTGACTTAATAGAGGTGACCACATGGACAGGTTTGACTTAAAAGAGGTGACCAGATGGACAGGTTTGACTTAATACAGGTGACCACATGGACAGGTTTGACTTAATACAGGTGACCACATGGACAGGTTTGACTTAATAGAGGTGACCACATGGACAGATTTGACTTAATAGAGGTGACCACATGGACAGGTTTGACTTAATACAGGTGACCACATGGACAAGTTTAACTTAATACAGGTGTCCACATGGAGAGGTTGGACATGATAGTGGTGACCACAGGGACAGGTTTGACTTAATAGAGGTGACCACATGGACAGGTTTGACTTAATAGAGGTGATCACATGGACAGGTTTGACTTAATAGAGGTGACCACATGGACAGATTTGACTTAATACAGGTGACCACATGCACAGGTTTGACTTAATACAGGTGACCACATGGGCAGGTTTGACTTAATAGAGATGACCACATGGACAGGTTTGGTTTAATAGAGGTGACCTAATGGACAGGTTTATCTTAATAGAGGTGACCACATGGACAGGTTTGACTTAATAGAGGTGACCACATGGACAGGTTAGATTTAATAGAGGTGACCACATTGACAGGATTGACTTAAGAGGTGGCCACATGGACAGGTTTGACTTAAGAGGTGGGCACATGGACAGGTTTGACTTAATAGAGGTGACCACATGAACAGGTTTGACTTAATAGAGGTGACCACATGAACAGGTTTGACTTAATAGAGGTGACCACATGGACAGGTTTGATTTAATACAGGTGACCACATGAATAGGTTTGACTAAATAGAGGTGACCACATGGACAGGTTTGTCTTAATACAGGTGACCACATGGGCAGGTTTGACTTGATAGAGGTGATCGCATGGACAGGTTTGACTTAATAGAGGTGTCCACATGGAGAGGTTGGACATGATAGTGGTGACCACAGGGACAGGTTTGACTTAATAGGGGTGACCACATGGACAGGTTTGACTTAATAGAGGTGACCACATGGACAGGTTTGACTTAATACAGATAACCACATGGACAGGTGTGACTTTATAGAGGTGTCCACATGGACAGGTTTGACTTAATAGAGGTGACCACATGGACAGGTTTGACTTAATAGAGGTGACCATATGGACAGGTTTGATTTAATACAGGTGACCACATGGACAGGTTAGACTTAATAGAGGTGACCACATGGACAGGTTTGACCTAATAGAGGTGACCACATGGACAGGTTTGACTTAATACAGGTGACCACATGGGCAGGTTTGACTTAATAGAGGTGACCACATGGACAGGTTTGATTTAATGGAGGTGATCTATTGACAGGTTTGACTTAATAGAGGTGACCATATGGACAGGTTTGACTTAATAGAGGTGATCACATGGAGAGATTTGACTTAATAGAGGAGACCACATGGACAGGTTTGACTTAAGAGGTGACCACATGGACAGGTTTTACTTAATAGAGGTGACCACATGGACAGGTTTGACTTAATACAGGTGACCACATGGGCAGGTTTGACTTGATAGAGGTGATCACATGGACAGGTTTGACTTATTAGAGGTGACCACATGGACAGGTTTGACTTAATACAGGTGACCACATGGACATGTTTGACTTAATAGAGGTGACCATATGGACAGGTTTGACTTAATAGAGGTGACCACATGGACAGGGTTGACTTAATAGAGGTGACCACATGGACAGGTTTGACTTAATACGGGTGACCATATGGACAGGTTTGTGACTGTTTAATACAGGTGAACACATGGACAGGTTTGATTTAAAACAGGTGACCACATGGATAGGTTTGATTTCATACAGGTGACCACATGGACAGGTTTGATTTAAAACAGGTGACCACATGGACAGGTTTGACTTCATACAGGTGATCACATGGACAGGTTTGACTTATTAGAATTGACCACATGGACAGGTTTGACTTAATAGAGGTGACCACATGGATAGGATTGACTCTAGAGGTGGCCACATGGACAGGTTTGACTTAATAGAGGTGACCAAATGGACAGGTTTGACTTGATAGAGGTGACTACATGGACAGGTTTGACTTAATACAGGTGACCACATGGGCAGGTTTGACTTAATAGAGGTGACCACATGGACAGGTTTGACATTATAAAGGTGACCTAATGGACAGGTTTATCTAAATAGAGGTGACCACATGGACAGGTTTGACTTAATAGAGGTGACCACATGGACAGGTTAGATTTAATAGAGGTGACCACATTGAAAGGTTTGACTTAATAGAGGTCACCACATGGACAGGATTGACTTAAGAGGTGGCCACATGGACAGGTTTGACTTAATAGAGGTGACCACATGGACAGGATTGACATAAGAGGTGGGCACATGGACAGGTTTGACTTAATAGAGGTGACCACATGAACAGGTTTGACTTAATAGAGGTGACCACATGGACAGGTTTGACTTAATACAGGTGACCACATGAATAGGTTTGACTTAATAGAGGTGACCACATGGACAGGTTTGACTTAATGCAGGTGACCACATGGGCAGGTTTGACTTGATAGAGGTGATCACATGGACAGGTTTGACTTAATAGAGGTGACCACATGGAAAGGTTTGACTTAATACAGGTGACCACATGGACATGTTTGACTTAATAGAGGTGACCATATGGACAGGTTTGACTTAATAGAGGTGACCACATGGACAGGGTTGACTTAATAGAGGTGACCACATGGACAGGTTTGACTTAATACGGGTGACCATATGGACAGGTTTGTGACTGTTTAATACAGGTGAACACATGGACAGGTTTGATTTCATACAGGTGACCACATGGACAGGTTTGTGACTGTTTAATAGAGGTGACCACATGGACAGGTTTGATTTAAATCAGGTGACCACATGGACAGGTTTGACTTCATACAGGTGATCACATGGACAGGTTTGACTTAATAGAAGTGACCACATGGACAGGTTTGACTTAATAGAGGTGATCACATGGATAGGATTGACTCTAGAGGTGGCCACATGGACAGGTTTGACTTAATAGAGGAGACCAAATGGACAGGTTTGACTTGAAAGAGGTGACTACATGGACAGGTTTGACTTAATACAGGTGACCACACGGACAGTTTTTACTTAATAGAGGTGACCACATGGACAGGTTCAACTTAACAGAGATGACCAAATGGACAGGTTTGACTTAATAGAGGTGACCACATGGACAGGTTTGACTTAATAGAGGTGACCACATGGACAGGTTTGACTTAATAGAGGTGACCACATACACAGGTTTGACTTAATAGAGGTGACCACATGGACAGGTTTGACTTAATAGAGGAGACCAAATGGACAGGTTTGACTTGATAGAGGTGACTACATGGACAGGTTTGACTTAATACAGGTGACCACACGGACAGTTTTGACTTAATAGAGGTGACCACATGGACAGGTTCAACTTAACAGAGATGACCACATGGACAGGTTTGACTTAATAGAGGTGACCACATGGACAGGTTTGACTTAATAGAGGTGACCACATGGACAGGTTTGACTTAATAGAGGTGACCACATACACAGGTTTGACTTAATAGAGGTGACCACATGGACAGGTTTCACTTAATAGAGGTGACCACATGGAGAGATTTGACTTAATAGAGGTGACCACATGGACAGGTTTGACTTAAGAGGTGACCACATGGACAAGTTTGACTTTATAGAGGTGACCACATGGACAGGATTGACTTAAGAGGTGGTCACATGGACAGGTTTGACTTAATAGAGGTGACCACATGGACAGGATTGACTTAAGAGGTGGGCACATGGACAGGTTTGACTTAATAGAGGTGACCAAATGGACAGGTTTGACTTAATAGATGTGACCACATGGACAGGTTTGACTTAATAGAGGTGACCACATTGACAGGTTTGACTTAATAGAGGTGACCACATGGACAGGTTTGACTTAATAGAGGTGACCATATGGACAGGTTTGACTTAATACAGGTGACCACATGGACAGGTTTGACTTAATACAGGTGACCACATGGACAGGTTTGACTTAATAGAGGTGACCACATGGACAGATTTGACTTAATAGAGGTGACCACATGGACAGGTTTGACTTAATACAGGTGACCACATGGACAAGTTTAACTTAATACAGGTGTCCACATGGAGAGGTTGGACATGATAGTGGTGACCACAGGGACAGGTTTGACTTAATATAGGTGACCACATGGACAGGTTTGACTTAATAGAGGTGACCACATGGACAGGTTTGACTTAATAGAGATAACCACATGGACAGGTTTGACTTAATAGAGGTGTCCACATGGACAGGTGTGACTTTATAGAGGTGTCCACATGGACAGGTTTGACTTAATAGAGGTGACCACATGGACAGGTTTGATTTAATACAGGTGACCACATGGACAGGTTAGACTTAATAGAGGTGACCACATGGACAGGTTTGACTTAATAGAGGTGACTACATGGACAGGTTTGACTTAATACAGGTGACCACATGGGCAGGTTTGACTTAATGGAGGTGACCACATGGACAGGTTTGATTTAATGGAGGTGATCTATTGACAGGTTTGACTTAATAGAGGTGACCATATGGACAGGTTTGACTTAATAGAGGTGATCACATGGAGAGATTTGACTTAATAGAGGTGACCACATGGACAGGTTTGACTTAAGAGGTGACCACATGGACAGGTTTTACTTAATAGAGGTGACCACATGGACAGGTTTGACTTAATACAGGTGACCACATGGGCAGGTTTGACTTGATAGAGGTGATCACATGGACAGGTTTGACTTAATAGAGGTGACCACATGGACAGGGTTGACTTAATAGAGGTGACCACATGGACAGGTTTGACTTAATACGGGTGACCATATGGACAGGTTTGTGACTGTTTAATACAGGTGAACACATGGACAGGTTTGATTTAAAACAGGTGACCACATGGATAGGTTTGATTTCATACAGGTGACCACATGGACAGGTTTGATTTAAAACAGGTGACCACAGGGACAGGTTTGACTTCATACAGGTGATCACATGGACAGGTTTGACTTAATAGAAGTGACCACATGGACAGGTTTGACTTAATAGAGGTGACCACATGGATAGGATTGACTCTAGAGGTGGCCACATGGACAGGTTTGACTTAATAGAGGTGACCAAATGGACAGGTTTGACTTGATAGAGGTGACTACATGGACAGGTTTGACTTAATACAGGTGACCACATGGACAGTTTTGACTTAATAGAGGTGACCACATGGACAGGTTCAACTTAACAGAGATGACCACATGGACAGGTTTGACTTAATAGAGGTGACCACATGGACAGGTTTGACTTAATAGAGGTGACCACATGGACAGGTTTGACTTAATAGAGGTGACCACATACACAGGTTTGACTTAATAGAGGTGACCACATGGACAGGTTTCACTTAATAGAGGTGACCATATGGAGAGATTTGACTTAATAGAGGTGACCACATGGACAGGTTTGACTTAAGAGGTGACCACATGGACAAGTTTGACTTTATAGAGGTGACCACATGGACAGGATTGACTTAAGAGGTGGTCACATGGACAGGTTTGACTTAATAGAGGTGACCACATGGACAGGATTGACTTAAAAGGTGGGCACATGGACAGGTTTGACTTAATAGATGTGACCACATGGACAGGTTTGACTTAATAGAGGTGACCACATTGGCAGGTTTGACTTAATAGAGGTGACCACATGGACAGGTTTGACTTAAAAGAGGTGACCATATGGACAGGTTTGACTTAATACAGGTGACCACATGGACAGGTTTGACTTAATACAGGTGACCACATGGACAAGTTTAACTTAATACAGGTGTCCACATGGAGAGGTTGGACATGATAGTGGTGACCACAGGGACAGGTTTGACTTAATAGAGGTGACCACATGGACAGGTTTGACTTAATAGAGGTGATCACATGGACAGGTTTGACTTAATAGAGGTGACCACATGGACAGATTTGACTTAATACAGGTGACCACATGCACAGGTTTGACTTAATACAGGTGACCACATGGGCAGGTTTGACTTAATAGAGATGACCACATGGACAGGTTTGGTTTAATAGAGGTGACCTAATGGACAGGTTTATCTTAATAGAGGTGACCACATGGACAGGTTTGACTTAATAGAGGTGACCACATGGACAGGTTAGATTTAATAGAGGTGACCACATTGAAAGGTTTGACTTAATAGAGGTTACCACATTGACAGGATTGACTTAAGAGGTGGCCACATGGACAGGTTTGACTTAAGAGGTGGGCACATGGACAGGTTTGACTTAATAGAGGTGACCACATGAACAGGTTTGACTTAATAGAGGTGACCACATGGACAGGTTTGACTTAATAGAGGTGACCACATGGATAGGATTGACTCTAGAGGTGGCCACATGGACAGGTTTGACTTAATAGAGGTGACCAAATGGACAGGTTTGACTTGATAGAGGTGACTACATGGACAGGTTTGACTTAATACAGGTGACCACACGGACAGTTTTGACTTAATAGAGGTGACCACATGGACAGGTTCAACTTAACAGAGATGACCACATGGACAGGTTTGACTTAATAGAGGTGACCACATGGACAGGTTTGACTTAATAGAGGTGACCACATGGACAGGTTTGGTTTAATAGAGGTGACCTAATGGACAGGTTTATCTTAATAGAGGTGACCACATGGACAGGTTTGACTTAATAGAGGTGACCACATGGACAGGTTAGATTTAATAGAGGTGACCACATTGAAAGGTTTGACTTAATAGAGGTTACCACATGGACAGGATTGACTTAAAAGGTGGCCACATGGACAGGTTTGACTTAATAGAGGTGACCACATGGACAGGATTGACTTAAGAGGTGGGCACATGGACAGGTTTGACTTAATAGAGGTGACCACATGAACAGGTTTGACTTAATAGAGGTGACCACATGGACAGGTTTGTTTTAATACAGGTGACCACATGAATAGGTTTGACTTAATAGAGGTGACCACATGGACAGGTTTGACTTAATACAGGTGACCACATGGGCAGGTTTGACTTGATAGAGGTGATCACATGGACAGGTTTGACTTAATAGAGGTGACCACATGGACAGGTTTGACTTAATACAGGTGACCACATGGACATGTTTGACTTAATAGAGGTGACCATATGGACAGGTTTGACTTAATAGAAGTGACCACATGGACAGGGTTGACTTAATAGAGGTAACCACATGGACAGGTTTGACTTAATATGGGTGACCATATGGACAGGTTTGTGACTGTTTAATACAGGTGAACACATGGACAGGTTTGATTTAAAACAGGTGACTACATGGATAGGTTTGATTTCATACAGGTGACCACATGGACAGGTTTGTGACTGTTTAATAGAGGTGACCACATGGACAGGTTTGATTTAAAACAGGTGACCACATGGACAGGTTTGACTTCATACAGGTGATCACATGGACAGGTTTGACTTAATAGAAGTGACCACATGGACAGGTTTGACTTAATAGAAGTGACCACATGGATAGGATTGACTCTAGAGGTGGCCACATGGACAGGTTTGACTTAATAGAGGTGACCAAATGGACAGGATTGACTTGATAGAGGTGACTACATGGACAAGTTTGACTTAATACAGGTGACCACACGGACAGTTTTGACTTAATAGAGGTGACCACATGGACAGGTTCAACTTAACAGAGATAACCACATGGACAGGTTTGACTTAATAGAGGTGACATAATGGACAGGTTAGATTTAATAGAGGTGACCACATGGAAAGGTTTGACTTAATAGAGGTTACCACATGGACAGGATTGACTTAAGAGGTGGCCACATAGACAGGTTTGACTTAATAGAGGTGACCACATGGACAGGATTGACTTAAGAGGTGGGCACATGGACAGGTTTGACTTAATAGAGGTGACCACATGGACATGTTTGACTTAATGGAGGTGACCACATGGACAGGTTTGATTTAATACAGGTGACCACATGAATAGGTTTGACTTAATAGAGGTGACCACATGGACAGGTTTGACTTAATACAGGTGACCACATGGGTAGGTTTGACTTAATAGAGGTGATCACATGGACAGGTTTGACTTAATAGAGGTGACCACATGGACAGGTTTGACTTAATACAGGTGACCACATGGACAAGTTTAACTTAATACAGGTGTCCACATGGAGAGGTTGGACATGATAGTGGTGACAACAGGGACAGGTTTGACTTAATAGAGGTGACCACATGGACAGGTTTGACTTAATAGAGGTGATCACATGGACAGGTTTGACTTAATAGAGGTGACCACATGGACAGATTTGACTTAATACAGGTGACCACATGCACAGGTTTGACTTAATACAGGTGACCACATGGGCAGGTTTGACTTAATAGAGATGACCACATGGACAGGTTTGGTTTAATAGAGGTGACCTAATGGACAGGTTTATCTTAATAGAGGTGACCACATGGACAGGTTTGACTTAATAGAGGTGACCACATGGACAGGTTAGATTTAATAGAGGTGACCACATTGAAAGGTTTGACTTAATAGAGGTTACCACATTGACAGGATTGACTTAAGAGGTGGCCACATGGACAGGTTTGACTTAAGAGGTGGGCACATGGACAGGTTTGACTTAATAGAGGTGACCACATGAACAGGTTTGACTTAATAGAGGTGACCACATGGACAGGTTTGACTTAATAGAGGTGACCACATGGATAGGATTGACTCTAGAGGTGGCCACATGGACAGGTTTGACTTAATAGAGGTGACCAAATGGACAGGTTTGACTTGATAGAGGTGACTACATGGACAGGTTTGACTTAATACAGGTGACCACACGGACAGTTTTGACTTAATAGAGGTGACCACATGGACAGGTTCAACTTAACAGAGATGACCACATGGACAGGTTTGACTTAATAGAGGTGACCACATGGACAGGTTTGACTTAATAGAGGTGACCACATGGACAGGTTTGACTTAATAGAGGTGACCACATACACAGGTTTGACTTAATAGAGGTGACCACATGGACAGGTTTCACTTAATAGAGGTGACCATATGGAGAGATTTGACTTAATAGAGGTGACCACATGGACAGGTTTGACTTAAGAGGTGACCACATGGACAAGTTTGACTTAATAGAGGTGACCACATGGACAGGATTGACTTAAGAGGTGGTCACATGGACAGGTTTGACTTAATAGAGGTGACCACATGGACAGGATTGACTTAAAAGGTGGGCACATGGACAGGTTTGACTTAATAGATGTGACCACATGGACAGGTTTGACTTAATAGAGGTGACCACATTGGCAGGTTTGACTTAATAGAGGTGACCACATGGACAGGTTTGACTTAAAAGAGGTGACCAGATGGACAGGTTTGACTTAATACAGGTGACCACATGGACAGGTTTGACTTAATACAGGTGACCACATGGACAGGTTTGACTTAATAGAGGTGACCACATGGACAGATTTGACTTAATAGAGGTGACCACATGGACAGGTTTGACTTAATACAGGTGACCACATGGACAAGTTTAACTTAATACAGGTGTCCACATGGAGAGGTTGGACATGATAGTGGTGACCACAGGGACAGGTTTGACTTAATAGAGGTGACCACATGGACAGGTTTGACTTAATAGAGGTGATCACATGGACAGGTTTGACTTAATAGAGGTGACCACATGGACAGATTTGACTTAATACAGGTGACCACATGCACAGGTTTGACTTAATACAGGTGACCACATGGGCAGGTTTGACTTAATAGAGATGACCACATGGACAGGTTTGGTTTAATAGAGGTGACCTAATGGACAGGTTTATCTTAATAGAGGTGACCACATGGACAGGTTTGACTTAATAGAGGTGACCACATGGACAGGTTAGATTTAATAGAGGTGACCACATTGACAGGATTGACTTAAGAGGTGGCCAAATGGACAGGTTTGACTTAAGAGGTGGGCACATGGACAGGTTTGACTTAATAGAGGTGACCACATGAACAGGTTTGACTTAATAGAGGTGACCACATGAACAGGTTTG
Source organism: Bathymodiolus septemdierum (assembly GCA_963383655.1). NCBI lineage: Eukaryota > Metazoa > Mollusca > Bivalvia > Mytilida > Modiolidae > Bathymodiolus > Bathymodiolus septemdierum. Next base: position 43,798,388 of record OY726528.1, on the reverse strand, counting down.
ACTTAATACAGGTGACCACATGGACAGGTTTGATTTAATACAGGTGACCACATGAATAGGTTTGACTAAATAGAGGTGACCACATGGACAGGTTTGTCTTAATACAGGTGACCACATGGGCAGGTTTGACTTGATAGAGGTGATCACATGGACAGGTTTGACTTAATAGAGGTGTCCACATGGAGAGGTTGGACATGATAGTGGTGACCACAGGGACAGGTTTGACTTAATAGGGGTGACCACATGGACAGGTTTGACTTAATAGAGGTGACCACATGGACAGGTTTGGTTTAATAGAGGTGACCTAATGGACAGGTTTATCTTAATAGAGGTGACCACATGGACAGGTTTGACTTAATAGAGGTGACCACATGGGCAGGTTAGATTTAATAGAGGTGACCACATTGAAAGGTTTGACTTAATAGAGGTTACCACATTGACAGGATTGACTTAAGAGGTGGCCACATGGACAGGTTTGACTTAAGAGGTGGGCACATGGACAGGTTTGACTTAATAGAGGTGACCACATGAACAGGTTTGACTTAATAGAGGTGACCACATGGACAGGTTTGACTTAATAGAGGTGACCACATGGATAGGATTGACTCTAGAGGTGGCCACATGGACAGGTTTGACTTAATAGAGGTGACCAAATGGACAGGTTTGACTTGATAGAGGTGACTACATGGACAGGTTTGACTTAATACAGGTGACCACACGGACAGTTTTGACTTAATAGAGGTGACCACATGGACAGGTTCAACTTAACAGAGATGACCACATGGACAGGTTTGACTTAATAGAGGTGACCACATGGACAGGTTTGACTTAATAGAGGTGACCACATGGACAGGTTTGACTTAATAGAGGTGACCACATACACAGGTTTGACTTAATAGAGGTGACCACATGGACAGGTTTCACTTAATAGAGGTGACCATATGGAGAGATTTGACTTAATAGAGGTGACCACATGGACAGGTTTGATATAAGAGGTGACCACATGGACAAGTTTGACTTAATAGAGGTGACCACATGGACAGGATTGACTTAAGAGGTGGTCACATGGACAGGTTTGACTTAATAGAGGTGACCACATGGACAGGATTGACTTAAAAGGTGGGCACATGGACAGGTTTGACTTAATAGATGTGACCACATGGACAGGTTTGACTTAATAGAGGTGACCACATTGGCAGGTTTGACTTAATAGAGGTGACCACATGGACAGGTTTGACTTAAAAGAGGTGACCAGATGGACAGGTTTGACTTAATACAGGTGACCACATGGACAGGTTTGACTTAATACAGGTGACCACATGGACAGGTTTGACTTAATAGAGGTGACCACATGGACAGATTTGACTTAATAGAGGTGACCACATGGACAGGTTTGACTTAATACAGGTGACCACATGGACAAGTTTAACTTAATAGAGGTGTCCACATGGAGAGGTTGGACATGATAGTGGTGACCACAGGGACAGGTTTGACTTAATAGAGGTGACCACATGGACAGGTTTGACTTAATAGAGGTGATCACATGGACAGGTTTGACTTAATAGAGGTGACCACATGGACAGATTTGACTTAATACAGGTGACCACATGCACAGGTTTGACTTAATACAGGTGACCACATGGGCAGGTTTGACTTAATAGAGATGACCACATGGACAGGTTTGGTTTAATAGAGGTGACCTAATGGACAGGTTTATCTTAATAGAGGTGACCACATGGACAGGTTTGACTTAATAGAGGTGACCACATGGACAGGTTAGATTTAATAGAGGTGACCACATTGACAGGATTGACTTAAGAGGTGGCCACATGGACAGGTTTGACTTAAGAGGTGGGCACATGGACAGGTTTGACTTAATAGAGGTGACCACATGAACAGGTTTGACTTAATAGAGGTGACCACATGAACAGGTTTGACTTAATAGAGGTGACCACATGGACAGGTTTGATTTAATACAGGTGACCACATGAATAGGTTTGACTAAATAGAGGTGACCACATGGACAGGTTTGTCTTAATACAGGTGACCACATGGGCAGGTTTGACTTGATAGAGGTGATCGCATGGACAGGTTTGACTTAATAGAGGTGTCCACATGGAGAGGTTGGACATGATAGTGGTGACCACAGGGACAGGTTTGACTTAATAGGGGTGACCACATGGACAGGTTTGACTTAATAGAGGTGACCACATGGACAGGTTTGACTTAATACAGATAACCACATGGACAGGTGTGACTTTATAGAGGTGTCCACATGGACAGGTTTGACTTAATAGAGGTGACCACATGGACAGGTTTGACTTAATAGAGGTGACCATATGGACAGGTTTGATTTAATACAGGTGACCACATGGACAGGTTAGACTTAATAGAGGTGACCACATGGACAGGTTTGACCTAATAGAGGTGACCACATGGACAGGTTTGACTTAATACAGGTGACCACATGGGCAGGTTTGACTTAATAGAGGTGACCACATGGACAGGTTTGATTTAATGGAGGTGATCTATTGACAGGTTTGACTTAATAGAGGTGACCATATGGACAGGTTTGACTTAATAGAGGTGATCACATGGAGAGATTTGACTTAATAGAGGAGACCACATGGACAGGTTTGACTTAAGAGGTGACCACATGGACAGGTTTTACTTAATAGAGGTGACCACATGGACAGGTTTGACTTAATACAGGTGACCACATGGGCAGGTTTGACTTGATAGAGGTGATCACATGGACAGGTTTGACTTATTAGAGGTGACCACATGGACAGGTTTGACTTAATACAGGTGACCACATGGACATGTTTGACTTAATAGAGGTGACCATATGGACAGGTTTGACTTAATAGAGGTGACCACATGGACAGGGTTGACTTAATAGAGGTGACCACATGGACAGGTTTGACTTAATACGGGTGACCATATGGACAGGTTTGTGACTGTTTAATACAGGTGAACACATGGACAGGTTTGATTTAAAACAGGTGACCACATGGATAGGTTTGATTTCATACAGGTGACCACATGGACAGGTTTGATTTAAAACAGGTGACCACATGGACAGGTTTGACTTCATTCAGGTGATCACATGGACAGGTTTGACTTATTAGAATTGACCACATGGACAGGTTTGACTTAATAGAGGTGACCACATGGATAGGATTGACTCTAGAGGTGGCCACATGGACAGGTTTGACTTAATAGAGGTGACCAAATGGACAGGTTTGACTTGATAGAGGTGACTACATGGACAGGTTTGACTTAATACAGGTGACCACATGGGCAGGTTTGACTTAATAGAGGTGACCACATGGACAGGTTTGACTTAATAGAGGTGACCTAATGGACAGGTTTATCTAAATAGAGGTGACCACATGTACAGGTTTGACTTAATAGAGGTGACCACATGGACAGGTTAGATTTAATAGAGGTGACCACATTGAAAGGTTTGACTTAATAGAGGTCACCACATGGACAGGATTGACTTAAGAGGTGGCCACATGGACAGGTTTGACTTAATAGAGGTGACCACATGGACAGGATTGACATAAGAGGTGGGCACATGGACAGGTTTGACTTAATAGAGGTGACCACATGAACAGGTTTGACTTAATAGAGGTGACCACATGGACAGGTTTGACTTAATACAGGTGACCACATGAATAGGTTTGACTTAATAGAGGTGACCACATGGACAGGTTTGATTTAATGCAGGTGACCACATGGGCAGGTTTGACTTGATAGAGGTGATCACATGGACAGGTTTGACTTAATAGAGGTGACCACATGGAAAGGTTTGACTTAATACAGGTGACCACATGGACATGTTTGACTTAATAGAGGTGACCATATGGACAGGTTTGACTTAATAGAGGTGACCACATGGACAGGGTTGACTTAATAGAGGTGACCACATGGACAGGTTTGACTTAATACGGGTGACCATATGGACAGGTTTGTGACTGTTTAATACAGGTGAACACATGGACAGGTTTGATTTCATACAGGTGACCACATGGACAGGTTTGTGACTGTTTAATAGAGGTGACCACATGGACAGGTTTGATTTAAATCAGGTGACCACATGGACAGGTTTGACTTCATACAGGTGATCACATGGACAGGTTTGACTTAATAGAAGTGACCACATGGACAGGTTTGACTTAATAGAGGTGATCACATGGATAGGATTGACTCTAGAGGTGGCCACATGGACAGGTTTGACTTAATAGAGGAGACCAAATGGACAGGTTTGACTTGAAAGAGGTGACTACATGGACAGGTTTGACTTAATACAGGTGACCACACGGACAGTTTTTACTTAATAGAGGTGACCACATGGACAGGTTCAACTTAACAGAGATGACCAAATGGACAGGTTTGACTTAATAGAGGTGACCACATGGACAGGTTTGACTTAATAGAGGTGACCACATGGACAGGTTTGACTTAATAGAGGTGACCACATACACAGGTTTGACTTAATAGAGGTGACCACATGGACAGGTTTGACTTAATAGAGGAGACCAAATGGACAGGTTTGACTTGATAGAGGTGACTACATGGACAGGTTTGACTTAATACAGGTGACCACACGGACAGTTTTGACTTAATAGAGGTGACCACATGGACAGGTTCAACTTAACAGAGATGACCACATGGACAGGTTTGACTTAATAGAGGTGACCACATGGACAGGTTTGACTTAATAGAGGTGACCACATGGACAGGTTTGACTTAATAGAGGTGACCACATACACAGGTTTGACTTAATAGAGGTGACCACATGGACAGGTTTCACTTAATAGAGGTGACCACATGGAGAGATTTGACTTAATAGAGGTGACCACATGGACAGGTTTGACTTAAGAGGTGACCACATGGACAAGTTTGACTTTATAGAGGTGACCACATGGACAGGATTGACTTAAGAGGTGGTCACATGGACAGGTTTGACTTAATAGAGGTGACCACATGGACAGGATTGACTTAAGAGGTGGGCACATGGACAGGTTTGACTTAATAGAGGTGACCAAATGGACAGGTTTGACTTAATAGATGTGACCACATGGACAGGTTTGACTTAATAGAGGTGACCACATTGACAGGTTTGACTTAATAGAGGTGACCACATGGACAGGTTTGACTTAATAGAGGTGACCATATGGACAGGTTTGACTTAATACAGGTGACCACATGGACAGGTTTGACTTAATACAGGTGACCACATGGACAGGTTTGACTTAATAGAGGTGACCACATGGACAGATTTGACTTAATAGAGGTGACCACATGGACAGGTTTGACTTAATACAGGTGACCACATGGACAAGTTTAACTTAATACAGGTGTCCACATGGAGAGGTTGGACATGATAGTGGTGACCACAGGGACAGGTTTGACTTAATATAGGTGACCACATGGACAGGTTTGACTTAATAGAGGTGACCACATGGACAGGTTTGACTTAATAGAGATAACCACATGGACAGGTTTGACTTAATAGAGGTGTCCACATGGACAGGTGTGACTTTATAGAGGTGTCCACATGGACAGGTTTGACTTAATAGAGGTGACCACATGGACAGGTTTGATTTAATACAGGTGACCACATGGACAGGTTAGACTTAATAGAGGTGACCACATGGACAGGTTTGACTTAATAGAGGTGACTACATGGACAGGTTTGACTTAATACAGGTGACCACATGGGCAGGTTTGACTTAATGGAGGTGACCACATGGACAGGTTTGATTTAATGGAGGTGATCTATTGACAGGTTTGACTTAATAGAGGTGACCATATGGACAGGTTTGACTTAATAGAGGTGATCACATGGAGAGATTTGACTTAATAGAGGTGACCACATGGACAGGTTTGACTTAAGAGGTGACCACATGGACAGGTTTTACTTAATAGAGGTGACCACATGGACAGGTTTGACTTAATACAGGTGACCACATGGGCAGGTTTGACTTGATAGAGGTGATCACATGGACAGGTTTGACTTAATAGAGGTGACCACATGGACAGGGTTGACTTAATAGAGGTGACCACATGGACAGGTTTGACTTAATACGGGTGACCATATGGACAGGTTTGTGACTGTTTAATACAGGTGAACACATGGACAGGTTTGATTTAAAACAGGTGACCACATGGATAGGTTTGATTTCATACAGGTGACCACATGGACAGGTTTGATTTAAAACAGGTGACCACAGGGACAGGTTTGACTTCATACAGGTGATCACATGGACAGGTTTGACTTAATAGAAGTGACCACATGGACAGGTTTGACTTAATAGAGGTGACCACATGGATAGGATTGACTCTAGAGGTGGCCACATGGACAGGTTTGACTTAATAGAGGTGACCAAATGGACAGGTTTGACTTGATAGAGGTGACTACATGGACAGGTTTGACTTAATACAGGTGACCACACGGACAGTTTTGACTTAATAGAGGTGACCACATGGACAGGTTCAACTTAACAGAGATGACCACATGGACAGGTTTGACTTAATAGAGGTGACCACATGGACAGGTTTGACTTAATAGAGGTGACCACATGGACAGGTTTGACTTAATAGAGGTGACCACATACACAGGTTTGACTTAATAGAGGTGACCACATGGACAGGTTTCACTTAATAGAGGTGACCATATGGAGAGATTTGACTTAATAGAGGTGACCACATGGACAGGTTTGACTTAAGAGGTGACCACATGGACAAGTTTGACTTTATAGAGGTGACCACATGGACAGGATTGACTTAAGAGGTGGTCACATGGACAGGTTTGACTTAATAGAGGTGACCACATGGACAGGATTGACTTAAAAGGTGGGCACATGGACAGGTTTGACTTAATAGATGTGACCACATGGACAGGTTTGACTTAATAGAGGTGACCACATTGGCAGGTTTGACTTAATAGAGGTGACCACATGGACAGGTTTGACTTAAAAGAGGTGACCATATGGACAGGTTTGACTTAATACAGGTGACCACATGGACAGGTTTGACTTAATACAGGTGACCACATGGACAAGTTTAACTTAATACAGGTGTCCACATGGAGAGGTTGGACATGATAGTGGTGACCACAGGGACAGGTTTGACTTAATAGAGGTGACCACATGGACAGGTTTGACTTAATAGAGGTGATCACATGGACAGGTTTGACTTAATAGAGGTGACCACATGGACAGATTTGACTTAATACAGGTGACCACATGCACAGGTTTGACTTAATACAGGTGACCACATGGGCAGGTTTGACTTAATAGAGATGACCACATGGACAGGTTTGGTTTAATAGAGGTGACCTAATGGACAGGTTTATCTTAATAGAGGTGACCACATGGACAGGTTTGACTTAATAGAGGTGACCACATGGACAGGTTAGATTTAATAGAGGTGACCACATTGAAAGGTTTGACTTAATAGAGGTTACCACATTGACAGGATTGACTTAAGAGGTGGCCACATGGACAGGTTTGACTTAAGAGGTGGGCACATGGACAGGTTTGACTTAATAGAGGTGACCACATGAACAGGTTTGACTTAATAGAGGTGACCACATGGACAGGTTTGACTTAATAGAGGTGACCACATGGATAGGATTGACTCTAGAGGTGGCCACATGGACAGGTTTGACTTAATAGAGGTGACCAAATGGACAGGTTTGACTTGATAGAGGTGACTACATGGACAGGTTTGACTTAATACAGGTGACCACACGGACAGTTTTGACTTAATAGAGGTGACCACATGGACAGGTTCAACTTAACAGAGATGACCACATGGACTGGTTTGACTTAATAGAGGTGACCACATGGACAGGTTTGACTTAATAGAGGTGACCACATGGACAGGTTTGACTTAATAGAGGTGACCACATACACAGGTTTGACTTAATAGAGGTGACCACATGGACAGGTTTCACTTAATAGAGGTGACCATATGGAGAGATTTGACTTAATAGAGGTGACCACATGGACAGGTTTGACTTAAGAGGTGACCACATGGACAAGTTTGACTTAATAGAGGTGACCACATGGACAGGATTGACTTAAGAGGTGGTCACATGGACAGGTTTGACTTAATAGAGGTGACCACATGGACAGGATTGACTTAAAAGGTGGGCACATGGACAGGTTTGACTTAATAGATGTGACCACATGGACAGGTTTGACTTAGTAGAGGTGACCACATTGGCAGGTTTGACTTAATAGAGGTGACCACATGGACATGTTTGACTTAAAAGAGGTGACCAGATGGACAGGTTTGACTTAATACAGGTGACCACATGGACAGGTTTGACTTAATACAGGTGACCACATGGACAGGTTTGACTTAATAGAGGTGACCACATGGACAGATTTGACTTAATAGAGGTGACCACATGGACAGGTTTGACTTAATACAGGTGACCACATGGACAAGTTTAACTTAATACAGGTGTCCACATGGAGAGGTTGGACATGATAGTGGTGACCACAGGGACAGGTTTGACTTAATAGAGGTGACCACATGGACAGGTTTGACTTAATAGAGGTGATCACATGGACAGGTTTGACTTAATAGAGGTGACCACATGGACAGATTTGACTTAATACAGGTGACCACATGCACAGGTTTGACTTAATACAGGTGACCACATGGGCAGGTTTGACTTAATAGAGATGACCACATGGACAGGTTTGGTTTAATAGAGGTGACCTAATGGACAGGTTTATCTTAATAGAGGTGACCACATGGACAGGTTTGACTTAATAGAGGTGACCACATGGACAGGTTAGATTTAATAGAGGTGACCACATTGACAGGATTGACTTAAGAGGTGGCCACATGGACAGGTTTGACTTAAGAGGTGGGCACATGGACAGGTTTGACTTAATAGAGGTGACCACATGAACAGGTTTGACTTAATAGAGGTGACCACATGAACAGGTTTGACTTAATAGAGGTGACCACATGGACAGGTTTGATTTAATACAGGTGACCACATGAATAGGTTTGACTAAATAGAGGTGACCACATGGACAGGTTTGTCTTAATACAGGTGACCACATGGGCAGGTTTGACTTGATAGAGGTGATCACATGGACAGGTTTGACTTAATAGAGGTGTCCACATGGAGAGGTTGGACATGATAGTGGTGACCACAGGGACAGGTTTGACTTAATAGGGGTGACCACATGGACAGGTTTGACTTAATAGAGGTGACCACATGGACAGGTTTGACTTAATACAGATAACCACATGGACAGGTGTGACTTTATAGAGGTGTCCACATGGACAGGTTTGACTTAATAGAGGTGACCACATGGACAGGTTTGACTTAATAGAGGTGACCATATGGACAGGTTTGATTTAATACAGGTGACCACATGGACAGGTTAGACTTAATAGAGGTGACCACATGGACAGGTTTGACCTAATAGAGGTGACCACATGGACAGGTTTGACTTAATACAGGTGACCACATGGGCAGGTTTGACTTAATAGAGGTGACCACATGGACAGGTTTGATTTAATGGAGGTGATCTATTGACAGGTTTGACTTAATAGAGGTGACCATATGGACAGGTTTGACTTAATAGAGGTGATCACATGGAGAGATTTGACTTAATAGAGGAGACCACATGGACAGGTTTGACTTAAGAGGTGACCACATGGACAGGTTTTACTTAATAGAGGTGACCACATGGACAGGTTTGACTTAATACAGGTGACCACATGGGCAGGTTTGACTTGATAGAGGTGATCACATGGACAGGTTTGACTTATTAGAGGTGACCACATGGACAGGTTTGACTTAATACAGGTGACCACATGGACATGTTTGACTTAATAGAGGTGACCATATGGACAGGTTTGACTTAATAGAGGTGACCACATGGACAGGGTTGACTTAATAGAGGTGACCACATGGACAGGTTTGACTTAATACGGGTGACCATATGGACAGGTTTGTGACTGTTTAATACAGGTGAACACATGGACAGGTTTGATTTAAAACAGGTGACCACATGGATAGGTTTGATTTCATACAGGTGACCACATGGACAGGTTTGATTTAAAACAGGTGACCACATCGACAGGTTTGACTTCATACAGGTGATCACATGGACAGGTTTGACTTATTAGAATTGACCACATGGACAGGTTTGACTTAATAGAGGTGACCACATGGATAGGATTGACTCTAGAGGTGGCCACATGGACAGGTTTGACTTAATAGAGGTGACCAAATGGACAGGTTTGACTTGATAGAGGTGACTACATGGACAGGTTTGACTTAATACAGGTGACCACACGGACAGTTTTGACTTAATAGAGGTCACCACATGGACAGGTTCAACTTAACAGAGATGACCACATGGACAGGTTTGACTTAATAGAGGTGACCACATGGACAGGTTTGACTTAATACAGATAACCACATGGACAGGTGTGACTTTATAGAGGTGTCCACATGGACAGGTTTGACTTAATAGAGGTGACCACATGGACAGGTTTGACTTAATAGAGGTGACCATATGGACAGGTTTGATTTAATACAGGTGACCACATGGACAGGTTAGACTTAATAGAGGTGACCACATGGACAGGTTTGACCTAATAGAGGTGACCACATGGACAGGTTTGACTTAATACAGGTGACCACATGGGCAGGTTTGACTTAATAGAGGTGACCACATGGACAGGTTTGATTTAATGGAGGTGATCTATTGACAGGTTTGACTTAATAGAGGTGACCATATGGACAGGTTTGACTTAATAGAGGTGATCACATGGAGAGATTTGACTTAATAGAGGAGACCACATGGACAGGTTTGACTTAAGAGGTGACCACATGGACAGGTTTTACTTAATAGAGGTGACCACATGGACAGGTTTGACTTAATACAGGTGACCACATGGGCAGGTTTGACTTGATAGAGGTGATCACATGGACAGGTTTGACTTATTAGAGGTGACCACATGGACAGGTTTGACTTAATACAGGTGACCACATGGACATGTTTGACTTAATAGAGGTGACCATATGGACAGGTTTGACTTAATAGAGGTGACCACATGGACAGGGTTGACTTAATAGAGGTGACCACATGGACAGGTTTGACTTAATACGGGTGACCATATGGACAGGTTTGTGACTGTTTAATACAGGTGAACACATGGACAGGTTTGATTTAAAACAGGTGACCACATGGATAGGCTTGATTTCATACAGGTGACCACATGGACAGGTTTGATTTAAAACAGGTGACCACATGGACAGGTTTGACTTCATACAGGTGATCACATGGACAGGTTTGACTTATTAGAATTGACCACATGGACAGGTTTGACTTAATAGAGGTGACCACATGGATAGGATTGACTCTAGAGGTGGCCACATGGACAGGTTTGACTTAATAGAGGTGACCAAATGGACAGGTTTGACTTGATAGAGGTGACTACATGGACAGGTTTGACTTAATACAGGTGACCACACGGACAGTTTTGACTTAATAGAGGTCACCACATGGACAGGTTCAACTTAACAGAGATGACCACATGGACAGGTTTGACTTAATAGAGGTGACCACATGGACAGGTTTGACTTAATAGAGGTGACCACATGGACAGGTTTGACTTAATAGAGGTGACCACATACACAGGTTTGACTTAATAGGGGTGACCACATGGACAGGTTTCACTTAATAGAGGTGACCACATGGAGAGATTTGACTTAATAGAGGTGACCACATGGACAGGTTTGACTTAAGAGGTGACCAGATGGACAAGTTTGACTTTATAGAGGTGACCACATGGACAGGATTGACTTAAGAGGTGGTCACATGGACAGGTTTGACTTAATAGAGGTGACCACATGGACAGGATTGACTTAAGAGGTGGGCACATGGACAGGTTTGACTTAATAGAGGTGACCACATGGACAGGTTTGACTTAATAGATGTGACCACATGGACAGGTTTGACTTAATAGAGGTGACCACATTGACAGGTTTGACTTAATAGAGGTGACCACATGGACAGGTTTGACTTAAAAGAGGTGACCATATGGACAGGTTTGACTTAATACAGATGACCACATGACAGGTTTGACTTAATACAGGTGACCACATGGACAGGTTTGACTTAATAGAGGTGACCACATGGACAGATTTGACTTAATAGAGGTGACCACATGGACAGGTTTGACTTAATACAGGTGACCACATGGACAAGTTTAACTTAATACAGGTGTCCACATGGAGAGCTTGGACATGATAGTGGTGACCACAGGGACAGGTTTGACTTAATAGAGGTGACCACATGGACAGGTTTGACTTAATAGAGGTGATCACATGGACAGGTTTGACTTAATAGAGGTGACCACATGGACAGATTTGACTTAATACAGGTGACCATATGGACAGGTTTGACTTAATACAGGTGACCACATGGGCAGGTTTGACTTAATAGAGGTGACCACATGGACAGGTTTGGTTTAATAGAGGTGACCTAATGGACAGGTTTATCTTAATAGAGGTGACCACATGGACAGGTTTGACTTAATAGAGGTGACCACATGGACAGGTTAGATTTAATAGAGGTGACCACATTGAAAGGTTTGACTTAATAGAGGTTACCACATGGACAGGATTGACTTAAAAGGTGGCCACATGGACAGGTTTGACTTAATAGAGGTGACCACATGGACAGGATTGACTTAAGAGGTGGGCACATGGACAGGTTTGACTTAATAGAGGTGACCACATGAACAGGTTTGACTTAATAGAGGTGACCACATGGACAGGTTTGACTTAATACAGGTGACCACATGGGCAGGTTTGACTTGATAGAGGTGATCACATGGACAGGTTTGACTTAATAGAGGTGACCACATGGACAGGTTTGACTTAATACAGGTGACCACATGGACATGTTTGACTTAATAGAGGTGACCATATGGACAGGTTTGACTTAATAGAAGTGACCACATGGACAGGGTTGACTTAATAGAGGTAACCACATGGACAGGTTTGACTTAATACGGGTGACCATATGGACAGGTTTGTGACTGTTTAATACAGGTGAACACATGGACAGGTTTGATTTAAAACAGGTGACTACATGGATAGGTTTGATTTCATACAGGTGACCACATGGACAGGTTTGTGACTGTTTAATAGAGGTGACCACATGGACAGGTTTGATTTAAAACAGGTGACCACATGGACAGGTTTGACTTCATACAGGTGATCACATGGACAGGTTTGACTTAATAGAAGTGACCACATGGACAGGTTTGACTTAATAGAAGTGACCACATGGATAGGATTGATTCTAGAGGTGGCCACATGGACAGGTTTGACTTAATAGAGGTGACCAAATGGACAGGATTGACTTGATAGAGGTGACTACATGGACAAGTTTGACTTAATACAGGTGACCACACGGACAGTTTTGACTTAATAGAGGTGACCACATGGACAGGTTCAACTTAACAGAGATAACCACATGGACAGGTTTGACTTAATAGAGGTGACATAATGGACAGGTTAGATTTAATAGAGGTGACCACATGGAAAGGTTTGACTTAATAGAGGTTACCACATGGACAGGATTGACTTAAGAGGTGGCCACATAGACAGGTTTGACTTAATAGAGGTGACCACATGGACAGGATTGACTTAAGAGGTGGGCACATGGACAGGTTTGACTTAATAGAGGTGACCACATGGACATGTTTGACTTAATGGAGGTGACCACATGGACAGGTTTGATTTAATACAGGTGACCACATGAATAGGTTTGACTTAATAGAGGTGACCACATGGACAGGTTTGACTTAATACAGGTGACCACATGGGTAGGTTTGACTTAATAGAGGTGATCACATGGACAGGTTTGACTTAATAGAGGTGACCACATGGACAGGTTTGACTTAATACAGGTGACCACATGGACAAGTTTAACTTAATACAGGTGTCCACATGGAGAGGTTGGACATGATAGTGGTGACCACAGGGACAGGTTTGACTTAATAGAGGTGACCACATGGACAGGTTTGACTTAATAGAGGTGATCACATGGACAGGTTTGACTTAATAGAGGTGACCACATGGACAGATTTGACTTAATACAGGTGACCACATGCACAGGTTTGACTTAATACAGGTGACCACATGGGCAGGTTTGACTTAATAGAGATGACCACATGGACAGGTTTGGTTTAATAGAGGTGACCTAATGGACAGGTTTATCTTAATAGAGGTGACCACATGGACAGGTTTGACTTAATAGAGGTGACCACATGGACAGGTTAGATTTAATAGAGGTGACCAAATTGAAAGGTTTGACTTAATAGAGGTTACCACATTGACAGGATTGACTTAAGAGGTGGCCACATGGACAGGTTTGACTTAAGAGGTGGGCACATGGACAGGTTTGACTTAATAGAGGTGACCACATGAACAGGTTTGACTTAATAGAGGTGACCACATGGACAGGTTTGACTTAATAGAGGTGACCACATGGATAGGATTGACTCTAGAGGTGGCCACATGGACAGGTTTGACTTAATAGAGGTGACCAAATGGACAGGTTTGACTTGATAGAGGTGACTACATGGACAAGTTTGACTTAATACAGGTGACCACACGGACAGTTTTGACTTAATAGAGGTGACCACATGGACAGGTTTGACTTAATAGAGGTGACCACATACACAGGTTTGACTTAATAGAGGTGACCACATGGACAGGTTTCACTTAATAGAGGTGACCATATGGAGAGATTTGACTTAATAGAGGTGACCACATGGACAGGTTTGACTTAAGAGGTGACCACATGGACAAGTTTGACTTAATAGAGGTGACCACATGGACAGGATTGACTTAAGAGGTGGTCACATGGACAGGTTTGACTTAATAGAGGTGACCACATGGACAGGATTGACTTAAAAGGTGGGCACATGGACAGGTTTGACTTAATAGATGTGACCACATGGACAGGTTTGACTTAATAGAGGTGACCACATTGGCAGGTTTGACTTAATAGAGGTGACCACATGGACAGGTTTGACTTAAAAGAGGTGACCAGATGGACAGGTTTGACTTAATACAGGTGACCACATGGACAGGTTTGACTTAATACAGGTGACCACATGGACAGGTTTGACTTAATAGAGGTGACCACATGGACAGATTTGACTTAATAGAGGTGACCACATGGACAGGTTTGACTTAATACAGGTGACCACATGGACAAGTTTAACTTAATACAGGTGTCCACATGGAGAGGTTGGACATGATAGTGGTGACCACAGGGACAGGTTTGACTTAATAGAGGTGACCACATGGACAGGTTTGACTTAATAGAGGTGATCACATGGACAGGTTTGACTTAATAGAGGTGACCACATGGACAGATTTGACTTAATACAGGTGACCACATGCACAGGTTTGACTTAATACAGGTGACCACATGGGCAGGTTTGACTTAATAGAGATGACCACATGGACAGGTTTGGTTTAATAGAGGTGACCTAATGGACAGGTTTATCTTAATAGAGGTGACCACATGGACAGGTTTGACTTAATAGAGGTGACCACATGGACAGGTTAGATTTAATAGAGGTGACCACATTGACAGGATTGACTTAAGAGGTGGCCACATGGACAGGTTTGACTTAAGAGGTGGGCACATGGACAGGTTTGACTTAATAGAGGTGACCACATGAACAGGTTTGACTTAATAGAGGTGACCACATGGACAGGTTTGATTTAATACAGGTGACCACATGAATAGGTTTGACTAAATAGAGGTGACCACATGGACAGGTTTGTCTTAATACAGGTGACCACATGGGCAGGTTTGACTTGATAGAGGTGATCACATGGACATGTTTGACTTAATAGAGGTGTCCACATGGAGAGGTTGGACATGATAGTGGTGACCACAAGGACAGGTTTGACTTAATAGGGGTGACCACATGGACAGGTTTGACTTAATAGAGGTGACCACATGGACAGGTTTGACTTAATACAGATAACCACATGGACAGGTGTGACTTTATAGAGGTGTCCACATGGACAGGTTTGACTTAATAGAGGTGACCACATGGACAGGTTTGACTTAATAGAGGTGACCATATGGACAGGTTTGATTTAATACAGGTGACCACATGGACAGGTTAGACTTAATAGAGGTGACCACATGGACAGGTTTGACTTAATAGAGGTGACCACATGGACAGGTTTGACTTAATACAGGTGACCACATGGGCAGGTTTGACTTAATAGAGGTGACCACATGGACAGGTTTGATTTAATGGAGGTGATCTATTGACAGGTTTGACTTAATAGAGGTGACCATATGGACAGGTTTGACTTAATAGAGGTGATCACATGGAGAGATTTGACTTAATAGAGGAGACCACATGGACAGGTTTGACTTAAGAGGTGACCACATGGACAGGTTTTACTTAATAGAGGTGACCACATGGACAGGTTTGACTTAATACAGGTGACCACATGGGCAGGTTTGACTTGATAGAGGTGATCACATGGACAGGTTTGACTTATTAGAGGTGACCACATGGACAGGTTTGACTTAATACAGGTGACCACATGGACATGTTTGACTTAATAGAGGTGACCATATGGACAGGTTTGACTTAATAGAGGTGACCACATGGACAGGGTTGACTTAATAGAGGTGACCACATGGACAGGTTTGACTTAATACGGGTGACCATATGGACAGGTTTGTGACTGTTTAATACAGGTGAACACATGGACAGGTTTGATTTAAAACAGGTGACCACATGGATAGGTTTGATTTCATACAGGTGACCACATGGACAGGTTTGATTTAAAACAGGTGACCACATGGACAGGTTTGACTTCATACAGGTGATCACATGGACAGGTTTGACTTATTAGAATTGACCACATGGACAGGTTTGACTTAATAGAGGTGACCACATGGATAGGATTGACTCTAGAGGTGGCCACATGGACAGGTTTGTCTTAATAGAGGTGACCAAATGGACAGGTTTGACTTGATAGAGGTGACTACATGGACAGGTTTGACTTAATACAGGTGACCACACGGACAGTTTTGACTTAATAGAGGTCACCACATGGACAGGTTCAACTTAACAGAGATGACCACATGGACAGGTTTGACTTAATAGAGGTGACCACATGGACAGGTTTGACTTAATAGAGGTGACCACATGGACAGGTTTGACTTAATAGAGGTGACCACATACACAGGTTTGACTTAATAGGGGTGACCACATGGACAGGTTTCACTTAATAGAGGTGACCACATGGAGAGATTTGACTTAATAGAGGTGACCACATGGACAGGTTTGACTTAAGAGGTGACCACATGGACAAGTTTGACTTTATAGAGGTGACCACATGGACAGGATTGACTTAAGAGGTGGTCACATGGACAGGTTTGACTTAATAGAGGTGACCACATGGACAGGATTGACTTAAGAGGTGGGCACATGGACAGGTTTGACTTAATAGAGGTGACCACATGGACAGGTTTGACTTAATAGATGTGACCACATGGACAGGTTTGACTTAATAGAGGTGACCACATTGACAGGTTTGACTTAATAGAGGTGACCACATGGACAGGTTTGACTTAAAAGAGGTGACCATATGGACAGGTTTGACTTAATACAGATGACCACATGACAGGTTTGACTTAATACAGGTGACCACATGGACAGGTTTGACTTAATAGAGGTGACCACATGGACAGATTTGACTTAATAGAGGTGACCACATGGACAGGTTTGACTTAATACAGGTGACCACATGGACAAGTTTAACTTAATACAGGTGTCCACATGGAGAGGTTGGACATGATAGTGGTGACCACAGGGACAGGTTTGACTTAATAGAGGTGACCACATGGACAGGTTTGACTTAATAGAGGTGATCACATGGACAGGTTTGACTTAATAGAGGTGACCACATGGACAGATTTGACTTAATACAGGTGACCATATGGACAGGTTTGACTTAATACAGGTGACCACATGGGCAGGTTTGACTTAATAGAGGTGACCACATGGACAGGTTTGGTTTAATAGAGGTGACCTAATGGACAGGTTTATCTTAATAGAGGTGACCACATGGACAGGTTTGACTTAATAGAGGTGACCACATGGACAGGTTAGATTTAATAGAGGTGACCACATTGAAAGGTTTGACTTAATAGAGGTTACCACATGGACAGGATTGACTTAAAAGGTGGCCACATGGACAGGTTTGACTTAATAGAGGTGACCACATGGACAGGATTGACTTAAGAGGTGGGCACATGGACAGGTTTGACTTAATAGAGGTGACCACATGAACAGGTTTGACTTAATAGAGGTGACCACATGGACAGGTTTGTTTTAATACAGGTGACCACATGAATAGGTTTGACTTAATAGAGGTGACCACATGGACAGGTTTGACTTAATACAGGTGACCACATGGGCAGGTTTGACTTGATAGAGGTGATCACATGGACAGGTTTGACTTAATAGAGGTGACCACATGGACAGGTTTGACTTAATACAGGTGACCACATGGACATGTTTGACTTAATAGAGGTGACCATATGGACAGGTTTGACTTAATAGAAGTGACCACATGGACAGGGTTGACTTAATAGAGGTAACCACATGGACAGGTTTGACTTAATACGGGTGACCATATGGACAGGTTTGTGACTGTTTAATACAGGTGAACACATGGACAGGTTTGATTTAAAACAGGTGACCACATGGATAGGTTTGATTTCATACAGGTGACCACATGGACAGGTTTGTGACTGTTTAATAGAGGTGACCACATGGACAGGTTTGATTTAAAACAGGTGACCACATGGACAGGTTTGACTTCATACAGGTGATCACATGGACAGGTTTGACTTAATAGAAGTGACCACATGGACAGGTTTGACTTAATAGAAGTGACCACATGGATAGGATTGACTCTAGAGGTTGCCACATGGACAGGTTTGACTTAATAGAGGTGACCAAATGGACAGGATTGACTTGATAGAGGTGACTACATGGACAAGTTTGACTTAATACAGGTGACCACACGGACAGTTTTGACTTAATAGAGGTGACCACATGGACAGGTTCAACTTAACAGAGATAACCACATGGACAGGTTTGACTTAATAGAGGTGACATAATGGACAGGTTAGATTTAATAGAGGTGACCACATGGAAAGGTTTGACTTAATAGAGGTTACCACATGGACAGGATTGACTTAAGAGGTGGCCACATAGACAGGTTTGACTTAATAGAGGTGACCACATGGACAGGATTGACTTAAGAGGTGGGCACATGGACAGGTTTGACTTAATAGAGGTGATCACATGGACAGGTTTGACTTAATAGAGGTGACCACATGGACAGATTTGACTTAATACAGGTGACCACATGCACAGGTTTGACTTAATACAGGTGACCACATGGGCAGGTTTGACTTAAAAGAGATGACCACATGGACAGGTTTGGTTTAATAGAGGTGACCTAATGGAAAGGTTTATCTTAATAGAGGTGACCACATGGACAGGTTTGACTTAATAGAGGTGACCACATGGACAGGTTAGATTTAATAGAGGTGACCACATTGACAGGATTGACTTAAGAGGTGGCCACATGGACAGGTTTGACATAAGAGGTGGGCACATGGACAGGTTTGACTTAATAGAGGTGACCACATGAACAGGTTTGACTTAATAGAGGTGACCACATGAACAGGTTTGACTTAATAGAGGTGACCACATGGACAGGTTTGATTTAATACAGGTGACCACATGAATAGGTTTGACTAAATAGAGGTGACCACATGGACAGGTTTGTCTTAATACAGGTGACCACATGGGCAGGTTTGACTTGATAGAGGTGATCACATGGACAGGTTTGACTTAATAGAGGTGTCCACATGGAGAGGTTGGACATGATAGTGGTGACCACAGGGACAGGTTTGACTTAATAGGGGTGACCACATGGACAGGTTTGACTTAATAGAGGTGACCACATGGACAGGTTTGACTTAATACAGATAACCACATGGACAGGTTTGACTTAATAGAGGTGACCATATGGACAGGTTTGATTTAATACAGGTGACCACATGGACAGGTTAGACTTAATAGAGGTGACCACATGGACAGGTTTGACCTAATAGAAGTGACCACATGGACAGGTTTGACTTAATACAGGTGACCACATGGGCAGGTTTGACTTAATAGAGGTGACCACATGGACAGGTTTGATTTAATGGAGGTGATCTATTGACAGGTTTGACTTAATAGAGGTGACCATATGGACAGGTTTGACTTAATAGAGGTGATCACATGGAGAGATTTGACTTAATAGAGGAGACCACATGGACAGGTTTGACTTAAGAGGTGACCACATGGACAGGTTTTACTTAATAGAGGTGACCACATGGACAGGTTTGACTTAATACAGGTGACCACATGGGCAGGTTTGACTTGATAGAGGTGATCACATGGACAGGTTTGACTTATTAGAGGTGACCACATGGACAGGTTTGACTTAATACAGGTGACCACATGGACATGTTTGACTTAATAGAGGTGACCATATGGACAGGTTTGACTTAATAGAGGTGACCACATGGACAGGGTTGACTTAATAGAGGTGACCACATGGACAGGTTTGACTTAATACGGGTGACCATATGGACAGGTTTGTGACTGTTTAATACAGGTGAACACATGGACAGGTTTGATTTAAAACAGGTGACCACATGGATAGGTTTGATTTCATACAGGTGACCACATGGACAGGTTTGATTTAAAACAGGTGACCACATGGACAGGTTTGACTTCATACAGGTGATCACATGGACAGGTTTGACTTATTAGAATTGACCACATGGACAGGTTTGACTTAATAGAGGTGACCACATGGATAGGATTGACTCTAGAGGTGGCCACATGGACAGGTTTGTCTTAATAGAGGTGACCAAATGGACAGGTTTGACTTGATAGAGGTGACTACATGGACAGGTTTGACTTAATACAGGTGACCACACGGACAGTTTTGACTTAATAGAGGTCACCACATGGACAGGTTCAACTTAACAGAGATGACCACATGGACAGGTTTGACTTAATAGAGGTGACCACATGGACAGGTTTGACTTAATAGAGGTGACCACATGGACAGGTTTGACTTAATAGAGGTGACCACATACACAGGTTTGACTTAATAGGGGTGACCACATGGACAGGTTTCACTTAATAGAGGTGACCACATGGAGAGATTTGACTTAATAGAGGTGACCACATGGACAGGTTTGACTTAAGAGGTGACCACATGGACAAGTTTGACTTTATAGAGGTGACCACATGGACAGGATTGACTTAAGAGGTGGTCACATGGACAGGTTTGACTTAATAGAGGTGACCACATGGACAGGATTGACTTAAGAGGTGGGCACATGGACAGGTTTGACTTAATAGAGGTGACCACATGGACAGGTTTGACTTAATAGATGTGACCACATGGACAGGTTTGACTTAATAGAGGTGACCACATTGACAGGTTTGACTTAATAGAGGTGACCACATGGACAGGTTTGACTTAAAAGAGGTGACCATATGGACAGGTTTGACTTAATACAGATGACCACATGACAGGTTTGACTTAATACAGGTGACCACATGGACAGGTTTGACTTAATAGAGGTGACCACATGGACAGATTTGACTTAATAGAGGTGACCACATGGACAGGTTTGACTTAATACAGGTGACCACATGGACAAGTTTAACTTAATACAGGTGTCCACATGGAGAGGTTGGACATGATAGTGGTGACCACAGGGACAGGTTTGACTTAATAGAGGTGACCACATGGACAGGTTTGACTTAATAGAGGTGATCACATGGACAGGTTTGACTTAATAGAGGTGACCACATGGACAGATTTGACTTAATACAGGTGACCATATGGACAGGTTTGACTTAATACAGGTGACCACATGGGCAGGTTTGACTTAATAGAGGTGACCACATGGACAGGTTTGGTTTAATAGAGGTGACCTAATGGACAGGTTTATCTTAATAGAGGTGACCACATGGACAGGTTTGACTTAATAGAGGTGACCACATGGACAGGTTAGATTTAATAGAGGTGACCACATTGAAAGGTTTGACTTAATAGAGGTTACCACATGGACAGGATTGACTTAAAAGGTGGCCACATGGACAGGTTTGACTTAATAGAGGTGACCACATGAACAGGTTTGACTTAATAGAGGTGACCACATGGACAGGTTTGTTTTAATACAGGTGACCACATGAATAGGTTTGACTTAATAGAGGTGACCACATGGACAGGTTTGACTTAATACAGGTGACCACATGGGCAGGTTTGACTTGATAGAGGTGATCACATGGACAGGTTTGACTTAATAGAGGTGACCACATGGACAGGTTTGACTTAATACAGGTGACCACATGGACATGTTTGACTTAATAGAGGTGACCATATGGACAGGTTTGACTTAATAGAAGTGACCACATGGACAGGGTTGACTTAATAGAGGTAACCACATGGACAGGTTTGACTTAATACGGGTGACCATATGGACAGGTTTGTGACTGTTTAATACAGGTGAACACATGGACAGGTTTGACTTAATAGAGGTGACCACATGGACAGGTTCAACTTAACAGAGATAACCACATGGACAGGTTTGACTTAATAGAGGTGACATAATGGACAGGTTAGATTTAATAGAGGTGACCACATGGAAAGGTTTGACTTAATAGAGGTTACCACATGGACAGGATTGACTTAAGAGGTGGCCACATAGACAGGTTTGACTTAATAGAGGTGACCACATGGACAGGATTGACTTAAGAGGTGGGCACATGGACAGGTTTGACTTAATAGAGGTGATCACATGGACAGGTTTGACTTAATAGAGGTGACCACATGGACAGATTTGACTTAATACAGGTGACCACATGCACAGGTTTGACTTAATACAGGTGACCACATGGGCAGGTTTGACTTAAAAGAGATGACCACATGGACAGGTTTGGTTTAATAGAGGTGACCTAATGGAAAGGTTTATCTTAATAGAGGTGACCACATGGACAGGTTTGACTTAATAGAGGTGACCACATGGACAGGTTAGATTTAATAGAGGTGACCACATTGACAGGATTGACTTAAGAGGTGGCCACATGGACAGGTTTGACATAAGAGGTGGGCACATGGACAGGTTTGACTTAATAGAGGTGACCACATGAACAGGTTTGACTTAATAGAGGTGACCACATGAACAGGTTTGACTTAATAGAGGTGACCACATGGACAGGTTTGATTTAATACAGGTGACCACATGAATAGGTTTGACTAAATAGAGGTGACCACATGGACAGGTTTGTCTTAATACAGGTGACCACATGGGCAGGTTTGACTTGATAGAGGTGATCACATGGACAGGTTTGACTTAATAGAGGTGTCCACATGGAGAGGTTGGACATGATAGTGGTGACCACAGGGACAGGTTTGACTTAATAGGGGTGACCACATGGACAGGTTTGACTTAATAGAGGTGACCACATGGACAGGTTTGACTTAATACAGATAACCACATGGACAGGTGTGACTTTATAGAGGTGTCCACATGGACAGGTTTGACTTAATAGAGGTGACCACATGGACAGGTTTGACTTAATAGAGGTGACCATATGGACAGGTTTGATTTAATACAGGTGACCACATGGACAGGTTAGACTTAATAGAGGTGACCACATGGACAGGTTTGACCTAATAGAAGTGACCACATGGACAGGTTTGACTTAATACAGGTGACCACATGGGCAGGTTTGACTTAATAGAGGTGACCACATGGACAGGTTTGATTTAATGGAGGTGATCTATTGACAGGTTTGACTTAATAGAGGTGACCATATGGACAGGTTTGACTTAATAGAGGTGATCACATGGAGAGATTTGACTTAATAGAGGAGACCACATGGACAGGTTTGACTTAAGAGGTGACCACATGGACAGGTTTTACTTAATAGAGGTGACCACATGGACAGGTTTGACTTAATACAGGTGACCACATGGGCAGGTTTGACTTGATAGAGGTGATCACATGGACAGGTTTGACTTATTAGAGGTGACCACATGGACAGGTTTGACTTAATACAGGTGACCACATGGACATGTTTGACTTAATAGAGGTGACCATATGGACAGGTTTGACTTAATAGAGGTGACCACATGGACAGGGTTGACTTAATAGAGGTGACCACATGGACAGGTTTGACTTAATACGGGTGACCATATGGACAGGTTTGTGACTGTTTAATACAGGTGAACACATGGACAGGTTTGATTTAAAACAGGTGACCACATGGATAGGTTTGATTTCATACAGGTGACCACATGGACAGGTTTGATTTAAAACAGGTGACCACATGGACAGGTTTGACTTCATACAGGTGATCACATGGACAGGTTTGACTTATTAGAATTGACCACATGGACAGGTTTGACTTAATAGAGGTGACCACATGGATAGGATTGACTCTAGAGGTGGCCACATGGACAGGTTTGTCTTAATAGAGGTGACCAAATGGACAGGTTTGACTTGATAGAGGTGACTACATGGACAGGTTTGACTTAATACAGGTGACCACACGGACAGTTTTGACTTAATAGAGGTCACCACATGGACAGGTTCAACTTAACAGAGATGACCACATGGACAGGTTTGACTTAATAGAGGTGACCACATGGACAGGTTTGACTTAATAGAGGTGACCACATGGACAGGTTTGAATTAATAGAGGTGACCACATACACAGGTTTGACTTAATAGGGGTGACCACATGGACAGGTTTCACTTAATAGAGGTGACCACATGGAGAGATTTGACTTAATAGAGGTGACCACATGGACAGGTTTGACTTAAGAGGTGACCACATGGACAAGTTTGACTTTATAGAGGTGACCACATGGACAGGATTGACTTAAGAGGTGGTCACATGGACAGGTTTGACTTAATAGAGGTGACCACATGGACAGGATTGACTTAAGAGGTGGGCACATGGACAGGTTTGACTTAATAGAGGTGACCACATGGACAGGTTTGACTTAATAGATGTGACCACATGGACAGGTTTGACTTAATAGAGGTGACCACATTGACAGGTTTGACTTAATAGAGGTGACCACATGGACAGGTTTGACTTAAAAGAGGTGACCATATGGACAGGTTTGACTTAATACAGATGACCACATGACAGGTTTGACTTAATACAGGTGACCACATGGACAGGTTTGACTTAATAGAGGTGACCACATGGACAGATTTGACTTAATAGAGGTGACCACATGGACAGGTTTGACTTAATACAGGTGACCACATGGACAAGTTTAACTTAATACAGGTGTCCACATGGAGAGGTTGGACATGATAGTGGTGACCACAGGGACAGGTTTGACTTAATAGAGGTGACCACATGGACAGGTTTGACTTAATAGAGGTGATCACATGGACAGGTTTGACTTAATAGAGGTGACCACATGGACAGATTTGACTTAATACAGGTGACCATATGGACAGGTTTGACTTAATACAGGTGACCACATGGGCAGGTTTGACTTAATAGAGGTGACCACATGGACAGGTTTGGTTTAATAGAGGTGACCTAATGGACAGGTTTATCTTAATAGAGGTGACCACATGGACAGGTTTGACTTAATAGAGGTGACCACATGGACAGGTTAGATTTAATAGAGGTGACCACATTGAAAGGTTTGACTTAATAGAGGTTACCACATGGACAGGATTGACTTAAAAGGTGGCCACATGGACAGGTTTGACTTAATAGAGGTGACCACATGAACAGGTTTGACTTAATAGAGGTGACCACATGGACAGGTTTGTTTTAATACAGGTGACCACATGAATAGGTTTGACTTAATAGAGGTGACCACATGGACAGGTTTGACTTAATACAGGTGACCACATGGGCAGGTTTGACTTGATAGAGGTGATCACATGGACAGGTTTGACTTAATAGAGGTGACCACATGGACAGGTTTGACTTAATACAGGTGACCACATGGACATGTTTGACTTAATAGAGGTGACCATATGGACAGGTTTGACTTAATAGAAGTGACCACATGGACAGGGTTGACTTAATAGAGGTAACCACATGGACAGGTTTGACTTAATACGGGTGACCATATGGACAGGTTTGTGACTGTTTAATACAGGTGAACACATGGACAGGTTTGATTTAAAACAGGTGACCACATGGATAGGTTTGATTTCATACAGGTGACCACATGGACAGGTTTGTGACTGTTTAATAGAGGTGACCACATGGACAGGTTTGATTTAAAACAGGTGACCACATGGACAGGTTTGACTTCATACAGGTGATCACATGGACAGGTTTGACTTAATAGAAGTGACCACATGGACAGGTTTGACTTAATAGAAGTGACCACATGGATAGGATTGACTCTAGAGGTGGCCACATGGACAGGTTTGACTTAATAGAGGTGACCAAATGGACAGGATTGACTTGATAGAGGTGACTACATGGACAAGTTTGACTTAATACAGGTGACCACACGGACAGTTTTGACTTAATAGAGGTGACCACATGGACAGGTTCAACTTAACAGAGATAACCACATGGACAGGTTTGACTTAATAGAGGTGACATAATGGACAGGTTAGATTTAATAGAGGTGACCACATGGAAAGGTTTGACTTAATAGAGGTTACCACATGGACAGGATTGACTTAAGAGGTGGCCACATAGACAGGTTTGACTTAATAGAGGTGACCACATGGACAGGATTGACTTAAGAGGTGGGCACATGGACAGGTTTGACTTAATAGAGGTGACCACATGGACAGGTTTGACTTAATGGAGGTGACCACATGGACAGGTTTGATTTAATACAGGTGACCACATGAATAGGTTTGACTTAATAGAGGTGACCACATGGACAGGTTTGACTTAATACAGGTGACCACATGGGTAGGTTTGACTTAATAGAGGTGATCACATGGACAGGTTTGACTTAATAGAGGTGACCACATGGACAGGTTTGACTTAATACAGGTGACCACATGGACAGGTTTGACTTAATACAGGTGACCACATGGGCAGGTTTGACTTAATAGAGGTGACCACATGGACAGGTTTGACTTAATAGAGGTGACCTAATGGACAGGTTTATCTAAATAGAGGTGACCACATGGACAGGTTTGACTTAATAGAGGTGACCACATGGACAGGTTAAATTTAATAGAGGTGACCACATTGAAAGGTTTGACTTGATAGAGGTGATCACATGGACAGGTTTGACTTAATAGAGGTGACCACATGGACAGGTTTTACTTAATACAGGTGACCACATGGACATGTTTGACTTAATAGAGGTGACCATATGGACAGGTTTGACTTAATAGAAGTGACCACATGGACAGGGTTGACTTAATAGAGGTGACCACATGGATAGGTTTGACTTAATACGGGTGACCATATGGACAGGTTTGTGACTGTTTAATACAGGTGAACACATGGACAGGTTTGATTTAAAACAGGTGACCACATGGATAAGTTTGATTTCATACAGGTGACCACATGGACAGGTTTGTGACTGTTTAATAGAGGTGACCATATGGACAGGTTTGATTTAAAACAGGTGACCACATGGACAGGTTTGACTTCATACAGGTGATCACATGGACAGGTTTGACTTAATAGAAGTGACCACATGGACAGGTTTGACTTAATAGAGGTGACCACATGGACAGGTTTGACTTAATAGAGGTGACCACATGGACAGGTTAGATTTAATAGAGGTCACCACATTGAAAGGTTTGACTTAATAGAGTTACCACATGGACAGGATTGACTTAAAAGGTGGCCACATGGACAGGTTTGACTTAATAGAGGTGACCACATGGACAGGATTGACTTAAGAGGTGGGCACATGGACAGGTTTGACTTAATAGAGGTGACCACATGAACAGGTTTGACTTAATAGAGGTGACCACATGGACAGGTTTGTTTTAATACAGGTGACCACATGAATAGGTTTGACTTAATAGAGGTGACCACATGGACAGGTTTGACTTAATACAGGTGACCACATGGGCAGGTTTGACTTGATAGAGGTGATCACATGGACAGGTTTGACTTAATAGAGGTGAC
The DNA here is from genome assembly GCA_963383655.1 of Bathymodiolus septemdierum. Taxonomy (NCBI): domain Eukaryota; kingdom Metazoa; phylum Mollusca; class Bivalvia; order Mytilida; family Modiolidae; genus Bathymodiolus; species Bathymodiolus septemdierum. Next base: position 43,770,074 of record OY726528.1, on the reverse strand, counting down.
CACATCGACAGGTTTGACTTAATACAGGTGACCACATGGACATGTTTGACTTAATAGAGGTGACCATATGGACAGGTTTGACTTAATAGAGGTGACCACATGGACAGGGTTGACTTAATAGAGGTGACCACATGGACAGGTTTGACTTAATACGGGTGACCATATGGACAGGTTTGTGACTGTTTAATACAGGTGAACACATGGACAGGTTTGATTTAAAACAGGTGACCACATGGATAGGTTTGATTTCATACAGGTGACCACATGGACAGGTTTGTGACTGTTTAATAGAGGTGACCACATGGACAGGTTTGATTTAAAAGAGGTGACCACATGGACAGGTTTGACTTCATACAGGTGATCACATGGACAGGTTTGACTTAATAGAAGTGACCACATGGACAGGTTTGACTTAATAGAGGTGACCACATGGATAGGATTGACTCTAGAGGTGGCCACATGGACAGGTTTGACTTAATAGAGGTGACCAAATGGACAGGATTGACTTGATAGAGGTGACTACATGGACAAGTTTGACTTAATACAGGTGACCACACGGACAGTTTTGACTTAATAGAGGTGACCACATGGACAGGTTCAACTTAACAGAGATGACCACATGGACAGGTTTGACTTAATAGAGGTGACATAATGGACAGGTTAGATTTAATAGAGGTGACCACATGGAAAGGTTTGACTTAATAGAGGTTACCACATGGACAGGATTGACTTAAGAGGTGGCCACATGGACAGGTTTGACTTAATAGAGGTGACCACATGGACAGGATTGACTTAAGAGGTGGGCACATGGACAGGTTTGACTTAATAGAGGTGACCACATGGACAGGTTTGACTTAATGGAGGTGACCACATGGACAGGTTTGATTTAATACAGGTGACCACATGAATAGGTTTGACTTAATAGAGGTGACCACATGGACAGGTTTGACTTAATACAGGTGACCACATGGGCAGGTTTGACTTAATAGAGGTGATCACATGGACAGGTTTGACTTAATAGAGGTGACCACATGGACAGGTTTGACTTAATACAGGTGACCACATGGACAGGTTTGACTTAATACAGGTGACCACATGGGCAGGTTTGACTTAATAGAGGTGACCACATGGACAGGTTTGACTTAATAGAGGTGACCTAATGGACAGGTTTATCTAAATAGAGGTGACCACATGGACAGGTTTGACTTAATAGAGGTGACCACATGGACAGGTTAGATTTAATAGAGGTGACCACATTGAAAGGTTTGACTTAATAGAGGTTACCACATGGACAGGATTGACTTAAGAGGTGGCCACATGGACATGTTTGACTTAATAGAGGTGACCACATGGACAGGATTGACTTAAGAGGTGCGCACATGGACAGGTTTGACTTAATAGAGGTGACCACATGAACAGGTTTGACTTAATAGAGGTGACCACATGGACAGGTTTGATTTAATACAGGTGACCACATGAATAGGTTTGACTTAATAGAGGTGACCACATGGACAGGTTTGACTTAATACAGGTGACCACATGGGCAGGTTTAACTTGATAGAGGTGATCACATGGACAGGTTTGACTTAATAGAGGTGACCACATGGACAGGTTTTACTTAATACAGGTGACCACATGGACATGTTTGACTTAATAGAGGTGACCATATGGAAAGGTTTGACTTAATAGAGGTGACCACATGGACAGGGTTGACTTAATAGAGGTGACCACATGGATAGGTTTGACTTAATACGGGTGACCATATGGACAGGTTTGTGACTGTTTAATACAGGTGAACACATGGACAGGTTTGATTTAAAACAGGTGACCACATGGATAAGTTTGATTTCATACAGGTGACCACATGGACAGGTTTGTGACTGCTTAATAGAGGTGACCACATGGACAGGTTTGATTTAAAACAGGTGACCACATGGACAGGTTTGACTTCATACAGGTGATCACATGGACAGGTTTGACTTAATAGAAGTGACCACATGGACAGATTTGACTTAATAGAGGTGACCACATGGATAGGATTGACTCTAGAGGTGGCCACATGGACAGGTTTGACTTAATAGAGGAGACAAAATGGACAGGTTTGACTTGATAGAGGTGACTACATGGACAGGTTTGACTTAATACAGGTGACCACACGGACAGTTTTGACTTAATAGAGGTGACCACATTGACAGGTTCAACTTAACAGAGATGACCACATGGACAGGTTTGACTTAATAGAAGTGACCACACACATGGACAGGTTTGACTTAATAGAGGTGACCACATGGACAGGTTTGACTTAATAGAGGTGACCACATACACAGGTTTGACTTAATAGAGGTGACCACATGGACAGGTTTCACTTAATAGAGGTGACCACATGGAGAGATTTGACTTAATAGAGGTGACCACATGGACAGGTTTGACTTAAGAGGTGACCACATGGACAAGTTTGAATTTATAGAGGTGACCACATGGACAGGATTGACTTAAGAGGTGGTCACATGGACAGGTTTGACTTAATAGAGGTGACCACATGGACAGGATTGACTTAAGAGGTGGGCACATGGACAGGTTTGACTTAATAGAGGTGACCACATGGACAGGTTTGACTTAATAGATGTGACCACATGGACAGGTTTGACTTAATAGAGGTGACCACATGGACAGGTTTGACTTAATAGATGTGACCACATGGACAGGTTTGACTTAATAGAGGTGACCACATTGACAGGTTTGACTTAATAGAGGTGACCACATGGACAGGTTTGACTTAATAGAGGTGACCATATGGACAGGTTTGACTTAATACAGGTGACCACATGGACAGGTTTGACTTAATACAGGTGACCACACGGACAGGTTTGACTTAATAGAGGTGACCACATGGACAGATTTGACTTAATAGAGGTGACCACATGGACAGGTTTGACTTAATACAGGTGACCACATGGGCAGGTTTGACTTGATAGAGGTGATCACATGGACAGGTTTGACTTATTAGAGGTGACCACATGGACAGGTTTGACTTCATACAGGTGATCACATGGACAGGTTTGACTTAATAGAAGTGACCACATGGACAGGTTTGACTTAATAGAGGTGACCACATGGATAGGATTGACTCTAGAGGTGGCCACATGGACAGGTTTGACTTAATAGAGGTGACCAAATGGACAGGTTTGACTTGATAGAGGTGACTACATGGACAGGTTTGACTTAATAGAGGTGACCACATGGACAGGTTAGATTTAATAGAGGTGACCACATTGAAAGGTTTGACTTAATAGAGGTTACCACATGGACAGGATTGACTTAAGAGGTGGCCACATGGACAGGTTTGACTTAATAGAGGTGACCACATGGACAGGATTGACTTAAGAGGTGCGCACATGGACAGGTTTGACTTAATAGAGGTGACCACATGAACAGGTTTGACTTAATAGAGGTGACCACATGGACAGGTTTGATTTAATACAGGTGACCACATGAATAGGTTTGACTTAATAGAGGTGACCACATGGACAGGTTTGACTTAATACAGGTGACCACATGGGCAGGTTTGACTTGATAGAGGTGATCACATGGACAGGTTTGACTTAATAGAGGTGACCACATGGACAGGTTTTACTTAATACAGGTGACCACATGGACATGTTTGACTTAATAGAGGTGACCACATGTACAGGGTTGACTTAATAGAGGTGACCACATGGATAGGTTTGACTTAATACGGGTGACCATATGGACAAGTTTGTGACTGTTTAATACAGGTGAACACATGGACAGGTTTGATTTAAAACAGGTGACCACATGGATAAGTTTGATTTCATACAGGTGACCACATGGACAGGTTTGTGACTGTTTAATAGAGGTGACCACATGGACAGGTTTGATTTAAAACAGGTGACCACATGGACAGGTTTGACTTCATACAGGTGATCACATGGACAGGTTTGACTTAATAGAAGTGACCACATGGACAGATTTGACTTAATAGAGGTGACCACATGGATAGGATTGACTCTAGAGGTGGCCACATGGACAGGTTTGACTTAATAGAGGAGACAAAATGGACAGGTTTGATTTGATAGAGGTGACTACATGGACAGGTTTGACTTAATACAGGTGACCACACGGACAGTTTTGACTTAATAGAGGTGACCACATTGACAGGTTCAACTTAACAGAGATGACCACATGGACAGGTTTGACTTAATAGAAGTGACCACATGGACAGGTTTGACTTAATAGAGGTGACCACATGGACAGGTTTGACTTAATAGAGGTGACCACATACACAGGTTTGACTTAATAGAGGTGACCACATGGACAGGTTTCACTTAATAGAGGTGACCACATGGAGAGATTTGACTGAATAGAGGTGACCACATGGACAGGTTTGACTTAAGAGGTGACCACATGGACAAGTTTGAATTTATAGAGGTGACCACATGGACAGGATTGACTTAAGAGGTGGTCACATGGACAGGTTTGACTTAATAGAGGTCACCACATGGACAGGATTGACTTAAGAGGTGGGCACATGGACAGGTTTGACTTAATAGAGGTGACCACATGGACAGGTTTGACTTAATAGATGTGACCACATGGACAGGTTTGACTTAATAGAGGTGACCACATGGACAGGTTTGACTTAATAGATGTGACCACATGGACAGGTTTGACTTAATAGAGGTGACCACATTGACAGGTTTGACTTAATAGAGGTGACCACATGGACAGGTTTGACTTAATAGAGGTGACCATATGGACAGGTTTGACTTAATACAGGTGACCACATGGACAGGTTTGACTTAATACAGGTGACCACATGGACAGGTTTGACTTAATAGAGGTGACCACATGGACAGATTTGACTTAATAGAGGTGACCACATGGACAGGTTTGACTTAATACAGGTGACCACATGGACAAGTTTAACTTAATACAGGTGTCCACATGGAGAGGTTGGACATGATAGTGGTGACCACAGGGACAGGTTTGACTTAATAGAGGTGACCACATGGACAGGTTTGACTTAATAGAGGTGACCACATGGACAGGTTTGACTTAATACAGATAAGCACATGGACAGGTGTGACTTAATAGAGGTGTCCACATGGACAGGTTTGACTTAATAGAGGTGACCACATGGACAGGTTTGACTTAATAGAGGTGACCACATGGACAGGTTTGATTTAATACAGGTGACCACATGGACAGGTTAGACTTAATAGAGGTGACCACATGGACAGGATTGACTTAATAGAGGTGACCACATGGACAGGTTTGACTTAATACAGGTGACCACATGGGCAGGTTTGACTTAATAGAGGTGACCACATGGACAGGTTTGATTTAATGGAGGTGATCTATTGACAGGTTTGACTTAATAGAGGTGACCATATGGACAGGTTTGACTTAATAGAGGTGATCACATGGAGAGATTTGACTTAATAGAGGTGACCACATGGACAGGTTTGACTTAAGAGGTGACCACATGGACAGGTTTTACTTAATAGAGGTGACAACATGGACAGGTTTGACTTAATACAGGTGACCACATGGGCAGGTTTGACTTGATAGAGGTGATCACATGGACAGGTTTGACTTATTAGAGGTGACCACATGGATAGGTTTGACTTCATACAGGTGATCACATGGACAGGTTTGACTTAATAGAAGTGACCACATGGACAGGTTTGACTTAATAGAGGTGACCACATGGATAGGATTGACTCTAGAGGTGGCCACATGGACAGGTTTGACTTAATAGAGGTGACCAAATGGACAGGTTTGACTTGATAGAGGTGACTACATGGACAGGTTTGACTTAATACAGGTGACCACACGGACAGTTTTGACTTAATAGAGGTGACCACATGGACAGGTTCAACTTAACAGAGATGACCACATGGACAGGTTTGACTTAATAGAGGTGACCACATGGACAGGTTTGACTTAATAGAGGTGACCACATGGACAGGTTTGACTTAATAGAGGTGACCACATACACAGGTTTGACTTAATAGAGGTGACCACATGGACAGGTTTCACTTAATAGAGGTGACCACATGGAGAGATTTGACTTAATAGAGGTGACCACATGGACAGGTTTGACTTAAGAGGTGACCACATGGACAAGCTTGACTTTATAGAGGTGCCCACATAGACAGGATTGACTTAAAAGGTGGTCACATGGACAGGTTTGACTTAATAGAGGTGACCACATGGACAGGATTGACTTAAGAGGTGGGCACATGGACAGGTTTGACTTAATAGAGGTGACCACATGGACAGGTTTGACTTAATAGATGTGACCACATGGACAGGTTTGACTTAATAGAGGTGACCACATTGACAGGTTTGACTTAATAGAGGTGACCACATGGACAGGTTTGACTTAAAAGAGGTGACCATATGGACAGGTTTGACTTAATACAGGTGACCACATGGACAGGTTTGACTTAATACAGGTGACCACATGGACAGGTTTGACTTAATAGAGGTGACCACATGGACAGATTTGACTTAATAGAGGTGACCACATGGACAGGTTTGACTTAATACAGGTGACCACATGGACAAGTTTAACTTAATACTGGTGTCCACATGGAGAGGTTGGACATGATAGTGGTGACCACAGGGACAGGTTTGACTTAATAGAGGTGACCACATGGACAGGTTTGACTTAATAGAGGTGACCACATGGACAGGTTTGACTTAATACAGATAACCACATGGACAGGTTTGACTTAATAGAGGTGTCCACATGGACAGGTGTGACTTAATAGAGGTGTCCACATGGACAGGTTTGACTTAATAGAGGTGACCACATGGACAGGTTTGACTTAATAGAGGTGACCACATGGACAGGTTTGATTTAATACAGGTGACCACATGGACAGGTTAGACTTAATAGAGGTGACCACATGGACATGTTTGACTTAATAGAGGTGACCACATCGACAGGTTTGACTTAATACAGGTGACCACATGGGCAGGTTTGACTTAATAGAGGTGACCACATGGACAGGTTTGATTTAATGGAGGTGATCTATTGACAGGTTTGACTTAATAGAGGTGACCATATGGACAGGTTTGACTTAATAGAGGTGATCACATGGAGAGATTTGACTTAATAGAGGTGACCACATGGACAGGTTTGACTTAAGAGGTGACCAGATGGACAGGTTTTACTTAATAGAGGTGACCACATGGACAGGTTTGACTTAAAAGGTGGCCACATGGACAGGTTTGACATAATAGAGGTGACCTCATGGACAGGTTTGACTTAATAGAGGTGACCACATGGACAGGTTTGACTTAATAGAGGTGACCACATGGACAGGTTTGACTTAATAGAGGTGACCACATGGACAGGTTTGACTTAATAGAGGTGACCACATACACAGGTTTGACTTAATAGAGGTGACCACATGGACAGGTTTCACTTAATAGAGGTGACCACATGGAGAGATTTGACTTAATAGAGGTGACCACATGGACAGGTTTGACTTAAGAGGTGACCACATGGACAAGTTTGACTTTATAGAGGTGCCCACATAGACAGGATTGACTTAAAAGGTGGTCACATGGACAGGTTTGACTTAATAGAGGTGACCACATGGACAGGATTGACTTAAGAGGTGGGCACATGGACAGGTTTGACTTAATAGAGGTGACCACATGGACAGGTTTGACTTAATAGATGTGACCACATGGACAGGTTTGACTTAATAGAGGTGACCACATTGACAGGTTTGACTTAATAGAGGTGACCACATGGACAGGTTTGACTTAAAAGAGGTGACCATATGGACAGGTTTGACTTAATACAGGTGACCACATGGACAGGTTTGACTTAATACAGGTGACCACATGGACAGGTTTGACTTAATAGAGGTGACCACATGGACAGATTTGACTTAATAGAGGTGACCACATGGACAGGTTTGACTTAATACAGGTGACCACATGGACAAGTTTAACTTAATACTGGTGTCCACATGGAGAGGTTGGACATGATAGTGGTGACCACAGGGACAGGTTTGACTTAATAGAGGTGACCACATGGACAGGTTTGACTTAATACAGATAACCACATGGACAGGTTTGACTTAATAGAGGTGTCCACATGGACAGGTGTGACTTAATAGAGGTGTCCACATGGACAGGTTTGACTTAATAGAGGTGACCACATGGACAGGTTTGACTTAATAGAGGTGACCACATGGACAGGTTTGATTTAATACAGGTGACCACATGGACAGGTTAGACTTAATAGAGGTGACCACATGGACATGTTTGACTTAATAGAGGTGACCACATCGACAGGTTTGACTTAATACAGGTGACCACATGGGCAGGTTTGACTTAATAGAGGTGACCACATGGACAGGTTTGATTTAATGGAGGTGATCTATTGACAGGTTTGACTTAATAGAGGTGACCATATGGACAGGTTTGACTTAATAGAGGTGATCACATGGAGAGATTTGACTTAATAGAGGTGACCACATGGACAGGTTTGACTTAAGAGGTGACCAGATGGACAGGTTTTACTTAATAGAGGTGACCACATGGACAGGTTTGACTTAAAAGGTGGCCACATGGACAGGTTTGACATAATAGAGGTGACCTCATGGACAGGTTTGACTTAATAGAGATGACCACATGGACAGGTTTGACTTAATAGAGGTGACCACATGGACAGGTTTGACTTAATAGAGGTGACCACATGGACAGGTTTGACTCAATAGAGGTGACCGCATTGACAGGTTTGACTTTATAGAGATGACCACATGGATAGGTTTGACTTAATACAGGTGACCACATGGACAGGTTTGACTTAATAGAGGTGACCACATGGACAGGTTTGACTTAATACAGGTGACCACATGGACAGGTTTAACTTAATACAGGTGTCCACATGGAGAGGTTGGACATGATAGTGGTGACCACAGGGACAGGTTTGACTTAATAGAGGTGACCACATGGACAGATTTGACTTAATAGAGGTGACCACATGGACAGGATTGACTTAAGAGGTGACCACATGGACAGGTTTGACTTAATAGAGGTGACCACATGGACAGGTTTGACTTAATACAGATAACCACATGGACAGGTTTGACTTAATAGAGGTGTCCACATGGACAGGTTTGACTTTATAGAGGTGACCGCATGGACAGGTTTGACTTAATAGAGGTGACCACATGGACAGGTTTGAATTAATACAGGTGACCACATGGACAGGTTAGACTTAATAGAGGTGACCACATGGACATGTTTGACTTAATAGAGGTGACCACATGGACAGGTTTGACTTAAGAGGTGACCACATGGACAAGTTTGACTTTATAGAGGTGCCCACATAGACAGGATTGACTTAAAAGGTGGTCACATGGACAGGTTTGACTTAATAGAGGTGACCACATGGACAGGATTGACTTAAGAGGTGGGCACATGGACAGGTTTGACTTAATAGAGGTGACCACATGGACAGGTTTGACTTAATAGATGTGACCACATGGACAGGTTTGACTTAATAGAGGTGACCACATTGATAGGTTTGACTTAATAGAGGTGACCACATGGACAGGTTTGACTTAAAAGAGGTGACCATATGGACAGGTTTGACTTAATACAGGTGACCACATGGACAGGTTTGACTTAATACAGGTGACCACATGGACAGGTTTGACTTAATAGAGGTGACCACATGGACAGATTTGACTTAATAGAGGTGACCACATGGACAGGTTTGACTTAATACAGGTGACCACATGGACAAGTTTAACTTAATACTGGTGTCCACATGGAGAGGTTGGACATGATAGTGGTGACCACAGGGACAGGTTTGACTTAATAGAGGTGTCCACATGCACAGGTGTGACTTAATAGAGGTGTCCACATGGACAGGTTTGACTTAATAGAGGTGACCACATGGACAGGTTTGACTTAATAGAGGTGACCACATGGACAGGTTTGATTTAATACAGGTGACCACATGGACAGGTTAGACTTAATAGAGGTGACCACATGGACATGTTTGACTTAATAGAGGTGACCACATCGACAGGTTTGACTTAATACAGGTGACCACATGGGCAGGTTTGACTTAATAGAGGTGACCACATGGACAGGTTTGATTTAATGGAGGTGATCTATTGACAGGTTTGACTTAATAGAGGTGACCATATGGACAGGTTTGACTTAATAGAGGTGATCACATGGAGAGATTTGACTTAATAGAGGTGACCACATGGACAGGTTTGACTTAAGAGGTGACCAGATGGACAGGTTTTACTTAATAGAGGTGACCACATGGACAGGTTTGACTTAAAAGGTGGCCACATGGACAGGTTTGACATAATAGAGGTGACCTCATGGACAGGTTTGACTTAATAGAGGTGACCACATGGACAGGTTTGACTTAATAGAGGTGACCACATGGACAGGTTTGACTTAATAGAGGTGACCACATGGACAGGTTTGACTCAATAGAGGTGACCGCATTGACAGGTTTGACTTTATAGAGATGACCACATGGATAGGTTTGACTTAATACAGGTGACCACATGGACAGGTTTGACTTAATAGAGGTGACCACATGGACAGGTTTGACTTAATACAGGTGACCACATGGACAGGTTTAACTTAATACAGGTGTCCTCATGGAGAGGTTGGACATGATAGTGGTGACCACAGGGACAGGTTTGACTTAATAGAGGTGACCACATGGACAGATTTGACTTAATAGAGGTGACCACATGGACAGGATTGACTTAAGAGGTGACCACATGGACAGGTTTGACTTAATAGAGGTGACCACATGGACAGGTTTGACTTAATACAGATAACCACATGGACAGGTTTGACTTAATAGAGGTGTCCACATGGACAGGTTTGACTTTATAGAGGTGACCGCATGGACAGGTTTGACTTAATAGAGGTGACCACATGGACAGGTTTGAATTAATACAGGTGACCACATGGACAGGTTAGACTTAATAGAGGTGACCACATGGACATGTTTGACTTAATAGAGGTGACCACATGGACAGGTTTGACTTAAAAGGTGGCCACATGGACAGGTTTGACATAATAGAGGTGACCTCATGGACAGGTTTGACTTAATAGAGGTGACCACATGGACAGGTTTGACTTAATAGAGGTGACCACATGGACAGGTTTGACTTAATAGAGGTGACCACATGGACAGGTTTGACTCAATAGAGGTGACCGCATGGACAGTTTTGACTTTATAGAGATGACCACATGGATAGGTTTGACTTAATACAGGTGACCACATGGACAGGTTTGACTTAATAGAGGTGACCACATGGACAGGTTTGACTTAATACAGGTGACCACATGGACAGGTTTAACTTAATACAGGTGTCCACATGGAGAGGTTGGACATGATAGTGGTGACCACAGGGACAGGTTTGACTTAATGGAGGTGATCTTTTGACAGGTTTGACTTAATAGAGGTGACCACATGGACAGGTTTGACTTAATAGAGGTGACCACATGGAGAGATTTGACTTAATATAGGTGACCACATGGACAGGTTTCACTTAAGAGGTGACCACATGGACAGGTTTTAATTTATAGAGGTGACCACATGGACAGGTTTGACTTAAAAGGTGGCCACATGGACAGGTTTGACATAATAGAGGTGACCTCATGGACAGGTTTGACTTAATAGAGGTGACCACATGGACAGGTTTGACTTAATAGAGGTGACCACATGGACAGGTTTGACTTAATAGAGGTGACCACATGGACAGGTTTGACTTAATAGAGGTGACCGCATGGACAGGTTTGACTTAACAGAGATGACCACATGGATAGGTTTGACTTAATACAGGTGACCACATGGACAGGTTTGACTTAATAGAGGTGACCACATGGACAGGTTTGACTTAATAGAGGTGACCACATGGACAGGTTTGACTTAATAGAGGTGACCACATGGACAGGTTTGACTTAATACAGGTGACCAGATGGACAGGTTTAACTTAATACAGGTGTCCACATTGACAGGTATGACTTAATAGTGGTGACCATATGGACAGGTTTGACTTAATAGAGGTGACCACATGGACAGGTTTGACTTAATAGAGGTGACCACATGGACAGGATTGACTTAAGAGGTGGACACATGGACAGGTTTGACATGATAGTGGTGACCACAGGGACAGGTTTGATTTAATAGAGGTGACCACATGGACAGGTTTGACTTAATAGAGGTGACCACATGGACAGGTTTGACTTAATACAGGTGACCACATGGACAGGTTTGACTTAATAGAGGTGTCCACATGGACAGGTATGACTTAATAGTGGTGACCATATGGACAGGTTTGACTTAATAGAGGTGACCACATGGACAGGTTTGACTTAATAGAGGTGACCACATGGACAGGATTGACTTAAGAGGTGGGCACATGGACAGGTTTGACTTAATAGAGGTGACCACATGGATAGGTTTGACTTAATAGAGGTGACCACATGGACAGGTTTGACTTAATACAGGTGACCACATGGGGAGGTTTGATTTAATAGAGGTGATCACATGGACAGGTTTGACTTAATAGAGGTGACCACATGGATAGGATTGACTCTAGAGGTGGCCACATGGACAGGTTTGACTTAATAGAGGAGACAAAATGGACAGGTTTGACTTGATAGAGGTGACCACCTGGACAGGTTTGACTTAATAGAAGTGACCACCTGGACAGGTTTGACTTAATAGAGGTGACCACATGGAGAAGGATTGACTTAAGAGGTTGTCACATCGGCAGGTTTGACTTAATAGAAGTGACCACATGGACAGGTTTGACTTAATACAGGTAACCACATGGACAGGTTTGACTTAATAGAGGTCTCCACATGGACAGGTTTGACTTAATAGAGGTGACCACATGGACAGGTTTGACTTAATAGAGGTGACCACATGGACAGGTTTGACTTAATACAGGTGACCACATGGACAGGTTTGACTTAATAGAGGTGACCAGATGAACAGGTTTGACTTAATAGAGGTGACCACATGCACAGGTTTGACTTAATACAGGTGACCACATGGACAGGTTTAACTTAATACAGGTGTCCACATGGACAGGTTTGACATAATAGTGGTGACCACAGGGACAGGTTTGACTTAATACAGGTGACTACATGGACAGGTTTGACTTAATAGAGGTGACCACATGGACAGGTTTGACTTAATACAGGTGACCACATGGACAGGTTTGACTTAATAGAGGTGACCACATGGACAGGTTTGACTTAATAGAGGTGACCACATGGACAGGATTGACTTAAGAGGTGGCCACATGGACAGGTTTGACTTAATAGAGGTGACCACATGGACAGGTTTGACTTAATAGAGGTGACCACATGGACAGGTTTGATTTAATACAGGTGACCACATGGACAGGTTTTACTTAATAGAGGTGACCACATGGACAGGTTTGACTTAATAGAGGTGACAACATGGACAGGTTTGACTTAATACAGGTGACCACATGGACAGGTTTGACTTAATAGAGGTGACCACATGGACAGGTTTGACTTAATGGAGGTGACCTATTGACAGGTTTGACTTAATAGAGGTGATCACATGGACAGGTTTGACTTAATAGAGGTGACCACATGGAGAGATTTGACTTAATAGAGGTGACCACATGGACAGGTTTGACTTAATAGAGGTGACCACCTGGACAGGTTTGACTTAATAGAGGTGACCACCTGGATAGGTTTGACTTAATAGAGGTGACCACATGGAGAAGGATTGACTTAAGAGGTTGTCACATGGGCAGGTTTGACTTAATAGAAGTGACCACATGGACAGGTTTGACTTAATACAGGTAACCACATGGACAGGTTTGACTTAATAGAGGTCTCCACATGGACAGGTTTGACTTAATAGAGGTGACCACATGGACAAGTTTGACTTAATAGAGGTGACCACATGGACAGGTTTGACTTAATACAGGTGACCACATGGACAGGTTTGACTTAATAGAGGTGACCAGATGAACAGGTTTGACTTAATAGAGGTGACCACATGCACAGGTTTGACTTAATACAGGTGACCACATGGACAGGTTTAACTTAATACAGGTGTCCACATGGACAGGTTTGACATAATAGTGGTGACCACAGGGACAGGTTTGACTTAATAGAGGTGACCACATGGACAGGTTTGACTTAATAGAGGTGGCCACATGGACAGGTTTGATTTAATACAGGTGACCACATGGACAGGTTTGACTTAATAGAGGTGACCACATGGACAGGTTTGACTTAATAGAGGTGACCACATGGACAGGATTGACTTAAGAGGTGGCCACATGGACAGGTTTGACTTAATAGAGGTGACCACACGGAGAGATTTGACTTAATAGAGGTGACCAGATGGACAGGTTTGACTTAAGAGGTGACCACATGGACAGGTTTGACTTAATAGAGGTGACCACATGGACAGGTTTGACTTAATAGAGGTGACCAAATGGACAGGATTGACTTAAAAGGTGACCACATTGACAGGTTTGACTTAATACAGGTGACCACATGGACAGGTTTGACTTAATAGAGGTGACCACCTGGACAGGTTTGACTTAATAGAGGTGACCACCTGGACAGGTTTGACTTAATAGAGGTGACCACATGGAGAAGGATTGACTTAAGAGGTTGTCACATCGGCAGGTTTGACTTAATAGAAGTGACCACATGGACAGGTTTGACTTAATAGAGGTAACCACATGGACAGGTTTGACTTAATAGAGGTCTCAACATGGACAGGTTTGACTTAATAGAGGTGACCACATGGACAGGTTTGACTTAATAGAGGTTACCACATGGACAGGTTTGACTTAATACAGGTGACCACATGGACAGGTTTGACTTAATAGAGGTGACCAGATGAACAGGTTTGACTTAATAGAGGTGACCACATGCACAGGTTTGACTTAATACAGGTGACCACATGGACAGGTTTAACTTAATACAGGTGTCCACATGGACAGGTTTGACATAATAGTGGTGACCACAGGGACAGGTTTGACTTAATAGAGGTGACCACATGGACATGTTTGACTTAATAGAGGTGGCCACATGGACAGGTTTGATTTAATACAGGTGACCACATGGACAGGTTTGACTTAATAGATGTGACCACATGGACAGGTTTGACTTAATAGAGGTGACCACATGGACAGGATTGACTTAAGAGGTGGCCACATGGACAGGTTTGACTTAATAGAGGTGACCACATGGAGAGATTTGACTTAATAGAGGTGACCAGATGGACAGGTTTGACTTAAGAGGTGACCACATGGACAGGTTTGACTTAATAGAGGTGACCACATGGACAGGTTTGACTTAATAGAGGTGACCAAATGCACAGGATTGACTTAAAAGGTGACCACATTGACAGGTTTGACTTAATACAGGTGACCACATGGACAGGTTTGACTTAATAGAGGTGACCACCTGGACAGGTTTGACTTAATAGAGGTGACCACCTGGACAGGTTTGACTTAATAGAGGTGACCACATGGAGAAGGATTGACTTAAGAGGTTGTCACATCGGCAGGTTTGACTTAATAGAAGTGACCACATGGACAGGTTTGACTTAATACAGGTAACCACATGGACAGGTTTGACTTAATAGAGGTCTCCACATGGACAGGTTTGACTTAATAGAGGTGACCACATGGACAAGTTTGACTTAATAGAGGTGACCACATGGACAGGTTTGACTTAATACAGGTGACCACATGGACAGGTTTGACTTAATAGAGGTGACCAGATGAACAGGTTTGACTTAATAGAGGTGACCACATGCACAGGTTTGACTTAATACAGGTGACCACATAGACAGGTTTAACTTAATACAGGTGTCCACATGGACAGGTTTGACATAATAGTGGTGACCACAGGGACAGGTTTGACTTAATAGAGGTGACCACATGGACAGGTTTGACTTAATAGAGGTGGCCACATGGACAGGTTTGATTTAATACAGGTGACCACATGGACAGGTTTGACTTAATAGAGGTGACCACATGGACAGGTTTGACTTAATAGAGGTGACCACATGGACAGGATTGACTTAAGAGGTGGCCACATGGACAGGTTTGACTTAATAGAGGTGACCACACGGAGAGATTTGACTTAATAGAGGTGACCAGATGGACAGGTTTGACTTAAGAGGTGACCACATGGACAGGTTTGACTTAATAGAGGTGACCACATGGACAGGTTTGACTTAATAGAGGTGACCAAATGGACAGGATTGACTTAAAAGGTGACCACATTGACAGGTTTGACTTAATACAGGTGACCACATGGACAGGTTTGACTTAATAGAGGTGACCACCTGGACAGGTTTGACTTAATAGAGGTGACCACCTGGACAGGTTTGACTTAATAGAGGTGACCACATGGAGAAGGATTGACTTAAGAGGTTGTCACATCGGCAGGTTTGACTTAATAGAAGTGACCACATGGACAGGTTTGACTTAATAGAGGTAACCACATGGACAGGTTTGACTTAATAGAGGTCTCAACATGGACAGGTTTGACTTAATAGAGGTGACCACATGGACAGGTTTGACTTAATAGAGGTGACCACATGGACAGGTTTGACTTAATACAGGTGACCACATGGACAGGTTTGACTTAATAGAGGTGACCAGATGAACAGGTTTGACTTAATAGAGGTGACCACATGCACAGGTTTGACTTAATACAGGTGACCACATGGACAGGTTTAACTTAATACAGGTGTCCACATGGACAGGTTTGACATAATAGTGGTGACCACAGGGACAGGTTTGACTTAATAGAGGTGACCACATGGACATGTTTGACTTAATAGAGGTGGCCACATGGACAGGTTTGATTTAATACAGGTGACCACATGGACAGGTTTGACTTAATAGATGTGACCACATGGACAGGTTTGACTTAATAGAGGTGACCACATGGACAGGATTGACTTAAGAGGTGGCCACATGGACAGGTTTGACTTAATAGAGGTGACCACATGGAGAGATTTGACTTAATAGAGGTGACCAGATGGACAGGTTTGACTTAAGAGGTGACCACATGGACAGGTTTGACTTAATAGAGGTGACCACATGGACAGGTTTGACTTAATAGAGGTGACCAAATGGACAGGATTGACTTAAAAGGTGACCACATTGACAGGTTTGACTTAATACAGGTGACCACATGGACAGGTTTGACTTAATAGAGGTGACCACCTGGACAGGTTTGACTTAATAGAGGTGACCACCTGGACAGGTTTGACTTAATAGAGGTGACCACATGGAGAAGGATTGACTTAAGAGGTTGTCACATCGGCAGGTTTGACTTAATAGAAGTGACCACATGGACAGGTTTGACTTAATACAGGTAACCACATGGACAGGTTTGACTTAATAGAGGTCTCCACATGGACAGGTTTGTGACCACATGGACAGGTTTGACTTAATAGAGGTGACCACATGGACAGGTTTGACTTAATACAGGTGACCACATGGACAAGTTTGACTTAATAGAGGTGACCAGATGAACAGGTTTGACTTAATAGAGGTGACCACATGCACAGGTTTGACTTAATACAGGTGACCACATGGACAGGTTTAACTTAATACAGGTGTCCACATGGACAGGTTTGACATAATAGTGGTGACCACAGGGACAGGTTTGACTTAATATAGGTGACCACATGGACAGGTTTGACTTAATAGAGGTGGCCACATGGACAGGTTTGATTTAATACAGGTGACCACATAGACAGGTTTGACTTAATAGAGGTGACCACATGGACAGGTTTGACTTAATAGAGGTGACCACATGGACAGGATTGACTTAAGAGGTGGCCACATGGACAGGTTTGACTTAATAGAGGTGACCACAAGGACAGGTTTGACTTAATAGAGGTGACCACATGGACAGGTTTGATTTAATACAGGTGACCACATGGACAGGTTTGACATAATAGAGGTGACCACATGGACAGGTTTGACTTAATAGAGGTGACAACATGGACAGGTTTGACTTAATACAGGTGACCACATGGGCAGGTTTGACTTAATAGAGGTGACCACATGGACAGGTTTGACTTAATGGAGGTGACCTATTGACAGGTTTGACTTAATAGAGGTGATCACATGGACAGGTTTGACTTAATAGAGGTGACCACATGGAGAGATTTGACTTAATAGAGGTGACCACATGGACAGGTTTGACTTAATAGAGGTGACCACCTGGACAGGTTTGACTTAATAGAGGTGACCACCTGGACAGGTTTGACTTAATAGAGGTGACCACATGGAGAAGGATTGACTTAAGAGGTTGTCACATGGGCAGGTTTGACTTAATAGAAGTGACCACATGGACAGGTTTGACTTAATACAGGTAACCACATGGACAGGTTTGACTTAATAGAGGTCTCCACATGGACAGGTTTGACTTAATAGAGGTGACCACATGGACAGGTTTGACTTAATAGAGGTGACCACATGGACAGGTTTGACTTAATACAGGTGACCACATGGACAGGTTTGACTTAATAGAGGTGACCAGATGAACAGGTTTGACTTAATAGAGGTGACCACATGCACAGGTTTGACTTAATACAGGTGACCACATGGACAGGTTTAACTTAATACAGGTGTCCACATGGACAGGTTTGATATAATAGTGGTGACCACAGGGACAGGTTTGACTTAATAGAGGTGACCACATGGACAGGTTTGACTTAATAGAGGTGGCCACATGGACAGGTTTGATTTAATACAGGTGACCACATGGACAGGTTTGAGTTAATAGAGGTGACCACATGGACAGGTTTGACTTAATAGAGGTGACCACATGAACAGGATTGACTTAAGAGGTGGCCACATGGACAGGTTTGACTTAATAGAGGTGACCACATGGACAGGTTTGACTTAATAGAGGTGACCACATGGACAGGTTTGATTTAATACAGGTGACCACATGGACAGGTTTTACTTAATAGAGGTGACCACATGGACAGGTTTGACTTAGTAGAGGTGACAACATGGACAGGTTTGACTTAATACAGGTGACCACATGGGCAGGTTTGACTTAATAGAGGTGACCACATGGACAGGTTTGACTTAATGGAGGTGACCTATTGACAGGTTTGACTTAATAGAGGTGATCACATGGACAGGTTTGACTTAATAGAGGTGACCACATGGAGAGATTTGACTTAATAGAGGTGACCACATGGACAGGTTTGACTTAATAGAGGTGACCACCTGGACAGGTTTGACTTAATAGAGGTGACCACCTGGACAGGTTTGACTTAATAGAGGTGACCACATGGAGAAGGATTGACTTAAGAGGTTGTCACATGGGCAGGTTTGACTTAATAGAAGTGACCACATGGACAGGTTTGACTTAATACAGGTAACCACATGGACAGGTTTGACTTAATAGAGGTCTCCACATGGACAGGTTTGACTTAATAGAGGTGACCACATGGACAGGTTTGACTTAATAGAGGTGACCACATGGACAGGTTTGACTTAATACAGGTGACCACATGGACAGGTTTGACTTAATAGAGGTGACCAGATGAACAGGTTTGACTTAATAGAGGTGACCACATGCACAGGTTTGACTTAATACAGGTGACCACATGGACAGGTTTAACTTAATACAGGTGTCCACATGGACAGGTTTGACATAATAGTGGTGACCACAGGGACAGGTTTGACTTAATAGAGGTGACCACATGGACAGGTTTGACTTAATAGAGGTGGCCACATGGACAGGTTTGATTTAATACAGGTGACCACATGGACAGGTTTGACTTAATAGAGGTGACCACATGGACAGGTTTGACTTAATAGGTGACCACATGGACAGGATTGACTTAAGAGGTGGCCACATGGACAGGTTTGACTTAATAGAGGTGACCACACGGAGAGATTTGACTTAATAGAGGTGACCAGATGGACAGGTTTGACTTAAGAGGTGACCACATGGACAGGTTTGACTTAATAGAGGTGACCACATGGACAGGTTTGACTTAATAGAGGTGACCAAATGGACAGGATTGACTTAAAAGGTGACCACATTGACAGGTTTGACTTAATACAGGTGACCACATGGACAGGTTTGACTTAATAGAGGTGACCACCTGGACAGGTTTGACTTAATAGAGGTGACCACCTGGACAGGTTTGACTTAATAGAGGTGACCACATGGAGAAGGATTGACTTAAGAGGTTGTCACATGGGCAGGTTTGACTTAATAGAAGTGACCACATGGACAGGTTTGACTTAATACAGGTAACCAGATGAACAGGTTTGACTTAATAGAGGTGACCACATGCACAGGTTTGACTTAATACAGGTGACCACATGGACAGGTTTAACTTAATACAGGTGTCCACATGGACAGGTTTGACATAATAGTGGTGACCACAGGGACAGGTTTGACTTAATATAGGTGACCACATGGACAGGTTTGACTTAATAGAGGTGGCCACATGGACAGGTTTGATTTAATACAGGTGACCACATGGACAGGTTTGACTTAATAGAGGTGACCACATGGACAGGTTTGACTTAATAGAGGTGACCACATGGACAGGATTGACTTAAGAGGTGGCCACATGGACAGGTTTGACTTAATAGAGGTGACCACAAGGACAGGTTTGACTTAATAGAGGTGACCACATGGACAGGTTTGATTTAATACAGGTGACCACATGGACAGGTTTTACTTAATAGAGGTGACCACATGGACAGGTTTGACTTAATAGAGGTGACAACATGGACAGGTTTGACTTAATACAGGTGACCACATGGGCAGGTTTGACTTAATAGGTGACCACATGGACAGGATTGACTTAAGAGGTGGCCACATGGACAGGTTTGACTTAATAGAGGTGACCACACGGAGAGATTTGACTTAATAGAGGTGACCAGATGGACAGGTTTGACTTAAGAGGTGACCACATGGACAGGTTTGACTTAATAGAGGTGACCACATGGACAGGTTTGACTTAATAGAGGTGACCAAATGGACAGGATCGACTTAAAAGGTGACCACATTGACAGGTTTGACTTAATACAGGTGACCACATGGACAGGTTTGCCTTAATAGAGGTGACCACCTGGACAGGTTTGACTTAATAGAGGTGACCACCTGGACAGGTTTGACTTAATAGAGGTGACCACATGGAGAAGGATTGACTTAAGAGGTTGTCACATGGGCAGGTTTGACTTAATAGAAGTGACCACATGGACAGGTTTGACTTAATACAGGTAACCACATGGACAGGTTTGACTTAATAGAGGTCTCCACATGGACAGGTTTGACTTAATAGAGGTGACCACATGGACAGGTTTGACTTAATAGAGGTGACCACATGGACAGGTTTGACTTAATAGAGGTGACCAGATGAACAGGTTTGACTTAATAGAGGTGACCACATGCACAGGTTTGACTTAATACAGGTGACCACATGGACAGGTTTAACTTAATACAGGTGTCCACATGGACAGGTTTGACATAATAGTGGTGACCACAGGGACAGGTTTGACTTAATATAGGTGACCACATGGACAGGTTTGACTTAATAGAGGTGGCCACATGGACAGGTTTGATTTAATACAGGTGACCACATGGACAGGTTTGACTTAATAGAGGTGACCACATGGACAGGTTTGACTTAATAGAGGTGACCACATGGACAGGATTGACTTAAGAGGTGGCCACATGGACAGGTTTGTCTTAATAGAGGTGACCACAAGGACAGGTTTGACTTAATACAGGTGACCACATGGACTGGTTTGATTTAATACAGGTGACCACATGGACAGGTTTTACTTAATAGAGGTGACCACATGGACAGGTTTGACTTAATAGAGGTGACAACATGGACAGGTTTGACTTAATACAGGTGACCACATGGGCAGGTTTGACTTAATAGGTGACCACATGGACAGGATTGACTTAAGAGGTGGACACATGGACAGGTTTGACTTAATAGAGGTGACCACACGGAGAGATTTGACTTAATAGAGGTGACCAGATGGACAGGTTTGACTTAAGAGGTGACCACATGGACAGGTTTTACTTAATAGAGGTGACCACATGGACAGGTTTGACTTAATAGCGGTGACCAAATGGACAGGATTGACTTAAAAGGTGACCACATTGACAGGTTTGACTTAATACAGGTGACCACATGGACAGGTTTGACTTAATAGAGGTGACCACCTGGACAGGTTTGACTTAATAGAGGTGACCACCTGGACAGGTTTGACTTAATAGAGGTGACCACATGGAGAAGGATTGACTTAAGAGGTTGTCACATGGGCAGGTTTGACTTAATAGAAGTGACCACATGGACAGGTTTGACTTAATACAGGTAACCACATGGACAGGTTTGACTTAATAGAGGTCTCCACATGGACAGGTTTGACTTAATAGAGGTGACCACATGGACAGGTTTGACTTAATAGAGGTGACCACATGGACAGGTTTGACTTAATACAGGTGACCACATGGACAGGTTTGACTTAATAGAGGTGACCAGATGAACAGGTTTGACTTAATAGAGGTGACCACATGCACAGGTTTGACTTAATACAGGTGACCACATGGACAGGTTTAACTTAATACAGGTGTCCACATGGACAGGTTTGACATAATAGTGGTGACCACAGGGACAGGTTTGACTTAATATAGGTGACCACATGGACAGGTTTGACTTAATAGAGGTGGCCACATGGACAGGTTTGATTTAATACAGGTGACCACATGGACAGGTTTGACTTAATAGAGGTGACCACATGGACAGGTTTGACTTAATAGAGGTGACCACATGGACAGGATTGACTTAAGAGGTGGCCACATGGACAGGTTTGACTTAATAGAGGTGACCACAAGGACAGGTTTGACTTAATAGAGGTGACCACATGGACAGGTTTGATTTAATACAGGTGACCACATGGACAGGTTTTACTTAATAGAGGTGACCACATGGACAGGTTTGACTTAATAGAGGTGACAACATGGACAGGTTTGACTTAATACAGGTGACCACATGGGCAGGTTTGACTTAATAGAGGTGACCACATGGACAGGTTTGACTTAATGGAGGTGACCTATTGACAGGTTTGACTTAATAGAGGTGATCACATGGACAGGTTTGACTTAATAGAGGTGACCACATGGAGAGATTTGACTTAATAGAGGTGACCACATGGACAGGTTTGACTTAATAGAGGTGACCACCTGGACAGGTTTGACTTAATAGAGGTGACCACCTGGACAGGTTTGACTTAATAGAGGTGACCACATGGAGAAGGATTGACTTAAGAGGTTGTCACATGGGCAGGTTTGACTTAATAGAAGTGACCACATGGACAGGTTTGACTTAATACAGGTAACCACATGGACAGGTTTGACTTAATAGAGGTCTCCACATGGACAGGTTTGACTTAATAGAGGTGACCACATGGACAGGTTTGACTTAATAGAGGTGACCACATGGACAGGTTTGACTTAATACAGGTGACCACATGGACAGGTTTGACTTAATAGAGGTGACCAGATGAACAGGTTTGACTTAATAGAGGTGACCACATGCACAGGTTTGACTTAATACAGGTGACCACATGGACAGGTTTAACTTAATACAGGTGTCCACATGGACAGGTTTGACATAATAGTGGTGACCAGAGGGACAGGTTTGACTTAATAGAGGTGACCACATGGAAAGGTTTGACTTAATAGAGGTGGCCACATGGACAGGTTTGATTTAATACAGGTGACCACATGGACAGGTTTGACTTAATAGAGGTGACCACATGGACAGGTTTGACTTAATAGAGGTGACCACATGGACAGGTTTGACTTAATACAGGTGACCACATGGACAGGTTTGACTTAATAGAGGTGACCAGATGAACAGGTTTGACTTAATAGAGGTGACCACATGCACAGGTTTGACTTAATACAGGTGACCACATGGACAGGTTTAACTTAATACAGGTGTCCACATGGACAGGTTTGACATAATAGTGGTGACCACAGGGACAGGTTTGACTTAATATAGGTGACCACATGGACAGGTTTGACTTAATAGAGGTGGCCACATGGACAGGTTTGATTTAATACAGGTGACCACATGGACAGGTTTGACTTAATAGAGGTGACCACATGGACAGGTTTGACTTAATAGAGGTGACCACATGGACAGGATTGACTTAAGAGGTGGCCACATGGACAGGTTTGACTTAATAGAGGTGACCACAAGGACAGGTTTGACTTAATAGAGGTGACCACATGGACAGGTTTGATTTAATACAGGTGACCACATGGACAGGTTTTACTTAATAGAGGTGACCACATGGACAGGTTTGACTTAATAGAGGTGACAACATGGACAGGTTTGACTTAATACAGGTGACCACATGGGCAGGTTTGACTTAATAGAGGTGACCACATGGACAGGTTTGACTTAATGGAGGTGACCTATTGACAGGTTTGACTTAATAGAGGTGATCACATGGACAGGTTTGACTTAATAGAGGTGACCACATGGAGAGATTTGACTTAATAGAGGTGACCACATGGACAGGTTTGACTTAATAGAGGTGACCACCTGGACAGGTTTGACTTAATAGAGGTGACCACCTGGACAGGTTTGACTTAATAGAGGTGACCACATGGAGAAGGATTGACTTAAGAGGTTGTCACATGGGCAGGTTTGACTTAATAGAAGTGACCACATGGACAGGTTTGACTTAATACAGGTAACCACATGGACAGGTTTGACTTAATACAGGTCTCCACATGGACAGGTTTGACTTAATAGAGGTGACCACATGGACAGGTTTGACTTAATAGAGGTGACCACATGGACAGGTTTGACTTAATACAGGTGACCACATGGACAGGTTTTACTTAATAGAGGTGACCAGATGAACAGGTTTGACTTAATAGAGGTGACCACATGCACAGGTTTGACTTAATACAGGTGACCACATGGACAGGTTTAACTTAATACAGGTGTCCACATGGACAGGTTTGACATAATAGTGGTGACCAGAGGGACAGGTTTGACTGAATAGAGGTGACCACATGGAAAGGTTTGACTTAATAGAGGTGGCCACATGGACAGGTTTGATTTAATACAGGTGACCACATGGACAGGTTTGACTTAATAGAGGTGACCACATGGACAGGTTTGACTTAATAGAGGTGACCACATGGACAGGATTGACTTAAGAGGTGGCCACATGGACAGGTTTGACTTAATAGAGGTGACCACATGGACAGGTTTGACTTTATAGAGGTGACCACATGGACAGGTTTGATTTAATACAGGTGACCACATGGACAGGTTTTACTTAATAGAGGTGACCACATGGACAGGTTTGACTTAATAGAGGTGACAACATGGACAGGTTTGACTTAATACAGGTGACCACATGGGCAGGTTTGACTTAATAGAGGTGACCACATGGACAGGTTTGATTTAATAGAGGTGGACACATTTACAGGTTTGACTTAATAGAGGTGACCACATGGACAGGTTTGACTTAATACAGGTGACCACATGGACAGGTTTGACTTAATAGAGGTGACCACATGGACAGGTTTGACTTAATAGAGGTGACCACATGGACAGGTTTGACTTAATAGAGATGACCACATGGACAGGTTTGACTTAATACAGGTGACCACATGGACAGGTTTGACTTAATACAGGTGACCACATGGACAGGTTTGACTTAATAGAGGTGACCACATGGACAGGTTGACTTAATAGAGGTGACCAATAGACAGGTTTGACTTAATAGAGGTGACCACATGGACAGGTTTGACTTAATAGAGGTGACCAATAGACAGGTTTGACTTAATAGAGGTGACCACATGGACAGATTTGACTTAATAGAGGTGACCACATGGACAGATTTGACTTAATAGAGGTGACCACATGGACAAGTTTGACATAAGAGGTGACCACATGGACAGGTTTGATTTTATAGAGGTGACTACATGGACAGGATTGACTTAAAAGGTCGCCACTTGGACAGGTTTGATTTAATAGAGGTGGACACATTTACAGGTTTGACTTAATAGAGGTGACCACATGGACAGGTTTGACTTAATACAGGTGACCACATGGACAAGTTTGACTTAATAGAGGTGACCACATGGACAGGTTTAACTTAATACAGGTGACCACATGGACAGGTTTGACTTAATAGAGGTGACTACATGGACAGGTTTGACTTAATACAGGTGACCACATGGACAGGTTTGACTTAATAGAGGTGACCACATGGACAGGTTTGACTTAATAGAGGTGACCACATGGACAGGTTTGACTTAATACAGGTGATCACATGGACAGGTTTAACTTAAAAAAGGTGTACTCATGGACAGGTTTGACATAATAGTGGTGACCACATGGACAGGTTTGACTTAATAGAGGTGACCACATGGACAGGTTTGACTGAATAGAGGTGAGCACATGGACAGGATTGACTTAAGAGGTGGCCACATGGACATGTTTGACGTAATAGAGGTGACCACATGGACAGGTTTGACTTAATAGAGGTGACCACATGGACAGGTTTTATTTAATACAGGTGACCACATGGACAGGTTTGACTTAATAGAGGTGACCACATGGACAGGTTTGACATAATAGAGGTGACCACATGGACATGTTTGACTTAATACAGGTGACCACATGGACAGGTTTGACTTAATACAGGTGACCACATGGACAGGTGTGACTTAATAGAGGTGACCACAGGGACAGGTTTGACTTGATGGAGGTGACCTATTGACAGGTTTGACTTAAGAGGTGACCACATGGACAGGTTTGACTTAATAGAGGTGACCACACGGAGAGATTTGACTTAACAGAGGTGACCAGATGGACAGGTTTGACTTAAGAGGTGACCACATGGACAGGTTTGACTTAATAGAGGTGACCACATGGACAGGTTTGACTTAATAGAGGTGACCAAATGGACAGGATTGACTTAAAAGGTGACCACATTGACAGGTTTGACTTAATACAGGTGACCACATGGACAGGTTTGACTTAATAGAGGTGACCACCTGGACAGGTTTGACTTAATAGAGGTGACCACATGGACCGGTTTGACTTAATAGAGGTGACCATATGGAGAAGGATTGACTTAAGAGGTTGTCACATGGGCAGGTTTGACTTAATAGAAGTGACCACATGGACAGGTTTGACTTAATACAGGTAACCACATGGGCAGGTTTGACTTAATAGAGGTCTCCACATGGACAGGTTTGACTTAATAGAGGTGACCACATGTACAGGTTTGACTTAATAGAGGTGACCACATGGACAGGTTTGACTTAATACAGGTGACCACATGGACAGGTTTGACTTAATAGAGGTGACCAGATGAACAGGTTTGACTTAATGGAGGTGACCACATGCACAGGTTTGACTTAATACAGGTGACCACATGGACAGGTTTAACTTAATACAGGTGTCCACATGGACAGGTTTGACATAATAGTGGTGACCACAGGGACAGGTTTCACTTAATAGAGGTGACCACATGGACAGGTTTGACTTAATAGATGTGGCCACATGGACAGGTTTGATTTAATAGAGGTGACCACATGGACAGGTTTGACTTAATAGAGGTGACCACATGGACAGGTTTGACTTAATAGAGGTGACCACATGGACTGGATTGACTTAAGAGGTGGCCACATGGACAGGTTTGACTTAATAGAGGTGACCACATGGACAGGTTTGACTTAATAGAGGTGACCATATGGACAGGTTTGATTTAATACAGGTGACCACATGGACAGGTTTTACTTAATAGAGGTGACCACATGGACAGGTTTGACTTAATAGAGGTGACAACATGGACAGGTTTGACTTAATACAGGTGACCACATGGGCAGGTTTGACTTAATAGAGGTGACCACATGGACAGGTTTGACTTAATGGAGGTGACCTATTGACAGGTTTGACTTAATAGAGGTGATCACATGGACAGGTTTGACTTAATAGAGGTGACCACATGGAGAGATTTGACTTAATAGAGGTGACCACATGGACAGGTTTGACTTAATAGAGGTGACCACCTGGACAGGTTTGACTTAATAGAGGTGACCACATGGAGAAGGATTGACTTAAGAGGTTGTCACATGGGCAGGTTTGACTTAATAGAAGTGACCACATGGACAGGTTTGACTTAATACAGGTAACCACATGGACAGGTTTGACTTAATAGAGGTCTCCACATGGACAGGTTTGACTTAATAGAGGTGACCACATGGACAGGTTTGACTTAATAGAGGTGACCACATGGACAGGTTTGACTTAATACAGGTGACCACATGGACAGGTTTGACTTAATAGAGGTGACCAGATGAACAGGTTTGACTTAATAGAGGTGACCACATGCACAGGTTTGACTTAATACAGGTGACCATATGGACAGGTTTAACTTAATACAGGTGTCCACATGGACAGGTTTGACATAATAGTGGTGACCACAGGGACAGGTTTGACTTAATAGAGGTGACCACATGGACAGGTTTGACTTAATAGAGGTGGCCACATGGACAGGTTTGATTTAATACAGGTGACCACATGGACAGGTTTGACTTAATAGAGGTGACCACATGGACAGGTTTGACTTAATAGAGGTGACCACATGGACAGGATTGACTTAAGAGGTGGCCACATGGACAGGTTTGACTTAATAGAGGTGACCACATGGACAGGTTTGACTTAATAGAGGTGACCACATGGACAGGTTTGATTTAATACAGGTGACCACATGGACAGGTTTTACTTAATAGAGGTGACCACATGGACAGGTTTGACTTAATAGAGGTGACAACATGGACAGGTTTGACTTAATACAGGTGACCACATGGGCAGGTTTGACTTAATAGAGGTGACCACATGGACAGGTTTGACTTAATGGAGGTGACCTATTGACAGGTTTGACTTAATAGAGGTGATCACATGGACAGGTTTGACTTAATAGAGGTGACCACCTGGACAGGTTTGACTTAATAGAGGTGACCACCTGGACAGGTTTGACTTAATAGAGGTGACCACATGGAGAAGGATTGACTTAAGAGGTTGTCACATGGGCAGGTTTGACTTAATAGAAGTGACCACATGGACAGGTTTGACTTAATACAGGTAACCACATGGACAGGTTTGACTTAATAGAGGTCTCCACATGGACAGGTTTGACTTAATAGAGGTGACCACATGGACAGGTTTGACTTAATAGAGGTGACCACATGGACAGGTTTGACTTAATACAGGTGACCACATGGACAGGTTTGACTTAATAGAGGTGACCAGATGAACAGGTTTGACTTCATACAGGTGACCACATGGACAGGTTTAACTTAATACAGGTGTCCACATGGACAGGTTTGACATAATAGTGGTGACCACAGGGACAGGTTTGACTTAATAGAGGTGACCACATGGACAGGTTTGACTTAATAGAGGTGGCCACATGGACAGGTTTGATTTAATACAGGTGACCACATGGACAGGTTTGACTTAATAGAGGTGACCACATGGACAGGTTTGACTTAATAGGTGACCACATGGACAGGATTGACTTAAGAGGTGGCCACATGGACGGGTTTGACTTAATAGAGGTGACCACACGGAGAGATTTGACTTAATAGAGGTGACCAGATGGACAGGTTTGACTTAAGAGGTGACCACATGGACAGGTTTGACTTAATAGAGGTGACCACATGGACAGGTTTGACTTAATAGAGGTAACCATATGGACAGGTTTGATTTAATACAGGTGACCACATGGACAGGTTTTACTTAATAGAGGTGACCACATGGACAGGTTTGACTTAATAGAGGTGACAACATGGACAGGTTTGACTTAATACAGGTGACCACATGGGCAGGTTTGACTTAATAGAGGTGACCACATGGACAGGTTTGACTTAATGGAGGTGACCTATTGACAGGTTTGACTTAATAGAGGTGATCACATGGACAGGTTTGACTTAATAGAGGTGACCACATGGAGAGATTTGACTTAATAGAGGTGACCACATGGACAGGTTTGACTTAATAGAGGTGACCACCTGGACAGGTTTGACTTAATAGAGGTGACCACATGGAGAAGGATTGACTTAAGAGGTTGTCACATGGGCAGGTTTGACTTAATAGAAGTGACCACATGGACAGGTTTGACTTAATACAGGTAACCACATGGACAGGTTTGACTTAATAGAGGTCTCCACATGGACAGGTTTGACTTAATAGAGGTGACCACATGGACAGGTTTGACTTAATAGAGGTGACCACATGGACAGGTTTGACTTAATACAGGTGACCACATGGACAGGTTTGACTTAATAGAGGTGACCAGATGAACAGGTTTGACTTAATAGAGGTGACCACATGCACAGGTTTGACTTAATACAGGTGACCACATGGACAGGTTTAACTTAATACAGGTGTCCACATGGACAGGTTTGACATAATAGTGGTGACCACAGGGACAGGTTTGACTTAATAGAGGTGACCACATAGACAGGTTTGACTTAATAGAGGTGGCCACATGGACAGGTTTGATTTAATACAGGTGACCACATGGACAGGTTTGACTTAATAGAGGTGACCACATGGACAGGTTTGACTTAATAGAGGTGACCACATGGACAGGTTTGACTTAATAGAGGTGACCAAATGGACAGGATTGACTTAAAAGGTGACCACATTGACAGGTTTGACTTAATACAGGTGACCACATGGACAGGTTTGACTTAATAGAGGTGACCACCTGGACAGGTTTGACTTAATAGAGGTGACCACATGGACAGGTTTGACTTAATAGAGGTGACCATATGGAGAAGGATTGACTTAAGAGGTTGTCACATGGGCAGGTTTGACTTAATAGAAGTGACCACATGGACAGGTTTGACTTAATACAGGTAACCACATGGGCAGGTTTGACTTAATAGAGGTCTCCACATGGACAGGTTTGACTTAATAGAGGTGACCACATGTACAGGTTTGACTTAATAGAGGTGACCACATGGACAGGTTTGACTTAATACAGGTGACCACATTGACAGGTTTGACTTAATAGAGGTGACCAGATGAAAAGGTTTGACTTAATAGAGGTGACCACATGCACAGGTTTGACTTAATACAGGTGACCACATGGACAGGTTTAACTTAATACAGGTGTCCACATGGACAGGTTTGACATAATAGTGGTGACCACAGGGACAGGTTTGACTTAATAGAGGTGACCACATGGACAGGTTTGTCTTAATAGATGTGGCCACATGGACAGGTTTGATTTAATAGAGGTGACCACATGGACAGGTTTGACTTAATAGAGGTGACCACATGGACAGGTTTGACTTAATAGAGGTGACCACATGGACAGGATTGACTTAAGAGGTGGCCACATGGACAGGTTTGACTTAATAGAGGTGACCACATGGACAGGTTTGACTTAATAGAGGTGATCATATGGACAGGTTTGATTTAATACAGGTGACCACATGGACAGGTTTTACTTAATAGAGGTGACCACATGGACAGGTTTTACTTAATAGAGGTGACAACATGGACAGGTTTGACTTAATACAGGTGACCACATGGGCAGGTTTGACTTAATAGAGGTGACCACATGGACAGGTTTGACTTAATGGAGGTGACCTATTGACAGGTTTGACTTAATAGAGGTGATCACATGGACAGGTTTGACTTAATAGAGGTGACCACATGGAGAGATTTGACTTAATAGAGGTGACCACATGGACAGGTTTGACTTAATAGAGGTGACCACCTGGACAGGTTTGACTTAATAGAGGTGACCACATGGAGAAGGATTGACTTAAGAGGTTGTCACATGGGCAGGTTTGACTTAATAGAAGTGACCACATGGACAGGTTTGACTTAATACAGGTAACCACATGGACAGGTTTGACTTAATAGAGGTCTCCACATGGACAGGTTTGACTTAATAGAGGTGACCACATGGACAGGTTTGACTTAATAGAGGTGACCACATGGACAGGTTTGACTTAATACAGGTGACCACATGGACAGGTTTGACTTAATAGAGGTGACCAGATGAACAGGTTTGACTTAATAGAGGTGACCACATGCACAGGTTTGACTTAATACAGGTGACCATATGGACAGGTTTAACTTAATACAGGTGTCCACATGGACAGGTTTGACATAATAGTGGTGACCACAGGGACAGGTTTGACTTAATAGAGGTGACCACATGGACAGGTTTGACTTAATAGAGGTGGCCACATGGACAGGTTTGATTTAATACAGGTGACCACATGGACAGGTTTGACTTAATAGAGGTGACCACATGGACAGGTTTGACTTAATAGAGGTGACCACATGGACAGGATTGACTTAAGAGGTGGCCACATGGACAGGTTTGACTTAATAGAGGTGACCACATGGACAGGTTTGACTTAATAGAGGTGACCACATGGACAGGTTTGATTTAATACAGGTGACCACATGGACAGGTTTGACTTAATAGAGGTGACAACATGGACAGGTTTGACTTAATACAGGTGACCACATGGGCAGGTTTGACTTAATAGAGGTGACCACATGGACAGGTTTGACTTAATGGAGGTGACCTATTGACAGGTTTGACTTAATAGAGGTGATCACATGGACAGGTTTGACTTAATAGAGGTGACCACCTGGACAGGTTTGACTTAATAGAGGTGACCACCTGGACAGGTTTGACTTAATAGAGGTGACCACATGGAGAAGGATTGACTTAAGAGGTTGTCACATGGGCAGGTTTGACTTAATAGAGGTGACCACATGGACAGGTTTGACTTAATAGAGGTGGCCACATGGACAGGTTTGATTTAATACAGGTGACCACATGGACAGGTTTGACTTAATAGAGGTGACCACATGGACAGGTTTGACTTAATAGAGGTGACCACATGGACAGGTTTGATTTAATACAGGTGACCACATGGACAGGTTTTACTTAATAGAGGTGACCACATGGACAGGTTTTACTTAATAGAGGTGACAACATGGACAGGTTTGACTTAATACAGGTGACCACATGGGCAGGTTTGACTTAATAGAGGTGACCACATGGACAGGTTTGACTTAATGGAGGTGACCTATTGACAGGTTTGACTTAATAGAGGTGATCACATGGACAGGTTTGACTTAATAGAGGTGACCACATGGAGAGATTTGACTTAATAGAGGTGACCACATGGACAGGTTTGACTTAATAGAGGTGACCACCTGGACAGGTTTGACTTAATAGAGGTGACCACATGGAGAAGGATTGACTTAAGAGGTTGTCACATGGGCAGGTTTGACTTAATAGAAGTGACCACATGGACAGGTTTGACTTAATACAGGTAACCACATGGACAGGTTTGACTTAATAGAGGTCTCCACATGGACAGGTTTGACTTAATAGAGGTGACCACATGGACAGGTTTGACTTAATAGAGGTGACCACATGGACAGGTTTGACTTAATACAGGTGACCACATGGACAGGTTTGACTTAATAGAGGTGACCAGATGAACAGGTTTGACTTAATAGAGGTGACCACATGCACAGGTTTGACTTAATACAGGTGACCATATGGACAGGTTTAACTTAATACAGGTGTCCACATGGACAGGTTTGACATAATAGTGGTGACCACAGGGACAGGTTTGACTTAATAGAGGTGACCACATGGACAGGTTTGACTTAATAGAGGTGGCCACATGGACAGGTTTGATTTAATACAGGTGACCACATGGACAGGTTTGACTTAATAGAGGTGACCACATGGACAGGTTTGACTTAATAGAGGTGACCACATGGACAGGATTGACTTAAGAGGTGGCCACATGGACAGGTTTGACTTAATAGAGGTGACCACATGGACAGGTTTGACTTAATAGAGGTGACCACATGGACAGGTTTGATTTAATACAGGTGACCACATGGACAGGATTGACTTAATAGAGGTGACAACATGGACAGGTTTGACTTAATACAGGTGACCACATGGGCAGGTTTGACTTAATAGAGGTGACCACATGGACAGGTTTGACTTAATGGAGGTGACCTATTGACAGGTTTGACTTAATAGAGGTGATCACATGGACAGGTTTGACTTAATAGAGGTGACCACCTGGACAGGTTTGACTTAATAGAGGTGACCACCTGGACAGGTTTGACTTAATAGAGGTGACCACATGGAGAAGGATTGACTTAAGAGGTTGTCACATGGGCAGGTTTGACTTAATAGAGGTGACCACATGGACAGGTTTGACTTAATAGAGGTGGCCACATGGACAGGTTTGATTTAATACAGGTGACCACATGGACAGGTTTGACTTAATAGAGGTGACCACATGGACAGGTTTGACTTAATAGAGGTGACCACATGGACAGGATTGACTTAAGAGGTGGCCACATGGACAGGTTTGACTTAATAGAGGTGACCACATGGACAGGTTTGACTTAATAGAGGTGATCATATGGACAGGTTTGATTTAATACAGGTGACCACATGGACAGGTTTTACTTAATAGAGGTGACCACATGGACAGGTTTTACTTAATAGAGGTGACAACATGGACAGGTTTGACTTAATACAGGTGACCACATGGGCAGGTTTGACTTAATAGAGGTGACCACATGGACAGGTTTGACTTAATGGAGGTGACCTATTGACAGGTTTGACTTAATAGAGGTGATCACATGGACAGGTTTGACTTAATAGAGGTGACCACATGGAGAGATTTGACTTAATAGAGGTGACCACATGGACAGGTTTGACTTAATAGAGGTGACCACCTGGACAGGTTTGACTTAATAGAGGTGACCACATGGAGAAGGATTGACTTAAGAGGTTGTCACATGGGCAGGTTTGACTTAATAGAAGTGACCACATGGACAGGTTTGACTTAATACAGGTAACCACATGGACAGGTTTGACTTAATAGAGGTCTCCACATGGACAGGTTTGACTTAATAGAGGTGACCACATGGACAGGTTTGACTTAATAGAGGTGACCACATGGACAGGTTTGACTTAATACAGGTGACCACATGGACAGGTTTGACTTAATAGAGGTGACCAGATGAACAGGTTTGACTTAATAGAGGTGACCACATGCACAGGTTTGACTTAATACAGGTGACCATATGGACAGGTTTAACTTAATACAGGTGTCCACATGGACAGGTTTGACATAATAGTGGTGACCACAGGGACAGGTTTGACTTAATAGAGGTGACCACATGGACAGGTTTGACTTAATAGAGGTGGCCACATGGACAGGTTTGATTTAATACAGGTGACCACATGGACAGGTTTGACTTAATAGAGGTGACCACATGGACAGGTTTGACTTAATAGAGGTGACCACATGGACAGGATTGACTTAAGAGGTGGCCACATGGACAGGTTTGACTTAATAGAGGTGACCACATGGACAGGTTTGACTTAATAGAGGTGACCACATGGACAGGTTTGATTTAATACAGGTGACCACATGGACAGGTTTTACTTAATAGAGGTGACCACATGGACAGGTTTGACTTAATAGAGGTGACAACATGGACAGGTTTGACTTAATACAGGTGACCACATGGGCAGGTTTGACTTAATAGAGGTGACCACATGGACAGGTTTGACTTAATGGAGGTGACCTATTGACAGGTTTGACTTAATAGAGGTGATCACATGGACAGGTTTGACTTAATAGAGGTGACCACCTGGACAGGTTTGACTTAATAGAGGTGACCACCTGGACAGGTTTGACTTAATAGAGGTGACCACATGGAGAAAGATTGACTTAAGAGGTTGTCACATGGGCAGGTTTGACTTAATAGAAGTGACCACATGGACAGGTTTGACTTAA
The DNA here is from genome assembly GCA_963383655.1 of Bathymodiolus septemdierum. Lineage (NCBI taxonomy): Eukaryota > Metazoa > Mollusca > Bivalvia > Mytilida > Modiolidae > Bathymodiolus > Bathymodiolus septemdierum. Next base: position 43,734,065 of record OY726528.1, on the reverse strand, counting down.
TACAGGTAACCACATGGACAGGTTTGACTTAATAGAGGTCTCCACATGGACAGGTTTGACTTAATAGAGGTGACCACATGGACAGGTTTGACTTAATAGAGGTGACCACATGGACAGGTTTGACTTAATACAGGTGACCACATGGACAGGTTTGACTTAATAGAGGTGACCAGATGAACAGGTTTGACTTAATAGAGGTGACCACATGCACAGGTTTGACTTAATACAGGTGACCACATGGACAGGTTTAACTTAATACAGGTGTCCACATGGACAGGTTTGACATAATAGTGGTGACCACAGGGACAGGTTTGACTTAATAGAGGTGAACACATGGACAGGTTTGACTTAATAGAGGTGGCCACATGGACAGGTTTGATTTAATACAGGTGACCACATGGACAGGTTTGACTTAATAGAGGTGACCACATGGACAGGTTTGACTTAATAGGTGACCACATGGACAGGATTGACTTAAGAGGTGGCCACATGGACGGGTTTGACTTAATAGAGGTGACCACACGGAGAGATTTGACTTAATAGAGGTGACCAGATGGACAGGTTTGACTTAAGAGGTGACCACATGGACAGGTTTGACTTAATAGAGGTGACCACATGGACAGGTTTGACTTAATAGAGGTGACCATATGGACAGGTTTGATTTAATACAGGTGACCACATGGACAGGTTTTACTTAATAGAGGTGACCACAAGGACAGGTTTGACTTAATAGAGGTGACAACATGGACAGGTTTGACTTAATACAGGTGACCACATGGGCAGGTTTGACTTAATAGAGGTGACCACATGGACAGGTTTGACTTAATGGAGGTGACCTATTGACAGGTTTGACTTAATAGAGGTGATCACATGGACAGGTTTGACTTAATAGAGGTGACCACATGGAGAGATTTGACTTAATAGAGGTGACCACATGGACAGGTTTGACTTAATAGAGGTGACCACCTGGACAGGTTTGACTTAATAGAGGTGACCACATGGAGAAGGATTGACTTAAGAGGTTGTCACATGGGCAGGTTTGACTTAATAGAAGTGACCACATGGACAGGTTTGACTTAATACAGGTAACCACATGGACAGGTTTGACTTAATAGAGGTCTCCACATGGACAGGTTTGACTTAATAGAGGTGACCACATGGACAGGTTTGACTTAATAGAGGTGACCACATGGACAGGTTTGACTTAATACAGGTGACCACATGGACAGGTTTGACTTAATAGAGGTGACCAGATGAACAGGTTTGACTTAATAGAGGTGACCACATGCACAGGTTTGACTTAATACAGGTGACCACATGGACAGGTTTAACTTAATACAGGTGTCCACATGGACAGGTTTGACATAATAGTGGTGACCACAGGGACAGGTTTGACTTAATAGAGGTGACCACATGGACAGGTTTGACTTAATAGAGGTGGCCACATGGACAGGTTTGATTTAATACAGGTGACCACATGGACAGGTTTGACTTAATAGAGGTGACCACATGGACAGGTTTGACTTAATAGAGGTGACCACATGGACAGGATTGACTTAAGAGGTGGCCACATGGACAGGTTTGACTTAATAGAGGTGACCACATGGACAGGTTTGACTTAATAGAGGTGACCACATGGACAGGTTTGATTTAATACAGGTGACCACATGGACAGGTTTTACTTAATAGAGGTGACCACATGGACAGGTTTGACTTAATAGAGGTGACAACATGGACAGGTTTGACTTAATACAGGTGACCACATGGGCAGGTTTGACTTAATAGAGGTGACCACATGGACAGGTTTGACATAATGGAGGTGACCTATTGACAGGTTTGACTTAATAGAGGTGATCACATGGACAGGTTTGACTTAATAGAGGTGACCACATGGACAGGTTTGACTTAATACAGGTGACCACATGGACAGGTTTGACTTAATAGAGGTGACCAGATGAACAGGTTTGACTTAATAGAGGTGACCACATGCACAGGTTTGACTTAATACAGGTGACCACATGGACAGGTTTAACTTAATACAGGTGTCCACATGGACAGGTTTGACATAATAGTGGTGACCACAGGGACAGGTTTGACTTAATAGAGGTGACCACATGTACAGGTTTGACTTAATAGAGGTGGCCACATGGACAGGTTTGATTTAATACAGGTGACCACATGGACAGGTTTGACTTAATAGAGGTGACCACATGGACAGGTTTGACTTAATAGAGGTGACCACATGGACAGGTTTGACTTAATAGAGGTGACCAAATGGACAGGATTGACTTAAAAGGTGACCACATTGACAGGTTTGACTTAATACAGGTGACCACATGGACAGGTTTGACTTAATAGAGGTGACCACCTGGACAGGTTTGACTTAATAGAGGTGACCACATGGACAGGTTTGACTTAATAGAGGTGACCATATGGAGAAGGATTGACTTAAGAGGTTGTCACATCGGCAGGTTTGACTTAATAGAAGTGACCACATGGACAGGTTTGACTTAATACAGGTAACCACATGGGCAGGTTTGACTTAATAGAGGTCTCCACATGGACAGGTTTGACTTAATAGAGGTGACCACATGTACAGGTTTGACTTAATAGAGGTGACCACATGGACAGGTTTGACTTAATACAGGTGACCACATGGACAGGTTTGACTTAATAGAGGTGACCAGATGAACAGGTTTGACTTAATAGAGGTGACCACATGCACAGGTTTGACTTAATACAGGTGACCACATGGACAGGTTTAACTTAATACAGGTGTCCACATGGACAGGTTTGACATAATAGTGGTGACCACAGGGACAGGTTTGACTTAATAGAGGTGACCACATGGACAGGTTTGACTTAATAGATGTGGCCACATGGACAGGTTTGATTTAATAGAGGTGACCACATGGACAGGTTTGACTTAATAGAGGTGACCACATGGACAGGTTTGACTTAATAGAGGTGACCACATGGACAGGATTGACTTAAGAGGTGGCCACATGGACAGGTTTGACTTAATAGAGGTGACCACATGGACAGGTTTGACTTAATAGAGGTGACCATATGGACAGGTTTGATTTAATACAGGTGACCACATGGACAGGTTTTACTTAATAGAGGTGACCACATGGACAGGTTTGACTTAATAGAGGTGACAACATGGACAGGTTTGACTTAATACAGGTGACCACATGGGCAGGTTTGACTTAATAGAGGTGACCACATGGACAGGTTTGACTTAATGGAGGTGACCTATTGACAGGTTTGACTTAATAGAGGTGATCACATGGACAGGTTTGACTTAATAGAGGTGACCACCTGGACAGGTTTGACTTAATAGAGGTGACCACCTGGACAGGTTTGACTTAATAGAGGTGACCACATGGAGAAGGATTGACTTAAGAGGTTGTCACATGGGCATGTTTGACTTAATAGAAGTGACCACATGGACAGGTTTGACTTAATACAGGTAACCACATGGACAGGTTTGACTTAATAGAGGTCTCCACATGGACAGGTTTGACTTAATAGAGGTGACCACATGGACAGGTTTGACTTAATAGAGGTGACCACATGGACAGGTTTGACTTAATACAGGTGACCACATGGACAGGTTTGACTTAATAGAGGTGACCAGATGAACAGGTTTGACTTAATAGAGGTGACCACATGCACAGGTTTGACTTAATACAGGTGACCACATGGACAGGTTTAACTTAATACAGGTGTCCACATGGACAGGTTTGACATAATAGTGGTGACCACAGGGACAGGTTTGACTTAATAGAGGTGACCACATGGACAGGTTTGACTTAATAGAGGTGGCCACATGGACAGGTTTGATTTAATACAGGTGACCACATGGACAGGTTTGACTTAATAGAGGTGACCACATGGACAGGTTTGACTTAATAGGTGACCACATGGACAGGATTGACTTAAGAGGTGGCCACATGGACGGGTTTGACTTAATAGAGGTGACCACATGGAGAGATTTGACTTAATAGAGGTGACCACATGGACAGGTTTGACTTAATAGAGGTGACCACCTGGACAGGTTTGACTTAATAGAGGTGACCACATGGAGAAGGATTGACTTAAGAGGTTGTCATATGGGCAGGTTTGACTTAATAGAAGTGACCACATGGACAGGTTTGACTTAATACAGGTAACCACATGGACAGGTTTGACTTAATAGAGGTCTCCACATGGACAGGTTTGACTTAATAGAGGTGACCACATGGACAGGTTTGACTTAATAGAGGTGACCACATGGACAGGTTTGACTTAATACAGGTGACCACATGGACAGGTTTGACTTAATAGAGGTGACCAGATGAACAGGTTTGACTTAATAGAGGTGACCACATGCACAGGTTTGACTTAATACAGGTGACCATATGGACAGGTTTAACTTAATACAGGTTTCCACATGGATAGGTTTGACATAATAGTGGTGACCACAGGGACAGGTTTGACTTAATAGAGGTGACCACATGGACAGGTTTGACTTAATAGAGGTGGCCACATGGACAGGTTTGATTTAATACAGGTGACCACATGGACAGGTTTGACTTAATAGAAGTGACCACATGGACAGGTTTGACTTAATAGAGGTGACCACATGGACAGGATTGACTTAAGAGGTGGCCACATGGACAGGTTTGACTTAATAGAGGTGACCACATGGACAGGTTTGACTTAATAGAGGTGACCACATGGACAGGTTTGATTTAATACAGGTGACCACATGGACAGGTTTTACTTAATAGAGGTGACCACATGGACAGGTTTTACTTAATAGAGGTGACAACATGGACAGGTTTGACTTAATACAGGTGACCACATGGGCAGGTTTGACTTAATAGAGGTGACCACATGGACAGGTTTGACTTAATGGAGGTGACCTATTGACAGGTTTGACTTAATAGAGGTGATCACATGGACAGGTTTGACTTAATAGAGGTGACCACATGGACAGGTTTGACTTAATAGAGGTGACCACCTGGACAGGTTTGACTTAATAGAGGTGACCACATGGAGAAGGATTGACTTAAGAGGTTGTCACATGGGCAGGTTTGACTTAATAGAAGTGACCACATGGACAGGTTTGACTTAATACAGGTATCCACATGGACAGGTTTGACTTAATAGAGGTCTCCACATGGACAGGTTTGACTTAATAGAGGTGACCACATGGACAGGTTTGACTTAATAGAGGTGACCACATGGACAGGTTTGACTTAATACAGGTGACCACATGGACAGGTTTGACTTAATAGAGGTGACCAGATGAACAGGTTTGACTTAATAGAGGTGACCACATGCACAGGTTTGACTTAATACAGGTGACCACATGGACAGGTTTAACTTAATACAGGTGTCCACATGGACAGGTTTGACATAATAGTGGTGACCACAGGGACAGGTTTGACTTAATAGAGGTGACCACATGGACAGGTTTGACTTAATAGAGGTGGCCACATGGACAGGTTTGATTTAATACAGGTGACCACATGGACAGGTTTGACTTAATAGGTGACCACATGGACAGGATTGACTTAAGAGGTGGCCACATGGACGGGTTTGACTTAATAGAGGTGACCACACGGAGAGATTTGACTTAATAGAGGTGACCAGATGGACAGGTTTGACTTAAGAGGTGACCACATGGACAGGTTTGACTTAATAGAGGTGACCACATGGACAGGTTTGACTTAATAGAGGTGACCATATGGACAGGTTTGAATTAATACAGGTGACCACATGGACAGGTTTTACTTAATAGAGGTGACCACATGGACAGGTTTGACTTAATAGAGGTGACAACATGGACAGGTTTGACTTAATACAGGTGACCACATGGGCAGGTTTGACTTAATAGAGGTGACCACGTGGACAGGTTTGACTTAATGGAGGTGACCTATTGACAGGTTTGACTTAATAGAGGTGATCACATGGACAGGTTTGACTTAATAGAGGTGACCACATGGAGAGATTTGACTTAATAGAGGTGACCACATGGACAGGTTTGACTTAATAGAGGTGACCACCTGGACAGGTTTGACTTAATAGAGGTGACCACATGGAGAAGGATTGACTTAAGAGGTTGTCACATGGGCAGGTTTGACTTAATAGAAGTGACCACATGGACAGGTTTGACTTAATACAGGTAACCACATGGACAGGTTTGACTTAATAGAGGTCTCCACATGGACAGGTTTGACTTAATAGAGGTGACCACATGGACAGGTTTGACTTAATAGAGGTGACCACATGGACAGGTTTAACTTAATACAGGTGACCACATGGACAGGTTTGACTTAATAGAGGTGACCAGATGAACAGGTTTGACTTAATAGAGGTGACCACATGCACAGGTTTGACTTAATACAGGTGACCACATGGACAGGTTTAACTTAATACAGGTGTCCACATGGACAGGTTTGACATAATAGTGGTGACCACTGGGACAGGTTTGACTTAATAGAGGTGACCACATGGACAGGTTTGACTTAATAGAGGTGGCCACATGGACAGGTTTGATTTAATACAGGTGACCACATGGACAGGTTTGACTTAATAGAGGTGACCACATGGACAGGTTTGACTTAATAGAGGTGACCACATGGACAGGATTGACTTAAGAGGTGGCCACATGGACAGGTTTGACTTAATAGAGGTGACCACATGGACAGGTTTGACTTAATAGAGGTGTCCACATGGACAGGTTTGATTTAATACAGGTGACCACATGGACAGGTTTTACTTAATAGAGGTGACCACATGGACAGGTTTGACTTAATAGAGGTGACAACATGGACAGGTTTGACTTAATACAGGTGACCACATGGGCAGGTTTGACTTAATAGAGGTGACCACATGGACAGGTTTGACATAATGGAGGTGACCTATTGACAGGTTTGACTTAATAGAGGTGATCACATGGACAGGTTTGACTTAATAGAGGTGACCACATGGAGAGATTTGACTTAATAGAGGTGACCACATGGACAGGTTTGACTTAATAGAGGTGACCACCTGGACAGGTTTGACTTAATAGAGGTGACCACCTGGACAGATTTGACTTAATAGAGGTGACCACATGGAGAAGGATTGACTTAAGAGGTTGTCACATGGGCAGGTTTGACTTAATAGAAGTGACCACATGGACAGGTTTGACTTAATACAGGTAACCACATGGACAGGTTTGACTTAATAGAGGTCTCCACATGGACAGGTTTGACTTAATAGAGGTGACCACATGGACAGGTTTGACTTAATAGAGGTGACCACATGGACAGGTTTGACTTAATATAGGTGACCACATGGACAGGTTTGACTTAATAGAGGTGACCAGATGAACAGGTTTGACTTAATAGAGGTGACCACATGCACAGGTTTGACTTAATACAGGTGACCACATGGACAGGTTTAACTTAATACAGGTGTCCACATGGACAGGTTTGACATAATAGTGGTGACCACAGGGACAGGTTTGACTTAATAGAGGTGACCACATGGACAGGTTTGACTTAATAGAGGTGGCCACATGGACAGGTTTGATTTAATACAGGTGACCACATGGACAGGTTGGACTTAATAGAGGTGACCACATGGACAGGTTTGACTTAACAGGTGACCACATGGACAGGATTGACTTAAGAGGTGGCCACATGGACAGGTTTGACTTAATAGAGGTGACCACACGGAGAGATTTGACTTAATAGAGGTGACCAGATGGACAGGTTTGACTTAATACAGGTGACCACATGGGCAGGTTTGACTTAATAGAGGTGACCACATGGACAGGTTTGACTTAATAGAGGTGACCACATGGACAGGTTTGACTTAATAGAGGTGACCAAATGGACAGGATTGACTTAAAAGGTGACCACATTGACAGGTTTGACTTAATACAGGTGACCACATGGACAGGTTTGACTTAATAGAGGTGACCACCTGGACAGGTTTGACTTAATAGAGGTGACCACCTGGACAGGTTTGACTTAATAGAGGTGACTACATGGAGAAGGATTGACTTAAGAGGTTGTCACAGGGGAAGGTTTGACTTAATAGAAGTGACCACATGGACAGGTTTGACTTAATACAGGTAACCACATGGACAGGTTTGACTTAATAGAGGTCTCCACATGGACAGGTTTGACTTAATAGAGGTGACCACATGGACAGGTTTGACTTAATAGAGGTGACCACATGGACAGGTTTGACTTAATACAGGTGACCACATGGACAGGTTTGACATAATAGAGGTGACCAGATGAACAGGTTTGACTTAATAGAGGTGACCACATGCACAGGTTTGACTTAATACAGGTGACCACATGGACAGGTTTAACTTAATACAGGTGTCCACATGGACAGGTTTGACATAATAGTGGTGACCACAGGGACAGGTTTGACTTAATATAGGTGACCACATGGACAGGTTTGACTTAATAGAGGTGGCCACATGGACAGGTTTGATTTAATACAGGTGACCACATGGACAGGTTTGACTTAATAGAGGTGACCACATGGACAGGTTTGACTTAATAGAGGTGATCACATGGACAGGATTGACTTAAGAGGTGGCCACATGGACAGGTTTGACTTAATAGAGGTGACCACAAGGACAGGTTTGACTTAATAGAGGTGACCACATGGACAGGTTTGATTTAATACAGGTGACCACATGGACAGGTTTTACTTAATAGAGGTGACCACATGGACAGGTTTGACTTAATAGAGGTGACAACATGGACAGGTTTGACTTAATACAGGTGACCGCATGGGCAGGTTTGACTTAATAGAGGTGACCACATGGACAGGTTTGACTTAATGGAGGTGACCTATTGACAGGTTTGACTTAATAGAGGTGATCACATGGACAGGTTTGACTTAATAGAGGTGACCACATGGAGAGATTTGACTTAATAGAGGTGACCACATGGACAGGTTTGACTTAATAGAGGTGACCACCTGGACAGGTTTGACTTAATAGAGGTGACCACCTGGACAGGTTTGACTTAATAGAGGTGACCACATGGAGAAGGATTGACTTAAGAGGTTGTCACATGGGCAGGTTAGACTTAATAGAAGTGACCACATGGACAGGTTTGACTTAATACAGGTAACCACATGGTCAGGTTTGACTTAATAGAGGTCTCCACATGGACAGGTTTGACTTAATAGAGGTGACCACATGGACAGGTTTGACTTAATAGAGGTGACCACATGGACAGGTTTGACTTAATACAGGTGACCACATGGACAGGTTTGACTTAATAGAGGTGACCAGATGAACAGGTTTGACTTAATAGAGGTGACCACATGCACAGATTTGACTTAATACAGGTGACCACATGGACAGGTTTAACTTAATACAGGTGTCCACATGGACAGGTTTGACATAATAGTGGTGACCAGAGGGACAGGTTTGACTTAATAGAGGTGACCACATGGACAGGTTTGACTTAATAGAGGTGGCCACATGGACAGGTTTGATTTAATACAGGTGACCACATGGACAGGTTTGACTTAATAGAGGTGACCACATGGACAGGTTTGACTTAATAGAGGTGACCACATGGACAGGATTGACTTAAGAGGTGGCCACATGGACAGGTTTGACTTAATAGAGGTGACCACATGGACAGGGTTGACTTAATAGAGGTGACCACATGGACAGGTTTGATTTAATACAGGTGACCACATGGACAGGTTTTACTTAATAGAGGTGACCACATGGACAGGTTTGACTTAATAGAGGTGACAACATGGACAGGTTTGACTTAATACAGGTGACCACATGGGCAGGTTTGACTTAATAGAGGTGACCACATGGACAGGTTTGACTTAAGAGGTGGCCACATGGACAGGTTTGACTTAATAGAGGTGACCACATGGACAGGTTTGACTTAATAGAGGTGTCCACATGGACAGGTTTGATTTAATACAGGTGACCACATGGACAGGTTTTACTTAATAGAGGTGACCACATGGACAGGTTTGACTTAATAGAGGTGACAACATGGACAGGTTTGACTTAATACAGGTGACCACATGGGCAGGTTTGACTTAATAGAGGTGACCACATGGACAGGTTTGACATAATGGAGGTGACCTATTGACAGGTTTGACTTAATAGAGGTGATCACATGGACAGGTTTGACTTAATAGAGGTGACCACATGGAGAGATTTGACTTAATAGAGGTGACCACATGGACAGGTTTGACTTAATAGAGGTGACCACCTGGACAGGTTTGACTTAATAGAGGTGACCACCTGGACAGATTTGACTTAATAGAGGTGACCACATGGAGAAGGATTGACTTAAGAGGTTGTCACATGGGCAGGTTTGACTTAATAGAAGTGACCACATGGACAGGTTTGACTTAATACAGGTAACCACATGGACAGGTTTGACTTAATAGAGGTCTCCACATGGACAGGTTTGACTTAATAGAGGTGACCACATGGACAGGTTTGACTTAATAGAGGTGACCAAATGGACAGGATTGACTTAAAAGGTGACCACATTGACAGGTTTGACTTAATACAGGTGACCACATGGACAGGTTTGACTTAATAGAGGTGACCACCTGGACAGGTTTGACTTAATAGAGGTGACCACCTGGACAGGTTTGACTTAATAGAGGTGACTACATGGAGAAGGATTGACTTAAGAGGTTGTCACAGGGGAAGGTTTGACTTAATAGAAGTGACCACATGGACAGGTTTGACTTAATACAGGTAACCACATGGACAGGTTTGACTTAATAGAGGTCTCCACATGGACAGGTTTGACTTAATAGAGGTGACCACATGGACAGGTTTGACTTAATAGAGGTGACCACATGGACAGGTTTGACTTAATACAGGTGACCACATGGACAGGTTTGACTTAATAGAGGTGACCAGATGAACAGGTTTGACTTAATAGAGGTGACCACATGCACAGGTTTGACTTAATACAGGTGACCACATGGACAGGTTTAACTTAATACAGGTGTCCACATGGACAGGTTTGACATAATAGTGGTGACCACAGGGACAGGTTTGACTTAATATAGGTGACCACATGGACAGGTTTGACTTAATAGAGGTGGCCACATGGACAGGTTTGATTTAATACAGGTGACCACATGGACAGGTTTGACTTAATAGAGGTGACCACATGGACAGGTTTGACTTAATAGAGGTGATCACATGGACAGGATTGACTTAAGAGGTGGCCACATGGACAGGTTTGACTTAATAGAGGTGACCACAAGGACAGGTTTGACTTAATAGAGGTGACCACATGGACAGGTTTGATTTAATACAGGTGACCACATGGACAGGTTTTACTTAATAGAGGTGACCACATGGACAGGTTTGACTTAATAGAGGTGACAACATGGACAGGTTTGACTTAATACAGGTGACCGCATGGGCAGGTTTGACTTAATAGAGGTGACCACATGGACAGGTTTGACTTAATGGAGGTGACCTATTGACAGGTTTGACTTAATAGAGGTGATCACATGGACAGGTTTGACTTAATAGAGGTGACCACATGGAGAGATTTGACTTAATAGAGGTGACCACATGGACAGGTTTGACTTAATAGAGGTGACCACCTGGACAGGTTTGACTTAATAGAGGTGACCACCTGGACAGGTTTGACTTAATAGAGGTGACCACATGGAGAAGGATTGACTTAAGAGGTTGTCACATGGGCAGGTTTGACTTAATAGAAGTGACCACATGGACAGGTTTGACTTAATACAGGTAACCACATGGTCAGGTTTGACTTAATAGAGGTCTCCACATGGACAGGTTTGACTTAATAGAGGTGACCACATGGACAGGTTTGACTTAATAGAGGTGACCACATGGACAGGTTTGACTTAATACAGGTGACCACATGGACAGGTTTGACTTAATAGAGGTGACCAGATGAACAGGTTTGACTTAATAGAGGTGACCACATGCACAGATTTGACTTAATACAGGTGACCACATGGACAGGTTTAACTTAATACAGGTGTCCACATGGACAGGTTTGACATAATAGTGGTGACCAGAGGGACAGGTTTGACTTAATAGAGGTGACCACATGGACAGGTTTGACTTAATAGAGGTGGCCACATGGACAGGTTTGATTTAATACAGGTGACCACATGGACAGGTTTGACTTAATAGAGGTGACCACATGGACAGGTTTGACTTAATAGAGGTGACCACATGGACAGGATTGACTTAAGAGGTGGCCACATGGACAGGTTTGACTTAATAGAGGTGACCACATGGACAGGTTTGACTTAATAGAGGTGACCACATGGACAGGTTTGATTTAATACAGGTGACCACATGGACAGGTTTTACTTAATAGAGGTGACCACATGGACAGGTTTGACTTAATAGAGGTGACAACATGGACAGGTTTGACTTAATACAGGTGACCACATGGGCAGGTTTGACTTAATAGAGGTGACCACATGGACAGGTTTGACTTAATGGAGGTGACCTATTGACAGGTTTGACTTAATAGAGGTGATCACATGGACAGGTTTGACTTAATAGAGGTGACCACATGGAGAGATTTGACTTAATAGAGGTGACCACATGGACAGGTTTTACTTAATAGAGGTCACCACATGGACAGTCTTGACTTAACAGAGGTGACCACATGGAGAGGATTGACTTAAAAGGTGGCCACATGGACAGGTTTGATTTAATAGAGCTGGACACATTTACAGGTTTGACTTAATAGAGGTGACCACATGGACAGGTTTGACTTAATACAGGTGACCACATGGACAGGTTTGACTTAATAGAGGTGACCACATGGACAGGTTTGACTTAATAGAGGTGACCACATGGACAGGTTTGACTTAATAGAATGACCACATGGACAGGTTTGACTTAATACAGGTGACCACATGGACAGGTTTGACTTAATACAGGTGACCACATGGACAGATTTGACTTAATAGAGGTGACCACATGGACAGGTTGACTTAGTAGAGGTGACCAATAGACAGGTTTGACTTAATAGAGGTGACCACATGGACAGGTTTGACTTAATAGAGGTGACCAATAGACAGGTTTGACTTAATAGAGGTGACCACATGGACAGATTTGACTTAATAGAGGTGACCACATGGACAGATTTGACTTAATAGAGGTGACCACATGGACAAGTTTGACATAAGAGGTGACCACATGGACATGTTTGATTTTATAGAGGTGACTACATGGACAGGATTGACTTAAAAGGTCGCCACTTGGACAGGTTTGATTTAATAGAGGTGGACACATTTACAGGTTTGACTTAATAGAGGTGACCACATGGACAGGTTTGACTTAATGCAGGTGACCACATGGACAAGTTTGACTTAATAGAGGTGACCACATGGACAGGTTTAACTTAATACAGGTGACCACATGGACAGGTTTGACTTAATAGAGGTGACCACATGGACAGGTTTGACTTAATACAGGTGACCACATGGACAGGTTTGACTTAATAGAGGTGACCACATGGACAGGTTTGACTTAATAGAGGTGACCACATGGACAGGTTTGACTTAATAGAGGTGATCACATGGACAGGTTTAACTTAAAAAAGGTGTCCTCATGGACAGGTTTGACATAATAGTGGTGACCACATGGACAGGTTTGACTTAATAGAGGTGACCACATGGACAGGTTTGACTTAATAGAGGTGAGCACATGGACAGGATTGACTTAAGAGGTGGCCACATGGACATGTTTGACGTAATAGAGGTGACCACATGGACAGGTTTGACTTAATAGAGGTGACCACATGGACAGGTTTTATTTAATACAGGTGACCACATGGACAGGTTTGACTTAATAGAGGTGACCACATGGACAGGTTTGACATAATAGAGGTGACCACATGGACAGGTTTGACTTAATACAGGTGACCAAATGGACAGGTTTGACTTAATAGAGGTGACCACATGGACAGGTTTGACTTAATAGAGGTGACCACAGGGACAGGTTTGACTTGATGGAGGTGACCTATTGACAGGTTTGACTTAAGAGGTGACCACATGGACAGGTTTGACTTAATAGAGGTGACCACACGGAGAGATTTGACTTAACAGAGGTGACCAGATGGACAGGTTTGACTTAAGAGGTGACCACATGGACAGGTTTGACTTAATAGAGGTGACCACATGGACAGGTTTGACTTAATAGAGGTGACCAAATGGACAGGATTGACTTAAAAGGTGACCACATGGACAGGTTTGACTTAATAGAGGTGACCACATGGAGAAGGATTGACTTAAGAGGTTGTCACATGGGCAGGTTTGACTTAATACAGGTAACCACATGGGCAGGTTTGACTTAATAGAGGTCTCCACATGGACAGGTTTGACTTAATAGAGGTGACCACATGGACAGGTTTGACTTAATAGAGGTGACCACATGGACAGGTTTGACTTAATACAGGTGACCACATGGACAGGTTTGACTTAATAGAGGTGACCAGATGAACAGGTTTGACTTAATAGAGGTGACCACATGCACAGGTTTGACTTAATACAGGTGACCACATGGACAGGTTTAACTTAATACAGGTGTCCACATGGACAGGTTTGACATAATAGTGGTGACCACAGGGACAGGTTTGACTTAATAGAGGTGACCACATGGACAGGTTTGACTTAATAGATGTGGCCACATGGACAGGTTTGATTTAATAGAGGTGACCACATGGACAGGTTTGACTTAATAGAGGTGACCACATGGACAGGTTTGACTTAATAGAGGTGACCACATGGACAGGATTGACTTAAGAGGTGGCCACATGGACAGGTTTGACTTAATAGAGGTGACCACATGGACAGGTTTGACTTAATAGAGGTGACCATATGGACAGGTTTGATTTAATACAGGTGACCACATGGACAGGTTTTACTTAATAGAGGTGACCACATGGACAGGTTTGACTTAATAGAGGTGACAACATGGACAGGTTTGACTTAATACAGGTGACCACATGGGCAGGTTTGACTTAATAGAGGTGACCACATGGACAGGTTCGACTTAATGGAGGTGACCTATTGACAGGTTTGACTTAATAGAGGTGATCACATGGACAGGTTTGACTTAATAGAGGTGACCACATGGAGAGATTTGACTTAATAGAGGTGACCACATGGAGAGGTTTTACTTAATAGAGGTGACCACATGGACAGTCTTGACTTAACAGAGGTGACCACATGGAGAGGATTGACTTAAAAGGTGGCCACATGGACAGGTTTGATTTAATAGAGGTGGACACATTTACAGGTTTGACTTAATAGAGGTGACCACATGGACAGGTTTGACTTAATACAGGTGACCACATGGACAGGTTTGACTTAATAGAGGTGACCACATGGACAGGTTTGACTTAATAGAGGTGACCACATGGACAGGTTTGACTTAATAGAGATGACCACATGGACAGGTTTGACTTAATACAGGTGACCACATGGACAGGTTTGACTTAATACAGGTGACCACATGGACAGGTTTGACTTAATAGAGGTGACCACATGGACAGGTTGACTTAATAGAGGTGACCAATAGACAGGTTTGACTTAATAGAGGTGACCACATGGACAGGTTTGACTTAATAGAGGTGACCAATAGACAGGTTTGACTTAATAGAGGTGACCACATGGACAGGTTTGACTTAATGGAGGTGACCTATTGACAGGTTTGACTTAATAGAGGTGATCACATGGACAGGTTTGACTTAATAGAGGTGACCACATGGAGAGATTTGACTTAATAGAGGTGACCACATGGACAGGTTTTACTTAATAGAGGTCACCACATGGACAGTCTTGACTTAACAGAGGTGACCACATGGAGAGGATTGACTTAAAAGGTGGCCACATGGACAGGTTTGATTTAATAGAGCTGGACACATTTACAGGTTTGACTTAATAGAGGTGACCACATGGACAGGTTTGACTTAATACAGGTGACCACATGGACAGGTTTGACTTAATAGAGGTGACCACATGGACAGGTTTGACTTAATAGAGGTGACCACATGGACAGGTTTGACTTAATAGAATGACCACATGGACAGGTTTGACTTAATACAGGTGACCACATGGACAGGTTTGACTTAATACAGGTGACCACATGGACAGATTTGACTTAATAGAGGTGACCACATGGACAGGTTGACTTAGTAGAGGTGACCAATAGACAGGTTTGACTTAATAGAGGTGACCACATGGACAGGTTTGACTTAATAGAGGTGACCAATAGACAGGTTTGACTTAATAGAGGTGACCACATGGACAGATTTGACTTAATAGAGGTGACCACATGGACAGATTTGACTTAATAGAGGTGACCACATGGACAAGTTTGACATAAGAGGTGACCACATGGACATGTTTGATTTTATAGAGGTGACTACATGGACAGGATTGACTTAAAAGGTCGCCACTTGGACAGGTTTGATTTAATAGAGGTGGACACATTTACAGGTTTGACTTAATAGAGGTGACCACATGGACAGGTTTGACTTAATACAGGTGACCACATGGACAAGTTTGACTTAATAGAGGTGACCACATGGACAGGTTTAACTTAATACAGGTGACCACATGGACAGGTTTGACTTAATAGAGGTGACCACATGGACAGGTTTGACTTAATACAGGTGACCACATGGACAGGTTTGACTTAATAGAGGTGACCACATGGACAGGTTTGACTTAATAGAGGTGACCACATGGACAGGTTTGACTTAATAGAGGTGATCACATGGACAGGTTTAACTTAAAAAAGGTGTCCTCATGGACAGGTTTGACATAATAGTGGTGACCACATGGACAGGTTTGACTTAATAGAGGTGACCACATGGACAGGTTTGACTTAATAGAGGTGAGCACATGGACAGGATTGACTTAAGAGGTGGCCACATGGACATGTTTGACGTAATAGAGGTGACCACATGGACAGGTTTGACTTAATAGAGGTGACCACATGGACAGGTTTTATTTAATACAGGTGACCACATGGACAGGTTTGACTTAATAGAGGTGACCACATGGACAGGTTTGACATAATAGAGGTGACCACATGGACAGGTTTGACTTAATACAGGTGACCAAATGGACAGGTTTGACTTAATAGAGGTGACCACATGGACAGGTTTGACTTAATAGAGGTGACCACAGGGACAGGTTTGACTTGATGGAGGTGACCTATTGACAGGTTTGACTTAAGAGGTGACCACATGGACAGGTTTGACTTAATAGAGGTGACCACACGGAGAGATTTGACTTAACAGAGGTGACCAGATGGACAGGTTTGACTTAAGAGGTGACCACATGGACAGGTTTGACTTAATAGAGGTGACCACATGGACAGGTTTGACTTAATAGAGGTGACCAAATGGACAGGATTGACTTAAAAGGTGACCACATGGACAGGTTTGACTTAATAGAGGTGACCACATGGAGAAGGATTGACTTAAGAGGTTGTCACATGGGCAGGTTTGACTTAATACAGGTAACCACATGGGCAGGTTTGACTTAATAGAGGTCTCCACATGGACAGGTTTGACTTAATAGAGGTGACCAATAGACAGGTTTGACTTAATAGAGGTGACCACATGGACAGGTTTGACTTAATGGAGGTGACCTATTGACAGGTTTGACTTAATAGAGGTGATCACATGGACAGGTTTGACTTAATAGAGGTGACCACATGGAGAGATTTGACTTAATAGAGGTGACCACATGGACAGGTTTTACTTAATAGAGGTCACCACATGGACAGTCTTGACTTAACAGAGGTGACCACATGGAGAGGATTGACTTAAAAGGTGGCCACATGGACAGGTTTGATTTAATAGAGCTGGACACATTTACAGGTTTGACTTAATAGAGGTGACCACATGGACAGGTTTGACTTAATACAGGTGACCACATGGACAGGTTTGACTTAATAGAGGTGACCACATGGACAGGTTTGACTTAATAGAGGTGACCACATGGACAGGTTTGACTTAATAGAATGACCACATGGACAGGTTTGACTTAATACAGGTGACCACATGGACAGGTTTGACTTAATACAGGTGACCACATGGACAGATTTGACTTAATAGAGGTGACCACATGGACAGGTTGACTTAGTAGAGGTGACCAATAGACAGGTTTGACTTAATAGAGGTGACCACATGGACAGGTTTGACTTAATAGAGGTGACCAATAGACAGGTTTGACTTAATAGAGGTGACCACATGGACAGATTTGACTTAATAGAGGTGACCACATGGACAGATTTGACTTAATAGAGGTGACCACATGGACAAGTTTGACATAAGAGGTGACCACATGGACATGTTTGATTTTATAGAGGTGACTACATGGACAGGATTGACTTAAAAGGTCGCCACTTGGACAGGTTTGATTTAATAGAGGTGGACACATTTACAGGTTTGACTTAATAGAGGTGACCACATGGACAGGTTTGACTTAATACAGGTGACCACATGGACAAGTTTGACTTAATAGAGGTGACCACATGGACAGGTTTAACTTAATACAGGTGACCACATGGACAGGTTTGACTTAATAGAGGTGACCACATGGACAGGTTTGACTTAATACAGGTGACCACATGGACAGGTTTGACTTAATAGAGGTGACCACATGGACAGGTTTGACTTAATAGAGGTGACCACATGGACAGGTTTGACTTAATAGAGGTGATCACATGGACAGGTTTAACTTAAAAAAGGTGTCCTCATGGACAGGTTTGACATAATAGTGGTGACCACATGGACAGGTTTGACTTAATAGAGGTGACCACATGGACAGGTTTGACTTAATAGAGGTGAGCACATGGACAGGATTGACTTAAGAGGTGGCCACATGGACATGTTTGACGTAATAGAGGTGACCACATGGACAGGTTTGACTTAATAGAGGTGACCACATGGACAGGTTTTATTTAATACAGGTGACCACATGGACAGGTTTGACTTAATAGAGGTGACCACATGGACAGGTTTGACATAATAGAGGTGACCACATGGACAGGTTTGACTTAATACAGGTGACCAAATGGACAGGTTTGACTTAATAGAGGTGACCACATGGACAGGTTTGACTTAATAGAGGTGACCACAGGGACAGGTTTGACTTGATGGAGGTGACCTATTGACAGGTTTGACTTAAGAGGTGACCACATGGACAGGTTTGACTTAATAGAGGTGACCACACGGAGAGATTTGACTTAACAGAGGTGACCAGATGGACAGGTTTGACTTAAGAGGTGACCACATGGACAGGTTTGACTTAATAGAGGTGACCACATGGACAGGTTTGACTTAATAGAGGTGACCAAATGGACAGGATTGACTTAAAAGGTGACCACATGGACAGGTTTGACTTAATAGAGGTGACCACATGGAGAAGGATTGACTTAAGAGGTTGTCACATGGGCAGGTTTGACTTAATACAGGTAACCACATGGGCAGGTTTGACTTAATAGAGGTCTCCACATGGACAGGTTTGACTTAATACAGGTGACCACATGGACAGGTTTGACTTAATAGAGGTGACCACATGGACAGGTTTGACTTAATACAGGTGACCACATGGACAGGTTTGACTTAATAGAGGTGACCAGATGAACAGGTTTGACTTAATAGAGGTGACCACATGCACAGGTTTGACTTAATACAGGTGACCACATGGACAGGTTTAACTTAATACAGGTGTCCACATGGACAGGTTTGACATAATAGTGGTGACCACAGGGACAGGTTTGACTTAATAGAGGTGACCACATGGACAGGTTTGACTTAATAGATGTGGCCACATGGACAGGTTTGATTTAATAGAGGTGACCACATGGACAGGTTTGACTTAATAGAGGTGACCACATGGACAGGTTTGACTTAATAGAGGTGACCACATGGACAGGATTGACTTAAGAGGTGGCCACATGGACAGGTTTGACTTAATAGAGGTGACCACATGGACAGGTTTGACTTAATAGAGGTGACCATATGGACAGGTTTGATTTAATACAGGTGACCACATGGACAGGTTTTACTTAATAGAGGTGACCACATGGACAGGTTTGACTTAATAGAGGTGACAACATGGACAGGTTTGACTTAATACAGGTGACCACATGGGCAGGTTTGACTTAATAGAGGTGACCACATGGACAGGTTCGACTTAATGGAGGTGACCTATTGACAGGTTTGACTTAATAGAGGTGATCACATGGACAGGTTTGACTTAATAGAGGTGACCACATGGAGAGATTTGACTTAATAGAGGTGACCACATGGACAGGTTTTACTTAATAGAGGTGACCACATGGACAGTCTTGACTTAACAGAGGTGACCACATGGAGAGGATTGACTTAAAAGGTGGCCACATGGACAGGTTTGATTTAATAGAGGTGGACACATTTACAGGTTTGACTTAATAGAGGTGACCACATGGACAGGTTTGACTTAATACAGGTGACCACATGGACAGGTTTGACTTAATAGAGGTGACCACATGGACAGGTTTGACTTAATAGAGGTGACCACATGGACAGGTTTGACTTAATAGAGATGACCACATGGACAGGTTTGACTTAATACAGGTGACCACATGGACAGGTTTGACTTAATACAGGTGACCACATGGACAGGTTTGACTTAATAGAGGTGACCACATGGACAGGTTGACTTAATAGAGGTGACCAATAGACAGGTTTGACTTAATAGAGGTGACCACATGGACAGGTTTGACTTAATAGAGGTGACCAATAGACAGGTTTGACTTAATAGAGGTGACCACATGGACAGATTTGACTGTATTCTCTCTTCTGATTTAATTTGATCTATTTATGTACTTACGTGTAGGTGAATAAAATGGGCAAGGAATGCTTACAGAAGGACAGAAAATGGATGTAAAGTGAATCAAATAGCTCAACCTTTGGAGTTTTCTAAGCTAATAATTTTAATAAAACAATTAAAATGATTCTTTTTTTTATTACAAAATCTTTTATAATAGTCCATCAGCCAAGTCTGAAAAAGCCTCTAATAACAAAGTTTGTGTGATACCCATGTTGACAGTATTTTTGTTGCATGAAATTAAAGTTTGACATTTAAATTGTCGATTTCCATGCGTTGTACTAAAATTAAAAACGGGGAAAATAGTATAAATTTAGTTTTTGTGTACCTATCCGTGTGCATACGTAGTGGGGTTCAATAGTTTGTATAACGTTTCATACACATGATCGCTTTGATGTTCAGAGTTGGATTATATATATTTAGTACAAGTGTAAAAAGAGCATAATTCGCCATATCCTTTGAAAATAACGCTTTTTCATAAGAGATATACGTTCTCGGAAATGTAGTATGTTTGTGCTTAAAAATAGGATGTTTTTAACTATTACACACATGACTGCATGGGATTAATCGTAAAATATGTCAAATAATCACAAAAACATCATGCTCGATTTAATTGCTACATTAAAATATCTATTAATTATTCCAAAACGAGTTTTTTACAGAATTTAACCATTTAGCTAAATATTTCCGGATTTCCGAGATATTACCGATACGGTTTCATATTACAAATTGATTGTGATTATCTTTGGCTTTCTGGGCTTTTTGTGTCAATTTATTGGTTTTGTACAACAAATATTTTTCATTTTGTCATTCTAGATAAAAATTTAGATCATTATTGACAGAATGTAATCAATTAGTGGATTAATTGTTTTGGGTCTGTTTGACTTAGCTTTAGTTGGGGTGCATTTGATTTGCATTTTCTCATTTCAGTTTTCTTATTGATCAATGATGTCAGTAGACTAGTTTTATAGTTTTTCTTGTTATTTTTTATATCTGTACACTTGTTTCTATTGTTACACATTTTGTTTATTGATTTGTCACGTGATTGTCATTATATTATACATTTTGAGATTAATTTTATTGCTTTTTCATTTGTTAACTGTGTTCCTGTTCATTTGTGGGGATAATGTCATTACTCCGACACTCAATACTCCGACAATTATTACTCCGACAATCATTACTCCGACTCTTAATACTTCGACAGTGACTGATAGTCTTTGCAATTCTGGTGCTTTTAGCAATCCAAATGCAGTACGGGACTGCCCATTTAACTTGAAAGGGGCACGGTTTTTATCCCGGAGTCGGAAGTTTTTTTCGTATACAGCGCTATTGTTTTTAAAGCTTTTCAGCGTGGCCCAACAAAATATTTTTTACAAAAGAAAATATTATTTCATGTAGATCTAATAAAAATGATTTCTCTGATTAGTTTGTTTCTTCGATTCCCGTCATATTTTCCTCAAAATTCAGGATAGCAAAAATACATGGCCTACCTTTTCAAATTATCAAGTCGTCTCATAGTTGAGCGACACCTACCTACCATTGCATCAGATGCGTACGGAATTGGGTTTGTTGAAGAGACCTGTACTACCCGCGACCAATACTGCGGGTGCATTGCAACAGTTTCAGAAAGAAATTGCTTCACTCGCATTCGGTCGAACTCATTGGGCTCGTAATTTTGTGTGTTTTTTTTACCTTTAGATTGTTGTCTGTGCTTCCCAGGTTTGTATATAAAGGCCAAGATTGGATTTGGTTTTTTGTTGTTGTTATTTCCTTCACTTCTTTATTGACTCCGCACAGGACACTTGTAAACACACATAAAATTAACAAATGTGCCAAGTTTGGTAGTATTCTGTTGGGTGTTTCTCGAGAAGATGATGAAAATATTGTTTCCCATAGAGTTTCAATAAAATTTTGACCTTCACAAGTGGTCATTTTGAAATTCGTAAATGGCCCAAAAACTATCAAAACTTGTTAAGGACCTTCATAGAAACATTCACACCAAAATTCTCAATTTACTATCAGAACATTTGTTCCTATCTAGGATCCATTGATGCCTATGTGCTTCTAGAAGTATTTTCTTGACTGTTTGTTTTGAAACTTTTTGATTAGTTGACAGTTGTTTAAGCTTAGGAATGTTATTCAACATTTGTTGTAAAGCACCATACCAAGAGGATATCCGGTTTTCATATAATTTTCTGGACTGTGTGTATGCATCCTTCAACAAGGGAAAAGTGTCCAAAGTTTCTAATAAAAAGTTCCCATATTTCAGAGCAATATAGTAAAACATGTTAAATGGTATGGTCAAAAACATATGTCTTAAGCGACGTCGCTAAGTAAACATTGACGCGCAGGAACACTGAAAACATAGTTCATCTAAATTTTCGACTATATCGCCAATGAAATAAATATAACAATCAATTGCACGTCGTGAATATTGAATATATGATCACTCATGCCGAAACGCATTCAGATTAAACTTGTGCGCGTAGCAAGTTCCGCACACTCGTTTAATCTGATGCGTTTTGCGGCACTCGTGATCATATTTTCAATATCCACTCCGTGCAATTATCCTATAGTTGTTTGGAGTTGCGATTAGATAGGATATGATGATACAGTCCGGGATGCATGGTCGGAGTATTAATGAGTGTCGGAGTAATGACTATCGGAGTTATGAGTGTCGGAGAAATAACTGTCAGAGTTATGACTGTCGGAGTAATGAGACGACCCCCATTTGTGAATGTGTTTTTGATGGTATAGTTTCATAATTACTTTTTGAGGGTATTTTGTCATTTTGGAGAGTTGTTTTTTCTACATTTTTAATATTTTATTGTTTTCTTATACATTGTTGTTATATTTGAGGTTTTTCCGAGGAGTTTTTTCTTGCTGGTACATTTTGTATATTTTTTATTAATATCTACAAGTGTGGACACAGAAATGTGCTGTCCAAAAGGCAAGTGTGAATGTCAATATTTCATATTATTAAATTTAGAAAAAAAAAAAATTCATGGACACAGGGTCCTGGATTTTTTTTAATAAAAAAAATAATCCTGGATTATTATTTTTGCTTAAAATCCGGTCCTGTGTTTTTATTTCAAATTTTCATAATAGCTCCCCTCCCCCTCCCAAGGGTATGAAATTGTATCATTAATAATAAATTAATAAATAATAAATTCAGATTTTCTACATGTATTTAAAATAAATCTCATTTACAAAACCACTGATATTTGTTCAATTTTTAAAGCTGATTTAAGCTTTAGGCGCAACAAATTTTTATTTTCCTCTTTAAACTGTCGAAACATAACATTTATATAACTGTAAAATTCACAAATAAAATGACCCCCCCCCCCCCCCCCCCCTTTCCCTGTTTAAATCAATGATCAACCACATTCCAGAATCAAACATATGAATAAATATAATTTACATAGAAATCGGAGATATTTCGTCATAAAACTTCACACATGGTTTTTTCTATCATATTTCTTGAAGACAAGCATAAAATTTTATAGCATTTATCAATATTTTATGGGTATCAACAGTTTTTTCAATACCGTATCTGTTTTTCGATACAGCCGCCCGATTACAGTGACCCGCGACCCAGATTAGCAGATCCCAGCAGTTTTTTTTTAATAAGGTTGTTTAATTACATACTTTGTTATCTTTGTCTCTATAGCATAATAATTTGCTCAAAATGAGCGATAGCGAAAATCAAAAGAAAAGGCAAGTGTGAAACAGATAAACTGGAAAGAGTGTCTTTGTCACAGTACTGGTGAAACTGGCGATCTGTCAAATGTTTTGGAATAGACTTGGGAGAAACTTAGAAAAGCAGCCGAAATAAGAAATAACCTTGTTCTCAATCTTCTAAAACACTACTGGAGTGCCTGTCCAAGGGGTGGGTTATCTAATTTGCACCAGCGAGCGTAATCTGAAGTATCCACTAAAACGCATAATGGGCTACAATATTAAAGTACCAGTCACAAGTAAACCAGCTAAATTACCTAGAACATATGACCATTTAAAATGTGCTACTAGTATTTGCTTAGAAGACTTGCTGATCCCGGGAACAGTTACGCCAATGTTTGACCAAAGAAGCAGCTTTAGAATTCATGAAGCAGAACAAATCTAACGATTTGGAAGTGTCAGATCTGCCAACAGAATATGTAAAAGTTGATGGGATACCCCGACATGTGTATTACACAGCAAAATCTATCCAGAGCTTGCTTTTGTCAGAAGCCAAGTCGTCAGTTCCATGGCCCCGACTGGTAGCTTTATAAATGAGCAATCTGTGACTATACCGAATTTGTTGTATAGCTTAATTGCCTGGGTTCTGACTGAGGACCAATCAGCTCGACCCATTTCAAACTTAAAGGTTGAAATGTTAGAGGCAACCAATAGGCATGTTGTATCATTTGCACAGGACACCATATACGATGTCACTCGTGGTAAGGTGAAAACCCCGAAACGTGTAGGTCTGGTTGTTATGTTTAAAAGCCTTACTGGTTCAGCCGAACTAGTAAAGGTTCGCAAAACACTTTGGAATGGCAAAAAAATATCACCTACTCTACAAACGGCTTCCTCCTTGATGTGCTGTCTACTCTTTCCCGTCAAGCAGTGAAATTAATGAGGTACAATTCCTTTTGTTTTGTGAATAAAAAAAGATCCAGTGTCATCAGCTACCACCTACAAAAGACGCTTTGCAAAAACGCATACCGAGACCAAATTTTCAGGCAGCAGTTTGGAAATGCGCTTGTCAGTCGATGTTCAGTCTACCATCAGCAGAAAAACATGGATGGGTGATAGAGAAAAAATATGTTGTCCATTGACTGGATGGACCAGCAGCCTGCATATGAGGCATTGATGCTGCTCATTAGAAACTGGGTGTAAAACAAACTGCACCACAAAACGTTGTTCTTGTATGTCACAAGGTTTATCATGCACATATGGCTGCAGATGCTCTGATATTTGCCAATACATGAATCAAAGAGAGTCTCTATCAGAAAGAGTTAATGGAAGTGACGATGAGGAAATAAAAATAAAACGTGAAATCATAGTTTGAGGAAAAAAGTAATGATTGTTGGATTCCAGGTTCTTGACCACAGAATTAATGCAACCCCCCTCCCCTCTTTGTTTTGTCAAATAAATAGAATTACTCCCATTAAATTAATCTTAGAGAGATTGGAACAACAGTCATTACTGCAATATGAAGAATTGAGCAATAAAAAGTAGAGCACAGAACTTGTAGACACTAAATTATTTCAACAGACGAACATTTTGAAATAATATAGTAAAATTACCCCCCCCCCCCTTTTTGAATTCACAAAAAACAAGTGGTCTTTACATGTATGATTATCATTTTTCTGGCATTAATGACATAAAATATACATATATAAATAACTGCAGAAGAAAAATAACCGACATGATATACCCTAACTGATGGTAATGCTTGACTTTTTTCTGCTATTTTGCTGAACCCTTAAAGGGGTGCTTGTACTATTTTCCACATATTTTAGCTGAGTACAACACTTGAATAGATAATCTACATATATTTATCCTTCGATTTGTACCCAAAAAATGCAGTCTACAGGGGCATCCAGCACCAAAAATGTTCTTCCGGGTTCAGCTGATGGACTATAATATTTTAACAGCTTTCTACATAGTGAAAACAAATCTATAAAACATGTCAATGTCAATGAGTGAGAGATCCAGTCCTCAAAATATTCTCTTAGGCAGGACCTTAAAAAGAAAGAAAATCCACATGAATACATCAATAGATATAATATTCTCTTAGACAGGACCTAAAACAGAAAGAAAATCCACATGAATACATCAATGGTATAGCCCCATATGGGAGAGGGCAATAATATAGCCCCATATATTCTAAGTGTTATCATTGGTTGCTTATTTTAAGTATGAGTTTAATGACCATATTAAGGGCTGAAATACAAAAAGACTTATAAACTGGATGGACTCGTAGAAAGTCATGTGACACAATGAATCTGAGACGTGGACACTATCATTTAACAAGACATCTGTTATCCCTGGAAGATTCAGGATTGCCATTGATCTTATCATTATCAATGGATTTTAGGTGACAACAACATTTTGGCTTCATCCATTGGTTTAAAATAACAAGACTTTTTTACTAATTATATTGTAAGTAAATATCTTCAGGATTCCAAGAAAGGTTTGGTTTGGTTTTTGATGTTTAACGCCACTTTCAACAATATTAGAGTTATATAGTGGGGGTCAGTTTTATTAATCATTTTAAGTGAACAATTCTGTGTGAAGTTTATTTTCCAGTTGTCTAGTGAATTTGGTGGACAGAATAAAAATGTGAACATTTAATGTGGAAGATGAAAAATGTGGTTGGGTTTATTTATGGTTATGGTGTTTAATGCCACTTTCAACAATATTTAATGCAATATTTCAGCAATATCGTGGCAGTCAGTTTTACTGGTGGAGGAAACTGGAGTACTTGCGGAAAACCAACGACCTCTCACAAGTCACTGACAAACTTTATCACATAATGTTGTATCGAGTACACTTCGTCTGAGAGGGATTTGAACTCACATTAGTGGTGATAGGCAGAGAAAAATGTGAAAATTTAATGTGAACAGAAAAACAATGTGAAAATTTATTGTGAACAGAAAAAAAAATGTGAAAATTTAATGTGAACAGAATTTAAGATTTCATTGATCATGTATATTTATTAATATCAAATACTTACATGTTCCTTGAGTCAATACAAAATCATCAACACCAATGTCACCTAGTGGACCTGATCCTTTTTCTAGTTTGACTGACAACTGAAATAATAGTTATAACCATATACATATATATATAGTATATATTAGGAAGCCAAAACTACAGCCTAAAATAATATGTGATGAAGTATGTATAATGTATTCAATATTGTGCTACATTGCTCATGACATTCAGTTGTTTAATTGTTTTTTTGCTTGTTGAAGTCATCTGAATGTTTTTGTGGCCATTACTTATTCAGTATTTAATATTATTATATAGTAATAAATATTTCTCTATTTAATCCTTTATAAAAATTCATGCAATATATTCTTGTATTTTACTGTTGATCTCGATCGTCTTTATAAGAACCGGAAAAAATACCGGTGCGTTCCGAATGTCATTTCTCATATTTTAATTTTGGTCTTGATCGTCTTTATAGGAAAAAATACCGGTGCGTTCCGAATGAAATAAAAAAAAAAATCATATTGCACTAGTGCAAATATTAAAATATTCTTCCTAGTGCAATATAGTAATGATATATGAAAAAAATATATCTTGACAGTATTAATAACACTTCTGAAGAAGAAATATTTATTACTATAAAATAAAAGGGTTATTGCATGAATGTTGGTGAATATTGTCCCTCGCTCGTGCAATATGATATACTGCTTGGGACAATATTCACCAATATTCATGCAATAACCCTATAATATTGCTGATAGCCCTCCATTTGTAGGCTAATAATAGGATGTATTTGGTATATTGTTCAGGAATAAACCTTTGAGATGTGAGCTATGCCAATTATTGAGTGAGTGAGCGAGTGGTTGCTGTTTAATGACAACTCAGCAATTTTTCAGCTATATCATGGCGAGAACAAATTAATTTTCAATGTACACTTTGTACTACATGTAGAACAGTACGCTGAGTTGGAATATTATAGTCCTAGTTCACTGAAACAACAATTTCGCAATTTGGGCCCATTTAGCCTCATTTCGAAAACAACTAGCAAATTTTCTGTAATGATTCAAATATAACCCAGAAAGAGGACTTTTTATGTCTAAAATGGTAATACATACATAATAATGCTAAGTATTTTTCTGAAAATAATTTTTCTAGGGAATTTATTAAAAATAAAGGGCTATGCAGAGCGAAGGATGATATGACTACAGCATGTCAACAAGGAAAGTTAAACAAGTGGATATTAAAAACAAGTGTGGACACTGTATAATGCTTGACACATTGTATTTTGGACATTTGTTTTGTTTTACTATTTCAAATGTAAAATATGCCTTCCAAATATGTAAAATTTCAGAATTTGGGCCCGTAGTAAACCCTTTTTTTCAAAATAAAATTGTAATTCTTTTATGGTCCATCAATAACCCATAAAGATGATCATTTTGCAAAATTGGATGAAAAATAAAAATTCTATATACCTTCCAAATGTGTGCAATTTCGGACTTATCAGACCTCCTTTTTTAAATAAAATACCAAATTTGTTTGTTTATGATTCATCAAAAACACATTGAGTTGATCATTTGCAAAAAGCTACATTAAAATTGAATGGGAAAAAAAAGTAAAATTTAGGTGAGCCCCTTTTAGTCAAAAACAGTAATAGTTACATAATTAACACTAACTGAAATGGATTTTCCTAAGGAATTCATTACAAAAAAATCATCAAACTCAGATGAAGAATAAACATCCACTTCTGCACCTTAGGGCTTCCTGTTTGAAAACGGGTAGGGTTACAATAACCGAAATCAATACCAACCTTAGGTTCATTGTGTTTAAGATTAAGAAGGATCTGTCAACTACAACTTAAGTTACCAGACAGAAACCATTCTATCTACAGACGGAAACCATTCTATCTACAGACGGAAACCATTCTATCTACAGACGGAAACCATTCTATCTACAGACAGAAACCATTCTATCTACAGACGGAAACCATTCTATCTACAGACGGAAACCATTCTATCTACAGACGGAAACCATTCTATCTACTGACGGAAACCATTCTATCTACAGACGGAAACCATTCTATCTACAGACGGAAACCATTCTATCTACAGACGGAAACCATTCTATCTACAGACGGAAACCATTCTATCTACAGACGGAAACCATTCTATCTACAGACGGAAACCATTCTATCTACAGACAGATGACGATGATTATAGCACTATAACATAATACGAGCGCAAAATGTTTTGCATTCTTATAAAACTCCTATCAAAATAAACAAATTACACCTTAGGGCCTCTTGTTTGGAAATGGGTAGAGCTACAATACCTCAAATGAATCCCAAACTTGCTGTGTTCAAAATTCAGAATGGTACGTCAACTAGAACTTAAGTTATCGCATGGAAACCATTCTGACAACAACGATGACAATGGCCACAACTACAACGGTTAGAACATAAGTTATCGCATGGAAACCATTCTTGCAACGATGATGACAATGGTCATAACTACAACGGATAGAACATAAGTTATCGCATGGAAACGACGATGACAATGGCCACAACTACAACAGTGAAACTTGATATGACTGTAAAATTTGTGTGGTCATATAGAACACTTCAGAGATTTATAAACCCTCTATTACCTCAATAATAATAATCATGATATGTTTCTACTTAATGAAACGAGAATGAAATGTGGTATACCAAGAAAATATTTGCCTAAAATTTTAAATACTCACAACAGGATCATAAAAAGTAGAGAAATCCAGCTGTACTTTTCCCTGATTCCATTGATTTCCTTGATCACCAGTTATTTCTAATGCTGCCATTCCTAGACTGGCATCTCTTTCATGAACATAGACTCCCAATTTCCCGATGTCGGCACCATTCATATGATAGTAGAATATTAAACATGAAACTGTGGCTACAAGAAGATAATAATTCATTAAAATACTACTATTTTGAATACTGGTGTCATATGGTATTTTGAACCCTTGACAAATTGACCCCAGGTTCAATATACCATATGACACCAGTACCTTGAAATTTAGCTGTAACTAAATGATCATGGTACACCTGCTTCAATAATATAACATCAGCCAATCATATCACTGTACCCAATATATACAGTGTTGAGATTGGATGATATTAGAATATAAATTAAAAAAACTTGTACTGTATGACTATAAGACCAGGTTTCTATTTCATGAGAAAAAAAACCAGCTAAAATTTGAGAAAAAACTAAAGGCTTGGTCTTAAAATAAAATCAGATCTCTTACTTGTGATAATTATACCAGGTAGTTCTGTGTCTAGTAATTAAAAAGCTATCAAATTAAGGTGATAATTTTACCAGGTAGTTCTGTGTCTAGCAATTAAAATGCTATAACATTAAGGTGATAATTTTACCAGGTAGTTCTGTGTCTAACAATTAAAAAGCTATCAAATTAAGGTGATCATTTTACCAGGTAGTTCTGTGTCTAGCAATGAAAAAACTATCAAACTAAGGTGATCATTATATCAGGTAGTTGTGTGTCTAGCAATTAAAAAGCTATCAAATTAAGGTGATAATTTTACCAGGTAGTTCTGTGTTTAGCAATTAAAAAGCTATAAAATTAAGGTGATCATTTTATCAGGTAGTTCCGTGTCTAGTAATTAAAAAGCTATAAAATTAAGGTGATAATTTTACAAGGTAGTTCTGTGTCTAGTAATTAAAAAGCTATCAAATTAAGGTAATAATTTTACCAGGTAGTTCTGTGTCTAGTAATTAAAAAGCTATCAAATTAAGGTGATAATTTTACCAGGTAGTTCTGTGTCTAGCAATTAAAAAGCTATTAAATTAAGGTGATAATTTTACCAGGTAGTTCTGTGTCTGGCAATTAAAAAGCTATCAAATTAAGGTGATAATTTTACCAGGTAGTTCTGTGTCTAGCATTTAAAAAGCTATTAAATTAAGGTGACAATTTTACCAGGTAGTTCTGTGTCTAGCAATTAAAAAGCTATCAAATTAAGGTGATAATTTTATCAGGTAGTTCTGTGTCTAGCAATTAAAAAGCTATCACATTAAGGTGATCATTTTACCAGGTAGTTCTGTGTCTAGCAATTAAAAAGCTATCAAATTAAGGTGATCATTTTATCAGGTAGTTCTGTGTCTAGCAATTAAAAAGCTATAAAATTAAGGTGATAATCTTACCAGGTAGTTCTGTGTCTAGTAATTAAAGAGCTATAAAATTAAGGTGATAATTTTACCAGGTAGTTCTGTGTCTAACAATTAAAAAGCTATAAAATTAAGCTATTAATTTTATCAGGTAGTTCTGTGTCTAGTAATTTAAAAGCTATAAAATTAAGGTGATAATTTTACCAGGTAGTTCTGTGTCTAGTAATTTAAAAGCTATAAAATTAAGGTGATAATTTTACCAGGTAGTTCTGTGTCTAGTAATTTAAAAGCTATAAAATTAAGGTGATAATTTTACCAGGTAGTTCTGTGTCTAGTAATTTAAAAGCTATAAAATTAAGGTGATAATTTTACCAGGTAGTTCTGTGTCTAGCAATTAAAAAGCTATAAAATTAAGCTATTAATTTTACCAAGTAGTTCTGTGTCTAGTAATTTAAAAGCTATAAAATTAAGGTGATCATTTTACCAGGTAGTTCTGTGTCTAGTAATTTAAAAGCTATAGAATTAAGGTGATCATTTTACCAGGTAGATCTGTGTCTATTAATTAAAAAGCTATAAAATTAAGGTGATAATTGTACCAGGTAGTTCTGTGTCTAGCAATTAAAAAGCTATCAAATTAAGCTATTAATTTTACCAGGTAGTTCTGTGTCTAGTAATTTAAAAGCTATACAAATAAGGTGATAATTTTTCCAGGTAGTTCAATATCTTAACGTAATTAGAAAGGTAAAGTTAAGTTGATTATCTTACTTGGTAATTTTCTGCAGGTTTTACTAGTTATTAGACAGTATTCACCAGGTGCATAATTATGATAATCAGAAGCTTCTAGAAATACATAACGAGATCCTGAATAAGCAGCAGAAGGTCCTGTGTCATTATTACTAGGTGTCGGTCCCTGAAATAGAAATGAAAAAGTTCACATTTAAAATATAGTAGAAATATCAGTTATGATTTTTATGTAATTGTTTATTATGCACACCACTTCTGCAAAATAAAAAAATCCAGATCACTATACATATGGGTCAAGGGTCAAGGTGCTTAATGCCACTTTCAACAATATTTCAGCAACATTGTGGCCTTCAATTTTATTGGTGGAGGAAACTGGAGTACCCAGAGAAAACCACTGACACCTCTCCATGAGCGGGATTCAAACTCACAGCTTAGTGGTGATAGGCACTGATTTTACAGATAATTGTAAATCCAACTACCATATGATCATAACCTCGACAACCTCTCATTAAGCTAATGATAATAATAATAATACCAATAATAATAATAAATTCTTTATTTATAGAGGGTTACACAGTTAGTTAATAACTAATCTACCCTGAGGCACTCATTGACATATTAACACATGCATTGCAGAAATGCAGAAAAATAAGTTTACCATACAAGGCATATAGCATTGTTTGATGTTGTTTAATGCCACTTTCAACAACATTTCAGTTATATTGTGGCGTTCAGTTTTATGGTGGAAGAAACCGGAGGACCTGGAGAAAACCACATACCTGTCGCAAGTCACTGACAAAATTTTATCACATAATGTTGTATACCTCGCCCTGATCGAGATTTGAACTCACAACATTAGTGGTGCTAGCTCACTGAAAAAACAGTCCGCAAATAGACATGTCGCCCCACTCGGACACATTATCCTGATTCTGAGCCAACCAGTCTTTGTTCTTTCTTCTAAATGCTGTGTGCTTAGCAGAGAAGTAACATATACCAATTTTATAGTCTTTAGTTTAACCCGATCAGTGAGGTCGAATACACGATCTACCACATTCGAGGCAAGCATGCTAACCATTACACCACCGATGCGGTTATACACAAGAAGCAAAACATTGTAATAAATATACACAAGACGATCTTGTTCACACTTAATGGTAACTTCAGGTACAATACTATTTAAAATGAAACTTTTTATTTTTGCTTTAAAGGCATTATGAAAAATATATAGTAGATGATAAAATACAAAGTTCTTACCGTTTGTGTAGTACATTCAAAAGAATTATCAGTCATATCAGTAGTAAAGATGCTTGTTTCTCCATTCTCAAAATCAGCAGTCATGGTTGTCTCACTACTGCAATCTATAAACATAATGATACAATGATTTTACTACAAAGACATGACAAACAATTTGGTTTTCAGCTATTAAGTCATTAGAGGCTTTAACATTGAAATTAATACAATTTCTGCACATATGCTTTATGCTTTATACCCAATGATAGTCCTAATATTGTTTTTTTTTAATTTTTATTCAAACGTAGGAAAAATACCAATAAAAGAGATTATTATATAGATAGATGTGATTTATGGGGATTTACCAGTGAAATAAATTCCGGTCTCTCACATGTGAGATATCAATTTTTCCCCGCCGGAACTACTTTTACAAAACTATATGTGTGGTGGTTATGTCCCTTGTTGTGTTACGGTGAATACACACACGATTGTAAACTGAAACAATATTCCACGAAATGTTGGCACATAAACAACATGACGTCATGCAAAGATTTCCAGTTTGAAATGTAAAGATTGGATGTTATTTAGCTTCATGTACGCTTCAATTTTGATCAAATCTACCTAAAATAAGTTTTCAAGGGAGGCATTTTAATTATTTTTGCACATTGTTGTAAATATGACATTTAGGATTTCAAGATGGCGGATGCTTCCAGTTGAACCCCTTAGCTACGACTTGTAGATTGAGAATTTGCTCGTAAATTCAAACGAGTGGAATGAAATATACAAATAACAAAAATACTATATAAGAAATTTTGGAAGTCTATATAATAAACAGTATAACTAAGTCATACATTTTGAATATCAAAATAAGACCACTCGTGACCGAATACGCATTAAGGATTAAACTCGTGGGAGGAACAAGTTCTTCCCACTCGTTTAATCCTTATGCGTACTTCGATCACTCGTGGTCTTATTTTGATATTAAAAATATACGATTACTTATACTATATACAGCTAAAAAAAAATTACAACATTGGTGGCATACATCACAATATTGGCATACAAAACAACACCAGCGAGGCATAAATAATAAAAAAAGAAATAAAATGAAAGAAGATTGGAAAATATCAACAATAACAAAAACAAACTAGTATTACTGTGAACATAGCTCACTAAGATATACCCCCTGCTCCCCACATCTGTCCAACCTATTTTCATAACCAAAACATTACTGATTGTTCCGACCAAAAATTAAAGGGACCCTCCTCTCTTCACCGGTAAGCTGCTGATAAAATTTCAAAACATTCTGAGAAACACTACTCAAGTTATCATATGACATAGGGTAAAAATCCTATTTTCCGTCATATCAAGTCCAATAACTCTGGAATAGCAAAAGTGAAAATCGTCAAAAATGAAAGGGATCCTCCTCTCTTCACCAGTAAACAGCTAATAAAATTTTAAAAGATTCTAAGAAACACAACTCAAGTTATCGTATGACATAGCATTTGTCTACAGACGAACGGACGGACATGGTAAAACCAGTATACCCCCCTACAACTTCGTTGTGGCGGGTATAATGATAATGGCAAATTATAGAATGATTTACCTCTATTTTGACAAGTCCTAAAATTTTCAGTCATTAATTGACTACTTGAAAAAAAAGCTGTCACTAGTCTTTTAAAAAAAACAAAACATTTGTAGAGTTGTATATTGCTACCATTACATGCACAGAAGCACTGTTACCCTCATTTTTAACAATTTGTTTATAAAAATGTGGTTATTCCTTTTACTAGAAACATAAATGAAAATCAGAAATGTAAAACTGATTGTTTGTCAAATTTGAAGCCATTTTCATAGATTTTTTTCTTAATTTAAATTTTATCAATAGATCATGTAAATGAAAGTCAATGTCAAGGTTTGTTAGCTGTTTAATCTATATATAGGATACATGAAATATACCTGTGTTGTTCAACCCTGAGATCCTTCACATTATCTTTGCTTTCCCCCCCCATGATATCACCCTGGTCCAGTAGTATGACATGGTTATCTTTCCCTTTTCCATCCAAATTATGATTTTGTGTTTGGATTTTTCTGTTTTATGTTGTTTAAAATGTTATCCAGGAAATTACAACTTGGACAACATGAAGTTAAATTCCTTTGTGTTCACAGTTGTCCCAGAAATTACAACTGGGTCAACATGAAGTTAAATATCTTTGTGTTCACAATTGTCCCAGAAATTATAACTTGGACAACATGAAGTTAAATATCTTTGTATTCACAGTTGTCCCAGAAATTATAACTGGGACAACACGAAGTTAAATACCTTTGTGTTCACAGTTGTCTCAGACATTACAACTGGGACAACACGAAGTTAAATATCTTTGTGTTCACAGTTGTCTCAGACATTACAACTGGGACAACATGCAG
Source organism: Bathymodiolus septemdierum (assembly GCA_963383655.1). Lineage (NCBI taxonomy): Eukaryota > Metazoa > Mollusca > Bivalvia > Mytilida > Modiolidae > Bathymodiolus > Bathymodiolus septemdierum. The sequence goes on along the minus strand of OY726528.1, from coordinate 43,697,892 downwards.
TTAAATACCTTTGTGTTCACAGTTGTCTGAGAAACTACAGCTTGGACAAGTACATTTTGCAAATCCTTCTCCATTTATGTAACAACTTCCTGTACCACAGTTTAGTCCTAAACAGTTTGCACTATTTGCTGAAAATACATTTGTAATGTGAAAATAAAACTGAAATGATATATAAAAAATTGATATATACGACCAGCCACATTTTTGTGCCTATCCCAAGGCATAACCTAGTTTTCCAACATCATAATGCTATGGTCTTTTTTGTTCTTAGTGTGAGATTGTTTGTTTTGTTGATATTGGTGGAACTGGTGACCATCACTATTTAAACTTTCTTTTCATATTTGTTTTTGAAGTAAAATTAAAAATCTTTAGACATTATTCAAAACCATATCTATCCCTATGTAAAAACTGACATATTCTATTGATAGATGACAAATAAAAGTATGGATGAAATCTGAGTACCTGAGGAAATCCACTGAGGGTTAGGATTATGGTGTTTAATGCCACTTTCAACAATGGTGAAGCCGAAGGCTGTACAGTGGTGCTGAAGGGTGGTACAATCTCAATGGCCACAGGTAGACATGTGGATAATGATTTTATCCCCGGTTTAAAAACAAAACTGATTTTTAGTGGATTTTCTTGATATTTTTGTAATGTAATCATAATGTGTTTGGACTTGCGAACTAAAATAGCATAGCTCAGGTGAAACCTTGGGTGTATTTTGACCAAGTGTAGGGAGATACCTTTGGTATCACCCTATAGTTAACTAATTTTTAATGTTTTTCAGTCTTGTTTTGTTGTGATTTAGTTTGTTTTGTAATTGCCATGTATTGTCATGTGGATAATGTTACAATATCAATGATGTCATCAGCAATAGATTCAAAAATTCTATTGATAAAATACAAATGTATTATTGTACGATAAAACGAATGACGAATTCATGTGATAACAATAATGCGAAATAATTTTAAAATGCTTGTATTCAAACAACTTGACCATTTCTATGAAGACAAATTTGAAATAACATCAAAATCAATATTTCATGTAGCGCAAATCAACAAATGTTACACTACACAGTAAATAAATATGGCCATAGGAACATTAAATTTCTCAATATCATTTGTTGCATTGTTTTTTGTTGTTGTATTTATAAGGACATTTTTCATATTTTTTTCTCAAGAACCATCCTCCCTTCTCCGTGTGGGATGCAAAGTGCTTTGATATAATGAGCTTGACATGCATAGCAACGTAAAGACCCCCCGTGACATTACATGACTACAAGCCGGGTGCATGGGATTTGTACTCATGGGTCATTGACCAACCAAAAGCCGACATTTTTATCAAGCCGGGTATAATTTATTTTTGTAAAGGTAGGTATGGAAGCAACAAAAGAAAGTCGGAAGTGTGTACATATTACACAAATAGGTACATGTTTTGAGTGACTCTTGTTTATACCTTCTTGAATGAAACTGATCTATCAACATCTCAATTGGAAAACAAAAGTATTCACCTGATTAATGTGCTTACAGGTAAAAATTAACAGAGGTGGTCTCTACAGTCATTGATTAGTAATGAACATAGCAGGGGATCATAGTGTCCTAGATTATATGGGGGTGAACCCAGTGCTCATGAAAGGTAAGCAGTGACTGCTTCTAACAAGACACTCACCATGTTAATCATATAGTTAAGTTCATTAAAACCTTGTCAGTGATAGAGGAAAGAAAACATTTATGTAAAAGGTAAAAGATCCATTGTCATTTGAGAGATATTTTGTAAGTCAACCAGTATGAGATGACGACTAGATATTTTGTAAGTCAACCAGTATGAGATGACGACTAGAATTTTTGCAATGATGGCTTCAACATAGGAGCAATTTAACCCTGTTTGAGTAGCTTCTGCGTCAGCAGCTGAGTTCTGTCTAGAAAATCACTGTACTGGGCAGAAGCCCTAGAATAACGTAGGAGATGTAAAATGTCAACTCTATGCGCTGCTGCCGCTGGTATATTGCTACTGATGAAAGTGAAGTTGACTATTGGAAAAGTGAAGTCATCATGTTTCTAGATAGTTATTGTGACAGAAACATTGTCTTTTCGATGAAAAATAACAATGTCGATACACCCATACCATAATATTATAATATTAATTGTTAATTGTACTTTACTATATAGATTGTATGATGTTTTATATGTTATTATATTATTGTACTCTATTCTGTATTGATGTATTTTGCAATTGAGAAAAAAAAAAAAAATATATTAAAAAAAATTGTATTAAAAGATGTGTATTATACATCTGTCATTACGGTAAGGTGTTTTGGGTTAAATATAAAAATATAGTTACCTGCTACATTACACAATGAATTATCTGTTATCTTTAACTTCAAAGCATCAACCATATCTGTATAGTTACTATAGTATACACTAGAAACTTCAGAGGTAGCTATTGTTTCTGATAATTGTGTTGTAGTATCTTTTAAAGCAGCAGATATAATAAACATAGGTGGATTCCTACTTCTACAATTCTCTACAGCAGATACCAGTGATGAATACGGTCCATCTCTACTAGATAATATCACTAATACATCCAGCACACCAAACCTATCTCCTGTACTAGTCTGATGAAACAGAGAGCTACAAACGTGTTGTAGAGCTGTCCTTTGATCAGATGATGAGCTAACATTCTGCACTGCTCCCTCGATTTGTGCTTTTATATCATTTTTAGCAACATAATCGTCAAGGTCAAATATGGTTCGGGCCGTATCACTGTATGCTGCTAGTCCAACTCTCACGTCATTTGCACCAATGGTGAATGCATCAACAATGTCACTTATAACAGTAAGAGATATATTCCATTCCTCTGGAGAGACATTATCTGATTCGTCATTCAAAAATACCAAGTCGATAGGAAAGTTCATCACACAAACTGAAATGTTGTCAAATGTAATCATTTAGTTGTAAGATAAAATAACTAGAAAGCTTGTAAAATATTACTGATTAGAAATAATTAACACATTACACAAATAAACTGTGAAATATATATTTATCACATACTTGGTATTAATATGCTAGTTTTTACAAATGTGTAACGACCGGAAGTAAACTAGCCATAATTTCACCCCCAGGCTGATAACCCATATCAGAGACGTCTCGTGCAATAAATCCATAATAGTACGTCTCGTGCAAGTTACTTCCGGTATTTCCGGTGTCGTCTGTTTATAAACATTAACTGACACATGAAGATGATAGGGAGATAGGGGTCTCATCACTATTCATGAAAAATACTTTTTACTAATCACATTACATGGGGAGTAAATTATGATGATTACACTTCTTGAAAAATATGAAACCCAGAGTAAATTGTTAAAAGTATGTTTGTACCCTTGTTGGATTCCTACTGTGTCAACAAGAATTGGTGGAGGTGGCCAGTATGGCAGTAAGGATGTCTATAATATTGACAAATTGAGTTGAGAGGGAAAACATTGTCGCTAAGAAGATCACATTAAATAAAAATCATAGAAACGTTAACGTTAGATGATAGAAGATTATCATGGAGAACGTAAAATTATTTTGAGTGAAAATGATTCACAAGCCATGTCCTCTTCGCGATGCACGGTAAATAACAAATTACACTAAGGAATCACATCTATTCTTGTTTCAACATGCTTCATAGAAAATGTTGCCATTAACATTGATTGAGGATAATGATGCTCTTGTTTGACAGTGTTCTGAAAATGCATCTGTTGAATACACAACGAAACTTCCATATAAAGTCATTTAATTAATTATTTCATTTTGTTTATTTGTTTTATAAAACAATTTGTCGGAAGTATATGATAAAAAGATTAATACATGACCTTTTCCATATCATCCCGGCTATCATCCCTCAACTGCGGTTCAGGATGATACCCGCGCTGATATGGAAAAGGTCATGCATTAATCTCTATATATATACTATCGTTGATTTGTTTTGAAAGAATTGATTTCTTGAGCAATCTCACATTGAAGGCAAAGCCTGAGATGTGAGATACAAATTGAGAAGTCCATTTAGAGCAAAACATATCAATGATAGTATGTTTATCGAGGATCTGGTAACGTGACGTTAGAAAACAGCAATTTATGTTAATAACACACTAGTTACTTGATTCTAGATATTATTATGTGTAAAGATCAAAGGGAAAATGTACAAATCATCGGTAAAAATGTGTAAATTTATTCTATAACAAGTTGTGATAGTTAAAATTGGAAATTTCATGCAAAATAAAGCAATATACATTCAACACTGAAGGTCCTGTTGTCATGTAGTGTTAAAAAAAGTAAGTCCCAGTGTACTGAAAACACAGAGGTACATTTTATAGATGACACAGTTTACATAGTGTGATGCCTGGAATTTGACAATTTACTGTACAAGTTGTATTGGAACAATCTTTTCTTTTGATTAATTTACTTTTTTTATCTTGTATAATATACAATATATGATTAATCAAGTCCTCCATCTGGAATGTTGAATTGAAATGAAAAAAATAATGAACCACCCATGAAAGATCACACCACAGTTTATATTTAAATGATTTGATGGTCTTACAAAGATAACTGAAAAGTAAACAAGTTTGGTTTATGGTGTTTAATGCCACTTTCAACACTATTTCCGTTATATCATCGCGGTCAGTTTTATTGGTGGAGGAACCGGAGTACCCTGAGAAAACCACTAACCTGTCGCAAGTCACCAACAAACTTTATCACATAATGTTGTATCGAGTACATCTCAACATGAACGGTGTTCGACCTCACAACTTTAGTGGTGATAGACACTAATTGCACAGGTAGTTGTAAATCCAACTACCATACGATCACGACCACCCCGAAAAGTAAACAGAGGAGATATGGATGGCAAGGGATGTCAAAATAGATGTAGTAAGATAAACAATAACAATGTTGTATTACTTTCACAATTGTTTCCACTTCTATAGCTTGGGCAGGTACATACTGGATCTCCTGATGTCTCATTAACATAACATGTTCCTTGTCCACAGTCTGTTGTTAGACATGGAGAATCTGTAATGAATACATACAACATGGAGTTAAAATAAATACAATTACCATGGAGTAAACGTAATGAGTAAAACATGGATTTAAAATTATACAATTACAATGGAGATTATGTAATGAGTAAATCAGAGATTTAAAATGAATACAATTACCATGGAGATTATGTAATGAGTAAATCAGAGATTTAAAATGAATACAATTACCATGGAGATTATGTAATGAGTAAACCATGGATTTAAAATTATACAATTACCATGGAGATTATGTACTGAGTAAAACATGGATTTAAAATTATACAATTACCATGGAGATTATGTAATGAGTAAAACATGGATTTAAAATTATACAATTACCAAGATTATGTAATGAGTAAAACATGGATTTAAAAGTATACAATTACCATGGAGATTATGTAATGAGTAAAATATGGTTTTAAAATTATACAATTACAATGGAGATTATGTAATGAGTAAAACATGGATTTAAAATTATACAATTACAATGGAGATTATGTAATGAGTAAAACATGGATTTAAAATTATACAATTACAATGGAGATTATGTAATGAGTAAAACATGGATTTAAAATTATACAATTACAATGGAGATTATGTAATGAGTAAAACATGGATTTAAAATTATGCAATTACCAAGATTATGTAATGAGTAAAACATGGACTTAAAATTATACAATTACCAAGATTATGTAATGAGTAAAATATGGTTTTAAAATTATACACAATTATATTAATTACCATGGAGATTATGTAACGAGTAAATCATGGATTTAAAATTATACAATTACCATGGAGATTATGCAACAAGTAAATCATGGATTTAAAAGTATACAATTACATGTAGAGATTATGTAACGAGTAAATCATGGATTTAAAATTATACAATTACCATGGAGATCATGTAACGAGTAAATCAGGGATTTAAAATTATACAATTACCATGGAGATTATGTAATGAGTAAATCAGGGATTTAAAATTATACAATTACCATGGAGATTATGCAATGAGTAAATTATGGATTTAAATTAATACAATTACCACGGAGATTAAGTAATGAGTAAATCATAGATTTAAATTAATACAATTACCATGGAGATTATGTAACGATTAAATCATAGATTTAAATTAATACAATTACCATGGAGATTATGTAATGAGTAAACCATGGATTTAAAATTATACAATTACCACGGAGATTATGTAATGAGAAAATCATGGATTTAAATGACACAATTACCATGGAGAATTACGTAATGAGAAAATCATGGATTTAAAATTAATACAATTACCATGGAGATTATGCAATGAGTAAATTATGGATTTAAATTAATACAATTATCATGGAGATTATGTAATGAGTAAATCATGGATTTAAATGACACATGGCGACTCTATAATGGGTAAAACATGGATGCAAATTATACAGTTGAACACTGTTTTTCTCCTTCCTACAAGCATTTTGAGTTCTTTCAAGCGAGTAAAAGTTGGTATTCAGTTCAGTCCAAGATGTGTGCATTTTCAAGCACTTGTATAACTTTGTTATTAGATTTCCAAGGAAAGTTTGATTTGGATCTGGCTTTGGTGGATTCTATAACACATGATTTCAACCATTAAGTGTAAATCGCCAAGTTTTAGAGTAATCTGTACAAACGTTCAGCATACAATGAAGTCTATGTGGTGAAACAGCAATGCACGCAATGTTGCTTGCAAGAGAGGGGACACAGCACGTAACATTGCAAATTCCTGTTTTATTACTTTCTTCTAAACCATATTAGAGTGAGTGAGTGTTGTTTAACACCAATTCAGCAATTTTTCAGCTATATTATGGCGAGAACAAGTTAATTTTCAATGAGATGAGTCCGAGCCATCCAGTCTTTGCTCTTTCTCCTTAATGCTGCATGTTTAGCGGAGAAGCAACAAATACCAATTTTATAGTCTTTGGTTTGACCTGACAGGGGCTCAAATCCACGATCTATCGCACTCGAGGCGAGCACACTAACCATTATGCCATCGATGTGGTCTAAACCATATTAGAAATCATTGATAAATACAACATACAATAAACCAGACACCTCCGTGTTCATACCTTCTACTATCTTGAAATATTTTGATTTACATTGGCTAACAATAATTGCACTTTCGGTTTTTGAAAGATATTCGTTAATTACCGACCATGTACCTGTACAACTTAAACGTACCTGTACAGTTTGCTCCTGTCCAACCACCATTACATGTACAAACAGCAGTGCCACTTGCATCAACAGTACAAGTACCACCATTCTCACAAAGGTTGAAGTCACATGGTGACACTGACAGAAAAAAAACATCAAGTATTATATACTCTCAATAATGATATGGTAAAAATGAATAAAAAATAAATATATTATAATACATTGTACTACAACCATGATTCTCAGAATTAAAAACATATTTCTTATTCATGTATGTTCAAGTAAAGATTATTCTACAGCTTACCTAGAGCAAAATTGTAGATTGCTAGTTCATAAATAAACAAATCAGAAACAATTTTAGAGAAAAACAATTTTTGGGGCAAAATCTGCAAATTTTCAGCCAATGCAAAAAAAAAAAAAATGGTTTATTCAATCTAAAAACCATGGAAGTATATAAACTGAGTACACAACTGATATATTTCTAAAATATGCTTACGTGAACAATAAAATCCAGCCCAATCTCCCTTACATGCACACACAGCTTTGCCATTAGCATCCACAGTACAGGATCCATCATTTAGACAAGGGTTAGGTGAACAAGGACTCACTGAAATTGTATGAAATATTTATGATAGTGAAACTTTTCAAGTTATATAATTAAGTATGACAAAAACAAAATGAATCATAATCAACTTAATATAAGAAGGCATAGCCTACAAAGAAGACGGAGCTGAATGTTAAATAATTTTAATTTGGTTTTCCCAATACTTTTTTTCCATTTGTATTAAATACCTACCACAAAACTTTCAGATTATTAGATTGGAAAGCTTTCTTCTAATTCAAACTGCACAGTAGCAGGTACTCTGGGTAAAGGAAGATAGCTGTGTTTGCTTACTTGTCACATCAAAATTTAATGAAAATGACCTAGAGGGGTAATTGCCTATGAAATACATGAGGATTTCAACTTAATGTCCATGACAATATTTTATTTAATCACAAAAACTGTTGCCATCAATATTCAAATCTTTTGCATGAAAGTATTATATTTGGAAACCCTTGGCTTTTTGTTTTTGGCAACGACCACACATAATCACGTTTTGCTTTTTTATGAACATGAGATTTAACGAATGAGTAGATTAGAGGTAGTTCATGGTAATGGAGATGTTTCGTCCTCCATCATTAATTCCAATATGAGGTCATTCCTTCATTGATTAAATAAACAATGTCACGATAAAATCACAGATTTATTATGCTTTGTATATCCTTATGGTCAGATATGGCCATCATTCCCGAGTGACAATATTCATTGTCGTGTCCCCTAATATTAATTTATTGTCTTTGTTTTAATATTTTATATTCCGGATAAATTAATACCGGACTTGACTCCTTATTAGAATTTGGACAAAACGTCAGCCAAGCCGCACAATTATTTACCTGGGAAATCCATTTGATGCCATGATGTAAGCATTATTTTATATTTGAACTGTGTAAATATGTTTACTTTGAACCGTAATGAGAGCGGGAGGTTTGGCGCCTTAAAATCTGATTCAACCCACCATTTCTTTAGAAATGCCTGTACCAAGTCAGGGTCATTACGGTTTTCACAGTTTTCCGGTTGTTGACTGATTTTGTCTGTTTATATAATTATGAGTTTTGACTTTCCCTTTGTAAGATTGTTCGGAGTTCAGTAATTTTGTTATTACCCTTATTTGATGAGTGCAATTGGTTTATATTGTTTTCGAAGTGCTAAATCGCATATCGTAAAGATTGTGAAATTCACATGTACATGTGTTCAGATTCAGATATATCACGTAGTAAAAATGTGCGAGTCGATGAAACTGTTTCAACCAAACTGTATATGAAAGTGCAACAATAATGAAAATGACATGACAATCGACAAATTGTTTTCACTTGGGTTTATTTTCACATTAGTTAGTTGGTATTATATGGAACAGGCTTAGTGACATTACATGTATTATTTTATTGTGTAGTGATTGTTCTATTAATATAACTTGATTTCTGTAACTTGCCAGAATGTAGTTACATTGAAGCGTTCTTTTTATTTGTAGCTTTTCCCCACAACGTGCAACAAATCAATACTAAAACTACAGTATTGGTTTGTTAGTTCTTAATGATTTTGATTGGCCCTGCACATATGGTTTATCTTGGCTCCATCCAGGCAGTCGCATTCATGAATAGGCAGTGTCCTCTGAACAAATAATTTAAATATGTTAATAGTGAACGAATTAATTTCCCCCTCCAATTTAATTAACGTTTTCATAATGGATCAGTTACAGGTAGCATCTGTCAAGATTAGGAATGCAAATTTGTGATATTTAAATAAAATTTATGAAGAACAATGGAAAAATATAACACATCAAAAACAATTTCAAAAATGTGGGAGTAAAAATGTCAAATGATGTGAGACTTAATAAGAATAAATAACATTATGAAAAGAAAGATTAAATAGTGATGGTCAACAATCCCACCAATATCAACAAAAACAAACAATCACCTCTCACCTCAACTCAATGAACATAAAAAGAGACGGGATATGATGCTGGATATCCAGGTATTGTGATTATTTTTGAACAAATATTTTGTTTCCCGTATGGCCAAAAGGATATTGATAATGCTTCAATATCTCCCCTTTCTTCCTATATGTGCTTGTTAATTACTAAAAAGAATTAACGTCGACTCAAAGACGAAGAAAACTTTCTGACCTATATCTCATTTTGCGGAAGAAAGCAGATGTATCTTCTTCATGATCAAATTTATTTCTTTGTATTATATATTTTAAATTAACCTCTAATAAATAGAATAAAATGATTACCTGCACAAGCAGATCCTGAGTGGTCTCCCTTACAAACACACAAAGCTAGTCCAGCTTCAACTACACAAGTTCCTTCATTTTCACAGGTTACACTGTCACATGGGGAAACTGAAAAGATGATAAATATAAATAGATATAGAAGCTGATCTGATAGATTTTTTTGATGACTAGAAAAATAATTAATAAATCTATTCAAACATGATAACTTCACTTAAAAATACTTGATTTAAAACAAAAATAAAATTGTTATTGTTATCCCAACTATCCATGATAATAAATGAATAAATTATGATCTAAGCCTTGAAATAAAAGAAGTGGAACAGTTTATTCTCCACTATCACATTGAAATACAGATTTGTCTATATGGTAAAGTCTAATGATTTGAATGAACTGTGTATTATAATGGATATCTGGTGTAAAAAGAGAGGTGACAAATTTTTTTTTTATTCCACTTTGAAATAGGCCTTTTTATTATCTAAATTGAATAAACACCCTATATTCACAATGATTCGTGGATCTGCAAGTGAAATGGCAAATATCCTGGTATTATTTTCTTCCTCTCGTTCTTGATTTCCAACACATAGCAAATGAAATTAATTACCTTGACAATATGTTCCATTCCAGTTCCCGTCACAGGTACATGTAGCATTACCATTTACATCTACACTACATGTTCCATTATTTTCACATGGATTGTTGACACATGGTGAGACTGCAGAAAAATTAAGAATGTTCTCCAATAATTTATTTTCACCAAATTTGCAGATTGTTTCAAAAATATTGTAATCATTTATATATTAAAATCACAATAGTTAAATCATGGTAAAACCTTTAAATATCATTCTCTGAGGTCGACATTTATGTATCAAACTCACAATAGGTCATCTTGGTGGTCAGTAAAAATATCATTCTCTGAGGCCGATATTAATGTATCAAACTCACAATAAGTCATCTTGGTGGTCAGTAAATATCATTCTCTGAGGCTGATATTTATGTATCAAACTCACAACAAGTCATCTTGGTGGTCAGTAAATATCATTCTCTGAGGCTGATATTTATGCATCAAACTCACAACAAGTCATCTTGGTGGTCAGTAAATATCATTCTCTGAGGCTGATATTCATGTATCAAACTCACCATACCTCATCTTGGTGATCAGTAAATGTCATTCTATGAGGCTATATTTATGCATCAAACTCACGACTAGTCATCTTAATGGTCAGTAAATATCATTCTCTGGGGCTGATATTTATGTATCAAACTCACAATAAGTCATTAGTTGTATAAAAGTAACAAATGCAGAAAATATTTTGTTTTTAATCACACGGATTATTGGAACACAGTGAAATATTTCTTTTACACCTTGTTTGTTTGTACATAACTTGCCAATCTAGGTAAAACAAACCTGAACAATAAAATCCACTCCATTCACCATTACATGCACATACAGCTTCACCATTAACATCAACAGTACAGGATCCATCATTTAGACAAGGGTTAGCTGAACAAGGACTCACTGAAATTGTATGAAATATTTTATTACAGTGAAACACTAACATTTTAAAGTTAAACTAGGAAGAACTGTTTTAGATACCTAAAACTTATGTCTCCCCTTAATGCGGCCATCTGTACAACAATAAGTTACACATTATGAGTTGAACGATACTATTCAAAAAACAATTATTTGGCCTTGAGGTCAAAGGTCAATGTTCCACGGAGGTCATGACGGTACGTGACACACCGCCTTATGGTCATGCAACCACATACCAAATATAATTGACCTATCTGGAAAGACAAAAAAGTTATGGTCCGGACAAGCTTCGCTGAGAAGAAGCAGAAAAAGTGGAAGAAGAAGTGGAAGAAAAAATCAAACTAAAACAATATGTCTCCCTTCGATCGAAGGGGAGACATAATAAAGTACATTATCAAATTATTACTAAATATACTATTGATATTTTAACTTCTACAGCACCTGGTGCTAGAGGTGATTTTTGAAGGAGTTTGTTTTGTCAGAGATTTCTACAGCACCTGGTGTCGCAGATGATTTTTGACGGAATTTATTTTGTTCGATATTTTGTTTTATATTTGCTCTGTTTATTTATCAGTTGGTTGCAGGCTTAACTTCAATCTCAGTTGTCTTTTTTTTTATTCAAAATTGAACTGTTCACACTGATGTTAAAATATATAACACTGTGCAATGAATTTTATAGAGAAAGTAGAAGACAATAACTCTTGTCTGGTGGTTTTGTGATTTAATATTTCTCCTGGACATCTGGACTATCATTTCATAACTACTTATTACAATACAATTCTCACCTTCACAAGTTGTCCCTGAGTAGAGTCCCTTACAACAACATACAGCTAGTCCAGCTTCTACTGAACAAGTTCCTTCATTCTGACAGGTTACACTGTCACATGGTGAAACTAAAAATGTAAAAAACAAATATAATTATTTCTGAAATAAGCACTATTGATCTCTCATCTAAATAATAGCAGAATTATCTGCCCTTTAATTGTGTTGATAACATTTCATGTTTAGTTAAATGATCTCAGTGTTCTCTATTGTCTTTAATATGATATTTATTTTTAAGTACCATATGCTCAACATAATTTCCCTATACCAAAAAAATTATACAAAAATACTTGAAAACAAATGGAGGTGACAAATTGTAAACTTCATTGTACGAGAATGAGAATCAAATGAAAACATTGACAAGATCAATCAAATTAAAAGACAACATGATTATAAGTAATTACCTTGACAAAAAGTTCCGTTCCAGTTCCCGTCACAAGTACATGTAGCATTACCATTTACATCTACACTACATGTTCCATTATTTTCACATGGATTGTTGACACATGGAGAAACTGAAAGAAATAAAAACATATTGAAGAACTGAGCTGATCTGAATCTCTAACCTGGTTATTAATTCTTTAGTTTGTGACAAGAAATTACCATTGTTTTTCACCAAAACCAAAATAGATAATGAATCTCTATAGAAGACCTCACAAATATCCTTTGTTCTATGATATCAACTCGTAAATTTACATAGAAATCGGAGATATTTCGTCATAAAACTTCACACATGGTTTTGTCTATCATATTTCTTGAAGACAAACATAAAATTTTATATCATTTATCAATATTTTATGAGTATCAACAGTTTTTTCAACACCGTATCTGTTTCTCGATACAGCCGCCCGATTACAGTGATCCGTGACCCAGATTAGCACATCTCAGCAGTTTTTTTTTAATAAGGTTGTTTAACAATATACACTTATTGCCTTTATATGAGGTGACCATCCAAAGTTGTCAACACGATCTTCTTTATTAACACATAATGCATTTAATTTTTTAATCTATATGTATAACAAACCTGAACAATAAAATCCACTCCATTCACCATTACATGCACATACAGCTTTACCATTAACATCAACAGTACAGGATCCATCATTTAGACAAGGGTTAGCTGAACATGGACTCACTGAAATTGTATAAAATATTTTATTACAGTGAAACTCTCTATAAAACTTTTCAAGTTATATAAAATATGACAAAAAAACAAAACAAATCACAATCAAATTAACATGAGTAGGTATGGCCTATAAAGAAGACGGAGCTGAAAATTAGGGAATAAATTTGGTTTCCCAATACTTTTTTTTGTCTCCATTTTATTAAATACCAATAGCAAAACTTTCACATTATTAGATTGGAAAGCTTTTTTCTAATTCTAACTACACACTAGCAGGTTTCTGGGTAAAGGAAGTAGCTTTGTGTGCTTATTTATGACATCAAAATTTAATGAAAATGACCTACAGGAGTAATTGCCTATGAAATACATGAGGTTGTTATCAATATTTAAATCTTTCTATGAAAGTATTATCTTTGGAAACCATTGGCTTTCTGTTATTAGTAGGGACCACACATTATATCGCTTTGATTTTCTCTGAACATGAGATTTAAGGAATGAGTAGATTGGAGGTAGCGCACGGTAATGATGATGTTCCGTCCTCCATCATTAATTCCAATATGAGGTCATTCCTTCATTGATTATATAAAGAATGTCACAATAAAAATAGATTTATTATGCTTATATACATCTATCCTTATGGTCAGATATGGCCATCATTCCCGAGTGACAATATTCATGAACAAATAGTTTAAATATGTTTATAGTGAGCGAATTAATTTTTCCCTTCAATTTAATTAACGTTTTCATAATGGATCAGTTACATGTAGCATCTGTCAAGATTTAGAATCCAAATTTGTGATATTTAAATAAAATTTATGAAGAACAATGGAAAAATATAACACATCAAAAACAATTTCCAAAATGTGGGAGTAAAAATGCCTAATGATGTGAGACTTAATAAGAATAAATAACATTATGAAAAGAAAGTTTAAATAGTGATGGTCAACAATCCCACCAATATCAACAAAAACAAACAATCACCTCTCACCTCAACTCAATGAACATAAAAAGAGACGGGATATGACGCTGGATATCCAGGTATTGTGATTATTTTTGAACAAATATTTTGTTTCCCGTATGGCCAAAAGGACATTGATAATGCTTCAATATCTCCCCTTTCTTCCTATATGTGCTTGTTAATTACTAAAAAGAATTAATGTCGACTCAAAGACGAAGAAAACTTTCTGACCTAACATACAATCTCATTTTGTGGAAGAAAGCAGATGTATCTTCTTCATGATCAAATTGACTTCTTTGTATTATATATTTTAAATTAACCTGTATTAAGGGTTAAGTATGTAATAAATATAATAAAATGATTACCTGCACAAGTAGACCCTGAGTGGTCTCCCTTACAAACACACAAAGCTAGCCCAGCTTCTACTACACAAGTTCCTTCATTTTCACAGGTTACACTGTCACAGGGGGAAACTGAAAAGATGATAAATATAAATAGATATAGAAGCTGATTTGATAGATTTTTTTGATGACTAGAAAAATAATTAATAAATAAATTTAAACATGATAAATTCACCTAAAAATACTTTAAAACAAAAATAAAATTGTTATTGTTAGCCCAACTACCCATGATAATAAATGAATAAATAATGATCTAGGCATTGAAATAAAAGAAGTGGAACAGTTTATTCTCCACTATCACATTCTAATACAGATGTGTCTATAGGGTAATGTCTAATGATTTGAAAGAGGGTGGGGGGGGATTATGATATTTAACGTCACTTTCAACTAAAATGTGATAGACTATAATAGATATATGGTGTAAAAAGAGAGATGAATTTAAAAAAAATTGTATTCCCCTTTGAGAGGCAATTTTATTATTTAAATTGAATAAACACCCTTTATTCACTATGATTCGTGGATTTGAAAGAAAAATGGCAAATACCATATTATTGTCTTTTCCTCATTCTTAATTTCCAACAAAGAGCCAATAAAATTAATTACCTTGACAATATGTTCCGTTCCAGTTCCCATCACAAGTACATGTAGCATTACCATTTACATCTACACTACATGTTCCATTATTTTCACATGGATTGTTGACACATGGCGAGACTGCAGAAAAAACAAGAATGTTCTCCAATGAATTTTTTTCAGTAAATTTGGAGATCGATTCACAAATATTTTAATCAGTTATGCATCAAACTCACAATAAGTTATCTTAATGGTCAGTAAATATCATTCTCTGGGGCTGATATTTATGTATCAAACTCACAATAAGCTATATTGGTGGTCAGTAAATATCATTCTCTGGGGCTGATATTTATGCATCAAACTCACAATAAGCTATCTTGGTGATCAGTAAATATCATTCTCTGAGGCTGATATTTATGTATCAAACTCACAATAAGTCATCTTGGTGGTCAGTAAATATCATTCTCTGAGGCTGATATTTATGTATCAAACTCACAATAAGTTATCTTGGTGGTCAGTAAATATCATTCTCTGGGGTTGATATTTATGTATCAAACTCACAATAAGTTATCTTGGTGGTCAGTAAATATCATTCTCTGGGGTTGATATTTATGTATCAAACTCACAATAAGTTATCTTGGTGGTCAGTAAATATCATTCTCTGGGGTTGATATTTATGTATCAAACTCACAATAAGTTATCTTGGTGGTCAGTAAATATCATTCTCTGGGGTTGATATTTATGTATCAAACTCACAATAAGTTATCTTGGTGGTCAGTAAATATCATTCTCTGGGGCTGATATTTATGTATCAAACTCACGATAAGTCATTAGTTGTATAAAGTTAACAAATGCAGAAAATATTTTGTTTTTAAATCATACAGATTATTGGAACACAGTGAATATTTCTTTAACACCATGTTTATTTGTACATAACAAATCTAAATTGTTCATCTATATAAAACAAACCTGAACAATAAAATCCACTCCATTCACCATTACATGCACATACAGCTTCACCATTAGCATCAACAGTACATGATCCATCATTTAGACAAGGATTAGCTGAACATGGACTCACTGAAATTGCATGAGATATTTTATTACAGTAAAACTTTCTAATATTTTAAAGTTAAATAAAGTACATTATATAATTATTACTAAATATACTATTTATATTGTAATATATTGGGGTTGGTTAACTTTCTTTTATATGAAAGCTTAGATTTTTATTACAAATTGGATTCATCAGTAAATTATGTCCAAGTATTTTATTTAATTTTCATAGAACAAATGATTTTAGTCTGATAATTAACAATAATTATCAGTAGTATTTCGAAATAAGTAGAAATCTTTTTATCTGATTGAATTTACTTAAGTATAAATTCATTTTAACATGATCGATAAAATTGGAAGTTGTTTAGCGCTAAATTTTGAACTGGAACAAGCATTACTTCAGATCAATTTTTCGTAGCTTTGGATCATGACACAATGTCTAATGATCATACCTGGTATATAGGGGAATTCAGCTACTTATATCTCTCATAATGTTGAGATTCAGCCAATATTGACTGAGAAATTGACGGAATTCCATTGTTACATTTTTTTACAAACTTCATTTTGGCAACAAAATATTCACCGGCGATCGTACTTCCGGTTTATAGTTCGTCTTCATTTTGTCAATTTTTGGGGTGTATTTTACATTTTTGAAGCTAACAAAGTATTAAGAACATTGGTTGGCCTTCCAGAATCGTATTTATAAATATGTTTGTTGGTTAATTTTATATTTATGTGCATTTGCTAAGAACTATGTTTTGATGCGGATTAATTTATTGACGTTGTCACGTCCCTGACAAACAGATGAAGCATATTTTTGTCAGTTCACGTCATAAAGTTTAAGAACCCGGGAAAATTTGAATATAAGAGTTTTTATTAAATATTATCTGTTTTCCACCTTGGCTGACAAGGGAAATATGAATTATTTCGATGTATTAGGGGGAAATAGTTTGTTGTCAGCCAAGTATGAATTTGTCAGGCACCTGTCAGCCAGAATGACAAGCACTGATTGGTCAGAGAAGAGTATAAATACTGCACGAATTCAGAAGATGGCAGATCGCATCCCAGTCTTGGTACTGGACACATCAAGAGCCAAAAGCAGATAAAAATAGCTAAATACCAATTATAACAACAAGAGACATCTTTATAAGTTTAGGTACATCTACAAGTAAATTTATAAGGAAACGAACCAATAATGGAAACAATATATATTTAAAACAATATTTCCATCACTTTAAAGAATAATCAAGTCTATCGTTTCAAACGTATTCTGCAACAATCAAGATGGCGATTGTTTACATTTACTTCCGTTTCGGACTTTTTATTAAAGATCATAGAGTCATTACTGTTAAAGAATACAACATTACGAAGAGCTTTTAAAGATTTATATGGAATAATAAAATATATTTTCATGTCATATATACGATGCGATCTCCCACCACACTGATGCCCCGATTTGCTTACTAGTATTTGGAATTTTTGGATAATCGTTTGGAACACAACTATTAATCAAGTTTTACAAAGGAAGGCCAACATCCTACTTGTTTATTTTGTTATTATTTTTATTATTATATAAGCTTATACTGTAGAAACTTATTATTACTGATGAACATCAACAGAAATGAATACAACATTTAACTGACAATATTCGTAGTCTTTATCGCCTTTACATGTATTTAAATGGACAACAAACCACTCGACTGTCTATTACAATATTCTTACTCTTCTACAGCACCTGGTATCAGAGATGATTTTTGACAGAGATTTCTACAGCACTTAATATCAATGCTGCTTTTGGACGGAATTTGATTTGTCAGAGATTTTGGCTTATATTTGCTCTTGAGTTATTTATTACTTGGTTGCAGACATACCTTCAATCTCAGCTATCTTTTTTTTCAAAATTGAACTGTTCATTGATGTTGAAATTTATAACATTGCAATGAATTTTATACAGAAAAAACAAAAAATCTTGTCTGTTGGTGTTGTGATTTAATATTTCTCTTGGACAATTGGACTTTCATTTCCTAAATACTTATTACAATACAATTCTAACCTTCACAGGTTGTCCCTGAGTAGGCTCCCTTACAACAACATACAGCTAGTCCAGCTTCTACTGAACAAGTTCCTTCATTCTGACAGGTTACACTGTCACATGGTGAAACTAAAAATGTAAAAAACAAATATAATTATTTCTGAAATAAACACTATGGAAAATGTCAAAATAAGAAATAGCAAGGTCCACTGTTTGATTTAGGAAACCCCACAAATCATTTGAATAAAAACATATTATATGAGGTGCACAATGAGATTACTTACTACCCTCTCATTTAGAAGATTGTTTGATATGGGATACTCTACAAATCATTAAGATAACAAAAAAAATAAATAGAAGGAGCACAAGGCAATGAATTACAAACAACTCCCTGTAAGCTTAATTGAATTCCAATCACTGGTTTAGGAGGAGTTAAGGAGTGAAGTTGTGGACAGATGGAACTCCTGAATACAACCCCACCCGTGTGTGTGTGTGTGTGTGTCAGTGGGGAGGGGGGGGGGGGGGGGGGGATATAAATAACATGCAAATATAATTTGCTAAGAATTATTATCTGTAGTTGCTCCATTACATGTGAGCACCATGCTTGGTTTAATATTTGTATTGTATTGTATCCTTTCTGGCATTTGGGTCACATTTGAAGGATAGATGGGAAAATGCATGACGAACGGTCATCAAGGTCAATTAGAAAGGAGATAACAACATTATTTACCTGTACAATATGTTCCGTTCCAGTTCCCATCACAGGTACATGTAGCATTACCATTTACATCTACACTACAGGTTCCATTATTTTCACACGGATTGTTAATACATGGAGAAACTGAAAGATAAAAGGTATTAAAATAAAAATGTGACCATAGGGGAGTGAGTGAGTGATTATTGTTTTATGCCAAGAGAGCATTTTTCAGTTATATCATGACAAGAACAAGTGGCATTTTGATGAGATGATGATGATGATGGAGATGTCTGCTTTGTACAAGACCAATATGCTAAGTTGGATAATTATAGTGCTAGCTCACTGAAACAACAGTCCACTGGTAGATATGTCACTCCAATTAGACACTCTAGTCAGATTCTGAGCCACCCAGTATTTGCTCATACTCATCAATATCAATGCTGCATACCTGGGGTGAAGGAGCAGATACCAATTTTGTAATCTTTGGTTTGATTCGACCACTGCTCTTTCCCACACATGAGGACAGCACGTCAACTATTACACCACTGATGCAGTCTGTGTTTCTATAGAACACAGATGCTGCTGCTTCCATATAACATAAAACTAAAAGCAATGACAGGTGCAACAGAAATTAGATTTTAGTTTTTAGGGAAACTTGCCATTTAAGCACAAAATTATAGACAAAAATAAAACTTGACCTGTGTATTGTTATCAAAATCATTGTGCAAACATTTCAAAACATTTAGCCAAGAAATCTCATGTTTTTTTTCTTCAACCAATAGGAATCATATAATGAATAATAATCAAATGTTATCTTGACCTGTGTACAGAGGTAGCATAACATTGTGAAAAGTGTTTGTTGTAGTTGTGAGGCAGTGATTTGTGTTTTTATAAATTTGTTTACTGTATTTCACCTTCTTTATTAACTACATGTTACATTGATTGGTTTTTTGTTGTTGTTTTTCAATTTTACAGACAATACAATACATTTACACACACTATAGTGACATTTTTACGATCAGAGTTCCAGATAATTTTCTAGTTGGTGGAGCTATTTCCCCTTATTTTCTGGAAATAGGATAATTCCTTTTAAAAAAAATTAAAATTATTGCACTGATTGTTGCTTAACAGCAAGTGATAAATACTGCACCTATAACATGGCAAAGAATAAGAACAGCAGTCCACAGATTGACATGTTACTCAACACATACATTTCATCTGGACTCAAAGACAACCAGTGCTTGTTCTCACTCCATAAAGCTGAGTTTTTATCAGAGAAGCAGCAAATACCAGTTTGATAGTCTTTGATGATTGAACCCACAATCTACTGCATTCTACATGAGCAAGCTAACCATTACACCACTGAGAAACTCAACAAAATGTTACATAAAACACGTACCTGAACAATACAATCCAGTCCAGTCTCCATTACATGCACAGATTACTTCACCACTGTCACTAATACTACAGGATCCATCATTTAGACAAGGGTTAGGTGAACAAGCGGTGTCTGAAGATATACAATACTTGATTGACCAAATGGTGGCAATACCTTAAAACCAGGTCGTATGGTCATAATACTTATATGATGATGAGTTTTGTACTTGTACTCAAAAAACATCCAATCAGAATGTCATATCAAGTAAATACATTATTCTGATTGGAGGAATTATGAGTGTGAGCATGAAACTAATACGTGAAAGTTTTATGATTATGAGACCAGAGGTTCCATGAAACTGGCTTTTCCCACTAACTAATATCTAAAAACCAGAGGCTCAGCAGAACATGTAATCATTAATATTCATTTGATTAAATAATGGCTTCAATTTGCACAATATATTTTTGAAGTACCTTTATTATGCTATTTATAGAATTAACTGATGCATAATATGTAACCCTTTCCTGCATTCAATAACAGTAATTGTAGACAAGTATTTATCCTTCAGTTGTCATTTAACAGAGAAATAAGTGTCAGATAAACAAATATATACTTTGTTACTACAAGTTTATCTGGTACCCTGTCACATGTTTCATCTGTTGAGCTTTGAACAGTAGTTTCAACAAGGGACAGTTGTATAATTTTATCTATTTAATATAAAATATACAGTCAATGAATTAATGTTATTTTTCTGCAGGATAAACACCATATCAATACAATGGTTTATCACCTGATATCATTTATTACTAATTTTTAAAATATTAACTTTAAATAAGTCACATTTCAATAATTTGGGTTAGAGTTATGGTGTTTAATGCCACTTTCAACAATATTTCAGTTATATTGTGGAGGAAACCGGAAAAGTAACCGGGGAAAACCAATGACATGTCACAAGTCACTGACAAACTTTATCACACAATGTTGTATCAAGTACACCTCACCATGAGTGGGATTAAAACTCACAACATGCACTGATTGGACATGTAGTTATAAATCCAACTACCATAGATCATGATAATGACGGCCCCCATTCCAATATTTTGATTTATGCTCTAAGAAATATGTGTGAATGTTAACAATGTATACCAGCTGTATGCTAATCTAACAATTTAGTAAATAACTTATTCTTACCTGCACAATCTGATCCTGAATAATTACCCTTGCAAACACACAAAGCCAATCCAGCATCTACTACACAAGTACCATCATTTAGACAAGTTAAACTAACACATGGTGAAACTGAAAACACGAAAATCATCATTACAGTATATTATATTATAACAGATTTCCTCTACATTTAACAAGTATACTATATAATAGATGGTTCCATTACAAGTTTCCTCTGTCTTTAATGCATGGGCATGATGGGCAGTTGCTTTGGGGCTCCATCTATGTATGTTGTGACTTGCTATCAATAAATAAAACAAATATTATACTATACTAAACTATAAATATTTGTTATTGGAAAATATATTTTTAGCATGTGTTTTACTATTTGAACAATATTAATGTTAATTTTTATGATAACAAGTGGGCCTATATTGCTGTTAAGATGGTCCTGCTTTAAGGTAGTCAGTCTATGGTTTAATTTATAAATAATTTCTATGCATAATAGATAATTTTGGTACCCATTTATATAAAAGAATTTAAAACTGTACCATTTTAAAAAATTGGTTTGTTCCTCAATTTTGCAAACTTTGTGACAAAAGAAAGTAAAATTACTTCTCTAAAACATATTTTCCAAAGTTTCCTGCTGAAGAAAGTTGATTAAAAAAAAAGAAATAAAACTTAATAATTTTTTTTACAACAAATCAATCATATTAGTGTTTAAGTAAATAATTGAATATTAGTATATTGTCTGTTTATCTCAAAAGTATAATTCATGGCTAAAATTAGGAATAATTTTATAGGTCACAAAAAAATAATCAATTTGTAGTGTTGGGTCATTTAAAAAAGAGCTATCTCAATTTTTTGAAAACCAAAAAATGTTTGTCCTCGTTCTAGATTTATTTGATAGAAAACATGATGACCCATATTTTTGTAATTCAATTTTGAAGGACTTCCATGGATTACTAATTCCACAAGAAAGTGAATTTTCATCAAGTACAAATGCCGTAATAACACACGATCCAATACATCACGATACTCATCTTAGTGTTATATTTTCTACATGTGAATGCAATTTGGCAAAAAAATATTTATAACTTTCGAGATCAGCATTTAATTTATTTCTTCTGAATTAGTGAATATTTAATATGGTATTTAATTTACAGTATGAATCAAAATTTAACATATTGAAATACAAATTGCATATTTGACGTCTTAGCATCCAAAATGTTCTGATACCATACATAAACATGTCAGAAGTTCAAATCTGGAACTTGATATACCATTATAGGTTTCTATGTCAAGACGATTACCACTTTGGTATGTTCATAATATTAATTGTTTTTGTTCGAGTTAACTTCTGTTACAAACACTTTGCATATCGTTTTGGGACACCTATAGAGACCGTTGTCAAATATCTGTTTGTTTTTAATAAATAAAGATTGATAAAATGGCATTATAAAGCCAGTGTATGACCCCTTATATTTGATACAAATATTCTGGTATTCTGCATTAACTTCCATGATATAATACACTAGTACTAAAAATAGCATTCCAGTAGTCAAGGTTTTCATATTTTAACTTGGAAGCTTTTATAATTCTTTAGTAAATTGTTTGATATATTCAGAAAAATAAATGCCTATTAAATAATTTTGAAATTCTGTTGGTAGATAATTTCACTGAAAAGTGTATTTATCAATTTTGAAAACATTTAATTATATTGTTAATAATCAGAAACATTTAGAATATAACAGATAAAAGTGACTGGTCATAGCAGATACAATATGTACAGAAACACTTAGTCATAATATAAAGTAAAAATTCAATAGGAATATAATTATTGATGTGATGTGCAGTAAAGGCAACATCTATTAAAATAAAATTGGTATTTTATCTTCGCTACCTTCATTCTTAGCGATTTTACATTGCATAGTTTCCTTATACGAAAACTTTTAGGAAGGAAATTTTCACAGGTGCTTGCAGTGCTATCCTGCAATTTTGTTAAGCCAAACAGCAGTGAAAATAACAAGGAACAATTAATTAATATTTCAGAAATGTATCATCTAGAAATTATTTATTCTATAAATCCTGTAATATGTCTACATTATTTTTTAAGTGAAAAATGTAAATTTTTAGACATGGGTCAGGTGAGGTAAAAAATGTAGGGGAAGTTTATATATGTATCATAAATAATATTCTTAATTTGTGTAGTTTGATCCTATGGTACTGTGCTCTATGGTTTCGTGTATTCACATGCTATTTCAATCAATTTTTGCTGCCATTTTCCATATTTTTAAATCTAACTACCACAGTTTGATCTTTATTGGAATATTGGTGTTTATTGTCAATTTCAAGAATTTTCTGTACTAAATAAAAATTAATTACCTTCACAATAAGTTCCACTCCAGTTGCCGTCACAGGTACATGTAGCATTACCATTTACATCTACACTACATGTTCCATTATTTTCACATGGATTATTAATACACGGAGAGACTGCAAAATAAACAAGACAATTCTCAGATGAACATGTTTCGTGAGGCCATCAGTAAATATATTTCTCACTATAAGCCATCAATCATATAAAGTTAACATCAGTTTTCTTTTTCCAAATGCAGAACAAATATTATGTCACACAGATTATTGATACCCTGTGAAATATTTCTATATCTGGTTTATACATGGGTAAGAGGAAGACAATTCACAAATCCTGGTCTGTAGGCCTGTGCCTCAAATATTGTTTGGCCTTAAATTTGATGGATTCAGAATAAATTTATACACAAGATATATATAGACAATATCTCAGTGGAGTTCAAATACTATAATTTTTTGTCTAGAATTTTAAGAAATATATCCCTTGATGATGTACAAAAGTGTGTGAACATGTTATATTAAGCATACTGTATTGCTTCAAAGGAAATGATGATACATTTACTTGAACAATCACACCCTGTTCATTCACCATTACAAGTACATTGATACAATCAGTGGCTATCAACATTTAAAAATTAGACAAAGATTAGATGAACAAGGAATTCCAGAAATTTTACATCCTGTGTTTATACTTACTAGAACAATCACATCCTGTCCATTCACCATTACAAGTACAGACTGATTTACCATCAACATCAACAGTACATGATCCATCATTTAGACAAGGATTAGGTGAACAAGGACTTACTGAAATTGCATAAAAAAATACATATTACATAATGCATCAGCTCGAAGTTTACACCAATGAAATTAAGGATATTAGATATCTAATTATATATGCTACATAATAAAATAAATTACAAACGAAACCTGTCTTGGGTTCTTGTTCAGAATAGACAGATTACAGATACTGCTACTAAAAGTTCACATTATACATTCATGGTTCATTTAGAGAGGTTTCAATGTAAAACAGCTATAACAATAGAAATTTTCTGGAAAATTTGGTCTTCCGAAGTTGTAATTTGAGCATGTTTTATGCCTGACCAGAGCAGTAGTCCACAGACAGACATGTCACTCCTCAGACACATTGATTATCCTGATTCTTTGCTCTTTCTCCTCAATTCTGCATACTTAGCAGAGAAACAAGCAGATCCCAATTTTATAGTTGATGGTTTTACCCGACCGGTTATCAAATCCATGACTGACCGGTTATCAAATCCATGATCTACCACACTTGAGGCAAGCACACTTATTACATCAGCAAGGTATAATGTTTTATTTTTATATACATTCTAAAATTTTGTGGTTGCAGAATTAAATTTCCTAATACATTACCTGAACAAGTAGACCCTGAGTAGTCTCCCTTACAATAACACACAGCTAAGCCAGCTTCTACTACACAAGTTCCTTCATTCTGACAGGTTACACTGTCACATGGTGAAACTGAAAAATATCAACAGTATAATTGACCTGTATCTAGATTACATAAAACAATTTATTACATAATGGTTTTATTTAAACAATTTTATTGGCTATCATGCTGTCACCTGACATTCCGTAAAATTTGATATTGTTTGATTAAAACTCGTATTGACTCGCTTTCACTTTCCCTTTCCATTGCATTATGTATGGCGTCATAATGAAGTGATTAATTTCATATTGACTTGGTTTCACTTTCACTTTTCATTTTAATGTAATAAAACAATTACAGTCTTTTGTATCGGTCAATGCGAGTTTTTATGGACCTTAAAAACTCGTATTGACCTCAACAAAAGACTATAATTGTATAGTATCATCAGTATTTAACATCTATGCATGTACATTTATTTAACTTCTTCTTCCAACACTTAAAAAGACAAAGACAATCACATTTTAAACAGAAAAAAAACCCAATTAAATAAAATGGTAAAAATAACATGTTTTCCTCAAACATCTAACCAATTATGTCACATACTATTCTAATTGTATGTACATATAAACATTTGTGCCAAAAATTGAAATCATTAACTCACAACTATTGGATCTTAGAAGTAACAATCTTGTAATGTAAAATTTTCACCAAATTATTTTTAATTCAACAGAGTGAAAACGGTTTCAATCGAAACTTTTATTGTAAACATATCTTCATTCAAACACAGGTGACACACACTGCAGAATATTACCTAGATTAAAGTTCAAGGTATGAGAAATGTTTCATCCACTATACCTGGAAGTAAACATTTCTGATTAGTGAGATGTGTAATAATGTGTGTTTAATTGTAAATATACTTAGGTGGTCTTCACCTTAAATCTTTAATGATGTAAAAGCTACACAGGTGTGTAAGCTTAATCAGTTAGAAAAATGATAAATATGCAATCAATGAAATCTGGGCAACAACGTCAGCCATTTCTCTTGCAGTGTGCAATCTGAAAATGATACCATATAAAACAGTTATCTCTCTTTATATCAATATACCTTGACAATAAGTTCCGTTCCAGTTTCCGTCACAGGTACATGTAGCATTACCATTTACATCTACACTACATGTTCCATTATTTTCACAGGGATTGTTGACACATGGAGAGACTGAAATTTTTTAAAAATAAAATATATAGTAATTAATAACCATGACAATTAGTTCCATTCCTATGTTCTGTTACAGGTACATGTAGCATCACTATGTACATCTATAATACAGCTTTGTGACTTGCCCAATCTTATTTAATTTTTTTCGGTTTCATATTTCACTAGCATTTTGTTGTCAATCATGATTGTGATTCTTTTTTGTACTGATCCCTCTTTGGTATTTTCCCTTTGTTTTAGAATAACAGTAATTTAATACTCATATATAAGTCGTCCTTATTCTATTTCAAGATGGTGTATCCTATAACTCCTGCAAATTTATTTTCTTAAAGACCCTAAGTGTTTACTTACTTGAACAATCACATCCTGTCCATTCACCATTACAAGTACAGACTGATTTACCATCAACATCAACAGTACAGGATCCATCATTTAGACAAGGGTTAGGTGAACAAGGACTCACTGAAATATTAACATAATAAATGATAGATAAACAATCTTTTACTCCTCTTGTTTAACATTTTCCGCATAGATTCTAAATTTAAATCTATAATTCACAATGATGCTGTGCAGTAAATACTGTGACATTTCTATTCTCTTTTCCGGGGTGACGTCACTTCCTCTAACAACAACGAGTCGGCCATCTTTAGGCGGTGAAAATCAAATGTAAAATGGCGAATGTTTCACCGCCTCAATGACAAGGGAGATAATTCGTTGACCGAAATACCTGGATGCCCGGAAAAGAGAATAATAGGTTCTCGAGTAGAAAATGATATAAAAAAAATCTTAATTTCCCAACTTGAGTAGAAATTGATATAAAAAAAAATCTTAATTTGCCACAATTAGACTACTAACTAGCACCTCCCCATGGAGGACTCTTTTCATTATCATGGTTCCACTATGTTGATCAGTTTTGTAGAGAATATTATTTTTTTGTGTGACAGTTTTAATGATGATGGATGACAGACTAACAGTAGCTGCCAGATGATGGCAAATAGTTACATAATCAATTGGCCAGTTGGTGAGTTAAATACAATACACAAATGTAATACTCTACTTGTAAGACACAGGAACTATTACCTCTGTACAACAGCTATACAAGTGATGAAGCCTAGATTTGTACCCAGTGCATTGTGAGGTACACATTAATTGTACCTTAAATGAAAGCATTTACCAAGGACTTGTAAACATTCTGTAATTTTCATAGAACAGTGCTTTGCCCAGCTTTTACAAATGACGAGTGAATTGCACTCATTTGCCCAATTTGGATGAGTGAAAATCCTGCCTCAGTGAGTGAATTTAGTCTACAATACTAAAATGGAAAATGTAATAAACAAAATATTAGGTACATTAGCTGTCATAAAAACATGTGTCAAAACGACGCCTTTATATAATTTTCGCACGTGAAATTGAAAAATAACACGTAAAATACACATCCTGGGCAGAACACTGTAAAGACCGACAACTTCCCGGTATTCTACACTTTATCACGACAGTACAGCTGAAAATGATACATAGCAACATACATATAAATATTCTAACCTGAACATGTAGCTCCTGAGTAGTCTCCCTTACAATAACAGACTGCTAGTCCAGCTTCTACTACACAAGTTCCTTCATTCTGACAGGTTACACTATCACATGGTGAAACTGAAAAAAAAATGTGTTTTTAATAAAATCTTGGTCTATATAAAGGTGTAAAACAATTAATTAAATAAATTTAATATATGGTCATGCATTTAGCAATTTCTTTTGACACCCTGATAAATACATTAATACATAACCAGAGTTCGTGAAAATCGTCGGTCCTGACGCCAAATTTTTTTTAGGTCTGCCATTTGAACATGTGCCGGTCCCATTGCCCGACATGCTCGTTCCGAGAAAAAAACATCTGTTATGGTCCATTGCGGTATGCTCGGTGATTAGCCATATTATTGCCCCTCCCACCAAAAAAATGAAAATCTATCTTTCAGATTGTCTCATTTCATAATCTCCCATTTCTTAAGTTTTGACTAGGTGAATTAAAAGCATCATTAAATTCCAGTTAAAATATGCTTGTTTTGCTAAAACCATGAGAACTGTTTATTATCTGTCTTGTGAATAACATACCTTCACAATATGTTCCGTTCCAGTTCCCATCACAGGTACATGTAGCATTACCATTTACATCTACACTACATGTTCCATTATTTTCACATGGATTGTTGACACATGGAGAGACTGAAAGAAAGGAAATAAATGTTTGAACTAAAGGCTACATCGTGAAACTACGAAGATAAATTTTAATTGAAGACCTCAGTTTTTTTTCCCATGGAATTTTTACAATTGACTGGGATTTTTGGCCAAATCTTCGTCCAGATCTCCAATTGAAGAGCCAAAAAATGCAGTTGTCCCCTCCTTTTTGGAAAGTTTGGATCTGCTTCAGATTTTTTTCCTGTTCTCTGATTGCTTTATGTCTTGCTGGTGTGAGTTTTTGCTCTGTTCCTTCTAATTTCACCTTTGTCTTAGAATACCAGGAATGTCCTTATACTTGTATCTTATAACTCCTCCATATTTATTTTCTTAAAGACTCCGAGTGTTTACTTACTTGAACAATCACATCCTGTCCATTCACCATTACAAGTACAGACTGATTTACCATCAACATCAACAGTACAGGATCCATCATTTAGACAAGGGTTAGGTGAACAAGGACTCACTGAAATATTATCATTCTACATAAACATTCTGTTAAAAAAGAAATGATGAATAAATTATGAATAAGGGTAATAACAAAATTACCGAACTCCGAGCAATCTAACAAAGGGAGTATAAACAGTGATGGTCAACTATTCAACCAATATCAACAAAGACAAACAATCGCTTCTCACTCATTGAACTCAAAAAAATATCATGACATATGACGTTGGAAATCCAAAAATGTTTTATTTCGTTTAGTGTATATACTTGATAATAAGTCGACCTGCCTATAAGTTTGAGGGTCTTTCCAGCCTGGAATCGAAATTGTTTATCACAGACATGCTTATATATCAGTTCAAGATCGCTGACAACAGACAAGTGTACAAAACAGTATCCAGAAATAATGTGTTTCATATTACTCTGTATAAATAAAATAAGTTTAATTCTGTTTTTTTTTTTATCTCATATATAACCCCCCATCCAAATTAAGAAAAAATCAAAATCAAATACTTGTTAATACTCAGACGTTTTCTCAGCAACCACTAGCTCCCTCTTCAACTAAACTTCATATCAAATGAAGAATTGTTGAAAGTAATAACATACATATAAATATTCTAACCTGAACATGTAGCTCCTGAGTAGTCTCCCTTACAATAACAGACTGCTAGTCCAGCTTCTACTACACAAGTTCCTTCATTCTCACAGGTTACACTATCACATGGTGAAACTGAAAAAAAAATGTGTTTTTAATAAAATCTTGGTCTATATAAAGGTGTAAAACAATGAATTAACTAAATTTGATATATGGTCATGCATTTAACAATTTCTTTTGACACCCTGATAAATACATTAATACATTAATACATAACCAGAGTTTGCGAAAATCGTCGGTCCTTACCGCCAAAATTTCGCTAGGTCCGTTGCGGTATGCTTGGTGATTATCCATATTATTGTACTGGTTCTCGATGCTTCAAGTTTAAATTTTAGCATTGTAAATGATCAATTGGATACCAGTAAAAATAAAATTCAATAATGGCCACATGGCTGATTCGATTTTTAAAAGGTTCAAGGCCAAGAAAACAGCCACACCTGCCCAATGTCCAACCAAATGACGATAAAAGGCAATTATACGAAAAGTTAAAGCACCCAGAACGTTCATTTCAACCAAAGTCAAAAGAAATGTGACTGATGTCAATGAGGATCCAGACAATATGACTGTTACTATTGACGAGGATATCCCAGAGAATAATTCAGCTTTGCAAAATCAGAATACTGAAAATATGAGTGATGAGGAAGAGGATGATGAGACTATTGAGGAATTCTAGTTTGAGCAGAAAGAAACAGAAAACTCTTTTTACATTACCTAATTTACAGCAGAAGAAAAAAATGATAAAATTTTATACAAATAAAATAGTTGTAAAATCTTTTATAGTATAATAAATGTAATTCAGGAAAGGTCAACTGAACACATCAGCATAGCAGAACCAACCATCAGCTAAATTAAGCAAAAACAAATATACTACATGAGAGCAGGAGGTTTGGCGTTTTAAAATCTGATTCAACCCACCATTTTTTTAGAAATGCCTGTACCAAGTCAGGGTCATTACAGTTTTCACAGTTTTCCGGTTGTTGACTGATTTTGTCTGTTTATATACTTATGAGTTTTGACTTTCCCTTTGTAAGATTGCTCGGAGTTTGGTAATTTTGTTATTACCCTTACATACTAAGGTGAAACATACAAAAAACAACAGGGATCCAGATAACCTGATTGGTTCAGTCACATATCTGTGACAAGAAAGTGGCTGGGATTAAATAGTTTTATGAGTACCCAAACCTCTCTCTTACCCATCTAGACCTTTTGTAAAGTAAAACTTAAACACACCATCAAACTAAAAAATCACAGTCAAAATGTGCCTTCTCTCCTGGTTTCACTTTTATTTGTTCAATGAAAATAATTCGCTAATATTTGTAAAATGTAGGAACACCAAAAGTTTTGAGGGACCAGCAGAAATTTGCCTTCTGCCAGTCCTATGTCTGACAGAAAAATTGAAGGTTTCGTGAACTCTGCATAGCAAATGACAATTTTCAATTCTTCTCCACAATTTGTTTGTAGTTACATATAAGTTTACATTTTTCGACATCAATATTTCAAATAAGACTCTAAATAACTATTTTAACATATTCATTTTGTGTTTTTTTAAATCAAATATGACCTGTGTTTCTATACATTACAGTTAACAATGCCAAATGAACTCCCTAAACATTTCTAACAGGGGATATTTTTTTTAACTATTTGTGTCACCACCTTAAATGATTTCTTACTAAATCCATATGAAATCTTAATCAAGGAAAAAAACCGAAATTGTTGCATTAAAGCAAAAACATACAGTGGGCAAACTGAAAATGATATCATATAAAATAGTTCTCTCATTATTTCTATATACCTTGACAATAAGTTCCATTCCAGTTCCCATCACAGGTACATGTAGCATTACCATTTACATCTACACTACATGTTCCATTATTTTCACAAGGATTATTATCACATGGTGAAACTAGAAATAAAAATGGAAAAAAATGTTATTATTCTGAATCAAATACTAGAACTACTTTTCGTATGAAAACATTTGCCCCCAATTACTTCAAATAATATTATATATACATTACAGTTAGAACAAGAAGATACAGCATACATGTATTTTACAATGAGTGCCATATATAGAAAACATGATAACCATTCTAGATTACCTGATCAAAATCCATTATTGTGGGACTTTGTGTTGTACAGAAGGGATTATTTATTTGACTCGGGAAAACAAATAAACCAAAGGGCCAAAACAGGATAGCTAAAATCTGTTAAGGTCACCTTTGTCTGGGGGAGGACAATCTTAGTTTTATTACTAAGTATATTATTTAGAAACAGTTAATTTCAACACTGACTATTGGGCAGATTATTCCCTCAGGGACTAATAGTCCACCAGCTTCCCTCTGGGACTAATAGTCCACCAGTTTCCCTCAGGGACTAATAGTCCACCAGCTTCCCTCAGGGACTAATAGTCCACCAGCTTCCCTCTGGGACTAATAGTCCACCAGCTTCCCTCTGGGACTAATAGTCCACCAGCTTCCCTCTGGGACTAATAGTTCACCAGCTTCCCTCAGGGACTAATAGTCCACCAAAAGAAAATTTATTTATCATATATACTATGAAGGTGAAGAAACTACATATAAATTCTAAATAAACTTACCTGAACAATAATAACCACTCCATTCTCCATTACAGGCACAAGTAGCTTCAAAGTTAACATCTACACTACATGATCCATCATTCATACAGGGATTTGTTGAACAAGGACTCACTGAAAATATTCAATGTAATAAAAAAAAAATGTACAAGGTAATTTGTGGAAACCTGCTCCCCATAAACCTAATAATTATTGCATGACAGCATATAGAAAGGGGGTGTAAAATACTTTCCCTCCACCTTTATTTATAAACTAGTTAAATATAATACCTTAATATAGTTCATTAATTTTATATTAAAAGTTTTGCTAAACAAATTCCAATAAAGGGTAGTATCTAATTGTAATGTCTGTTTTATGTTCTGGCAAAGTATTTATGAAATAATATATCTATATTAATGCTTACCTTCACACAATGATCCTGAGTAGTCTCCCTTACAAAAACATGCTGCTATTCCAGCTTCTACTCGACATGATCCATCATTTTGACAAGATAAACTGTCACATGGTGAAACTAGAAGAAAAAAAACCGACAACATTAAAATGCAGTTGAATTACCAATCATTCCTCTCATCTGGAAACACAAATATGTACTAATATGTCCCTCCCCCCTAAACAAATGAAAATCTATCTTTCAGATTGTCTCATTTCATAATCTCCCATTTCTTAAGTTTTGATTAGGTGTATTAAAAGCATCATTAAATTCCAGTTAAAATATGCTTGTTTTGCTAAAACCATGAGAACTGTTTATTATCTGTCTTGTGAATAACATACCTTCACAATATGTTCCGTTCCAGTTTCCATCACAGGTACATGTAGCATTACCATTTACATCTACACTACATGTTCCATTATTTTCACATGGATTGTTGACACATGGAGAGACTGAAAGAAAGGAAATAAATGTTTGAACTAAAGGCTACATCGTGAAACTACGAAGATAAATTTTAATTGAAGACCTCAGTTTTTTTTCCCAAGGAATTTTTACAATTGACTGGGATTTTTGGCCAAATCTTCGTCCAGATCTCCAATTGAAGAGCCAAAAAATGCAGTTGTCCCCTCCTTTTTGGAAAGTTTGGATCTGCCTCTGATTTTTTTCCTGTTCTCTGATTGCTTTATGTCTTGCTGGTGTGAGTTTTTGCTCTGTTCCTTCTAATTTCACCTTTGTCTTAGAATACCAGGAATGTCCTTATACTTGTATCTTATAACTCCTCCATATTTATTTTCTTAAAGACTCCGAGTGTTTACTTACTTGAACAATCACATCCTGTCCATTCACCATTACAAGTACAGACTGATTTACCATCAACATCAACAGTACAGGATCCATCATTTAGACAAGGGTTAGGTGAACAAGGACTCACTGAAATATTATCATTCTACATAAACATTCTGTTAAAAAAGAAATGATGAATAAATTATGAATAAGGGTAATAACAAAATTACCGAACTCCGAACAATCTAACAAAGGGAGTATAAACAGTGATGGTCAACTATTCAACCAATATCAACAAAGACAAACAATCGCTTCTCACTCATTGAACTCAAAAAAATATCATGACATATGACGTTGGAAATCCAAATTTTTTTTATTTCGCTTAGTGTATATACTTGATAATAAGTCGACCTGCCTATAAGTTTGAGGGTCTTTCCAGCCTGGAATCGAAATTGTTTATCACAGACATGCTTATATATCAGTCCAAGATCGCTGACAACAGACAAGTGTACAAAACAGTATCCAGAAATAATGTGTTTCATATTACTCTGTATAAATAAAATAAGTTTAATTCTGTTTTTTTTTTATCTCATATATAACCCCCCATCCAAATTAAGAAAAAATCAAAATCAAATACTTGTTAATACTCAGACGTTTTCTCAGCAACCACTAGCTCCCTCTTCAACTAAACTTCATATCAAATGAAGAATTGTTGAAAGTAATAACATACATGTAAATATTCTAACCTGAACATGTAGCTCCTGAGTAGTCTCCCTTACAATAACAGACTGCTAGTCCAGCTTCTACTACACAAGTTCCTTCATTCTCACAGGTTACACTATCACATGGTGAAACTGAAAAAAAAATGTGTTTTTAATAAAATCTTGGTCTATATAAAGGTGTAAAACAATGAATTAACTAAATTTAATATATGGTCATGCATTTAACAATTTCTTTTGACACCCTGATAAATACATTAATACATTAATACATAACCAGAGTTTGCGAAAATCGTCGGTCCTTACCGCCAAAATTTCGCTAGGTCCGTTGCGGTATGCTTGGTGATTATCCATATTATTGCACTGGTTCTCGATGCTTCAAGTTTAAATTTTAGCATTGTAAATGATCAATTGGATACCAGTAAAAATAAAATTCAATAATGGCCACATGGCTGATTCGATTTTTAAAAGGTTCAAGGCCAAGAAAACAGCCACACCTGCCCAATGTCCAACCAAATGACGATAAAAGGCAATTATACGAAAAGTTAAAGCACCCAGAACGTTCATTTCAACCAAAGTCAAAAGAAATGTGACTGATGTCAATGAGGATCCAGACAATATGACTGTTACTATTGACGAGGATATCCCAGAGAATAATTCAGCTTTGCAAAATCAGAATACTGAAAATATGAGTGATGAGGAAGAGGATGATGAGACTATTGAGGAATTCTAGTTTGAGCAGAAAGAAACAGAAAACTCTTTTTACATTACCTAATTTACAGCAGAAGAAAAAAATGATAAAATTTTATACAAATAAAATAGTTGTAAAATCTTTTATAGTATAATAAATGTAATTCAGGAAAGGTCAACTGAACACATCAGCATAGCAGAACCAACCATCAGCTAAATTAAGCAAAAACAATTATACTACATGAGAGCGGGAGGTTTGGCGTTTTAAAATCTGATTCAACCCACCATTTTTTTAGAAATGCCTGTACCAAGTGAGGGTCATTACAGTTTTCACAGTTTTCCGGTTGTTGACTGATTTTGTCTGTTTATATACTTATGAGTTTTGACTTTCCCTTTGTAAGATTGCTCGGAGTTTGGTAATTTTGTTATTACCCTTACATACTAAGGTGAAACATACAAAAAACAACAGGGATCCAGATAACCTGATTGGTTCAGTCACATATCTGTGACAAGAAAGTGGCTGGGATTAAATAGTTTTATGAGTACCCAAACCTCTCTCTTACCCATCTAGACCTTTTGTAAAGTAAAACTTAAACACACCATCAAACTAAAAAATCACAGTCAAAATGTGCCTTCTCTCCTGGTTTCACTTTTATTTGTTCAATGAAAATAATTCGCTAATATTTGTAAAATGTAGGAACACCAAAAGTTTTGAGGGACCAGCAGAAATTTGCCTTCTGCCAGTCCTATGTCTGACAGAAAAATTGAAGGTTTCGTGAACTCTGCATAGCAAATGACAATTTTCAATTCTTCTCCACAATTTGTTTGTAGTTACATATAAGTTTACATTTTTCTACATCAATATTTCAAATAAGACTCTAAATAACTATTTTAACATATTCATTTTGTGTTTTTTTAAATCAAATATGACCTGTGTTTCTATACATTACAGTTAACAATGCCAAATGAACTCCCTAAACATTTCTAACCGGGGATATTTTTTTTAACTATTTGTGTCACCACCTTAAATGATTTCTTACTAAATCCATATGAAATCTTAATCAAGGAAAAAAACCGAAATTGTTGCATTAAAGCAAAAACATACAGTGGGCAAACTGAAAATGATATCATATAAAATAGTTCTCTCATTATTTCTATATACCTTGACAATAAGTTCCATTCCAGTTCCCATCACAGGTACATGTAGCATTACCATTTACATCTACACTACAGGTTCCATTATTTTCACAAGGATTATTATCACATGGTGAAACTAGAAATAAAAATGGAAAAAAATGTTATTATTCTGAATCAAATACTAGAACTACTTTTCGTATGAAAACATTTGCCCCCAATTACTTCAAATAATATTATATATACATTACAGTTAGAACAGGAAGTTACAGCATACATGTATTTTACAATGAGTACCATATATAGAAAACATGATAACCATTCTAGATCACCTGATCAAAATCCATTATTGTGGGACTTTGTGTTGTACAGAAGGGATTATTTATTTGACTCTGAAAACAAATAAACCAAAGGGCCAAAACAGGATAGCTAAAATCTGTTAAGGTCAACTTTGTCTGGGGGAGGACAACCTTAGTTTTATTACTAAGTATATTATTTAGAAACAGTTAATTTCAACACTGACTATTGGGCAGATTATTCCCTCAGGGACTAATAGTCCACCAGCTTCCCTCTGGGACTAATAGTCCACCAGTTTCCCTCAGGGACTAATAGTCCACCAGCTTCCCTCAGGGACTAATAGTCCACCAGTTTCCCTCAGGGACTAATAGTCCACCAGCTTCCCTCAGGGACTAATAGTCCACCAGCTTCCCTCTGGGACTAATAGTCCACCAGCTTCCCTCTGGGACTAATAGTCCACCAGCTTCCCTCTGGGACTAATAGTCCACCAGCTTCCCTCTGGGACTAATAGTTCACCAGCTTCCCTCAGGGACTAATAGTCCACCAAAAGAAAATTTATTTATCATAGATACTATGAAGGTGAAGAAACTACATATAAATTCTAAATAAACTTACCTGAACAATAATAACCACTCCATTCTCCATTACAGGCACAAGTAGCTTCAAAGTTAACATCTACACTACATGATCCATCATTCATACAGGGATTTGTTGAACAAGGACTCGCTGAAAATATTCAATGTAATAAAAAAAAAATGTACAAGGTAATTTGTGGAAACCTGCTCCCCATAAACCTAATAATTATTGCATGACAGCATATAGAAAGGGGGTGTAAAATACTTTCCCTCCACCTTTATTTATAAACTAGTTAAATATAATACCTTAATATAGTTCATTAATTTTATATTAAAAGTTTTGCTAAACAAATTCCAATAAAGGGTAGTATCTAATTGTAATGTCTGTTTTATGTTCTGGCAAAGTATTTATGAAATAATATATCTATATTAATGCTTACCTTCACACAATGATCCTGAGTAGTCTCCCTTACAAAAACATGCTGCTATTCCAGCTTCTACTCGACATGATCCATCATTTTGACAAGATAAACTGTCACATGGTGAAACTAGAAGAAAAAAAACCGACAACATTAAAAAGCAGTTGAATTACCAATCATTCCTCTCATCTGGAAACACAAATATGTACTAATATGTCCCTCCCCCCTAAACAAATGAAAATCTATCTT
This sequence comes from Bathymodiolus septemdierum, assembly GCA_963383655.1. Classification (NCBI taxonomy): domain Eukaryota; kingdom Metazoa; phylum Mollusca; class Bivalvia; order Mytilida; family Modiolidae; genus Bathymodiolus; species Bathymodiolus septemdierum. The sequence continues at coordinate 43,659,874 of OY726528.1, read as the reverse complement.
TCAGATTGTCTCATTTCATAATCTCCCATTTCTTAAGTTTTGATTAGGTGTATTAAAAGCATCATTAAATTCCAGTTAAAATATGCTTGTTTTGCTAAAACCATGAGAACTGTTTATTATCTGTCTTGTGAATAACATACCTTCACAATATGTTCCGTTCCAGTTCCCATCACAGGTACATGTAGCATTACCATTTACATCTACACTACATGTTCCATTATTTTCACATGGATTGTTGACACATGGAGAGACTGAAAGAAAGGAAATAAATGTTTGAACTAAAGGCTACATCGTGAAACTACGAAGATAAATTTTAATTGAAGACCTCAGTTTTTTTTCCCAAGGAATTTTTACAATTGACTGGCATTTTTGGCCAAATCTTCGTCCAGATCTCCAATTGAAGAGCCAAAAAATGCAGTTGTCCCCTCCTTTTTGGAAAGTTTGGATCTGCCTCTGATTTTTTTCCTGTTCTCTGATTGCTTTATGTCTTGCTGGTGTGAGTTTTTGCTCTGTTCCTTCTAATTTCACCTTTGTCTTAGAATACCAGGAATGTCCTTATACTTGTATCTTATAACTCCTCCATATTTATTTTCTTAAAGACTCCGAGTGTTTACTTACTTGAACAATCACATCCTGTCCATTCACCATTACAAGTACAGACTGATTTACCATCAACATCAACAGTACAGGATCCATCATTTAGACAAGGGTTAGGTGAACAAGGACTCACTGAAATATTATCATTCTACATAAACATTCTGTTAAAAAAGAAATGATGAATAAATTATGAATAAGGGTAATAACAAAATTACCGAACTCCGAGCAATCTAACAAAGGGAGTATAAACAGTGATGGTCAACTATTCAACCAATATCAACAAAGACAAACAATCGCTTCTCACTCATTGAACTCAAAAAAATATCATGACATATGACGTTGGAAATCCAAAAATGTTTTATTTCGCTTAGTGTATATACTTGATAATAAGTCGACCTGCCTATAAGTTTGAGGGTCTTTCCAGCCTGGAATCGAAATTGTTTATCACAGACATGCTTATATATCAGTTCAAGATCGCTGACAACAGACAAGTGTACAAAACAGTATCCAGAAATAATGTGTTTCATATTACTCTGTATAAATAAAATAAGTTTAATTCTGTTTTTTTTTTTATCTCATATATAACCCCCCATCCAAATTAAGAAAAAATCAAAATCAAATACTTGTTAATACTCAGACGTTTTCTCAGCAACCACTAGCTCCCTCTTCAACTAAACTTCATATCAAATGAAGAATTGTTGAAAGTAATAACATACATATAAATATTCTAACCTGAACATGTAGCTCCTGAGTAGTCTCCCTTACAATAACAGACTGCTAGTCCAGCTTCTACTACACAAGTTCCTTCATTCTCACAGGTTACACTATCACATGGTGAAACTGAAAAAAAAATGTGTTTTTAATAAAATCTTGGTCTATATAAAGGTGTAAAACAATGAATTAACTAAATTTAATATATGGTCATGCATTTAACAATTTCTTTTGACACCCTGATAAATACATTAATACATTAATACATAACCAGAGTTTGCGAAAATCGTCGGTCCTTACCGCCAAAATTTCGCTAGGTCCGTTGCGGTATGCTTGGTGATTATCCATATTATTGCACTGGTTCTCGATGCTTCAAGTTTAAATTTTAGCATTGTAAATGATCAATTGGATACCAGTAAAAATAAAATTCAATAATGGCCACATGGCCGATTCGATTTTTAAAAGGTTCAAGGCCAAGAAAACAGCCACACCTGCCCAATGTCCAACCAAATGACGATAAAAGGCAATTATACGAAAAGTTAAAGCACCCAGAACGTTCATTTCAACCAAAGTCAAAAGAAATGTGACTGATGTCAATGAAGATCCAGACAATATGACTGTTACTATTGACGAGGATATCCCAGAGAATAATTCAGCTTTGCAAAATCAGAATACTGAAAATATCAGTGATGAGGAAGAGGATGATGAGACTATTGAGGAATTCTAGTTTGAGCAGAAAGAAACAGAAAACTCTTTTTACATTACCTAATTTACAGCAGAAGAAAAAAATGATAAAATTTTATACAAATAAAATAGTTGTAAAATCTTTTATAGTATAATAAATGTAATTCAGGAAAGGTCAACTGAACACATCAGCATAGCAGAACCAACCATCAGCTAAATTAAGCAAAAACAATTATACTACATGAGAGCGGGAGGTTTGGCGTTTTAAAATCTGATTCAACCCACCATTTTTTTAGAAATGCCTGTACCAAGTCAGGGTCATTACAGTTTTCACAGTTTTCCGTTTGTTGACTGATTTTGTCTGTTTATATACTTATGAGTTTTGACTTTCCCTTTGTAAGATTGCTCGGAGTTTGGTAATTTTGTTATTACCCTTACATACTAAGGTGAAACATACAAAAAACAACAGGGATCCAGATAACCTGATTGGTTCAGTCACATATCTCTGACAAGAAAGTGGCTGGGATTAAATAGTTGTATGAGTACCCAAACCTCTCTCTTACCCATCTAGACCTTTTGTAAAGTAAAACTTAAACACACCATCAAACTAAAAAATCACAGTCAAAATGTGCCTTCTCTCCTGGTTTCACTTTTATTTGTTCAATGAAAATAATTCGCTAATATTTGTAAAATGTAGGAACACCAAAAGTTTTGAGGGACCAGCAGAAATTTGCCTTCTGCCAGTCCTATGTCTGACAGAAAAATTGAAGGTTTCGTGAACTCTGCATAGCAAATGACAATTTTCAATTCTTCTCCACAATTTGTTTGTAGTTACATATAAGTTTACATTTTTCTACATCAATATTTCAAATAAGACTCTAAATAACTATTTTAACATATTCATTTTGTGTTTTTTTAAATCAAATATGACCTGTGTTTCTATACATTACAGTTAACAATGCCAAATGAACTCCCTAAACATTTCTAACCGGGGATATTTTTTTTAACTATTTGTGTCACCACCTTAAATGATTTCTTACTAAATCCATATGAAATCTTAATCAAGGAAAAAAACCGAAATTGTTGCATTAAAGCAAAAACATACAGTGGGCAAACTGAAAATGATATCATATAAAATAGTTCTCTCATTATTTCTATATACCTTGACAATAAGTTCCATTCCAGTTCCCGTCACAGGTACATGTAGCATTACCATTTACATCTACACTACATGTTCCATTATTTTCACAAGGATTATTATCACATGGTGAAACTAGAAATAAAAATGGAAAAAAATGTTATTATTCTGAATCAAATACTAGAACTACTTTTCGTATGAAAACATTTGCCCCCAATTACTTCAAATAATATTATATATACATTACAGTTAGAACAGGAAGTTACAGCATACATGTATTTTACAATGAGTACCATATATAGAAAACATGATAACCATTCTAGATCACCTGATCAAAATCCATTATTGTGTGACTTTGTGTTGTACAGAAGGGATTATTTATTTGACTCTGAAAACAAATAAACCAAAGGGCCAAAACAGGATAGCTAAAATCTGTTAAGGTCAACTTTGTCTGGGGGAGGACAACCTTAGTTTTATTACTAAGTATATTATTTAGAAACAGCTAATTTCAACACTGACTATTGGGCAGATTATTCCCTCAGGGACTAATAGTCCACCAGCTTCCCTCTGGGACTAATAGTCCACCAGCTTCCCTCTGGGACTAATAGTCCACCAGCTTCCCTCTGGGACTAATAGTTCACCAGCTTCCCTCAGGGACTAATAGTCCACCAAAAGAAAATTGATTTATCATATATACTATGAAGGTGAAGAAACTACATATAAATTCTAAATAAACTTACCTGAACAATAATAACCACTCCATTCTCCATTACAGGCACAAGTAGCTTCAAAGTTAACATCTACACTACATGATCCATCATTCATACAGGGATTTGTTGAACAAGGACTCACTGAAAATATTCAATGTAATAAACAAAAAATGTACAAGGTAATTTGTGGAAACCTGCTCCCCATAAACCTAATAATTATTGCATGACAGCATATAGAAAGGGGGTGTAAAATACTTTCCCTCCACCTTTATTTATAAACTAGTTAAATATAATACCTTAATATAGTTCATTAATTTTATATTAAAAGTTTTGCTAAACAAATTCCAATAAAGGGTAGTATCTAATTGTAATGTCTGTTTTATGTTCTGGCAAAGTATTTATGAAATAATATATCTATATTAATGCTTACCTTCACACAATGATCCTGAGTAGTCTCCCTTACAAAAACATGCTGCTATTCCAGCTTCTACTCGACATGATCCATCATTTTGACAAGATAAACTGTCACATGGTGAAACTAGAAGAAAAAAAACCGACAACATTAAAAAGCAGTTGAATTACCAATCATTCCTCTCATCTGGAAACACAAATATGTACTAATATGTCCCTCCCCCCAAAAAAATGAAAATCTATCTTTCAGATTGTCTCATTTCATAATCTCCCATTTCTTAAGTTTTGATTAGGTGTATTAAAAGCATCATTAAATTCCAGTTAAAATATGCTTGTTTTGCTAAAACCATGAGAACTGTTTATTATCTGTCTTGTGAATAACATACCTTCACAATATGTTCCGTTCCAGTTCCCATCACAGGTACATGTAGCATTACCATTTACATCTACACTACATGTTCCATTATTTTCACATGGATTGTTGACACATGGAGAGACTGAAAGAAAGGAAATAAATGTTTGAACTAAAGGCTACATCGTGAAACTACGAAGATAAATTTTAATTGAAGACCTCAGTTTTTTTTCCCAAGGAATTTTTACAATTGACTGGCATTTTTGGCCAAATCTTCGTCCAGATCTCCAATTGAAGAGCCAAAAAATGCAGTTGTCCCCTCCTTTTTGGAAAGTTTGGATCTGCCTCAGATTTTTTTCCGGTTCTCTGATTGCTTTATGTCTTGCTGGTGTGAGTTTTTGCTCTGTTCCTTCTAATTTCACCTTTGTCTTAGAATACCAGGAATGTCCTTATACTTGTATCTTATAACTCCTCCATATTTATTTTCTTAAAGACTCCGAGTGTTTACTTACTTGAACAATCACATCCTGTCCATTCACCATTACAAGTACAGACTGATTTACCATCAACATCAACAGTACAGGATCCATCATTTAGACAAGGGTTAGGTGAACAAGGACTCACTGAAATATTATCATTCTACATAAACATTCTGTTAAAAAAGAAATGATGAATAAATTATGAATAAGGGTAATAACAAAATTACCGAACTCCGAACAATCTAACAAAGGGAGTATAAACAGTGATGGTCAACTATTCAACCAATATCAACAAAGACAAACAATCGCTTCTCACTCATTGAACTCAAAAAAATATCATGACATATGACGTTGGAAATCCAAATTTTTTTTATTTCGCTTAGTGTATATACTTGATAATAAGTCGACCTGCCTATAAGTTTGAGGGTCTTTCCAGCCTGGAATCGAAATTGTTTATCACAGACATGCTTATATATCAGTCCAAGATCGCTGACAACAGACAAGTGTACAAAACAGTATCCAGAAATAATGTGTTTCATATTACTCTGTATAAATAAAATAAGTTTAATTCTGTTTTTTTTTTTTTATCTCATATATAACCCCCCATCCAAATTAAGAAAAAATCAAAATCAAATACTTGTTAATACTCAGACGTTTTCTCAGCAACCACTAGCTCCCTCTTCAACTAAACTTCATATCAAATGAAGAATTGTTGAAAGTAATAACATACATATAAATATTCTAACCTGAACATGTAGCTCCTGAGTAGTCTCCCTTACAATAACAGACTGCTAGTCCAGCTTCTACTACACAAGTTCCTTCATTCTCACAGGTTACACTATCACATGGTGAAACTGAAAAAAAAATGTGTTTTTAATAAAATCTTGGTCTATATAAAGGTGTAAAACAATGAATTAACTAAATTTAATATATGGTCATGCATTTAACAATTTCTTTTGACACCCTGATAAATACATTAATACATTAATACATAACCAGAGTTTGCGAAAATCGTCGGTCCTTACCGCCAAAATTTCACTAGGTCCGTTGCGGTATGCTTGGTGATTATCCATATTATTGCACTGGTTCTCGATGCTTCAAGTTTAAATTTTAGCATTGTAAATGATCAATTGGATACCAGTAAAAATAAAATTCAATAATGGCCACATGGCTGATTCGATTTTTAAAAGGTTCAAGGCCAAGAAAACAGCCACACCTGCCCAATGTCCAACCAAATGACGATAAAAGGCAATTATACGAAAAGTTAAAGCACCCAGAACGTTCATTTCAACCAAAGTCAAAAGAAATGTGACTGATGTCAATGAGGATCCAGACAATATGACTGTTACTATTGACGAGGATATCCCAGAGAATAATTCAGCTTTGCAAAATCAGAATACTGAAAATATGAGTGATGAGGAAGAGGATGATGAGACTATTGAGGAATTCTAGTTTGAGCAGAAAGAAACAGAAAACTCTTTTTACATTACCTAATTTACAGCAGAGGAAAAAAATGATAAAATTTTATACAAATAAAATAGTTGTAAAATCTTTTATAGTATAATAAATGTAATTCAGGAAAGGTCAACTGAACACATCAGCATAGCAGAACCAACCATCAGCTAAATTAAGCAAAAACAATTATACTACATGAGAGCGGGAGGTTTGGCGTTTTAAAATCTGATTCAACCCACCATTTTTTTTAGAAATGCCTGTACCAAGTCAGGGTCATTACAGTTTTCACAGTTTTCCGGTTGTTGACTGATTTTGTCTGTTTATATACTTGAGTTTTGACTTTCCCTTTGTAAGATTGCTCGGAGTTTGGTAATTTTGTTATTACCCTTACATACTAAGGTGAAACATACAAAAAACAACAGGGATCCAGATAACCTGATTGGTTCAGTCACATATCTGTGACAAGAAAGTGGCTGGGATTAAATAGTTGTATGAGTACCCAAACCTCTCTCTTACCCATCTAGACCTTTTGTAAAGTAAAACTTAAACACACCATCAAACTAAAAAATCACAGTCAAAATGTGCCTTCTCTCCTGGTTTCACTTTTATTTGTTCAATGAAAATAATTCGCTAATATTTGTAAAATGTAGGAACACCAAAAGTTTTGAGGGACCAGCAGAAATTTGCCTTCTGCCAGTCCTATGTCTGACAGAAAAATTGAAGGTTTCGTGAACTCTGCATAGCAAATGACAATTTTCAATTCTTCTCCACAATTTGTTTGTAGTTACATATAAGTTTACATTTTTCTACATCAATATTTCAAATAAGACTCTAAATAACTATTTTAACATATTCATTTTGTGTTTTTTTAAATCAAATATGACCTGTGTTTCTATACATTACAGTTAACAATGCCAAATGAACTCCCTAAACATTTCTAACCGGGGATATTTTTTTTAACTATTTGTGTCACCACCTTAAATGATTTCTTACTAAATCCATATGAAATCTTAATCAAGGAAAAAAACCGAAATTGTTGCATTAAAGCAAAAACATACAGTGGGCAAACTGAAAATGATACCATATAAAATAGTTCTCTCATTATTTCTATATACCTTGACAATAAGTTCCATTCCAGTTCCCATCACAGGTACATGTAGCATTACCATTTACATCTACACTACATGTTCCATTATTTTCACAAGGATTATTATCACATGGTGAAACTAGAAATAAAAATGGAAAAAAATGTTATTATTCTGAATCAAATACTAGAACTACTTTTCGTATGAAAACATTTGCCCCCAATTACTTCAAATAATATTATATATACATTACAGTTAGAACAGGAAGTTACAGCATACATGTATTTTACAATGAGTACCATATATAGAAAACATGATAACCATTCTAGATCACCTGATCAAAATCCATTATTGTGTGACTTTGTGTTGTCCAGAAGGGATTATTTATTTGACTCTGAAAACAAATAAACCAAAGGGCCAAAACAGGATAGCTAAAATCTGTTAAGGTCAACTTTGTCTGGGGGAGGACAACCTTAGTTTTATTACTAAGTATATTATTTAGAAACAGTTAATTTCAACACTGACTATTGGGCAGATTATTCCCTCAGGGACTAATAGTCCACCAGCTTCCCTCTGGGACTAATAGTCCACCAGTTTCCCTCAGGGACTAATAGTCCACCAGCTTCCCTCAGGGACTAATAGTCCACCAGTTTCCCTCAGGGACTAATAGTCCACCAGCTTCCCTCAGGGACTAATAGTCCACCAGCTTCCCTCTGGGACTAATAGTCCACCAGCTTCCCTCTGGGACTAATAGTCCACCAGCTTCCCTCTGGGACTAATAGTCCACCAGCTTCCCTCTGGGACTAATAGTTCACCAGCTTCCCTCAGGGACTAATAGTCCACCAAAAGAAAATTTATTTATCATAGATACTATGAAGGTGAAGAAACTACATATAAATTCTAAATAAACTTACCTGAACAATAATAACCACTCCATTCTCCATTACAGGCACAAGTAGCTTCAAAGTTAACATCTACACTACATGATCCATCATTCATACAGGGATTTGTTGAACAAGGACTCACTGAAAATATTCAATGTAATAAACAAAAAATGTACAAGGTAATTTGTGGAAACCTGCTCCCCATAAACCTAATAATTATTGCATGACAGCATATAGAAAGGGGGTGTAAAATACTTTCCCTCCACCTTTATTTATAAACTAGTTAAATATAATACCTTAATATAGTTCATTAATTTTATATTAAAAGTTTTGCTAAACAAATTCCAATAAAGGGTAGTATCTAATTGTAATGTCTGTTTTATGTTCTGGCAAAGTATTTATGAAATAATATATCTATATTAATGCTTACCTTCACACAATGATCCTGAGTAGTCTCCCTTACAAAAACATGCTGCTATTCCAGCTTCTACTCGACATGATCCATCATTTTGACAAGATAAACTGTCACATGGTGAAACTAGAAGAAAAAAACCAACAATATTAAAAAGCAGTTGAATTACCAATCATTCCTCTCATCTGGAAACACAAATATGTACTAATATGTCCCTCCCCTAAAAAAATGAAAATCTATCTTTCAGATTGTCTCATTTCATAATCTCCCATTTCTTAAGTTTTGACTAGGTGAATTAAAAGCATCATTAAATTCCAGTTAAAATATGCTTGTTTTGCAAAAACCATGAGAACTGTTTATTATCTGTCTTGTGAATAACATACCTTCACAATATGTTCCGTTCCAGTTCCCGTCACAGGTACATGTAGCATTACCATTTACATCTACACTACATGTTCCATTATTTTCACAAGGATTGTTGACACATGGAGAAACTGAAAGAAAGGAAATAAATGTTTGAACTAAAGGCTACATCGTGAAACTACGAAGATAAATTTTAATTGAAGACCTGTTTTTTTTCCCCAAGGAATTTTTACAATTGACTGGGATTTTTAGACAAATCTTGGTCCAGACCTCCAATTGAAGAGCCAAAAAATGCAGTTGTCCCCTCCTTTTTGGAAAGTTTGGATCCGCCTCTGATTTTTTTCCTGTTCTCCGATTGGTTTATGTCTTGTTGGTGTGAGTTTTTGCTCTGTTCCTTCTAATTTCACCTTTGTCTTAGAATACAAGGAATGTCCTTATACTTGTATCTTATAACTCCTCCATATTTATTTTCTTAAAGACTCCGAGTGTTTACTTACTTGAACAATCACATCCTGTCCATTCACCATTACAAGTACAGACTGATTTACCATCAACATCAACAGTACAGGATCCATCATTTAGACAAGGGTTAGGTGAACAAGGACTCACTGAAATATTATCATTCTACATAAACATTCTGTTAAAAAAGAAATGATGAATAAATTATGAAAAGAGATGTTAAACAGTGATGGCTGGACATTAAACACCAATCAATCAATCAATCAATAAACAGTGATGGTCAACTATTCAACCAATAACAACAAAAACAAACAATCGCTTCTCACCTTAACTCATTGAACTCAAAAAAATATCATGACATATGACGTTGGAAATCCAAAAATGTTTTATTTCGCTTAGTGTATATACTCGATAATAAGTCGACCTGCCTATAAGTTTGAGAGTCTTTCCAGCCTGGAATCGAAATTGTTTATCACAGACATGCTTATATATCAGTCCAAGATCGCTGACAACAGACAAGTGTACAAAACAGTATACAGAAATAATGTGTTTCATATTATTCTGTATAAATAAAATAAGTTTAATTCTGTTTTTTTTTTATCTCATATATAACCCCCCATCCAAATTAAGAAAAAATCAAAATCAAATACTTGTTAATACTCAGACGTTTTCTCAGCAACCACTAGCTCCCTCTTCAACTAAACTTCATATCAAATGAAGAATTGTTGAAAGTAATAACATACATATAAATATTCTAACCTGAACATGTAGCTCCTGAGTAGTCTCCCTTACAATAACAGACTGCTAGTCCAGCTTCTACTACACAAGTTCCTTCATTCTCACAGGTTACACTATCACATGGTGAAACTGAAAAAAAAATGTGTTTTTAATAAAATCTTGGTCTATATAAAGGTGTAAAACAATGAATTAACTAAATTTAATATATGGTCATGCATTTAACAATTTCTTTTGACATCCTGATAAATACATTAATACATTAATACATAACCAGAGTTTGCGAAAATCGTCGGTCCTTACCGCCAAAATTTCGCTAGGTCCGTTGCGGTATGCTTGGTGATTATCCATATTATTGCACTGGTTCTCGATGCTTCAAGTTTAAATTTTAGCATTGTAAATGATCAATTGGATACCAGTAAAAATAAAATTCAATAATGGCCACATGGCCGATTCGATTTTTAAAAGGTTCAAGGCCAAGAAAACAGCCACACCTGCCCAATGTCCAACCAAATGACGATAAAAGGCAATTATACGAAAAGGAAAAGCACCCAGAACGTTCATTTCAACCAAAGTCAAAAGAAATGTGACTGATGTCAATGAGGATCCAGACAATATGACTGTTACTATTGACGAGGATATCCCAGAGAATAATTCAGCTTTGCAAAATCAGAATACTGAAAATATGAGTGATGAGGAAGAGGATGATGAGACTATTGAGGAATTCTAGTTTGAGCAGAAAGAAACAGAAAACTCTTTTTACATTACCTAATTTACAGCAGAAGAAAAAAATGATAAAATTTTATACAAATAAAATAGTTGTAAAATCTTTTATAGTATAATAAATGTAATTCAGGAAAGGTCAACTGAACACATCAGCATAGCAGAACCAACCATCAGCTAAATTAAGCAAAAACAATTATACTACATGAGAGCGGGAGGTTTGGCGTTTTAAAATCTGATTCAACCCACCATTTTTTTAGAAATGCCTGTACCAAGTCAGGGTCATTACAGTTTTCACAGTTTTCCGGTTGTTGACTGATTTTGTCTGTTTATATACTTATGAGTTTTGACTTTCCCTTTGTAAGATTGCTCGGAGTTTGGTAATTTTGTTATTACCCTTACATACTAAGGTGAAACATACAAAAAACAACAGGGATCCAGATAACCTGATTGGTTCAGTCACATATCTGTGACAAGAAAGTGGCTGGGATTAAATAGTTTTATGAGTACCCAAACCTCTCTCTTACCCATCTAGACCTTTTGTAAAGTAAAACTTAAACACACCATCAAACTAAAAAATCACAGTCAAAATGTGCCTTCTCTCCTGGTTTCACTTTTATTTGTTCAATGAAAATAATTCGCTAATATTTGTAAAATGTAGGAACACCAAAAGTTTTGAGGGACCAGCAGAAATTTGCCTTCTGCCAGTCCTATGTCTGACAGAAAAATTGAAGGTTTCGTGAACTCTGCATAGCAAATGATAATTTTCAATTCTTCTCCACAATTTGTTTGTAGTTACATATAAGTTTACATTTTTCGACATCAATATTTCAAATAAGACTCTAAATAACTATTTTAACATATTCATTTTGTGTTTTTTTAAATCAAATATGACCTGTGTTTCTATACATTACAGTTAACAATGCCAAATGAACTCCCTAAACATTTCTAACCGGGGATATTTTTTTTAACTATTTGTGTCACCACCTTAAATGATTTCTTACTAAATCCATATGAAATCTTAATCAAGGAAAAAAACCGAAATTGCTGCATTAAAGTAAAAACATACAGTGGGCAAACTGAAAATGATACCATATAAAATAGTTCTCTCATTATTTCTATATACCTTGACAATAAGTTCCATTCCAGTTCCCATCACAGGTACATGTAGCATTACCATTTACATCTACACTACATGTTCCATTATTTTCACAAGGATTATTATCACATGGTGAAACTAGAAATAAAAATGGAAAAAAATGTTATTATTCTGAATCAAATACTAGAACTACTTTTCGTATGAAAACATTTGCCCCCAATTACTTCAAATAATATTATATATACATTACAGTTAGAACAAGAAGATACAGCATACATGTATTTTACAATGAGTGCCATATATAGAAAACATGATAACCATTCTAGATTACCTGATCAAAATCCATTATTGTGGGACTTTGTGTTGTACAGAAGGGATTATTTATTTGACTCGGGGAAAACAAATAAACCAAAGGGCCAAAACAGGATAGCTAAAATCTGTTAAGGTCACCTTTGTCTGGGGGAGGACAATCTTAGTTTTATTACTAAGTATATTATTTAGAAACAGTTAATTTCAACACTGACTATTGGGCAGATTATTCCCTCAGGGACTAATAGTCCACCAGCTTCCCTCTGGGACTAATAGTCCACCAGTTTCCCTCAGGGACTAATAGTCCACCAGCTTCCCTCAGGGACTAATAGTCCACCAGCTTCCCTCTGGGACTAATAGTCCACCAGCTTCCCTCTGGGACTAATAGTCCACCAGCTTCCCTCTGGGACTAATAGTTCACCAGCTTCCCTCAGGGACTAATAGTCCACCAAAAGAAAATTTATTTATCATATATACTATGAAGGTGAAGAAACTACATATAAATTCTAAATAAACTTACCTGAACAATAATAACCACTCCATTCTCCATTACAGGCACAAGTAGCTTCAAAGTTAACATCTACACTACATGATCCATCATTCATACAGGGATTTGTTGAACAAGGACTCACTGAAAATATTCAATGTAATAAATAAAAAATGTACAAGGTAATTTGTGGAAACCTGCTCCCCATAAACCTAATAATTATTGCATGACAGCATATAGAAAGGGGGTGTAAAATACTTTCCCTCCACCTTTATTTATAAACTAGTTAAATATAATACCTTAATATAGTTCATTGATTTTATATTAAAAGTTTTGCTAAACAAATTCCAATAAAGGGTAGTATCTAATTGTAATGTCTGTTTTATGTTCTGGCAAAGTATTTATGAAATAATATATCTATATTAATGCTTACCTTCACACAATGATCCTGAGTAGTCTCCCTTACAAAAACATGCTGCTATTCCAGCTTCTACTCGACATGATCCATCATTTTGACAAGATAAACTGTCACATGGTGAAACTAGAAGAAAAAAAACCGACAACATTAAAAAGCAGTTGAATTACCAATCATTCCTCTCATCTGGAAACACAAATATGTACTAATATGTCCCTCCCCCCAAAAAAATGAAAATCTATCTTTCAGATTGTCTCATTTCATAATCTCCCATTTCTTAACTTTTGATTAGGTGTATTAAAAGCATCATTAAATTCCAGTTAAAATATGCTTGTTTTGCTAAAACCATGAGAACTGTTTATTATCTGTCTTGTGAATAACATACCTTCACAATATGTTCCGTTCCAGTTCCCATCACAGGTACATGTAGCATTACCATTTACATCTACACTACATGTTCCATTATTTTCACATGGATTGTTGACACATGGAGAGACTGAAAGAAAGGAAATAAATGTTTGAACTAAAGGCTACATCGTGAAACTACGAAGATAAATTTTAATTGAAGACCTCAGTTTTTTTTCCCAAGGAATTTTTACAATTGACTGGGATTTTTGGCCAAATCTTCGTCCAGATCTCCAATTGAAGAGCCAAAAAATGCAGTTGTCCCCTCCTTTTTGGAAAGTTTGGATCTGCCTCTGATTTTTTTCCTGTTCTCTGATTGCTTTATGTCTTGCTGGTGTGAGTTTTTGCTCTGTTCCTTCTAATTTCACCTTTGTCTTAGAATACCAGGAATGTCCTTATACTTGTATCTTATAACTCCTCCATATTTATTTTCTTAAAGACTCCGAGTGTTTACTTACTTGAACAATCACATCCTGTCCATTCACCATTACAAGTACAAACTGATTTACCATCAACATCAACAGTACAGGATCCATCATTTAGACAAGGGTTAGGTGAACAAGGACTCACTGAAATATTATCATTCTACATAAACATTCTGTTAAAAAAGAAATGATGAATAAATTATGAATAAGGGTAATAACAAAATTACCGAACTCCGAACAATCTAACAAAGGGAGTATAAACAGTGATGGTCAACTATTCAACCAATATCAACAAAGACAAACAATCGCTTCTCACTCATTGAACTCAAAAAAATATCATGACATATGACGTTGGAAATCCAAAAATGTTTTATTTCACTTAGTGTATATACTTGATAATAAGTCGACCTGCCTATAAGTTTGAGGGTCTTTCCAGCCTGGAATCGAAATTGTTTATCACAGACATGCTTATATATCAGTCCAAGATCGCTGACAACAGACAAGTGTACAAAACAGTATCCAGAAATAATGTGTTTCATATTACTCTGTATAAATAAAATAAGTTTAATTCTGTTTTTTTTTTTATCTCATATATAACCCCCCATCCAAATTAAGAAAAAATCAAAATCAAATACTTGTTAATACTCAGACGTTTTCTCAGCAACCACTAGCTCCCTCTTCAACTAAACTTCATATCAAATGAAGAATTGTTGAAAGTAATAACATACATATAAATATTCTAACCTGAACATGTAGCTCCTGAGTAGTCTCCCTTACAATAACAGACTGCTAGTCCAGCTTCTACTACACAAGTTCCTTCATTCTCACAGGTTACACTATCACATGGTGAAACTGAAAAAAAAATGTGTTTTTAATAAAATCTTGGTCTATATAAAGGTGTAAAACAATGAATTAACTAAATTTAATATATGGTCATGCATTTAACAATTTCTTTTGACACCCTGATAAATACATTAATACATGAATACATAACCAGAGTTTGCGAAAATCGTCGGTCCTTACCGCCAAAATTTCACTAGGTCCGTTGCGGTATGCTTGGTGATTATCCATATTATTGCACTGGTTCTCGATGCTTCAAGTTTAAATTTTAGCATTGTAAATGATCAATTGGATACCAGTAAAAATAAAATTCAATAATGGCCACATGGCTGATTCGATTTTTAAAAGGTTCAAGGCCAAGAAAACAGCCACACCTGCCCAATGTCCAACCAAATGACGATAAAAGGCAATTATACGAAAAGGAAAAGCACCCAGAACGTTCATTTCAACCAAAGTCAAAAGAAATGTGACTGATGTCAATGAGGATCCAGACAATATGACTGTTACTATTGACGAGGATATCCCAGAGAATAATTCAGCTTTGCAAAATCAGAATACTGAAAATATCAGTGATGAGGAAGAGGATGATGAGACTATTGAGGAATTCTAGTTTGAGCAGAAAGAAACAGAAAACTCTTTTTACATTACCTAATTTACACGCAGAAGAAAAAAATGATAAAATTTTATACAAATAAAATAGTTGTAAAATCTTTTATAGTATAATAAATGTAATTCAGGAAAGGTCAACTGAACACATCAGCATAGCAGAACCAACCATCAGCTAAATTAAGCAAAAACAATTATACTACATGAGAGCGGGAGGTTTGGCGTTTTAAAATCTGATTCAACCCACCATTTTTTTAGAAATGCCTGTACCAAGTCAGGGTCATTACAGTTTTCACAGTTTTCCGGTTGTTGACTGATTTTGTCTGTTTATATACTTATGAGTTTTGACTTTCCCTTTGTAAGATTGCTCGGAGTTTGGTAATTTTGTTATTACCCTTACATACTAAGGTGAAACATACAAAAAACAACAGGGATCCAGATAACCTGATTGGTTCAGTCACATATCTGTGACAAGAAAGTGGCTGGGATTAAATAGTTTTATGAGTACCCAAACCTCTCTCTTACCCATCTAGACCTTTTGTAAAGTAAAACTTAAACACACCATCAAACTAAAAAATCACAGTCAAAATGTGCCTTCTCTCCTGGTTTCACTTTTATTTGTTCAATGAAAATAATTCGCTAATATTTGTAAAATGTAGGAACACCAAAAGTTTTGAGGGACCAGCAGAAATTTGCCTTCTGCCAGTCCTATGTCTGACAGAAAAATTGAAGGTTTCGTGAACTCTGCATAGCAAATGACAATTTTCAATTCTTCTCCACAATTTGTTTGTAGTTACATATAAGTTTACATTTTTCTACATCAATATTTCAAATAAGACTCTAAATAACTATTTTAACATATTCATTTTGTGTTTTTTTAAATCAAATATGACCTGTGTTTCTATACATTACAGTTAACAATGCCAAATGAACTCCCTAAACATTTCTAACCGGGGATATTTTTTTTAACTATTTGTGTCACCACCTTAAATGATTTCTTACTAAATCCATATGAAATCTTAATCAAGGAAAAAAACCGAAATTGTTGCATTAAAGCAAAAACATACAGTGGGCAAACTGAAAATGATATCATATAAAATAGTTCTCTCATTATTTCTATATACCTTGACAATAAGTTCCATTCCAGTTCCCATCACAGGTACATGTAGCATTACCATTTACATCTACACTACATGTTCCATTATTTTCACAAGGATTATTATCACATGGTGAAACTAGAAATAAAAATGGAAAAAAATGTTATTATTCTGAATCAAATACTAGAACTACTTTTCGTATGAAAACATTTGCCCCCAATTACTTCAAATAATATTATATATACATTACAGTTAGAACAGGAAGTTACAGCATACATGTATTTTACAATGAGTACCATATATAGAAAACATGATAACCATTCTAGATCACCTGATCAAAATCCATTATTGTGTGACTTTGTGTTGTACAGAAGGGATTATTTATTTGACTCTGAAAACAAATAAACCAAAGGGCCAAAACAGGATAGCTAAAATCTGTTAAGGTCAACTTTGTCTGGGGGAGGACAACCTTAGTTTTATTACTAAGTATATTATTTAGAAACAGTTAATTTCAACACTGACTATTGGGCAGATTATTCCCTCAGGGACTAATAGTCCACCAGCTTCCCTCTGGGACTAATAGTCCACCAGTTTCCCTCAGGGACTAATAGTCCACCAGCTTCCCTCAGGGACTAATAGTCCACCAGCTTCCCTCAGGGACTAATAGTCCACCAGCTTCCCTCTGGGACTAATAGTCCACCAGCTTCCCTCTGGGACTAATAGTCCACCAGCTTCCCTCTGGGACTAATAGTCCACCAGCTTCCCTCTGGGACTAATAGTTCACCAGCTTCCCTCAGGGACTAATAGTCCACCAAAAGAAAATTTATTTATCATAGATACTATGAAGGTGAAGAAACTACATATAAATTCTAAATAAACTTACCTGAACAATAATAACCACTCCATTCTCCATTACAGGCACAAGTAGCTTCAAAGTTAACATCTACACTACATGATCCATCATTCATACAGGGATTTGTTGAACAAGGACTCACTGAAAATATTCAATGTAATAAAAAAAAAATGTACAAGGTAATTTGTGGAAACCTGCTCCCCATAAACCTAATAATTATTGCATGACAGCATATAGAAAGGGGGTGTAAAATACTTTCCCTCCACCTTTATTTATAAACTAGTTAAATATAATACCTTAATATAGTTCATTAATTTTATATTAAAAGTTTTGCTAAACAAATTCCAATAAAGGGTAGTATCTAATTGTAATGTCTGTTTTATGTTCTGGCAAAGTATTTATGAAATAATATATCTATATTAATGCTTACCTTCACACAATGATCCTGAGTAGTCTCCCTTACAAAAACATGCTGCTATTCCAGCTTCTACTCGACATGATCCATCATTTTGACAAGATAAACTGTCACATGGTGAAACTAGAAGAAAAAAACCCGACAACATTAAAAAGCAGTTGAATTACCAATCATTCCTCTCATCTGGAAACACAAATATGTACTAATATGTCCCTCCCCCCTAAACAAATGAAAATCTATCTTTCAGATTGTCTCATTTCATAATCTCCCATTTCTTAACTTTTGATTAGGTGTATTAAAAGCATCATTAAATTCCAGTTAAAATATGCTTGTTTTGCTAAAACCATGAGAACTGTTTATTATCTGTCTTGTGAATAACATACCTTCACAATATGTTCCGTTCCAGTTCCCATCACAGGTACATGTAGCATTACCATTTACATCTACACTACATGTTCCATTATTTTCACATGGATTGTTGACACATGGAGAGACTGAAAGAAAGGAAATAAATGTTTGAACTAAAGGCTACATCGTGAAACTACAAAGATAAATTTTAATTGAAGACCTCAGTTTTTTTTCCCATGGAATTTTTACAATTGACTGGGATTTTCCGCCAAATCTTCGTCCAGATCTCCAATTGAAGAGCCAAAAAATGCAGTTGTCCCCTCCTTTTTGGAAAGTTTGGATCTGCCTCTGATTTTTTTCCTGTTCTCTGATTGCTTTATGTCTTGCTGGTGTGAGTTTTTGCTCTGTTCCTTCTAATTTCACCTTTGTCTTAGAATACCAGGAATGTCCTTATACTTGTATCTTATAACTCCTCCATATTTATTTTCTTAAAGACTCCGAGTGTTTACTTACTTGAACAATCACATCCTGTCCATTCACCATTACAAGTACAGACTGATTTACCATCAACATCAACAGTACAGGATCCATCATTTAGACAAGGGTTAGGTGAACAAGGACTCACTGAAATATTATCATTCTACATAAACATTCTGTTAAAAAAGAAATGATGAATAAATTATGAATAAGGGTAATAACAAAATTACCGAACTCCGAACAATCTAACAAAGGGAGTATAAACAGTGATGGTCAACTATTCAACCAATATCAACAAAGACAAACAATCGCTTCTCACTCATTGAACTCAAAAAAATATCATGACATATGACGTTGGAAATCCAAAAATGTTTTATTTCGCTTAGTGTATATACTTGATAATAAGTCGACCTGCCTATAAGTTTGAGGGTCTTTCCAGCCTGGAATCGAAATTGTTTATCACAGACATGCTTATATATCAGTCCAAGATCGCTGACAACAGACAAGTGTACAAAACAGTATCCAGAAATAATGTGTTTCATATTACTCTGTATAAATAAAATAAGTTTAATTCTGTTTTTTTTTTTTATCTCATATATAACCCCCCATCCAAATTAAGAAAAAATCAAAATCAAATACTTGTTAATACTCAGACGTTTTCTCAGCAACCACTAGCTCCCTCTTCAACTAAACTTCATATCAAATGAAGAATTGTTGAAAGTAATAACATACATATAAATATTCTAACCTGAACATGTAGCTCCTGAGTAGTCTCCCTTACAATAACAGACTGCTAGTCCAGCTTCTACTACACAAGTTCCTTCATTCTCACAGGTTACACTATCACATGGTGAAACTGAAAAAAAAATGTGTTTTTAATAAAATCTTGGTCTATATAAAGGTGTAAAACAATGAATTAACTAAATTTAATATATGGTCATGCATTTAACAATTTCTTTTGACACCCTGATAAATACATTAATACATTAATACATAACCAGAGTTTGCGAAAATCGTCGGTCCTTACCGCCAAAATTTCGCTAGGTCCGTTGCGGTATGCTTGGTGATTATCCATATTATTGCACTGGTTCTCGATGCTTCAAGTTTAAATTTTAGCATTGTAAATGATCAATTGGATACCAGTAAAAATAAAATTCAATAATGGCCACATGGCCGATTCGATTTTTAAAAGGTTCAAGGCCAAGAAAACAGCCACACCTGCCCAATGTCCAACCAAATGACGATAAAAGGCAATTATACGAAAAGGAAAAGCACCCAGAACGTTCATTTCAACCAAAGTCAAAAGAAATGTGACTGATGTCAATGAGGATCCAGACAATATGACTGTTACTATTGACGAGGATATCCCAGAGAATAATTCAGCTTTGCAAAATCAGAATACTGAAAATATCAGTGATGAGGAAGAGGATGATGAGACTATTGAGGAATTCTAGTTTGAGCAGAAAGAAACAGAAAACTCTTTTTACATTACCTAATTTACAGCAGAAGAAAAAAATGATAAAATTTTATACAAATAAAATAGTTGTAAAATCTTTTATAGTATAATAAATGTAATTCAGGAAAGGTCAACTGAACACATCAGCATAGCAGAACCAACCATCAGCTAAATTAAGCAAAAACAATTATACTACATGAGAGCGGGAGGTTTGGCGTTTTAAAATCTGATTCAACCCACCATTTTTTTTAGAAATGCCTGTACCAAGTCAGGGTCATTACAGTTTTCACAGTTTTCCGGTTGTTGACTGATTTTGTCTGTTTATATACTTATGAGTTTTGACTTTCCCTTTGTAAGATTGCTCGGAGTTTGGTAATTTTGTTATTACCCTTACATACTAAGGTGAAACATACAAAAAACAACAGGGATCCAGATAACCTGATTGGTTCAGTCACATATCTGTGACAAGAAAGTGGCTGGGATTAAATAGTTTTATGAGTACCCAAACCTCTCTCTTACCCATCTAGACCTTTTGTAAAGTAAAACTTAAACACACCATCAAACTAAAAAATCAGTCAAAATGTGCCTTCTCTCCTGGTTTCACTTTTATTTGTTCAATGAAAATAATTCGCTAATATTTGTAAAATGTAGGAACACCAAAAGTTTTGAGGGACCAGCAGAAATTTGCCTTCTGCCAGTCCTATGTCTGACAGAAAAATTGAAGGTTTCGTGAACTCTGCATAGCAAATGACAATTTTCAATTCTTCTCCACAATTTGTTTGTAGTTACATATAAGTTTACATTTTTCGACATCAATATTTCAAATAAGACTCTAAATAACTATTTTAACATATTCATTTTGTGTTTTTTTAAATCAAATATGACCTGTGTTTCTATACATTACAGTTAACAATGCCAAATGAACTCCCTAAACATTTCTAACCGGGGATATTTTTTTTAACTATTTGTGTCACCACCTTAAATGATTTCTTACTAAATCCATATGAAATCTTAATCAAGGAAAAAAACCGAAATTGTTGCATTAAAGCAAAAACATACAGTGGGCAAACTGAAAATGATACCATATAAAATAGTTCTCTCATTATTTCTATATACCTTGACAATAAGTTCCATTCCAGTTCCCATCACAGGTACATGTAGCATTACCATTTACATCTACACTACATGTTCCATTATTTTCACAAGGATTATTATCACATGGTGAAACTAGAAATAAAAATGGAAAAAAATGTTATTATTCTGAATCAAATACTAGAACTACTTTTCGTATGAAAACATTTGCCCCTAATTACTTCAAATAATATTATATATACATTACAGTTAGAACAAGAAGATACAGCATACATGTATTTTACAATGAGTGCCATATATAGAAAACATGATAACCATTCTAGATTACCTGATCAAAATCCATTATTGTGGGACTTTGTGTTGTACAGAAGGGATTATTTATTTGACTCGGGAAAACAAATAAACCAAAGGGCCAAAACAGGATAGCTAAAATCTGTTAAGGTCACCTTTGTCTGGGGGAGGACAATCTTAGTTTTATTACTAAGTATATTATTTAGAAACAGTTAATTTCAACACTGACTATTGGGCAGATTATTCCCTCAGGGACTAATAGTCCACCAGCTTCCCTCTGGGACTAATAGTCCACCAGTTTCCCTCAGGGACTAATAGTCCACCAGCTTCCCTCAGGAACTAATAGTCCACCAGCTTCCCTCTGGGACTAATAGTCCACCAGCTTCCCTCTGGGACTAATAGTTCACCAGCTTCCCTCAGGGACTAATAGTCCACCAAAAGAAAATTTATTTATCATATATACTATGAAGGTGAAGAAACTACATATAAATTCTAAATAAACTTACCTGAACAATAATAACCACTCCATTCTCCATTACAGGCGCAAGTAGCTTCAAAGTTAACATCTACACTACATGATCCATCATTCATACAGGGATTTGTTGAACAAGGACTCACTGAAAATATTCAATGTAATAAAAAAAAAATGTACAAGGTAATTTGTGGAAACCTGCTCCCCATAAACCTAATAATTATTGCATGACAGCATATAGAAAGGGGGTGTAAAATACTTTCCCTCCACCTTTATTTATAAACTAGTTAAATATAATACCTTAATATAGTTCATTAATTTTATATTAAAAGTTTTGCTAAACAAATTCCAATAAAGGGTAGTATCTAATTGTAATGTCTGTTTTATGTTCTGGCAAAGTATTTATGAAATAATATATCTATATTAATGCTTACCTTCACACAATGATCCTGAGTAGTCTCCCTTACAAAAACATGCTGCTATTCCAGCTTCTACTCGACATGATCCATCATTTTGACAAGATAAACTGTCACATGGTGAAACTAGAAGAAAAAAACCCGACAACATTAAAAAGCGGTTGAATTACCAATCATTCCTCTCATCTGGAAACACAAATATGTACTAATATGTCCCTCCCCCCTAAACAAATGAAAATCTATCTTTCAGATTGTCTCATTTCATAATCTCCCATTTCTTAAGTTTTGATTAGGTGTATTAAAAGCATCATTAAATTCCAGTTAAAATATGCTTGTTTTGCTAAAACCATGAGAACTGTTTATTATCTGTCTTGTGAATAACATACCTTCACAATATGTTCCGTTCCAGTTCCCGTCACAGGTACATGTAGCATTACCATTTACATCTACACTACATGTTCCATTATTTTCACATGGATTGTTGACACATGGAGAGACTGAAAGAAAGGAAATAAATGTTTGAACTAAAGGCTACATCGTGAAACTACGAAGATAAATTTTAATTGAAGACCTGTTTTTTTTCCCAAGGAATTTTTACAATTGACTGGGATTTTTGGCCAAATCTTCGTCCAGATCTCCAATTGAAGAGCCAAAAAATGCAGTTGTCCCCTCCTTTTTGGAAAGTTTGGATCTGCCTCTGATTTTTTTCCTGTTCTCTGATTGCTTTATGTCTTGCTGGTGTGAGTTTTTGCTCTGTTCCTTCTAATTTCACCTTTGTCTTAGAATACCAGGAATGTCCTTATACTTGTATCTTATAACTCCTCCATATTTATTTTCTTAAAGACTCCGAGTGTTTACTTACTTGAACAATCACATCCTGTCCATTCACCATTACAAGTACAAACTGATTTACCATCAACATCAACAGTACAGGATCCATCATTTAGACAAGGGTTAGGTGAACAAGGACTCACTGAAATATTATCATTCTACATAAACATTCTGTTAAAAAAGAAATGATGAATAAATTATGAATAAGGGTAATAACAAAATTACCGAACTCCGAACAATCTAACAAAGGGAGTATAAACAGTGATGGTCAACTATTCAACCAATATCAACAAAGACAAACAATCGCTTCTCACTCATTGAACTCAAAAAAATATCATGACATATGACGTTGGAAATCCAAAAATGTTTTATTTCACTTAGTGTATATACTTGATAATAAGTCGACCTGCCTATAAGTTTGAGGGTCTTTCCAGCCTGGAATCGAAATTGTTTATCACAGACATGCTTATATATCAGTCCAAGATCGCTGACAACAGACAAGTGTACAAAACAGTATCCAGAAATAATGTGTTTCATATTACTCTGTATAAATAAAATAAGTTTAATTCTGTTTTTTTTTTTTTATCTCATATATAACCCCCCATCCAAATTAAGAAAAAATCAAAATCAAATACTTGTTAATACTCAGACGTTTTCTCAGCAACCACTAGCTCCCTCTTCAACTAAACTTCATATCAAATGAAGAATTGTTGAAAGTAATAACATACATATAAATATTCTAACCTGAACATGTAGCTCCTGAGTAGTCTCCCTTACAATAACAGACTGCTAGTCCAGCTTCTACTACACAAGTTCCTTCATTCTCACAGGTTACACTATCACATGGTGAAACTGAAAAAAAAATGTGTTTTTAATAAAATCTTGGTCTATATAAAGGTGTAAAACAATGAATTAACTAAATTTAATATATGGTCATGCATTTAACAATTTCTTTTGACACCCTGATAAATACATTAATACATGAATACATAACCAGAGTTTGCGAAAATCGTCGGTCCTTACCGCCAAAATTTCACTAGGTCCGTTGCGGTATGCTTGGTGATTATCCATATTATTGCACTGGTTCTCGATGCTTCAAGCTTAAATTTTAGCATTGTAAATGATCAATTGGATACCAGTAAAAATAAAATTCAATAATGGCCACATGGCTGATTCGATTTTTAAAAGGTTCAAGGCCAAGAAAACAGCCACACCTGCCCAATGTCCAACCAAACGACGATAAAAGGCAATTATACGAAAAGGAAAAGCACCCAGAACGTTCATTTCAACCAAAGTCAAAAGAAATGTGACTGATGTCAATGAGGATCCAGACAATATGACTGTTACTATTGACGAGGATATCCCAGAGAATAATTCAGCTTTGCAAAATCAGAATACTGAAAATATCAGTGATGAGGAAGAGGATGATGAGACTATTGAGGAATTCTAGTTTGAGCAGAAAGAAACAGAAAACTCTTTTTACATTACCTAATTTACAGCAGAAGAAAAAAATGATAAAATTTTATACAAATAAAATAGTTGTAAAATCTTTTATAGTATAATAAATGTAATTCAGGAAAGGTCAACTGAACACATCAGCATAGCAGAACCAACCATCAGCTAAATTAAGCAAAAACAATTATACTACATAAGAGCGGGAGGTTTGGCGTTTTAAAATCTGATTCAACCCACCATTTTTTTAGAAATGCCTGTACCAAGTCAGGGTCATTACAGTTTTCACAGTTTTCCGGTTGTTGACTGATTTTGTCTGTTTATATACTTATGAGTTTTGACTTTCCCTTTGTAAGATTGCTCGGAGTTTGGTAATTTTGTTATTACCCTTACATACTAAGGTGAAACATACAAAAAACAACAGGGATCCAGATAACCTGATTGGTTCAGTCACATATCTGTGACAAGAAAGTGGCTGGGATTAAATAGTTTTATGAGTACCCAAACCTCTCTCTTACCCATCTAGACCTTTTGTAAAGTAAAACTTAAACACACCATCAAACTAAAAAATCACAGTCAAAATGTGCCTTCTCTCCTGGTTTCACTTTTATTTGTTCAATGAAAATAATTCGCTAATATTTGTAAAATGTAGGAACACCAAAAGTTTTGAGGGACCAGCAGAAATTTGCCTTCTGCCAGTCCTATGTCTGACAGAAAAATTGAAGGTTTCGTGAACTCTGCATAGCAAATGACAATTTTCAATTCTTCTCCACAATTTGTTTGTAGTTACATATAAGTTTACATTTTTCGACATCAATATTTCAAATAAGACTCTAAATAACTATTTTAACATATTCATTTTGTGTTTTTTTAAATCAAATATGACCTGTGTTTCTATACATTACAGTTAACAATGCCAAATGAATTCCCTAAACATTTCTAACCGGGGATATTTTTTTTAACTATTTGTGTCACCACCTTAAATGATTTCTTACTAAATCCATATGAAATCTTAATCAAGGAAAAAAACCGAAATTGTTGCATTAAAGCAAAAAGATACAGTGGGCAAACTGAAAATGATACCATATAAAATAGTTCTCTCATTATTTCAATATACCTTGACAATAAGTTCCATTCCAGTTCCCATCACAGGTACATGTAGCATTACCATTTACATCTACACTACATGTTCCATTATTTTCACAAGGATTATTATCACATGGTGAAACTAGAAATAAAAATGGAGAAAAATGTTATTATTCTGAATCAAATACTAGAACTACTTTTCGTATGAAAACATTTGCCTCTAATTACTTCAAATAATATTATATATACATTAAAGTTAGAACAGGAAGTTACAGCATACATGTATTTTACAATGAGTGCCATATATAGAAAACATGATAACCATTCTAAATCAGCTGATCAAAATCCATTATTGTGGGACTTTGTGTTGTACAGAAGGGATTATTTATTTAACTCTGAAAACAAATAAATCAAAGGGCCAAAACAGGATAGCTAAAATCTGTGAAGGTCACCTTTGTCTGGGAGAGGACAACCTTAGTTTTATTACTAAGTATATTATTTAGATTAATAGTCCACCAGCAGAGAAAATAAACACTGCCTATTGGGCAGATTATTCTCTCAGGGACTAATAGTCCACCAGCTTCCCTCAGGAACTAATAGTCCACCAGCTTCCCTCTGGGACTAATAGTCCACCAGCTTCCCTCTGGGACTAATAGTCCACCAGCTTCCCTCTGGGACTAATAGTCCACCAGCTTCCCTCAGGGACTAATAGTCCACCAACAGAAAATGTATTTATCATATATACTATGAAGGTGAAGAAACTACATATAAATTCTAAATAAACTTACCTGAACAATAATAACCACTCCATTCTCCATTACAGGCACATGTAGCTTCAAAGTTAACATCTACACTACATGATCCATCATTCAGACAAGGATTTGTTGAACAAGGACTCACTGAAAATATTCAATGTAATAAAAAATAAATGTACAATGTATTTTGTGGAAACCTGCTCCCCATGAACCTAATAATTATTGCATGACAGCATATAGAAAAGGGGGGGTGTAAAATACTTTCCCTCCACCTTTATTTATAAGCTAGTTAAATATAATACCTTAATATAGTTCATTAATTTTATATTAAAAGTTTTGCTAAACAAATTCCAATAAAGGTTAGCATCTAATTGTAATGTCTGTTTTATGTTCTGGCAAAGTATTTATGAAATAATGTATCTATATTAATGCTTACCTTCACACAATGATCCTGAGTAGTCTCCCTTACAAAAACATGCTGCTATTCCAGCTTCTACCCGACATGATCCATCATTTTGACAAGATAAACTGTCACATGGTGAAACTAGAAGAAAAAAAACCGACAACATTAAAAAGCAGTTAAATTACCAATCATTCCTCTCATCTGGAAACACAAATATGTACTAATATGTCCCTCCCCCCAAAAAAATGAAAATCTATCTTTCAGACTATCTCATTTCATAATCTCCCATTTCTTAACTTTTGACTAGGTGAATTAAAAGCATCATTAAATTCCAGTTAAAATATGCTTGTTTTGCTAAAACCATGAGAACTGTTTATTATCTGTCTTGTGAATAACATACCTTCACAATAAGTTCCATTCCAGTTCCCGTCACAGGTACATGTAGCATTACCATTTACATCTACACTACATGTTCCATTATTTTCACAAGGATTATTATCACATGGTGAAACTAGAAATAAAAATGGAAAAAAATGTTATTATTCTGAATCAAATACTAGAACTACTTTTCGTATGAAAACATTTGCCCCTAATTACTTCAAATAATATTATATATACATTAAAGTTAGAACAGGAAGTTACAGCATACATGTATTTTACAATGAGTGCCATATATAGAAAACATGATAACCATTCTAGATCACCTGATCAAAATCCATTATTGTGGGACTTTGTGTTGTACAGAAGGGATTATTTATTTGACTCTGAAAACAAATAAACCAAAGGGCCAAAACAGGATAGCTAAAATCTGTTAAGGTCACCTTTGTCTGGGGGAGGACAACCTTAGTTTTATTACTAAGTATATTATTTAGACTAATAGTCCACCAGCAGAGAAAATAAACACTGCCTACTGAGCAAATGATTCCCTCTGGGACTAATAGTCCACCAGCAGAGAAAATAAACACTGCCTATTGGGCAGATTATTCCCTCAGGGACTAATAGTCCACCAGTTTCCCTCAGGGACTAATAGTCCACCAGCTTCCCTCTGAGGCTAATTGTCCACCAGCTTCCCTCTGGGACTAATAGTCCACCAGCAGAGAAATTAAACACTGACTATTGGGCAGATTATTCCCTCAGAGACTAATAGCCACCAGCTTCCCTCAGGGACTAATAGTCCACTAACAGAAAATGTATTTATCATATATACTATGAAGAGACAGGTGAAGAAACTACATATAAATTCTAAATAAACTTACCTGAACAATAATAACCACTCCATTCTCCATTACAGGCACATGTAGCTTCAAAGTTAACATCTACACTACATGATCCATCATTCATACAGGGATTTGTTGAACAAGGACTCACTGAAAATATTCAATGTAATAAAACAAAATGTACAAGGTATTTTGTGGAAACCTGCTCCCCATGAAACTAATAATTATTGCATGACAGCATATAGAAAAGGGGTGTAAAATACTTTGCCTCCACCTTTATTTATAAACTAGTTAAATATAATACCTTAATATAGTTCATTAATTTTATATTAAAAGTTTTGCTAAACAAATTCCAATAAAGAATAGTATCTAATTGTAATGTCTGTTTTATGTTCTGGCAAAGTATTTATGAAATAATGTATCTATATTAATGCTTACCTTCACACAGTGATCCCGAGTAGTCTCCCTTACAAAAACATGCTGCTATTCCAGCTTCTACCCGACATGATCCATCATTTTGACAAGATAAACTGTCACATGGTGAAACTAGAAGAAAAAAACCAACAATATTAAAAAGCAGTTGAATTACCAATCATTCCTCTCATCTGGAAACACAAATATGTACTAATATGTCCCTCCCCCCAAAAAAATGAAAATCTATCTTTCAGACTCTCTCATTTCATAATCTCCCATTTCTTAACTTTTGACTAGGTGAATTAAAAGCATCATTAAATTCCAGTTAAAATATGCTTGTTTTGCAAAAACCATGAGAACTGTTTATTATCTGTCTTGTGAATAACATACCTTCACAATATGTTCCGTTCCAGTTCCCGTCACAGGTACATGTAGCATTACCATTTACATCTACACTACATGTTCCATTATTTTCACAAGGATTGTTGACACATGGAGAAACTGAAAGAAAGGAAATAAATGTTTGAACTAAAGGCTACATCGTGAAACTACGAAGATAAATTTTAATTGAAGACCTGTTTTTTTCCAAGGAATTTTTACAATTGACTGGGATTTTTTGCCAAATCTTGGTCCAGACCTCCAATTGAAGAGCAAAAAAATGCAGTTGTTCACTCCTTTTTGGAAAGTTTGGATCCACCTCTGATTTTTTTCCTGTTCTCTGATTGGTTTATGTCTTGTTGGTGTGAGTTTTTGCTCTGTTCCTTCTAATTTCACCTTTGTCTTAGAATACAAGGAATGTCCTTATACTTGTATCTTATAACTCCTCCATATTTATTTTCTTAAAGACTCCGAGTGTTTACTTACTTGAACAATCACATCCTGTCCATTCACCATTACAAGTACAGACTGATTTACCATCAACATCAACAGTACAGGATCCATCATTTAGACAAGGGTTAGGTGAACAAGGACTCACTGAAATATTATCATTCTACATAAACATTCTGTTAAAAAAGAAATGATGAATAAATCATGAAAAGAGAGTTTAAACAGTGATGGCTGGACATTAAACACCAATCAATCAATCAATCAATAAACAGTGATGGTCAACTATTCAACCAATAACAACAAAAACAAACAATCGCTTCTCACCTTAACTCATTGAACTCAAAAAAATATCATGACATATGACGTTGGAAATCCAAAAATGTTTTATTTTGTTTAGCGTATATACTCGATTATAAGTCGACCTGCCTATAAGTTTGAGGGTCTTTCCAGTCTGGAATCGAAATTATTTATCACAGACATGCTTATATATCAGTCCAAGATCTCTGACAACAGCCAAGTGTACAAAACAGTATCCAGAAATAATGTGTTTCATATTACTCTGTATAAATAAAATAAGTTTATTTCTGTTTTTTGTTTATCTCATATATAACCCCCCTTCCCCCTCCAAATAAAAAATAAATAAATAAAAAATCAAATACTTGTTAATACAGACATTTTCTCAGCAACCATTAGCTCCCTCTTCAACTAAACTTCATATCAAAAGAAAAATTGTTGAAAGTAATAACATACATATAAATATTCTAACCTGAACATATAGCTCCTGAGTAGTCTCCCTTACAATAACAGACTGCTAGTCCAGCTTCTACTACACAAGTTCCTTCATTCTGACAGGTTACACTATCACACGGTGAAACTGAAAAAAAAATGTGTTAATAAAATCTTGGTCTATATAAAGGTGTTAAACAATGAATTAACTAAATTAAATATATGGTCATGCATTTAACAATTTCTTTTGACACCCTGATAAATACATTAATACATTAATACATAACCAGAGTTCGCGAAAATCGTAGGTCCTTACCGGCAAAATTTTGTTAGGTCCGTTGCAGTATGCTTGGTGATTAGCCATATTATTGCACTGGTTCTCGATGTTTCACGTTTAAATTTTAGCATTGTAAATGATCAATTGGATAGCAGTAAAAACAAAATTTAATAATGGCCGCATGGCCAATTCGATTTTTAAAAGGTTCAAGGCCAGGAAAACGGTCACACCTGCCCAATGTCCAAACAAATGATGATAAAAGGCGAATATACGAAAAGGAAAAGCACCCAGAACGTTCATTTCAACCAAAGTCAAAAGAAATGTGACTGATGTCAATGAGGATCCAGACAATATGACTGTTACTATTGACGAGGATATCCCAGAGAATAATTCAGCTTTACAAAATCAGAATACTGAAAATATCAGTGATGAGGAAGAGGATGATGAGACTATTGAGGAATTCTAGTTTCAGCAGACAGAAACAGAAAACTCTTTTTACATTACATAATTTGCAGCAGAAGAAAAAAATTATAAAATTGAATACAAATAAAATAGTTGTAAAATCTTTTATAGTATAATAAATGTAATTCAGGAAAAGTCAACTGAACACATCAGCATAGCAGAACCAACCATCAGCTAAATTAAGCAAAAACAATTATACTACATACTAAGGTGAAATATACAGAAAAACAACAGGGATCCAGATAACCTGATTGGTTCAGTCACATATCTGTGACAAGAAAAAGGCTGGGCTTAAATAGTTTTATAAGTACCCAAACCTCTCTCTTACCCATCTAGACCTTTTGTAAAGTAAAACTTAAACACACCATCAAAATAAAAAAACACAGTCAAAATGTACCTGCTCTCCTGGTTTCAGTTTTATTTGTTCAATCAAAATAACTTGCTAATATTTGTAAAATGTAGGACCACCAAAAGTTTTGATGGACTAGCAGAAATTTGCCTTCTGTCAGTCCTATGTCTGATAGAAAAATTGAAGGCTTCACGAACTCTGCATAATAAATGACAATTTTCAATTCTTCTCCACAATTTGTTTGTAGTTGCATATAATTTTACATTTTTCTACATCAATATTTCAAATAAGACTCTAAATAACTATTTTAACATATTTATTTTGTGTTTTTGTAAATCAAATATGACCAATGTTTCAATACATTACAGTTAGCAATGCCAAATGAATTCCCTAAACATTTCTGACTGGGGATATTTTTTAATTATTTGTGTCACCACCTTAAATGATTTCTTACTAAATCCATATGAAATCTTAATCAAGGAAAAAAAACGAAATTGTTGCATTAAAGCAAAAACATAGTGGGCAAACTGAAAATGATACCATATAAAATAGTTCTCGCATTATTTCAATATACCTTGACAATAAGTTCCATTCCAGTTCCCATCACAGGTACATGTAGCATTACCATTTACATCAACACTACATGTTCCATTATTTTCACAAGGATTATTATCACATGGTGAAACTAGAAATAAAAATGGAAAAAAATGTTATTATTTTGAATCAAATACTAGAACTACTTTTCTTATGAAAACATTTGCCCCTAATTACTTCAAATAATATTATATATACATTAAAGTTAGAACAGGAAGTTACAGCATACATGTATTTTACAATGAGTGCCATATATAGAAAACATGATAACCATTCTAGATCACCTGATCAAAATCCATTATTGTGGGACTTTGTGTTGTACAGAAGGGATTATTTATTTGACTCTGAAAACAAATAAACCAAAAGGTCAAAACAGGATAGCTAAAATCTGTTAAGGTCACCTTTGTCTGGGGGAGGACAACCTTAGTTTTATTACTAAGTATATTATTTAGAAACTGTTAATTTCAACACTGACTATTGGGCAGATTATTCCCTCAGGGACTAATAGTCCACCAGCTTCCCTCTGGGACTAATAGTCCACCAACTTCCCTCTGGGACTAATAGTCCACCAGCTTCCCTCAGGGACTAATAGTCCACCAGTTTCCCTCTGGGACTGATAGTCCACCAGCTTCCCTCTGGGACTAATAGTCCACCAACTTCCCTCTGGGACTAATAGTCCACCAGCATCCCTCTGGGACAAATAGTCCATCAGCAGAAAATTTATTTATCATATATACTATGAAGGTGAAGAAACTACAAATAAATTCTAAATAAATTTACCTGAACAATAATAACCACTCCATTCTCCATTACAGGCACATGTAGCTTCAAAGTTAACATCTACACTACATGATCCATCATTTAAACAAGGATTTGTTGAACAAGGACTCACTGAAAATATTCAATGTAATAAAAATAAATGTACAAGGTATTTTGTGGAAACCTGCTCCCCATGAACCTAATAATTATTGCATGACAGCATATAGAAAGGGGGTGTAAAATACTTTCCCTCCACCTTTATTTATAAGCTAGTTAAATATAATACCTTAATATAGTTCATTAATTTTATATTAAAAGCTTTGCTAAACAAATTCCAATAAAGGTTAGTATGTAATTGTAATGTCTGTTTTATGTTCTGGCAAAGTATTTATGAAATAATGTATCTATATTAATGCTTACCTTCACACAATGATCCTGAGTAGTCTCCC
Source organism: Bathymodiolus septemdierum (assembly GCA_963383655.1). NCBI lineage: Eukaryota > Metazoa > Mollusca > Bivalvia > Mytilida > Modiolidae > Bathymodiolus > Bathymodiolus septemdierum. The sequence goes on along the minus strand of OY726528.1, from coordinate 43,626,571 downwards.
TTACAAAAACATGCTGCTATTCCAGCTTCTACCCGACATGATCCATCATTTTGACAAGATAAACTGTCACATGGTGAAACTAGAAGAAAAAAAACCGACAACATTAAAAAGCAGTTGAATTACCAATCATTCCTCTCATCTGGAAACACAAATATGTACTAATATGTCCCTCCCCCCAAAAAAATGAAAATCTATCTTTCATACTGTCTCATTTCATAATCTCACATTTCTTAAGTTTTGATTAGGTGAATTAAAAGCATCATTAAATTCCGGTTAAAACATGCTTGTCTTGCTAAAACCATGAGAACTGTTTATTATCTGTCTTGTGAATAACATACCTTCACAATATGTTCCGTTCCAGTTCCCGTCACAGGTACATGTAGCATTACCATTTACATCTACACTACATGTTCCATTATTTTCACAAGGATTGTTGACACATGGAGAAACTGAAAGAAAGGAAATAAATGTTTGAACTAAAGGCTACTTCGTGAAACTACGAAGATAAATTTTAATTGAAGACCTCAGTTTTTTATCCAAGGAATTTTTACAATTGACTGGGATTTTTGGCCAAATCTTGGTCCAGACATCCAATTGAAAGAGCCAAAAAATGCAGTTGTTCACTCCTTTTTGGAAAGTTTCGATCTGCCTCTGATTTGTTTCCTGTTCTCTGATTGGTTTATGTCTTGTTGGTGTGAGTTTTTGCTCTGTTCCTTCTAATTTCACCTTTGTCTTAGAATACCAGGAATGTCCTTATACTTGTATCTTATAACTCCTCCATATTTATTTTCTTAAAGACTCTAAGTGTTTACTTACTTGAACAATCACATCCTGTCCATTCACCATTACAAGTACAGACTGATTTACCATCAACATCAACAGTACAGGATCCATCATTTAGACAAGGGTTAGGTGAACAAGGACTCACTGAAATATTATCATTCTACATAAACATTCTGTTAAAAAAGAAATGATGAATAAATTATGAATAAGGGTAATAACAAAATTACCGAACTCCGAACAATCTAACAAAGTGAGTATAAACAGTGATGGTCAACTATTCAACCAATATCAACAAAGACAAACAATCGCTTCTCACTCATTGAACTCAAAAAAACATCATGACATATGACGTTGGAAATCCAAAAATGTTTTATTTCGTTTAGTGTATATACTCGATAATAAGTCGACCAGCCTATAAGTTTGAGGGTCTTTCCAGCCTGTAATCGAAATTGTTTATCACAGACATGCTTATATATCAGTCCAAGATCGCTGACAACAGACAAGTGTACAAAACAGTATCCAGAAATAATGTGTTTCATATTACTCTGTATAAATAAAATAAGTTTAATTCTGTTTTTTTTTTTTTATCTCATATATAACCCCCCCATCCAAATTAAGAAAAAATCAAAATCAAATACTTGTTAATACTCAGACGTTTTCTCAGCAACCACTAGCTCCCTCTTCAACTAAACTTCATATCAAATGAAGAATTGTTGAAAGTAATAACATACATATAAATATTCTAACCTGAACATGTAGCTCCTGAGTAGTCTCCCTTACAATAACAGACTGCTAGTCCAGCTTCTACTACACAAGTTCCTTCATTCTCACAGGTTACACTATCACATGGTGAAACTGAAAAAAAAATGTGTTTTTAATAAAATCTTGGTCTATATAAAGGTGTAAAACAATGAATTAACTAAATTTAATATATGGTCATGCATTTAACAATTTCTTTTGACACCCTGATAAATACATTAATACATTAATACATAACCAGAGTTTGCGAAAATCGTCGGTCCTTACCGCCAAAATTTCGCTAGGTCCGTTGCGGTATGCTTGGTGATTATCCATATTATTGCACTGGTTCTCGATGTTTCACGTTTAAATGTTAGCATTGTAAATGATCAATTGGATACCAGTAAAAATAAAATTCAATAATGGCCGCATGGCTGATTCGATTTTTAAAAGGTTCAAGGCCAAGAAAACAGCCACACCTGCCCAATGTCCAACCAAATGACGATAAAAGGCAATTATACGAAAAGTTAAAGCACCCAGAACGTTCATTTCAACCAAAGTCAAAAGAAATGTGACTGATGTCAATGAGGATCCAGACAATATGACTGTTACTATTGATGAGGATATCCCAGAGAATAATTCAGCTTTGCAAAATCAGAATACTGAAAATATGAGTGATGAGGAAGAGGATGATGAGACTATTGTGGAATTCTAGTTTGAGCAGAAAGAAACAGAAAACTCTTTTTACATTACATAATTTGCAGCAGAAGAAAAAAATGATAAAATTTTATACAAATAAAATAGTTGTAAAATCTTTTATAGTATAATAAATGTAATTCAGGAAAGGTCAACTGAACACATCAGCATAGCAGAACCAACCATCAGCTAAATTAAGCAAAAACAATTATACTACATACTAAGGTGAAACTTACAAAAAACAACAGGGATCCAGATAACCTGATTGGTTCAGTCACATATCTGTGACAAGAAAGTGGCTGGGCTTAAATAGTTTTATGAGTACCCAAACCTCTCTCTTACCCATCTAGACCTTTTGTAAAGTAAAACTTAAACACACCATCAAACTAAAAAATCACAGTCAAAATGTGCCTGTTCTCCTGGTTTCACTTTTACTTGTTCAATGAAAATAATTCGCTAATATTTGTAAAATATAGGACCACCAAAAGTTTTGAGGGACCAGCAGAAATTTGCCTTCTGCCAGTCCTATGTCTGAGAGAAAAATTGAAGGTTTCGTGAACTCTGCATAACAAATGACAATTTTCAATTCTTCTCCACAATTTGTTTGTAGTTACATATAAGCTTACATTTTTCTACATCAATATTTCAAATAAGACTCTAAATAACTATTTTAACATATTCATTTTGTGTTTTTTTAAATCAAATATGACCTGTGTTTCTATACATTACAGTTAACAATGCCAAATGAACTCCCTAAACATTTCTAACCGGGGATATTTTTTTTAACTATTTGTGTCACCACCTTAAATGATTTCTTACTAAATCCATATGAAATCTTAATCAAGGAAAAAAACCGAAATTGTTGCATTAAAGCAAAAACATACAGTGGGCAAACTGAAAATGATACCATAAAAAATAGTTCTCTCATTATTTCTATATACCTTGACAATAAGTTCCATTCCAGTTCCCGTCACAGGTACATGTAGCATTACCATTTACATCTACACTACATGTTCCATTATTTTCACAAGGATTATTATCACATGGTGAAACTAGAAATACAAATGGAAAAAAACATTATTATTCTGAATCAAATACTAGAACTACTTTTCGTATGAAAACATTTGCCCCTAATTACTTCAAATAATATTATATATACATTACAGTTAGAACAAGAAGTTACAGCATACATGTATTTTACAATGAGTACCATATATAGAAAACATGATAACCATTCTAGATCACCTGATCAAAATCCATTATTGTGGGACTTTGTGTTGTACAGAAGGGATTATTTATTTGACTCTGAAAACAAATAAACCAAAGGGCCAAAACAGGATAGCTAAAATCTGTAAAGGTCACCTTTGTCTGGGGGAGGACAACCTTAGTTTTATTACTAAGTATATTATTTAGAAACTATTAATTTCAACACTGACTATTGGGCAGATTATTCCCTCAGGGATTAATAGTCCACCAGCTTCCCTCAGGGACTAATAGTCCACCAGCTTCCCTCTGGGACTAATAGTCCACCAGCTTCCCTCAGGGACTAATAGTCCACCAGTTTCCCTCTGGGACTAATAGTCCACCAGCTTCCTTCTGGGACTAATAGTCCACCAGCTTCCCTCTGGGACTAATAGTCCACCAGCAGAAAATTTATTTATCATATATACTATGAAGGTGAAGAAACTACATATAAATTCTAAATAAAACTTACCTGAACAATAATAACCACTCCATTCTCCATTACAGGCACATGTAGCTTCAAAGTTAACATCTACACTACATGATCCATCATTCATACAGGGATTTGTTGAACAAGGACTCACTGAAAATATTCAATGTAATAAAAAAAAAATGTACAAGGTATTTTGTGGAAACCTGCTCCCCATAAACCTAATAATTATTGCTTGACAGCATATAGAAAGAGGTGAAAAATACTTTCCCTCCACCTTTATTTATAAGCTAGTTAAATATAATACCTTAATATAGTTCATTAATTTTATATTAAAAGTTTTGCTAAACAAATTCCAATAAAGGTTAGTAACTAATTGTAATGTCTGTTTTATGTTCTGGCAAAGTATTTATGAAATAATATATCTATATTAATGCTTACCTTCACACAATGATCCTGAGTAGTCTCCCTTACAAAAACATGCTGCTATTCCAGCTTCTACCCGACATGATCCATCATTTTGACAAGATAAACTGTCACATGGTGAAACTAGAAGAAAAAAAACCAACAACATTAAAAAGCAGTTGAATTACCAATCATTCCTCTCATCTGGAAACACAAATATGTACTAATATGTCCCTCCCCCCAAAAAAATGAAAATCTATCTTTCAGATTGTCTCATTTCATAATCTCCCATTTCTTAAGTTTTGATTAGGTGTATTAAAAGCATCATTAAATTCCGGTTAAAATATGCTTGTTTTGCTAAAACCATGAGAACTGTTTATTATCTGTCTTGTGAGTAACATACCTTCACAATATGTTCCGTTCCAGTTCCCGTCACAGGTACATGTAGCATTACCATTTACATCTACACTACATGTTCCATTATTTTCACATGGATTGTTGACACATGGAGAAACTGAAAGAAAGGAAATAAATGTTTGAACTAAAGGCTACATCGTGAAACTACGAAGATAAATTTTAATTGAAGACCTCAGTTTTTTTTCCAAGGAATTTTTACAATTGACTGGGATTTTTGGCCAAATCTTCGTCCAGATCTCCAATTGAAGAGCCAAAAAATGCAGTTGTCCCATCCTTTTTGGAAAGTTTGGATCTGCCTCTGATTTTTTTCCTGTTCTCTGATTGCTTTCTGTCTTGCTGGTGTGAGTTTTTGCTCTGTTCCTTCTAATTTCACCTTTGTCTTAGAATACCAGGAATGTCCTTATACTTGTATCTTATAACTCCTCCATATTTATTTTCTTAAAGACTCTAAGTGTTTACTTACTTGAACAATCACATCCTGTCCATTCACCATTACAAGTACAGACTGATTTACCATCAACATCAACAGTACAGGATCCATCATTTAGACAAGGGTTAGGTGAACAAGGACTCACTGAAATATTATCATTCTACATAAACATTCTGTTAAAAAAGAAATGATGAATAAATTATGAATAAGGGTAATAACAAAATTACCGAACTCCGAACAATCTAACAAAGTGAGTATAAACAGTGATGGTCAACTATTCAACCAATATCAACAAAGACAAACAATCGCTTCTCACTCATTGAACTCAAAAAAACATCATGACATATGACGTTGGAAATCCAAAAATGTTTTATTTCGTTTAGTGTATATACTCGATAATAAGTCGACCAGCCTATAAGTTTGAGGGTCTTTCCAGCCTGTAATCGAAATTGTTTATCACAGACATGCTTATATATCAGTCCAAGATCGCTGACAACAGACAAGTGTACAAAACAGTATCCAGAAATAATGTGTTTCATATTACTCTGTATAAATAAAATAAGTTTAATTCTGTTTTTTTTTTTTTATCTCATATATAACCCCCCCATCCAAATTAAGAAAAAATCAAAATCAAATACTTGTTAATACTCAGACGTTTTCTCAGCAACCACTAGCTCCCTCTTCAACTAAACTTCATATCAAATGAAGAATTGTTGAAAGTAATAACATACATATAAATATTCTAACCTGAACATGTAGCTCCTGAGTAGTCTCCCTTACAATAACAGACTGCTAGTCCAGCTTCTACTACACAAGTTCCTTCATTCTCACAGGTTACACTATCACATGGTGAAACTGAAAAAAAAATGTGTTTTTAATAAAATCTTGGTCTATATAAAGGTGTAAAACAATGAATTAACTAAATTTAATATATGGTCATGCATTTAACAATTTCTTTTGACACCCTGATAAATACATTAATACATTAATACATAACCAGAGTTTGCGAAAATCGTCGGTCCTTACCGCCAAAATTTCGCTAGGTCCGTTGCGGTATGCTTGGTGATTATCCATATTATTGCACTGGTTCTCGATGTTTCACGTTTAAATTTTAGCATTGTAAATGATCAATTGGATACCAGTAAAAATAAAATTCAATAATGGCCGCATGGCTGATTCGATTTTTAAAAGGTTCAAGGCCAAGAAAACAGCCACACCTGCCCAATGTCCAACCAAATGACGATAAAAGGCAATTATACGAAAAGTTAAAGCACCCAGAACGTTCATTTCAACCAAAGTCAAAAGAAATGTGACTGATGTCAATGAGGATCCAGACAATATGACTGTTACTATTGATGAGGATATCCCAGAGAATAATTCAGCTTTGCAAAATCAGAATACTGAAAATATGAGTGATGAGGAAGAGGATGATGAGACTATTGAGGAATTCTAGTTTGAGCAGAAAGAAACAGAAAACTCTTTTTACATTACATAATTTACAGCAGAAGAAAAAAATGATAAAATTTGATACAAATAAAATAGTTGTAAAATCTTTTATAGTATAATAAATGTAATTCAGGAAAGGTCAACTGAACACATCAGCATAGCAGAACCAACCATCAGCTAAATTAAGCAAAAACAATTATACTACATACTAAGGTGAAACTTACAAAAAACAACAGGGATCCAGATAACCTGATTGGTTCAGTCACATATCTGTGACAAGAAAGTGGCTGGGCTTAAATAGTTTTATGAGTACCCAAACCTCTCTCTTACCCATCTAGACCTTTTGTAAAGTAAAACTTAAACACACCATCAAACTAAAAAATCACAGTCAAAATGTGCCTGCTCTCCTGGTTTCACTTTTACTTGTTCAATGAAAATAATTCGCTAATATTTGTAAAATATAGGACCACCAAAAGTTTTGAGGGACCAGCAGAAATTTGCCTTCTGCCAGTCCTATGTCTGAGAGAAAAATTGAAGGTTTCGTGAACTCTGCATAACAAATGACAATTTTCAATTCTTCTCCACAATTTGTTTGTAGTTACATATAAGCTTACATTTTTCTACATCAATATTTCAAATAAGACTCTAAATAACTATTTTAACATATTCATTTTGTGTTTTTTTAAATCAAATATGACCTGTGTTTCTATACATTACAGTTAACAATGCCAAATGAACTCCCTAAACATTTCTAACCGGGGATATTTTTTTTAACTATTTGTGTCACCACCTTAAATGATTTCTTACTAAATCCATATGAAATCTTAATCAAGGAAAAAAACCGAAATTGTTGCATTAAAGCAAAAACATACAGTGGGCAAACTGAAAATGATACCATATAAAATAGTTCTCTCATTATTTCTATATACCTTGACAATAAGTTCCATTCCAGTTCCCATCACAGGTACATGTAGCATTACCATTTACATCTACACTACATGTTCCATTATTTTCACAAGGATTATTATCACATGGTGAAACTAGAAATAAAAATGGAAAAAAATGTTATTATTCTGAATCAAATACTAGAACTACTTTTCGTATGAAAACATTTGCCCCTAATTACTTCAAATAATATTATACATACATTACAGTTAGAACAAGAAGATACAGCATACATGTATTTTACAATGAGTGCCATATATAGAAAACATGATAACCATTCTAGATCACCTGATCAAAATCCATTATTGTGGGACTTTGTGTTGTACAGAAGGGATTATTTATTTGACTCTGAAAACAAATAAACCAAAGGGCCAAAACAGGATAGCTAAAATCTGTTAAGGTCACCTTTGTCTGGGGGAGGACAACCTTAGTTTTATTACTAAGTATATTATTTAGAAACTGTTAATTTCAACACTGACTATTGGGCAGATTATTCCCTCAGGGACTAATAGTCCACCAGCTTCCCTCTGGGACTAATAGTCCACCAGCTTCCCTCAGGGACTAATAGTCCACCAGCTTCCCTCAGGGACTAATAGTCCACCAGCTTCCCTCTGGGACTAATAGTCCACCAGCTTCCCTCTGAGACTAATAGTCCACCAGCTTCCCTCTGGGACTAATAGTTCACCAGCTTCCCTCAGGGACAAATAGTCCACCAAAAGAAAATTGATTTATCATATATACTATGAAGGTGAAGAAACTACATATAAATTCTAAATAAACTTACCTGAACAATAATAACCACTCCATTCTCCATTACAGGCACATGTAGCTTCAAAGTTAACATCTACACTACATGATCCATCATTCATACAGGGATTTGTTGAACAAGGACTCACTGAAAATATTCAATGTAATAAAAAAAAAATGTACAAGGTAATTTGTGGAAACCTGCTCCCCATAAACCTAATAATTATTGCATGACAGCATATAGAAAGGGGGTGTAAAATACTTTCCCTCCACCTTTATTTATAAACTAGTTAAATATAATACCTTAATATAGTTCATTAATTTTATATTAAAAGTTTTGCTAAACAAATTCCAATAAAGGGTAGTATCTAATTGTAATGTCTGTTTTATGTTCTGGCAAAGTATTTATGAAATAATATATCTATATTAATGCTTACCTGCACACAATGATCCTGAGTAGTCTCCCTTACAAAAACATGCTGCTATTCCAGCTTCTACCCGACATGATCCATCATTTTGACAAGATAAACTGTCACATGGTGAAACTAGAAGAAAAAAAACCGACAACATTAAAAAGCAGTTGAATTACCAATCATTCCTCTCATCTGGAAACACAAATATGTACTAATATGTCCCTCCCCCCAATAAAATGAAAATCTATCTTTCAGACTCTCTCATTTCATAATCTCCCATTTCTTAACTTTTGACTAGGTGAATTAAAAGCATCATTAAATTCCAGATAAAATATGCTTGTTTTGTTAAAACCATGAGAACTGTTTATTATCTGTCTTGTGAATAACATACCTTCACAATATGTTCCGTTCCAGTTCCCATCACAGGTACATGTAGCATTACCATTTACATCTACACTACATGTTCCATTATTTTCACAAGGATTATTATCACATGGTGAAACTAGAAATAAAAATGGAAAAAAATGTTATTATTCTGAATCAAATACTAGAACTACTTTTCGTATGAAAACATTTGCCCCTAATTACTTCAAATAATATTATATGTACATTACAGTTAGAACAAGAAGTTACAGCATACATGTATCTTACAATGAGTGCCATATATAGAAAACATGATAACCTTTCTAGATCACCTGATCAAAATCCATTATTGTGGGACTTTGTGTTGTACAGAAGGGATTATTTATTTAACTCTGAAAACAAATAAATCAAAGGGCCACAACAGGATAGCTAAAATCTGCTAAGGTCACTTATTTCTGAGGGAGGACAACCTTAGTTTTATTACTAAGTATATTATTTAGACTAATAGTCCACCAGCAGAGAAAATAAACACTGCCTACTGAGCAAATGATTCCCTCTGGGACTAATAGTCCACCAGCAGAGAAAATAAACACTGCCTATTGGGCAGATTATTCCCTCAGGGACTAATAGTCCACCAGCTTCCCTCAGGGACTAATAGTCCACCAGCTTCCCTCTGAGGCTAATTGTCCACCAGCTTCCCTCTGGGACTAATAGTCCACCAGCAGAGAAATTAAACACTGACTATTGGGCAGATTATTCCCTCAAAGACTAATAGCCACCAGCTTCCCTCAGGGACTAATAGTCCACTAACAGAAAATGTATTTATCATATATACTATGAAGAGACAGGTGAAGAAACTACATATAAATTCTAAATAAATTTACCTGAACAATAATAACCACTCCATTCTCCATTACAGGCACATGTAGCTTCAAAGTTAACATCTACACTACATGATCCATCATTCATACAGGGATTTGTTGAACAAGGACTCACTGAAAATATTCAATGTAATAAAACAAAATGTACAAGGTATTTTGTGGAAACCTGCTCCCCATGAAACTAATAATTATTGCATGACAGCATATAGAAAAGGGGTGTAAAATACTTTGCCTCCACCTTTATTTATAAACTAGTTAAATATAATACCTTAATATAGTTCATTAATTTTATATTAAAAGTTTTGCTAAACAAATTCCAATAAAGGTTAGTATCTAATTGTAATGTCTGTTTTATGTTCTGGCAAAGTATTTATGAAATAATGTATCTATATTAATGCTTACCTTCACACAGTGATCCTGAGTAGTCTCCCTTACAAAAACATGCTGCTATTCCAGCTTCTACCCGACATGATCCATCATTTTGACAAGATAAACTGTCACATGGTGAAACTAGAAGAAAAAAACCAACAATATTAAAAAGCAGTTGAATTACCAATCATTCCTCTCATCTGGAAACACAAATATGTACTAATATGTCCCTCCCCCCAAAAAAATGAAAATCTATCTTTCAGACTATCTCATTTCATAATCTCCCATTTCTTAACTTTTTACTAGGTGAATTAAAAGCATCATTAAATTCCAGTTAAAATATGCTTGTTTTGCAAAAACCATGAGAACTGTTTATTATCTGTCTTGTGAATAACATACCTTCACAATATGTTCCGTTCCAGTTCCCATCACAGGTACATGTAGCATTACCATTTACATCTACACTACATGTTCCATTATTTTCACAAGGATTGTTGACACATGGAGAAACTGAAAGAAAGGAAATAAATGTTTGAACTAAAGGCTACATCGTGAAACTACGAAGATAAATTTTAATTGAAAACCTGTTTTTTTTCCCCAAGGAATTTTTACAATTGACTGGGATTTTTGGCCAAATCTTGGTCCAGACCTCCAATTGAAGAGCCAAAAAATGCAGTTGTCCCCTCCTTTTTGGAAAGTTTGGATCCGCCTCTGATTTTATTCCTGTTCTCTGATTGGTTTATGTCTTGTTGGTGTGAGTTTTTGCTCTATTCCTTCTAATTTCATCTTTGTCTTAGAATACAAGGAATGTCCTTATACTTGTATCTTATAATGCCTCCATATTTATTTTCTTAAAGACTCTTAAGTGTTTACTTACTTGAACAATCACATCCTGTCCATTCACCATTACAAGTACAGACTGATTTACCATCAACATCAACAGTACAGGATCCATCATTTAGACAAGGGTTAGGTGAACAAGGACTCACTGAAATATTATCATTCTACATAAACATTCTGTTAAAAAAGAAATGATGAATAAATTATGAAAAGAGAGTATAAACAGTGATGGCTGGACGTTAAACACCAATCAATCAATCAATAAACAGTGATGGTCAACTATTCAACCAATATCAACAAAGACAAACAATCGCTTCTCACCTTAACTCATTGAACTCAAAAAAACATCATGACATGACGTTGGAAATCCAAAAATGTTTTATTTCGTTTAGCATCTATACTCGATAATAAGTCGACCTGCCTATAAGTTCGAGGGTCTTTCCAGCTTGGAATCGAAATTGTTTATCACAGACATGCTTATATATCAGTCCAAGATCGTTGACAACAGACAAGTGTTCAAAACAGTATCCAGAAATAATGTGTTTCATATTACCCTGCATAAATAAAATAAGTTTATTTCTGTTTTTTTTTATATCTCATATATAACCCCCTCTCCCCTCCAATTTAGAAAAAAAAATCAAATACTTGTTAATACTCAGTCGTTTTCTCAGCAACCACTAGCTCCCTCTTCAATCAAACTTCATATCAAATGAAGAATTGTTGAAAGTAATAACATACATATAAATATTCTAACCTGAACATGTAGCTCCTGAGTAGTCTCCCTTACAATAACAGACTGCTAGTCCAGCTTCTACTACACAAGTTCCTTCATTCTCACAGGTTACACTATCACATGGTGAAACTGAAAAAAAAATGTGTTTTTAATAAAATCTTGGTCTATATAAAGGTGTAAAACAATGAATTAACTAAATTTAATATATGGTCATGCATTTAACAATTTCTTTTGACACCCTGATAAATACATTAATACATTAATACATAACCAGAGTTTACGAAAATCGTCGGTCCTTACCGCGAAAATTTCGCTAGGTCCGTTGCGGTATGCTTGGTGATTATCCATATTATTGCACTGGTTCTCGATGTTTCACGTTTAAATTTTAGCATTGTAAATGATCAATTGGATACCAGTAAAAATAAAATTCAATAATGGCCGCATGGCTGATTCGATTTTTAAAAGGTTCAAGGCCAAGAAAACAGCCACACCTGCCCAATGTCCAACCAAATGACGATAAAAGGCAATGATACGAAAAGTTAAAGCACCCAGAACGTTCATTTCAACCAAAGTCAAAAGAAATGTGACTGATGTCAATGAGGATCCAGACAATATGACTGTTACTATTGACGAGGATATCCCAGAGAATAATTCAGCTTTGCAAAATCAGAATACTGAAAATATCAGTGATGAGGAAGAGGACGATGAGACTATTGAGGAATTCTAGTTTGAGCAGAAAGAAACAGAAAACTCTTTTTACATTACCTAATTTACAGCAGAAGAAAAAAATTATAAAATTTTATACAAATAAAATAGTTGTAAAATCTTTTATAGTATAATAAATGTAATTCAGGAAAGGTCAACTGAACACATCAGCATAGCAGAACCAACCATCAGCTAAATTAAGCAAAAACAATTATACTACATGAGAGCGGGAGGTTTGGCGTTTTAAAATCTGATTCAACCCACCATTTTTTTAGAAATGCCTGTACCAAGTCAGGGTCATTACAGTTTTCACAGTTTTCCGGTTGTTGACTGATTTGGTCTGTTTATATACTTATGAGTTTTGACTTTCCCTTTGTAAGATTGCTCGGAGTTTGGTAATTTTGTTATTACCCTTACATACTAAGGTGAAACTTACAAAAAACAACAGGGATCCAGATAACCTGATTGGTTCAGTCACATATCTGTGACAAGAAAGTGGCTGGGATTAAATAGTTTTATGAGTACCCAAACCTCTCTCTCTTACCCATCTAGACCTTTTGTAAAGTAAAACTTAAACACACCATCAAACTAAAAAATCACAGTCAAAATGTGCCTTCTCTCCTGGTTTCACTTTTATTTGTTCAATGAAAATAATTCGCTAATATTTGTAAAATGTAGGAACACCAAAAGTTTTGAGGGACCAGCAGAAATTTGCCTTCTGCCAGTCCTATGTATGACAGAAAAATTGAAGGTTTCGTGAACTCTGCATAGCAAATGACAATTTTCAATTCTTCTCCACAATTTGTTTGTAGTTACATATAAGTTTACATTTTTCTACATCAATATTTCAAATAAGACTCTAAATAACTATTTTAACATATTCATTTTGTGTTTTTTTAAATCAAATATGACCTGTGTTTCTATACATTACAGTTAACAATGCCAAATGAACTCCCTAAACATTTCTAACCGGGGATATTTTTTTTAACTATTTGTGTCACCACCTTAAATGATTTCTTACTAAATCCATATGAAATCTTAATCAAGGAAAAAAACCGAAATTGTTGCATTAAAGCAAAAACATACAGTGGGCAAACTGAAAATGATACCATATAAAATAGTTCTCTCATTATTTCTATATACCTTGACAATAAGTTCCATTCCAGTTCCCGTCACAGGTACATGTAGCATTACCATTTACATCTACACTACATGTTCCATTATTTTCACAAGGATTATTATCACATGGTGAAACTAGAAATAAAAATGGGAAAAAATGTTATTATTCTGAATCAAATACTAGAACTACTTTTCGTATGAAAACATTTGCCCCTAATTACTTCAAATAATATTATATATACATTACAGTTAGAACAAGAAGATACAGCATACATGTATTTTACAATGAGTGCCATATATAGAAAACATGATAACCATTCTAGATTACCTGATCAAAATCCATTATTGTGGGACTTTGTGTTGTACAGAAGGGATTATTTATTTAACTCTGAAAACAAATAAACCAAAGGGCCAAAACAGGATAGCTAAAATCTGTTAAGGTCACCTTTGTTTGGGGGAGGACAACCTTAGTTTTATTACTAAGTATATTATTTAGAAACTGTTAATTTCAACACTGACTATTGGGCAGATTATTCCCTCAGGGACTAATAGTCCACCAGCTTCCCTCTGGGACTAATAGTCCACCAGCTTCCCTCAGGGACTAATAGTCCACCAGCTTCCCTCAGGGACTAATAGTCCACCAGCTTCCCTCTGGGACTAATAGTCCACCAGCTTCCCTCTGAGACTAATAGTCCACCAGCTTCCCTCTGGGACTAATAGTTCACCAGCTTCCCTCTGGGACTAATAGTCCACCAAAAGAAAATTGATTTATCATATATACTATGAAGGTGAAGAAACTACATATAAATTCTAAATAAACTTACCTGAACAATAATAACCACTCCATTCTCCATTACAGGTACAAGTAGCTTCAAAGTTAACATCTACACTACATGATCCATCATTCATACAGGGATTTGTTGAACAAGGACTCACTGAAAATATTCAATGTAATAAAAAAAAAATGTACAAGGTAATTTGTGGAAACCTGCTCCCCATAAACCTAATAATTATTGCATGACAGCATATAGAAAGGGGGTGTAAAATACTTTCCCTCCACCTTTATTTATAAACTAGTTAAATATAATACCTTAATATAGTTCATTAATTTTATATTAAAAGTTTTGCTAAACAAATTCCAATAAAGGGTAGTATCTAATTGTAATGTCTGTTTTATGTTCTGGCAAAGTATTTATGAAATAATATATCTATATTAATGCTTACCTGCACACAATGATCCCGAGTAGTCTCCCTTACAAAAACATGCTGCTATTCCAGCTTCTACCCGACATGATCCATCATTTTGACAAGATAAACTGTCACATGGTGAAACTAGAAGAAAAAAAACCGACAACATTAAAAAGCAGTTGAATTACCAATCATTCCTCTCATCTGGAAACACAAATATGTACTAATATGTCCCTCCCCCCAAAAAAATGAAAATCTATCTTTCAGATTGTCTCATTTCATAATCTCCCATTTCTTAACTTTTGACTAGGTAAATTAAAAGCATCATTAAATTCCAGTTAAAATATGCTTGTTTTGCAAAAACCATGAGAACTGTTTATTATCTGTCTTGTGAATAACATACCTTCACAATATGTTCCGTTCCAGTTCCCATCACAGGTACATGTAGCATTACCATTTACATCTACACTACATGTTCCATTATTTTCACAAGGATTGTTGACACATGGAGAAACTGAAAGAAAGGAAATAAATGTTTGAACTAAAGGCTACATCGTGAAACTACGAAGATAAATTTTAATTGAAAACCTGTTTTTTTTCCCCAAGGAATTTTTACAATTGACTGGGATTTTTGGCCAAATCTTGGTCCAGACCTCCAATTGAAGAGTCAAAAAATGCAGTTGTCCCCTCCTTTTTGGAAAGTTTGGATCCGCCTCTGATTTTTTTCCTGTTCTCTGATTGGTTTATGTCTTGTTGGTGTGAGTTTTTGCTCTGTTCCTTCTAATTTCACCTTTGTCTTAGAATACAAGGAATGTCCTTATACTTGTATCTTATAACTCCTCCATATTTATTTTCTTAAAGACTCTAAGTGTTTACTTACTTGAACAATCACATCCTGTCCATTCACCATTACAAGTACAGACTGATTTACCATCAACATCAACAGTACAGGATCCATCATTTAGACAAGGGTTAGGTGAACAAGGACTCACTGAAATATTATCATTCTACATAAACATTCTGTTAAAAAAGAAATGATGAATAAATTATGAAAAGAGAGTATAAACAGTGATGGCTGGACGTTAAACACCAATCAATCAATCAATAAACAGTGATGGTCAACTATTCAACCAATATCAACAAAGACAAACAATCGCTTCTCACCTTAACTCATTGAACTCAAAAAAATATCATGACGTATGACGGAAATCCAAAAATGTTTTATTTCGCTTAGCATCTATACTCGATAATAAGTCGACCTGCCTATAAGTTCGAGGGTCTTTCCAGCTTGGAATCGAAATTGTTTATCACAGACATGCTTATATATCAGTCCAAGATCGCTGACAACAGACAAGTGTTCAAAACAGTATCCAGAAATAATGTGTTTCATATTACCCTGCATAAATAAAATAAGTTTATTTCTGTTTTTTTTTATATCTCATATATAATCCCCTCTCCCCTCCAATTTAGAAAAAAAAATCAAATACTTGTTAATACTCAG
The DNA here is from genome assembly GCA_963383655.1 of Bathymodiolus septemdierum. Taxonomy (NCBI): domain Eukaryota; kingdom Metazoa; phylum Mollusca; class Bivalvia; order Mytilida; family Modiolidae; genus Bathymodiolus; species Bathymodiolus septemdierum. The sequence continues at coordinate 43,610,180 of OY726528.1, read as the reverse complement.
TCGTTTTCTCAGCAACCACTAGCTCCCTCTTCAATCAAACTTCATATCAAATGAAGAATTGTTGAAAGTAATAACATACATATAAATATTCTAACCTGAACATGTAGCTCCTGAGTAGTCTCCCTTACAATAACAGACTGCTAGTCCAGCTTCTACTACACAAGTTCCTTCATTCTGACAGGTCACACTATCACATGGTGAAACTGAAAAAAAAATGTGTTTTTAATAAAATCTTGGTCTATATAAAGGTGCTAAACAACGAATTAACTAAATTCAATATATGGTCATGCATTTAACAATTTCTTTTGACACCTTGATAAATACATTAATACATAACCAGAGTTTGCAAAAATCGTCGGTTCTGACCGCCAAAATTTTGTTAGGTCCGCCATTTGAACATGTGCCGGTCCCATTGTCCGACATGCTCGTTCCGAGAAAAAAACATCTGTTATGGTCCGTTGCAGTATGCTCGGTGATTAGCCATATTATTGCACTGGTTCTCGATGTTTCACGTTTAAATTTTAGCATTGTAAATGATCAATTGGATACCAGTAAAAATAAAATTTAATAATGGACACATGGCCGATTCGATTTTCAAAAGGTGCAAGGCCAGGAAAACGGCCTCACCTGCCCGATGTCCAATCAAATGACGATAAAAGGCAATCATACGCAAAGGAAAAGCGTCCAGAACATTCATTTGAACCGAAGTCGAAAGAAATGTGACTGATGTCAATGAGGATCCAGACAATATGACTGTTACTATTGACGAGGATATCCCAGAGAATAATTCAGCTTTGCAAAATCAGAATACTGAAAATATGAGTGATGAGGAAGAGGATGATGAGACTATTGAGGAAATCTAGTTTGAGCAGACAGAAACAGAAAACTCTTTTTACATTACTTAATTTGCAGCACAAGAATAAAATTATAAAATTGTATACAAATAAAATAGTTCTAAAATCTTTTATTGCATAATAAATGTAATTCAGGAAAGGTCAACTGAACACATCAGCATAGCAGAACCAACCATCAGCTAAATTAAGCAAAAACAATTATACTACACACTAAGGTGAAACATACAAAAAACAACAGGTATCCAGATAACCTGATTGGTTCAGTCACATATCTGTGACAAGAAAGTGGCTGGGCTTAAATAGTTTTAGTATGGTATACAGGTTTTACACAGTAATTGCTAATTTATTATTATTTTCACTTCTGTCTCTATAATTTGTATTTACATAAACGTTTTTATTTTTCCGATATTACTATTTTAAACTACACATTTATCTAAGGATGTTTGACAGATTAAAGTTAATATATTTTACACATTAAATAAGAACAATGATTCGCTACATTTAAATTGTGAGAAATATTTTATGTACTGGTTACCTTGTTAAATAACTAATGAAATCCTAAATATTTCTGACTGGCGAGATTTTGTCAATAATTAAGTCGATACCACCTTAAAACTTTAAGGATGTAATACTACATAAAGATGTAAGTTTAATCAAGGGTGACGAGGATAACGATGCAATGCAATCGTTGAAATTAGGAAAACAAGCTTAAGCAATCTCCCTTCCCAAAGGCAAGCTGAAAATAATAACATGTAAAATTGTTTTCCCTCTTTATATACCTTGACAATAAGTTCCGTTCCAGTTCCCGTCACAGGTACATGTAGCATTACCATTCACATCTACACTACATGTTCCATTATTTTCACAAGGATTATTAGCACATGGTGAAACTACAAATAAAAAATTGAAAAGCATTATTAATATATCAATACAAGAGCTAGTTTTTACATGAAAACCTTTGTCCTTCAGTCTATCAAATAACATTATACAGTAAAAACTGTCCATTTGGTCACCTCTATTAAGCAGTCACCTGTATTAAAGGGTCACCTTTTTATTGTCCTGTTATAGAAAATTTTAAATGAATTAAACCTCTTTTATGAGGTCACCTGTCTTATAAGACCACTTTTTCTTTTGTCTCAAGGATGACCTCTTAATACAGGCTTGACTGTATATACATTAAAAAGTAAAAAATGACAGGCACTTCATGATGGATGCCATACACGGGAAAGAATCTACTTGAAATCTGTGTTGTGACACATTGTACAGAAGTGATCGTGATCCATTATTTAGTTTAAGACAGCCAAGAAATTATTAGGAGTGTAAATTAAAATAAATTTCATTTGATAAGTTATTTATCCTAAATACTATGAACAAACAGGTAAAAACTAAATAAATATTTTAAATAAATTTACCTGAACAATAGAAACCACTCCATTCTCCATTACAAGAACAGGCTGCTTCAAAGTTGGCATCTACACTACATGAGCCATCATTTAGACAAGGATTTGGTGAACAGGCACTCACTGAAAAATATTCAAAGTAATAAAAAAAATGTACAAGACATTTTATGGAAACCTGCTGACAATAAAAAAAAAGACAACAACATATAAAAGGTTTAGGATTGTGGTGTTTAACACCACTTCCAACAATATTTCAGTTATATCATGACAGTTAGTTTTATTGGTGGAGGAAAACGGAGTACCCAGAGAAAACTGCTGACCTGCCGCAAATCAGACAAACACAATATGGTATCGAGTACACCTCGCCATAAGCAGGATTCAAACTAACTTTAGTGGAAGGGGAGGGGGCAGAGTTTGTAAAAATACTTTATTTTCACCCTTATTTATATGTACCAAGCTATAAAATATAATAAGTAATGTTTTCCTATTAGCAGATTTTCCTTGTTTTTCTTCATTCATCCCAATAGTTTCTAAATCTGTTATCACACAGCTGACTTACAATGGCTTAATATACCACATAAATAATGTTAAACAAAGTCTAATGTATCTAATTTTGATGTGTATTTATGTTCATGCAAACATATTTGGGGAAGAACAAGTACCTATATTAATCATTACCTTCACAGAATGACCCTGAGTAGTCTCCCTTACAAAAACAGGAAGCCACTCCAGCTTCTACTCTACATGATCCTTCATTTTGACAAATTAAACTGTCACATGGTGAAACTAGAAAAAAAAGACAGCATAGAAAAGCAATTGAATTCCTTTTAGTAATGAGATGGAATAAGTGAGTGATTGTTGCTTAACGCCAACTCAGCAATTTTGTAGCTATATCATGGCGAGAACAAATCAATTTTCAATGAGATGATGATGAGGTCCACTTTGTACTAGATCAACATGCTTAGCTGAATTTTTAGTGCTAGCTCACTGAAACAAGTCTTCGTATAGGCATGTTTCCCCAATCGGACACATTATCCTGATTCCGAGCTAACAAATCTTTTGCCCTTTGGCCGCCCCTTTCTGCTTAATGCTGCGTTCTTAGCGAATAAGCAACAAATACCAATTTTATTGTCTTTGGTTTGACCTGATCGGGGCTCGAACCCAAGATCTACTGCACTGGAGGTAATCACGCTAACTGATGCGGTTAACAAAATGTATTTCTTAACAACAAATTTTACATTTAGACCTCATTGTGTCCAATTCAGATGAGTCTTTTTGTTCTTGGTTAACTTAAAGTAAAATGTCTATATCAGTATAGTAGTTGTTTTTTGGGGGTTTTATTAGCAAAAATAGGCCTTATAAATGTTTTAATAAGTGGTATAATTTAAAGAAAATTGTGTGCTTTTCTTGTAAACATAATATTTACAATTACCAATCCTTTTCCTCAACTGGCAGCACAATTTTGTCAAAATATCAAATATTAGATATTCCAGAGCTTCTGGTTCCTATCAGGATTTCCTTGATAGAGGGTTGCTGCTAGCAAGGAAGCTACTGTGTTAACGTTTCCAATTGGTGAAGTTGAAATCATCACTTCGAATGTTTTACGGTTGCTACCATGACTTGGTTAATTGTTACATATGACCACAGATATGTTCCACTTGTCGAAAACACTTCATGGTCCTTTCCTTATTCATGACTTATCACCAGGTTTGTAACTAAGGAAACATGATGGCTGTCACTAGTGGAGAAGGAACTGTTTAACCTTCCGTGGCACCCGAGTTCACCCCAGGTTTTTTAGTGGGATTCGTGTTGCCTGATCTTTAGTTTTATGTGTAGTGTTTTGTAGATCGTTGTTTGTCCTTTTTCCTTTGGCCATTTTTTTGTCTGTTCTCCAATTTACAGAATCTGATTACCCCTTTGGTATCTTTAAACTCTTCTTAGAATCTCTCACTTTCAGACAGTCTCATTTCATCATGACTGAATCTCTCATTTCCTACATTTTGCCTATGTGAATTAAAACCATTGTCAAATTCATGTTAACATATGCCTGCTTTATTAAAACCAATACAACTGTTAATTATCTGCCTTGTGAATCACTTACCTTGACAATATGTTCCGTTCCAGTTCCCATCACAGGTACATGTAGCATTACCATTTACATCTACACTACATGTTCCATTATTTTCACAGGGATTATTAACACATGGTGAGACTGAAAATAAAAATTAATGTCCTTGTTTTCTTTCTAGATTGGAATTAAAAGGATGAAAATCTAGCAGGAAAAATATATATAATGAAAAATGTAAACCGTAGATAAAATTAATGTGTAATACATATACTTAAAAAGAAGTGATTTGGAAATCTAGAATCTATAACTGAGAAAAAAAATTTAAGCATGTGAAACATGAAACATAAATATGAAGCAACCAGAGGCTCATAGGAGCCTGTAACGTTCAATCTCATTACAAATAAGTATTTATTATTTTATGGCCCCTTTGTTTTACACAACTGGACACAATGTACTTGTCATTAATAACATTGACTTCTTTCTATACATATATGACCATCCTGACTTTTATCAAGTTGATTGTTGTATTATTTTTAACAGTTTTTGGTTTCTACTCCAACATAAAAACCCTAAAACTTTGTTTGAATTTTCTGCATATTAACATTGTAATAGAATGTGAAAAGAATTCAGTTGAGGGAAAGTAGTATTAATGACTGCAAGTTATCATTTTACATATCTACCTCATTTTTTCATGAAAACCCCAAAATCAATCTTTATTATCATTTTGTCCACAGTAAGCCAAAAAAAAAAGACCAAGTGTTGTGTTTCCTGTTACCTGACAGTGGTTTCTGAGGAGATAGCTTTCACATACATGTATTAGCCAATCGGCAATTGCTTTGTCACCTGAAAGTCGCATTGGATGTTGAGTTGAAATAAAATGAGGATTTCTTGGAACTACCCATAGACCATTCCTGTACAGATCTTTCTCTCATACTTACTTAAACAATCACATCTGTCCATTCACCATTACAAGTACAGACAGCTTCACCATAGATGTCAACAGTACAGGATCCATCATTTAGACAAGGGTTAGGTGAACAAGGACTTACTGAAATGCTACATCCCGTGTTTAAACTTACTTGAACAATCACATCTGTCCATTCACCATTACAAGTACAGAGAGCTTCACCATAGATGTCAACAGTACAGGATCCATCATTTAGACAAGGGTTAGGTGAACAAGGACTTACTGAAATGCTACATCCTGTGTTTAAACTTACTTGAACAATCACATCTGTCCATTCACCATTACAAGTACAGACAGCTTCACCATAGATGTCAACAGTACAGGATCCATCATTTAGACAAGGGTTAGGTGAACAAGGACTTACTGAAATGCTACATCCTGTGTTTAAACTTACTTGAACAATCACATCCTGTCCATTCACCATTACAAGTACAGACAGCTTCACCATAGATGTCAACAGTACAGGATCCATCATTTAGACAAGAGTTAGGTGAACAAGGACTTACTGAAATGCTACATCCCGTGTTTAAACTTACTTGAACAATCACATCCTGTCCATTCACCATTACAAGTACAGACAGCTTCACCATTGATGTCAACAGTACAGGAGCCATCATTTAGACAAGGGTTAGGTGAACAAGGACTCACTGAAATATTAACATCATATTCATTATGACAAATACCATTATACATAAACATGGTAGCATAAAGATACAGTTAAAAACAAAAGTCTCATTCAAGCATATATTGCTGGGCCTGGTAAATAAGAAATATAAATGCATAGAATAATGGAAGTTATAAAAGTTAAGAGAGCTTAGAAGTGAGTCCACTGTCACGATCTATAAAAATAGTTCCTAGGACCTTCATTTCTACAAATCACAATGTTACACAGACAATATTATTGTAGCATTTCTGTTACTGGTTCTCGAAGAAACTAAATCTCCCCCACATCTTACTTTTGCTTGCATTGCAAACACACCCTGCAAGTTTTACTTTATCACATTTTTTTTATTCTCATCAATATATTTTATTCTTGGTTTTGATTGGTGTAAAGTAGTCTGTTACTTTACCACATATTAGTAGGTTGATTTTTATATACTTATATTTAATGTTATTTTTGTAATTACAAATATAATTGAAGTATAATGTTTGTATACATGTTATTGTATACATCAGTATTCTTACAATTTTTTTAAAAACTTTGTTGTTAACAAGGGAACGACCATTTAACTTGAAGGGGAGGGGTTATGGTTTTTTTGTAAAAAAATATTCTGATTTTGGTGGAGGAAAAAAATAAATAATCTGATTCAGAGTTTTTGTCATATAACCTAATGTTGAATCCTGAAAAAAAAATTCGCGCTTTGCACTACAAAAAAATATATATATTCTAACTCTTGTGATGTCCGAAAAAAAATTTTGAACGAAACAAAAAACCATAACCCCCCCTCCCCCCCCCTGCAAGTTAAATGGTCGGTTCCTAAATGTCTGGTAAAAAACAAATTTATTTATCAGCCAATTGGTAGAAAAACGTGGCGATACCAGTCAACTTCCTCCCCTACTAAATCTGATCACAATGGTACAGCTGAGAAATTGTTGAAATTAATATATAGCAAATAAGGGTAATAACAAAATTACCGAACTCCGAACAATCTTACAAAGGGAAAGTCAAAACTCATAATTATATAAACAGACAAAATCAGTCAACAACCGGAAAACTGTGAAAACCGTAATGACCCTGACTTGGTACAGGCATTTCTAAAGAAATGGTGGGTTGAATCAGATTTTAAAGTGCCAAACCTCCCGCTCTCATTACGGTTCAAAGGCTCCGGCTGTCACTATAACAGTATTCAAATACAGGAACAAAATAGGTAAAATAGTTGTCAAAGCAGTACCATATTCAGTGAAGTAAATGCCAAAAACACTTTTACGTCACACATTGATAAAAAAAATATTTTTGACATTTTTCTTGACTTTATAAATATAAATATTCTAACCTGAACAAGTAGCTCCTGAGTAGTCTCCCTTACAATAACAGACTGCTAACCCAGCTTCTACTACACAAGTTCCTTCATTCTGACAAGTTACACTGTCACATGGTGAAACTGAAAATATTTTTTTATTAACATCTTTTTGTTTTTATATAAGTGACTGAAAATATATAATTCTGTTAAACAATAAACTACAACTAAATATTTGGAGAAGCATTAAACAATATTACTATAACCTGTGGAATACAGATTTACACATAACATATGATTATTTACACTTTTATTCTATAATTTGTAAGGCATTACATAAAAGTGTCTATATTTCTACATTAATATTTTAAACAACACTCTGACAATGATAACATTGTAAAACAGTCATCTCTTTTACATCTATATACCTTGACAATAAGTTCCGTTCCAGTTTCCGTCACAGGTACATGTAGCATTACCATTTACATCTACACTACATGTTCCATTATTTTCACAAGGATTATTAGCACATGGTGAAACTACAAATAAAAATTGAAAGTATCATTAACCAATCAATACAATAACTACCATCAGGTTATTTTTGGCTTATGGTGTTTAATGCCATTTTCAACAATATTCCAGTTATATCGTGGCAGTCAGTTTTATTGGTGGAGGAAACCAGAGTACCCAGAGAAAACCACTGACCTGTCACAAGTGAATGACAAACTTTATCACATAATGTTGTATAGAGCGCACCTCACCATGAACAGGGCTTGAACTCACAACTTTAGTGGTATTAGGTGCTGATTGCACAGGTAGTTGTAAACCCAACTGCTATACAATCACGACCACAATGGCCCCCTTACTACCTTCAGTTCATCAAATAGTGTTGTATACTGTACATTTAAAGTGGGCATTTATAGATTACAGGTAGTTCATGGTGTGTTACACATATACAAAAGATGAAAACCTTCCATATCATCTGTTCAAATTCAATATTTGCTTGTGTTGTACAGAAAGGATTAATTATCACCCATTCTTTAGTTTTTGTGGGACTTTGTACAGAAAGGATTAATTATCACCCATTCTTTAGTTTTTGTGGGACTTTGTGTTGTACAGAAAGGATTAATTATCACCCATTCTTTAGTTTTTGTGGGACTTTGTACAGAAAGGATTAATTATCACCCATTCTTTAGTTTTTGTGGGACTTTGTGTTGTACAGAAAGGATTAATTATCACCCCTTCTTTAGTTTTTGTGGGACTTTGTGTTGTACAGAAAGGATTAATTATCACCCATTCTTTCATTTCGTGGGACTTTGTGTTGTACAGAAAGGATTAATTATCACCCATTCTTTAGTTTTTGTGGGACTTTGTGTTGTACAGAAAGAATTAATTATCACCCATTCTTTAGTTTTTGTGGGACTTTGTGTTGTACAGAAAGGATTAATTATCACCCATTCTTTAGTTTTATGTCTAAGTACTTGACTGATCATTAAAGGTGTGTTTAGATGGTCAAATCTTTCCTTCAAATTAACATCAAACTTTTTTGCTACCGTTAGGAGGAATTTGATGGCTAGGATGTTTAGAAGATCAACTTTTTTCATTAGTCTTTTGATCAGTCATATGCAAGGTGAGCTTTATTCTAAACAAATTATTATATGAAATTCATTAGATAACCTTTATTGGCAAATAAAAAAGTCCAATGTCATTGTACTCATTATGGTGTGGATTTACTACATGATTACAATAAAGTTGAGGCTGTCATTCCCTTAACAGGACTAAAGGAAGACAAATCCATTTCATTTTGAGTATAAATCCATACTCAGACATGTGGTATGTCAACTAAACCTTATAAAAATCTTATAGTGAACAGAAGATACATGTTCACTAATTGTTCCTACTTCTTTAGCTAAATAATAATCTGAATGTTGACATGTTTATAGTTAGATGATAATGATGTCACCGATACAACAATAAACAACATGAAATCAAACAAGTGCATTACTCTGTCAATGGTACCAGACAAAGAGAAATCGTAAACCATCTTCTGTATCTGTACTAAACTCAACATTAGACAACATGCTTACATAGTCAAATTTGTGTTTGAACCAGTTACACAGGTAAAGTTTTAACCAGTTACACAGGTAAAGTTTGAACCAGTTACACAGGTAAAGTTTGAACCAGTTACACAGGTAAAGCTTGAACCAGTTACACAGGTAAAGTTTGAACCAGTTACACAGGTAAAGTTTGAACCAGTTACACAGGTAAAGTTTGAATCAGTTACACAGGTAAAGTTTGAACCAGTTACACAGGTAAAGATTGAACCAGTTACACAGGTAAAGTTTGAACCAGTTACACAGGTAAAGTTTGAACCAGTTACACAGGTAAAGTTTGAAGTGGATTAGAAGGAAAAATGTGACGGTGCAAACCTCACATTTAGACTCCCCATTTCAAATCTGTATTTCAAAATGGAAGACAAGTATGAACATCTAGAGTCTAAAAAAAAGTGCATTCAGCAGCGATAAGTGACTTACAAGTATCTATCGTATACCTTATACACTATGAAGAGACAGGTGAAATAAATTACATATAAATTGTAAATAAACTGACCTGAACAATAATAGCCACTCCATTCTCCATTACAGGAGCAGGCTGCTTCAAAGTTGACATCTAAACTACATGAACCGTCATTTAGACAAGGATTTGGTGAACAGGCACTCACTGAAAATATTCATCATAATAAAAAAAATGTACAAGGTACTTTATGGAATAAACCTCACAATATATCAATACAATGCAGGACAGTATGTGGAAAAGTGGGGGGATTTCCATTTACCCTGAGTTTTTTTCTCTCTTATTTCATTCAAATAGTTTGTGATATTGTTTTCATTGCTTGTTATTTTCAAACTGCTGACCGAAATTAACGTTTCAAAAGATTTCATGAAATTATTACAAATACAAAACCAGATGAAAAGACCCATAAGTTCTAAAGAGCTTATATTGTACAGCTGATGTGAAATGGTTTAAAATATTACATAAATGTTATATTAATATCTATGGTAATCAAAGTCCAATATTGGTTATTATCTAATTTTGACATTTGTTTATGTTCTTCAAACGTATCCTAGGGGAAAATGTATCTATATTAATCCTTACCTTCACAGAATGACCCTGAGTAGTCTCCCTTACAAAAACATGCCGCTATTCCAGCTTCTACCCGACATGATCCATCATTTTGACAAGATAAACTGTCACATGGTGAAACTAGAAAAAAAAGACATCAAAGAAAGAGTTTAATTTCAAATGTATTACTATTTTATAATTGTGAGGGAACCCCAGGATAACAAGGTAATAAAAAATATGACCTAGTTTCTCCACAGTTCAGTGCATTCACTCAGAAAGAGGTGTCTGCTGCTTGTATGAGATGAATAAAATATACAGCCTATACTTAGAGTGATACATAAATGAAGGTCTCGTGTTTGAAGAGTGCCAGGTTCCTTGCTAGTAAAGGACAACAAAGTACCAGCAATATATCAGTCTATTATTTATTGATGTGTTTTAATTAATTACCTTGACAATATGTTCCATTCCAGTTCCCGTCACAGGTACATGTAGCATTACCATTTACATCTACACTACATGTTCCATTATTTTCACAAGGATTGTTATCACATGGTGAAACTAGAAATATAAAGAATAAAACATATATAATATGTTAAGCCAACAGGAAAATTATGTGAAGCACAGATCTTTTGTACATACAGTACAGTCCACTTATAATGAAGTCTGTTATAATGAAAAATCAGTTATATTGAACAGATTATTAATCCCCATCAACTAGCTTCAGTATATATTAAGTTTGGTTACTGTGAAGTTTGGCTGTAATGAAAAGATTTCATGTCCATCTAAAATTTCAATTTAAAGGATTAGACTGTAGCTGTTAACCCCATTCCCATAAAAAAAAAAAAAAATAGCACATTTTCTTGACTGACTTGAGATGAGCATTTTGTAAAAAAAAAAGAAAAAAAAAAGTGCATTATAATCAGATGAAAAATAAGTCAGAGTTTATCTCCCTAATTGTAAGAGATAGAGAAAATCACCTGATAAACTTCCAGAAGGTCTAACAGGATCAATTCAAAGAAAAACCCATATCAAAATTAGATTAAAATATAAACTTCTATATACATTCAAAATAAGAGATATTTTGAAATCTATGCCCCTTTTAGAATTAAATAAGCTATAAATAACCCATAAATATGAAAATTGTGCTAACAAAAAAACATGTTAATATTTGATGAAAAATAAAACCGAAAAAAAAAATTAATTTCATGATGCATTATTTTACAGAAATTTACCTGAGGAATTCACTGAAAAAAAAAAAAATCATAAACAGAAGAACAATATATGCTCCAATTACAAGAAAACACATCTTTGGTCACATTTGGAAACATGAAAAGCTCCCAAATCGATCCAAACCTTTATTTTATGCTATGGATCATTGCATTAAAATTTGAGAATGATTGGTTCACTAGAACTAGAGTTATTGTACAGAAACCATTGACAGACAACAATGATGACAGACACATAATATAATACTACTCGAATGAAAATCTATAGGTCAAGGTTTTATTTAAAAGACAATCTATCCCATAACATACATGCATGTATGAAAAATTTGTCCATTAGTTCTATGTTACGTATGACGATACCTATCAATTATCTAAACAATAATATTAAAATCTAAACTTACCTGAACAATAGAAACCGCTCCATTCTCCATTACAACTACATGTTGCTTCAAAGTTGACATCAACAGAACATGATCCATCATTCATACAAGGATCGGGTGAACATGGACTCACTGAAAATATTTTATAAGCAACATGATGTTCTGTTGATTCTTTATGAAAGTTATTTAAGAGAGAGATTTGTTAATCAAATGTACTTTAAATTCAGATGCAGAACTTAATGTCACTTGTATTTTAATCTTAGCAGCCTTAATTCATTAATGGTATCTTCAAATAATTTGAAAACATTTCCGATTTTACTTGAAAAAAGCCTGATATAATCAAGCTTGCCATTAATTTTTTGAAGGTCTCCACCAATAAAACTGACTGCCACGATAAAAACTGGGCTACATCCAGCGCAGTGTGATACGGACACAGCATGTCGAACAACAGCATGTTAAACAAAGTGTTATATTAAAAACAAATGTAGATACAGTATTTTGCTTGGCACTGTAAATTGCTGGACACAACGATGTGTTTGACACATGACTATTCTGAAACAGTAATTTCGGACATTTGTCTCATTTTTACTATTCAAAGAGCTAAAAATATAAAAGTCTAAATTAGTCAGTTGTTGGTCAGTGAACATATCAAAATACATTTTATGTCAATAAACTGTTTATCAGTGACTTGCGGCAGGTCAGTGGTTTTCTCCAGTTTTCTCCACAAAGAAAACTGACTGCCACAATATAACTGAAATATTGTTGAAAGTGGCATTAAACACCATATCCCACCCCATATGTCAATTAACTGACTACCTCTATTAATAGTAAGATATACAAATTGATCTTCCTTTATAAGATCTATTTTCTGTCCTATTTAGTAGTAGAATGAATTATTGTTGCTTCATGGCAAGTGAGCAATGTTCCAGTAATATCATGAAAACAACTTAATTTAAGATGAGATGAAGATCATGTATTCTAGACCAGGTTGAGCTGGAGTTCTACATACACTGAGTTGACTCACTGAAACAACAGTCTGTTGGTAGAAATGTTGCTCCACTCTGACACAGAGTCTTGACATGTTGCTCCACTATTGACACATAGTCTTGACATGTTGCTCCACTATTGACATAGTCTTGACATGTTGCTCCACTCTGACACAGTCTTGACATGTTGCTCCACTATTGACACATAGTCTTGACATGTTGCTCCACTACTGACACATAGTCTTGATATGTTGCTCCACTCTGACACAGTCTTGACATGTTGCTCCACTATTGACACATAGTCTTGACATGTTGCTCCACTATTGACACATAGTCTTGACATGTTGCTCCACTATAGACACACAGTCTTGACATGTTGCTCCACTATTGACTCATAGTCTTGACATGTTGCTCCACTATTGACACATAGTCTTGACATGTTGCTCCACTATTGACACATAGTCTTGACATGTTGCTCCACTATTGACACAGTCTTGACATGTTGCTCCACTATAGACACATAGTCTTGACATGTTGCTCCACTATTGACACAGTCTTGACATGTTGCTCCACTATAGACACATAGTCTTGACATGTTGCTCCACTATTGACACATAGTCTTGACATGTTGCTCCACTATTGACACATAGTCTTGACTGAGTCAACAAATCTTTAACTTTAATCTTGAATGCTGCATACTTAGTGGAGAAGCAGCAAGGCGTCAACAGACCGGGGATTAATATAACAATCTTCCCCATGATGAGTGTCAGACCGGGGATAAATATAACAATCTTCCCCATGATGAGTATGTCACTCATTACACAACCCAGGTAGTCATTTTTATTAACTTGAAATGATGTAATTAGTCTGTTTTGTCAATATTGGTGGAATTGCTGACCTTCACGGTGGAAACTTTCTTTTCATAGAAAGGTCAATATTTGTCAATGTGCTTCCATGATTTTCTATTCAAGTTAATTACATGTAAATCTCTTACCTTCACAAGTTGACCCTGAGTAGTCTCCCTTACAAAAACACGCTGCCACTCCAGCTTCTACTCTGCATGATCCTTCATTTAGACAAGATAAACTGTCACATGGTGAAACTGGAAAAAAAAATAACTTGATATGTAGCTATGTGATTCAAGGAACATGAAATTGACAAAAAATGCAATATACCACACAGGACAAATAATGTGTATGTAAATCTATATATCATATTAATGAACAGATTGGTGTCTTCAGAGGATTGAGAATGCTACTATTTTATATCGATACGTCAGAATCATCTAAATGAGTTAGGTCAGTATTGCTGGACATCACAACCTTTGAGGTCCAAGAGCCATAGATATAGCAATCCACAGTACAAATTTAAAGTTCAATTGAATAAAAACAATTTATACAATGAAGTTAGTGTTTGAATTAATTCAATTCAAATCAATCAAAATCAGGCACTTTGTTATCTTTTAATTTCCATAAGAGCCAAAAATCATGATCATGTAGTGCTTTGTCAAATTCATTAAGGTCATATCTGGTCATCACCAGTAAACTAAGGATGATCACGCTCTGATACTCTCATCACACATGGATAAATTCATATAAAAACAGTTCATTCCAAAATTGATTTGTATTTATAGTAATTCTATAAGATTTTGAAAGATATGGTCTTACTAGTTGAAGTATCATTGTTAATAACCCAGGGTAATAGTGACCTATGGTCTTACTAGCTGAAGTATCATTGCTGATAACCCAGGGTAATAGTGACCTATGGTCTTACTAGTTGAAGTATCATTGTTGATAACCCAGGGTAATAGTGACCTATGGTCTTACTAGTTGAAGTATCATTGTTGATAACCCAGGGTAATAGTGACCTATGGTCTTACTAGTTGAAGTATCATTGTTGATAACCCAGGGTAATAGTGACCTATGGTCTTACTAGTTGAAGTATCATTGTTAATAACCCAGGGTAATAGTGACCTATGGTCTTACTAGTTGAAGTATCATTGTTGATAACCCAGGGTAATAGTGACCTATGGTCTTACTAGCTGAAGTATCATTGCTGATAACCCAGGGTAATAGTGACCTATGGTCTTACTAGTTGAAGTATCATTGTTGATAACCCAGGGTAATAGTGACCTATGGTCTTACTAGCTGAAGTATCATTGCTGATAACCCAGGGTAATAGTGACCTATGGTCTTACTAGTTGAAGTATCATTGTTAATAACCCAGGGTAATAGTGACCTATGGTCTTACTAGTTGAAGTATCATTGTTGATAACCCAGGGTAATAGTGACCTATGGTCTTACTAGCTGAAGTATCATTGCTGATAACCCAGGGTAATAGTGACCTATGGTCTTACTAGTTGAAGTATCATTGCTGATAACCCAGGGTAATAGTGACCTATGGTCTTACTAGTTGAAGTATCATTGTTGATAACCCAGGGTAATAGTGACCTATGGTCTTACTAGTTGAAGTATCATTGTTGATAACCCAGGGTAATAGTGATCTATGGTCTTACTAGTTGAAGTATCATTGCTGATAACCCAGGGTAATAGTGACCTATGGTCTTACTAGTTGAAGTATCATTGTTGATAACCCAGGGTAATAGTGACCTATGGTCTTACTAGTTGAAGTATCATTGTTGATAACCCAGGGTAATAGTGATCTATGGTCTTACTAGTTGAAGTATCATTGTTGATAACCCAAGGTAATAGTGACCTATGGTCTTACTAGTTGAAGTATCATTGCTGATAACCCAAGGTAATAGTGACCTATGGTCTTACTAGTTGAAGTATCATTGCTGATAACCCAGGGTAATAGTGACCTATGGTCTTACTAGTTGAAGTATCATTGTTGATAACCCAGGGTAATAGTGACCTATGGTCTTACTAGTTGAATTATCATTGCTGATAACCCAGGGTAATAGTGACCTATGGTCTTACTAGTTGAAGTATCATTGCTGATAACCCAGGGTAATAGTGACCTATGGTCTTACTAGTTGAAGTATCATTGTTGATAACCCAGGGTAATAGTGACCTATGGTCTTACTAGTTGAAGTATCATTGTTGATAACCCAGGGTAATAGTGACCTATGGTCTTACTAGTTGAAGTATCATTGTTGATAACCCAGGGTAATAGTGACCTATGGTCTTACTAGTTGAAGTATCATTGTTGATAACCCAGGGTAATAGTGATCTATGGTCTTACTAGTTGAAGTATCATTGTTGATAACCCAGGGTAATAGTGACCTATGGTCTTACTAGTTGAAGTATCATTGTTGATAACCCAGGGTAATTGTGACCTGTTAATCTCCTCTTTTCATTTTAATTTGCAAGGAAATCCTTTTCTTTTTAAAAACTTGATTTGATTGGCTGTAAAATAATTTGTCGGGACTAAGCAAAATATTTTAAAATACTTCACGACTACGTACAAGGATTTCTGTAAGCTGATCCACGGATGACGAGCGGAGAGTATCAGAGCATGATCAGACATGGGTTACCAATGATACTATCTTGAATTATCATATCCTTTTTCAACCTTAAAATGTACATACCTTGACAATAAGTTCCGTTCCAGTTGCCGTCACAGGTACATGTAGCATTACCATTTACATCTACACTACATGTTCCATTATTTTCACAAGGATTGTTGACACATGGAGAGACTAAGAAATAAAAACAAATGAAGATCTATAAATAGTATGATTTCTCTTCATGAAGGATTTAAACATTTACAGTAAAACAAGTATTATAACCATGCTTTTGATAATGACAATAAGTTATTTGGTTACTGCTAAGTTTATTTTTAATTTTTAATGTGGCACTTTCTGAAGAGAGTGTTCATTCATGTTATTGGACTAATATTAAATGTAGCACATCATTAAGTTTTTCATTAGTGCTAAATGTGACACTCTGAAGACAGTTCTCATAAAGTTTGGTATTAATTAACACACATTTAACGTTTTAACCTGTCCAGATAAAACCTCCTTGGAACCAGCTTTTGTGCTTTAAGGAAATGCATAGCTAGAACTATCACTAGACAGAATTTACAAGCAGGGCATACCTAAGGCCATCATGTTTACCTGTGTAACTGATAACATATATGCTACAGCAACTATCCAGTTTGTAAAATTATTCATTCGTATTTTAGAATTGATAATTGTGTCCAGTTAATAAGATTCTCTTATAAGTTGATAACTAATGTAAAAAAAATGAATAATCATCATCATTACTTATTATTGTACACTGAAATTTGCACTCATGTGTTACCTTGATCTATGTCGAATGTAAATTTATGAAGGAGTTTAAAGGGAACCCATGTTATTTTACAGAAAGCTGAAAAACTGGTATTTTTTATGCAGATCAAGGAGGATTACTCAAGAATGGGAAACCTGCTAAAATCTAAAATCAAACTTGACCTCTCTTTTATGATCTTTGAGTTCAAATGTCAAAAGATTGGTGGTATATGGGGAACATACGTTATTGAATGAAAACCAATTGCTGGACAGATGTGCATATGGATGGAGGGAGTAGGTATGGACATTAAAATTAAATGCCCTCTGTGGGGGCATGACAAACAACTTGCATACATTAATGATATTCTTTATTACCTACACCAAAATATGATGACGAAAAGGTTTAGTATTCACTTACTTGAACAATCACATCCTGTCCATTCACCATTACATCTTTCTCTTTATTACTTACTTGAACAATCACATCCTGTCCATTCACCATTACAAGTACAGACTGATTTACCATCAACATCAACAGTACAGGATCCATCATTTAGACAAGGGTTAGGTGAACAAGGACTCACTGAAATATATTTGAATATTATTTCATAGCAGTACAAAACAAACATGCTTTAATATCACATGTGTTCATTGACGGGAGACGCTTAGATTACAATTATGAATATGAAGTGTTGTGTCATCCATATTCTGTTGACTTCTATTTTTTCCCGATTTTCTTTTATTTTGTTAATTTTTTTCCATTAATTTCATTTTTTTTTCATTATGTATATAATAACAGATGTATTAATGTTACAATCAATACATTGCTAAAAACTACCTCCACACAATACCTCATTGATCTGTAATGTTTAGTTGCTAAATAGGTCTGATTTCAAAACACAAATATTAGGATGGTATTTATTCACCATGTTTGGTTTTCTGGTTTCAAGCATTTGCCAATTAAATAGGAGAAACAATGTTTCACCTTTGTGGTAGAACAGTAAATAAAGTTGAGGTCAGACACCTGTAAGAGTTATTGACCAGTATTTTTATATAAGTATCATTATGTGAAAAAATTTATTTAAAAAAAAATTAATACATTTTTTCAGGGAAATGATAAAGTATGGAAAAAATTGTTTATGTTTGGTTAACGACATGAACAATGCAAAAATATAGTGGCTGCATTTTGTAAGCATCTGGGTTCACCACTGGCTTTCTGATGGTGACTGTGGTCTCATCTTTTTAGTTTTCTGCATTGTATTGTTTTTGGGTTTTTTTTGTTGCTCTGTTTGTCCTTGTCCTGTGTCTTGTGTGCCCAATGTTGCCAGTGGCTCTGGATTGTCCATTTTTGGTTGCTTCTTCGGTTTTCTCTAATGTTTATTTAGATATTCCTAAAATGACCAAAATTTTTATGATTGTCTCTGTTTGTGCTTATAAATTCTTTGGTCGAATATAATATTCACCTGCACAAGTCACTCCTGAGTAGTCTCCCCTGCAGTAACAAATTGCTAGTCCAGCTTCTACTACACAAGTCCCCTCATTCTGACATGTCACACTATCACATGGTGAAACTGAAAATACAAATTCATGTTTACAAAAGACTCTGTTTTCATTTAGGGCTATTGAAATAAAATATTCTATTTTCATAATGTCTTAACTAATAGAATTTCGATAATTACCACATCACAGGAAACTAACTATACAGTGGCATTTCATTCTATTAAATCTTGGCTGTTTTTGATTGTGTATGTTACACTGTATTCACTTTAATTGTAATATAAATGAACTAAAATAAATAACTAATCAGAGGCTCCCAATAACTAGTGATCGCTCACATGCTTTTTTCAAATTTCAGCTGATTCTACCTTAAAATTAACCTATTTTCCTATTGAGAAAAATATCTGTTCTTACTAATGGTAGTCATCTTGGATGGTGGACTGAGCTGTCACATACAATTTTGAAAAAGGGCAAACCAAAGATCAACTCAGCCCAATTAGAATTTAATTTGGTTAAGTGATTTCTGAGAAGAAGATTTTAATATTTTTTTTATCAAAATAATCGTTATCTAAAAAACCAGTATCATAAATCGGTTGAAAAAAAACATTTGCACAGAAATTCCATTAAAAAATGTTAAACTATCTATTATGAAACAACAGTTTAAATTTGAGCTCTAATTAACAAAAAATATAACTAATTGTCAATTAAGGAAATTTCTATTTATAGTAATAGTTGCCATATTGGATGGAAAATATGACTGTTATACACAATTTTGAAAGCAGACAACCCGAAAGGTCATCAAGTTCCAATCCAGTTTCATTTGGATCAAAGGTTTCTGGGAAGAAGAATTTAATGTGATTTTTATCAAATAAACCTAATTTGCATAATCAGTATAATTTAGCGGAAAGAAAAAATTGTCATGCAGCTGCAGTTTAACAGTTTAATTTTCCTCTCATTTTGACAAGCAGTAAGAGTCAAATAAAGACATTTCTATTTTCAGTAACTGCAGCCATCTTGGAAGGGCTATCAGATACAATATTGAAAGAGGACTATCCAAGGACATTTCCAGCATGATCTGATTTTATTTACTCAGTTGTTTCAGAGAAGGTTTTCAATTTTCTTAGGGTCAAAATCAGCTTAATTTGCATATTTCCGTTTAAAAAAGCCTGTAAAAACATATCCAGAGTTGCAGATAATTTGCTTTCCTGTCAGACATTGGGTCCTGCAAGTAAGAGAGCTTTGCCAGACCTATCAACTTTTTGCCAGACCTATTTTTTTTTTTTTTTTTTTTAAGTTCACTTTCAATACAGTATGATTAAAAAAGGGACATCTTAAAGCCTTGACACAGTTAACGACTATAGGCTACTACAACCAGATTAAGGATAGTGCCAAAAGGGGGGTTAGTGACTGAGACCATATTCAATTTAGAGAGCCCTGCAACATCAAATAATCAATACTTCATGTTATTAAGATTTTATAATTCCTCTAATGAGTATTGTGATATCAAGTAGTCATTTGTTTGTTCATTTTGTTCAAACTCAAAGTCAGACTCAATGTCCTTTGCTCTTTTCATGGTCAGTTATTGTACTAAGTTTAAAGTTGGAGCAGCCAGTTATAAAAAGATGCCTATGCTTTAATTTTACTTGCAAATTTGTCAGCCGTGCATGCTCGGTACACACTGTGCATTTCATAACATTTTCAGACTCATTATACGACAACCAATGACGAGCGTCCTTCCATTTTTGATTAAAGGACCGCCCCAGTCGCCTCTCCTTCTCACGATATGCCGACCTTTTGGCTTTTTTATTCTTTGTAGATAAATCGACAGGTAGTGGGTGCTTTTTTCCAGGTTTAGACCCCTCCGTAAACTTAATTGGCCATGCAGCCATAACGGAAATGATCAAATTACAATTTACAACCATTACCGATAGGATACAAAATAAAATCCGGAATGGGAACTGGTTCCCGAAATTTAGCATAAACAGAAAGGAACAGAAATTTTTACCGATTTGCTTACGACTTTTGACTTCATTAACGATAATCAAAGATCCTTCGTCTTAGAGGTCTAAGAGGTAACCAGGACCGACAGAAATTTAATTTTTGACAGCCCCAAGCAATAAAAATGTTTGCCGGTCATTAGGTCTGACACAAAGACGTCATTTGCCGGACCCTCTAAAATTCTGCCCCCTAGGTCCGACAGGGCCGACGATTAGCTGCATCTCTACATATCATGTTACTCCGTTACTCATGCAGCTTTTTATTGTTCTACAGCAGCCATGTTAGATGATTGATGGTTACTAACAAAACTTTAAAGCAGACACTCAAAAGATGCAGACTTTAAAATGCCCATTCATAAATTAATTGTAATAGAAGTATGTAACAATTAATTACAACAGATATCGTTACCTTGACAATATGTTCCATTCCAGTTCCCGTCACAGGTACATGTAGCATTGCCATTTACATCTACACTACATGTTCCATTATTTTCACAAGGATTGTTATCACATGGTGAAACTACAAAAGAAAATAAATATCAACATTTTTTGCGATCAAATCATATGATCAATTTAATTTACATTTTCAATATATAGAGCTTGTCAATTCTTCTATCATTCTGACCAATAAATATTCTGAATACAAAAATTAATTAAACCTGATAAATTTACCTGAACAATAGTAGCCACTCCATTCTCCGTTACAGGAACAAGTGGCCTCATAGTTAACATCAACACTACATGATCCATCATTCATACAGGGATTTGGTGAACATGGATTTACTGAAAATTTACATCAAGAAAAGTGAAAATTTTTAAATTACTATTAACAAAAATTATTAAAAGTAACAAACTAAAATAAAAGACTACGAAGATCAAAGCATGATACAACTGCAGCATGTCAACAAGGGAAAGTTGAACAAGTGTATATTAAAAGCAAGTGTGGACTCAGTATTTTGCTGGACACAATATTATGTTGGACACAGTAATATGCTGGACCCATTGTATTTTGGACATTTGTCTTGTTTTACTATTTCAAGTGTTACATGTACCTTCTATATATGTGAAATTTTGTATTTCGGCCTGCTTTGAACCCCCTTTCGAAATAAAATAGCAATTTTTTTAATGGTCCATAATAACAAATAATGATGACCATTTTGCAAAAAACTGCATCAAAACTGGATGTAAAACAAGAAAGTTCAAATTTTGGGATTTAGCTTTTGTTGTCCTCTTTCACTCGAGTTTATCTCTGAAACCGTAAGAAATAGAGGCAACCCTTCCACATATTACCAGAAGCTCTTAGCGTAATCAATTCAAAGAAAATAACTCCATCAAAATTAGATGAAAAATAAAAATTATACATAACTTCCAAATATGTGAAATCTCAGAATATGTACCCTTTTTGAAAGAAAAAAAAAGAAACACAAATTTTGACTCATCAATAACCCATTAAATTAATAATTTTTGCAAAAAATTGGATTAAAATTGGATGGAAAATAAAAAAATGAAAAATTTGAAATGTTCCCGTTTTATGTCAAAAAACGGTAATAGTTACATAATAACTCTATGCATTTTTCGAAAACAGATTTTCCTAAGAAATTAATTAATAAAAATCTATCAAAATCATATGAAAAGTAAGCTCTTAATGCAAAAATAACAGAATTATCCATTTTTGCACCATAGGGCCTCTTGTGTGGTGGTTTGGGTTATGGTGTTTAAAACCATTTTCAACAATATTACAGTTATATCTGGTAATTTCCTCATTAATGAATTATCACTGGTTTTGTAACAAGAGTAACACAATGGGCACCACTATTGGAGCAGGAACTGCATACCTTTCAGTAACACCTGAGTTCACCCCCAGTTTTTAGTAGGGTTCGTGTTGTTAAATCTTTAGTTTTCTGTGAAGTGTTTTGTAGATCGTTGTTTGTCCTTTGTTCTATTTTCCTTTTGGCAATTGTGGTGTCTGTCCTTTGATTTATGACTTCTAATTACCCCTTTAGTATCTGCAAACTTTTCTTTATTTCATCTAAGAATTGTGGTTTAATTTGTGTTAGTGTATCCTTGTATATGGATTGTGCTTTTAATGGAAATTTTGCAAAGAAAGTAATTAATCCTTAAATTAAATCACAACTGTCAAGTTTAGATTAACCACATTTTTCTCATTTTAATTTTTTTTGTAACTGTAATATCTTAAAAAACATTCCAATGGACGTTTTTGTGCTATATCTTGAAAATATTTTTGTTTAAATCCTCACCTTCACATGTTGTTCCTGAGTAGTCTCCCTTACAAAAACATGAGGCTACTCCAGCTTCTACTCGACATGATCCATCATTTAGACAAGATAAACTGTCACATGGTGAAACTAGAAAATAAACATCAATTTTATTCACTGGAGTAAAACTTATAATACAAATATCAAACACATCACAATGGTAGACTTATATGAAAAATAAATAAAATATATAATTAACATATTGTTGTTTTTCTTAAAAAAAATTATGATAAAAATAGCTTCAACAGAGGGATTTGCTAAGCTGCTACAAAAGTAGCTATTTTTTTTCTTTAAACTTCCAATAAAAACATAGATATCAAACTTAGTACGCACATCATGTTTCTGGAACTTAGTAATTTGTTGAGATGCAACAAAAATGTATATTTTTCTTCAGGCTTCAATTGAGTGATTTTGCTTCCTATTTATATAATAGTTTAGGTTTTCATTTATTTTCTAGATATTAATTTGCTTTAGATAAAAACATTTAAAAAGTTTCAATCAAAATTGTTTAATGTTTGATGGTTCTGTAGTATCTATATAATTTCTGTAATAAAATTTACTTTACTCACATGACGAGCATTTTGTTATGTCAAATGCAAGAGTGAGCGAGTGATTGTTGTTTAAAATCAACTCAGCAATTTTTCAGCTATATCATGAGAAGAACAAATTAATTTTCAACGAGATGATGATGAGATCCGCTTTGTACTAGTCCAACACGTTTAGTTGGATTTTTATAGTGCAAGCTCACTGAAACAACAGTCTGCAGATAGACATGTCTCCCCACATTATCCTGATTCCGAGCCAACACGTCTTTGATCTCTCTCCTTAATGCTGCTTCCTTAGCGGAGAAACAACACATACCAATTTCATAGTATTTGGTTTGACCCGATCTGTACTCGAACCCACGATCTACCGCACTCCAGGCGAGCACACCAACCATTACACCACCGATGCGGTACACAAATGCAAGATGATTTCCTTAGGCTGATTTAGGTTTATGGTGTTTAACACCACTTTCAACAATATTTCAGCTATATCGTGGTGGTCAGTTTTATTGGTGGAGGAAACCAGAGTCCCCTGAGAAAACCACCAACCTGTCGCATGTCACTGACAAAATTTTATTACATAATGTTGTATTGAGTACACCTCGCTATAAGCAGGTTTTCAACTTACAACTTTAGTGGTGATAGGCACTGATTGCTTAGGTACTAGTAAATCCAACTACCATATGATCACAACCACGACTGCCTCTGATTTCTTTGGATACTTCATTTGAGTGATAATTACCTTGACAGTAAGTTCCGTTCCAGTTCCCATCACAGGTACATGTAGCATTACCATTTACATCTACACTACATGTTCCATTATTTTCACAAGGATTATTAACACATGGTGAGACTGGAAAAAGAAAACATTTCAGTTCTTTAAACTATAGTGACTTTTCTACATTAACAAAGATTTCTGTACAGTTTCAACTTTTGTCACCCAAAAATATTTTTGTGACTATGTTTTCATGGTAAGTGATGATAAAGATCTATCTCTTTCTACACTCTAAAAGTCATGTGAACCTTAAAACTTGTCACTGAAAATTCATTTAATTGAATTAGCCAAAGTCACTACATTTAAAAAAAAAAAGGAGAGGGGGGTTTCCATACTTACTTGAACAATCACATCCTGTCCATTCACCATTACAAGTACACACTGACTTAGCATCAACGTCAACAGTACAGGATCCATCATTTAGACAAGGATTAGGTGAACAAGGACTCACTGAAAAAAAATGTAAATTTCATATCAGAATATGTAGTATGATGATAAAATTTCGCAAGCACCTGGGTTCATCACTGGTTTTCTGGTGGGAACCGTGGTGCTCATCTTTTTAGTTTTCTGCATTGTATTGTTTTTGTGTTTTTTGTTGTTGCTCTGTTTGTCCTTGTCCTGTGTCTTGTGTGCCCAATGTTGCCAGTGACTCTGGATTGTCCATTGTTTTTTGCCCCTTCGGTTTTCTCTAACGTTTACTTAGGTAAGTGATATTCATAAAAAAAAATCTATTTTTATGATGTCTCTGTCCTTACAAATTCTTTATTCTAATATAATATAATATTCACCTGCACAAGTCGCTCCTGAGTAATCTCCCCTGCAGTAACAAATTGCCAGTCCAGCTTCTACTACACAAGTCCCCTCATTCTGACATGTCACACTATCACATGGTGAAACTGAAAATACAAATTCATGTTTACAAAAGACTAAGTTATTGAAATAAAACATTTTATTTTCACAATGTCTCAATTCAAAGAACTTCGAAAATAACCTCTCGACAGGAAACTAACTACCCAGTGGCACATAGTCAAAATTAATACAATCTATTAAACCTTTGCCGTTTTTGATTGTGGGTTAGGAGAAATTAGGATTCTGGTGTTTAATGCCACTTTGTTTACTCAGTTGTTTCAGAGAAGGTTTTCAAATTATATTTTTTGTCAAAATCAGCTTAATTTGCATATTTTCGCTTAAAAAATGTGTTGTGTTTCAGCAAAACCTTTAAAAAAAAAAGTCAAGTTACTCATGCAGCTTTTTATTGTTCTATTTAAAGTAACAGCAGCCATGTTGGATGATTAAAGGTTACAAAACTTTAAAGCAGACAGACACTCGAAAGATGCAGACTTTCAAAGGCCCATTCATAAATTAATTGTAATAGAAGTATGTAACATATATGATTTTTTGTGTATAATACTCATCCAGGTTTTCTGAGAAAAAACTGAGTTTATAAACAACTAATTACGAAAGATATGGTTACCTTGACAATAAGTTCCATTCCAGTTGCCGTCACATGTACATGTAGCATTACCATTTACATCTACACTACATGTTCCATTATTTTCACATGGATTGTTATCACATGGTGAAACTACAACAGAAAATAAATAAATAAATAAATAAATAAATAAATAAATAAACATTGCTTGAGATAAAAAAAATCAAAATCTATCATAATTATGTTTCTCATTAAATCACAGATAAACTTAATTTATAATATTTTTCTGTTAAGAGTTCTGTCAATTCTTCTATCATTCTGACGCAGATAAGCATCTAATAAATATAAAAATTAATTCTCATATGACGTCCTTCTTTCGCATTGCAAACAAACAAGCTATTTATTTAGATTGCAAGATCTCATTAACACATGCGCAGTGCACACATTTAAGCCAGGTGATAAAATCACAAAATAAAATAATTTACATGGTTGTTAATGTTTTAAACATCTATATTCACTGAAAATAATCAACATACCCAAAATCAATAAATATGTGATGTGCAATTAAAATGTGCAAACACAATATTATTGTTACTGATGCCCCATCAACGAGACTGACTTTCCCGTCGTAAAAGCATGTGCTGATGAGTTGTCTGCTCGAATTAGGCAGCATTAATTATGTGCGACATTGCCCGCAAATGTAAATATAAATTACCTTCTTTCCCATCAAAGGATATTATCGTATTTGTACTTTTAAAACTCACAACACAGTATGGTTTCCATGAAATATTTCTTAATTTAACCTGATTAATTTACCTGAACAATAAAAACCACTCCATTCTCCATTACATGAACATGTGGCCTCATAATTAACATCAACACTACAGGATCCATCATTCATACAGGGATTAGGTGAACACGGACTCACTGAAAAAGTGAACATTTTTTAATAACTTGTAACAAAAATATTAATAATATAAACTAAAACAAGGGCAATACAAAGCGTGGTGTATCCCCTCGCCTAAATATTTGACCCGGTTGACATTGACCTTTGACCTATGACCTTGAAAATCAATAGGGTTCCAGATTCTCTTAAGGACTAAGTATGTTCCAAGTTTGGTCAAAATCCATTGAAGGATGTTGATTCTAGAGTGTTTACAAGGATGTTACGGAAGGATGGACGGACGGAAGGAAGGATGGAAGGACGGATGGACGGTAGCGTTACTATATCCCTTCGCAGCTTCGTTGGCGATGGTATAATAAAGGGCTATGTAGAGCAAAGCATGATATGACCGCAGAATGTTGACAAGTGTATATTAAAAGTAAGTGTGGACTCAGTATTTTACTTGACATAGTAAATTGCTGGACATTATAATGTGTTGGACATAGTAATATGCTGGACCCATAGTATACTGAGCAGGAACTGCTTACCTTTCAGGAGCACCCGAGATCACTCCCAGTTTTTATTGCGGTTCATGTTGTTAAAACTTTAGTTTTCTGTGAAGTGTTATGTAGATCATTGTTTGTCCTTTTGTCTTTTTTTTTCTTTGGGCCAATGTTTTGTCTCCCCTGATTACTACTTTGGTATCTGCAAACTTCATCTAAGAGTTGTGGTTCCTTTTGTGTTAGTGTGACCTTGTATATGGATTGTGATTTTTATGGAATTTTTGCAAAGAAAGTAATTAATCCTTAAATGAAATCACAGCTATTTTGCAAAATATATGCAAAGTTTTCTTATTTTAGACATTACATTGCAATGGACGTTTTTGTGCTATATATTGAAAATATTTTTTTTAAATGCTCACCTTCACATGTTGTCCCTGAGTAGTCTCCCTTACAAAAACATGAGGCTACTCCAGCTTCTACTCGACATGATCCATCATTTAGACAAGATAAACTGTCACATGGTGAAACTAGAAAATAAACATCAATTTTATTCACTGGAGTAAAACTTATAATATAAATATCAAACACATCACAATGGTAGACTTATATGAAAAATAAATAAAATATATAATTAACATATTGTTGTTTTTCTTAAAAAAAATTATGATAAAAATAGCTTCAACAGAGGGATTTGCTAAGCTGCTACAAAAGTAGCTATTTTTTTTCTTTAAACTTCCAATAAAAACGTAGATATCAAACTTAGTACGCACATCATGTTTCTGGAACTTAGTAATTTGTTGAGATGCAACAAAAATGTATATTTTTCTTCAGGCTTCAATTGAGTGATTTTGCTTCCTATTTATATAATAGTTTAGGTTTTCATTCATTTTCTAGATATTAATTTGCTTTAGATAAAAACATTAAAAAAGTTTCAATCAAAATTGTTTAATGTTTGATGGTTCTGTAGTATCTATATAATTTCTGTAATAAAATTTACTTTGCTCACATGACGAGCATTTTGTTATGTCAAATGCAAGAGTGAGCGAGTGATTGTTGTTTAAAATCAACTCTGCAATTTTTCAGCTATATCATGAGAAGAACAAATTAATTTTCAACGAGATGATGATGATGAGATCCGCTTTGTACTATGCCAACACGTTTAGTTGGATTTTTATAGCGCAAGCTCACTGAAACAACAGTCTGCAGATAGACATGTCTCCCCACATTATCCTGATTCCGAGCCAACACGTCTTTGATCTCTCTCCTTAATGCTGCTTGCTTAGCGAAGAAACAACGTATACGAATTTCATAGTATTTGGTTTGACCCGATCTGTACTCGAACCCACGATCTACCGCACTCGAGGCGAGCACACCAACCATTACACCACCGATGCAAGACGATTTGCTTAGGCTGATTTAGGTTTATGGTGTTTAACACCATTTTCAACAATATTTCAGCTATATCGTGGTGGTCAGTTTTATTGGTGGAGGAAACCAGAGTCCCCTGAGAAAACCACCAACCTGTCGCATGTTACTGACAAAATTTTATTACATAATGTTGTATTGAGTACACCTTGCTATAAGCGGGTTTTCAACTTACAACTTTAGTGGTGATAGGCACTGATTGCTTAGGTACTAGTAAATCCAACTACCATACGATCACAACCACGACTGCCTCTGATTTCTTTGGATACTTCATTTGAGTGATAATTACCTTGACAGTAAGTTCCGTTCCAGTTCCCATCACAGGTACATGTAGCATTACCATTTACATCTACACTACATGTTCCATTATTTTCACAAGGATTATTAACACATGGTGAGACTGGAAAAAGAAAACATTTCAGTTCTTTAAACTATAGTGACTTTTCTACATTAACAAAGATTTCTGTACAGTTTCAACTTTTGTCACCCAAAAATATTTTTGTGACTATGTTTTCATGGTAAGTGATGATAAAGATCTATCTCTTTCTACACTCTAAAAGTCATGTGAACCTTAAAACTTGTCACTGAAAATTCATTTAATTGAATTAGCCAAAGTCACTACATTTAAAAAAAAAAAGGAGAGGGGGGTTTCCATACTTACTTGAACAATCACATCCTGTCCATTCACCATTACAAGTACACACTGACTTAGCATCAACGTCAACAGTACAGGATCCATCATTTAGACAAGGATTAGGTGAACAAGGACTCACTGAAAAAAAATGTAAATTTCATATCAGAATATGTAGTATGATGATAAAATTTCGCAAGCACCTGGGTTCATCACTGGTTTTCTGGTGGGAACCGTGGTGCTCATCTTTTTAGTTTTCTGCATTGTATTGTTTTTGTGTTTTTTGTTGTTGCTCTGTTTGTCCTTGTCCTGTGTCTTGTGTGCCCAATGTTGCCAGTGACTCTGGATTGTCCATTGTTTTTTGCCCCTTCGGTTTTCTCTAACGTTTACTTAGGTAAGTGATATTCATAAAAAAAAATCTATTTTTATGATGTCTCTGTCCTTACAAATTCTTTATTCTAATATAATATAATATTCACCTGCACAAGTCGCTCCTGAGTAATCTCCCCTGCAGTAACAAATTGCCAGTCCAGCTTCTACTACACAAGTCCCCTCATTCTGACATGTCACACTATCACATGGTGAAACTGAAAATACAAATTCATGTTTACAAAAGACTAAGTTATTGAAATAAAACATTTTATTTTCACAATGTCTCAATTCAAAGAACTTCAAAAATAACCTCTCGACAGGAAACTAACTACCCAGTGGCACATAGTCAAAATTAATACAATCTATTAAACCTTTGCCGTTTTTGATTGTGGGTTAGGAGAAATTAGGATTCTGGTGTTTAATGCCACTTTGTTTACTCAGTTGTTTCAGAGAAGGTTTTCAAATTATATTTTTTGTCAAAATCAGCTTAATTTGCATATTTTCGCTTAAAAAATGTGTTGTGTTTCAGCAAAACCTTTAAAAAAAAAAGTCAAGTTACTCATGCAGCTTTTTATTGTTCTATTTAAAGTAACAGCAGCCATGTTGGATGATTAAAGGTTACAAAACTTTAAAGCAGACAGACACTCGAAAGATGCAGACTTTCAAAGGCCCATTCATAAATTAATTGTAATAGAAGTATGTAACATATATGATTTTTTGTGTATAATACTCATCCAGGTTTTCTGAGAAAAAACTGAGTTTATAAACAACTAATTACGAAAGATATGGTTACCTTGACAATAAGTTCCATTCCAGTTGCCGTCACATGTACATGTAGCATTACCATTTACATCTACACTACATGTTCCATTATTTTCACATGGATTGTTATCACATGGTGAAACTACAACAGAAAATAAATAAATAAATAAATAAATAAATAAATAAATAAACATTGCTTGAGATAAAAAAAATCAAAATCTATCATAATTATGTTTCTCATTAAATCACAGATAAACTTAATTTATAATATTTTTCTGTTAAGAGTTCTGTCAATTCTTCTATCATTCTGACGCAGATAAGCATCTAATAAATATAAAAATTAATTCTCATATGACGTCCTTCTTTCGCATTGCAAACAAACAAGCTATTTATTTAGATTGCAAGATCTCATTAACACATGCGCAGTGCACACATTTAAGCCAGGTGATAAAATCACAAAATAAAATAATTTACATGGTTGTTAATGTTTTAAACATCTATATTCACTGAAAATAATCAACATACCCAAAATCAATAAATATGTGATGTGCAATTAAAATGTGCAAACACAATATTATTGTTACTGATGCCCCATCAACGAGACTGACTTTCCCGTCGTAAAAGCATGTGCTGATGAGTTGTCTGCTCGAATTAGGCAGCATTAATTATGTGCGACATTGCCCGCAAATGTAAATATAAATTACCTTCTTTCCCATCAAAGGATATTATCGTATTTGTACTTTTAAAACTCACAACACAGTATGGTTTCCATGAAATATTTCTTAATTTAACCTGATTAATTTACCTGAACAATAAAAACCACTCCATTCTCCATTACATGAACATGTGGCCTCATAATTAACATCAACACTACAGGATCCATCATTCATACAGGGATTAGGTGAACACGGACTCACTGAAAAAGTGAACATTTTTTAATAACTTGTAACAAAAATATTAATAATATAAACTAAAACAAGGGCAATACAAAGCGTGGTGTATCCCCTCGCCTAAATATTTGACCCGGTTGACATTGACCTTTGACCTATGACCTTGAAAATCAATAGGGTTCCAGATTCTCTTAAGGACTAAGTATGTTCCAAGTTTGGTCAAAATCCATTGAAGGATGTTGATTCTAGAGTGTTTACAAGGATGTTACGGAAGGATGGACGGACGGAAGGAAGGATGGAAGGACGGATGGACGGTAGCGTTACTATATCCCTTCGCAGCTTCGTTGGCGATGGTATAATAAAGGGCTATGTAGAGCAAAGCATGATATGACCGCAGAATGTTGACAAGTGTATATTAAAAGTAAGTGTGGACTCAGTATTTTACTTGACATAGTAAATTGCTGGACATTATAATGTGTTGGACATAGTAATATGCTGGACCCATAGTATACTGAGCAGGAACTGCTTACCTTTCAGGAGCACCCGAGATCACTCCCAGTTTTTATTGCGGTTCATGTTGTTAAAACTTTAGTTTTCTGTGAAGTGTTATGTAGATCATTGTTTGTCCTTTTGTCTTTTTTTTTCTTTGGGCCAATGTTTTGTCTCCCCTGATTACTACTTTGGTATCTGCAAACTTCATCTAAGAGTTGTGGTTCCTTTTGTGTTAGTGTGACCTTGTATATGGATTGTGATTTTTATGGAATTTTTGCAAAGAAAGTAATTAATCCTTAAATGAAATCACAGCTATTTTGCAAAATATATGCAAAGTTTTCTTATTTTAGACATTACATTGCAATGGACGTTTTTGTGCTATATATTGAAAATATTTTTTTTAAATGCTCACCTTCACATGTTGTCCCTGAGTAGTCTCCCTTACAAAAACATGAGGCTACTCCAGCTTCTACTCGACATGATCCATCATTTAGACAAGATAAACTGTCACATGGTGAAACTAGAAAATAAACATCAATTTTATTCACTGGAGTAAAACTTATAATATAAATATCAAACACATCACAATGGTAGACTTATATGAAAAATAAATAAAATATATAATTAACATATTGTTGTTTTTCTTAAAAAAAATTATGATAAAAATAGCTTCAACAGAGGGATTTGCTAAGCTGCTACAAAAGTAGCTATTTTTTTTCTTTAAACTTCCAATAAAAACGTAGATATCAAACTTAGTACGCACATCATGTTTCTGGAACTTAGTAATTTGTTGAGATGCAACAAAAATGTATATTTTTCTTCAGGCTTCAATTGAGTGATTTTGCTTCCTATTTATATAATAGTTTAGGTTTTCATTCATTTTCTAGATATTAATTTGCTTTAGATAAAAACATTAAAAAAGTTTCAATCAAAATTGTTTAATGTTTGATGGTTCTGTAGTATCTATATAATTTCTGTAATAAAATTTACTTTGCTCACATGACGAGCATTTTGTTATGTCAAATGCAAGAGTGAGCGAGTGATTGTTGTTTAAAATCAACTCTGCAATTTTTCAGCTATATCATGAGAAGAACAAATTAATTTTCAACGAGATGATGATGATGAGATCCGCTTTGTACTATGCCAACACGTTTAGTTGGATTTTTATAGCGCAAGCTCACTGAAACAACAGTCTGCAGATAGACATGTCTCCCCACATTATCCTGATTCCGAGCCAACACGTCTTTGATCTCTCTCCTTAATGCTGCTTGCTTAGCGAAGAAACAACGTATACGAATTTCATAGTATTTGGTTTGACCCGATCTGTACTCGAACCCACGATCTACCGCACTCGAGGCGAGCACACCAACCATTACACCACCGATGCAAGACGATTTGCTTAGGCTGATTTAGGTTTATGGTGTTTAACACCATTTTCAACAATATTTCAGCTATATCGTGGTGGTCAGTTTTATTGGTGGAGGAAACCAGAGTCCCCTGAGAAAACCACCAACCTGTCGCATGTTACTGACAAAATTTTATTACATAATGTTGTATTGAGTACACCTTGCTATAAGCGGGTTTTCAACTTACAACTTTAGTGGTGATAGGCACTGATTGCTTAGGTACTAGTAAATCCAACTACCATACGATCACAACCACGACTGCCTCTGATTTCTTTGGATACTTCATTTGAGTGATAATTACCTTGACAGTAAGTTCCGTTCCAGTTCCCATCACAGGTACATGTAGCATTACCATTTACATCTACACTACATGTTCCATTATTTTCACAAGGATTATTAACACATGGTGAGACTGGAAAAAGAAAACATTTCAGTTCTTTAAACTATAGTGACTTTTCTACATTAACAAAGATTTCTGTACAGTTTCAACTTTTGTCACCCAAAAATATTTTTGTGACTATGTTTTCATGGTAAGTGATGATAAAGATCTATCTCTTTCTACACTCTAAAAGTCATGTGAACCTTAAAACTTGTCACTGAAAATTCATTTAATTGAATTAGCCAAAGTCACTACATTTAAAAAAAAAAAGGAGAGGGGGGTTTCCATACTTACTTGAACAATCACATCCTGTCCATTCACCATTACAAGTACACACTGACTTAGCATCAACGTCAACAGTACAGGATCCATCATTTAGACAAGGATTAGGTGAACAAGGACTCACTGAAAAAAAATGTAAATTTCATATCAGAATATGTAGTATGATGATAAAATTTCGCAAGCACCTGGGTTCATCACTGGTTTTCTGGTGGGAACCGTGGTGCTCATCTTTTTAGTTTTCTGCATTGTATTGTTTTTGTGTTTTTTGTTGTTGCTCTGTTTGTCCTTGTCCTGTGTCTTGTGTGCCCAATGTTGCCAGTGACTCTGGATTGTCCATTGTTTTTTGCCCCTTCGGTTTTCTCTAACGTTTACTTAGGTAAGTGATATTCATAAAAAAAAATCTATTTTTATGATGTCTCTGTCCTTACAAATTCTTTATTCTAATATAATATAATATTCACCTGCACAAGTCGCTCCTGAGTAATCTCCCCTGCAGTAACAAATTGCTAGTCCAGCTTCTACTACACAAGTCCCCTCATTCTGACATGTCACACTATCACATGGTGAAACTGAAAATACAAATTCATGTTTACAAAAGACTAAGTTATTGAAATAAAACATTTTATTTTCACAATGTCTCAATTCAAAGAACTTCAAAAATAACCTCTCGACAGGAAACTAACTACCCAGTGGCACATAGTCAAAATTAATACAATCTATTAAACCTTTGCCGTTTTTGATTGTGGGTTAGGAGAAATTAGGATTCTGGTGTTTAATGCCACTTTGTTTACTCAGTTGTTTCAGAGAAGGTTTTCAAATTATATTTTTTGTCAAAATCAGCTTAATTTGCATATTTTCGCTTAAAAAATGTGTTGTGTTTCAGCAAAACCTTTAAAAAAAAAAGTCAAGTTACTCATGCAGCTTTTTATTGTTCTATTTAAAGTAACAGCAGCCATGTTGGATGATTAAAGGTTACAAAACTTTAAAGCAGACAGACACTCGAAAGATGCAGACTTTCAAAGGCCCATTCATAAATTAATTGTAATAGAAGTATGTAACATATATGATTTTTTGTGTATAATACTCATCCAGGTTTTCTGAGAAAAAACTGAGTTTATAAACAACTAATTACGAAAGATATGGTTACCTTGACAATAAGTTCCATTCCAGTTGCCGTCACATGTACATGTAGCATTACCATTTACATCTACACTACATGTTCCATTATTTTCACATGGATTGTTATCACATGGTGAAACTACAACAGAAAATAAATAAATAAATAAATAAATAAACATTGCTTGAGATAAAAAAAATCAAAATCTATCATAATTATGTTTCTCATTAAATCACAGATAAACTTAATTTATAATATTTTTCTGTTAAGAGTTCTGTCAATTCTTCTATCATTCTGACGCAGATAAGCATCTAATAAATATAAAAATTAATTCTCATATGACGTCCTTCTTTCGCATTGCAAACAAACAAGCTATTTATTTAGATTGCAAGATCTCATTAACACATGCGCAGTGCACACATTTAAGCCAGGTGATAAAATCACAAAATAAAATAATTTACATGGTTGTTAATGTTTTAAACATCTATATTCACTGAAAATAATCAACATACCCAAAATCAATAAATATGTGATGTGCAAACACAATATTATTGTTACGGATGCCCCATCAACGAGACTGACTTTCCCGTCATAAAAGCATGTGCTGATGAGTTGTCTGTTCGAATTAGGCAGCATTAATTATGTGCGACATTGCCCGCAAATGTAGATATAAATTACCTTCTTTCCCATCAAAGGATATTATCGTATTTGTACTTTTAAAACTCACAACACAGAATGGTTTCCATGAAATATTTCTTAATTTAACCTGATTAATTTACCTGAACAATAAAAACCACTCCATTCTCCATTACATGAACATGTGGCCTCATAATTAACATCAACACTACAGGATCCATCATTCATACAGGGATTAGGTGAACACGGACTCACTGAAAAAGTGAACATTTTGTAATAACTTGTAACAAAAATATTAATAATATAAACTAAAACAAGGGCAACACAAAGCGTGGTGTATCCCCTCGCCTAAATATTTGACCCGGTTGACATTGACCTTTTGACCTATGACCTTGAAAATCAATAGGGTTCCAGATTCTCTTAAGGACTAAGTATGTTCCAAGCTTGGTCAAAATCCATTGAAGGATGTTGATTCTAGAGTGTTCACAAGGATGTTACTGAAGGATGGATGGACGGAAGGAAGGAAGGATGGACGATAGCGTTACTATATCCCTTCGCAACTTCGTTGGCGATGGTATAATAAAGGGCTATGTAGAGCAAAGCATGATATGACCGCAGAATGTTGACAAGTGTATATTAAAAGTAAGTGTGGACTCAGTATTTTACTTGACATAGTAAATTGCTGGACATTATAATGTGTTGGACATAGTAATATGCTGGACCCATAGTATACTGAGCAGGAACTGCTTACCTTTCAGGAGCACCCAAGATCACTCCCAGTTTTTAGTGGGGTTCATGTTGTTAAAACTTTAGTTTTCTGTGAAGTGTTATGTAGATCATTGTTTGTCCTTTTGTTTTTTTTTTTCTTTGGGCCAATGTTTTGTCTCCCCTGATTACTACTTTGGTATCTGCAAACTTCATCTAAGAGTTGTGGTTCCTTTTGTGTTAGTGTGACCTTGTATATGGATTGTGATTTTTATGGAATTTTTGCAAAGAAAGTAATTAATCCTTAAATGAAATCACAGCTATTTTGCAAAATATTTGTCAGAGCTTAGATTATGCAAAGTTTTCTTATTTTAGACATTACATTGCAATGGACGTTTTTGTGCTATATATTGAAAATATTTTTTTTAAATGCTCACCTTCACATGTTGTCCCTGAGTAGTCTCCCTTACAAAAACATGAGGCTACTCCAGCTTCTACTCGACATGATCCATCATTTAGACAAGATAAACTGTCACATGGTGAAACTAGAAAATATAGAAAAATGTTATTAAAAATGGAGTAAAACTAAAAATGTAAATATCAAACTGTTGAGTTGTATTAAAAATAAATAAAATATATAATTAAACATATTGTTGTTTTCTTTAAAAAAAAAACTATAACAATAGATTCAATAGAGGAATTTGCTAAGCTGCTACATAAGTAGCTATTTTTTCTTTAAAATTGTACATATCAAATTTAGTGTGCACGACATGTTCCTTGAATGTAGTGTAATTTGTTAAGCTGCAACAAAAATGTTTATTTTTCTTCAAGCTTTAATTAAGTGATTTTGCTTCCTATTTATAATGGTTTAGGTTTTCATTTATTTTCTAGATACCATATTAACTTGTTTTAGATGACAACATTAAAATTGCTTTAATGTTTGATGGTTCTGTAGCATCTATATCATTTCTCTAAAAATAATTTACTTTACTCTTGACACTGTGTTATGTCAAATACAAGACAGAGTGAGTGATTGTTGCTTAAAGCCAACTCAGCAATTGTTCAGCTATATCATGACAACTCAGCAATTCTTCAGCTATATTGTGGCTTTTCAATGAGATGATGATGAGATCCACTTTGTACCAGTCTTTGCTCTTTCTCCTTAATGCTGCTTGTTTAGCAGAGATGCAACAAATACTAATTTCATACCCCCTGATTTGATACGATGGGACTAGAATCCACGATCTTCCACACTCGAGGCGAGCACACGAATCATTTCACCACCGATGCAGTATTCAAATGCAAGATAATAATTTTTGGGTTGGTTTAGGTTTATAGTGTTTAACGCCACTTTACAACAATATTTCAACTATATCGTGGTGATTACTTTTTTTGGTGGAGGAAACCACAGTACCCGGAGAAAATCACTGACCTGTCGCAAGCTACTGACAAACTTTATCACATAATGTTGCATTGAGTACACCTCACAATGAGCAGGTTTCAAACTCGCAACTTTAGTGGTGATAGGCACTGATTGCACAGGTAGTTGTAAATCCAACTACCATACGATCACAACGGCTTTTGATTTCTTTGGATATTTCGTACGAGTGATAATTACCTTGACAATAAGTTCCGTTCCAGTTCCCGTCACAGGTACATGTAGCATTACCATTTACATCTACACTACATGTTCCATTATTTTCACAAGGATTATTAACACATGGTGAGACTGGAAAAAGAAAACATTTAAGAAACTTATCCTTTTCAACCCAAATGTGTAATATGTGAACCTTAAAGCTTGTAACTGAAAATGTGAAAAAATAAATAATAAAAGTCTATAAATTCTAACAAACTGTACTTTGTTTCATAAAGCATTTTTATCCTGCAATCAGTACATAGCTGTACAAATATGCTATACAAATACATGTTTGCTTTATTTGTACTAGACAAATAAATTTTTCGTACTATACGAATAAACTTTTCAGACTACGAATAAACGTTCCTGGTACCCTGTAGCTATGTACAGCGGATGGCGCAGAAAAGTATGAAACTGGTACTAATGTAACGCGGACCACGAAGAAGACACCCTTGACAACATTTATGAAAGGCAAAGAATGACGCTTGTTTCTGTCCTTTTTGTTTAAATCTGACAAGTTTTCCGACTTTTTTTTTTTACATTGCAGGATAAACACAATATACGTACATTGTCGGTAAATATAAAATTCATTTGTACTCGCTGCGAAACAGGCCTGAAAAGCTCGCTATTCTGCCTGTTTCTAAAGCTTGTACAAATAAATTTTATATTTATCGACAATGTACGTATATTGTATATTTATTTTCATTTAATTGAATTAGCCAAGTTTTAAAAAAAGGAGAGGGGGGGCTTCCATACTTACTTGAACAATCACATCCTGTCCATTCACCACTACAAGTACAGACTGATTTAGCGTCAACATCAACAGTACAGGATCCATCATTTAGACAAGGATTAGGTGAACAAGGACTCACTGAAAAAATTTAGAATTTCATATCAGAATATGTAGTATACTGATAAAATATAATACATGCTGGTAAGTTTATTTTGACTATCTTTCTTGCAAAGAAGTATGTTCCTTTAGTTATATGGGGAATTGTCATGTGGCAAAATTATCTGTTTATATTTGACAAAGTTTTCTTTTTCAATTAAATTACACTTTTCATTGAAACATAAAATTTTATGAATAAAACTCAAAGACATCAATTTTATATATTCAGATATTTTTGCTAAAATTAAATTTTTTATCTAAAGTTATAAATATGGAAAAATGTCTAGAATGCAGGATTTTGCACCTCTTTCGTCGGCGGCTGAACATGTTTTGACTACCTGCACTCAGCAGTATCCAACTACTTTAAATATTTCTCTTCCCACTTTAAAATGTTTTGAAAGCATTGCAAACATTAGTGGTTCTCCTAAATCTTATTCCAAAATACAACCATATAATTTATGATTATGTCTGTTTGTGCTTATAAATTCTCTAATGTTTTCTAAAATAATATTCACCTGCACAAGTTGTTCCTGAGTAGTCTCCCCTGCAGTAACAAATTGCTAGTCCAGCTTCTACTACACAAGTCCCCTCATTCTGACATGTCACACTATCACATGGTGAAACTGAAAATACAAATTCATGTTTACTAAAAACCCTGAAATAGATAATGAAAGACCATGACAATCCATTTGGTTTTAAATGGATCAGTGGTTCCTGGATAAAAGATTTTTGTGAGATTTTTCAACAAAATAAGCGTAAGCTTTTATAAATTAACTGAAAGGAAACTGTTACAGAAAAATTCAGAAGTTATGTTGAGCAATTCATTGTAACACATCTGTAGTTGAAATTTATGTTTATTCTGACCTAAAATATAGCAGTAATTTAACAGTCAAATACAAAAAATCTATATTTAGTAATGGCAGCCATCTTTGATGAAGGATAGGGCTGTTGGACACAAATTTCTATAGTTAGTAACAGTAGTCATCTTCTATGGAGGGCAGTGCTTGTCTGACACAACTTTGAAATTTCAGCTCATTTGACTTAAAATAAAGTAGTAATAGTCAAATAAAGAAGTTTTTATTTTTAGTAAAAGCAGCCATCTTACTTAGACAGAGGGTGTGCTTGTCAAGACACAATTTTGAAAGAGATTAAGCATCCAATGATCATCCAAACACAGCTTAATTAAATTTGGATAAGTTGTTTCAGAGGAAGAAATTTTCAAATATTTCTTTTTTTAAACGAGCTTTATTTACATATAAAATCAGCAAAAGGCATCATGCTTCAGTAAAAATATGTCTTATTACAATATAACTACTGTTCAAATTTAAGCTCATTTGGTGAGAAAATTATTATTTTTCTGGCTCTATGGTTTCTTTATTCTATATATAGTAACAACAGCCATGTTGTATAATTGATGGGATCATCAGACAAATTTTAAAAAGCAGACACCCTAAGGTTGATTCAGTCCAACTTTGGTTAAAATTGACTAAAGTAGTTTCAGAGCAGAAGATGGATGGACACCAAATTATGGCAAAAGTTAAAATGAACAAAATGCCTTATACAACACCAATGTTTGATTGGTTTTGCTAAACCAGAAAAGGTTGACAAGAAGAAAAACATTGGAGAATGAATGAACAAAAGCAAAACATTTGATATTAAATTCCTTTTAAACTACTACCGTAATTAGTTGTATATAGTACGCATACTACATGCAGACCTTGTACAAGGCTCATTCATAATTTTTTACAATATAAACATGTAACATGTATGGGTTTTTTGTATAATACTCATCCATATCTTCTGTCAAAAAATGAGTTCATACATAGCTAGCTGGTAACATAAGATATGGTTACCTTGGCAATAAGTTCCATTCCAGTTACCGTCACAGGTACATGTAGCATTACCATTTACATCTACACTACATGTTCCATTATTTTCACACGGATTGTTATCACATGGTGAAACTACAAAAGAAAATAAATATCAACATTGTTTGAGAAAAAAAAAGAAAAAAATCTATCATGTTTCTCATTAAATCATATGATCAATTTAATTTACATTTACAATATATAAAGCTTGTCAATTCTTCTATCATTCTGACTGAAAATCATCTAATAAATATTCTGAATATAAAAATTAACTTAATCAGAAAATATTACAAACTTACTTGAACAATAATAACCACTCCATTCTCCATTACAGGAACATGTAGCTTCAAAGTTAACATCTACACTACATGAACCATCATTCATACAAGGATTGGGTGAACAGGGACTCACTGAAAATGGCAATTTAAAAAACTGACATTTTTCAATTAACTTGTAACAAAAATATATAAATAAATAAAAAATAAAAAATATATAAATAATTGTAAAATAAAAAAAAAAAGCTAACAGCCAATATCTCATGTAACAAAAATCTTAAATTATCAATAAAAAAAAAAAAAAAAAACAATATTTCAATCTCATTAGTGCAATTACAGATAAGTTTGAAAGCCTTCAGAAGTTTGATGGTCGCCAACATGACTTGGTTAAATGTTACAAAATATCTGTGTCACAATTGACCATGAATATGTTCTGTTCATCATAACAACAATCAGGTTATCTCACTATTCAGTCATGACTTATCACTGGGTAACAAGAGTAACATGATGGGTGCCACTAGTGGAGCAGGAACTGCTTACCTTTCCGTTTTCTAGTGGAGTTCATGTTGTTAAATCTTTGTGTGAAGTGTTTTGTAGATTATTGGTTGTCCTTGTGTCTATTAAAAACAAAATATTTTGGCCATTGCATTGTCTGTTCTTCCTTGGTTTACGACTTCTAATTACCCCTTTAGTATCTTCAAACTTTTTTAAATTTCATCTAAGAATTGTAGTTCCTTTTGTGTTGGTGTATCCTTATCAAGTTCGACATCATTAGAACTATGGAGCACACAAACTGATTACCAAGTTCAACATCTTCACAACTATGGAGCACACAAACTGATTACCAAGTTCAACATCTTCACAACTATGGAGCACACAAACTGATTACCAAGTTCAACATATTCACAACTATGGAGCACACAAACTGATAACCAAGTTCAACATATTCACAACTATGGAGCACACAAACTGATTACCAAGTTCAACATCATCAGAACTATGGAACACAAACTGATTACCAAGTTCATCATCTTCAGAACTATGTAACACAAACTGATTACCAAGTTCAACATTTTCACAACTATGGAGCACACAAACTGATTACCAAGTTCAACATCTTCACAACTATGGAGCACACAAACTGATTACCAAGTACGACATCTTTAGAACTATGGAGCACACAAACTGATTACCAAGTTCAACATCTTCACAACTATGGAGCACACAAACTGATTACCAAGTTCAACATCATCAGAACTATGGAACACAAACTTATTACCAAGTTCATCATCTTCAGAACTATGTAACACAAACTGATTACCAAGTTCATCATCTTCAGAGCTATGGAGCACATAAACTGATTACCAAGTTCAACGTCATTAGAACTATGGAGCACACAAACTGATTACCAAGTTCAACATCTTCTCAACTATGGAGCACACAAACTGATTACCAAGCTCAACATATTCACAACTATGGAGCACACAAACTGATTACCAAGTTCATTATCTTCAGAACTATGGAGCACACAAACTGATTACCAAGCTCAACATCTTCAAAATTATGGAGCACACAAACTGATTACCAAGTTCATCATCTTCAGAGCTATGGAGCACATAAACTGGTTACCAAGTTCAACATCATTAGAACTATGGAGCAAACAAACTGATTACCAAGTTCAACATCTTCACAACTATGGAGCACACAAACTGATTACCAAGTTCAACATCTTTAGAACTATGGAGCACACAACCTGATTACCAAGTTCAACATCTTCAGAACTATGGAGCACACAATCTGGTTATCAAGTTTGACATCTTCAGAACTATGGAGCACACAATCTGATTATCAAGTTCAACATCTTCAGAACTATGGAGCACATAAACTGATTACCAAGTTCAACATCTTCACATCTATGGAGCACACAAACTGATTACCAAGTTCAAAATCTTCACAATTATGGAGCACACAAACTGATTACCAAGTTCACCATCTTCAAAATTATGGAGCACACAAACTGATTACCAAGTTCATCATCTTCAGAACTATGGAACACAAACTGATTACCAAGTTCAACATCTTAAAAGCTATGGAGCACATAAACTGATTACCAACTTTAACATCATTATAACTATGGAGTACACAAACTGATTACCAAGTTCAACATCTTCACAATTATGGAGCACACAAACTGATTACCAAGTCCATCATCTTCAGAACTACAGAGCACATAAACTGATTACCAAGTTCAACATCTTCACAACTATCGAGCACACAAACTTTTTACCAAGTTCATCATCTTCACAACTATGGAGCACACAAACTGATTACCAAGTTCATCATCTTCAGAGCTATGGAGCACATAAACTGATTACCAAGTTCAACGTCATTAGAACTATGGAGCACACAAACTGATTACCAAGTTCAACATCTTCTCAACTATGGAGCACACAAACTGATTACCAAGCTCAACATATTCACAACTATGGAGCACACAAACTGATTACCAAGTTCATTATCTTCAGAACTATGGAGCACACAAACTGATTACCAAGCTCAACATCTTCAAAATTATGAAGCACACAAACTGATTACCAAGTTCATCATCTTCAGAGCTATGGAGCACATAAACTGGTTACCAAGTTCAACATCATTAGAACTATGGAGCAAACAAACTGATTACCAAGTTCAACATCTTCACAACTATGGAGCACACAAACTGATTACCAAGTTCAACATCTTTAGAACTATGGAGCACACAACCTGATTACCAAGTTCAACATCTTCAGAACTATGGAGCACACAATCTGGTTATCAAGTTTGACATCTTCAGAACTATGGAGCACACAATCTGATTATCAAGTTCAACATCTTCAGAACTATGGAGCACATAAACTGATTACCAAGTTCAACATCTTCACATCTATGGAGCACACAAACTGATTACCAAGTTCA
The DNA here is from genome assembly GCA_963383655.1 of Bathymodiolus septemdierum. Classification (NCBI taxonomy): domain Eukaryota; kingdom Metazoa; phylum Mollusca; class Bivalvia; order Mytilida; family Modiolidae; genus Bathymodiolus; species Bathymodiolus septemdierum. The sequence goes on along the minus strand of OY726528.1, from coordinate 43,566,359 downwards.
AAATCTTCACAATTATGGAGCACACAAACTGATTACCAAGTTCACCATCTTCAAAATTATGGAGCACACAAACTGATTACCAAGTTCATCATCTTCAGAACTATGGAACACAAACTGATTACCAAGTTCAACATCTTAAAAGCTATGGAGCACATAAACTGATTACCAACTTTAACATCATTATAACTATGGAGTACACAAACTGATTACCAAGTTCAACATCTTCACAATTATGGAGCACACAAACTGATTACCAAGTCCATCATCTTCAGAACTACAGCGCACATAAACTGATTACCAAGTTCAACATCTTCACAACTATCGAGCACACAAACTTTTTACCAAGTTCATCATCTTCACAACTATGGAGCACACAAACTGATTACCAAGTTCAACATCTTCAGAACTATGGAGCACACAAACTGATTACCAAGTTCAACATCTTCAGAATTATTGAGCACACAAACTGAATACCAAGTTCAACATCATTAGAACTATGGAGCACACAAACTGATTACCAAGTTCAACATCATTAGAACTATGGAGCACAAAAACTGATTACCAAGTTCAACATCTTTAGAACTATGGAGCACAAACTGATTACTGTGTTCAACATCTTCAGATGTATAACTTTGTACCTTCACATGTTGTCCCTGAGTAGTCTCCCTTACAAAAACATGCTGCCACTCCAGCTTCTACTCTACATGATCCTTCATTTAGACAAGATAAACTGTCACATGGTGAAACTAAAAAATATAGAAAAAATATTATTCAATATGGAGTAAAACTTATAATGTAAATATCAAACACATCATAACTGTTGAGTTGTATTAAAAATAAATAAAATATATAATTAACACATTGTTGTTTCTATTTCTTAAGCTTTGATAAAAATAGCTTCAATAGGGGGATTTGTTAAACTGCTACAATAATAGATACTTTTTCAAGCTTCAAAATGAGTGATTTGTTAAGCTGCAACACAATTATTTTTCAAGCTTCAATTGAGTGATGTATTTTTTTTTCACATTCATAAAGTTTGGGTTTTATATATTTTCTAGATATCACTTTAATTTGTTTTAGATAAAAACATAAAAAAAAATGCATTTTTACCAGAGTTTTCATTAATTTTAATTTCATCATCTTCAGGAAGTGTCAGTGCTATAGCAACACCTTGTTTTTTTTTTAATCATCTAAGTTTGTAATTTCTTTCCAAATCAGAAATGTTCTTGTTTGTATAGTTCATAAGATTTAGTTTTACTGAAAGTAGGGAGGTATTTCTATTGCTTAACAACCACGCTCTGCTGCCATTTGCTATAAAACATGTAAAACACCAAATTCATTCAGCAGGTTTTATTTACATGGATGCCTGACCACATGTAACTATAATTTACTTTACTGATCATGTGACGGTGTGTCCTCCGAAGGTCAACTTTCTTAAAATAACATGTGGTACATACTGTTGCTCTAGCAATTATAATTTATTAAATTGAGGTTCATGAACGTCAACTTTTTTAATTAATGAAATAAATATAGAAATACATTATATGTAGATTTCTATATGTATGCAATTAATTCTAATGTTTTATTTTTGAATATTAAAATTTATCAAAAAAAATGCATTTTGATAATTAATGAAATGAATCAGTATTGTATATAAAAAATTAATTGTCCCTTTAATCCATTTTATTTACAGCGGTCAATGTCTTTTGATCTTTTTGAACATTGAGGTCAGCTCATGTGACTAACATATGCCAAATCATTTGATTGGATATTTCTTTTGAGTGATAATTACCTGTACAATATGTTCCGTTCCAGTTCCCGTCACAGGTACATGTAGCATTACCATTTACATCTACACTACATGTTCCATTATTTTCACAGGGATTATTAACACATGGTGAGACTGGAAAAAGAAAACATTTAAGTTCTGAAAACCATATACCATTTTCTACATCAACAAATATTTTCTGTAAAGTCTCAACTTTTGTTACTCAAAACTATTTTTGTGACTGAATTTTCATCAGGCCACTGGTAATAGAGAATTTTCCCTTTCTACACTATAAAGGCCATGTGAAAATATGTGAACCTTTAACTTTGTCACTGAAATGTGAAAAAATAAATAAATATTTCTCTATGAATTCTAGCAAACTGCACTTTTTTTTTTCATAATTGAATTGGTAATTTTCAACACGATTAAAGTCAGATCCTGCACCTGCCACACATTTTAATTGTCACATTTCGGGAAAAGGCTGTATATACATGTATGTACCTGTATGAGTTAATCAATGGGGTTGCAGAATACATAAATTTGGGGAAATGATTATGCTTTATGCATTAAAAAAGCTGTTAATTTTTTTTTTTTTTTTTTTTATAAAATACTGGTAAATGACTACCTCATCCATATGCAAGGAATACTTTTTTTTTGGAGCTTCATATCTTCAGTTTGTGTTTATTCACTATGTAGTTACTGATTACACAAGCTATGCATCCTCTATGGCCTCCGATGACAAAGTTTGACACATAGAATTTATTTGTTTATTTTGGTAAAAATCTGTGTAAAGATTGAATAATGTTGTATGTAAACAGTTACAGTTAAAGATTACACAAATCAGTGTTTCTAGACAGATAGACAGACGAACGGAGAAAGCGAGTGGATCCTAGACATGCTCTTGCATTAGGAGAAACAGGTAAAAAAATGAATTGATACTTAATCAAACAATCACAAACAGTTCATTCACCGTTAAAAGTACAGACATTCCCCCACCTCAAGATTCATCATTATACAATTAATGCCTGCACTTAAGGTGAACATCATAATTGTTCACCCAGAGGGGTGTTGTTTTCCTGAGGGTTTTAGCCCGAGGGAAAACAACATCCCAAGGGTGAACAATTATGATGTTCACCTTAAGTGCAGGCATTAATTGTTTTATTATACTGAAACTCTATTTTTTTGCATCACTCTTATTTCGTTTGATAAATGCGAACATTTCTGTAAATGAACAGCCAGAGTGGTTCCACTGGGCACACCGGCGGTGGCCATTTTATACATACTTACGGCACTTACACGTTTTAGATCATGGTCATTTTACCGATATCGTAAGTGCTTTGGCGATCTAGATTACTGTTCCCCCGGTCATCAGGAAAAAACTGATGACCGGTGAAATAGAGAAAACAAGGAATTTAGGATTTATTAGTTAAAATATTACACTTGATTTTCTATTGAAAAAAGATACTGAAGTATAATAAACCTTGATACTGTGCTTATACTTACTTGAACAATCACATCCTGTCCATTCACCATTACAAGTACAGACAGCTTCACTATAGATGTCAACAGTACAGGATCCATCATTTAGACAAGGGTTAGGAGAACAAGGACTCACTGAAATATTAAAAATGCTTAAAAATGGTCATGGCTAATTTCCTACTTTAAGGCCTGGTCAAAAAGTTTTTTTTTACATTAACCAAATGGAAAAGCTTATCAGTTTTATACTTTTGTCTACAAATTTTCCTCAAATCAGAAAACATGACATTTACAATTTTCATTATTTACTACCACTTTTTCTGCTGGACCTCTTTCATTTATACATTCTAGTACCAGTCCAATGATCCACAACAATGCATCCGTTTTTAATATGTTCAGCTTTATGCAAATTTGAAGGGATATTATACCAGAAACCCTAACAGGGCTTTCACCAAATCAGCAAATTTCAACCACAAGTCAAACAGTATGGCTCAATCAACAGATCCATTTTGAAATCAGCTTCACTCAGTTTCAAGTAGATACTTAGGGGGGAAATCTGACTGAAGGTTACAAATTGATACTTGTGCTTGCAGCATGTAATAATACAATCATTTAATCTAATGTATCTAAAAAAAGTTGTTCTCACCTGAACATGTAGCTCCTGAGTAGTCTCCCTTACAATAACAGACTGCTAGTCCAGCTTCTACTACACAAGTTCCTTCATTCTGACAGGTTACACTATCACATGGTGAAACTGAAAAAAGGGTACACAATAAAATCTATTTACATGATCAACCCATATTGCACATCTATAGAACATTCCCAGAGAATTTTCAGTTCAAAGACTGATGTAGATTTTTTATTTCAGCAAATAAGAACCTTTTTACCATGTCAATGTCATAATGGATATCCACCTAATATTTCATAAGAACTCTTTTCGGACAATTTCAGACATTAGGGTCAGTTCAAATAGCTGTTCCATCAGTATCTGAAGAGAGGTATATACAAATGTGTATATATGTATATATATATATTATATATTACACAGCTATAATTCTAATCCAATGAGAAATGCTCCTTCATGACATGCCACCATACATAATTCTTTCCTTATACAACTGGATGCCATTTTTTTTAGCATTGGTCATCCTGGGATGTCCATATTTTTACTGTATTGTACAGCTGCTACAACACACATAATTCATGCTTTCATTTGTCCTCTGCTAGTGCAAACAAAATAAAACAATGCTTGTAATCTTAAATGAAGATGAAAATTATGAATTTTGATATGAAACTAATGAATTAGAAAAAAACAAATACATGTGCAAGCCAATCGATAAGCCTATTAAGAAAACAAAATGACCCACCAATCTCAAACAATGTGTCTATCACAATGCATGCTTTAAAATAATTACCTGGTCTTGGAAACCCTTGACCTCTCTTTTCTGGAGATTATATTCTAATAGAGGCACTTTCAATATTAATATTACGTTACAAGAAGATACCAAAGGGGTAATCAGAATCCATATATCGAAGAAGCACAGACAACGCAATGGCCAAAAGAAAAAGTACAAAATGACAAACAACAATCTACAAAACATACACATAAAACTAAAGATCAAGTAACACGAACCCCACAAAAAACCGGGGGTGAACTCAAGTTTTCCGGAAGGGTAAGCAGTTCCTGCTCCACTAGTGGCACCAGTCGTGTTAATCTAGTTACAAACCCGTTGATAAGTCATGAATGAGGAAAGGATCGGGAAGTGCTTATGACAAGTGGAACATATTCCTGGTCATTTGTGACACAGATATTCCATAACAAACTAATTTATCTTCCTGGTGTTTAGCTGTTATTGGACAAATGATACATGTACTTGTTTTTTTCCAATTCATTAGTTTCATATCAAAATTAATTGATCATTGTAAAGTGCCATGTGAATTATAGAAAGTTATTGTACTCATCTGTATTATATCAAAAACTCATATTGGACTCAACGCCTACAAGTTTTCGATACAATATGAACTTGAGAAATATTCTCCTATTGTGTACATAACGCTGTACAACCTAGAAATATCAATCAATAATAACCTATTAACAAACTAAATGGCAGTTATATTGGATTTATTTTTATTCAAACAAAATAAGGAATATTAAGAACGAATCTTTATGACAAAAGAGATGATTTAAATTTTCCCAATGTGAACTTTCCATTTTTATGTAGCAACATTCCAGCATCACCTGCATATGAAGTGTATATCTCTCAGCTGACCCGATATTTCAGAACTTGTGCTTTCCATCGTGATTTTCTTGATAGAGGGTTACTGCTAACAAGGATGCTACTGACTAGGATTTCTAGTGGTTAAGATGAAGTCACGACTTCGAAAATTTTATGGTCACCACCATGACCTGGTCAACCATTGCAGAATATCTGTGCCACAAATGCCAACGGATATGTTCTGTTCGTCGTTATCAAAATCAAGTCCTTTCTTCTTTCATGACTCATCGCCGTCTTTGTAACAAGAGTAACAAAACCTTTGTGACTGATTAGCCTTCTGGAGCACTTGAGTTCATCAAAGGGGTTCATGTTGCTCGATCTCTAGTTTTCTGTGTAGTGTTTTGTAGATCATTGTTTGTCCTTTAGTATTTTGGCCATTGCATTGTCTGTCCTTCTTTGATTTACATCTTCTGATTACCCCTTTTGTATCTTCAGACTTTTGGCCATTGCATTGTCTGTCCTTCTTTGATTTACATCTTCTGATTACCCCTTTTGTATCTTCAGACTTTTGGCCATTGTATTGTCTGTCCTTCTGTCATTTGGCCATTGCATTGTCTGTCCTTCTGTCTTTTGGCCATTGTATTGTCTGCCCTTCTTTGATTTACATCTTCTGATTACCCCTTTTGTATCTTCAGACTTTTGGCCATTGTATTGTCTGTCCTTCTGTCATTTGGCCATTGCATTGTCTGTCCTTCTGTCTTTTGGCCATTGTATTGTCTGCCCTTCTTTGATTTACATCTTCTGATTACCCCTTTTGTATCTTCAGACTTTTGGCCATTGTATTGTCTGTCCTTCTGTCTTTTGGCCATTGCATTGTCTGTCCTTCTGTCTTTTGGCCATTGTATTGTCTGCCCTTGTCTTTTGGCCATTGTATTGTCTGTCCTTCTTTGATTTACATCTTCTGATTACCCCTTTGGTATCTTCAAACTTTTCTTTAGAAACTATTCATCAATCAGGTTTTGCCTCTACTGGTTTCTTATTGGTGCCTCAAATGTTTTAATGGTTTGTTGTAATCTTATGGTTTAAAAAATTGTAAAATATCTTAAAATAAGTTTATTCTGTTAGTCTTAATTACACCATATATATTTTAGAACATGTTCTATCTAGAGGTCACTACCTTGACAATAAGTTCCGTTCCAGTTCCCGTCACAGGTACATGTAGCATTACCATTTATATCTACACTACATGTTCCGTTATTTTCACACGGATTGTTGACACACGGTGAAACTACAAAAGAAATAAAAAACATAATTGATTGATATTCAAATTTATGAAGCCCTCCTCTGGCTAACCACAAAGTCATGGTAGACAATATAACCAACCACGACAACACAAACCACTCCTATAGAAAATGAGTGAGGGGCAGTTGACATAAACTGTACAGCATGCATTTGCCGGTAAAACACACGTGATTTTTTTTGTCTTGCACTAGTGCAAGATAAGAAAATCTCACATTGCTAAAAATAGGAACTGTTCTGTCTCAAAAGTGAGAAAACTGCATTTTGAATACAGATATCTATATTTAAAAAAGAGTTATCTTTCTTTTAACAGAGGAGAAGATTTTTTAGAAATCAACCAATCAGAAACAAGAATTGCCTGTGGTGGCCATGTTTGTTAACCGATCTGGACAAAATGAGCAATATTTATAGAGAGCCTTCCATAGATGCTTCCTACCAAGTTTCAGTGCATTTGGCCAAGTGGTTTCAGAGGAGAAGATTTTTAGAAATCGACCTATCAGAAACAAGAATTGCCTGTGGTGGCCATGTTTGTTAATGAATCGGGATGAAATGAGCAATCTTTATAGAGGTCTTTCAATGATGCTCCCTACCAAGTTTCAATTCATTTGGCCAAGCGGTTTCAGAGGAGAAGATTTTTTAGAAATCAACCAATTAGAAACAATAATGGCCTGTGGTGGCCATGTTTGTTAACGGATCGGGATGAAATGAGCAATCTTTATAGAGGACCTGCCATAGATGCTTCCTACTAAGTTTCGGTTCATTTGGCCAAGAGGAGAAGATTTTTAAAAATCTGCCAATCAGAAACAAGAATTGTTTATGGCAGACATGTTTGTTGATGGATCGGGACAAAATGAGCAATCTTTAGAGAGAACCTGCCACAGATGCTTCCTACCAAGTTTCACTTCATTTGGCTGAGCGGTTTCAGAGGAGAAGATTAAAATGTGAAAAGCTAACGGACGACAGACGATGGACGACAGACGACGGATGCCAAATGATGGCAAAAGCTCACATTGCCTTTGGCAAGGTGAGCTAAAAAAGTGGCCTTATAAGGCAGGTGACCTCTTAAAAGAGGTTCAATTCATATGGAACTTTCTATGACAGGACAAGAAAAAGATGACCTTTTACTACAGGTGACTGTTTCACTGTATTTGATAGTTTTGATGAAGACAAGTAACCTAACCTCACTTCATTATTGAACATCATAATTATATATATACAGTCTAAACCGAAACCTGAATAAATCAAAAACCTGCCTAAACCAGACAGCTTTTACAGTCCCATCTACTAAATGTTTATGTAATTTGAACCTGTGTAAATCAAACACCTGTCTAAACTGAACAAATTCTTCAGTCCCAAAGGGTTTCAGTTTAGACAGGTTTTACTGTATAATTAAAAACAATAACACTGCTTGTATCATAATTATTATAAACAATAGTAAAGTTATAGATATATATTTATTATAAAAATAGACAATATTCAAACATAAAACTTACTTGAACAATAAAAACCGCTCCATTCTCCTTTACACGAACAAGTCGCCTGGAAGTTAACATCAACAGAACATGAACCGTCATTCTGACAAGGATCAGGTGAACAAGGACTCACTGTAATATTATAAAAACATAAAGATATTCTGTATAAGTCATGTGAAGTTCTATGTACATTTCAGACTGATTTAGTTCAAATTTGGTCCTACCTTTAAACAAGATGAACTGTGAGCTAATGCTCACCTATGATACCCCCGCTCTTCGGCAAACAGGGAGTAGGAATCTGATGGTTCCAAAAATGCTTCCTACGATATGGGGTACCTATATGAAGCTTGTGACCAAATATCAGATCTCTGCCATCAATAGTTGCTGAGAAAAATGTGACGAAAAATGTGCATATATGTTCAATGTGTATAGAAACTAACTAAGTCGGCAAACAGGAAGTAGGAATCTGACGGGTTCAAAAACCCTTCCCACAATATGGCATACCTATATGAAGCTTGTGACCAAATATCAGATTATTGTCATCAATAGTTGCTGAGAAAAATGCGACGAAAAATGTGCATATACAAATGTATGTTAAATGTGTATAAAAATCAACAAAGTCGGCAAACAGGAAGTAGGAATCCGATGGGTTTAAAATCGCTTCCCACGATATGAGGTACCTATATGAAGCTTGTGACCAAATATCAGATTTCTGCCATCAATAGTTGCTGAGAAAAATGTGACGAAAAATGTGCATATACATGTATGTTCAATGTGTATAAAAACCAACTAAGTCGGCAAACAGGAAGTAGGAATCTGATGGGTCCAAAAACGCTTCCAACGATATGGGGTACCTATATGAAGCTTGTGACCAAATATCAGATCTCTGTCATCAATAGTTGCTGAGAAAAATGTGATGAAAAATGTGCATATATGTTCAATGTGTATAAAAACCAACTAAGTCGGCAAACAGGCAGTAGGAATCTGACCGGTCCAAAAACGCTACCCACAATATGGTATACCTATATGATGCTTGTGACCAAATATCACATTTCTGCCATCAACAGTTACTGAGGAAAATGCGCCGAAAAATTTCTTGGACGGACGGAAGGACGGACGAACAGAGGTAAAACAGTATACCCCCCTCCTCCTTCGGGGAGCGTGGGTATAATAAATGTTAATGTTAACTTTCATCTTATTTTTGTGGGTTACCATGGTAATTTAGAAAACATGAAATGACTACAAGTACAACTGTAATCAACAGCTGATATATACTGCATGACAAATCCATTTTTACTGAAATACGTTTAAAACTTTTTTTATGGGATAGTCTCAAAACTTAAAAAAATAATTCAAACTATAAAAGTGAAACTCATCAAAAAGTTAACAGAGTATATAATCTTATAAAATTTGAAAAATTCAGACAAGACAAGAAGATTTAGTGACTGATATGTTTATGTCAGAAAAACAGATGGACAGATAACAATATACTAGAATATATTCCCTCTAAAAACAGGTGTATCAAAATTTATGAAACTGTTGTATATGAAAAGAAGGTAAATTCTGTCCTTATTATCATATTACTGTATGGATTACTGGCACATGTCAAAACATTAATATTTAAGAAATACAGTATCCTTCCTCTTATATGGCCATCCCATTCTCTTATTAAAATGTGGCCTTATAAGAGGGGTAGTCTCTCATGAGGAGGTCAACAGTATCTTACTACAGTGCATCTGAAATCCAGCCTGACATGAGGGGAGACCTTTGGTGAGATTGGCCTTATAAGAGGGGTGGTCTCTCATGAGGAGGTCAACAGTATCTTTTACTACAGTGCATCTGAAATCCAGCCTGACATGAGGGGAGACCTTTGGTGAGATTGGCCTAAAAAGAGAGGTGGCTTCTCATGAGGAGGTCAACAGTATCTTTTACTACAGTGCATCTGAAATCCAGCCTGACATGAGGGGAGACCTTTGGTGAGATTGGCCTAAAAAGAGAGGTGGCTTCTCATGAGGGGGTCAACAGTATCTTACTACAGTGCATCTGAAATCCAGCCTGACATGAGGGGAGACCTTTGGTGAGATTGGCCTAAAAAGAGAGGTGGCTTCTCATGAGGGGGTCAACAGTATCTTACTACAGTGCATCTGAAATCCAGCCTGACATGAGGGGAGACCTTTGGTGAGATTGGCCTAAAAAGAGAGGTGGCTTCTCATGAGGAAGTCAACAGTATCTTACTACAGTGCATCTGAAATCCAGCCTGACATGAGGGGAGACCTTTGGTGAGATTGGCCTAAAAAGAGAGGTGGCTTCTCATGAGGGGGTCAACAGTATCTTACTACAGTGCATCTGAAATCCAGCCTGACATGAGGGGAGACCTTTGGTGAGATTGGCCTAAAAAGAGAGGTGGCTTCTCATGAGGGGGTCAACAGTATCTTACTACAGTGCATCTGAAATCCAGCCTGACATGAGGGGAGACCTTTGGTGAGATTGGCCTAAAAAGAGAGGTGGCTTCTCATGAGGGGGTCAACAGTATCTTACTACAGTGCATCTGAAATCCAGCCTGACATGAGGGGAGACCTTTGGTGAGATTGGCCTAAAAAGAGAGGTGGCTTCTCATGAGGGGTCAACTTAACAATATCTTTCTACAGTGAAATCTGCTCTTATAAGAGAGATGGCCCTTGATGGGAGTGGCCTTATAAAAGAGGGACTACTGTAATTTGTTCTTCATAAACCATTTAGATCCTCCAATTTCTTACTATCAGGAGATTAACATGGTCTCATGTCCACTGACTCCTTGTCTGCCAAATGAGACTCCCTACCAGAAAATCCTGCATCCACCACTTGCTTGAAGACAAACCAATAGATAATGTTACATTGATCAAGTTATCTAGGTTAAATTAAGATGAACACAACAACAAACAGACTGAATCTTTTCTTCAAGTTATCAAGTTAGGGACCGACCATTTAACTTGAAGGAGGGGTTATGGTTTTTTGTTTCGTTCAGAAATTTTTTTTTGGACAACACAATCGTTAGAATATTTATTTTATTTGTCGAGCAAAGTGTGAATTTTTTTTCCAGAATTTAACATTAGGTTATATGACAAAAACTCTGAATCAGATTTTTTTTTTCCTCCACCAAAATCAGAATATTTTTTTCAGCAACATTGGGAATCAGAATATTTTTTTAGAAAAAAAACATAACCCTCCTTCAAGTTAAATGGTCGTTCCCTTACCTAATGCTCTTTTATCAAGCATGATGTATCACTGAAATCACTGTTGTGCTTTATTTTACAATTCCCTTATGTGTGATCTTTAGGTAAAAACACAAAATGGCCAGTGATTGACAATCGATTATAAACAAATATTTCTATAACTTCGTACCTTCACAAGTTGATCCTGAGTAGTCTCCCTTACAAAAACATGCTGCCACTCCAGCTTCTACTCTACATGATCCTTCATTTTGACAAGTTACACTGTCACATGGTGAAACTAGAATAAAGGAAAATAACTTAACATCAGGCTAAGATATAAAGTCAAACATTATAGTTTAATAGTATAGTATGAATTATTTACCTTTAGTTGTTGGGGGCCATCATTGTCGTGATCCTATGGTAGTTGGATTAAAGACTACCTATGCAATCTGTGCTTATCACCACTAACATTGTGAGTTCGAACCCTGCTCAGGCGAGGTGTACTCGATACAACATAATGTGATAAAGTTTGTCAGTGACTTGTGGCAAGTCTGTGGTTTTCTCTGGGTACTCCGGTTTCCTCCACCAATAAAATTGACTGCCATGATATAACTGAGATATTGTTGAAAGTGGCACTAAATACCATAATCCAACCAACCAACATTTTTTCTTCAGTTTTGTTGTATTTAATGCTGAAGGATAAACAAAATATACAGATGTTGTCTAGGTATATAAAATTTATTAATATTTTGCATCGAACAGGCTAGAAATGCTCCACAGTCCTCATATCTTTACCTGTTACTAAACTCCTTACAAATAAATTTCAAGACAAGGTCAGGGCTCCCACTACTTTCAAATTAGAGGGAGAAGCAACTTCTCTTTCAGAGAGCTCACAGGGAGAAGTGGGAGACAACAGAGAGAAGTGGGGAGACTTCTGGGAGAAGTTAATAGCAATTAATTGAAACATTGTTTCGCGACCCCTCTGACGTTACCATGCCCAAATTTAGTAAATAGTTAAAAAGCTGTCTGAACTAATTTGTTCTGGGTTTTTTTATTCATAACTACCTTAAGGACATCTATTCAATGTTACATTTTTATTTCTGTCTACCTTGACTATTGGGGTCTTGCATACCAGTGATTTTTATATGTACCCCCATCCCCCTTTTCCTCTTGAAATATTACTGTGTTGTGATCCAATACCACATAAATTGTAATAACTCATATTTGTGTGATCTTCAGCAGAAGAACGATGTCTCGGTCAATTTGCTCAATGGTCCAACTATATATAGGAGTACAGTACAGTAGGGAATGAAAATATAGCACAAACGTAAATTGCCACTGTTAGTAAAAAACTGAAGAAAGTAAAGGCTGTAATTATTATTTGCCAGACCTCAAATCAGATTGCAACAACGGAGGAAAGCTACTGTAGTTCAAAGTTTATTTTTTAATTGGATATGTGTTAACGCTTGTAAACACATGTCTGTATGTAAATAAACAGTTCGATAGATCACAATATTAACCCGGTGTCGAGTATAAAATACCAATGTGGATGGATAAATATATGAAGCGTCTATGTGCATTTCAACGAATTTTGAATTGCAATCTTCGCATATATGAACATATTTGATATGAGAACTATGATTTTATGTCACAGAAATGAGAAAAAAATAAATAAAAAGTTTGTTTTGTTGAAAGTAGATTTGGACAAAAAGTTCGGTCAACATTTCCCGTAGCACAGTACCGCATTGCATCCCCTTACCAAAATGGCGCCATTGTTGTTTGTTTACAAAAAACAAATACAAATAGTTTTATTTTAAGCTGGGCAAATATAAACAATAAACAAAACCTCTAATGAACGAAATTAAAGTTTTTATAAACCGTAATGGATTACTTTCCAAGAAAATCACTTTCAAAATACTTAATAACGGATACGATAGAATTCAATAAACACGTGCACGATATCAACATTTTCATAAATGACAAGTGGAGAATATACGTGGGCGGTGACATAGGGCGACTCTTCAAAATTACAAGGCGACTTGAACTTCGCTTTTGACCAACACAAGGTGAATTCTTCGCCCGAATCGCCCTCCAACGTGAGCCCTGCAAAGTACAGTTGATTCTCGCAATAATGATCTCAGATAAGTTATGGCCTTTTATTATGGCTTTAGCATAATTTTTTTATGGATAATTTGAATGTTAGGCTTTTTTTTCAAACTGAAATCATTCGTCCCTTTCATTTCAGCACAATAAATTTTGTCTGCAAAATAGATGTATCTCTTTCAACAAGTTAAAAGTTTGATTTATTTTAATGTTCATTTTCTTACACACACCTTAACCTTGAAATTTCTTATTCCATTGTAATGTTTATATGTCAGTTTGCCCTTTCTGAGAATGTATTACCTTGACAATATGTTCCGTTCCAGTTCCCATCACAGGTACATGTAGCATTACCATTTACATCTACACTACATGTTCCATTATTTTCACATGGATTGTTGACACATGGAGAGACTGCAAAAAAAAAACATATTCCAAAGAACCAAATCTAATTAACATGTAACAATGTATGTTTAAATAACAAAATCTAAATGGTCATAATGATTGATCATTCAATTACAGCAGGAATTTATGGATAACTTGAAGGATGGCACTAGTGGAGCAGGAACTGTTATTCCTTTAGGAAAACCTGAGCTCACCCCGTTTTTAGTTGGTGTTTGTGATTCATTAACCCGGTTTTTATCAATGAAACTTTGTAAAAGTGACATAATTCATTGATAATTCTGTCATATCTTGTGGTTTTCTCAGAGTTTTTCCAATAATTGAATTTTTGCTTCCTGAACAAAAATTCATTTCGACCCTTTTAAGTGATATTTTAACAATATTAGAGATTATATGGGCGTGCAAAGTATTTTTGGATTGTTTCTACAATTAAATTGAAAAGAAACAACCTTCGTCACGAGTTGAAAAAATATATGTTAAAACGAGCTTTAATATCCCTTTAAAAAACTTCTTTTTTTTCTCACAAATAACATAAGTCATATTTATTAACAGTATTAGCAAAAATCAAATAAGAAAAGTTTGCAAACACAAAAACGATTGTCATAAACCTTAAATGGAAGAAGGATAGACAATACAATGGCTGACAATAAAGACAAACAATGGCTTCAAAACACTACACAGGAACTTGAGACTGAGCAACACAACTCCCACTAATAATAAAAACTCTGTAAAACTGTAACAATTACATTCAATATAAATTATAAAATGTAATTACATTTCTACATTTTTACATTACCAAGTAAAAATACAAGTTCTCATTTTTATTTCAAAATATTCCACTGTAGTCATTAGTTTTCAGGACGTTCTAAAAATATTTCCTGAAAGTTGTCATGGTTAAATGGTTATGTGCTTCATTGATAGATAAAGTTACAATTTCTATATCACATGAATCTTTTGACCAATCATGTGGTTTTTTTTAAATGAAATTAAAACATAATGTAATTATTGGTTATGGTTATGGTGTTTAACGCCACTTTCAACAATATTTCAGATATATCGTGGCAGTCAGTTTTATTGGTGGAGGAAACCAGAGCACCCGGAGAAAACCACCAACCTGTCGCAAGTCACAGACAAACTTTATCACATAATGTTGTATCGTGTACACCTCGTCATGAACTGGATTCGAACTCACAACGTTAGTGGTGATAGGCACTGATTGCATAGGTAGTTGTAAATCCAACTACCATTTGATTAACACCATGACGGCCCCTATAATGTAACCATTATACTATAAAAGAAATAATATTTACATATCTCATCTTAAACAATGAATTTCTGTATTTACCCATTCCAACCAGAATACTTTCAGAAAAATGTTGACTTTATATTAAAGATACGCTACAGAAAGGAAACAAGGTATACGGACAGCATTGATTAGTCATTGTTTTTTTTTCTATTTCCTAACTAAGGGTACAATTTTTTAGCATCAATTCAAAAAATATAATGAGCAGGTTCAGGAATAACACTTGACAACAAAACAGAAAATAAAGCATGTGTGAAACAGGAACAATAACTCAATATATACTGTGTCCTGTGATGGTGGCAAAGCATGTGTGAAACAGGAACAAAAACTCAATATATACTGTGTCCTGTGATGGTGGCAAAGCATGTGTGAAACAGGAACAAAAACTCAATATATACTGTGTCCTGTGATGGTGGCAAAGCATGTGTGAAACAGGAACAAAAACTCAATATATACTGTGTCCTGTGATGGTGGCAAAGCATGTGTGAAACAGGAAGAACAACTCAATATATACTGTGTCTTGTGATGGTGGCAAAGCATGTGTGAAACAGGAACAAAAACTCAATATATACTGTGTCCTGTGATGGTGACAAAGAATGTGTGAAACAGGAACAATAACTCAATATATACTGTGTCCTGTGATGGTGGCAAAGCATGTGTGAAACAGGAACAAAAACTCAATATATACTGTGTCCTGTGATGGTGGCAAAGCATGTGTGAAACTGGAACAAAAACTCAATATATACTGTGTCCTGTGATGGTGACAAAGCATGTGTGAAACAGGAACAAAAACTCAATATATACTGTGTCCTGTGATGGTGCCAAAGCATGTGTGAAACAGGAACAAAAACTCAATATATACTGTGTCCTGTGATGGTGGCAAAGCATGTGTGAAACAGGAACAAAACCTCAATATATACTGTGTCCTGTGATGGTGGCAAAGCATGTGTGAAACAGGAACAAAAACTCAATATATACTGTGTCCTGTGATGGTGGCAAAGCATGTGTGAAACAGGAACAAAAACTCAATATATACTGTGTCCTGTAATGGTGGCAAAGCATGTGTGAAACAGGAACAAAAACTCAATATATACTGTGTCCTGTGATGGTGGCAAAGCATGTGTGAAACAGGAACAAAAACTCAATATATACTGTGTCCTGTGGTGGTGGCAAAGCATGTGTGAAACAGGAACAAAAACTCAATATATACTGTGTCCTGTGATGGTGGCAAAGCATGTGTGAAACAGGAACAAAAACTCAATATATACTGTGTCCTGTAATGGTGGCAAAGCATGTGTGAAACAGGAACAAAAACTCAATATATACTGTGTCCTGTGATGGTGGCAAAGCATGTGTGAAACAGGAGCAAAAACTCAATATATACTGTGTCCTGTGGTGGTGGCAAAGCATGTGTGAAACAGGAACAAAAACTCAATATATACTGTGTCCTGTGATGGTGGCAAAGCATGTGTGAAATAGGAACAAAAACTCAATATATACTGTGTCTTGTGATGGTGGCAAAGCATGTGTGAAACAGGAAGAAAAACTCAATATATACTGTGTACTGTGATGGTGGCAAAGCATGTGTGAAACAGGAACAAAAACTCAATATATACTGTGTCTTGTGATGGTGGCAAAGCATGTGTGAAATAGGAACAAAAACTCAATATATACTGTGTCCTGTGATGGTGGCAAAGCATGTGTGAAACAGGAACAAAAACGAAATATATACTGTGTCCTGTGGTGGTGGCAAAGCATGTGTGAAACAGGAACAAAAACGAAATATATACTGTGTCCTGTGATGGTGGCAAATCATGTGTGAAACAGGAGCAAACACTCAATATATACTGTGTCCTGTAATGGTGGCAAAGCATGTGTGAAACAGGAACAAAAACTCAATATATACTGTGTCCTCTGATGGTGGCAAAGCATGTGTGAAACAGGAACAAAAACTCAATATATACTGTGTCCTGTGATGGTGGCAAAGCATGTGTGAAACAGGAGCAAAAACTCAATATATACTTTGTCCTGTGGTGGTGGCAAAGCATGTGTGAAACAGGAACAAAAACTCAATATATACTGTGTCCTGTGATGGCGGCAAAGCATGTGTGAAATAGGAACAAAAACTCAATATATACTGTGTCTTGTGATGGTGGCAAAGCATGTGTGAAACAGGAAGAAAAATTCAATATATACTGTGTACTGTGATGGTGGCAAAGCATGTGTGAAACAGGAACAAAAACTCAATATATACTGTGTCTTGTGATGGTGGCAAAGCATGTGTGAAACAGGAACACAAACTCAATATATACTGTGTCCTGTGATGGTGGCAAAGCATGTGTGAAACAGGAACAATAACTCAATATATACTGTGTCCTGTGATGGTGGCAAAGCATGTGTGAAACAGGAACAATAACTCAATATATACTGTGTCCTGTGATGGTGGCAAAGCATGTGTGAAACAGGAACAAAAACTCAATATATACTGTGTCCTGTGATGGTGGCAAAGCATGTGTGAAACAGGAACAAAAACTCAATATATACTGTGTCCTCTGATGGTGGCAAATCATGTGTGAAACAGGGGAAAAAACTCAATATATACTGTGTCCTGTGATGGTGGCAAAGCATGTGTGAAACAGGAACACAAACTCAATATATACTGTGTCCTGTGATGGTGGCAAAGCATGTGTGAAACAGGAACAAAAACTCAATATATACTGTGTCCTGTGATGGTGGCAAAGCATGTGTGAAACATGAACAAAAACTCAATATATACTGTGTCCTGTGATGGTGGCAAAGCATGTGTGAAACAGGAACAAAAACTCAATATATACTGTGTCCTGTGATGGTGACAAATCATGTATGAAACAGGGGAAAAAACTCAATATATACTGTGTCCTGTGGTGGTGGCAAAGCATGTGTGAAACAGGAACAAAAACTCAATATATACTGTGTCCTGTGATGGCGGCAAAGCATGTGTGTCCTGTGATGGTGGCCATCTTTGATTGTAGAGGATCATTCCTACCATATCACAAAGAAGTGAGGTGTGATAAAATATTAGTTTATACTTACTTGAACAATCACATCCTGTCCATTCACCATTACAAGTACAAACAGCTTCACCATAGATGTCAACAGAACAGGATCCATCATTTAGACAAGGGTTAGGTGAACAAGGACTCACTGAAATCAGATTCATTTATACTATATACATGTAAGACTCAGATCGACGTCCAGTCTCTAATCGACGTCTATTCCTCAAATCGGCGTCCAATTCTCAAATATATGGCCGTTTTTCACTTTCTCAAATCGACGTCCAATGACGTCACTGACGTATACTTCAAATGACGTCACACCCATTAGGGAATGTTTTTGAAGCAATGATGGAGAAGGGACAAGATCAGATTCCAGATGAGGAGTTCTTGATGACAAAAATGCCTATGTATTTTATAGTTATTGTAGATAAAATCCTATTGTGTTTAGGAGTACTTCTACTTTAGCGGACCCTAACCTTAACCTTACCTTAACCATAACCCTAACCTTAATCCTAACCATAACCTGAATCCTAACCCTAACCCTAACCTTAACCCTAGCCCTAACCTTAAGCCTTACCCTAGCCTTAACCCTAACCCTTTTGTTGTCATATCCACATGGTAACAAAATGAAAAGTTATGGGTCATGCACTTTGGGTCATGCCTATATATTTTATAGTTACTGTAGATAAAATCCTATTGTGCTTAGGAGTACTTCTACTTTAGTGGACCTTAACCTTAACCATAACCCTAACCCTAACCTTAATCCTAGCCCTAATCTTAATCCTAACCCTAACCCTAACACTAACCTTAACCCTAAACCTATCGTTACAATTATTTTTGATGGCAAACTTTGATCGTGTAAACGAGCCTATAGATATGAGAGTTTGGAAAGGACGTCGATTTGAGAATATCCTAAAATTGGACCGTGATTTGAGATAATGACGTTAGTGGACACCGATTTGAGGAGTGGACGTCGATTAGAGACTGGACGTCAATCTGAGTCTATCATATATATAATAAGTTAATACAATAACAAATACATTAAAACTTACTGTTATTATATTACAGTTTATCAGGCTAGTTTTGCAATGTTTAAATTTTGTTATAATTAGGCAGTATGGTTATAAACATAAAATCACATGAAACATATTTTCATATTTTTTTACTTTCAAAATCAAGCAAAATATATCCTGTGGTAGATAAATTGACCTATTTAATTATTACCTATCACATCTAACTTCTGAATCTCCTGTGTTGTTTGAGGTTACTCAATATAAACTAATGTGACTGAGTATTGTCAGTGGCTTATGATGAGCAGCCCTCAAAGTAGGTTTTAACATCAGATGGCCAATTGGCCACCAGATATAAAATTTCAGTGGCAAATTCAAAATTTTAGTGGTCAGGCAATTATTTCAGGTCACCTAAGAAATTTGATATGTAAAACCAAAAGCTATAGAGCATCTATTTCTTCATAGACTAGAAGTTTTTTTTGGCCACCCAGGTGACTGTTTTGATAGACTAAATTGAGGGCTGATAAGTAACAGATTTCCTCTATATACACAAAGCTTTTCTCCATCAATAAAACTCATGATTAATTGTTAGTTGCTTTACGTCCATCAGCAAATATTTCTTCATCATTAAAGACCTAAATTATTAGACATTAAATTTAATATTATTGCTCTTTAAATACCTGAACAGGTAACTCCTGAGTAGTCTCCCTTACAATAACACACAGCTAGCCCAGCTTCTACTACACAAGTTCCTTCATTCTGACAGGTTACACTGTCACATGGTGAAACTGAAAATATAAATTCATTTTTTAAAAGTCTTTGCCTATCAACAAATAATATACAGTCTAAATGAAATCATTAACAAACCTGAATATATTTTACAAACAAAACATCAAATCTATTCTACATGTCTATAAAACTTGATTACCTGTCTACTCTGAACAAGGTTGTTCAGTTTAGCCAGGTTTTATTGCAAACTTAAAAATTCACTTTTAACAGTATAATAAATGCATATACAGTGGACATGAAATAAATCATTTGTTTTTATATTGGGTCTGTGTAGAATTGGGTACCAAAAAATTACTGCAAACACATTACATGTTTATACAAAATCTGATAATAAATATAGTATAACTAATCGTAGATTTTGAATATCAAAATAAGACCATGAGTGACCGAAGTACGCATAAGGATTAAACGAGTGGGTGGAACTTGTTCCGTCCACGAGTTTAATCATTAATGCGTATTCGGTCACGAGTGGTATTATTTTGATATTCAAAATGTATGATTTAGTTATACTGTTTATTATATAGACTTTCAAAATTTCTTATATATTATTTTTTTTATTTGTATATTTCATTCCACGGATATAAATATACGAGCAATGATACTAAGGGGTTCAATTGGAAGGATCTGCCATCTTGAAAATGTGAAATCCTACATGTCATATTTACAACAATGCACCAAAATAATTAAAATGCTTACATTGAAAACTTATTTTAGCTAAATTGTATCAAAATTGAAGCATACACGAAGCCAAATAACGTCTAATCTTTACGTTTCAAACTGGAAGTCTTCACGTCAATGACGTCATGTTGGTTATGTTACAAAGTCGTCAATAACATTTCACAGAATTTTTTCAGTTTACAATCGTATGTGTATTCACCGTAACACCACAAGGAACGTTACCACCATACTTATAGTTGTGTAAAAATAGTCCCGGCGGGAAAAAACTGATATTTCACATGCGAGATAACAGAATTTATTTGATGGATAAATCCCCATAATTCATACCTATCTATATAATAACTTAAGTTATTAGTACGAGTAAATAAGATCCATTGATTGGTTGATTGATTGATTGGTGTTTAACGTCCAGCAAGCAATTTTTCAGCTATATTCAGGACGAGAACATTTAAAAATTTAAACGCCACAGGACTCGAAACAAGGAAAGGTGATGGGTAGGGACGGATAATTTTGCCAGTGCAACAGGTCTCTTATGGACCATAATGCTCATAATGAGCTGTTACACTGGGTTCTTTAACGTGCGGAGAGGGTGGCAATCTCTCAACACGGGACCTCGGTTTTATTTACGTCTCTTCCGCAGGACGGGTTGGTTGTGAATTAATGCATCCCGCACAACCGACGGACGCCCCTTCAAGCCGAAGAAGCTCTCAGTCCCATTTCTATACCCTGGGGTTCCCGCGGGGTTAAATAAGATCCAAGATAGATGCAAATCTAACATAAATATGATACCAAAATAACAACTTTCTTTTTCTGTTTTTTTTAAACTTGCTTATTAGCGATGAACAAGTATTAACAAATGCTAACATTATTATTTAATGACATTTACTTCTTGTCTGCCTGTAATTACCTGTACAATATGTTCCGTTCCAGTTCCCATCACAGGTACATGTAGCATTACCATTTACATCTACACCACATGTTCCATTATTTTCACAAGGATTATTATCACATGGAGAGACTGACAGAAGAAAATATAAATAACATTAATAAAAGTTAAATGTTTATATAATTATCTCTAATGTTAGTGTAAATGTATTGATATATGACCATTGTAATTTGGACTGTAATCATCAGCATTTAGTTCTTTATCCTGATTAACCTTTAATTTATACCACAGGTGTTTGTGGACAGGACACAGCATCCCCCCTTTTCACACCCTACCTCCCCCTTTTTTTTTCTTTTTTTTTTCATTTCCATGGCTTAGAAATATTTCTAAGCCATGGAATTGAAAAAAAAAAAAAAAAAATGAAAAAGGGGGTAGGTTGTTAAAAAGGGGGGATGATGTGTCCTGTCCACAAGCACCTGTGATTTATACATGGTTCATATGTATTACCCTGTTACAACCATCAGTTTAATAGTAAATTAAGCTAACAAGGAAATAAACAAACCTTGAAATTTGAACCTTTAAAGTCCCTCGTTTCACGAACAGTAAAATAAGAATATTAAATGTAAACATGACTTGTGTTAAGGAATTATTATATAAAATATTCTCTACTTGTGAAGCTTTCTTTATCAAATATCTTTCTCTTTCAGCAGGGTGTACCATCCAGTATAAATACTATTAAAAAATCTGTTAAATGTAGACAATTCTGAATACACAAAGGATTTCCTTAACTTACACACTATTTTACCAATAACAAATGTCTTATTTCTTTTTCTTCAAATAAATCTTACAAATAATCTATGACAGATAATCTTTTTTTTAATAACTTTTTTAACATGGATTTCCTATTAACATTAGAAATTATCATAATTTTTCAGTGGTAATTCCCATGAAACCTTTCGATAGAGTTCAAACCTCTGTTAAGGGACATGTCTTTTAATTATTGGAAAATAAAAGAAAGATCCACAAATAGGGAATTATTTCATTTCTTGAGTGGACCTAAAATTTGAGCACAGAATCCAATTGTCTAAATAAACATAATGTAATTTATCCTGCACTGGTTCTACTTGAGTAATCAAATTGCACTGACTGGGTAAATTTTTTATATATATGGTCGATGACCAAATTATAGCTTTTCTGTTATCTGGTTCGTATAGACTGAAGGTAAGAAATGGTAACAGTATAAGTGCTGACTTTACAGAAAACACCACTGAAAATGCTTAGAACAACGCTTCTTTCAGCTATTTTAGACAATCTTGCAGTTGTTTTTCAGCTATTTTAGACAATCTGGCAGTTGTTTTTCAGCTATTTTAGACAATCTGGCAGTTGTTTTTCAGCTATTTTAAACAATCTGGCAGTTGTTTTTCAGCTATTTTAGACAATCTGGCAGTTGTTTTTCAGCTATTTTAGACAATCTGGCAGTTGTTTTTCAGCTATTTTAAACAACCTGGCAGTTGTTTTTCAGCTATTTTAGACAATCTGGCAGTTGTTTTTCAGCTATTTTAGACAATCTGGCAGTTGTTTTTGAACTTTTTGACATTGCAAGATAAGCATAATATATGTACATTGTCTGTAAATATAAAATTGATATACAATCACTGTGAAACAGGCCAGAAAAGCTTGTCAGAGGCTCACAGAAAAGCTTGGCTGCCAGAGGCTCACTTTTCTTCCTGTTTCTAATGCTTGTACAAATAAATTTTATATTTGCTTACAATGTATTTATATTGGTTATATATTCAGCACAATTTTTTTTCTCATCATTAGAAATAGAAAAGAATTAAAATCAAAATTACCTGAACAATAATAGCCAGTCCATTCACCTTTACATGAACAAACAGCCTGAAAATTGATGTCAACAGAACATGAACCATCATTCAAACAAGGTACCGCTGAACAAGGACTCACTGAAAGTTGGAAAAGATATGCATATCAGTTTTAACTTGGCTTTCATTTGTATAAATGTTAGATAGCATTACCATTCGAAGCCAAATCCTGTTTACTAAAAACAGATATATTTTACAGAAATTATTGATTGGTTGGTTCGGTTCGTACATGGTGTTTACCGCCACTTTCAACAATATTTTAGTTATATTGTGGTGGTCAGTTTTATTGATGGAGGAAACCAGAGTACCCGGAGAAAACCACAGACATGCCGCAAATCACTGACATAATGTTGCATCAAGTCCACACCACCCGGGTGAGATTTGAACTCACAACGTTGGTGGTGATAGTAGCCCCCCCCCCCCCCAAGAAATTATTGAAAGAGATTTCTATCTTTTCTATCTTAAACATGTTAGTTACTATGGACCGAGGGCAGAGCTTTTGACATAAATTTTATAACTTCACAGAATGATACTAATTTAACAGCTAGACTTAGCAGTACAACTAGGTACATGTCTGGGATTCGATCACTTTGTCATACACAGCTAGACTTAGCAGTACAACTAGGTACATGTCTGGGATTTTCAATTTGTCATACACAGCTAGACTTAGCAGTACAACTAGGTACATGTCTGGGATTCACTTTGTCATACACAGCTAGACTTAGCAGTACAACTAGGTACATGTCTGGGATTCACTTTGTCATACACAGCTAGACTTAGCAGTACAACTAGGTACATGTCTGGGATTTTCAATTTGTCATACACAGCTAGACTTAGCAGTACAACTAGGTACATGTCTGGGATTCACTTTGTCATACACAGCTAGACTTAGCAGTACAACTAGGTACATGTCTGGGATTCACTTTGTCATACACAGCTAGACCTAGCAGTACAACTAGGTACATGTCTGGAATTCACTTTGACATACACAGCTAGACTTAGCAGTACAACTAGGTACATGTCTGGAATTCACTTTGTCATACACTTTTAATTGAACATTTGAACATACATGAATCAAAATAATTTAAAAAAATTCCAATCAGAATTTTTTCGGATGGTAGAAGATACAATCTATAACTGGTCCAGTATGTAAATACATCAGTGTGGACATGAAATTAAATCTATACCATTTTAAAATTAACAGATATCAAAATTTAAAAAACTATGGATCATTATCCCTAGAATAGTCTCTATTTGGACATGTTGATAATTATTCTGCTCTTCTATTATTGGTTTCAAAACTTTAATTCTTGGATTTTTTCAATAATTGAGCAAAGCATCCATTATAAACCTTAAATGTCAGTCTTCCATGGAAAATGAATGGTGTCTGCCATTTTTTACTAGAAACTTAAAAATATGTGTATTGCATGCATTTAGGAAGAGTTTGGGATACCATCTTTACTAAATTTACAATCTCTGTTTGGCTCTGGGTAACCCTCTTCTTTGGTTACGGAAAACCATCAACGTACTGATGTTTACTTTCCGGCGCATGCCTGGTAAAATGTTTTCAAATTTATAAAAAATTTCGGAACATAGTAAATTTGTTTGATATAATTGTTATTTATTAAAATAGATATTAATGTGATAAACAAATAAAATAACACAACTTTCTCTCCTGTAGATGATTATGTGTAAGATTGGTCGTTTTCTATCATATGGTCTAGAAGATTAAGAAAAGTGTGACGGCCATATGGATTTTACATCTGAATATTTGTAAAATTTCCATGTTTATTCTATTACCTTCACATGTTGTTCCTGAGTAGTCTCCCTTACAAAAACAGGAAGCCACTCCAGCTTCTACTCTACATGATCCTTCATTTAGACAAGATAAACTGTCACATGGTGAAACTGGAAAATATAGAATAACATGAAATCAGAACTATAGATCTAACTGACACATACTTAAAAGGTTGCTACTGGCAACCCCTCAGATTTCGTCACACATGCTAGGTTACTGAAAACACATATCAAAATAAACTGAGGAAGCTACAGGTGATGTTTTGTTCAAATATTTCCAAATGTTCTACATCATTTTTTGTTTATATCAAAATATGAGGTTATTTATTTTTACCCATTATTTTCCTCCAAAATGTTAAAGAAGAATCAAATATTGTCCTCTATGTCGTCAACAGACTGACAGACACAGTAACTACTGGGTTTTCCCACTGTGAAGCATGGCTAAATACGATTTGTTCTCCTGCCAAATAACAATATCACGTTTTGCTTTGCAAAATCATATAGAACTGTGCATTATATTTTATCTGCTATTTATATACCTTGACAATATGTTCCATTCCAGTTCCCGTCACAGGTACATGTAGCATTACCATTTACATCTACACTACATGTTCCATTATTTTCACAGGGATTGTTGACACATGGAGAAACTAGAAAAAAATAATATCAGCATTTAGCTTTTAAACATTTAGTTTTTCTTTTATTCATTGGAATTCAAATAAAAACAGATTTTGATTTATAAGTGTGTGTGTGTGTGTGTGTGCACATGCTCTGTAAATCAGTTTATTATTTTAACTTGTGGGGAAGGCTGTATTGCTAGGAAGAAATTGCTTTAAACAATCTGTCAGGTGTTGTTTTCTTTTCCATCAAAATTTAATGATATAATTATTTTTCTTATACCTTGAACATTTCAATTTTGGATACGTATAATGACCACCTGTCATTATCACTTGGAATGCATCAATGTTTTTTTTTGGTGCCATTGTCTGTTGCAGTTTTGAAGACATTTGCCAGTGTTGACAACAGATCTTTATCCATCTTTATGCACTCAAATTCAACACATTGCCATGTTGTTTTTCCTTGGAATAGATATCAATAGAATGCTTTATTGAATACATTTTAAAGTCAAGCATCTGTATGACTTTAATATACGGACACGTACATAGTGATGGATTTCCGAAAATTAAAGCCGTGTTTATACTTACTTGAACAATCACATCCTGTCCATTCACCATTACAAGTACAGACTGATTTACCATCAACATCAACAGTACAGGATCCATCATTTAGACAAGGGTTAGGTGAACAAGGACTCACTGAAATATTATCATTCTACATAAACATTCTGTTAAAAAAGAAATGATGGATAAATTGCATATGATATATATAATTATGTCTTATAAATGTGTCATTTTTCAACAACAAAAAATGTCACTTCAATATATGAAATTTTTAAGTAAAAATATTGTACCGTAATTGTATCATAACAATTGTTCCACATGATAATAACAAATATTATCTAAATTAACAATATTCTGATAAAATCTGAAAATATCAGTTATCATATCTCTCTATCGCATCACTATTAATGGGTCCATTGTTGAACTTGTGATTAAGCTAATCATATGATTAGCCCTAATTACGTTTTTAATTCCTAATCACATAATTAGCTAATTCAATGATTAAATATGATTAATTAATATATTG
This sequence comes from Bathymodiolus septemdierum, assembly GCA_963383655.1. NCBI lineage: Eukaryota > Metazoa > Mollusca > Bivalvia > Mytilida > Modiolidae > Bathymodiolus > Bathymodiolus septemdierum. The sequence goes on along the minus strand of OY726528.1, from coordinate 43,539,350 downwards.
ATTAAAACAGTTCAGCAACATAATTTAATCATTGCATTAGCTTTTAGTATGTGATTAGGAATTAAAAATGTAATTAGGGCTAATCATATGATTAGCTTAATCACAAGTTCAACAACGGACACCAGGTATATAGTATTGGGCACATTGTATTTGGGCGGATTTAAAAAAATGTTGTTTTTCCATTTAGGTGGAAATTTAGATTTCATTCGGGCAGATGTTGTTCAGATGTCAGATACACCTCAAGAGAGTAGATGTTAAGAGTTTTCCGATTACATTGTCCAAGATTATGTCACATCGGAATCATAAGTGACGTCTCAGTAAGCTATTCTATTTATGTTTTTAACTGAATAAACACATTTTATTTAAGTTAATTAATTAAAGCTAGGTTCTAACGTTTAACTTTTATAACCTAATTATAGGGATGATTCTGGTCAGAAAATAAAATCACTGAAAATCAATGAAAATAGCTGAAACCATCTACATCCACTTTCAAAAAGATCCTTTTTGATCTGTTCTGACCATGTATTGCAACTTTCGCAATATTTTTATCAGAGGAAAATAGCTGTAATCAGTAAAATAACTGAGAAAAAAATCATACCTGTAATTAACAAAGTTAATATTTTAAGAATTTTGATTACATTGATGTGGGACCATACAGGTAAAACTACCAAAATCCACTCTTGATATATTTTTTTTCTGCCCAAAATGAAGTACAATTATCTGCTCGAGTGAAAGATTTTTTTCCTCCCAAATGAAAAACACCACTAGCATTATAGTATAATAGCCTATGCAACTATAATTTTTTCCATTTACTTCATATTTATAAATTATTCAGAATTTTGAATAAATTATTGTTACCTTCACACGTTGTCCCTGAGTAGTCTCCCTTACAATATACATTCTAAAATTTTGTGGTTGCAGAATTAAATTTCCTAATACATTACCTGAACAAGTAGACCCTGAGTAGTCTCCCTTACAATAACAGACAGCTAATCCAGCTTCTACTACACAAGTTCCTTCATTCTGACAGGTTACACTATCACATGGTGAAACTGAAAATAAATATTATTTACACATAATTATTTCAGAAATTCTAATACCAATTAATAATTTGAAAATAACTAAAATCAAAACGGTGATTGGTTTCCAAACAGATTCAACAAAAAAATATATTATATGAGGGTTGGAATGGGTGTACCCTCTTGATGAATGTAGACCAAAACATGAGAATCTGCAACCTGTGTGATAAAAATGAAATTGGAAACGAATTTCATAATATTTTGGAATGTAATTACTTTAATAATGTTCAGAAAAAATATATTGATACCTGTTAAAGAAAAAGGCCAAATATTATTAAATTCAGTGAATTAATGAGCACAAAAAAAAACAAAATTAAGCTTACAAAACTTTGCAAATTCATTAAAGTTATTAATAAAGCTATGTCTTCCCCAGGCTAAATTTATATCTTTGTTCTCTTGAGTATTTTCGTTATCACATCTGTAATGTAGGGGAGGTAAGAATGTTGTTATTCAAGAATGGAACACATTTACTACTGTGAAATCTGCTGCAGATTTAATTTTGATTTCACTTGGTCATTGAGATGACAAAAGATTGGTAAACATTGTATTTGCCAAAGAGAAAATTACCTTGACAATATGTTCCGTTCCAGTTCCCGTCACAAGTACATGTAGCATTACCATTTATATCTACACTACATGTTCCATTATTTTCACATGGATTGTTATCACATGGTGAAACTATAATATAAAAAAAAAAAATCTTTCGTCATATTACATAAAAAGAATTTATAAGAAACAGACTGAGGCATGCCCACCACAGCACTTGAACACCCGACGTTTAAATACAAACAGCCATTTTTACTCATACATTTGCTGTGTTATGTAAATATGATGCTGGTAAACTGTAAGATGAGTTAAGCAAACAAATCATGCTATGTACATTGTATATTTGAAATTTCTCATAAAAATGGAACAACCCTTAATTGTGTGCACAATTAAAGAAAATAAAAATCCTGATAAAATGCACACCTTTGGGATAGTTATAAATATCCTGTTGAAAAAAGCTTCCAACTTAAATATGGTTAAGAGAAATTAGGCAAACAAAGCATTTGTGCATAAACAAAATTTCACAAAAATGGATGAAGTTCAACATACTGTACATGTAAAAATATTACAAACTTACCTGAACAATAGAAACCACTCCATTCTCCATTACAGGCACATGTTGCCTCATAGTTGATATCAACAGAACATGACCCATCATTCATACAAGGATTAGGTGAACAAGGACTCACTAAAACATACAAAAGTAATTATGAACCATACAACATATGTTATATTTGTTTTATTATTGTGATGTAGTATACAACCATTCACAGTACATACACATATGGTCTGTTTTGTTACTGTGATGTAGTATACAACCATTCACAGTACATACAAATATGGTCTGTTTTATTATTGTGATGTAGTATACAACCATTCACAGTACATACAAATATGGTCTGTTGTATTACTGTGATGTAGTATACAACCATTCACAGTACATACAAATATGGTCTGTTTTGTTACTGTGATGTAGTATACAACCATTCACAGTACATACAAATATGGTCTGTTTTGTTACTGTGATGTAGTATACAACCATTCACAGTACATACACATATGGTTTGTTTTATTATTGTGATGTAGTATACAACCATTCACAGTACATACAAATATGGTCTGTTTTATTACTGTGATGTAGTATACAACCATTCACAGTACATACAAATATGGTCTGTTTTATTATTGTGATGTAGTATATAACCATTCACAGTACATACAAATATGGTCTGTTTTATTACTGTGATGTAGTATACAACCATTCACAGTACATACACATATGGTCTGTTTTATTATTGTGATGTAGTATACAACCATTCACAGTACATACACATATGGTCTGTTTTATTACTGTGATGTAGTATACAACCATTCACAGTACATACAAATATGGTCTGTTTTATTATTGTGATGTAGTATACAACCATTCACAGTACATACACATATGGTCTGTTTTATTTCTGAGATGTAGTATACAACCATTCACAGTACATACAAATATGGTCTGTTTTATTACTGTGATGTAGTATACAACCATTCACAGTACATACACATATGGTCTGTTTTATTACTGTGATGTAGTATACAACCATTCACACTACATACAAATATGGTCCGTTTTATTATTGTGATGTAGTATACAACCATTCACAGTACATACACATATGGTCTGTTTTATTACTGTGATGTAGTATACAACCATTCACAGTACATACACATATGGTCTGTTTTATTATTGTCATGTAGTATACAACCATTCACAGTACATACACATATGGTCTGTTTTATTATTGTGATGTAGTATACAACCATTCACAGTACATACACATATGGTCTGTTTTATTATTGTGATGTAGTATACAACCATTCACAGTACATACAAATATGGTCTGTTTTATTACTGTGATGCAGTATACAACCATTCACAGTACATACAAATATGGTCTGTTTTATTACTGTGATGTAGTATACAACCATTCACAGTACATACACATATGGTCTGTTTTATTACTGTGATGTAGTATACAACCATTCACAGTACATACACATATGGTCTGTTTTATTACTGTGATGTAGTATACAACCATTCACAGTACATACACATATGGTCTGTTTTATTACTGTGATGTAGTATACAACCATTCACAGTACATACAAATATGGTCTGTTTTATTACTGTGATGTAGTATACAACCATTCACAGTACATACAAATATGGTCTGTTTTATTACTGTGATGTAGTATACAACCATTCACAGTACATACAAATATGGTCTGTTTTATTATTGTGATGTAGTATACAACCATTCACAGTACATACAAATATGGTCTGTTTTATTATTGTGATGTAGTATACAACCATTCACAGTACATACAAATATGGTCTGTTTTGTTACTGTGATGTAGTATACAACCATTCACAGTACATACAAATATGGTCTGTTTTGTTACTGTGATGTAGTATACAACCATTCACAGTACATACACATATGGTCTGTTTTATTACTGTGATGTAGTATACAACCATTCACAGTACATACAAATATGGTCTGTTTTGTTACTGTGATGTAGTATACAACCATTCACAGTACATACAAATATGGTCTGTTTTATTACTGTGATGTAGTATACAACCATTCACAGTACATACAAATATGGTCTGTTTTGTTACTGTGATGTAGTATACAACCATTCACAGTACATACACATATGGTCTGTTTTATTACTGTGATGTAGTATACAACCATTCACAGTACATACACATATGGTCTGTTTTATTATTGTGATGTAGTATACAACCATTCACAGTACATACAAATATGGTCTGTTTTATTACTGTGATGTAGTATACAACCATTCACAGTACATACAAATATGGTCTGTTTTATTACTGTGATGTAGTATACAACCATTCACAGTACATACAAATATGGTCTGTTTTGTTACTGTGATGTAGTATACAACCATTCACAGTACATACACATATGGTCTGTTTTATTATTGTGATGTAGTATACAACTATTCACACTACATACACATATGGTCTGTTTTGTTACTGTGATGTAGAATACAACCATTCACAGTACATACAAATATGGTCTGTTTTATTACTGTGATGTAGTATACAACCATTCACAGTACATACACATATGGTCTGTTTTATTACTGTGATGTAGTATACAACCATTCACAGTACATACACATATGGTCTGTTTTGTTATTGTGATGTAGTATACAACCATTCACAGTACATACACATATGGTCTGTTTTGTTATTGTGATGTAGTATACAACCATTCACAGTACATACACATATGATCTGTTTTATTACTGTGATGTAGTATACAACCATTCACAGTACATACAAATATGGTCTGTTTTATTACTGTGATGTAGTATACAACCATTCACAGTACATACAAATATGGTCTGTTTTGTTATTGTGATGTAGTATACAACCATTCACAGTACATACACATATGGTCTGTTTTATTACTGTGATGTAGTATACAACCATTCACAGTACATACAAATATGGTCTGTTTTATTACTGTGATGTAGTATACAACCATTCACAGTACATACAAATATGGTCTGTTTTGTTATTGTGATGTAGTATACAACCATTCACAGTACATACACATATGGTCTGTTTTATTACTGTGATGTAGTATACAACCATTCACAGTACATACAAATATGGTCTGTTTTATTACTGTGATGTAGTATACAACCATTCACAGTACATACACATATGGTCTGTTTTATTACTGTGATGTAGTATACAACCATTCACAGTACATACAAATATGGTCTGTTTTATTACTGTGATGTAGTATACAACCATTCACAGTACATACAAATATGGTCTGTTTTGTTACTGTGATGTAGTATACAACCATTCACAGTACATACACATATGGTCTGTTTTGTTACTGTGATGTATTATACAACCATTCACAGTACATACAAATATGGTCTGTTTTATTACTGTGATGTAGTATACAACCATTCACAGTACATACACATATGGTCTGTTTTGTTACTGTGATGTATTATACAACCATTCACAGTACATACAAATATGGTCTGTTTTGTTACTGTGATGTAGTATACAACCATTCACAGTACATACAAATATGGTCTGTTTTATTACTGTGATGTAGTATACAACCATTCACAGTACATACAAATATGGTCTGTTTTGTTATTGTGATGTAGTATACAACCATTCACAGTACATACAAATATGGTCTGTTTTGTTACTGTGATGTAGTATACAACCATTCACAGTACATACAAATATGGTCTGTTTTATTACTGTGATGTAGTATACAACCATTCACAGTACATACAAATATGGTCTGTTTTGTTACTGTGATGTAGTATACAACCATTCACAGTACATACACATATGGTCTGTTTTATTACTGTGATGTAGTATACAGCCATTCACAGTACATACACATATGGTCTGTTTTGTTACTGTGATGTAGTATACAACCATTCACAGTACATACAATATGGTCTGTTTTGTTACTGTGATGTAGTATACAACCATTCACAGTACATACAAATATGGTCTGTTTTATTACTGTGATGTAGTATACAACCATTCACAGTACATACAAATATGGTCTGTTTTGTTACTGTGATGTAGTATACAACCATTCACAGTACATACACATATGGTTTGTTTTGTTACTGTGATGTAGTATACAACCATTCACAGTACATACAAATATGGTCTGTTTTGTTACTGTGATGTAGTATACAACCATTCACAGTACATACAAATATGGTCTGTTTTGTTACTGTGATGTAGTATACAACCATTCACAGTACATACACATATGGTCTGTTTTGTTACTGTGATGTATTATACAACCATTCACAGTACATACAAATATGGTCTGTTTTATTACTGTGATGTAGTATACAACCATTCACAGTACATACACATATGGTCTGTTTTGTTACTGTGATGTAGTATACAACCATTCACAGTACATACAAATATGGTCTGTTTTATTACTGTGATGTAGTATACAACCATTCACAGTACATACAAATATGGTCTGTTTTATTACTGTGATGTAGTATACAACCATTCACAGTACATACACATATGGTCTGTTTTGTTACTGTGATGTAGTATACAACCATTCACAGTACATACAAATATGGTCTGTTTTATTACTGTGATGTAGTATACAACCATTCACAGTACATACACATATGGTTTGTTTTATTATTGTGATGTAGTATACAACCATTCACAGTACATACACATATGGTCTGTTTTATTACTGTGATGTAGTATACAACCATTCACAGTACATACACATATGGTCTGTTTTATTACTGTGATGTAGTATACAACCATTCACAGTACATACAAATATGGTCTGTTTTGTTACTGTGATGTAGTATACAACCATTCACAGTACATACACATATGGTCTGTTTTGTTACTGTGATGTAGTATACAACTATTCACAGTACATACAAATATGGTCTGTTTCTCTATACCAGCATCATCCCTACAACTCAGTCAACTGTGACAAATTATAAAAAATAGCAAGATAAAAAAAACATATAATTCTAATAAATATATTGCATTTAACAATTCAGACGACAGAATGGCTTCATGAATGTAAGCCATATGACAAAAATGTTGAAAAAAGGAAAGTACATGTGCAATATTATTTGCTCCATCGTCAATAACACACAGTTGTTCACGCTCCGATAACTCTCCACTCGTCACCCGTGGATCAACTGGCAGAAAAATCCTCGTTTCGTTGAAATAAGCCTATTAATAGCTATCAATCAAAATCATCATTTCATATTGTTTTTATATTCTGTGATTTTGACAGTCAACTCATCTTAATAGATCTATTTATTGTAAAATCCATGCTGGTTTACAGGAATGGGTTTTTTTAGGGGGGGGGGGGGGGGGGGGGTTTTGGTGCCAATGTTGACAAATATGATAACATTGTTGTTTGGAATTTCATTAAAATTTATGATTGATTGATTGATTGATTAACATTAAGTTATTTTTTGGATGACAAATTTCAAGAATTATATGATTTTTTGGGTACATTATTGAGTTTCTGAATGCTCAATAACAATGGATAAAAATATTTATGTAAAATACAAAATCATTACATGTGTATAAATCCTTACCTTCACATGTTGTCCCTGAGTAGTCTCCCTTACAAAAACATGCTGCCACTCCAGCTTCTACGCGACATGATCCTTCATTTAGACAAGATAAACTGTCACATGGTGAAACTAAAAAAAAAAAGGAAATAAATTTTAAACATTCACAAAAATTATTCACATAAAAAATTTAAAGGAATATCTTGATTTAGTAGGCTGTAAACAAACATAAAATAATGACTTAGAGAATCACGTGAGTTTGCATGGCTCACCTGGCTGACACTGTTTGGGTTAAAACAAGTTAATAGTTTCAGAGTAAAAACTTTGTATTCATATTCCACTAGTTAAATAATACCCTGTGTGGTGTCTGTTAACTATGATTTCTGCTCAATACAAAAACAAAAACTATTCATACACCATTTCAATTCAAAATCTATTTTTAAATATATTTGAAAAACTTTTTTTCATTTTCCTATAACCTCTTATAAAACTAACATTTTGGATATCCAATTGAAACAAAACAGACATTTTGTAAAGAACCATTCCAGACACATTCTATCAAAATTGTTTTCAAATGGTTCATTGGTTTCCGATAGGAATACATTTTTGTTTTTAATTTCCAATAGGGTCCTATGATAAATTTGTCCTGTGGTTGTGGCCATCTTGGATTTCTCATCGACACAAAAAAAAATACTTTGGTAAGTTACCATTCAAAGATTATTAATGTTATTTTGGGTTCAATCAAAAGTCTAGTTTCTGAGATTTTTTTTAATTTTCCCATATGGTTCTATACTAAAACTATATCATCTGATGTCGACTATCTTGGATTTCTGATTGATACAAAAAAACACACATTTTGTAAAGGACCATCCAAGACCATCCAGACAAGTTACCTTAAAAATGATTCAGTGATTTAGATAAAGTAAAGGTTTCATCCCATGTGTGGCTTGAAAGAAGATTTTTGAAATTTCAGTCAATTAGAAATCATAATAGACCATTTTCAGCATTCCTGACTTGATACAACAAATTAAATGCTTTTAAATCTTCATAAAATGCTTGTTATTATGGCATGTTTATTTCAAAATTAGTTAATGAAGCACCCCAAGTTTCTTTGATAAATGATTGGACTTGTTGGAATATCAAGCAGTGAGTTTCATGACTTTCGCCTTCATCGTCATAATAATACATTTAATACAAAACATATATTTATTAATTGCATATTATTTTTCAACTTATTTCTTGGAGTAGCACATTTTGTGCAGAATAAAAAATAATGTTCAACAGTTTCATGACTAAATCTATGAAGTATATTCTAGTCAATTCAAGGTCAATATGATAAATTACCTTGACAATATGCTCCGTTCCAGTTCCCGTCACAGGTACATGTAGCATTACCATTTACATCTACACTACATGTTCCATTATTTTCACATGGATTGTTATCACATGGTGAAACTACAATGCAAACAAGAAAATATAAAAACTGAAAACTATTTGAATGATTATTATGTTAAAGTATCATTAAAAGACTAAATGATTAACGATGTTTCTTGAAACGTCCTCGAGTTTTAAAAAACATCTTTAATTATTTTATCGCTATGATAGTATGTTTATCAAGGATTTGGTAATGTGATGTCATTATAACGTCATATTAGAAAACAGCGATATTACTACGCGTCCTTGACAATGCTTAGCGATTAGCGATAATTTGAATCGTCTCAGCGCTAACGTGATATGAAACATATTGGTTTTAAACATCAAAGGGAAAATAAACAAAATAGCGATAAATGAGTATATTTCTTATAAATAATTATGTATCAGCTAATATAATAACTAAAATGACTAGCTAATTTAAACTAGAATACTGTGAGCTGATCAGATGGATACCCCCCGCTCCATACATGATATAAAAGTCAAAGTCCTCGTTTTGCTTATGGAAACCCCAAAATTAATTCAAATCAAATTAAGATCAAGATCACAGTGATCTCAATTTTTTGGGCAACATTCCTTCAACTCCTAATACATATACACACAACGTATGAAGGGTATAGGCCTTAATAGAAAAAAGTTCTGCATCAGACAAGATAAAATTACTTATTTGACCTTGAAATTGAAGGTCACAGTGACCTCATTATTATATGCGACACTTTATCATACAAAGTATGAAAGGTGTGGACCTTAAGACAAAAAAGCTCTGAGCCGGACAAGATTGTGTATACAGATAACAGATGACACTTTGAAACCAGTATACCCCCAAACTTCGTTATGTGGGGTAAAATTAAAATTGTTAAGTCTATTTAATTTGGACACAATATAGTTTCATTGTCCTTAAAATGACAGAAATCTACAAAGTCAGCAATTAATTCAATAAAAATGTTTTAAAAAAATACAAACATAACTGATGCTTAAACATAAACTAACCTGAACAATAATAACCACTCCATTCTCCATTACAGGCACATGTAGCTTCAAAGTTAACATCTACACTACATGATCCATCATTCATACAGGGATTTGTTGAACAAGGACTCACTGAAAATTGCATTAAGAAAAGTGATTTTAATATGTATTCATCAATTATTGTTGAGTTTTTTTAAAACACTGAAAATACACAACACACTCTGTTGACTTTTAACCTTTGTAATGTCAAATAAAACAACAATACCCCATGACATCAACTTATGTGAAAATTTAACTTTCTCAGGTGGAGAAATGTTGTAATTCCCAAAACATACTAAGGACAATTTATAGATACAAAGATTTCAATGTAGAATATAACAACATGATACCACATTGTTGGACATGTACTGATACCCTAAAACATGCAAACCTACAACCATACTCTCAACTAAATAGATCTTCTCTTATTTGGTAGCAAATATGTACTTGCTTCAATATCACAGTATAGTCTCCCTTTAATAAGACCACCTCTTCTGCACTAACAGAAAGAACAAAACATGCAAGTCATCTGTTGTGGGGGCAGTTTTATAGTATTTTACTATCTCAGTGCATCTGGCCTGATAACAGGGTGGCCATTACTGGGAATAGCCATATAAGAGGGGGGGGACTACTGCATTTGTTTTGATTGTGTGAAAAAAAAGAAGACCATCTGCATTGTAAGATGGTCTATAAATAGCAGAAGTGGGTGGCATCTAAAGGCAGGTTTTATTGTATATTGTGTATTGCATTCATTGGTATTTATGTTTATCATAGTATATACAGTCAAACTTGTCTTAGCGACCCCCTCTATATAACGACTTCCTTTGTTAGCCAACCGTATTTATTCCTCCCCAGCGTTTTCCCGTGCATTCGACCTTTATATAACGACCCACTGTCTAACGCGACTAACAACCATGTTCTTTGGGTAAAAATCATTCATGTAACGACTATTAAAAGATTATTATCAAACCGGAAGTTAGATAATAAATAAACATACACAGTCCCGACTTTGGAAAAATTTCTGTTTTGCCCAGTTGATGCAGTAATTGTTGTCAATATCCCTCTAGCTGATATTTGCATGATCTACTGACAACATCTCATTCCCAAAGTCCATACCTGTTACTAGTTCATAATAATAGATTTTTCATATTAAATGAAGTCACGATTAGCGCTATTGTGTAAGACCGCCATTTTTTTTTACAGGTAAGTTGTTCACGTGATGGTTTATTATTGTTGTTTTGGTTTATTTGAGTTTATTTCTTATTTATAATTAAATATTTAAAATTGCTTATTATAGAAAATACCATTTTAATCTTTCAGTTTTATAAATAAATAATCGTGATTTTGAAAATTATTGTATGAAGTACTGGTTCCCAGCATATATTTCTGTCAACATTCGTTTAACGTGCGGTAACAGATCAAGGCAAGCACATGCTGATTGTGTGATTAGGCTATTAATAGCTTTCGGCGAGTGATTGAAGTTTGAAAACGTTTTGTCAGGAAATTTTCATTCTTCTAATCATAATGATTAATTCTAATTACGATAACAATTAAGATAACAATAGATGTTGAAAGAAAGTAAAAAAACTTGATCATTTAATATTCTTTTTTATTAATTTCACCCACAAAGGATGGAAATATTTAACGATAATTGAACATATTTCTTATTTCATTATACCTTTTTCTTGCCAGAATTTAAGCTCTATTCATGCATTTGTCCTCCACACGAACGGTTTAAAAGTTGATGCGGATTATATACCCGAACTAGGTTTTTCGTCTCGAGATTTTGGGAGCAAATATCACAACCTCTATTCAACGACTCCCTGTCTTATGCGACCTTTTTCAGAACTCCCTTCAATGGTCGCTATAGACAAGTTTGACTGTAGTTGTTATTTCAATGAAATACAGTTTATATTCAGTGTACAAAGTAACATTCACAATTATTCAAGAACATTCTACAAAATAAAAGTAGATGGTTGGTTTGGTTTATGATGTTTAACGCCACTTTCAACAATATTTCAGATATAACCTGGCGGTCAGTTTTATTGGTTGAGGAAACCAGATTACTCGCAGAAAACCACCGACCTGTCGCAAGTCACTGACAAACTTTATGACATAATATTGTATTGAGTACACCTCATCATGAACGGTGTTTGAACTCACAACTTTAGTGGTGATAGGCACCGATTGCATAGGTAGTTGTAAATCCAAGTACCATATGATCATGACCACAACAGCCCTTGGATTTTAATAAAAGTAGAATATTCATGAATAATTCAAGAAAGGCAAAGAAAAGATGTACAACTTCGTACCTTCACATGTTGTCGCTGAGTAGTCCCCCTTACAAAAACATGCTGCCACTCCAGCTTCTACTCTACATGATCCATCATTTAGACAAGATAAACTGTCACATGGTGAAACTAAAATGTGAAAAACAAAATGCATTCAATAGAGATCAACTGTTAAGAACACAATACAACATTTAACAAGGCATATCAGATAAATATTAACTGGAAGTAATGTCTAAATGCACATTTATTTAATGGAATTTCATTCATACATCATGTTTACCAGTATCTCATGAAAGACATGTTATCTTTCCCGTTTTTTTACAGGAGACTCCTTCCTGTAAATTAAGACCATTACCTACATTTCTATATCTTTTTTATGTTTTCTATACTATTTTGAATGTTTTCTGTAATGTTAGATAAGATAATGGTGTTTTTCTAAGTAATAATGCTTGTTATTGTTCTGCCTCTTCTAATATTATACCTTATTTTCTCTTAAATGTTTTTGATAATGTAAATAATATTTCTTGATTTTCTTTAAAAATGTTTTGTACATTAAACAAGTAATGAATTGACCCTGTGTAAGTAAGTGAATAAATAATTATTGTTAAACATTAAGTAAAAAACAAAAAATCTTAATTCATTTTATATTAAATAAGAGTATTGTATTGATGCCAGTAAACTACATCTTAGGTGTAATGGTTAGCTTGCTAGCCTCGAGTGCAGTAGATCGTGGGTTTGAGCTCTGATTGGGTAAAAACAAAAACTATCAAATTAGTATTGTTGCTTCAACACTAAGCATGCAGCATTAAGGAGTAAGAGCAAAACAAGACTGGTTGACTCAGAATCAGGATATTGTGTCGAGTGGAGCAACATGTCTACCTACGGACTGTTGTTCCAGTTAGTTAGCACTATAAAAATCCGATTTATAGCATTGGTCTAGTACAAAGCAGACATCATCATCATCATCTCATCAAAATGTAAATTGTTCTCGCCATGATATAGCTGAAAAATTGCTTATTTTGGTATTTAAAGAATATTTGAAATTGTTGAACAGGTTATACGATATAACCTGGTTTTGGGTCAGTTTACGCTTAATAAACCGTGAAGCGCTTTATGAAAAGCGTAAACTGATCCAAACCAGGTTATGCAAGTATAACCTGTTCAACAATTTCAAATATTCCTTATAATTTAATTTTCACAACAAAATTTAATGATTCCTCGATTTTAATTACGATTATTTCATATGACTATTTGAATTTGTCGTTGGCGGATGAACACGTTGGTGACGTCACAATACCAACCCAGGTTATCGAGTATAACCAAAATTTTCTCCAGGTGGAAGAGCCAATCAGATTGAAATATTCAAATCAAATTAAATTATTTAACAACGATCACTCACTCACTTAATACCAGTAGTTTGCAAATACACAAGTTATAATTTGTTGATTAAAATTAATTAATTTTTGTAAATATGTGTAATAAGTGAAAACTGTTTTGCAGACTTTGTATGCAATAAAAACTCTTTCAATCTAAGTGTAAAAGTTGTTAGATCTCAATCTCAATTTCAGTCATTTTTAGAGGACAGGCACGTAAGAGAAAGAAGATACACACATACTTAATTGTGTAATAATTCTTTTTAAATCAGGAAAAAGTTTATTGGTATCATGAAGAGGGATGAACATTTTCTTGATGTTCAATTTGAAAAGGACCAATATTATCTGTCATGACTAAATTACCTTGACAATACGTTCCATTCCAGTTCCCGTCACAGGTACATGTAGCATTACCATTTAAATCTACACTACATGTTCCATTATTTTCACAAGGATTGTTGACACATGGAGAAACTAAAAATAAAAATTAACAATTCAACTGTGTCTTCTAAATTACAACTTAAAAATGTTTCAATCATTTGATGTCAAACACAAACTCCTTTGATGTTTCCAGATATGACTCAGGACTTTCAATATTCAGGAGGTACCACAGACCATCTTAGGTGGGTAAAAGTACCTGGTCCCACCCCTTATTGAAAGGCCTGGCTACCTAATCTGTGGGTTTAATTGGTCAGTTTGCTATCCTGGCTTCCCTCCCCTATTAGGGACCAACCATTTAACTTGAAGGGGGGGTTATGGTTTTTTGTTTCGTTCAGAAATTGTTTTTCGGACAACACAAGAGTTCGAATATTTATTTTTTTTGTCGCGCAAAGTGCAAAATTTAACATTAGGTTATATGTAAAAACTCTGAATCAGATTATTTTTTTTTTCCTCCACCAAAATCAGAATATTTTTTTCAGCAACATTGGGAATCAGAATATTTTTTTAGAAAAAAAACATAACCCCCCCCCCCCCCCCCTTTCAAGTTAAATGGTCGTTCCCTTAAGTCTAGTAGCCATGATATATCTAATTGGCATAATCGGTATAAATCGTCTGAAAGAAAAGTTACTCATTGTCCATTAGCTGCTGTTAAAATTTGAGTTCATTTTGATTTAAAATAAAGCAGCAAAAGACAATAAAAGAAATTTTTATTTTTAGTAACAGTCGCCATCTTGAATACAGTGTGGGCCTGTCAGACACAATTTTGAAAGGGGATCACCCACGTACCTACCCACTCACCAATTTGGTTTACTTTGGTTCTTTAGTTTCAGACAAGCTAAATGTGATCTTTTATAAAAAATATGCCCAATTTGCATAATCGGTATAAATCGGCTGAAAGAAAAAAAATCATGGGAAAAAAAATGGAGTATATGTTAAATTACTTATTGCCATGTAGCTGCAGTTAAAATATGAGCTCATTTTGAATTATCGAAGAAATTTCTATTTTTAGCAACAGCAGCCTCTTGAATGGAGGGCTGTTAAACACAATTTTGAAAGTGAACAATGCAAGAACCATCCCTGTTAGGTTTGGTTCAGTGGTTTCAGAGGAGAAGATTTAAATGTGAAAGTTTACGACAGATGAGGGAAGCCAAGTGTTGGCAAAAGCTCACCTTTGGCAAGGTGAGCTAAAAAGGGAAAGAGGATTGCTGTTGACGAGGAAGCTACTGAACTAAGGGTTACTCTTATTTAATTTGAAGTCATCACTTTGAAAGATTTACGGTCGCCACCATGACTTGGTTGACCGCTATGGAATATCTGTGTCACAAATGACCACAGATATGTTCCACTTGTCATAAACACTTCCCGGTCCTTTCTGGGTTTGTAACTAGATTAACATGACGGGTGTCACTAGTGGAGCAGGAACTGCTTACCCTTCCGGAGCACCTGAGTTCACCCCCAGGTTTTAGTGAGGTTCGTGTTACTCGATCTTTAGTTTTATATGTATGTTTTGTAGATCGTTGTTTGTCCTTTAGTACTTTTTCTTTTGGCCGTTGTGTTGTCTGTTCTTCTTCAATATATGGATTCTGACTACCTCTTTGGTATCTTCAAACTTTTCTTATGAGGATTTGTACACAACAGATTCCCAAAAATATGTAGAAGGAGAATTTCATATGCTCAATGTGTCCTTCCTTTTTATAAAATGGGGGTGCAAATTTTCAAATTATATGAGTATTTTCATAATGCTCCCTACTAGGTACAACCCTGCATCACGGTGTCCAGTTTTATTGATGGAGAAAATGGGAATACCTTGGAAAAAAAATTGATCTGCAACAAGTAATTGACAAACTCTACCAATCTAATTCACAACTTTAGTGGTGATATGAACTGATTGTATAGGTAGATAATGTCAAAGGCGGACATTATGGTATATGGATTTACATTTATGTATACTATCAGTGGCTATCAACATTAAAAAATTAAGGCAAGGATTAGGTGAACAAGGAATTCCTGAAATTTTACATCCCGTGTTTATACTTACTGGAACAATCACATCCTGTCCATTCACCATTACAAGTACAGACTGATTTAGCATCAACATCAACAGTACAGGATCCATCATTTAGACAAGGGTTAGGTGAACAAGGACTCACTGAAATGTTATAAAAGTTCAATATGTATGACACCATTGCATCAAGATTATATGGGGAAACATGTCTTTGAGAGATAGACCTATTTACAGAGACCACTTTAAAATATCATGACTCTCAGTGTTAAACCTGTTCTAAGAGACCACCTGGCTTGAAAGACCACATAACAGAAAGCCAGCCATAATACAGACAACAATTATCAAAAGGGGACAGCTGTCATCTCAATAACCGGCTCAACCCTGCCACATTTTGTTGGCAGGCAATACATGTTTACCTGTATGATCAAATACTGATAACAGAAAGCCAGCCATAATACAGACAACAATTATCAAAAGGGGACAGCTGTCATCTCAATAAACGGCTCAACCCTGCCACATTTTTGTGCCTGTCCTAATCTAGGACCTTGATTTCCATTGGCATATATTGTGTCTAATTTTTTAAGGTGATAAGGTAGTTGTTTGTTTTGTTGATATTGGTGGAATTGTTGACTCATCAATGATTAAAATCTTTTTCATTATCAAAATAGCTGGGTATTGGTCAGGTGGTCTATCTATCGCTGGTGAATAGGTAGGATGGTTGTTGGGTAATAATCAGACATTCTAATTTTAATCATTTGCCAAGCATGGTTGTTACTTGCTTGTGAAGCCATATATCTATGATCTCTAAAAAAAATGTCTTTGAAACTTGACTAATCCTGTATGTAGATAAATTTCCTATTTTTATGAAGTAATATCCCTGCATCACCTTCAAGTCAGATGAGTACAAAGAGTAATCTGTGTCTTACCTAAACAAGTTGATCCAGTATAGTCACCCCTACAAAAACAGATAGAAAATCCAGAGTCCACTACACATGTGCCACCATTTAAACATGTTATACTGTCACATGGAGAAACTGGAAAAAACAAACTAATAAAAATATAAACATAATATAAAATAAAGTCTAAAACAGAAACTAATGCAGAAGAACCCCCCCAAAACATTTGCATTCAAATTTAGATAATTACTAAATTGTGTAATTCTTGTCTTCATGGAGATCAATTGTTATTTTTATACCTTACATATAAAAGTAAATATAAAACCATTTGGATGCTTTACAGAAAATTTGCTGAAAAGGGCAACCCAAAGATATATTATGTAGAGGAAGACAATAGGTTATCGCCCAGTCTACATCAGCTTGTCGCCCGGTCTACAACCCCTGAAAAATGAAAGTGTGTTGAAAATCCTTTTTTTTTCAGTCCTGTTCCGTAATTGTATATTACTATACCAGAAATTATTTTGTTAATTATTTTGTGCAAAGCAAAACATTACAGTTCTTAGAGTAGTTTCGGTATAATAAAACAGTTATTGCCTTCAAATGAGGTGAACATAAAAGTTGTCAACCCTCTAGAAGTTGCTTTGTAAAACAACCACCCTCAGATTGACAACTTTTGATGTTCACCTCAATTGAAGGCAATAATTGTATATTATCTCTGAGATATTGGTAGAGCTTATTTGAAATAGAACTGATTAATTTGAACTGCTGAATCTCTGATCAAATTCTGTTAACTATAAACATTTAATTGAATCTTTCTTCCATTGATTAATTACCTTGACAATATGTTCCATTCCAGTTCCCGTCACAGGTACATGTAGCATTACCATTTACATCTACACTACATGTTCCATTATTTTCACATGGATTGTTATCACAAGGTGAAACTGAAATGATTAAAACAATAATATAGAAATCTACCAAATAATTACATAACTGAAACTAATAACTAGACAATAAAAAATAGAATGTAATAACACTAATTGTACGATGTTGCATTTATTTGACGACCTATGATTGGATAAAATAATTCCTAAAAATAACGATAGAAAGGAGAGCCATATATGGAAATCTAGAGAATAAGATTAATATGCCTTACCTGGCCAGGAGAAAATTCCATTCATAAAAATAATGCGCTGTAACGAAATGATGCAGACGGAAAATTACAGAAGGTCAGTGGGCGGTGCTTAATTTTGTGTAGTGACCATTATGTCTTTAGCCTTAGAATTCCATTCATAAAATAACAATGCAGACGATAGATAAACTTGCAGGTATTTGACCAGGCTCTCTATATATATGTGTATGTATTTTGATTTAGCATAATTAAACACAACTGCAAGAAAGATGATGATTTATATTTTCTTCTAAAAATAACATGCAGTTACGAAACGATGGAGACGGAAAATTACAGGTCAGTTGGCGGTGCTTATTTTTGTGCATTGACCATTAAGTCTTTAGCCTTAAAACTTCCAAGAAAGTCTGTCAAACATAGTTCGTGGAAAAAACTTAGTTAATGTAATAACACTAATTCTAATATGACATCCTTCACTGGCTATATAAACAATACCATGATAAAATTCCTGATATATTTTATTTCACACACGAGTATAGTTAGACAAATTATGGATGTATTTATACAGGACCATGGTGCATACAAATATTCAAATGTTCTCTTTTTTTCTTTACATCCAAACATTAAAGTGTTCTCTGTTTCTTTACATCTTCATTTTTTACAAAAAAAATACAAAAGACAATCATCTATCGACTTCTAAAAACTGTCTGCTTCCAGTGACATAGTTTACAAGAAACGTTGGTGACACTCATACCTGGTTACCAATTTATCTTTACAATTGTTTTTAGCTTTTCACTTGTTTGTAAGTTGCTAATCTCAAAATGCCATCAAATTGGAAAATATCAATAATTTGATAGCATCTAGGCATATAGCATATAGGAAAATATGACTGCTAAGAGGAAGGTTTGGTTTATGGTGCTTAACACCATTTCAACAATATTTCAGTTATATCGTGCTGGTCAGCTTTATTGGGGGAGGAATCATGGACCATTTACCTTGTGATGGAGTATAATATTTGATTTTCAATGCAAAAGGGTAAGGAATGGCCATATAAAAAATAAGTACCATATTGTAGAAAAATGGTTCATAGACTATAGGTTAAGTAAAGAAAGGAGCTTCATGATGTAGCACATCAAATAATATACCAATATATAATACTACAATATTCCAAATAGACTGCAAATAAACTTACCTGAACAATAATAGCCACTCCATTCTCCGTTACAGGAACATGTGGCCTCAAAGTCAATGTTAACAGAACATGAACCGTCATTCATACAAGGATTAGGTGAACAAGGACTCACTGAAATGATAAATCAACAAAATTGTAAATAAACTGTTTCAAAATAGCTTCATTAATGAAAAATAACAAAACACCTGATAACTAATGCTATTTCAAATTGAATAGACATGCTTCCTAAAGTGGAAATACTGTTTTATATTATTGTAACATAAAACATTTGAAAAGTATTCCAATTTAGACAATCTGAAAACATTAATCAATGAAGGGCTATATTCATTTTTGTTATCTCTATTAAGTTTTTATAATAGGTCAGAATCCTTTATCTAATGTATTAATGTGATGACACAGGTGTAATTCTACTCACTACCAATTTTGTAACCAGTACCAAAATAACTGCAGCAAATAAAAGGTCTTAAACATGAACAAAATGTGGTACTGATCGATATTTCCTGAAATAAGTCACTTACCAGTTTTGGCAATTATTATTCAAGAAGTTTGTCATCAGTTAATATTACTGATTAATACAGATTTAAAAAAAAAAATGTGAGGTCTAAAGAAGAATTTCATTCACATTCCTGCTTTTTTTCTTTTTTTTTATTAAGCCATTTTTGAGGTATTGAGATGGTACTTAAGAGCTTCAAAACAGAAATAAGCTTATTTGGTTAGTCTGATTAACTCCCCAAGCTTGTGCTTAGGGAACCCATATCATCCCTGTTACATTACAAACACATTTCTACTATCTATGTTAATAAACAATAAATATTGTCACTCTTACCTTCACAAGTTGATCCTGAGTAGTCTCCCTTACAAAAACATGCTGCCACTCCAGCTTCTACTCTACATGATCCATCATTTAAACAAGTTAGACTGTCACATGGTGAAACTGAAAATATATGTAAAAGTAACTATTGTCTTAGGT
Organism: Bathymodiolus septemdierum; assembly: GCA_963383655.1. Lineage (NCBI taxonomy): Eukaryota > Metazoa > Mollusca > Bivalvia > Mytilida > Modiolidae > Bathymodiolus > Bathymodiolus septemdierum. The sequence goes on along the minus strand of OY726528.1, from coordinate 43,518,827 downwards.
TTTGTATCGAATCGTGCATTGACACAAATATCTGTTCATACTTGAATGTTCTTCTTTCATATATCAATCCAATTTGAGTTATTTTCTATTTATTTCAAGTCAATAAAATTATTAATATTTAATAAAAATCTATGAACCAATAATAAATTATGAAGTATAGAATGTTTTTGTTTTTTCCCTTTGATATTATCATCATCAAGAAGAATTCAGATGTTCATTTCGAGTATGAAAATTTACATCATCCATTTTTTGGTACAATACAAATTCTATACAATTTCTACGGTGAGATAATTACCTTGACAATATGTTCCACTCCAATTCCCTTCACAGGTACATGTAGCATTACCATTTACATCTACACTACATGTTCCATTATTTTCACATGGATTGTTATCACATGGTGAAACTATAAATTTAAAGAAAATAAAAAACATAAGAGTGTGATGGGCACCTTTATAAAATATTCTAACATCAAATATATGAAAATGTTTTTGTGCTTATATAAGATAATATATTATGGTTTATAAAAATGCTATATTTTTACAGGACGCCCAGCCGAGTACATCAGACTAAAAACAAATGATTACAAATGTCATTAACCTGCCAGTTCTAGCATTGGTTTTCCATCCTAGTGTAACAGAAGAGTATATCTTATCTTCCTCTATAGCCTTAGATAGAGGAGTGTACTCATTATACTCCCCCCCACCTGAAGACTCATCATAACTTGATTATGATATCTTAATTACAAGCATTCAACCCAATGGGCTATTTAGTAGGGCACCAATGTATCTCCGAAAAATGCAATGTCCCAGATGGGATTGGATCCTTGGACCTTTGGCATTTTAAGCTAGCGCTCTGCAAATTGAGCTAAAGGAGATCTCCAATAACACATTTAGCAGAGGGTGGATATGAACCTACTACGATTTGTTTAACCTTAGATAGAGGAGCTTACCCTTTACACTAGCTATTACAGCTTACCATAGTCATTTCCTTGTGCTGGTTGGTAAAATAAACATTTTCTTACTGGAAAAACTTATAATGGAGCTTGACAATCACTATGACATTACAGATGTTGACATTTTAACATATTCTACCATAAAAAAATGTCTGACATGGAAACAGACTTTACATTATGTTAAAAAGGGCATGCAAACGTTTTAATTCTAAAAATTCGTACAACAAACAAAAAACTGCAATACAAGTGAAATATAATACCATTAAAAATGATGTTATTTTTATAAACAGTGTTTTATTTCCTTGTTACAAGAATTTGATTGGTTGAATTTGATATCATCTTTCTCTTTATTACTTACTTGAACAATCACATCCTGTCCATTCACCATTACAAGTACAAACAGCTTCACCATAGATGTCAACAGTACATGATCCATCATTTTGACAAGGGTTAGGAGAACAAGGACTTACTGAAATATTAAGATTGATTGATTAATTGGTGTTTTATGCCAACTTTAGCAATATTTCAGTTATATCATGGCGTTAATTTGATATTATGATAGTGTACTATTAAACATAAACATGAATGAATACATATTACCGTATTAGTGGGTTTTTTCACGGGTACTTAATTTTCGCTTTATTCGCGATAGTCATCGATCAGCGAAAAAAAGAACCCACGTAAATTTCCACCCTTTACTACATACATATCTTGATTTTCTTAAATAATTGTACAAGATCTATCTCCCCCTAGTATGACTGAATATTTAACAATTTTATGGTCACTGCCATTCTTAAAATTTGAAATGACGCTTTTTAAAATATCTTTAAAAAAGGGTGGGACAACATCCTTCCCGTAAACAAGGCATATGGTAACAAATAACATGTAGTTAATTGTCCTTTTATCTTTAAAACACTAATTACCCTGAATAGTTGTTGCTGTATATATATAACACACCTTTTTTAATTAATACTAGCATTTCCATTCAACGATTTTTAATTACCTGTAAGTTGACATTTTTGGTGTTAATCAAATGATCACATTTTTCTTTGAAGTCTTTTAATGAGACTTATCTGTTTTTAATTTTTGTTAATATTTTGTAATAATACATGCATACTTACACAATTTTCAATTAAAGAAAATGTGTACAATTCTAAAATACCGCCAATCGCATACAAAAAGCTCTTACTCAATTTATTTTAAAACATTTCCAATTTTTAATTGTTGGTCAAGCAATTAAGATACTATTATTCTAATATAGCGGTAAATTCGATAAAATTTGATTTTGGTTAAATCTCAGAATCGTGAAAATTAAATACCGCTAAAAAAATTCAACCAATTTGAAAGAAAATCGTGAAATTTAGCTCCCGCATAAAAAAACACTTATGCGGTATGTTAAAAGGAAACACTGGATAAAAAATGCTATATAATGTTACAAGATCTTAAATTGGAATAAATATAGCATTTTATTATATGACTTTAAATATTTCTTTTTTGTCTGATTGGATAAAAACATGAGATTTTTTCTTGATAGAACTTTATGAATACTGTTAATAATGAATGCCTTCAATTTCCGCAAAGATTAATTTAGATCGTTCCAAAGGAGCCTTTGGAACGTTGTATTAACCTCACGTGACTCTAAAATTGGAATACCCCTACTTTTAATTTTAGCGTCATGTGAGGTTAATAAAACGTTCCAGCGGCTCCTCTGGAACGAATCTAAATTAATCTTTGCAGTATTCATAAATCTTTCTTGTTACCATTAAAATTTACAAAAAAACACATGTAGACCCAGAGAACATTAATAACAGTTTCATATAATAAAACAATTACTGACTTTCATTTCGATTAATATAAGGATCTATCATTCCAAGATGTATGATATTTACCTTGGCTTCAGCCTCGGCAAATATCATATATCTTGGAATAATAGATCCTTATATTAACCTCAACAAAAGTCAATAATTGTATAATATCTATTCCAGCAGAAAAAATTATTACAATATTTTTTCCCAAACGGAATAAACAGTAAAGAAATATTATGTCGTTGTATATAATAAATTACAAAGAGAAATAAACATTAGTCTAATCAACCCCACTTATTAAAGAAGGTAAAGAACAATGTAATCTGTAACTTTATAGAAGATACCCTGACATAATAAACACCATTAATATTTCTGTACACCAGATTTACAACAATGTAATCTGTAACTTTATAGAAGATACCCTGACATAATAAACACCATTAATACTTCTGTACACCAGATGTACAACAATGTAATCTGTAACTTTATAGAAGATACCCTGACATAATAAACACCATTAATACTTCTGTACACCAGATGTACAACAATGTAATCTGTAACTTTATAGAAGATACCCTGACATAATAAACACCATTAATACTTCTGTACACCAGATGTACAACAATGTAATCTGTAACTTTATAGAAGATTCCTGACATAATAAACACCATTAATACTTCTGTACACCAGATGTACAACAATGTAATCTGTAACTTTATGGAAGATACCCTGACATAATAAACACCATTAATACTTCTGTACACCTGATGTACAACAATGTAATCTGTAACTTTATAGAAGATACCCTGACATAATAAACACCATTAATACTTCTGTACACCTGATGTACAACAATGTAATCTGTAACTTTATAGAAGATACCCTAACATAATAAACACCATTAATACTTCTGTACACCAGATGTACAACAATGTAATCTGTAACTTTATAGAAGATACCCTGACATAATAAACACCATTAATACTTCTGTACACCAGATATACAACAATGTAATCTGTAACTTTATAGAAGATGCCCTAACATAATAAACACCATTAATACTTCTGTACACCAGATGTACAACAATGTAATCTGTAACTTTATAGAAGATACCCTGACATAATAAACACCATTAATACTTCTGTACACCAGATGTACACTTCTACAGTGGTGTTAAACCCCAAACAATAAAAAACACAACTTTTACCACTTTCTACCAGATGTACAATTCTACATATAACTTCTACAGTGGTGTTAAACCCTGAACAATAAAAAATACCACTATTACATCAGTACACCAGATGTACGATTCTATATATAACTTCTATAATGGTGCTAAACCCCAAACATTCAATTCTACATATAACTTCTACAGTGGTGCTAAACCCCAAACAATAAAAACACCACTATTACATCAGTACAACAGATGTACGATTCTATATATAACTTCTATAGTGGTGCTAAACCCCAAACATTCAATTCTACATATAACTTCTACAGTGGTGTTAAACCCCCAAACAATAAAAAACACAACTTTTACCACTTTCTACCAGATGTACGATTCTATATATAACTTCTATAGTGGTGCTAAACCCTGAACAATAAAAAATACCACTATTACATCAGTACACCAGATGTACGATTCTATGTATAACTTCTATAGTGGTGCTAAACCCTAAACAATAAAAACACCACTATTACATCAGTACACCAGATGTACAATTCTACATATAACTTCTATAGTGGTGCTAAACCCTAAACAATAAAAACACCACTATTACATCAGTACACCAGATGTACGATTCTATATATAACTTCTATAGTGGTGCTAAACCCTAAACAATAAAAACACCACTATTACATCAGTACACCAGATGTACGATTCTATATATAACTTCTATAGTGGTGCTAAACCCCAAACATTCAATTCTACATATAACTTCTACGGTGGTGTTAAACCCCAAACAATAAAAAACACCACTATTACATCAGTACACCAGATGTACAATTCTATATATAACTTCTACAGTGGTGTTAAACCCTAAACAATAAAAAATACCACTATTACATCAGTACACCAGATGTACAATTCTACATATAACTTCTACAGTGGTGTTAAACCCCAAACAATAAAAACACCACTATTACATCAGTACACCAGATGTACAATTCTACATATAACTTCTACAGTGGTGCTAAACCCCAAACAATAAAAACACCACTATTACATCAGTACACCAGATGTACAATTCTACATATAACTTCTACAGTGGTGCTAAACCCCAAACAATAAAAACACCATTATTACTTCTGCACACCAGATGTACAATTATACATATAACTTCTACAGTGGTGTTAAACCCCAAACAATAAAAACACCACTATTACATCAGTACACCAGATGTACGAATCTACATATAACTTCTACAGTGGTGCTAAACCCCAAACAATAAAAACACCATTATTACTTCTGCACACCAGATGTACAATTATACATATAACTTCTACAGTGGTGCTAAACCCCAAACAATAAAAACACCATTATTACTTCTGCACACCAGATGTACAATTATACATATAACTTCTACAGTGGTGTTAAACCCCAAACAATAAAAACACCACTATTACATCAGTACACCAGATGTACGAATCTACATATAACTTCTACAGTGGTGCTAAACCCCAAACAATAAAAACACCACTATTACATCAGTACACCAGATGTACAATTCTACATATAACTTCTACAGTGGTGCTAAACCCCAAACAATAAAAACACCATTATTACTTCTGCACACCAGATGTACAATTATACATATAACTTCTACAGTGGTGTTAAACCCCAAACAATAAAAACACCACTATTACATCAGTACACCAGATGTACGAATCTACATATAACTTCTACAGTGGTGCTAAACCCCAAACAATAAAAACACCATTATTACTTCTGCACACCAGATGTACAATTATACATATAACTTCTACAGTGGTGCTAAACCCCAAACAATAAAAACACCATTATTATTTCTGCACACCAGATGTACAATTATACATATAACTTCTACAGTGGTGTTAAACCCCAAACAATAAAAACACCATTATTACTTCTGCACACCAGATGTACAATTATACATATAACTTCTACAGTGGTGCTAAACCCCAAACAATAAAAACACCATTATTACTTCTGCACACCAGATGTACAATTATACATATAACTTCTACAGTGGTGCTAAACCCCAAACAATAAAAACACCATTATTACTTCTGCACACCAGATGTACAATTATACATATAACTTCTACAGTGGTGTTAAACCCCAAATATAGGAATTTGATGTGTTAGTACCAATACAGAAATAAGATAGAAACCAGACACCATCTAGTGAAGTAATTAATAAAATTCCTTTCGGACCATTTCTGACTTTATTCAAATGAAGTCTGATTACAGAAGTTATTACCTTCACATGTTGTCCCAGAGTAGTCTCCCTTACAAAAACATGAGGCTACTCCAGCTTCTACTCGACATGATCCACTATTTAGACAAGATAAACTGTCACATGGTGAAACTACAATTTAAAAAACAAAAATGTTATTCAAGAAAAAATATCATATTGAATACTCAAACAGGAATATTTGAGAATGAATAAACTTTATGTTAATGTTATAACTTGGAGAATGAATAAACTTTATGCTAAAACTTGGAGAATGAGTCACCTTTATGATATAATTTGGAGAATGAGTAATCTTTATGTTATAACTTGGAGAATGAATAAACTTTATGTTATTACTTGGAAAATGAGTAAACTTTATGTTATTACTTGGAGAATGAGCCAACTTTATGCTATAACTTGGAGAATGAGCCAACTTTATGTTATAACTTGGAAAATCTGTAAGAAAAAACACATTTAGGAATTTTATTTCGTTCTTTATCCATAACAAAGGTGGAGGTTTCGCCTGTTCATAGCAGCTTGGGTTTTCCTCCCTAAATAATCTGGTAGTCATGATATAGCTGAAAAATTGCTGAAAGTGATCCATGAACACCTATTAACCCTCCATTACTTTCACATGGAACTGGAAACATAACAAATTCTCTAGCACTGTTTCTGTAATATACAATTTACATACCTTGACAATATGTTCCGTTCCAGTTCCCGTCACAGGTACATGTAGCATTACCATTTACATCTACACTACATGTTCCATTATTTTCACAAGGATTGTTATCACATGGTGAAACTATAATAGAAAATAAAAACCTTATCATAAATATACTTCCCATCATCAGCCATGTTTTATCAACAGTTTTTCACCTTTAAAAATATTTCAGGGGGAGGGGTGTGGATACTATAGTCAAACCTGAATATAAAGGGCACTCAAGGAAACCTGAAGTTGAGACCTTTATATACAGGTTAAAATCATATGCACTATTAACTAATGGGGAAAACGAGGCTGCCTTTTATAGACAGTGATTTGTTATATAGAGGTGCCCTTTATATACAGTGATTTATTATATAGAGGTGCCCTTTATAAACAGTGATTTTCTATATAGAGGTGTTCTTTATAGACAGTGATTTGTTATATAGAGGTGCCCTTTATATACAGTGATTTATTATATAGAGGTGTTCTTTATAGACAGTGATTTGCTATATAGAGGTGCTCTTTAAGACAGGTTGGACCGTGTAGAATCAGGTCTTTCCAACATAAATGTCTCCAGGAATGATCGAGAATCGTTGACCAAAACTCCCTTATGTTAAGCCAAAATAAATTTGTTCCATGAAATTCAGCCATAATATGTTTTTATATATTCATTTGACTTTTACCAACATTTTGATTTGTCCATTTCAGAGTTGAATGTGAGATAAGAATGTTTGATGTTTAATTAAAGATTGTGTCATTTTATGTTTGAAATATTCTCATTTACCTCAAATAAATTTAGCATTTTAAGATGAATAGAGAAATAAAAAGAAAAATAATAAGTCGCTCAGTTTCACGATCGATCAATATAGACTGTCATATCTGTTTTCATGTGTGACAGAAACTTTTTACTTTTCTTAATATTTGTTTTCTTTCTGGTTATAATTAAGCAAACACTTTCAGAAGAAGTAGAATATAATATTTTTCTGTGTGATTTAAAGGAGAAAAGTTTTTATAGCTATAAGTGCCACCTTGAAAGTAATAAAATAATTGTAATTTCAGTTTTGTCTTTTAATAAAGATAAAAATATTGAATATATAAAGTTTTGTTTTTTTACTCTAGTACTACAAATACTGTTTTATTTATATGAATTACATGTATGCCGGTATTAAATTTTTATGATATTAAAGGTACAAAACACTAGAGAATCAATTAATTTTATATAAAAATATCATTAAAATCCTTCAAACATCATCCTCCATCTTGGTTAATTCTATTAATATCTGGTTAATTCTATTAATATCTGGTTAATTCTATTAATATCTGGTTAATTCTATTAATATCTCAGAGATCTGAGTCTTCATCACCTACAATAGAGATCACAATCTTCTTTTTAGTTGGTTCTTCTGACTGAGTATTTATATAACCTTATTTTCCCAAACTATGTCATCTTCTGTGCCATTAAAACCATTTGAGATTTTACATTTTTTTATGATTATCTCCGGCAGTGATTCAGCTAGGCACCGGTCTGAGGACATTTATCCACCTATTTCTCAAATTGTTCTGAAATCCTTTATAAAAATTAGTCTAATTATTAAAGAATGTCCTGAAGAAATTTTGAGAAAACTTGCAATTTTCCTGAAGATTTCAAAGTCCAGCTGAATCACTGCTCCGGGTCAAGTTCTTGCCAGGCTTCCAGGAGCATATGGTACTTAGTTCTGGTTTTCTCATTCTGCCAATGTTGGTAAATGAGTGATCATCACCAGATATCTAAGTGTTTTTGGCATAGTGAAAAATTGATTGGCTTATTATAATGGTGACGTATTTTTGTGTATTTAGGATGCTAGTCATTCACTCTGGTATAATGGTGAGATCAGTGAGGTGTTCATTCCCTCTGGTATAATGGTGAGATCAGTGAGGTGTTCTGTTTGAAGCCTAATTTTCACATCCTCTGATTAGTGACTTTTTATTTTAATTTAACAAGTGTGGACACAGAAATGTGCTGTCCGAAAGGCAAGTGTGAATGTCAATATTTCAAATTATTAACTTTATAAAAAATAAAATTCATGGACACAGAGTCTTGGATTTTTTTTAATAAAAAACTAATCCTGGATTATTATTTTTGCTTAAAATCCGGTCCTGTGTTTTTATTTCAAATTTTCATCATAGCCCCCCTCCCCCTCCCAAGGGTATAAAATTGTATCATTAATAATAAATTAATAAATAATAAATTCAGATTTTCTATTTAAAATAAATCTCATTTACAAAACCACTGATATTTGTTCAATTTTTAACGCTGATTTAAGCTGCAGAGTCAGTGTGTTTTAAATCGGTCATCCAATCAGGACGCTCATTATTCTTGTCCAAGATAAAAATACATCGCTAAAGTAAATTTACCTGTGGTTTCAGAGTAGAAGATTTTTAGAAATCGAACATAAAATTTCCCCACTTCAACTCGTAAATTTAATCGAAATCGGAGATATTTCGTCATAAAACTTTACACATGGTTTTGTCTATCATATTTCTTGAAGACAAACATAAAATTTTATAGCATTTATCAATATTTTATGAGTATCAACAGTTTTTTCAACACCATATCTGTTTCTCGATACAGCCGCCCGATTACAGTGACCCGTGACCCAGATTAGCAGATCCCAGCAGTTTTTTTTAAATAAGGTTGTTTAATTATATTCAGATAATTAAGACAAATGATGACTATCGTCCTTCAAGAAACAAGATTTGACCTTCAAAACATGAGGTGTTTACCTGGCAATTTAAAATGTAAAAAATATAAACTTACTTGTACAGTAACAACCACTCCATTCTCCTTTACAGGCACATGTGGCCTCATAGTCACTGTCAACAGAACATGAGCCATCATTCTGACAAGGATTGGGTGAACAAGGACTCACTGTAATGATAATTTACATGTCAAATTTCTTGAAACATATTCATAATCATATTTCAATCTTTATTCACATTTTAAAATGTGAAAAAATGTTAAATATTAAATGAGTATGAAAATACAATTGTGTTTATAAGATATATATTTGGACGCACATATTGATGAATAAAAATTGACATATTCAGTGTTTCTATGATCTTCTGATTAGATTTTAGAATTGTTCTGACAGTAAGGTGCTTTTCATTTGATCAAATAAGCATAGAATAGAATATGCAATACTTCCTAAGTCAGTGGACCATGAAAAATTGGTAAAAATCTACACAATATACACTCAGCTGCCAAAAAATAGTAAATTTTTGTAAAATGGTGGACTTCTCCCTGTTCACTTTGGTAAATTACAACAGTGAAATCTTAAAAGTCATGCTATATAACATCCTGAAATTTGACCTTTCAAGTATCTGTAGTTTTTTTTTTTTGCTTCTAGAAAATTCCAAATTATATCATTGTGGTCTGTTACATCATATTAGCTTACAAAGGAATTGTCACTGCAGATGAAAAACAACACAATTTCTATGGTTAACAATGGAATAAAATCAGTAAAAATGGCAGTAATATGGGATTGAACCCATCAACAGAGTGCACAATTTTTTACACAATTATGGGTTCTTTTGTTATGGGACAAAATGTTTGTTTATATACTTAAATATATTACATGTATGTGTGCATTTACAATTCTTACCTTCACAAGTTGTCCCTGAGTAGTCTCCCTTACAAAAACAGGCAGCAATGCCTAACTCTACTCGACAGGATCCATCATTTAAGCAAGTTAAACTATCACATGGTGAAACTACAATATTAAAAAAAAACCACAATACTAGTACATGGAACTGGCAAAATAAATAATGATGTTAATAAAATAATGATTGTTTTAATAAATAATCATTGATAAGCTATAATTAGAGGCTCATCTAAGTTAAACAAACCTTTATCGTACATTTTATAATGACTTTGAGAAAGGAGATTCTGGCTTGAAATAAGTCAGGATTGGTCAATTTAAAAATTTTCTATTTTTAGCAATGGCAGCCATCTGGGATAGAGTTTGGGCATATCGACTATGATTTAGAATGGGGAATATCCAAGAATAATTCCTACCAAGTTTTCAGTATTTCAGAGAAGAAGATTTTTTATTTTTAATAGCACTTATTTTAGCAAATTATCATTTTCTAAAGTAAGCGCTATTTCCGTAATGGGCAAAAAACAGCAAAGTATCGATACTTGACAAACAAAAAAAACATGGAATAAAAAAATACTAATTATGACCTTACAATACAAATTCTGCCTTCAAATAAAACTATTTTAGCTCAATTAATAATTTTCTATTTTAGAAATGGTGACCATCTTGGATGGAGTGTGGACCTATCAGCTATGATTTAGTAAACCCTCTAAGGATTATTCCTCCCAAGTTTAGTTCAAGTTGGCTGAGTAGTTTCAGAAAAAGTTTTTTTTTAATAATTATTTTGTTTGAATAATTTTGGTAATCTGCAAAAAACATCAAAAGTATAAACTTGACAAAAAAAAACCAGAATAAATCTTAATGAGCTCCTAATTATGCTTCCACATTTAAAATTTGAGCAACTTCAGACTTCAAATAAAGCTCTTTTGGTCCATTTAAGAATTTTCTATTTTCAGTAAAAACAGCCATCTTGGATGGAGTTAGAATCTATCGTATATAATTTAGAATGGTGACCATGATAAGTAATAATAATTGATAGGTAATTAATCAATATTAATATAAAATAAAAATTATAATCATTGTGAAATAATGAATTAGAAATTATCATTGATTTGTAGTAAATGATAATTTATAATTAATAAACAAATGATAACATATTGAAGTTATTTCTTTTATATAAATACATGTCTCTTGTATAAATTACCTTGACAATAAGTTCCACTCCAGTTCCCATCACAGGTACATGTAGCATTACCATTTACATCTACACTACATGTTCCATTATTTTCACATGGATTGTTATCACAAGGTGAAACTGAAATGATTAAAACAATATTCTAATATGACATCCTTCTTTTGCTTTGCAAACAAACGAGCAATTAATCTCATTAGCACATGCACAGTACACATTTAAGCCAGGTGATAAAATCACAAAATAAAATTATTTACACTGTTGTTAATATGCGACATGCAATTAAAACATGCAAACACAATATTATTGTTATGGATGCTCCATCTATTAGCGACTGACACCTCCGCTAGGTGTCGCCCTGATGCATTGAATGAAAAATTCAGAAAAGTTGACACCCATTTACATGGTATGTATTACGAGGCTATATAAAGAGACCTGTGTACAAATGCTTCGAAAATGTGCAAATTATTTTGTAGGGATGATTAAATCAAGTGTTTATGGGCATTAAATAAAATTAGAGATGCATTTTCTTCGTCAGTTACACTTAAAGTCAAGAGATTAGTACTAACAATAAACACCAATAAGCTAACACAACTCTGTTTTCTAAAACTGACAAAAGTAAATACAATATACATGGAAATTTGATATCAGCTTACCTGAACAATAATATCCTCCCCATTCTCCTTTACAAGAACAAGTGGCTTGATAATTATCAACACTACAGGAACCTTCATTCATACAAGGATCAGGTGAACAAGGACCAACTGAAACATAACAACAATTATTTCATCAGAATCAAATATAGACATGTTTTTACATTGTATATTCTTTCTGGGTGGGTAATTTCCTTGCTTGTCTGTATCAGATCTATTTTTGCCCTACATGGTTTAACTGTAGGATGGGGCTGTCGTTGTCGTGATCGTAACTATGTTATCAATGCTTATCATCACTAAAGTTGTGAGTTTGATCTTCCTCGTGGCCAGATGTATTCTATACAACATTATGTGATAAAGTTTGTCAGTGACCTTGTGCCAGGTCATTTGTCTTCTAAGTGTACTTAGGTGCGACAGGTCGTTGTGTACTCCAGACAATAATCACGAATTATGTACCCGCCAATAATCACTAATATTCATACCAGATAATATTTACAAATTTGACAAGCATAATCACCAATATTTGCATTTGACAATACATTTGCTAGCGGCAATAAGCGAAATTAATCATTAAGCTTAATTCCTAGGCAATAAGCTAATGCCTAGGCAATAAGCTAATGCCTAGGCATTAACTTAATGCCTGAAATTTTCAGGCATTAGGCTTATTTCCTGAAAATGATTAATGAATATTTCACTTATTTCCTAGGCAATAAAATATCTGTATTAAATGAAAAATAAATATTTAAATAAATATTTAATTTCTGTTGTTTTTCTAGTTGGTCCAAAGGAACAAATACTTATGATAATTGTACTGTAGGAACTTTTTTTAGGGGGAACAAATTTTCATTTTGCTTTCTACCAGTTTAAATAGATTACAAATTGGCTTAAGGTTATTTCTATATTTATTGATGAGTAGATTTAGTGATATATAAAGTGTGATTTGAAGTATTGATCTCAATTTTGTTTGTGTTTTTGAATGTGTAAATTAAACATGTCGTTTGGTGAAGAAAAATTAATTTCTACTTTAAAATCTAAATTTGAGTCGGGGAAGACCAGGAATATTTATCACAGAGATAACTATTACAACCTGTTATCAAAAATAAAAAGCCTTAAATCAGCTGAAAAGTAATCAACAGGAGACTACTACAACTTAAATAGGTATGATATTTTCATTGTTGGAGGTTTTGAAAGACTTATTACTAAAGTTAAAGAACATGATGAGAGCAATTTTAAAATATATGTGTTTCTTGATGAACTTTATGGTATCTTAGAGAAAGCACACAAAGAAACTGGTCATGGCGGCAGAGACAGAATGATTAAGCATTTGAATAATGGTTATGCAAATATTTCAAGAGATTGTATCGAAACAACCATAAGTGTTCGTGAGGCAGCTTCTAACCAGTCTTTATCTGGTGGACAAGGGTTTTTAAAATGTTCCTGTATATCTAAATGTTCAAGCAACAGATGCAAGTGTAAGAAAAATGGAAAACTGTGCAATAGTCGGTGCCATAATTCTGGATCCTGTGATAATAAATGATGTCTTTATATTTTAACTTGATACTTTTTAACAATGTTGATCAATTTTTATCTAATGTTTATGTGATAATTGTTTTATTGTAGGTACTTGACATTGAAATTTTAAGACAAATTGTGTTTTATGTAATGATTTTGAATAAAAAAAATAAACTAATGAATTGTTACATACACATACGATGATTGATAGTTACTGTTTAGGCATTAAGCCTAATGTCTGGACATATTTTTCAGGATTTAAGCCTAAATCCTAGGATTTAAGCATAATGCCTAACAACATTTAGGCATTTACTTTATTGCCTAGGCATTAGCTTATTGCCTAGGAATTAAGCTTAATGCCTAATTTCACTTATTGCCGCTAACATATATACAGGATAATATTCACTAACATTTGTACAAGCCAATATTCTCCAATAATATCATCTGTGTTCAATGTCAATTTATTTGCATATATAACATAGAAAATTATCTAAACTAATTCATAACTCTTACCTTCACAAGTTGATCCTGAGTAGTCTCCCTTACAAAAACAGGAAGCTATTCCTGCTTCTACCCGACATGATCCTTCATTTAGACAAGTTAGACTGTCACATGGTGAAACTAGAATATGAAATTAACATTAAAGACAATTCACTATCACTGTTTAATTTTGTTTTATCAATCACAAAAATAGCCTAAATTTACGTCATATGTGTTTATTTGTGCATAGTGGTGTCCAACATATATTGTGTTTTTTTTTTTTTTTCCCTTGTATTGTAAACCCTATGTTGCCTGTTTCTCTGGATTGTCCTTTTTTGATTGCCCCTTTGGTATTCTCTAACATTTATTCAATTGAAGTTTAGACAATACACAGGAAAGTTTAACTTCTGTCAATATAAATCTGATTGCTGAAACATTTTTATTGAAAGCTATTTTTCTGTCACAAAGAGAAATGTGGGTTTTCTTAATAAAACATTACCTTGACAATATGTTCCGCTCCAGTTCCCGTCACAGGTACATGTAGCATTACCATTTACATCTACACTACATGTTCCATTATTTTCACATGGATTATTAGCACATGGTGAAACTACAAAACAATTTAAAGTCTTATTGATCTAACAATAAAAACATAATATTTGTTTGTAAAGTGAAACTTGTCTAAAGTGAACCCTGCATAACTGGAATCATTGTGATTTTCGGAATACAAATGTTGGTTCTATAGCGGTTCAGCTTAGATCTGTTTCACTCTATATGACGCATGTGCCTGACATGTATGCTAATGAAATGACACATGTGTCTGACATGTATGCTAATGAGATGACACATGTGCCTGACATGTATGCTAATGAGATGACACACATGCCTGACATGTATGCTAATGAGATGACACATGTGCCTGACATGTGTGCTAATGAGGAAATATGTCATTAAATATAACATAATTGAGATATTTACAGTACAGTTAAATATGTCTTAAAATTCTGCTCTTATTGGAAACCACCTCCATATTTTAAGGCTTTTCACAAATTTCGTTTGAAATTAGCAACCTAATCATAAAGGTAAAAAAATTGTTACCTATCTCCAAAAGCTCATCACTATGAAATTACTACAGGGTTACTATCGACCTTAGATATAATGTGGTTACTATCGACCTTAAATATAATGTGGTTACTATCAAGTTTAAATATAATGTGGTTACTATCAAGTTTAAATATAATGTGGTTACTATCAAGTTTAAATATAATGTGGTTACTATCAAGTTTAAATATAATGTGGTTACTATCAAGTTTAAATATAATGTGGTTACTATCAAGTTTAAATATAATGTGGTTACTATCAAGTTTAAATATAATGTGGTTACTATTGACCTTAAATATAATGTGGTTACTATCAAGTTTAAATATAATGTGGTTACTATCAAGTTTAAATATAATGTGGTTACTATTGACCTTAAATATAATGTGGTTACTATCAAGTTTAAATATAATGTGGTTACTATCAAGTTTAAATATAATGTGGTTACTATCAAGTTTAAATATAATGTGGTTACTATCAAGTTTAAATATAATGTGGTTACTATCAAGTTTAAATATAATGTGGTTACTATCAAGTTTAAATATAATGTGGTTACTATCAAGTTTAAATATAATGTGGTTACTATCAAGTTTAAATATAATGTGGTTACTATCAAGTTTAAATATAATGTGGTTACTATCAAGTTTAAATATAATGTGGTTACTATTGACCTTAAATATAATGTGGTTACTATCAAGTTTAAATATAATGTGGTTACTATCAAGTTTAAATATAATGTGGTTACTATCAAGTTTAAATATAATGTGGTTACTATCAAGTTTAAATATAATGTGGTTACTATCAAGTTTAAATATAATGTGGTTACTATCGAGTTTAAATATAATGTGGTTACTATCAAGTTTAAATATAATGTGGTTACTATCAAGTTTAAATATAATGTGGTTACTATCAAGTTTAAATATAATGTGGTTACTATCAAGTTTAAATATAATGTGGTTACTATCAAGTTTAAATATAATGTGGTTATTATCGACCTTAGATATAATGTGGTTACTATCAAATTTAAATATAATGTGGTTACTATCAAGTTTAAATATAATGTGGTTACTATCAAGTTTAAATATAATGTGGTTACTATCAAGTTTAAATATAATGTGGTTACTATCAAGTCTAAATATAATGAGGTTACTATCAAGTTTAAATATAATGTGGTTACTATCAAGTTTAAATATAATGTGGTTACTATCAAGTTTAAATATAATGTGGTTACTATCAAGTTTAAATATAATGTGGTTACTATCAAGTTTAAATATAATGAGGTTACTATCAAGTTTAAATATAATGTGGTTACTATCAAGTCTAAATATAATGAGGTTACTATCAAGTTTAAATATAATGTGGTTACTATCAAGTTTAAATATAATGTGGTTACTATCGACCTTAAATATAATGTGGTTACTATCAAGTTTAAATATAATGTGGTTACTATCAAGTTTAAATATAATGTGGTTACTATCAAGTTTAAATATAATGTGGTAACTATCGAGTTTGAATATAATGTGATTAACCCAGTTGGCAGCTTTAAATATATCCATTTTATTTGCACATGTACCAGATAGTAGAACTTTGTTGTTTTTTTTCTTCTTCAATTTATGGGATTTTTGCATTATTCTATATGCTTAAAAAACATTTTAACCCAACAAATGTTGCATTTTGTTATGTGTCTTCTTGATCCCATTGTGGATCACTGATGCTCATATTTTTAAACATCATAAACTTACTGGAGCAAAAACATCCTGTCCATTCTCCTCTACACGTACAGCCAGCTTCAAAGCTGGGGTCAATATAACATGAACCACCATTTTGACACGGATCAGAAGAACATGGACTCACTGAAAAAAAATAACAGATTTAGTGATGGAGGAGTAAATAACATCTTGATGAAAGAATAACTATGATCTTATCATGATTGAGAGAGTTAGCGAGTGATTGTTCTTTAATGCAAGTAAATAAAATTTTCAGCTGTATCATGACGGGAACAAGTTCCTTTTAAATGAGATGATAATAATGTCTGTATTGTACTAGACCAATACACTGAGTTGGATTTTAAAGTGCTACCTCACTGATAAAAAAACAATGTACATAGATATGTTACATCACTCTGAATCATTATCCTGACTCTCAGCCAGGTATGATTTTCTCCTGTTATTCAGGCTTTCTCCATCAATAGAACTGACTCTCATGATATTACTAATATAAGGTTATGCCATTTGACATTTTTGAAGACATATCAACTTTTAGTCATTTAAAGAGTTTTTTGTCGAAATTTACATTATGGCCAAAAATCCTGATCATGGCAGGGTGTACTTGATGCAGCATTATGTGATAAAGTTTGTCAGTAACTTGTGACAGGTCGGTGGTTTTATCCAAGTACTCCGGTTTCCTCCTCCAATAAAACTGACCGCCACGATATAACTGAAATATTGTTGAAAGTGGCGTTAAACACCATAAACCTAAACCAAAAACCATGAAAATTATGAATTGCACACTAACACATAGAATATAATTTATATTTTACTAGTTTCATAAAGGTCAAATCCAATTCATTTTTAAAATCTAGGAAGTGTTATATAAACATTTCAATTTTTAGTAATAATGGCAGACATCTTGGACAGAGGACAGGGTTTTCAGATACACGTTTGAAAGAGGAGCATCTATAGATTTACCAGTCAATTTTGATTTTAAATTTGGATCATGGTCTCAGGGAAGAATACACAAACATTATCAAATATTTGATGAAAATCAAAATCCTATGGACATGCACATCCATTGTGTATAAACATCCTGCAAAATATTAAAGCTGTAGCTCTAAAACAGTAGGAGGAGTTAGCCGAACAAACCATGTTCCCTTTATGCAGCTAGTTATAAAACTAGAGGCTCCCAGGAGCCTGTAATCGCTCAATTTGGCATCTAAAGTTGATAGAAAATGGGGGTGTTACACATAATTTTGAAAGTGGGCCACCCAAAGATCATTTCAACCCAAATTTCTGAGCAAAAGATTTTGATGTGATTTTTATCTCATAATATTCCTAAACGGAATAAACTGGCTGAAAAAATCTCACAGAAAAACCCAGACTATATGTTAAACTACTCATTGCCATATAGCTGCAGTTAAAATTTGAGTTCATTTTGATTTGTAATAAAGTGGAAATTGACAACTAAAGAAATTTCTATTTTTAGTAACAGCAGCCATTTTGAATGGAGGGCGGGGCTGTCGGACACAATATTGAAAGCGGACCACCCAAGGACCATCCCAGCCAAATTTGCTTTAATTTGGTTCAGCGGTTTCAGAGGAGAAGATTTAAATGTGATCTTTTATCAAAATATGTCTAATTTGTATAATCAGTATAAATCGATTGAAAGAAAAAATTCACAGAAAAACCCAGAATACATGTTAATCTACTCATTGTCATGTAGCTGCAGTTAAAATTTGAGCTCATTTTGATTTATAATAAAGCAGCAATGAACAATTGAAGAAATTTCTATTTTTAGTAACAGCAGCCATCTTGAATGGAGGACGGGGCTGTCGGACACAATTTTGAAAGGGACCCACCCAGGGACCATCCCTGCCAGGTTTGGTTTAATTTGGTTCAGCGGTTTCAGAGGAGAAGATTTAAATGTGATCTTTTATCAAAATATGCCTAATTTGCATAATCGGTATATATCGGCTGAAAGAAAATTTCACAGAAAAACCCGGAATATATGTTAAACTACTCCTTGCCATGTAGCTGCAGTTAAAATTTGAGCTCATTTTGACTTATACTAAAGCAGCAATGAACAATCAAAATTTCATCCCCCCTTTTTTCTATTTTTAGCTTGGCGGCCATCTTGGTTGGAAATCGGGATCATCGGACATAATTTTGGAAGGGGGCCATCCAAGGACCATTCCACCAAAGTTTGGTTCAAATTGGCCCAGTGGCTTCAGAGGAGTTGATTAAAATATGAAAAGTTAACGGACGGACGGACTGACGGACGACGGATGACAGACGACGGACGCTCAATGGTGACAATAGCTCACCTGACCCTTTGGGTCAGGTGAGCTAAAAAAAACATGTATCTATATCTGGACAGACGGACGGACGAACGGACGAATGGACGAACGGACGGACAGGGGTAAATTAATATGCCCCCCCAACTCTTCATCGCGGGGGCATAAAAAGAATATGTTACAAGATGAGAAACTGAGAAACAAAAATAATTGACAAAAGCTCCCAAGGCAGGATAGCTAAAATCAGCATCTATTCATTTACATCTGTTCTTCAATAGTACTTTAATGTTAATTATTCTATTACAAAAATAGGCCTCTTTTAATTATCATCAGATATTGCAGAAATATGAAAATAATATATGGAACCTTTGAAATCAGAGGTCAGTTTCGTCTATGGATTCCATGATCCCATCTATGCATAAAAAGCATTGCAATCTCAAAATAAGATGAATAAATTTATAAGTAAAACATTTGGAGAAATCCCATTTGATGATGCTATTCAGACTCAAACAAAATATATAATACCTCTCTATGATGGCAAAATGTACACCAAAATGATAAAGAGGACTTAACTTGTCAGCTGGTCAATATTTACCTTCACAATTAGTCCCATTGTAACCACCAAGACAAAAACAGGTGGCAAATCCATTCACTACTACACACTCTGCATTATTTAAACATGAAACACTTTGACAAGGAGAATCTGAAATGTAAAAGGGTTATTTTAAATATTGTAAATTCACAAATTCATCAATGTTTTAACTAACGCTAAATGTGTGATGGACTATATTAGTCAACAAAAGAAACTATACAAAGATTTTTTTTTAAATATATTTTCATGCTAAAACCAAAACAATTGTTCATTATCATTTACATCAATGCTTGTGTAAAACGCGTCTATCCTCACAAAACAAACAATAACATCCTGTTCCGTTGCGAAAAAATTTAGGAAAGTCAATTTTCCGTCCCATGATCAAGCTTGCGATGATCTAAATAGGCATTTAATTCACATGCTGTCAACAAAAGTAAACAATTTGCCATTCTGAAAATTAGAATTTTCACAAGAATGTCGATGCCACGGCTCCGTCAAAATGACCGTGAGCGAGCGGTGGGTATGGTTCAGGCTGGAATGACTAACCAGCACCACTTTAATGTGTCTAAAATAACGAATTCAAGGCTAATGATTCGTCTTCGACAAACAGGTAGGACAAATGACAGACCCCGTAACGGCAGACTGTGTGCAACGTCACAACGTCAAGACAGACATTGACGACTTATTCACCTCCGGAACCATATGATAACGGCTGAGGACAATGCCTGTAGAACACCTGGTCTAGCAAACGTCCAAATTTTGGGTCAGACTTCGCAGAAGACTACATGAATCTGGACTTCGAGCTAGGCGTCCGGTGGTAGAAGCATACTTTAATGCCATAGAACTGCGAGACTAGCCTGGCCTCGTGCACACCGTCGTTGGAGGCTTCACATCTGGCAACACATCCATTTTAGTGATTAATCCTGATTTTCACTTCGTTTTAGCGATGGACGTTATCATGTGAATCGCAGACATGGGGAACATTTTACAGACCAGTGTGTGTACAAGTCTGACCATTTTGGAGGCGGAAGTGTTATGGTCTGGGCTGGAATTTGTCATGATGGTCGCACTCAGCTCATAATTGTTCAAGGAACATTGAATGCCGTAAAATACAGAAACGATATTCTTGATTCTATCGTTCTGCGCTTTCTGCAACAGCGAAACTTTGATCACGTCTTTCAACATGACAATGCAAGATGTCAAGTGGCTCATGTTTGTCAAGACTTTCTGAACCAGAATCACATCCCTGTTCTTCCTTGGCCAGCATTATCACTGGATCTGTCACCAATTGAACATTTATGGGATGAACTCGGTAGACGTGTTCGTCACCATCAAAATCCACTGGAAACACTACAGGAGCTGCATGACGCACTTGTGCATCAGTGGTACAACATTTCACAAGCCTTTATCCAACGATTGATTGGTTCTATGCATTGGAGATGCTAAGCTGTTGTTGCTACAAGAGGTGGTCACACACGTTACTGAACTCTGCAAACCTCCATACTGCATGACAATTTCTGCCTGTCAATGATTTGTTCTGATAATGATGTTGAAAATTTTTTTTGATATTGCCTTATTTGTTATGCTCATATCTAAATTATACGATTTTAATCGATTTTTTCTCTCTATGTAAAAATATTGAGCATCAAACCCTTGTATCGTTTCTTTTGTTGACTAGTATATATTTGTGAATGGAAACAGTCAAGAATAATGAGCCTGTAATCACTTATCTGGTTTTTAAAACGGTTAATTTTAGGATTATGGTATTTAATGCCACTTTCAACAATATTTCAGTTATATCGTGGTGGTCAGTTATATTGGTTGAGGAAACCAGGGTACCCGGAGAAAACCACTGACCTGCCGCAAGTCGCTGACAAACTATATAACATATAATGTTGAATTGAATACACCTCACCATGAGCAAGATTCAAACTAACAATATTAGTGGTGAGAACAACTGCCATTACATAGGTAGTTGTAAATTCAATTACTATATGATCATGACCATGATGTCATTTAATCAAGGATAATTGTTTTGATCATTTTCTCCCCGACAAATTTATTTTCTGTCCATTTTTCAAGATTGTATTAGCATTAAAAGGTAATACTTTAATCTCTATTTAATATTTTATTTTATAAGAAATCTTGATTCATTATGTCTTACATTCACCAGTGTCCTGTGGTTTTTTTCTTAGAAAAAGAAAAGCCACACGAATTAAAGTGAACTATGACGTGACCTGTTGTTGTCTTTCTTTTAAATTAATGTGTTACAGTACAAATTCATCTTTTTTCAGCCTAACATTATTCCATGTCAAAATGACAATTTGCCAATGATTAATCACCTGGTTCAATGAACATCATACCTGGGCCACTGTAAAGAAGGACAATTGAAATATTTAAGGGACCGACCATTTAACTTGAAGGGGGGGTTATGGTTTTTTGCTTTGTTCAGAATTTTTTTTTCCGACAACACGAGTTAGAATATTTTTTTTTTGTCGCGCAAAGTGCGAATTTTTTTTTTCAGAATTCAACATTAGGTTATATGATAAAAACTCTGAATCAAATTATTTTTTTTTTCCTCCACCAAAATCAGAATATTTTTTTCAGCAACATTGGGAATCAGAATATTTTTTTAGAAAAAAACCATAACACCCCCCCTTCAAGTTAAATGGTTGTTCCCTAAGTATAAGAGCTATAGCCATACCTGTACAATATTGGCCTGAATATTGACCACAACTACACTGAGCATTTCCATCTGCGTTGACACTGCATGTACCATTGTTTTCACATGGATTATTATAACATGGACTCACTGGAAAAAATTAATGTTTTAAAAAATATTACTATTGGTAGTTACTTTTCAGAGTTAATTACAAACTTGCTATCTTAAACATAGATGAATTGTTGCCTTGGTTACCCTGAAATAACAAATATAACCTTGTTATCTCAAACTTAGATAACTTGTTTCCTTGGTTACCCTGAAATAACCAATATAACATTGCTATCACAAACTTAGATAACTTGTTTCCTTGGTTACCCTGAAATAACCAATATAACATTGCTATCACAAACTTAGATAACTTGTTTCCTTGGTTACCCTGAACTAACCATTATAGCATTACTATCACAAACTTAGATAACTTGTTTCCTTGGTTACCCCGAAATAACCAATATAACATTGCTATCACAAACTTTGATAACTTATTTCCTTGGTTACCCTGAAATAACCAATATAACATTGCAATTGTTTCGTTTCCTTGGTTACCCTGAAATAACCATTATAGCATTACTATCACAAACTTTGATAACTTGTTTCCATGACTACCCTGAAATAACCAATATAACCTTGTAAATTGACAAAGGACAATACGAAAGTTGAAATGAAATGATTTTCATTAGTGTTAGGACAAGTAACTTGAACCATTGACAATTTGAAATAGAAGTTATTTTAGAGACCTGTCACAAAACTTTGGAGCACAAATTTTGAACTCATACTAAAAACAACAGCCATTCGGGACACTGTATCAAATATATAAAGAGTTGAAAGTTGAACACCACAATAAAATTGAAATATTGCTAAAGTTGGTGTTTAACACCAATCAATCAACAGTTGATAGTTGAGCACCTAAATATAGTTGAAATACTACTAAAGTTGGCATTAAACTCCAATCAATCAATCAACAATCAGTTGAGTGTTTCAAATTATAAACTGATAATCAATTCTGATTTTTTACAGACTGTCAAACACTACTGACTATATATGAAAAGATTACATTGGTATTCATGTATATATGGTATGGCGACTCATTTTCCTAGGGCTGTACATCATGTAGAAAGTTAGATTAAATATGTATAAGATGAACTATATAATAACTAACCTGTACAATAGTACCCTTTATACTCTCCTTTACAATCACAAACTGCTTTGCTATCACTATCAACACTACAGGTACCACCATTTTGACAAGGATTTGCATCGCATGGACTCACTGAAATAAAAACATATACACTTACTAAAAACTTATAAAATTATATACTAAAATTCTTGTATTTCAGTACTGATTCACTAAGCATGCAATATTAATATTTGCTGGCTTGGAATCAGGATAATGTGCTCAAGTGGAGTGACATGTCCACTTGTGGAATGTTGTTTAAGTGAGTTAGCACTATACAATTATTCCAACTCTACATGTTGGTCCAAAACAAAACAAATACCTTCATCAGAATGTAACTTGTTCTCATCATGAAATACCTGAACTAGAGGCTATCAGGAGCTTGTAATCGCTCACCTGGTTTTCAATTTGACTTCTATATTCAATAGAAAAATTTCAACCGATTCTTTTTTATTTGAAATTTCTGCTAATAGTAATGGCAGCCATCTTGGATCAAAGAACATTTCTGCTCAAGTTTCTGAGTAGTTTCAAAGAAGAAGATTTCAATGTGATCCTTTATCAAAATGTGGTAGTCTTATTTTTATATAATTACTGAAGATCAGTATATGCTATAATGATATTATTTACTCATGCTTTAAGGTTTATAATATTTTTTTAAATTAAAATTACAAAATAAAACTTCACATATTGCATATACAGTACAGTAAATTACATGGTTCATTACACATTAATTTTGGAGGGGAAATACAGACTTTCCATTGGTAGATTATCTTTTGCACACACTTGTGATAGAGCACAATAAAGACACAGGCAGACATTTTCCTTTACTCAAATATTTTCAACTGGAAATTAATTTGGACTACATGTACTATTCTATTTGTTTTCTAGGTCAGTTATCTTTCTGTTTTCTTATTTTCTATTTCTTATTTTTACTTTAGTATGAAATTATGAGAATGCACATATTGAGATTGAAGTATGAATCCGAGTATAATTACTTTATAATTTCATTTAAAAATATTAGTCACTGTAATGCAGAGCGTTACAAATGTCCCCCAAACGAACAATACAAGTACTAGTGGTATGAATGAAGAATAGTGTGAGAACATAGCAAGAAATAATTAGAGCCCAGTTTTTGACTCTATCATGTTGGAAACCAAATTTTGCCCAAATCGCTGGATTTTTGTATTTTGGCAGCCATTTTTGGTTCAAAATGGCCACCATAGCAAACCAAAATGGTCGCCATATGGTGCAGCATGTCTTACCCCCTGTAAATATCCATTTCCATTGAAATCTGTTCATTTTTGAATTTTTAACGATTTTTAAAATTTTTATATTGGCGACCATTTTTTAAATTTTAAAAACAAATAGCACAACTTTGAGTGATGATCTATTTTTGTGTCAAGTTTCAAAAGGATCTGCTGTACGGTTTGAATGTAACATTTTTTTTGCACCTTGGTTACCATGGCAACGGCTGCCATTTTTAGGATTTTTTCAACCCCCCCCCCCCCCAAATAAAGCTGCCACACACTACGGTGGATATTCCTACAAAGCTTTATGAAGTTTGATGAAAGGAATCCAAAATAATTTTTAATCCCCCCTTTTTTGTTTCCATGGCACCAGCGGAAATGTTTGTCCAACCGATTCCGATTTTTTTGGCTTATCTCATTCCACTACATGAAACTTTGATTTTGTTGTCACTTTGTGTCTTTATAGAAATGGTTATTTGTTTGAATACAATCATTTTAAAATCATTTCTCATTATTGTTTTCACATCAATTCTTAATTTGTTTTATCGTACTATAATAACACCCAAAATATGTACGACACATATTTTTTATCAATAGAATTCTCGGCCCTATTACTAGTGACGTCATGAATACTGTAACGCTGTCCACGTGACAATACGCGCCAAATACAAGAAAATAAATTACAAGACAAGACTGAAAAACGTAAAAATTACTTAACTGTAGGGTGATACCAAAGTTATCTCCCTACATTTTGTCGAAATTCACCAAAATTTTCACCTGGTCTATGGCATTTTAGTCTGCAAGTTCAAAAACGTTACGATTATGTTACAAAAAGAACCAGAAAATCCATTAAAAATCAGTTTTTGTTTTCAAACCGGGGATAAAATCGTTATCTACGTGTCTACCCGTGGGCATTGAGATTGTACCACCCTTCAGCACCACTGTACAACCTTCGGCTTCGCCTCAGTCTATACAGGAGTGCTTCAGGGTGGTACAATCTGAATGCCCATGGGTAGACACGTAGATAACTTATAATGTCTCCTAAACTTCGTTTGGGGGGCATAATTAGAATGAGAGTAATATTATCATGGTTATCCTTTTATATTTTTACAAGTGTTGAATTTCTGTAAACTTTGATATACAATTTATATAGATCTTATTAATTTATTCAAGATGATGCCTTAGCTATAATTAATATGTTCTTAAGTCATTTTGACTTATCACTGCCCTTTTATATTATTCAGGAATTATTATGATGTAGAGTAGATTTATAGAGATCCTAGAGTGATCAATCAGCTGGTGCCCTTGTACCATATATAGGGTAAGCTTTGTATTTGTTTGTTTTATTTATTTGATTGTTTATTTATATGCATGTTTATATGTTTGTGTATTCAGTGAATTGTGTATTAGTGTTTATGTCATTTTTATTTGTGTCAAATATTCTCTCACACAGATTTATTTTTGAGTGTATAAACTATGATGAAACTAATTCCGAGGTGAGGTGATGCAATTGTCTTGAAGTTGCAATTATTTTGTAATTTATCAAAGACAGAATGATTTACTTTATTGTTTGCTTATTAGAAGAGTAAGCTATATTGTGGTATTTTTCTTAATGAAGATAACTTGTAGAAAAGTGTTTTATTTTATATTTCTTTGATAAATCATAGAGAATTATCTCCCTTTGATTTTGTATAGTCTTATGTGATCTGTCTTTGTCACATATTTATGTTTATTATTTGTATATTTGTAGGGTTACTGTTTACTACTATAATATTCCAAATAAAAGCATCGAACCCAAAGTTGGACTTATCATCACTGACTTCTATAAGCCCTGCTACAAAAACATAAGTCGGCTGAAAGTAAAATTTCACTGAAAAAATCAGGAATATATGTTAAACTAGTCATTGCCATGTAGCTACAGTTAAAATTTAGGCTCATTGTGATTTATAATAAAGCAGCATTGGACAATTGAAAAAAAATCTATTTTTAGGAACAGCAGTCATCTTTAATGGAGGACAGGACTGTCAGAAACAATTTTGAACGGGGGTCACATTAGGACCATCCCAGCCAAATTTTTTTCAATTTGGTTCAGCAGTTTTAGAGAAGAAGATTTAAATGTGATCTTTCATCAAAATATACCTAATTTGCATAACAGGTATAAATCGGTTGAAAGAAAAATTTCATAGAAAAACCCATAATATATGTTAAACTACTCATTGCCATGTAGCTGCAGTAAAAATTTAGACTCACTTTGATTTATAATAAAGCAGCAATAACAATTGAAGCCATTTCTATTTATAGTAACAGCAGCCATCTTGAACAGAGGAGGGAGCTGTCAGACTCAATTTTGAAAGGGACCCACCGAAGGACCATTCCTGCCAGATTTGGTTCAGTGGTTTCAGATTTAAATGTGAAAGTTTATATAATGTACGACGGACTCCAAGTAATGGCAAAAGCTCACATGGCCTTTGGTCAGGAGATCAAAATTGCTGACTTGGGTGTTAAACAACCATCAAAGCAGGAGGTTTGGCACTTTAAAATCTGATTCAACCCACCATTTCTTTAGAAATGCCTGTACCAAGTCAGGGTCATTACGGTTTTCACAGTTTTCCGGTTGTTGACTGATTTTGTCTGTTTATATACTTATGAGTTTTGACTTTCCCTTTGTTAGATTGTTCGGAGTTCGGTAATTTTGTTATTACCCTCATTCACTCTCAAATGTCAGACTAAACAGTACATGCTATTACATCCTGAATGACCTCATGCACAAAATAAGATCCACAAACTAACAAACATACCTTCACAGGTGGTCCCTGAATAGTCTCCTAAACAAGCACAGAAAGCTTGCCCTGTGCTTGTATCTACCTGACAGGTGCTATTTTCACACGCTAAATTGTTACATGGTGAAACTGTAAAATAAGTTGAATGTAGTTAATAAATCAAATGTATTTTTATTCTGTTTTCAAACTTTATTATTAATTATATGCAAAAAAATGCTTCGTTTACATCTGAAAGTAGGAATTAATGTATACATACAATCAGTCAAACCCATTTAAGCAGTCACTTGTATATTAATATGTCACCTTTTTGTTGTATTGTCATAGAAAATTAGATATAAACTGAGCCTCTTTTAAGAGGTCACCTGTGCTAAAAGACCACTATTTCTTTGTCCCAAAGCCGGGTGACCTTTTAGTACAGATTTGACTGTATAGAATCCTTTCGGAAATTTTCCTTCATGTTGTTCCTTTATCTAAATAAACAGGTTGTTGATATCTATATACTCATCACTACTTTATACTATATATAGTTGTGTTTATAAAATTTAATTAATCAATATAATAATAAAAAAAAAAAACACAAGTTAAACTCATTAGAGAAAAGAATCATTAAAAATTACAAGTGTAATAACAATGAATCTTCTCAATAATTTAATAATAATAGTTTATCTAAAAGACCATTATCCAGAGCAGAATATTTTCAGAATAACTGTTCAAAAAAATGTTTGTAGATTTTGTTACCGTCACAATATGTGCCGCTCCAATCTCCTTGACAAGAACAATTGTATGTAAAGTCGTCATCGATGATACAAGTTGCATCATTTGCACAATGCACAGCGAGACAAGCATCTGAAAGAAAAATTCAAAACTTGTTATTCTATACTATAGCGAGTGCAACAAATTTGATGTCAACTATGTTTATAACATTTATTTCTTCTATTATTGTATATGGACAAGTAATAAAGTAAACCTATTCCTGTCAGAAAGTTTCTATTTGAATTTTAGATATTAAAGTCCCATAACTCCTACAAAAATTGTCATATCAAAATAGTGAAATCATATGATCAAACACTCATCATGACCGATTATTCTACCAAATATGAGAGCTATCCAACCAACATATACTGGGGAATTACATTAACAAAGTCAAGCAGGACAGACAAATGATCGGATGGACAAACGAATGAACGAACAAGCCGAACAATTATATGCCCTCATACTATCCTATGCTGGGCATGAAAACTTGATGGGTTCAAAAGATATGTACAGTTTTCTTGTAAAGAAAGATTCTGTTCCTACAGCTCAAAGAAAACAAAATAATCTTTTTGCACTTTATTAGCTCAAGAACAATGGATTAAAATTAAAACATAATCTTCCTTTAAATATTACAGGAAATATAAAACTCCTTTGGTTGCAATACAAAATAAATCACTACATATCAACTATTAATTATATCCTTAATAAATCACTACATATCAACTATTAATTATATCCTAAACAAAAATTAATATCGCCCACGATCAGAGCTGCAGTTTCTGTTACTGGAATACAGAAAATGAGATACAATGTATATCTTTTTTGTGATTATGATATACATGTAGTTCAAAATTTTCTCCATGAAATTAATACTTAGTTAAGAGATAAGATTGTACCTAATTTTCATATGTCTACATCAGTCAAAGTTTAACTAAAGGCCATGAGTATACCCATGTTAAATCATGTGGAGATAGTATATAGACATGTATTATTATTAAATTGCCAGCAATCTGGACTTATTTTATAGATTTAGAAACGAATGGCGAAAAGGCCATAATTATTCTGTGTGCTTAATAGTGTGGTGATGGTATATACACATGTATTTTTATTAATTTGACATAGTGTTGATCGTTGTCCTTTTGTCCTTTTTCTTTTAGCCATTGAGTTGTCTATCCTACGATTTTCAGATTTTGATAATCCCTTTGGTTTCTTAAAACTCTTCCCTCTAGATTTAAAAATGAATAGCTGGAAACTTAAATATGGTGTATGAGCATGCAATACATAAAAAACAACAAAATTATATTCATATACTATATACCATATCTACAAAACCATCTTGCTTGGAATAATTCTGTAATAGATGCCGAGCAAGTACTTCCAGGGAAAAGGTTCCTGTCAACTATTACAGAGCAGGTATTATTTTTTTCACAGTATGGTGAGAGTATAGTAGCAGCGTTAGGATCACTACAAGTTTGACTTCTATAACCGTCACCAAATGTTACTTTGTCAAACTGGATGAGGTAGTTTGTAGAACATGATAAAGTTGCTAATTGTCCTTCAATTGCTCTCACATATGCATCAACTGTAAAATAAATGTACAAAATTTTAATGTTCATATTGTTAATTGTTATTTGTAAAACTACAAGAATTACACAGATATCACTGAAATATTGTGGAAAGTGGCTTTAAACACCCCAACCTGGCCTTTCAATAAGGGGCGGTACCAGGTATCTTTACCTGCCTAAAATGGTCTTTGGTACCTCCTGGTTTTAAAGAGTGTTGTATAAGATATTCATGACAATTGCTCAAATTTCAATAATAAGTACTGCCTATAAAATAGTGAAGTACTGGTAGAATAGAAAAATATTGAAAGTCCTGCCTAACCCTAACAGATTAACATTGACCTTTCAAAAAAAAAACATTGTAGCCACTATAAAAGACTAAATCTTTTGTCCCTGCCGAACTCTCCATACAATTTGTGGCAGTCAGAAGTCTTTGATCAGACTGACCCCTCCCTTACCTCATTTCTATATTGTTTTTTTTTTTTTCATATATTATTGAACTTGCTCTCATAATGAATATAGCTGAAATACTTCTTACTGGACGTTAAGTCAATCAATCAATAACATATAGAAGGACACTACCTTAATTTTGGCATATCGAGCGAACTTTTGATAATTGTTACTGCTATAAGCGATTTGGCAATTATTAATTTGAGGTTGTCAAATAGCACTTTCAATTCCATTAAAAAATATTCATACCTTACCGGTAATGTCATTTAGGCCTAATGTTATTTTGAGGAATTTATTCTGATGTTACATATAAATATCAGAAATATTGATGCAACACACTGCAAGTGATTCTTTAAACAATCGAACTGCAATTTATTCTTAAATTAAATTGTGTTCAAAGAAAGCAGTATCCTTTGAACAAATCATTACATTTTGGCCAATTTTTTTAAAGAACAGTCTTCGCGCCTACCCACTTGTCCGAACCCCAGGGCAAGTAAAACTGAATTCGGACAAGTGAAAATTATGAGAGAATTTGCTTGAATAAATCGAAAAAATTTCTAAATTTGGCTTGCAGCCAAATATGTGAAAAAAAGTTAAGGCAAAGACTGGAAGTAAAAAGAAGATAGACATGAAATGTAAAAGTAAACTAAAGTAAAACATACTGACCATCTAACGTACTATATATAGCTATTAGACAGTTTAATGATGATTAAATATTTGTTATTGATTTACTGTTTGCAAACAATATTCGACACAACATGAACACATTTGCAAATAATATCAAAATATAACGTATTTTTTCACTCAAAATGTGAAAATGTTCTTAGTGTCACTCATAACAATGTTTGATAATCTGTAAAAACATGTTGACAGGGAAAATAACACAACTAAATTGTCGGCTATATCCCGATTCTTCCTCGTACAACAAATTTCCAGGGAAGAATATTTATATGATCTACATACATTATTTTAGGCATGATGAATTAATAAAAAGATTTTTATTTGCAACTGCAAAATTTGAATTTTTTACTTTCCCCAAAAAAATACCATGCCCCTTTTTTTAATGAATATCCCCAAGAAAAACCCTTTCAGACAGTTGGATAAACAGCTTGTTCTTTGTTTGCAGCGTACAATCATTATTCATATTATGTACAACCGTGTCTTATATATGATCCTGATTCTTCCCCGTCACTATCTTATATATGATCCTGATTCTTCCCCGTCACTGTCTTATATATGATCCTGATTCTTCCCCGTCACTGTCTTATATATGATCCTGATTCTTCCCTGTCACTGTCTTATATATGATCCTGATTCTTCCCCGTCACTGTCTTATATTAGATACGATAACGTAACCCTCAGTCCGCTTTTGCTCCCAGCGAGGGTTACGAATCGGTCCCATTCAACGTATGGGAGCAGCGTCCGGAGTGATTCACACCGGGCAGTTTTTTGTCCTAATTCCGTTGTAAGTGGTTGGAAAAATTAACGGGGGTGAAAGATAAATATATTTAGGTAAACCTTGAGGTGTTTAGTAAATGCTGCATCAATCCATGGTAGACTTATATCCATCTGAAAATTTGAATGCATGAAATCTTCTTTCTGTCCGACATTTTGTTTACAAGTTGCTATTTCACGTGCACTTGCCTCGTTTTGGAGATATCCTTATTTGGATCAATCGTAGTAAAACATCATAGTAAAGTTTTTCATATTTGGCATTCAGATCCATATATGGATAGGTTCCGCCCATCACGAGAGTATACGTAAGGTGCCATGGCGGACAAGAAACAATTTTCGAATACTAAATCGATCGTGAAGGTAGAAACAGGTATTGTAACACTTATTTCGTATCGCCATTACTTAAAAATTGTAGGAAATAATAAGTTATGACCAGATAGGCAAAAAGAAAGTTAAAATATTCACTTAACGAAAATTTTAATCTGCTCCCATACGTTGAATGGGACCGATTCGTAACCCTAACTGGAGCACAAGCGGAATGAGGGTTACGTTATCGTATCTATCTTATATATGATCCTGATTCTTCCCCTTCACTGTCTTATATATGATCCTGATTCTTCCCAGTCACTATCTTATATATGATCCCGATTCTTCCCCGTCACTGTCTTATATATGATCCTGATTCTTCCCCGTCACTGTCTTATATATGATCCTGATTCTTCCTCGTCATGCACTGTCTTATATATGATCCTGATTCTTCCCTGTCACTGTCTTATATATGATCCTGATTCTTCCCCATCATGTACAGTCTTATATATGATCCTGATTCTTCCCCGTCAGTACCAAATAACATTGATTTAAACTAGAGGCTCAGAACCTTCCATAGGTGCTTCCCACCAGTTTCAGATAAGAAGATTTTTAGAAATTGACCAATCTAAAACAGGAATTGCATGTGGCAGCCATGTTTGTAAATGGATCAAAACGAAATGAGTAATCTGTATAGAGGATCTTCCATAGATGCTTCTTACCAAGTTTCATATCATTTGGCCAAGCGGCTTCAGAGAAGATTTTTAGAAATCGACCAATCAGAAACAAGAATTGCCTGTGGTGACCATGTTTATTAATGGATCGGGACGAAATGAGTAATCGTTATAGAGGACCTCCCATAGATGCATCCTACAAAGTTTGGTACATTTGGCCAACCAGTTTCAGAGGAGAATATTTTAAAAAATAGGCCAATCAGAAACAAGAATTGCCTGTGGTGGCCATGTTTGTTAACGGATCAGAACGACATCAGCAATCGCAACAGAGGACTTTCCATAGATACATCCTACCAAGTTTGGGTCATTTGGCCAAGCGGTTTCAGAGAAGATTTTTAGAAATCGACCAATCAGAAACAAGAATTGCCTGTGGTGACCATGTTTATTAATGGATCGGGACGAAATGAGTAATCGTTATAGAGGACCTCCCATAGATGCATCCTACAAAGTTTGGTACATTTGGCCAACCAGTTTCAGAGGAGAATATTTAAAAAAATAGGCCAATCAGAAACAAGAATTGCCTGTGGTGGCCATGTTTGTTAACGGATCAGAACGACATCAGCAATCGCAACAGAGGACTTTCCATAGATGCTTCCTACCAAGTTTCGGAACATTTGGCCAACCAGTTTCAGAGGAGAAGATTTTTAAAAATAGGCCAATCAGAAACAAGAATTGCCTGTGGTGGCCATGTTTGTTAACGGATCAGAACGACATAAGCAATCGCAACAGAGGACTTTCCATAGATGCTTCCTACCAAGTTTCGGAACATTTGGCCAAACAGTTTCAGAGGAGAAGAATTTTTAAAATCAGCCAATCAGAAACAAGAATCGCCTGTGGTGGCCATGTTTGTTAATGGATCGGGACGGAATGAGCAATATTTATAGAGGACCTTCCATATATGCTTCCCACCAAGTTTCGGTTTATTTGGCCAAACGGTTACAGAAGAGAAGAATTTTTAAAAACAGCCAATCAGAAACAAGAGTCGCCTATGGTGGCCATGTTTCTTAACGGATCGGGACGAAAAGAGCAATGAGGGCCTTCCATAGATGCTTCCTACCAAGTTTCAGTTCATTTGGCCGAGGGGTTTTAGAGGCATATTTATCTGTAATTCAATTCATATGTACCGAACTGTATTTTACTAATATCTATAGTTAAATTAGAGTTATCTCCCTTTCCACAGAATAACAGCTTTTTTTAGAAAGCTTACAATCATAAACATGAATTGCCTGTGGCGGCCATGTTTGTTAATGGATCGGGACGAAATGAGCAATCTTTATAGAGGACCTTCCATAGATGCTTCCTACCAAGTTTCAGTTCATTTGGCCCGGTGGTTTCAGAGAAGAAGATTTTTAAAAAAATAGGCCAATCAGAAACAAGAATTGCCTGTGGCGGCCATGTTTGTTAATGGATCGGGACGAAATTAACAATCATTATAGAGGACCTTCCATAGATGCTGCCTACCGAGTTTCAGTTCATTTGGCTGAGGGGTTTCAGAGGAGAAGATTAAAATGTGAAAAGTTAACGGACGACGGACGCCAAGTGATGGCAAAAGCTCACATTGCCTTTGGCAAGGTGAGCTAAAAATAATTGAAATCTTTCCTTTATTCAATACTTCATTTTACCATTCTTGGGACATTTTTATATTGCGTGACAATTTTCCCGGTACGGGGAAGAATCAGGATATAGCCAAATTGTCTTCTTCACGGAGCTAAGCCTAAAGTCAAGAACCAGCCATATTCTAGCGCATGCACTGCAGACGCCTTTTTAGTTTTATCAAATGTTATAATGAATCATAACATAAATTTTGGAAACAAAAATATTCATACGTTCCTTGCAGTGTCTATACATTAATACATATACAATGTATTGTATTTCGGAATAAAGGAAAGTCTTGTGACGCTATGACTAACCTATTTAACGTTCGCTTGTCACTCTCAGTCTCAGCACAGGTGCTTGTGTAGAGTCAAAAATATGCTCTCGACCTGAAATACCACAAGGCCGGACTCACTCCTACTACCCCTGTCACTTCAACCGCTATTTCCACCGTCAAAATGTCAATAGGACGTAAATCGCCTACTGATTTGTGTAGTGAAATGATTTTTCTTCAAGGAAAACCCGTTTTTTTTAATACCTTCCTACCATCTAAATCCTCATACTGACAGATAATCTTCCGATTTTGTTGAAAAGGACAAATCCATGGTCTGAGATCGCACACGCTATGATTTTGCAGACGCCGGAAGTCAACAGCGTATAATAAACTACAGAACATGTAAGACCGGAATATAACTTATTATAAAACTGTTAAAATAACTGTTTATAATGAAGCGATGTACTACTAATACTATAATTTAGACGTCATTTTGTTTTGGAATAGGATACCGGTATCACAGACATATATATATGTTCTGTGTTATACACAGGGACCTGTAACAATCATCGAATGCCGGACTCCGGCTGTGAAATGATTCAAAAATGATTTCTGTCATTTCGTGCGATGATTGTAACCGGCTATAGGAATTTAGGTAATTTCATGTGATGATTGTAATTAAACGGCTATAGGGATTTGGGTCATTTCGGGCGACGATTGTAACCGGCTATAGGGATTTGGGTCATTTCGGGCGACGATTGTAACCGGCTATAGGGATTTGGGTCATTTCGGGTGACAATTGTAACCGGCTATAGGGTTTTGGGTCATTTCGTGCAACGATTGTAACCAGCTATAGGGATTTGGATTATTTCGTGCAACGATTGTAACCGGCTATAGGGATTTGGATCATTTCGTGCAACGATTGTAGCCGGCTTTAGGGATTTGGACCATTTCGTGCAACGATTGTAACCGGCTACAGGGATTTGGATCATTTCGTGCAACGATTGTAACCGGCTATAGGGATTTGGGTCATTTCGTGCAACGATTGTAACCGATTATAGGGATTTGGATCATTTCGTGCAATGTAACCGGCTATAGGGATTTGGGTCATTTCGGGTGACGATTGTAACCGGCTATAGGGATTTGGGTCATTTCGGGTGATGATTGTAACCGGCTATAGGGATTTGGGTCATTTCGGGTGACGATTGTAACCGGCTACAGGGATTTGGATCATTTCGTGCAACGATTGTAACCGGCTATAGGGATTTGGGTCATTTCGTGCAACGATTGTAACCGGCTATAGGGATTTGGGTCATTTCGGGTGACGATTGTAACCGGCTATAGGGATTTGGGTCATTTCGGGTGACGATTGTAACCGGCTATAGGGATTTGGATCATTTCGTGCAACGATTGTAACCGGTTATAGGGATTTGGATCATTTCGGGCGACGATTGTAACCGACTATAGGTATTTATGTAATTTCGTGTGATGGTTGTAACCGGTCCCTGTACATGTGGTTGTATATGTCTTTGGTAATGTGGATGACGTACTACACTTCTTCAAAATATGGCCTTACATGGCTGTGTACTGGTAGAGAATGTTCCCAGGGCTCCATCCCATATAGCTACTCAGCGCATCCTCGGATGGAAGATATGGGGCCTCTCAATGGGGGTTGTCATGTTATAATACAGAATGCATGACCGTGAACCATATTACGTGGTTGGAGAATGCCACCCTCTCTGCACGCTAAAAACTTCTTTTTGTAAATATGATTTCGAAAAAGAGTACTGTGACTGTGAAATGTTGAACAGTAATACATGAGCTGTTTCGTGTCTAAGTGTAATGTTGGGTAGTCTCTCGTGTTCCTCTGTATCCATATCCATAATCCTTTCTTACAAATCAATTTTACCACAGATTAAATCTTAAAAAGAGAGGAGAAGTGGTCCTGTAGTAACATAATGAACTCGGATTGAGTTCTTTCTGTCACTTTTCTGGCGCATCCATGTAAATTACGGAAAAGTAAAAAAAATATATATTGCGGAAATGAAAAAAATGCTTTCCTAAAAAAAAATGCGGAAACACAGCGACTGGGTATTTCTAATAATTCTATAAAATCCAATTTTCAATCTTCATTTAGAGGTAAAGGAAATGAGACTGGTCACCTCCATATTCCGGTACTTTATAAGCCATGCATATCCTGTCTCGTCTTATAGTTTTCAGACGAGTTTTCACTTATATTTATTCACTGTGTACAAACTGACCCGGCAAAAAATGTTTGGACTCGTGCATATCTAATTCCGGAACGGCAAGAAGAAGGTAAGAATTATGTTTATTTATTTGTTTTTTGCATGAACTTGGGGGAAATAAATGCTTTATTAACCATTTCCTGCTGCCAGATGAAACATTTTGGCTATGTCATCGTATATTAATTGAGAAATAAGCGATAATGTGCCGCAAAATAACGATCAGCTCCAACCCCGAATTTCGCTCAGTTTCTCTTTGAATTGCTCACATTAAATGGAACGAAATGTATTGAAGGAACGATTGATGAATAAAGATGACAAGAATCGTCACTTTGTGCTTTTAATTATTGGTATAAGTAAGCACGGGGCGAAAGAAATGGGTCATGTCAAAATGGCAGGACCCGGTTTCGTGAATGATGTTACAGCATGATGACCCGTTTTGTTCCAAAAAAAATTACGAACAAACAGGAACCAAAGCCTTTATTTTCTCTGGAATAACATTGAAATTATGGCTTTTGTAACCATAATGTCCACTAAATGGATTCAGTTCAAGGTATTTAATTTCAACATTAGTGAGCCGTGGTTTTCCGTCGAGTGTTTTTATTACTTCTTCAAATAGGACGAAGGTTGTTTTGCAGTAATAACAATGGTACGGGTGATTTTCTCTAGAATGTTTTATTATTAAGTCATCGAATTGTGGAAATGTTGTATCACAGTATAAACAATGGTGGCTGTGGATTTCTGTTCCTTTGGTTCCTGTTTGTTCGTAATTTTTTTTGGAACAAAACCGGGTCATCATGCTGTAACATCATTCACGAAACCGGGTCCTGCCATTTTGACATGACCCATTTCTTTCGTCCCGTGCTTACTTATACCAATAATTAAAAGCACAAAGTAACGGTTCTTGTCATCTTTATTCATCAATCGTTCCTTCAATACATTTCGTTCCATTTAATGTGAGCAATTCAAAGAGAAACTGAGCGAAATTCGGGGTTGGGGTCAAGCTGATCGTCATTTTGCGGCACATTATCACTTATTTCTCAATTAATATACGATGACATAGCCAAAATGCTTCATCTCACAGCAGGAAATGGTTAATAAAGCATTTAATTCCCCCAAGTTCATGCAAAAAACAAATAAAAAAACAGAATTCTTACCTTCTTCTTGCCTTCTTACAGTCCGGTTCCGTTCCGGAATTAGATATGCACGAGTCCAAACATTTTTTGCCGGGTCAGTTTGTACACAGTGTTTATTACTTATTCTAGATTTAGTTACAAGTATCCATGTTCTCATTCCTTAGTTAGAAAAGATATGTTGGGTTCTGAATGAAGACCTTGTTTAATGCTTTATAGTACAAACAAAGCTTATTCTTGTCATACCAATATTTTAATAATTGATTTAACTGTTTAATCCTAAAACATATTAATAATTTCAAGTTATTCGGCAATGGAATGAATTAAGGGTGATATTAGAGACAGCATGAGACTTGTAAGCCTCTGGTGATGTATAATTAGTTCTTTGTTGTATCTTCATTTGTTTTCTTTGGCATGATGCACTAACATCTAACAACATCCTATTTTGGGTCATGTCATGTAATCTTTGATTCATCTTCAACCGTCTAATTATATGCAAGATAGTTTAAAGATATTGACCAAGCAGACAACATCTCTTAGCGTGTACTCGGTTTTGATTGGTCGGTTGAATATATGACCCCTGCCGTTACTCCATATGTCATTTAGTTCTAAATGTTAGTGTATCGTCAAAGAAAACAATTTAAAAAAAAAATAAGATACAACAGACACATAATTTGAATTAGATTGTATAGGGTGTGTTATCGGTGTTTAACGCCACTTTCAACAATATTTCAGTTAAATTGTGGCGGTAGATTGTATAAATGGAAACTTAAGAATCATTAAGCAAATTAGATTTAAGTTATTATTATTATTCCAAGCAAATATTTACCCTACATGTACCTGCACTACCTAGTACCAAAGAGTGTATTCTTACATGTACCCGCACGACCTAATACCAAAGAGTGTATTCTTACATGTACCCGCACGACCTAATACCAAAGAGTGTATTCTTACATGTACCCGCACGACATAATACCAAAGAGTGTATTCTTACATGTACCCGCACGACCTAATACCAAAGAGTGTATTCTTACATGTACCCGCACGACATAATACCAAAGAGTGTATTCTTACATGTACCCGCACGACCTAATACCAAAGAGTGTATTCTTACATGTACCTGCACAACCTAATACCAAAGAGTGTATTCTTACATGTACCCGCACGACCTAATACCAAAGAGTGTATTCTTACATGTACCCGCACGACCTAATACCAAAGAGTGTATTCTTACTTATCCCCGGCTTGATAAAAATGTCGACTTTTGATTGGCCGATGACCCGTTGGTACAAACCCATGCTACCGGCTGGTAGTTACGTAACGTCACTGGGGTGTTTTTACGTTGCTATGCATGGTGTGAAGATGGTGTAAAACGTAAACAATCTCAAAGTGCTTTGCATTCAACATGGAATGGAGAACAGAAGACGTATTTCTTGAGAGAGAAAAAAACCAAGCGTCCCAATAAATGTAGGAAAAACAAACAATGCACCAAATAATGTTGAGAGATTTAAAGTTCCTACGGTATTGATGGTCATGTTTAACAGTGTAACATTTTGTTGATTCGCGCTACATGAAACGTTGATTTTGTTGTCATGTTGTGTCTGTATACAAATGGTCAATTGTTTGAATACAATCATTTTAAAATCATTTGTCATTATTGTTTTCACATCAATTCTTCATTTGTTTTATCGTACTAATACCACCCAAAATATGTACCACGCATATTTTTTTATCAATAGAATTCTCGATCCTATTA
This sequence comes from Bathymodiolus septemdierum, assembly GCA_963383655.1. NCBI lineage: Eukaryota > Metazoa > Mollusca > Bivalvia > Mytilida > Modiolidae > Bathymodiolus > Bathymodiolus septemdierum. The sequence continues at coordinate 43,478,575 of OY726528.1, read as the reverse complement.
CTAATGACGTCATGTATAATGTAACGCTATCCACGTGACAATACGCGCCAAATACAAAAAATTAAATTACAACAAAATAAGACCAACAACACGTTAAAAATGATTAGCTGTAGGGTGATACGAAAGGTTAGGGTTAGGGTTAGGGTGATACCAAAGGTATCTCCCTACACTTTATCGAAATTCATCCAAATTTTCACATGAGCTATGGCATTTTACTCCGCAAGTACAAAAACGTCATGATTACGTTATAAAAAGAACAAGAAAATCCATTAAAAATCAGTTTTTGTTTTCAAACCGGGGATAAAATCGTTATATACGTGTCTACCCGTGGGCATTGAGATTGTACCACCCTTCAAGCACCACTGTACAGCCTTCGGCTTTGACTCAGGCTATACAGAAGTGCTTCAGGGTGGTACAATCTCAATGCCCACGGGTCGACACGTAGATAACTTATAATGTACCTGCACGACCTAATACCAAAGAGTGTATTCTTACATGTACCCGCACGACCTAATACCAAAGAGTGTATTCTTACATGTACCCGCACGACCTAATACCAAAGAGTGTATTCTTACATGTACCTGCACGACCTAATACCAAAGAGTGTATTCTTACATGTACCCGCACGACCTAATACCAAAGAGTGTATTCTTACATGTACCCGCACGACCTAATACCAAAGAGTGTATTCTTACATGTACTTGCACGACCTAATACCAAAGAGTGTATTCTTACATGTACCCGCACGATCTAATACCAAAGAGTGTATTCTTACATGTACCCGCACGACCTAATACCAAAGAGTGTATTCTTACATGTACCCGCACGACCTAATACCAAAGAGTGTATTCTTACATGTACCTGCACGACCTAATGCCAAAGAGTGTATTCCAAAGAGTGTATTCTTACATGTACCCGCACGACCTAATACCAAAGAGTGTATTCTTACACGTACCCGCACGACCTAATACCAAAGAGTGTATTCTTACATGTACCTGCACGACCTAATGCCAAAGAGTGTATTCCAAAGAGTGTATTCTTACATGTACCTGCACGACCTAATACCAAAGAGTGTATTCTTACATGTACCTGCACGACCTAATACCAAAGAGTGTATTCTTACATGTACCTGCACGACCTAATACCAAAGAGTGCATTCTTACATACTATAATATCAAATATCTAGTCAAAGCACCCTTTACTATCATAGTTTAACATACAGTTGAATTAATTTGTTTAATTGGAGGCGGATCCAAACTTTCCGAAGGGAGTGGTGTTATATTGTTTTGGATCAATGAGAGTAACCCGGGCCTATATTTTTGCAACAACAAAAAATGCGTAAATTTTAACAAGAGGAGGGTGAGTCCACAACACATATCTTCATCTGGACCCGCCTATGTTATTTATTATTTTAGTCACTAGTATCTTAAACAACAGTCCACTTTTCTGGTATTAGTCTGATTCTGTGGAAATATGAGCTTTATTCTATTAATGAATACATACAAGCATAACATCTGTCGTAAATTGATGTTCCCAACAGTATTATCAGAATGATCAGGAACGGTGGCATCTTTGGTGCCTGAAAAATAAAATTGTTTGAGATAAATATTGTCGAAGAAGTGACGGAATATTCTCTAACATTTCAATATGTCGAAAAGGAGAGATAATGTACATCATCGTTCCTGTCAAAGAGAAAACTGGACAAACAATCAATGAATACAAGGGAGGGAAGGGTACACCAATCTTGGTAACGCGAGAAACAACAAGGTCTGCAAAAGGTTCTATATTCAAATTGAAACACAAAATCGACCAGAAATAGGGGGAAATTCGCAAAGACTAATAAGGAACCAACAATTTAGCTTTAACGGGAGGGGTATGTTTTTATTCCCTCCTCCCTATAAATATTCCACGTTTAAAACTGCGGGGTCAGATTAGGTTTTTTGCATCTTTCAGGCCATATTTTCCGAAAAAAAAACATAGTCCCCCTCAAGTTAAATGGTCGCTTCCTAACGAGAAAAGTGGAAGAAAACACCACATCGACTTCCAATGAATGAACAACAAATGTACATGACCTGGTAAAGACAGGACTGAACAGAAAATGGGGAATATAAAAGGATTAGCATCGACTTTGTATAAATGAAAAATAAATGTAAAAGCCTAATTGTAGACATAAAAATTCAACGAAATTGGGATAAATAAAACTTAAAGCGTCAGATCACGCTTTGATAACCTTTCTGTACTCATTACACGACTGGTCAATCTCCGATATTATTGGTAACCCACTGCTGATTATGATAGACAATATTTCTCATGAGTGGATGGTGTCTGAACGTGATCACTCGTGGGTTACCGGCGATGGGATGGCTCGGACTCCGGGATAATGTGTTCGAAAGCGACATGTGCACTTTTATTTAGGAAGAGCTAGTATTATAAAAATCCATTCCAACGTGTTGGTATAGTTCTCCTCCTTAAAATCCATAAAATATATATTGTCAACCAACAATCAATTAATCCATACTTAGCAGGTGTAGAATTATAGGCGAGCGGGTACGGCGTACCCCCTAAAAATAAAAAGAAAACAAACAACTGTGTGTGTTAGTCTTGTACAAAGCAGGATCCATATCGATCATGTCATGCTACCATTGAACATCAATCTGTACTATACATGTATATTAAATCATAAACCTGCTTTTTTTTTTATTAAAGAATATTTTTATTGACGACTCCCTGACCCCGTCTATCTTCTTTACGCCCCTTCCCCCTAACTCAAAATTCTGGACCCGCCCCCTGCTTAGGTAGATCAACTGTCCTAGCACCTTGATCTTGATCTTGATTTATCTCTTAGGCAAGAATTATATTTCAATAAACATATTCCTATTGACCAATCTGTCGTAGTCGTACCCGAACAAAACACTTTTCAAAATATACAAAATCATTCTTAAAACATATAATGAATGTGCAGCAATGGCAGAAATATAATTAGATAAAACATTCTCGAGATTCATGACGGAAGGCAGCCGTTAGAATTGTGGGATGACGAATTGCGGGTTATCAGTTTCGTCTACCCGGTAGATAGGTTAGCTTCACACTGGTAGTTTTAACTGTATTTCAATGTAAAGTTGGCATCAAGGTTCATCAACTCATTATAAAAGTATAAAGTTACAGTTACATTAAATACAAAGTTCTCGTTGATGCAAATTTCAAGAAAAAAACCATGTTTCAATATAAATTTTCTACTAATTCCTATATGTTTGAAATATATGTTTAAATGCTTACCAACTGATCTCTTCTTTATGTTTTATTAAAATGACAATACAACATTAAACCTATACCCGGAAATATGTACCCAGTAAATATGTACTTAGTAGTAAATCTAGGATATTGCACGCGACATAACAGTAAATTACATATTACATTTGTATTCCGGATCAGAAAAGAGATGGCAGCCATTAACCATTAATCCGTCTTTATACATGAAAAACTGCCACAATTTAAAAAAAAAGGTGTACTCGATACAACACTATGTGGTAAAGTTTATCAGTAACTTGCGACAGGTCGGTGGTTTACTCCGGTTACTCCGGTTTCCTCCACCAATAAAACTGACCGCCACGATATGGCTGAAATATTGTTGAAAATGGCGTTAAACACCATGAACCAACCGAATGTAAAACATTAACCACTCTAAAATCATATAGATATATATTAGTCTCCTTCTTCTGGGGAATAGATACATGTCCTGATTTAAATTCTTAGATCCTTCTGTTTACCCTTTAGGTATCTACAAAATTTCTTCTATTTGACAGATCATTTTTATTTTTTCCCAACAAAAGTCCTATGCATTTTTTTATCTTTCTGATCTCTAGTTTATCCCCCCCCCCCCCCCCCCCCCCCCCCCCCCAACAAAAAAAACCATCGCAAAACCCAATAACTTCTATCATCTTATAAAGACATGCTTAATAGATCTTTTACCCGTTAAAAGTCAGTCAGATTAACATTTCACAAAGATCTCCGTAAGACGACACGGATATGTTTTATAACCAACCGGACCCTACTATTTTCGTGGATTAAGATGTCATAGGTAATCTGGGGTGCTGATATATAACCCATACGGATACAAACATATCAAGCATAATGATATTAACAAAACATATCTATAAACTATGTACAATTTTGTCGTATTTTTAAATGCTCTCTATTCTAATTATAACCCAAAGGACAGCTATATTCTTGCAGTTACGTCATTTTCAGATGCAAAAATGCACCCTAACATAAAATCCTACATCCTCATCTGATTTGTCAAATGAATGGACGTTTCTCCAACAATATAAATGTCGTCTTCCAAAGAATATGTATTACTCTTACAGCCGGTTCATCTTTAGGGCCACTATCTCACATACCGGCATCAAATTAGACCACGGACTAACGTAGTCAACCTTACAAAGCCACGAGTAACACATACCGGCATCAAATTAGACCACGGACTAACGTAGTCAACCTTACAAAGCCACGAGTAACACACACCGGCATCAAATTAGACCACGGACTAACGTAGTCAACCTTACAAAACCACGAGTAACACACACCGGCATCAAATTAGACCACGGACTAACGTAGTCAACCTTACAAAGCCACGAGTAACACACACCGGCATCAAATTAGACCACGGACTAAGGTAGTCAACCATACAAAGCCACGAATAACACACACCGGCATCAAATTAGACCACGAACTAACGTAGTCAACCTTACAAAGCCATGAGTAAACCACACCGGCATCAAATTAGACCACGGACTAACGTAGTCAACCTTACAAAGCCACGAGTAACACACACCGGCATCAAATTAGACCACGGACTAACGTAGTCAACCTTACAAAGCCATGAGTAACACACACCGGCATCAAATTAGACCACGGGCTAACGTAGTCAACCTTACAAAGCCACGAATAACACACACCGGCATCAAATTAGACCACGGACTAACGTAGTCAACCTTACAAAGCCACGAGTAACACACACCGGCATCAAATTAGACCACGGACTAACGTAGTCAACCTTACAAAGCCATGAGTAACACACACCGGCATCAAATTAGACCACGGACTAACGTAGTCAACCTTACAAAGCCACGAGTAACACACACCGGCATCAAATTAGACCACGGACTAACGTAGTCAACCTTACAAAGCCATGAGTAACACACACCGGCATCAAATTAGACCACGGACTAACGTAGTCAACCTTACAAAGCCACGAATAACACACACCGGCATCAAATTAGACCACGGACTAACGTAGTCAACCTTACAAAGCCATGAGTAACACACACCGGCATCAAATTAGACCACGGACTAACGTAGTCAACCTTACAAAGCCACGAGTAACACACACCGGCATCAAATTAGACCACGGACTAACGTAGTCAACCTTACAAAGCCACGAGTAACACACACCGGCATCAAATTAGACCACGGACTAACGTAGTCAACCTTACAAAGCCATGAGTAACAAACACCGGCATCAAATTAGATCACGGACTGAGGTAGTCAACCTTACAAAGCCACGAGTAACAAACACCGGCATCAAATTAGACCACGGACTAAGGTAGTCAATCTTACAAAGCCACGAGTAACACACACCGGCATCAAATTAGACCACGGACTAAGGTAGTCAATCTTACAAAGCCACGAGTAACACACACCGGCATCAAATTAGACCACGGACTAACGTACTCAACCTTACAAAGCCACGAGTAACACACACCGGCATCAAATTAGACCACGGACTAAGGTAGTCAACCTTACAAAGCCACGAGTAACACATACCGGCATCAAATTAGACCACGGACTAAAGTAGTCAACCTTACAAAGCCACGAGTAACACACACCGGCATCAAATTAGACCATGGACTAACGTAGTCAACCTTACAAAGCCACGAGTAACACACACCGGCATCAAATTAGACCACGGACTAAGGTAGTCAACCTTACAAAGCCACGAGTAACACATACCGGCATCAAATTAGACCACGGACTAACGTAGTCAACCTTACAAAGCCACGAGTAACACATACCGGCATCAAATTAGACCACGAACTAAAGTAGTCAACCTTACAAAGCCACGAGTAACACATACCGGCATCAAATTAGACCACGGACTAACGTAGTCAACCTTACAAAGCCACGAGTAACACATACCGGCATCAAATTAGACCACGGACTAAAGTAGTCAACCTTACAAAGCCACGAGTAACACACACCGGCATCAAATTAGACCACGGACTAACGTAGTCAACCTTACAAAGCCATGAGTAACACACACCGGCATCAAATTAGACCACGGACTAACGTAGTCAACCTTACAAAGCCACGAATAACACACACCGGCATCAAATTAGACCACGGACTAACGTAGTCAACCTTACAAAGCCATGAGTAACACACACCGGCATCAAATTAGACCACGGACTAACGTAGTCAACCTTACAAAGCCACGAGTAACACACACCGGCATCAAATTAGACCACGGACTAACGTAGTCAACCTTACAAAGCCACGAGTAACACACACCGGCATCAAATTAGACCACGGACTAACGTAGTCAACCTTACAAAGCCATGAGTAACAAACACCGGCATCAAATTAGATCACGGACTGAGGTAGTCAACCTTACAAAGCCACGAGTAACAAACACCGGCATCAAATTAGACCACGGACTAAGGTAGTCAATCTTACAAAGCCACGAGTAACACACACCGGCATCAAATTAGACCACGGACTAACGTAGTCAACCTTACAAAGCCACGAGTAACACACACCGGCATCAAATTAGACCACGGACTAAGGTAGTCAACCATACAAAGCCACGAGTAACACATACCGGCATCAAATTAGACCACGGACTAAAGTAGTCAACCTTACAAAGCCACGAGTAACACATACCGGCATCAAATTAGACCACGAACTAAGGTAGTCAACCTTACAAAGCCACGAGTAACACATACCGGCATCAAATTAGACCACGGACTAAGGTAGTCAACCTTACAAAGCCACGAGTAACACATACCGGCATCAAATTAGACCACGAACTAAAGTAGTCAACCTTACAAAGCCACGAGTAACACATATCGGTATCAAATTAGACCACGAACTAGAGTAGTCAACCTTACAAAGCCACGAGTAACACATACCGGCATCAAATTAGACCACGGACTAACGTAGTCAACCTTACAAAACCACGAGTAACACATACCGGCATCAAATTAGACCACGGACTAACGTAGTCAACCTTACAAAGCCACGAGTAACACATACCGGCATCAAATTAGACCACGAACTAAGGTAGTCAACCTTACAAAACCACGAGTAACACATACCGGCATCAAATTAGACCACGAACTAAGGTAGTCAACCTTACAAAGCCACGAGTAACACATACCGGCATCAAATTAGACCACGAACTAAGGTAGTCAACCTTACAAAACCACGAGTAACACATACCGGTATGAAATTAGACCACGGACTAAAGTAGTCAACCTTACAAAGCCACGAGTAACACACACCGGCATCAAATTAGATCACGAACTAACGTAGTCAACCTTACAAAACCACGAGTAACACATACCGGTATCAAATTAGACCACGGACTAACGTAGTCAACCTTACAAAGCCATGAGTAACAAACACCGGCATCAAATTAGATCACGGACTAACGTAGTCAACCTTACAAAGCCACGAGTAACACATACCGGTATCAAATTAGACCACGGACTAAGGTAGTCAACCTTACAAAGCCACGAGTAACACATACCGGCATCAAATTAGACCACGGACTAAGGTAGTCAACCTTACAAAGCCACGAGTAACACATACCGGCATCAAATTAGACCACGGACTAAGGTAGTCAACCTTACAAAACCACGAGTAACACATACCGGTATCAAATTAGACCACGGACTAAGGTAGTCAACCTTACAAAGCCACGAGTAACACATACCGGCATCAAATTAGACCACGGACTAAGGTAGTCAACCTTACAAAGCCACGAGTAACACATACCGGCATCAAATTAGACCACGAACTAAGGTAGTCAACCTTACAAAACCACGAGTAACACATACCGGTATCAAATTATACCACGGACTAAGGTAGTCAACCTTAAAATGCCTGGTGTAGCACATACTGGCATCAAATTAGACCACGGACTAAGGTAGTCAACCTTACAAAACCACGAGTAACACATACCGGCATCAAATTAGACCACGGACTAACGTAGTCAACCTTACAAAGCCACGAGTAACACACACCGGTATCAAATTAGACCACGGACTAAGGTAGTCAACCTTAAAATGCCTGGTGTAGCACATACCGGCATCAAATTAGACCACGGACTAAGGTAGTCAACCATACAAAGCCACGAGTAACACGTACCGGTATCAAATTAGAGCACGGAATAACGTAGTCAACCTTACAAAGCCACGAGTAACACACACCGGCATCAAATTAGACCACGACTAAGGTAGTCAACCTTACAAAACCACGAGTAACACATACCGGTATGAAATTAGACCACGGACTAAAGTAGTCAACCTTACAAAGCCACGAGTAACACACACCGGCATCAAATTAGATCACGAACTAACGTAGTCAACCTTACAAAACCACGAGTAACACATACCGGTATCAAATTAGACCACGGACTAACGTAGTCAACCTTACAAAGCCATGAGTAACAAACACCGGCATCAAATTAGATCACGGACTAACGTAGTCAACCTTACAAAGCCACGAGTAACACATACCGGTATCAAATTAGACCACGGACTAAGGTAGTCAACCTTACAAAGCCACGAGTAACACATACCGGCATCAAATTAGACCACGGACTAAGGTAGTCAACCTTACAAAGCCACGAGTAACACATACCGGCATCAAATTAGACCACGGACTAAGGTAGTCAACCTTACAAAACCACGAGTAACACATACCGGTATCAAATTAGACCACGGACTAAGGTAGTCAACCTTACAAAGCCACGAGTAACACATACCGGCATCAAATTAGACCACGGACTAAGGTAGTCAACCTTACAAAGCCACGAGTAACACATACCGGCATCAAATTAGACCACGAACTAAGGTAGTCAACCTTACAAAACCACGAGTAACACATACCGGTATCAAATTATACCACGGACTAAGGTAGTCAACCTTAAAATGCCTGGTGTAGCACATACTGGCATCAAATTAGACCACGGACTAAGGTAGTCAACCTTACAAAACCACGAGTAACACATACCGGCATCAAATTAGACCACGGACTAACGTAGTCAACCTTACAAAGCCACGAGTAACACACACCGGTATCAAATTAGACCACGGACTAAGGTAGTCAACCTTAAAATGCCTGGTGTAGCACATACCGGCATCAAATTAGACCACGGACTAAGGTAGTCAACCATACAAAGCCACGAGTAACACGTACCGGTATCAAATTAGAGCACGGAATAACGTAGTCAACCTTACAAAGCCACGAGTAACACACACCGGCATCAAATTAGACCACGACTAAGGTAGTCAACCTTACAAAGCCACGAGTAACACACACCGGCATCAAATTAGACCACGGACTAAGGTAGTCAACCTTAAAAAGCCACGAGTAACACATACCGGCATAAAATTAGACCACGGACTGAGGTAGTCAACCTTACAAAACCACGAGTAACACATACCGGCATCAAATTAGACCACGGACTAAAGTAGTCAACCTTACAAAGCCACGAGTAACACATACCGGCATCAAATTAGACCACGGACTAAGGTAGTCAACCTTACAAAGCCACGAGTAACACATACCGGCATCAAATTAGACCACGACTAAGGTAGTCAACCTTACAAAGCCACGAGTAACACACACCGGCATCGAATTAGACCACGGACTAAGGTAGTCAACCTTACAAAGCCACGAGTAACACACACCGGCATCAAATTAGACCACGACTAAGGTAGTCAACCTTACAAAGCCACGAGTAACACACACCGGCATCAAATTAGACCACGGACTAACGTAGTCAACCTTACAAAGCCACGAGTAACACATACCGGCATCAAATTAGACCACGGACTAAGGTAGTCAACCTTACAAAGCCACGAGTAACACACACCGGCATCAAATTAGACCACGGACTAACGTAGTCAACCTTAGAAATCCACGAGTAACACATACCGGCATAAAATTATTCCACGGACTGAGGTAGTCAACCTTAAAATGCCACGTGTAGCACATACCGGCATCAAATTAGACCACGGACTAAGGTAGTCAACCTTAGAAATCCACGAGTAACACATACCGGCATAAAATTATTCCACGGACTGAGGTAGTCAACCTTAAAAAGCCATGAGTAACACACACCGGCATCAAATTAGACCACGGACTAAGGTAGTCAACCTTACAAAGCCACGAGTAACACATACCGGCATAAAATTATTCCACGGACTGAGGTAGTCAACCTTAAAAAGCCATGAGTAACACACACCGGCATCAAATTAGACCACGGACTAAGGTAGTCAACCTTACAAAGCCACGAGTAACACATACCGGCATAAAATTAGACCACGGACTGAGGTAGTCAACCTTAAAAAGCCACGAGTAACACGTACCGGCATCAAATTAGACCACGGACTGAGGTAGTCAACCTTACAAAGCCACGAGTAACACATACCGGCATAAAATTAGACCAAGAACTAAGGTAGTCAACCTTAAAAAGCCACGAGTAACACATACCGGCATAAAATTAGACCACGGACTGAGGTAGTCAACCTTAAAAAGCCACGAGTAACACATACCGGCATAAAATTAGACCAAGAACTAAGGTAGTCAACCTTAAAAAGCCACGAGTAACACGTACCGGCATAAAATTAGACCACGGACTAAGGTAGTCAACCTTAAAAAGCCACGAGTAACACATACCGGCATAAAATTAGACCACGAACTAAGGTAGTCAACCTTACAAAACCACGAGTAACACATACCGGCATCAAATTAGACCACGGAGTAAGGTATTGGACCTTACAAAGCCTATCGCTCTTAAGTAACAAATATGGCCTTGGTGTATGTTTGAGACGACATGGTCGCAGGTCTAAAATACTTAAGAGGCCCTGTCAATGCTTAACACTACTTGGATGAGACAGACATAGTACATAAACAAAGACTGTTGAGTACTTTGATCACATATTTATACAGAATGTTCCAAAATGACCTGCAAAGGCCCACCACGAGATCACATACTTTCTCTGTCTTTGCAAGTTATTGTTGCTTAATATTATTTACAACTGGGAATTTTTATCTTATTGATGCTGATGTGGATAAGATTTTGAAGCTCGGGTTCATTAAAGTTTGAACTCCTTTTTCCTACTCATACTCATGTCTGTCGTAGTAGTACTAGTGTTGTGTTGTGTTTATCACAGGTATGCATGATTTTATCCTTTAACCCCTTCAATAAATTATATACAAGAAAAATTTACCACATTAAATATACATAAGTTAAATCTTAACAGTTTGTGTGGTACCATATTGACAATGCTGTCAGAAAAATAAGCCCAATGAAAACTTGAGGTTCACATGAGCTGGAATCGCTCACCTGGTACACTACTAGTATTTGAGTTCACAAATTTTGTAGTGTTGGAGACAAAAATGAGGAATCTTTATAGAGTTATATCCCATGCATAATTAGTACAAATTTAACTTCGAGAAGATGGATCAAAATATAAAAATTTAATGGCGACAACCCATGACCATTGATTAGGAGTTCTTCTTGTTGCCATGGTAACTGCATGTTGCTATATGTACATCATCATATGGTAATTTTATTAAATCAAAACCATATTTGTTTCTAAAGATGTGATTAAAAATAAATGTCAATTTTTTAATATAGTACTACTGAACTGTAGGAGTTATCTCCCTATAAAGGGTAAGGAATGTACCTAATATTGAGGCTATAGAGGTTAAGGTTATGATGCCTAACACCATTATCAACAATATTTCAGTTATATTGTGGCGGTCAGTTTTATATGGAGAATAAATACCTGGTAATTGATTGGTAAATGAACATTGACAGAAAATTATTTTGAAATGGTTTTTATTCCTGTAATACATCATCCATTTATACACAAATCTGTATCACAATATAATACAATAAAAAATTACAAAATAATAAGGCACCCTGAAATATTGCTCCCCTCTCCAAACATAAAGAAGAAAATCAAACATCTGTGTGTCACACTGCAGCTATTAAACACTTGATAAATTGTCATACAAATTCATTTAATTATTTAAGTATTATTCCCTAATCTCATTTTTTCAATTTTGAAAGTTGGCATTAAACACCAATCAATCAATCAACCAAATTTGAAAATACATTTTTGTATAAAATGAAATGTTAAAAGTATAAACAAACTTTATTACATACAATTTTCAAGATGTTCAGTACACTTCATTCAATGCTGGAGACAAAGTTTTCTTCATTGGTGATAGTACAGTATGAAAAAAAATATATATATATAATAATGCTAGTTTTGAAGGTCTCAACATACGAGCTCTTCCATTTGGACTCGACTCACTGCGATACTAGTTATAATGTCTGTCTCAAACTTTAAAACTGCTGTTATTCTATTTTTTTTTCCCATGCTAAATCTTTTGACACCCACCAAATTACCCACTATTATGTATTTTAAGGTAACAAAATTCAAACTATATCTCAACTGTGAAATAATTATTTTCGATAGTTGCAAATTTTTGACATATTTTTTGCCTTTCGATCACAAACGCCAACATTCTTACAAGATATATGAAATAATGGTAAATGAATAGTATTAATAAATATCTTTAACTGCAAAAACTTAACTTTTTGAATACAATATTGTAAAAATGTTACATTCACTAAATAGCTACCTAAATTCACAACATGATTTTTTTTCCTATTTTAGAAATATTTAACAATATCAAACATTTAAACAGGTTTAAACCCAAAACAACAAGACATGATAAAAATATTATAGGAATGATCTGTATCATAATCACAATATATATAAACAAAGAATATTATATGTATCATGCAACTCTAGACATGATCTTGTGTTATTTCAGCATTGGTCTAAATTCCATATTTGAATAATTGCTGACGTCATTTGGGGATTTGATGGTCTCAAATATCTGTTTTACTGGCTCCGCTATGCATCGCCCAGTAAAAGTAAATTATTTCGTTTGCCAATCCCAAATTGTCGCCGGCAGCTATTCAAATACAATATACAATGTTGTTGTCTTAAATATACAACAAACTGCATATAATCATCCATTTTTATTATTTCTTACTCTATCCAGTTCATTTTCAGAGGAGTAAAATTTATTGGAACCCTGGACCATTCTTCTAAAATTTCTGTTAAAATTGCTCTCTCATTTTTTTGTACCAGATAGTCAGTGAATACCAAGTACATGTATAAATATAATGTTAAAAATCAATTGTTGTTTTTTGGTTTGTCAGGTAAGTTGATAAGGTCAACAAACAAGATGAACTGTGAGCTAATGCTCACTTATGATACCCCCGCATATATGTTAAAGGGGAATAAAAACCAACTAAGTCGGCAAACAGGAAGTAGGAATCTGACGGGTCTAAAAACACTTCCCACAATATGGCATACCTATATGAAGCTTGTGACCAAATATCAGATTTCTGCCATCAATAGTTGCTGAGAAAAATGCGCCGAAAAATATCTTGGACGGACGGACAGAGGTAAAACAGTATACCACCCCTCCGGTGGAGCGGGGGTATAATTATGCATCTATAAAAAATCAATTTTTTCTTAACTATAAATCTTTATGAAATACAAGGTCTAGCCAACAAATTATCCATTGACTTACAATGAAAAAAAAAACCTGATTCAAGTCAAATGGTAGCTACCTATATATAGTGCAGAAAATACAGTATATAATAAAAATAAATCTCAACACCCACATACTATTACAAGTATATACAATATACAGTCAAATCTTGTGTCAAAGGGACAGATTGGTTTTATTACAAATAGTACCAAAAGGAAATGACTTGTCCCAATCTCAGATATAGGGTCTAACACCGGGAGAGGTGCAAGATCGTAAAATCTGACACGAGGGTGTCTCAGATATAGGGTCTAACACCGGGAGAGGTGCAAGATCGTAAAATCTGACACGAGGGCGTCTCAGATTTTATGATCTTACACCTTTCACAGTGTTTGACTCTTTTTCTCACCCCTTTCTACCGTTTCAATGTTTACTTTTTTATACTTTTAAATTAAAAAATTACCTCAATTTGACCAAATTCTAAGAAAAGTAGTTTCGAAAAATGCAAAATTTGGGTGGGTCAAATAAATTTTTATACATTTTCTGTACACTTAAAATACTGACAAGACACGGATGCACAGTCAAACCTGCCTATGCGGTCACCTGTATTAATAGGTCACCTTTTTCTTGTCCTGTCATAGAAAATTTCATATGAATTGAACCTCTAAAAAGAGGTCACATGTCTTGAAAGACCACTTTTTCTTTGTCCCAAAGATGACCTCTAATACAGGTTTGATTGATTGATTGGTGCTTAATGCCAACCCCAGCAATATTTCAGCTATATGATGGCCTGAACAAATCAATAATCTTTTGACTGTATATCAATAAATCGTCAATTTACTTCAGCAATGGTAAACAATTTTGTGGGAAAACACTTGTGTAGCTAGTCTTACCCAGGAGCCTGGGCAATATAGAAAAATCTATTTCACCTAAATTAACTGACTACTTTATCAAAGGGGTAAGAAAACAGGGTCTGACTGTATAATAACCACACACTGTGGTACAATAATAAAATGTTTTTACAAAACAGAATCGTATAATATCTATATATATAAATAAATAATAAATACTCTAAGACTATTTTATTTCCCATGCTTCAAGTACTATATGACCTTTCTCACAGGCTTCAGTATTATCCTGTAACTCTTAAAAACATAGTGTTTATCGTGGAACTCTTAAAAACATAACATTTATCCTGGAATTCGTAAAAACATTGTGTTTATCCTGGAACCCTTTCATGTGAATAATATTAAAATAAATAAAACTGAAATATTGAGGAATACAAGTTTATTTTTCAAATCTGAACATGTAAATTTACAATTTTTTTGTTTCATATTTCAGTTAATCAGAAACTATTATGCAAATTTTAAGCTACAGTTTATTCCTGCAAAATTTCAGTTCAAGTGGCCCATGGGTTTAGGTTTATGGTGTTTAACACCACTTTCAACACTATTTCAGTTATATCATGGCAGTCAGTTTTATTGGTGGAGGAAACCGGATTACCCAGTGAAAACAACCTGCCGCAAGTCACAAACAAACTTTATTACATACGACTGCCCCTAACAGACAACAGAGGGGCCACAGAAAGCCAAGTTACAGCAAAAGCTCACCTGGCTACGAACTTTGTGAAATATATTTAATGAGGATTACTAACAGCCAATGGCTTCAAGTAGCTGAAATATATAACAGACAATAATTCTTATATGATTTACATAATTAGAAATCCTATAATCTGAATGGGTATAAGCGCTTATGGAGGCGGGGTTTTGTCAGTTTATTTTTCAATAGACGATGTTCACCAGACTACTTTTTTCGTAATGTAAGCAAAATGGCGGTTTGGATTCCTGATAATAAAAAAAGATAAAAGAAACAATGTTTATTGTTAATAATCGACAATTATTGTTAGATATGAAACCAGAGGCTCTCAAGAGCCTGCATCGTTCATCTGGTAATAAAAAAAACCAATTGGTCCTATGTAAAAACTATGTCCTGCAGTGGTAGTCATCTTGGAATTACGATCAACATAAAAAACACAAAGTTTGTAAAGGACCTTCCAATGATTGATGCACAGTTTAGGTTCAATCAGTGCAATAGCTTCAGAGAAGAATATATTTCTGTATTTTCCCCATATGGTCCTGTGTTAATATTATGACCTGTGGTGGCAGCCATCTTGGATTTCCGATCGGCATAAAAAACAGAGGACCTTCCAATGATCATTCCTGGGCAGTTTGGTTTCAACTGTCCAAGTGGTTTCAGAGAAGAAGCATTTTGAAACATTTTTCCCATAAGGTCCAATGTTAAACTAAGTCCTGCCGTAGCCACCATTTTGAATTTCATATCAAAACAAAAAACATAAAGTTTGTAGAGGACCATCCAATGAACATTCATGTACAGTTTGGCTTTAATCATATTTGTAGTTTCTGAGAAGAAGGCATTTGAACATTTTCCCATAGGGTCCAATGTTAATCTATGTCCTGCGATGGCCGCCATCTTGGATTTCCGATCGGCATAAAAAACAGTAACTTGGTAAAGGACATTCCAATGATCATTCATTTACAGTTTGGGTTCAGTCAGTTCATTAGTTTCAGAGAAGAAGATCTTTGAAATTTCAGCCAATCAGAGCATATTATTGGCCCAGGCAGCCATATTGAATATCCGACTGGAACGAAAAACAGTAACTTTGTAGAGGACCATCCAAGGAACATTCCTGCTAAGTTTGGTTCCAATCGGCCAAGTGGTTTCGGAGAAGAAGTTTGAAATGTGAAAAGTTTACAGACGACGGACGCCAAGTGATGGCAATAGCTCACCTGGACCTTTGGTCCAGGTGAACTAATAAAAAAATAAATGCCAATGAAAAAAAAAGCTTGTATTGTTGACATAAAAAATAAATTCCGGATAAAATACTTAAGACAACCATCTATCGACTTTCACTTTTGTAATATATCGTCATCCTGTGACGTTGTTTACAAGGGACGCTGATTGACACAAGCTGGTTACTGATTTATTTTACGATTTTGTGGGCATTTTACTTGTTTGAGTAGCTAAATGCAAAATGCCATCAAATTGGAAAATATCAGTAACTTAATTACATCACCGTCTAGTTTAAAGTAGGAAAACAAGGTTACATTGTGTAGTTCATTTTGTTATTCATGGCCGACACACATCAATGGAATGTATGTGTGCGTACTGGGGATCCCCAAAGGTATATTTTCAAAACAAATGAAAAAAAAAAAAAACTTAGTTACAGAATTATAAGGATTAAACACATTTTTTCCGGAGTTTATTGATGTATAACCTGGACCAAGTCACTCACAAACTTACATAAAAGTCCTGACTTTTTATTTGTTTGTGAGTGAATCAGACTTTTATTTGTTTGTGAGTGAATGTGTTTAATCCTATAATAAACCTAAAGTATTGCTGAAAATAAAAAAAAATATTGATATAAGACTTTTTTATGTAGAGCATCTAGTAACATGATGTGCACCATTTCATGGATAAATGTCTTCCTTGAAAAATGTAGAATTATGTTTGTTTTGTTGAGGGGGGAGTGTAGATTTGTGGACATGGATCAGCTGTGTGTTTAATACTTCACAATCAATCTGCATCATTCCCACATTTCCTGGAGGTGGCTGCATAGTTTCTGTAAAGAAAATAATAGTGAGTGAGTGATTGTTGTTTAAACGCCAACTCAGCTATATCATGGCAAGAACAAGTTAATTCTCAATGAGATGATGATGAGGTGGAGCTTTGTTCTAGACCAACACGCCGAGTTGGATTTTCATATTGCTAGCTCACTGAAACAACAGTCCGCGGATAGACATGTCGCTCCACTCGGACACATTATTCTGATTCCGAGTCAACCAGTCTTTGCTCTTACTCCTTAATGCTGTGTGCTTAGCGGAGAAGCAACAAATACCAATTCTATAGTCTTTGGATTTATCCGACCGGGGCTCGAACCTACGATCTACCGCACTCGAGGGAAGCACAATAATCATTACACCACAGATGCGGTTAAGAAAATAATACACACGTTTTATTTACCTGAGGTGGATAAAAGAATTCTGTAAGAAAATACTGTATAAATGTTTCTTTTTACTGGTGTTAAATTTCGTGATTATCTTCAAAATTGCTGGAATTTGTTTTCCGCAGTATTCAATTTTCACGACCCGGAGTTTTAACCACAATAAAATTTTAGCAGATTGACCGTTATACTGTATTAAAATATCTGAATCAGATTGAAAAATCGCTGGACAAATGATTCCTAACGGGGAAATGTTTTATGATATTCATTTTATATTCATATTTCGGAATAAATTCCGAAAAACTACACATTTGTTAGCGGTGTAGGTGGGGTATTTATATTGTGCATGCCCATAATCATAGTTCTGAGCAATTGTGAAATTTGCATTTGTGCATGAAAAGTTCGAAGATACCAAAGGGGTAATCAGAATCCGTAAATCAATGAAGGACAGACAACAGAACGGTCAAAAGAAAAAGGACAAAAAACGATCTACAAAACACATAAATCTAAAGATCGAGTAACACAAACCCCACTAAAAATGGGGGTGAACTAAGGGGCTCCGGAAGGGTAAGCAGTTCCTGTTCCACTAGTGGAACCAGTCGTATTACTCTAGTTACAAACCTGGTGATAAGTCATGAATAAAATGTTCACAGCAAGAGGAACATATCTTAGTCATTTGTGACACAGATGTATCGTAATGGTTAATTAAGTCAAGGTGGCGACTGTAAAACTATATAAGTTTATTTTCCATGTTGTTTATGCTTCTCTTTTTAAATAAATTTAGTAAGAGCTTTTTCATGCAATCTTCAAATTTTAAAATTATATACATGTTAATTAATTTTGTCAATAATAATTTGTCTTGTAGATTCCTGCCCCTTTTCCAATGTGCCAAAGAGGGTAATATCCCCTTTCAGATGTTGTCTATCTGGGTTGGTACAGTAGCAGATCCAGGATATTTCAAAGGGGTGGGGTTCCATGTTATTTTCAACATAATTACACCTTATATAAGAATGCTGGATTCTGATTGGTTAATAGCCGTGATATTTTTTTCTATAAATTCAGGCCTTTGCATCGTGAATTTGCAGAATTTTTACTTCATGTAGGTGTATTTGCATAAGATTTAACTTTTTTTCATGGTATTTGCAAAATCGTATTTGCCGTTTTTACCCTTCACCGAGACGCTTGTAACAAAATTTGTTAGAATTAAACAGATACATCATGTTAGGTCTTGAAAACGGCAAACAAAAGGTATTATTTATTTAGCCAGTGTTCTAAATAATATTCGGAGTAATTAAACAGATGTATCATGTTTGGGAGGGATATTTGCAAAAAATACCAGTTTTTAGACTAAATTTCCCTCGCCATTCGGCTCAGGAAATTTGTCATCTCTCGACTGGTATTTTTCGCAAATACCCCTCCCAAACATGATATATCTGTATATAATATTTCATTTTTTCCCCTCATTAACATTTAAAATTTGCCAGGAAAAGGGGAACTAAACACCATGTCATTTTTCGACATAATTTTTCATTTCTTCTCATCAACATTTAAAATTTGTCAGGAAAAGGGGAGTTATAGGAAACAGATTTAAAAAAAGCATTTGCTTGTTTCTGAATCCTATTGTACGATTGCTATTGTTCTGTTTATATATGTTAGTTATACCAATAAAATATGTTTATACCAAAGGGGAGTTAAACTCCCAGAGCCCTTCCCTGGACCCACCACCGAGGTTCACAATAAAAGTAGACAAATTATCACTACAGATAATGGAATTCTATTGTTAAATGTTAAAATATTTCTATGATCAACTGTCTTTATTTCTTCCTCTGTCTAAACACAAAATAAAAAAATTTTCAGGTATCTCATGACTACCCACATTTTTGGGGAAGGGAAGCCTGGACAGATATGAAGAACTAACCAGAGAAACACTGTCCTTAGGTAGGTATCTGAAAACCTTAACAAATGAGGCAGGTCTCAAACTCATATCAGTAGTGTTAGTTAAGCCCCTAACTACTCAGCCACCCAGGCAGTGAACAAAATATGTTATAACTTTTTGATGTTACAATATAAAGGTCATGTCTTGTCCACTATGAAAGGAACATGTCTTGTCCACTATGAAAGGAACATGTCTTTGTTGTTTGGCTGTGGTGATATTATAACTGACAGAGAAAGAAAGACAGCCTCTATTTCAGGTTTGGTTGGTTTATGGTGTTTAACACCACTTTCACCAATATTTCAGTTATATCATGGTGGCCAGTTTTATTGGGGGGAAACTGGAGAAAACCACAGACCTTTCGCAAATTACTGACAAACTTTATCACATAACGTTGTATCGAGTACACCTCGTCATAAACAGGGTTCGTACTCACAACGTTAGCACTGATTGCATAGGTAATTGTAAATCCAACTACCATACGATCACAACCACCCCTGTTTCAGTTATTGGGTGTGATTCTACCTACCATTAAGTCCAACAGCAGGCATGACTAATGACATTCTGGGCCGCATTGTTTTGTTGTGGGCTGTTGCTGGTACCAAAAAGTAGTCCTGTAACAAAACAAATTATTTGAACACTCTTTTAATATTTTGCAAAATAATTTTTTTTTTAAATAATAAAATAAAACTGAAATTTCCATAATCAAACATAATAAAACGGAAAATATGATATACCTGGTACTCCAAATATAATTAATCTTTTTGTTACCATTCAAATTTTTAAATGATAAATGCTAATTTGTGAGGATGTGTTTATCTGCTATATACAGTAAAACCCCGTTTTATTTCCCCCCCCCCCCCCCCGATTCATCGCCATGAAATTATCAAGTCCCGTTTTCTTTCCATGTAAAAAACCTCGTTATAACGCCAAACTCGCATATCGCCATCCGCCCAGGTGTCAAAAGATCAAATGGTCAATTTACTGTTGATTGTCCCTCGATATAATGCCAATCAGTTATGTCACACGTCGACAGGTGTTTATTATTTTTACAGGTAGGTTTACAAGCAATTATTAAAGGTAAATTGAAGTTCTTGTATAAACACTCTGATAATAGATAACTGTTGGATAATTAAAAGTTGAAACCATAGTGTTAGTTTTATAGTTTGTGAACTCTTTTAGTTGTAAATAAAATTTGTTTGGAGTTTTCAGTGTTTTCAATTTCGTAGTGTAAAAATGTCTACGCCAAACCGGAAAAGAAATCTGCTTGATTTCAAACAGAAACGTGAAATCATAGACTATGCAATGAAACATCCTAAAGCATTCAGCAACAAATAGCAGATTATTTCTCTATTTTTTGTTGGAATTACCCGTAAAGCGTAGAACTGTCAGAGATATCCTATCAAATAAAGAAACTTACGAGTCTGTTTGATGTCAAAATGTACATGTAAATAAGTTTGATGACGTACAAAAACTTTATTTACCGTACAAACGATAATTTCGGTATGCCATGTTTGTATCATGAAATATCGTTTCTATAAGTTAAAATAAATTATTATTGTTTATTTATCGATTTCTTATCAGTTAACAATAACCATCTGTAAATTTGTCATTCTATTTCTGATAATCATTATAAATTTTATGTCCGTGTCCATACTTCCGGTTTAAGGCATCCCTCAGTTTATCGCCAAACTCGTTATAATGCCAAATTATTGCTGAACAAACGGTGGCGGTTAAACAGGGTTTGACTGTAATTTAACTTGCTGTGAATACTGCAATCTGATTGGCTGATTCACCTGGAGCAACATTGGTTATACTTGATAAACTTTAATGCCACTTCAACAACATTTTAGCTATACAGTACAGACGACATCAATGCAGAAGTTACAGGCACAGAAGAATATGGATACAGATCCTTACTTTAACATATCTACTACGTTAGCAACATAAAAAGGAAGTGCCCTGATTTTGCTAATCTAAATCTAACTACCATACGATCACGACGTCCCCTCTGATTTGATATAATTACCTCACTAAAGGACAGAACATAGAATGTATCATTTCTTCTGGGTATAGACCTCCATATGCTACCATCTCCTCCATGAAATAATTGTATCTGGTAGCCATCATCAAGGTGTCTGAAAATAATAATGAATGTCTGTCATGTTGGGAGAGAGAATGATTATGATCTGATTAACCCTTCTAACCTCGATACATTTTTGCACCTGTTTAAAGCTTAGACTTAGTACTTAGATTTTCATTGGTTCTTTTGTTTTGTACTTTCAAATTTGAGCTTTCCCAGTACTATGGTTCCCCACCTTTTTTCAGTATTTAATCGACACATTCCCAATTTGATTCTAAAATTATGTTTTTATACATTTTTCATACAAGTTATTTCCCTTACGACGAGATAAATGGTAAACAGTCTAGCAAAAGTAATGGAAAGGACAACAAATTTGAATATAATTTTCTAATAATAAAAATAAATGAGGATAATTCTAAAGCAAATAGATAATCACAAGTATTTCGGAGAGACACATTATTCTATCTACATGCACTTGTAAGTTGACAATGTTTTACAGCTGAAATACTTGACAATTATCTTTTAATGATCATCAATGGTTTTAATCTATTCAGACCTAAGAACTTTACCAACTCTTTCATGTGTACTGGTATTCCCAAAATATTGTATCCAGTAGTCCCTCCCTTTTATTGCCCCTCCTACTAAAAGCCACCCTTCTTATCAGGTCAGAGTTCAGATATATTAAGAGAGTAAAATACTATTAAATTGTCCTCTCAAGAGAGAACACCTTTCTTATAAGACCACTTTTTCATTTCAGAACAGGGGGATTCATGTACCTTCTATCATTAGGTTTCTGTTGGTGTAAGTTTCCTCTGACAGCTTTTTGTAATGTTGTTAAACGTTTTTTCTTTTTTGTTGGTAAACTTTTCTTCTCTTTGTTTTTAGTTAATTCATGTGACTGCATCCATCCAGAAAGCTGGTCTGCCAATCTATATATATACAGGGTAGATTATAAAGAATTTACTTACATAAACATCTCAATTTATTACAAATCCTCATAGTATTTATTACCTAACATTACCATATACAGTTCAAAATATATAATCAGGTGTTGCCTGACTTTGATACAAAGGGGTTTGATAGTTTATGCAATATCCATTTCTATATTGTATTATATAAAAGAAAACATTGCTTGCATATTCATGAGATCATTGTTATATTTTAAGCAGAATTCCAGCTTTTTGGTATTGTGAAATACATGCATCCTGGACAATGAAGTCAAGACAAGTGATAACTCTATCTCCCATCCAAGTTTGATGGATAAAAATACAAAATATACAACCATTGTGTGAAGATTAAAAATTTAATTAGTTATTAAAGGGAATTAATTCAACAAATAGTTATTGTAACCCTATAGGGGGTTTGGTTAGGGTTGTGGTGTTTAACGCCATGTTATATCATGGAGGTCAGTTTTATTGGTGGAGGAATTCAGAGTACCTGGAGACATACGATCACGACCCCTACGAAATAGTAACTTACCTTATAGATTCAGTTTTATTAAAAAATGATGGGCATGTGTATATCTGGTAGAGTGTTTTATTGTCTAATCCTTCAAATGGACTATCTTCCATAAACTTCTTCAGTCCAGACCAGGAGAAATCTGACACCCGACTGCTTACAGAGTAGTTATCCTTGATAGACATCAGTTGCCTCCCATGGTGAATGACTGCAGGTTTTTCTGGTTTGGAATTAGGAGTTATGCTAAAATCACTGAAAACAAGATGGTTAGAAGCTGATTAATAAGGATACTATTATCAAGAGGGGTGTGGTTGGGACCCCATTTGTTGTGCCTCTCACAAGCCAACATCTGGATTTCAATCTGCAAATAATTTGGTCTTTGTGTTCAATGGGGGTTGTTCATTTTGTTGATATTGGTGGATATTTTTTTTGACCAGCGTTGTTTAAACTTTCTTTTCACAGTATGTAATTTTTTGTACACAATTTCCCATCAGAAATTTAATAATATTATGGGACATTTTAATTTTTAATATCATGTGACTGATCCACTTACATTTAACATTATCTTGTGTCAGTCCATGCGAGGTAACATTTCATTCACATTCCCAGGCTTTTTATTTCATATGCATCGGTGGTGTAATGGTTAGCGTGCTTGCCTGGAGTGTGGTAGATTGTGGTTTCATTGGTGGTGTAATGGTTAGCATGCTTGCCTGGAGTGTGGTAGATTGTGGGTTCATCGGTGGTGTAATGGTTAGCGTGCTAGCCTGGAGTGTGGTAGATTGTGGTTTCATCGGTGGTGTAATGGTTAACGTGCTTGCCTGGAGTGTGGTAGATTGTGGGTTCATCGGTGGTGTAATGGTTAGCGTGCTTGTCTGGAGTGTGGTAGATTGTGGGTTCAAGTCCCGATCGGGTCAAACCAAAAACTATAAAATTGGTATTTGTTGCTTCTCCGCTAGGCACACAGCATTAAGGAGAAAGAGCAAAAACTGGTTGGCTCGGAATCAGGATAATTTTTCAGGGTAGGGCAACAAGCCTATCCGCAGACTGTTGTTTCAGTAAGCTAGCACTATAAAAATCCAACTTAGCATGTTGGTCTAGTACAAAGTGGACGTCATCATCATCTCACTGAAAATGTACTTGTTCTCGCCATAGCTGAAAAATTGCTGAGTTGGCATTAGTTAAACAACAGTCACTCACTCACTTTCTACTTCATATTAAATGTGCTATGCTAATTAATACATAAGAGTTGTTGTGGGTTCATATTGGTTACCAACTGATCAGACAGCATTAATATTAATGATAGATTTTTTTAGTTAAGATTTGAGTCTTAAATTGGTCAAATTTGAGAATTGTTTTCAGGAACAAATATTGTCCATAGTCCAAAACACATGGTATTTAGCATTTGAAATCTTATATTTAATTTGTTAATGATGACTTCTTCCTTAGATACATATTTAAATGGTAAATGATAAACAGTGATCAGATAGAAGTGGTTGATTTCTCTAAAATGTAATTTACATATGGCATAATGAAATTTGTGACAAAGAATGTCACGAAATGAGACACACAATGATGTCGCTAGTTATAGTTCTTCTATTTAAACAAAGATTTATACCAATATCAGAATAGAAAAAAATAAAGGGAGCCTTTGCTTATTAATATTCCATGATGGTCAAACACTATTCACATATCTTATAGAACCGCATCGGTGGTGTAATGGTTAGCGTGCTCGCCTCAAGTGCAGTAGATCGTGGGTTCGAGCACCGATTGGGTCAAACCAAAGACTATGAAATTGGTATTTGTTGCTTTTTCACTATGCATACAGCATAAAGGAGAAAGAGTAAAGACTGGTTGGCTCGGAATCAGAATAATGTGTCCGAGTGGGACGACATGTCTATCCGTGGACTGTTATTTCAGTGATACAGTGAGCTAGCACTATGAAAATCCAACTAAGCATGCTAGTTTAGTACAAAGCGAACATCATCATCATCTCATTGAAAATTAACTTGTTCTCGCCATGATATAGCTGAAAAATTTAGTTGGCGTTAAACAACAATCATAACTTATAATGCTACAACTATTCCTTCTATATACATGTAATAGCTGTACATTACTTACTTGAGTGACATCAAGTTGAGGCTCAGCAATAGAAAGACTCCCATTAACATGTAATAGCTGTACATTACTTACTTGAGTGACATCAAGTTGAGGCTTGGCATTAAAAAGACTCCCATTAAACATGTAATAGCAGTATATTACTTACTTGAGTGACAACAAGTTGAGGCTTGGCATTAAAAAGATTCCCATTAAACATGTAATAGCTGTACATTACTTACTTGAGTGACATCAAGTTGAGGCTCAGCATTAGAAAGACTCCCATTAAACATGTAATAGCTGTACATTACTTACTTGAGTGACATCAAGTTGAGGGTCAGCATTAGAAAGACTCCCATTAAACATGTAATAGCTGTACATTACTTACTTGAGTGACATCAAGTTGAGGCTCAGCATTAGAAAGACTCCCATTAACATGTAATAGCAGTATATTACTTACTTGAGTGACATCAAGTTGAGGCTCAGCATTAAAAAGACTCCCATTAAACATGTAATAGCAGTATATTACTTACTTGAGTGACAACAAGTTGAGGCTTGGCATTAGAAAGACTCCCATTAAACATGTAATAGCAGTATATTACTTACTTGAGTGACATCAAGTTGAGGCTCAGCATTAAAAAGACTCCCATTAAACATGTAATAGCAGTATATTACTTACTTGAGTGACAACAAGTTGAGGCTTGGCATTAGAAAGACTCCCATTAAACATGTAATAGCAGTATATTACTTACTTGAGTGACATCAAGTTGAGGCTCAGCATTAAAAAGACTCCCATTAAACATGTAATAGCAGTATATTACTTACTTGAGTGACATCAAGTTGAGGCTCAGCATTAAAAAGACTCCCATTAAACATGTAATAGCAGTATATTACTTACTTGAGTGACAACAAGTTGAGGCTTGGCATTAGAAAGACTCCCATTAAACATGTAATAGCAGTATATTACTTACTTGAGTGACATCAAGTTGAGGCTCAGCATTAAAAAGACTCCCATTAAACATGTAATAGCAGTATATTACTTACTTGAGTGACAACAAGTTGAGGCTTGGCATTAGAAAGACTCCCATTAAACATGTAATAGCAGTATATTACTTACTTGAGTGACATCAAGTTGAGGCTCAGCATTAAAAAGACTCCCATTAAACATGTAATAGCAGTATATTACTTACTTGAGTGACAACAAGTTGAGGCTTGGCATTAGAAAGACTCCCATTAAACATGTAATAGCAGTATATTACTTACTTGAGTGACATCAAGTTGAGGCTCAGCATTAAAAAGACTCCCATTAAACATGTAATAGCAGTATATTACTTACTTGAGTGACAACAAGTTGAGGCTCAGCATTAAAAAGACTCCCATTAAACATGTAATAGCAGTATATTACTTACTTGAGTGACATCAAGTTGAGGCTTGGCATTAGAAAGACTCCCATTAAACATGTAATAGCAGTATATTACTTACTTGAGTGACATCAAGTTGAGGGTCAGCATTAAAAAGACTCCCATTAAACATGTAATAGCAGTATATTACTTACTTGAGTGACATCAAGTTGAGGCTTGGCATTAGAAAGACTCCCATTAACATGTAATAGCAGTATATTACTTACTTGAGTGACATCAAGTTGAGGCTCAGCATTAAAAAGACTCCCATTAAACATGTAATAGCAGTATATTACTTACTTGAGTGACAACAAGTTGAGGGTCAGCATTAAAAAGACTCCCATTAAACATGTAATAGCAGTATATTACTTACTTGAGTGACATCAAGTTGAGGGTCAGCATTAAAAAGACTACCATTATACATGTAATAGCAGTATATTACTTACTTGAGTGACATCAAGTTGAGGGTCAGCATTAAAAAGACTCCCATTAAACATGTAATAGCAGTATATTACTTACTTGAGTGACATCAAGTTGAGGCTTGGCATTAAAAAGACTCCCATTAAACATGTAATAGCAGTATATTACTTACTTGAGTGACATCAAGTTGAGGCTCAGCATTAAAAAGACTCCCATTAAACATGTAATAGCAGTATATTACTTACTTGAGTGACATCAAGTTGAGGCTCAGCATTAGAAAGACTCCCATTAAACATGTAATAGCAGTATATTACTTACTTGAGTGACATCAAGTTGAGGCTTGGCATTAGAAAGACTCCCATTAAACATGTAATAGCT
The DNA here is from genome assembly GCA_963383655.1 of Bathymodiolus septemdierum. Lineage (NCBI taxonomy): Eukaryota > Metazoa > Mollusca > Bivalvia > Mytilida > Modiolidae > Bathymodiolus > Bathymodiolus septemdierum. The sequence continues at coordinate 43,450,919 of OY726528.1, read as the reverse complement.
GTACATTACTTACTTGAGTGACATCAAGTTGAGGGTCAGCATTAAAAAGACTCCCATTAAACATGTAATAGCAGTATATTACTTACTTGAGTGACATCAAGTTGAGGCTCAGCATTAAAAAGACTCCCATTAAACATGTAATAGCAGTATATTACTTACTTGAGTGACATCAAGTTGAGGGTCAGCATTAAAAAGACTCCCATTAAACATGTAATAGCAGTATATTACTTACTTGAGTGACATCAAGTTGAGGCTTGGCATTAGAAAGACTCCCATTAAACATGTAATAGCAGTATATTACTTACTTGAGTGACAACAAGTTGAGGCTCAGCATTAAAAAGACTCCCATTAAACATGTAATAGCAGTATATTACTTACTTGAGTGACATCAAGTTGAGGCTCAGCATTAAAAAGACTCCCATTAAACATGTAATAGCAGTATATTACTTACTTGAGTGACAACAAGTTGAGGCTTGGCATTAGAAAGACTCCCATTAAACATGTAATAGCAGTATATTACTTACTTGAGTGACATCAAGTTGAGGGTCAGCATTAAAAAGACTCCCATTAAACATGTAATAGCAGTATATTACTTACTTGAGTGACATCAAGTTGAGGCTTGGCATTAGAAAGACTCCCATTAAACATGTAATAGCAGTATATTACTTACTTGAGTGACAACAAGTTGAGGCTCAGCATTAAAAAGACTCCCATTAAACATGTAATAGCAGTATATTACTTACTTGAGTGACATCAAGTTGAGGCTCAGCATTAAAAAGACTCCCATTAAACATGTAATAGCAGTATATTACTTACTTGAGTGACAACAAGTTGAGGCTTGGCATTAAAAAGACTCCCATTAAACATGTACTAGCAGTATATTACTTACTTGAGTGACAACAAGTTGAGGCTTGGCATTAGAAAGACTCCCATTAAACATGTAATAGCAGTACATTACTTACTTGAGTGACATCAAGTTGAGGCTCAGCATTAAAAAGACTCCCATTAAACATGTAATAGCAGTATATTACTTACTTGAGTGACATCAAGTTGAGGGTCAGCATTAAAAAGACTCCCATTAAACATGTAATAGCAGTATATTACTTACTTGAGTGACAACAAGTTGAGGCTTGGCATTAGAAAGACTCCCATTAAACATGTAATAGCAGTATATTACTTACTTGAGTGACAACAAGTTGAGGCTCAGCATTAAAAAGACTCCCATTAAACATGTAATAGCAGTATATTACTTACTTGAGTGACATCAAGTTGAGGCTCAGCATTAAAAAGACTCCCATTAAACATGTAATAGCAGTATATTACTTACTTGAGTGACATCAAGTTGAGGCTTGGCATTAGAAAGACTCCCATTAAACATGTAATAGCAGTATATTACTTACTTGAGTGACAACAAGTTGAGGCTCAGCATTAAAAAGACTCCCATTAAACATGTAATAGCAGTATATTACTTACTTGAGTGACATCAAGTTGAGGCTCAGCATTAAAAAGACTCCCATTAAACATGTAATAGCAGTATATTACTTACTTGAGTGACAACAAGTTGAGGCTTGGCATTAAAAAGACTCCCATTAAACATGTAATAGCTGTACATTACTTACTTGAGTGACATCAAGTTGAGGCTCAGCATTAAAAAGACTCCCATTAAACATGTAATAGCAGTATATTACTTACTTGAGTGACATCAAGTTGAGGGTCAGCATTAAAAAGACTCCCATTAAACATGTACTAGCTGTACATTACTTACTTGAGTGACATCAAGTTGAGGGTCAGCATTAGAAAGACTCCCATTAAACATGTAATAGCAGTATATTACTTACTTGAGTGACATCAAGTTGAGGTTCAGCATTAAAAAGACTCCCATTAAACATGTACTAGCTGTATATTACTTACTTGAGTGACAACAAGTTGAGGCTTGGCATTAGAAAGACTCCCATTAAACATGTAATAGCAGTATATTACTTACTTGAGTGACATCAAGTTGAGGTTCAGCATTAAAAAGACTCCCATTAAACATGTAATAGCAGTATATTACTTACTTGAGTGACAACAAGTTGAGGCTTGGCATTAGAAAGACTCCCATTAAACATGTAATAGCAGTATATTACTTACTTGAGTGACATCAAGTTGAGGGTCAGCATTAAAAAGACTCCCATTAAACATGTAATAGCAGTATATTACTTACTTGAGTGACATCAAGTTGAGGCTTGGCATTAGAAAGACTCCCATTAACATGTAATAGCAGTATATTACTTACTTGAGTGACATCAAGTTGAGGTTCAGCATTAAAAAGACTACCATTATACATGTAATAGCAGTATATTACTTACTTGAGTGACAACAAGTTGAGGTTCAGCATTAAAAAGACTCCCATTAAACATGTAATAGCAGTATATTACTTACTTGAGTGACATCAAGTTGAGGCTTGGCATTAGAAAGACTCCCATTAAACATGTAATAGCAGTATATTACTTACTTGAGTGACATCAAGTTGAGGCTCAGCATTAAAAAGACTCCCATTAAACAAAGTTTTTTAGCTGGGGAACCACCACCAACACATTTCTTTAATGATTCATTCTGTAAGGAGAAAACACATTACTTAAACAGAAAAAAATGGTTGAAATGCATTGTAGATGTAGAGTTATCGTAGAATTTATTACACTTTGTAATCCTAAATCAGACTGATCAGATGAGTTAGTGGCACAAGAAGATCATTTCTAAAGCTGACATAACTCTTTATTTCTGGACACAGTAAACATTCAGATGTCCTCAATAATAATTTAAATGTCCTGAGTTATCACTCTTGTCTTTATATCACATGACTAATGAAAATGTTTGGTTTTGGTTTTTTAATAACATTGGTTTTATTTCATGGTTTTTTTAATAACATTGGTTTTATTTCATGGTTTTTTAATAACATTGGTTTTATTTCATGGTTTTTTAATAACATTGGTTTTATTTCATGGTTTTTTAATAACATTGGTTTTATTTCATGGTTTTTTAATAACATTGGTTTTATTTCATGGTTTTTTAATAACATTGGTTTTATTTCATGGTTTTTTAATAACATTGGTTTTATTTCATGGTTTTTTAATAACATTGGTTTTATTTCATGGTTTTTTAATAACATTGGTTTTATTTCATGGTTTTTTAATAACATTGGTTTTATTTCATGGTTTTTTAATAACATTGGTTTTATTTCATGGTTATTTAATAACATTGGTTTTATTTCATGGTTTTTTAATAACATTGGTTTTATTTCATGGTTTTTTAATAACATTGGTTTTATTTCATGGTTTTTTAATAACATTGGTTTTATTTCATGGTTTTTTAATAACATTGGTTTTATTTCATGGTTTTTTAATAACATTGGTTTTATTTCATGGTTTTTTAATAACATTGGTTTTATTTCATGGTTTTTTAATAACATTGGTTTTATTTCATGGTTTTTTAATAACATTGGTTTTATTTCATGGTTTTTTAATAACATTGGTTTTATTTCATGGTTTTTTAATAACATTGGTTTTATTTCATGGTTTTTTAATAACATTGGTTTTATTTCATGGTTTCAGCTCTGAATACGATAATTGGTTGTGGATATTAATTATGTATTAATGTATGATACACATCCCCTCTTTAGTTTTATCAATAACTGATTGAAAGTATGAAATCTTTCTGGTTTCGAGTTTGAATCCCACTCAGGTGAGGTGTACTCGATACAACATTATGTGATCATGTTTGTCAGTGACTTGTGACAGGTCGGTGGTTTTCTCCGGTTACTCTGGCTTCCTCCACCAATAAAACTGACCACCACGATATAACTGAAATATTGTTGAAAGTGGCGTTAAGCACCATAAACCTAAACCAATCTCTGAATATTAAAATGTACAACATATTACCTCATCCTGTAAGAACTGTAGCTTTTTCTTTAACAGTTCATTTTCTTCTTGTAGTTTTTTGTTTTGATTGTTAAATTCTTGTAAATTATCTTCTAATCCTTGCAAATACTGAAGAAGAAAAAAAAACTTAACTTCATGTTTTATTACTTTATATATTCTAAAATAAAGAGGCATTTATGTCCAATATTTTTTTCTGCATTAAAATATACATAATATCAGCATGCCCATTTACTCCCAAAATAGGCCCTGTACCCCCAAAATTGTAGGGACTTTATATATACAGGGGTACAAAGTTAAGGAAAAAACAGCAATTGAACCCCATTGTATCCCCAGTTTCAAAACTCAGTGGGAACCCTGAATATATACGGCTTTCAAAAGTAGCTGGTAGAAATCAGCCGTCTATATTGAGATCATGTGCTGCCTACTTTTATAACAAAAATAAAATTTCTATAAAAAAAAAAAAGAATTAAAATGCATCATTAGTGTCTGTTTTTCATCATCACCACGAACCAGGATGTAAATAGAATGCTTACATCCATCTAATGAAGGATGTAATGTATTATGAATTCTGATTAGTCAGGTAGGTAATATATTGACTATTAGTCAGGTGGGTAATATATATTGACTATTAGTCAGGTAGGTAATATATTGACTATTAGTTAGGTAGGTAATATATTGATTATTAGTCCAGTAGGTAATATATTGACTATTAGTCAGGTGGGTAATATATATTGACTATTAGTCAGGTAGGTAATATATTGATTATTAGTCCGGTAGGTAATATATTGACTATTAGTCAGGTGGGTAATATATATTGACTATTAGTCAGGTAGGTAATATATTGACTATTAGTCAGGTGGGTAATATATATTGACCATTAGTCAGGTAGGTAATATATTGACTATTAGTCCGGTTGTTAATATATTGACTATTAGTCAGGTAGGTAATATATTGACTATTAGTCTGGGTAATATATATTGACTATTGGTCAGGTAGGTAATATATATTGACTATTAGTCAGGTAGGTAATATATTGACTATTAGTCAGGTGGGTAATATATATTGACTATTAGTCAGGTAGGTAATATATTGACTATTAGTCAGGTAGGTAATATATTGATTATTAGTCCGGTAGGTAATATATTGACTATTAGTCAGGTGGGTAATATATATTGACTATTAGTCAGGTAGGTAATATATTGACTATTAGTCAGGTGGGTAATATATATTGACTATTAGTCAGGTAGGTATTATATTGACTATTAGTCAGGTAGGTAATATATTGACTATTAGTCCGGTAGGTAATATATTGACTATTAGTCAGGTGGGTAATATATACTGACTATTAGTCAGGTAGGTAATATATTGACTATTAGTCAGGTAGGTAATATATTGACTATTAGTCAGGTGGGTAATATATATTGACTATTAGTCAGGTAGGTAATATATTGACTATTAGTCAGGTAGGTAATATATTGACTATTAGTCAGGTAGGTAATATATTGACTATTAGTCAGGTAGGTAATATATTGACTATTAGTCAGGTAGGTAATATATTGACTATTAGTCCGGTAGATAATATATTGACTAATCAGAACGCTCTTTACTGTTTTCCAGGTAAACTGAATAATCTGGTTGATTTTTTTTGTCTACCTTCGCTCTGTAAATAGCAGTAAATGGTGTAAAAATATTTGTTAATTTTGTTGTGCAGATGTTAACATGAAATGTTCTAGTACCCTATATGATTGTGGCCTCATAAAGAAAATAAAAGACGATGACAGTGATGTTGATGAAGGTACGTTTCACAGAGAATAAGGTTGACTGAAAGCATGTGACATTGGTCAAACACCATGTGATCTCACATGGTGTCACAAACTGAAAGTACATGTAGATGTCCAAAATCAATAAATAAATGAATTTAATCCTAATCTAATAGTATTGTAAACCAAATAGGACTAGTGAGAATTAGTTGGAAATGATTGCCTTGTTCATTGTTATTGCTCATATAACCCAGAGTCTATGTATCAATAAACAGAAAAAATACAAATTTTTCAAGGGATTGCTTTATATGTGACATTATAAATAACCTATATTTGAGAGGGTGACAGGGTATATTGCAATCCTGAGAAATCATTGTCAACTGAGGCAAAGCTGAGGTCGACAATGTATTTCAAGGGGTTACTATATCTCTGTCACCCTGTCAAATATATGTTATTTTTATATTATATTGAATGTTCCCTTCTGTCATTTTGTCTGTGCAAAATAATGTTACCCTTCTGACTTTAAAAAATAATTATATGTCTGCAGCACGTCCTTGTGTTATATGTGATTTTTATATTTGATGTAAATTTTGCAAATTTATTCAAAGATTTTAATGACAATAAAAATATAGAATTGACAACATGACACACCTCTTTTTTCCTTTTTCTAGATAAACTTGCAGACTCTCGATTCTTTATCATTCTTTGTTGTCGTTTTACTGATTTAAGCTGCAACAGATAAACAATTTACTGTTATGAGATCTATAAATATAACCAATCAATTATTTACTATATATTTATCCTACACTTGTTCTATTTGACTGGATAATTCTTTGCTATAAAGTAGTAATAACCACTAAATAATCTCCTACAGCATTATTTTTGAACTCCTATACAGGTTTTACCTGAAGTTTAATATAAGCGACACTTATATCTCACTGAAGGGGTACCTAATAGGAAACTTACTTCTGGAAATCAACATACAGGTAATGGCATATAAGATAAAATCGTCTGCTTGAAGTTGTCAACCCTTAAAAATCCTACTTTCACTTTTGCTTTAACAAAAATTCAGGTGAATACTTTCCAATGCAAGCAAATTTGTATTTTAGACCACAGGACCATCAAATATGGGTTTAAAATTAAAAAAAAAATGTAGGGATTCATTTTACATTTTACATACTACTTGATCATACATTCTTTTGACTGGTTCCCAGATTTAGAGGTATTACACCTATACAGTCACTGATCAAGATATACACTTTCTGGTACCTGATTAATGAAGAGCAACAATAAGAAATGGTAACAGTATAAGCATGGATGTGATAGAGGACACCATTGACTACGATTAGAACACCCTTTTTAGATAATTTAGCAGTTGTTTCAGACTTTTTGAAATTGCAGGTAAAACACAATATAATGTATACATTATCAGTAAACATACAATTTGTTTGCAGGTGCTGTGAAACAGGACAGAAAAGCTTGCTTTCCTATATCTAAATCTCATACACATAAACTTTCTATATTGTCTATATACATTCCATCATGTCCTAATGAATACCGTCTTTAGGATTATATTATGCGCATTCGTGCATTATGCACACCTCTTTTTGGCACAGACACTTTCCAGAAAAAAGCTAGATCTTGTTCATATTGTGCATAGACTTTTGGAAAAGTACCGTTGTCAGAAGTGTAAGCATTAAATGTCAATCATATATATTTTTCAGTCCTTTGAGCATGTTTCCCCACTTTTGTGCATGTCTCAAACCAGGACTTGGATTTCCAACATCATATGTCGTGGTCTTTTTTGTGTTCAGCGAGTTCAGTTAAGATGACAGGTGCTAATTGTTTGTTTTTTTTGTTGATATTGGTGGAACTGATGTCCTTCACTATTTAAACCTTCTTTTCATAATTCCTCTGCTGATAACCATTTATCTCCTTTAAAATATTAATTGTGTTAAATTTCATTTTCATATTATTTTGCTTAGTATTAACACGGGTTAGGGTTTGAGTTATCCTGCTTAATGCCACTTTCAACAATATTTCAGTTATATCGTTGCGGTCAGTTTTATTGGTGAAGGAAACCAGAGTACCCAGAGAAAACCACAGACCTGCCGCAAGTCACTTACAAACTATATCACATAATGTTGTATCGAGTACACCCCACCTGAGTGGGATTCAAACTCACAACTTTAGGTTCTCATAGCAAAGGTAGTTGTAAATCTAACTTCCATATGATCACGACAACGACACCGCTCTTTTTATTAGTTTTTTAAGTACATGTATATGTATAGTACCAAGTCATAATTCAAAATCAAACATTTAACATTAATCTTCTTATTATGAATATTACCAATCAATGAATAAAAATAGATGAACTGTACCTCATTATCAACTTGAATCGTAGGATTAGATATTGTAGGGGAGATAACTTGTAGTGGTCGTTGCACATTTGTGGTTGTTGGTTGGGAGAATTTCAATACTCCTTCTGTTTTCAGCTTGTTAAATTCTTCTGGTGTTATCACAACTGTTTTTTGTATAGGAGCTAAAAGATACAACAATGATCAGATTAAAATAAGTAACATGTATGAACAGTACCATCTTAATTTAACATGTATGAACAGTACCATCTTAATTTAACATGTATGAACAGTACCATCTTAATTTAACATGTATGAACAGTACCATCTTAATTTAACATGTATGAACAGTACCATCTTAATTTAACATGTATGAACAGTACCATCTTAATATAACATGTATGAACAGTACCATCTTAATTTAACATGTATGAACAGTACCATCTTAATTTAACATGTATGAACAGTACCATCTTAATATAACATGTATGAACAGTACCATCTTAATTTAACATGTATGAACAGTACCATCTTAATTTAACATGTATGAACAGTACCATCTTAATTTAACATGTATGAACAGTACCATCTTAATTTAACATGTATGAACAGTACCATCTTAATTTAACATGTATGAACAGTACCATCTTAATTTAACATGTATGAACAGTACCATCTTAATTTAACATGTATGAACAGTACCATCTTAATTTAACATGTATGAACAGTACCATCTTAATTTAACATGTATGAACAGTACCATCTTAATTTAACATGTATGAACAGTACCATCTTAATTTAACATGTATGAACAGTACCATCTTAATTTAACATGTATGAACAGTACCATCTTAATTTAACATGTATGAACAGTACCATCTTAATTTAACATGTATGAACAGTACCATCTTAATTTAACATGTATGAACAGTACCATCTTAATTTAACATGTATGAACAGTACCATCTTAATTTAACATGTATGAACAGTACCATCTTAATTTAACATGTATGAACAGTACCATCTTAATTTAACATGTATGAACAGTACCATCTTAATTTAACATGTATGAACAGTACCATCTTAATTTAACATGTATGAACAGTACCATCTTAATTTAACATGTATGAACAGTACCATCTTAATTTAACATGTATGAACAGTACCATCTTAATTTAACATGTATGAACAGTACCATCTTAATTTAACATGTATGAACAGTACCATCTTAATTTAACATGTATGAACAGTACCATCTTAATTTAACATGTATGAACAGTACCATCTTAATTTAACATGTATGAACAGTACCATCTTAATTTAACATGTATGAACAGTACCATCTTAATTTAACATGTATGAACAGTACCATCTTAATTTAACATGTATGAACAGTACCATCTTAATTTAACATGTATGAACAGTACCATCTTAATTTAACATGTATGAACAGTACCATCTTAATTTAACATGTATGAACAGTACCATCTTAATTTAACATGTATGAACAGTACCATCTTAATTTAACATGTATGAACAGTACCATCTTAATTTAACATGTATGAACAGTACCATCTTAATTTAACATGTATGAACAGTACCATCTTAATTTAACATGTATGAACAGTACCATCTTAATTTAACATGTATGAACAGTACCATCTTAATTTAACATGTATGAACAGTACCATCTTAATTTAACATGTATGAACAGTACCATCTTAATTTAACATGTATGAACAGTACCATCTTAATTTAACATGTATGAACAGTACCATCTTAATTTAACATGTATGAACAGTACCATCTTAATTTAACATGTATGAACAGTACCATCTTAATTTAACATGTATGAACAGTACCATCTTAATTTAACATGTATGAACAGTACCATCTTAATTTAACATGTATGAACAGTACCATCTTAATTTAACATGTATGAACAGTACCATCTTAATTTAACATGTATGAACAGTACCATCTTAATTTAACATGTATGAACAGTACCATCTTAATTTAACATGTATGAACAGTACCATCTTAATTTAACATGTATGAACAGTACCATCTTAATTTAACATGTATGAACAGTACCATCTTAATTTAACATGTATGAACAGTACCATCTTAATTTAACATGTATGAACAGTACCATCTTAATTTAACATGTATGAACAGTACCATCTTAATTTAACATGTATGAACAGTACCATCTTAATTTAACATGTATGAACAGTACCATCTTAATTTAACATGTATGAACAGTACCATCTTAATTTAACATGTATGAACAGTACCATCTTAATTTAACATGTATGAACAGTACCATCTTAATTTAACATGTATGAACAGTACCATCTTAATTTAACATGTATGAACAGTACCATCTTAATTTAACATGTATGAACAGTACCATCTTAATTTAACATGTATGAACAGTACCATCTTAATTTAACATGTATGAACAGTACCATCTTAATTTAACATGTATGAACAGTACCATCTTAATTTAACATGTATGAACAGTACCATCTTAATTTAACATGTATGAACAGTACCATCTTAATTTAACATGTATGAACAGTACCATCTTAATTTAACATGTATGAACAGTACCATCTTAATTTAACATGTATGAACAGTACCATCTTAATTTAACATGTATGAACAGTACCATCTTAATTTAACATGTATGAACAGTACCATCTTAATTTAACATGTATGAACAGTACCATCTTAATTTAACATGTATGAACAGTACCATCTTAATTTAACATGTATGAACAGTACCATCTTAATTTAACATGTATGAACAGTACCATCTTAATTTAACATGTATGAACAGTACCATCTTAATTTAACATGTATGAACAGTACCATCTTAATTTAACATGTATGAACAGTACCATCTTAATTTAACATGTATGAACAGTACCATCTTAATTTAACATGTATGAACAGTACCATCTTAATTTAACATGTATGAACAGTACCATCTTAATTTAACATGTATGAACAGTACCATCTTAATTTAACATGTATGAACAGTACCATCTTAATTTAACATGTATGAACAGTACCATCTTAATTTAACATGTATGAACAGTACCATCTTAATTTAACATGTATGAACAGTACCATCTTAATTTAACATGTATGAACAGTACCATCTTAATTTAACATGTATGAACAGTACCATCTTAATTTAACATGTATGAACAGTACCATCTTAATTTAACATGTATGAACAGTACCATCTTAATTTAACATGTATGAACAGTACCATCTTAATTTAACATGTATGAACAGTACCATCTTAATTTTCATATCAACTCAGGTACAGTCAAACCTGTTTATAAAAGACATTGAAGAGAACCTGCAATTGTGTCCTTTATGAGCAATTGCCCTTTATATATAGGTTAAAATTATATACACTATTTATTAATGGGTATAAAATGAGACTGCCTTTTATAGACAGTGATTTGTTATATAGAGCTGCCTTTTATAGACAGTGATTTGTTGATGTCTTTTATAGACAGTGATTTGTTATATAGAGATGACCTTTATAGACAGTGATTTGTTATATAGAGATGACCTTTATAGACACTGATTTGTTATATAGAGATGTCTTTTATAGACACTGATTTGTTATATAGAGATGACCTTTATAGACAGTGATTTGTTATATAGAGATGCCCTGGCATGTTTGACTGTACTTGTTTTTAAGATTTCCCATCCCACCTTGAGTGTTTTAGATCATGGATTCAAGCCGGTATAACCAAATACTTTAAAATAGTTATTTGCTGCTTCTCCACACAGAATTAAGGAGTAAGAGCAAAGACTGTTTGGCTCGGAATCATGATAATGTGTCCGAGTGCAGCGATATGTTTACCTGTGGACTTTTGCTTCAGTGAGCTATCACTATACAGAATTTATTAAGCGTGTTGGCTTAGTATAAAGTGAATATCATCATCATCTCAATGAAATATAACGTGTCCTCACCATGATATAGCTTAATAAAGGACTATGCCAAACTGACAAACTTTATCACACAATGTTGTATCAAGTACACCTCGTCTGAGTGGAATTTGAACTCACAACAACGTTAGTGGTGATAGGCACTGATTGCATAGGTAGTTGCAAATTCAACTATCATATGATCATGATCATGGCGGTCCCTTGCTTAACGTATTATTTGACTACATGTGTATGTCTTCTGTAATAAGTATCCAGTAACAATTATTTTACTTGCCTGTCGTTGGTTTTGAAACCTTTAACTGTTGAGTATTCACTGATGACACCGGTTTTGGTTTTATTTTCACATTAGAATTTAATATATTATTTATTTTAGGTTGTCCAAGAAGAACAGAATTCGTTCCAATCACAACCGGGTTAACACTTTGAAATGGTGAAAATGGAGCTGAAGGGATAATATCATCCACATATATGATGCTTTGAGATCTTCCCTCGAGTGAAGGATGTGATGAAAATGGAGACGATGGTGGACTTTCTTTCTGTATATTAACACAAATCTACAAAACATCAAAAAAACTAATTAACTCAAATAAACACAGTAACATGGTTTATGGTGCTTAATGCCACTTTCAACAATATTTCAGTTATATCATACCCAGAGAAAACCACCAACCTGTTGCAAGTCATTGAACAGAGTTCAAACTCACAACTTTAGTGGTGATAGGCACTGAATGCACATGGAGTTGCATATCCAACTACCATACAATCCCGACCACGACAGCCCCATAATAACATTGTTAGGCACTTTGTGTAATATATTGGGATATTACTACTGTTACAAGTACTCTGAAGAGTGGGGACCACATTGTTCTTTTAAGAAATGCATGTATTGTATTTATTATTTATTTCTGTACACTGGTTTCCTCCACCAATAAATCTGATCACCATATTATAACTGAAATATTGTTTTAAGTGGCATTAACTCCAAAACTTTACTGCTGTAAAGTAACTGACAAACGTTACCATAATGTTGTATCGAGTACCCCTCACTATGGAATTCACAGCTTTAGTACGGATAGGCACTAATTGCATATGTAGAAATAAATCAAACTGGTCATGAAGACTCCTAATAAACAATACATTTCTGCTTTAATGTTGCATGTTGTAAACATCAGTATGACATATACCTCTGATCAGCATATGACACATACCTCTGATCAGTAGATGGCACATACCTCTGATCAGTAGATGACACATACCTCTGATCAGTATAAGACACATACCTCTGATCATCATATGACACATACCTCTGATCAGTAGATGACACATACCTCTGATCAGTATAAGACACATACCTCTGATCAGCATATGACACATACCTCTGATCAGCATGACATATACCTCTGATCAGTATATGACAAATACCTCTGATCAGTATATGACATATACCTCTGATCAGCATATGACACATACCTCTGATCAGTATATGACATGTACCTCTGATCAGTTGATGACACACACCTCTAATCTGATCAGTGTATAACATATACCTCTGATCAGTAGATGACACATACATCTGATCAGTATATGACACGTACCTCTGATCAGTGTATGACACATACCTCAGATCAGTATATGACACACACCTCTGATCTGATCAGTATATAACACATACCTCTAATCAGTAGATGACACATACCTCTGATCAGCCTATGACATATATACCTCTGATCAGTATATGACACATACATGTACCTCTGATGAGCATATGACATATACCTCTGATCAGTATATGACAAATACCTCTGATCAGTATATGACACATACCTCTGATGAGCAGATGACACATACCTCTGATCTGATCAGTGTATAACACATACCTCTGATCAGTGTTTCAAACATTACCTCTCAGTATATGACACATACTTCTGTTCACCAAATAACACATACCTCTAGATCTGTTCGCCATATACAGTACAGAAAGGGACATACCGTGATCAATCACCGTGATAGTGGTCATGTCTAGGAGAGTGATGGGGATTAAAATTTTAAATTCATGTCGGTGATCAGGGGGCAATAAAACACCAGGTGTTAATTTTGTAATCAAGTGTCATTTTACAGGTAAACTAATCAGATAAGATGTACAGGTGAAATTACGTTTTTATATCACCTATTTTTTTTTTCAGGTACTGTCTCAAGATTCCCCTCAGAATTAAAAAAAAAACATTTTTATTTCTTTCCTCAAAACGTAAAACATCCTTGAACGTAATTCCGGGAATGAAATCCTGAGATCGAGAAAATAGCACGAGAACAGAGAGTTCATTTGAATTGATGAATAAAATGTAATTAATAAATGATTATTCAACTTCAATTCGTTTTAAAGCGTATTTCCAGTTCAATGTTACATTTTAATTCAATAATATTTTTATACGTTCAGTAATTTTTTTTATTTTAATCTTCATAGAAAACCCAGTTAAAACCCTTTTCATTGTAGAAATACGTACTTAATAATTTTTATACGGTCATTGAAGAATTTGATTAAAAATTAACGAAACAAATATTTATAAACAGATCGTTCAAAGAAGTACTACATGTCCAAAAGTCACTAAATTTACGGATATATTTTGGAAATTAGCGGCTAATCTGCAGAAAGTTTAAAAACGTGAAAGGAAATGAGGAATTAATCTTTATCATGATTTTACCCTACAAATGTTTGACATTACACAGTATCTGACCAAAATCAAATGTCACCAGTTTATTTATTTATTCAAATTCAAATCTTAATTGGCTTTCAACCCAATAGATTTGTGACAAAATACAGCCAAAAAAAAACCCAAAGTTTATGGAACAAATTAAAAGCATGCTCTTCGTTTTCCACTTTTTGTTCATTTTGTAGGCTACGTAAATTTGGATTGTTATAGGTTTTTGCTTGCAATTTTAAAGACAATTATTTTCATCTATAATGGAATTACGTAACAAGCCAAGTGTGTAAAACAGTTTACTTGAATTGTTAATTTTTTTCAATACGAGAGGTAAAAGTCCAAAACACAAAGTAAACCAATAATCAATTTTAAGTCTGCTCGTTACCAACTAAACACTACAAAACCCGTGCTTACAAAGTCTGTGCTTCAAAAACCTGTGCCTGTGGTTTAACTTATAAAAAATAATAATACATTTATGAAGTAGCCCGTATATACGAATAATTCAATACATACTGAATTCAACCCAACAGAAGAAAAACTAGAGGCTCCCAGGAGCCTGTATAGCTCACCTGGGTATAATAACATCAGTCAATAAAACTTGATAACTTCGGTAAAAAAAATTAACAAATGTAGCCTTCGTCATTGCAGACCCCTTCTACAAAAAAATTTGGGCAGGGGTTCCCCCTTTAATGTAAGTTATCAAAATTGCTGTAAAAAACCATATATGTCAATGATTCTCAAAATTTAGCTTTTCCTACTTCACATTTTGTAATAGAGTTGCTTCCCTTTGATTATTTGAGTAACCAAAAGCAGTGAGTCAACAAAAAAATTCATTTCAAGAGGAATAACTCTTCACACAGTTGTCGCACATTTTTAACTGTGGGAAAATTTTTGTAGATCTTGACATGCTGAACATTTTTGCAGCTTAAACTTTCCCTCTGTCTCTAATAGTTTTTGAGATATAAGATGATAGTATTAAAATTGAGAACATTTTGATGAAAAAAGGGCAATAACTCCAAAATGGGTAATGGGATTTACTTCAAAATTGCAGGGTAGGAAGATCTTGACATGCTGCAAATTTTTGCAATTAAAACTTAACCTTTATCTCTTATAGTTTTTGAAATACAAGACGAAAAGTATTAAAATAAAAAAAAAAATGG
Organism: Bathymodiolus septemdierum; assembly: GCA_963383655.1. Classification (NCBI taxonomy): domain Eukaryota; kingdom Metazoa; phylum Mollusca; class Bivalvia; order Mytilida; family Modiolidae; genus Bathymodiolus; species Bathymodiolus septemdierum. The sequence goes on along the minus strand of OY726528.1, from coordinate 43,435,048 downwards.
ATCGAAGGGTCGAACCGCCGGACACATTTTTGGAAGAGAACCATCCAATGACTATTTCATCAAAATTTTGTTCTTATTGAGCAAATGGTTTCAGACAAGAAGATTTTTATGGGAATTTCCCATAGTGTCCTATGTTAAATTAAGTTCGGCCGGTGTTCTGAAATGCCGGACACAATTTTGGAAGAGGACCACCCAAGAATAATTTCAGCAAATTTGGTTGAGATTGGCTCAGTAGTTTCAGAGGAGAAGATTTTTTTTAAATTGCATCCCCCCCCTTTTTTCTAATTTGCATAATCGGTCAAAATAGGCAAAAATTCAAAGTTCATTAAAAATCCCGTAATAAATGTTAAAAAGCTCATCATTATGCTTATACAGTTCAAATTTGGGCACTTTTTGGCTTAAAATTGAGCAGTTTTGGCCATTTGAAGAAATTTCTATTTTTAGTCATGGTGGCCATCTTGGATACAGGACGGCGCTGACGGACACAATTTTGAAAGGGGACCACCCAATGATCATTTCAGCAAAGTTTGGTTGAGATTGGCTCCATAGTTTCATAGGAGAAGATTTTTTTTTAATTTCATCCCCCCTTTTTTCTAATTTGCATAATCGGTCAAAATAGGCAAAAGTTCAAAGTTCATAAAAAATCCCGTAATATATGTTAAAAAGCTCATCATTATGCTTATACAGTTCAAATTTGGGCACTTTCTAGCTTAAAATAGAGCAGTTTTGGCCATTTGAAGAAATTTCTATTTTTAGTAATGGTGGCCATTTTGGATATAGGACGGCACTGACGGACACAATTTTGAAAGGGGACCACCCAAGGATCATTTCAGCAAAGTTTGGTTGAGATTGGCTCAGTAGTTTCAGAGGAGAAGATTTATTTTTAAATTTCATCCCCCCTTTTTTCTATTTTTAGCTTGGCGGCCATCTTGGTTGGAAGACAGGATCACCGGACACAATTTTGGAAGGGGGCCATCCAAGGATCATTCCACAAAAGTTTGGTTGCAATTGGCCCAGTGGTTTCTGAGGAGAAGATTTTTTTTTTAATTTCATCCCCCCTTTTTTCTAATTTGCATAATCGGTCAAAATGGGTAATGGGATTTACTTCAAAATTGCAGGGTAGGTAGATCTTGACATGCTGAACATGTTTGCAGTTTCAACTTACCACCTGTCTCTTTGAAATAAAGGACGAAAAGTATTAAAATTTTGAAAATTTGATGAAAAAAGGGAAATAATTCCAAAATGGGTAATGGGATTTACTTCAAAATTGCAGGGTGGGTAGATCTTGATATGTCGCACATTTTTGCAATTTAAAGTTAACCTTTATCTCTTATAATTTTTGAAATATAAGACAAAAAGTATTAAAATTTTACAAATTTGATGAAAAAAGGGCAATAACTCCAAGATGGGTAATCAGATTTACTTCAAAATTGCAGGGTAGGTAGATCTTGATGTGCTGATCATTTTCACCCCATGTAAGATTTTTGATATTATTAACGGTTTTTGAGCTATTACCAAAAACCTGCAATTTTACCATATGTTCTATTTTTAGTAACAGCGGCCATGTTGGTTGGTGCACGGCATCACCGGACACAATTTTGAAACTAGACACCCTAGTGATGATTCAGACCAAGTTTGGTTTCCATTGGTCTAGTATTTTCAGAGGAGAAGATTTTTGAAAAAGTTTACGATGTACGACGGACGACGACGACGGACGCCAAGTGATGGCAATAGCTCACATGACCCTTTGGGTCAGGTGAGCTAAAAATGAGAAATTAAAATTAAACAAGATAAAATTTCAGTTGCGGTTTCAACAAAATTCTTAATATAGAACTCGAGGTCATAAAGAAGAACTTTCTAAAACAAACGAAAACGATAACAAGACACACATTCTTTGGCAATGAAAAGCAACAAACAGTCAAATATTAACAGCAAGAGGATACAAAATTAATTGTAAAAAATACATCCATCAGTAGCAATAATTACGGCTTACAATATTAAAAGTCAACAGGTAGAACAGGTAACGCTAATCTCTTAATTGGCGATAAAATATCAATCAGCGCACAGATGACCGAGAGCCATAAAATTTAATCCCATCTAACTTGTTTTATGGTTCTTTTTAGGTCTATCACAGTGGGTTTAAGTCCGTGATGATATGTCTAAAGGATAAAAAAATTATGTCTCTCAGAGTGATCAATCACGGTATGTCCCTTTCTGTACTGTAAGACACTTACCTCTGAGTTTTCTGATGATGTTGACATAGATGGTGATAATGGTTCATGTTTTATAACACTGTCTGGTGATGATGCACTGTCATAATTTGATAATGGTTCTTGTTTGAATACATTGTCTGGTAAAACACCTACATTAAAACAAACAGTTGTTTCAACAACAGCATATTCCTTAATGTATATACAGTGAACCCTGTCTAAACCGATCCTCCTTGGGATCACCTTTTGTGTTCACAATAGACGGGTGTTTGGTTTATACAGGTTAAATTAACAAAGATTTCCAACATTGGGACTTTATCTAAAGTTAGCTTTATACAACATTCCTTTTGTATTCAGGGTTCTGTTTAGACAGGTTTTACTGTACTGTAATAAGTAGATATTAGGACAGGTTACAATATTTGTACTGTATTAAGTAGATATTATGACAGGTTACAATATTTGTACTGTAATAAGTAGATATTAGGACAGGTTACAATATTTGTACTGTAATAAGTAGATATTAGGACAGGTTACAATATTTGTACTGTAATAAGTAGATATTATGACAGGTTACAATATTTGTACTGTAATAAGTAGATATTAGGACAGGTTACAATATTTGTACTGTAATAAGTAGATATTAGGACAGGTTGCAATATTTGTACTGTAATAAGTAGATATTAGGACAGGTTACAATATTTGTACTGTAATAAGTAGATATTAGGACAGGTTACAATATTTGTACTGTAATTAGTAGATATTATGACAGGTTACAATATTTGTACTGTAATAAGTAGATATTAGGACAGGTTACAATATTTGTACTGTAATAAGTAGATATTAAGACAGGTTACAATATTTGTACTGTAATAAGTAGATATTAGGACAGGTTACAATATTTGTACTGTAATTAGTAGATATTATGACAGGTTACAATATTTGTACTGTAATAAGTAGATATTAGGACAGGTTACAATATTTGTACTGTAATAAGTAGATATTAAGACAGGTTACAATATTTGTACTGTAATAAGTAGATATTAGGACAGGTTACAATATTTGTACTGTAATAAGTAGATATTAGGACAGGTTACAATATTTGTACTGTAATTAGTAGATATTATGACAGGTTACAATATTTGTACTGTAATAAGTAGAAATTACGACAAGTTACAATATTTGTACTGTAATAAGTAGATATTATGACAGGTTACAATATTTGTACTGTAATTAGTAGATATTATGACAGGTTACAATATTTGTACTGTAATAAGTAGATATTAGGACAGGTTACAATATTTGTACTGTAATAAGTAGATATTAGGACAGGTTACAATATTTGTACTGTAATAAGTAGATATTATGACAGGTTACAATATTTGTACTGTAATAAGTAGATATTATGACAGGTTACAATATTTGTATTGTAATAAGTAGATATTACGACAGGTTACAATATTTTTTGCTGTTTTACTGAATTACATATCACACTCATTTTTATCAAATATGTAGACAGTGCTTGAAATGAAAATTTGAATTTACTGGTCCGAATCAAATTTCTATTTATATATAATAAGTCCACAACTGTATAAATAGGAGCATACACCTTTAATACAACTAAGCATGGGGAAATGCCTGACCAATTCCACACTTCAGAAGTAAAAATCAGGTTACAGCCAAATCAACCGGTATATTTCTAAGGAGGACTTAATAGATCTTTAAATGCCTTGCACTTACTACTTATTCCACTGTCTGAACTGTCACTGTAGTCTTGTAACAAGTTGTCGTGGAAAGTTGACTGTAATTCTACATCATCTAAATTCATCTGAAATAGGAAACATAAAATGTCATCACAGATTCATATGTATATTTAGGACATCAATCAACTTCTTATTTCAATTAGTGTCAGGGGCGTCGTGGTTATATAGTAGTTGGATTTACAACTACCTGTGCAATTAGTGCCTATCACCACTAACATGAGTTTGACTCCCGTTCATGATGAGGTGTACTCGGTACAACACGACGTGGTAAAGTTTGTCTGTGACTTACTACAGGTTGGTGGTTTTCGCAGGATACTTGTTTCCTCAACCAATAAAACTGACTGCCACGATATAACTGATATTTTGTTGAAAGTGGCATTAAACACCATAGCTCCCATTACTTCTCTACTTAGCCTACAGCATGAAAGAATAATAAAAGCCAAGGCTGGCTGGCTGCGAGTCAGTATAATATGTCTATCTGTGGACAGTTTTTTTGGTGAGTGTAATTAGCAACATAAAAATCTAATCCAACTAAAAAAATTACAGGTAATTTGCTCTAGTCACGATAAAGTTGAAAATAACTCAATTGGTTTTAAGCAACAATCACTTACTAAACTATCTCTCACATTGAAAATTAAGATCATCATTATATTACTCACAGGAAAATCTTCTGGTAAATCTTGAATCAACTCAATGGGATAACTTTCACCACCAAGAAGATCACTAAAATCCATTGCTGTGTTTTCTGAAAATATATAAAGAGACTCTAAAGATTGTGTATCTATCAAACATCTCATTAAAATAACAAAAACAAAATAATAGAAGAAATAATGTATCCATAAGAGCATGGAAGCCTCCACTTCCAGCTAAAGTAAATAGGAACATCACTCTGGAACTAGTACTATAAAAAGTCCATAAAAAACAATTTTCAAACTTGGCCTGTGTATTGCGATAAAAAACATAGTGTAAAAATCTCAAAATAATTTGCCAAGAGAAACCAAAGTTTTGCTTAAGGAGAACTTAATTTATTAAGCAGAAACCTGAGAAATATTTTCTTTTTGGCAAATCAAGGGCCATAACTCCAGAATAAAATTAAAGGGCTACGCCGAGCGAAGCATGATACGAATGTAGCATGTCCAGAAGTGAAATTTGAACAAGTCTATATCAAAAGCAAGTGTGCACACAGTACTTTGCTTGACACAATAATATGTTGGACACAGTAATTTGTTGTACCCACTGTTATTTGGACGTATGTCTCATTTTATTTTTTTAAACATTGGTTCCTATAGGTAAACGAACAGAAAGTCACAATTTTGATAGGGCAAAAATTCACAACTAATATTTGTTTAATTGGAAAAACCTCTTTAGACAAACAGTCACAATTAATATTTTGGGTTAAGAAATGTCCCAATACACATTTAACCTGTATGTGGGACAATAAAAGTTAATACTTTTTTAAATTATGTTAGCTCATATACTTCCAAGCAAAACCATGTATTAAACAAATTTACAATGTTAATTCAATGACCATTGCTTTGTTTATGTATCTCTTAAATTAATACGATTACTTTTCATTATTATCCAAATGTTGGATCCTTCCTGTAAAGCCATATACCTCTTTATTTTTTTTATTATTTGACATTTATATATATATATAATTACTTATGGCTACATGTATATATATGACATTATTTATGGCTGCAAATTCTGTTAGTTTAATTTATAAGGGATCATAGATTAATTCTAACCAGGATGCTTTGCAGGATCCTGCTAGCCAGCTGCAAGCCTTTTTCTAAGGCTGATGCCATAAAATATGTCATCTTAATGATAAAAGAAACAGTAGCAATGATTAATGAATTAGCATAAAGCAGGTTTTCAAAGCATTTTAGATTCTATATTGGGTGTTATCAGTTGCTATCAGTCATAAACTTGCATTACTATATTTTATTTGCTGAGAACTTAATTGATCCTGACACTTGCAACACCTAATGTATAGTTTTTACATGGATTTAATGTGTTTAAGAAACTTTATAGCCAACATTTATACATCTACAGATGTATTATGCACATTGTTATTTGCCATCTGTCACTGAATTAGCCCCTTGTAAATACAAAAGGGTTTATTTCTAATTCGGTGTTCAGAAGAAGTTAATAACTTACCGGTATTAAATATCTACAAATGATATATACATGTATTTAGTTTTTTGCTTTTTGTAATTGTCCAGTGGACTCTTCCAAATACTATACTCATCAGAGACATAGATATGTTTAGTACTTATGTACCAATCTAATTTCTGCAAATTGCTTGTTTGTATACTGTTTATTACATTTATGTATTAGAATGGTTTTTGTAATATAAACAAGTGTGGACACAGAAATGTTCTGTCCAAAAGGCAAGTGTGGATGTCAATATTTCATATTATCAACTTAAAAACAAAAACAAAAAAAAACATGGACACAGGGGTCCTGGATTTTTTTAATAAAAAACTAATCCTGGATTATTATTTTTGCTTAAAGTCCGGTCCTGTGTTTTTATTTCAAATTTTCATCATAGCCCCCCTCCCCCTCCCCCTCTCAAGGAATATATAATTGTATCATTAATAATAAATTAATAAATAATAAATTCAGATTTTCTATTTAAAATAAATCTCATTTACAAAATTACTGATATTTGTTCAATTTTTAACGCTGATTTAAGCTTTATTCGCAACAAATTTTTATTTTTCTCTTTAAACTGTCGAAACATAACATTTATTTAACTGTAAAATTCACCCCTCCCCCTTTTCCCTTTTTTCTTGTTTAAATCAATGTGAATGATCAAACAAATGAATAAATATAACAGATTTCTTTTACATGCATCTTTTTACCATGTGGAGTCAGTGTGTTTTAAATCGGTCATCCAATCAGGACGCTCATTATTCTTGTCCAAGATAAAAATACATCGCTAAAATTACCTGTGGGTGTTTTCCCACTTCAACTCGTAAATTTACATAGAAATTGGAGATATTTCGTCATAAAACTTCACACATGGTTTTGTCTATCATATTTCTTGAAGACAAACATAAAATTTTATTGCATTTATCAATATTTTATGAGTATCAACAGTTTTTTCAACACCGTATCTGTTTCTCGATACAGCCGCCCGATTACAGTGACCTGTGACCCAGATTAGCACGTTCCTGCAGTTTTTTCTTAATAATGTTGTTTAATCACTGTAATGACTCTGCCCCTTGCTGGGACCTTGATTGGACAATAAAATCTTATCTTATCTTATCTTATCTTATTTTATAAGATATATAGGGTCTAACACCGGGAGAGGTGCAAGATAGTCAAATCTGTGACAACCGAGGGTAAGATTTAAATCGTATCGGACGAGGCTTGTCCAAGTCCAATACGATTTAAATCTTACCCGAGTGGTCACAGATTTTACTATATTGCATCTTTTACGGTGTTTGACTCTTTTTCTCACCCTTTCTACCGTGTCAATATTTGTTTACTTGTTGTGTAGTTTGGTGCATTAATTTGCGAACCGTATCACACCCACAGGACCAAAATGCCACATAATAAAATAAAACAAGAATTTCATTTTACAACTTTAAAGAGGTTTAAACTGATAAAGTTAACAAACTTGTGATAGATTCTACAATAACAAACTCTTGCATCTTTTACGACGTTTGCCTCTTTTTTCAATATTTGTTTTCGTTGAGAAATATAGAGTACTCTCCCTTGTTATGTAACTAACGTAAATAAAAACAATTACCTCCCTTTGATCAACGTCAAATAATTTTTTGCACAGGTATTTATCGCTGTTGTAGTAGCATTTATAATATATTTATAAATAAAATACATTGTATTTTATTATATTTTATTGTGAAATACATTTAAAATACTGTCAAGACACTATAAATCGACAATTTAATTCAACAATGAAAAACAATTTTGCTGGAAAAACGGCATGTAGCTTGTCTTACCCTGGAGCCGGGGTAAGATAGAAAAATCTGTTTCACCTAAACTAACGGACTACTTTATCCAAGGGGTGAGAAAGGTTATTCTATGTTCAAGAAAATTCTAAAGGATTTATCAAAAAGAAAAAAAAAAAGAAAAAAAATAGTAATAAACTATATTCAATAAATAAATAAATAAATAAAATACAGGGGTTTCAAAGTGGGCCGATACCCGGTACTTTTACCCGCCTGAGATCGTGTATAGTACCGGTAGAAATTACTGAACCCCCCAAAATTAGCGGTGGTCAAAACCACAAGTACGATGGTCGATAGGCTTGTGGAATATTTTTCATAAAAAATTAATGGTCACGTCAATTGCTGAATTCTCGCATTCAAATCGAACAACTGCGTCACGACCAAGTTGATGGGATATTCCCTGTTTTAAAAATAACTTTACCTTAGAATCGTAAATAGCAGTTTGCGCATGCGGTAAATAGATATGTTTTCACCCCAATATCTTTTCATCCTTGTGTAAAACTCGGACCGGAACAAAGCTTACATCATTTCAAAATAAAAAAATGACCGATTACAAATTATGTTCAAACACAATTTAGTGTAATCTCCAGTAATATAAGTATGATTATTATGAATATATGACTACACAATATTTTGTGCGATTTTTTTTATCCATTTAAAACCCAGGGTCGAATCATTCTGGGGCGTACTGTCTTGTTGCTTAACTCCGTCCATATTGTTTAACTTCCGGTATAAAAAAATAAAAACCTATGGCTAATTTATTTACATATTTTGACGGGGCCCTACCGCGGTTGTTCACAGAAATGAAAGTGTGCTGAAAAACATTTTAAAAAGGGGGTACGAGGAGATAAGGGATAGAAAATTACTAGAAATCTTGAAAAAGGACTGGACATGGCTCAAATAAGAATTGCATTGTAATGGGAAGGTCTAAAACGCGGAAGTGGGAAAACACAGAAGTAAGCCCAAAATGGGTACTTGAAAGATCATATCTTGAAAAGTACTTGACCTAGGATAAAAATCTAAACGGATTCTAAAAGCTATTGTTAAGATCTATCTTTTCAAGAAATAAATAATACAATATTTTATTATTTAGGTACTTAAAAGTTGACCGGAAGTGTCAAAAATGAGAATGGGCAATGGACAAATTTTTTACTTTGATCTCAAATGTATCAAAATTAAAAGACCCCGGTCAAAAACCATTTAGATAATCTTAAAGACAATTTTATACTCTATCAGACGATATAAAAATCTGTTTGCTAAAATATTAGATAAAAGCACAATCTTGACCGGAAGCCTACCTTTTCAGAGTTAGTAGTCGTCTAATTTTCAACTTTGATTTCAAATTTCTCAAAATTCAATGAACCCGGTCAAAAACCGTTTAAATATTCTTAAAGACAATGTTATACTCTATCAGATGATATAAATTTGATTTTATGGAAATATTGGTGGAAAGCACAATCTTGACCGGAAGCCTACCTTTTCAGAGTTAGCCATCGACAAATTTTCAACTTTGATATCAAATTTCTCAAAATTCAAAGAATCCGGTCAAAAACCGGTTAGATATTCTTAAAAACAATCTTATACCCTATAAGATCATATATGTTTGATTTCATTAAAATATTGCTGAAAAACACAAACTTGACCGGAAGCCTACCTTTTACTTGAAGCAGATTTGGAGAAAAACGTGTCCAATTATCAGCGACCAACTATGAAAAGGTAGGCTTCCGGTCAACATTGTGCTTTTATATAATACCTTAACAAAAATATTGTATATCATCAGATAGAGTATAAAATTGTCTTTGAGAATATGTAAACAGTTTTTGACCGGGTTCCTTGAATTTTGAGAAATTTGAGATCAAATTTGAAAATTTGCCGTTGACTAACTCTGAAAAAGTAGGCTTCCGGTGAAGATTGTGCTTTCCACCAATATTTCCATAAAATCAAATTTATATCATCTGATAGAGTATAAAATTGTCTTTAAGAATATTTAAACGGTTTTTGACCGGGTTCATCGAATTTTGAGAAATTTGAAATCAAAGTTGAAAATTAGCCGACTGCTAACTCTGAAAAGGTAGGCTTCCGGTCAAGATTGTGCATTTATCTAATGTTTTAGCAAACAGAATTTTATATCGTCTGATAGAGTATAAAATTGTCTTTAAGAATATCTAAACGGTTTTTGACTGGGGTCTTTTAATTTTGATACATTTATGATCAAAGTCAAAAATTTGTCCATTGTCCGTTCTCATTTTTGACACTTCCGGTCAACTTTTAAGTACCTAAATAATAAAATATTGTATTATTTATTCCTTGAAAAGATAGATCTTAACAATAGCTTTTAGAATCCGTTTAGATTTTTATCCTAGGTTGAGTACTTTTCAAGATATGATCTTTCAAGTACCCATTTTGGGCTTACTTCCGTGTTTTCCCACTTCCGCGTTTTAGACCTTCCCCATTGTAATGTCAAATCGCCGACCCCCCTTTTTTTCCAAAATAATTTAACTTTTGTGATTCAAATGTTAATAAATGTCTTCCCGCGAATCGTTTTTGTTCGAACATTTTTTGTGCACATAAGTCGTGAAAGTAACAATATATATTGTTTTTGTTTAATTATATTTGTATTGATCTATTAAAAAATTATAAATTTTATTAAAGATTGATGATTGCAAATTAAATGTATATGTTTCATCAAGGACGTATTCTATATACGTCCTTGGTTTCATTAATTATGACACTTATATGTCTTGATCCTGCCAATGGTCTTTGATGAGTTTAATTACTGGTAATAAAGTAAAAAAAACACACAAGCCAAGGTATTGTGAAAAAGAAAAGGACAAAGCCAACAAAAGAATTTTGAGAAGTTTAAGCTTTGATAACAATGGCTTGGTCAAGTCTAGCTGCGGAACCGTAGCTCTTTATGGTCCTTTTGGGTTTTTTTAAGATGTGGTGGACTATCTATGAATAATCTTGGCTGAAGTCTGTTAACTGAAATATTCAATAAAGAAATTGGGGGGGAGGGGGGGGAGGAGGAATCCAGGCATTATGCATGGTCTTCACTCTTGGTGAAATCTGAACTTTAAAGTTAATGGGATTTTTCTTTCATAAACACTTAATGTTTTGCAGTCTCTGGAGTACATTTTTTGGTCCACAAAATGCTAGATTTCAGGAGCTTCCGCCCCCTGGACCCCTTACGGCCCTAATTTTTTAGGTACCTCCTAAAATTTAAGAAGTACCTCCTATTATGAAAAACTTTGAAACCCCTGTAAAATGAAAGCAGATAGGACCTTTGATACAGGAAATACTGTGCTACATACTATGTATCATTGAATCTCCAAAATGCAATTAGAGACTGTGTTCTTAGTCCCCACATGAAGTTTGGATACATTGTTTTTGCCAAGTTCCTTCTTTTTTCCCATGGAGGTCTGGCAAGGGGATCGGGAGGGGTTTACAGAAGGACAGGGTATATTCTCATGGAAAATTCAAACTTTCTCAATAAACCAGCAAAGATCGGCTACTACATCACAAATTAGTCATGAATATTTATATATCGGTCACATGACTCTGCCTCATGCAAACAAATCGCTTGCGCAATGGCATCAACACAAGAATTTCAACACATAAAACTAACGGTACAAGATGTTCACTGATACAGTTCAACTGTTATTTTTCCTTCTTCCTGATCATGAACTTGTCAGACTTTTGGCATGATATCATTTGCAGGTTATCTTTTTCATAATACAACATAACAAAGCACTGTAAAAAAATGCAAGGTGGAGTTTTCTAGGAAATAATCTGTGCTTGATTGCTTGAAATGTATATCATTTTCCATTCACTATTTATAAAGAAGAGTATAATCTATTTTTACAAAATGAATTTATAAGGTCCTTCAATAACTGTAGCATGCTCTAACTGTTTTGTGGCTGATAAATTGTTAAATGATGGACCTTTCCACTTATAACTGATTATAACAATGAATAGCTCTACAGGTGCCACATTTACAGCATGATATGCTCACCTTTGTGAAGCTATGATAAATGATAAATAATCTTATGGTTTATTTTTGTTTAATATGTTCATTATAGCTATAGTTTTGTGCTGTCCTTGGATTTCCGTTGACTTGATTATTCAACATATCTCTTTTTTATTAAAAGTTCTGTCCTGATAGCCTAAATACTGATTTGTTAATTAATCGACCCAATCTTTTTTCATTAGTACTGAACTCTTCTGTAGTTGACATCTAAAATCTAAATAATTTTTTTTTTATAATTCTTGTTCTTATTATAAAGGTGTCAAATAGTTTTTAACCTATCTTAGTATTACCTGTCAAAATTATCATATCCAGTAAAACATTTTTTGTTTTCAAATTAAGCTATGATAATAAAAAAAAAATTACTTCCGTTCCATGATTATACTAATTTATTATGGCGAATATGCTCACTGATAAATTAGAATAAATAAAATAACATCACTCATATTGAAATGAAACTTTTAAACAAAACCGTTTCTTTATCTTTAACATTCATAACAGTGGTACACCAAATAACTTAATCTTAATATATTCCTATCATGTTTGTTTTTAATTCTTTTTAAATATCTATCACAGATAAGCAGGTTCCTGCAAAATCCTGAGAGCAACTTATTGTAAGTTGCAAAATCCTGCCACTTCCTCTTGAATGTGATTAGATAAAAGTCATCAATTTGAAAGTCACACCACTATCAGATATAGGACAAAACAAGATTAATATTTTAAACATGAAATTTGAAACACAAGATGCAATAAAAATAATGTAAAACTATTTCATTATAAAACATAATGCAAATAAAAATATATGAAATAAAAGTTAATACTTTTTTTTAATTATGTTAGCTCATATACTTCCAAGCAAAACCATGTATTAAACAAGTTTACAATGTTAATTCAATGACCATTGCTTTGTTTATGTATCTCTTAAATTAATATGATTACTTTTTATTATTATCCAATTGTTGGATCCTTCCTGTAAAGCCATATACCTCTTTATTTTTTTTGATTTGACATTATTTATGTCTGCAAATTCTGTTAGATTAATTTATAAATTAAAATGATTTTAATACAACTTATCAAGAAATACCAATCACAATATCATACTTTAAGTAAATACTTATAAGACTGATTTTTTAACTGCCTGTCTTTTTAATTGATAATTGACACATCCTTGGGCTTCCAATCTTTATAAAACATGGAAGACTGTTGTTTAACCTATATTTATTAGAAACAAATTACTTTATCCCAATAGTGTTTAACTTAATAAGACATCATTTCACAGAAAATTATATTTAAATACATACTTTAACTGTTATTATTAATGATTTTCCCCCTAGAATTATATATTTACCAATAAATAAATGCCCCACTACAATGTACATAGTGATATTAGAACTGTTTATTGACTCGGCTTTAATATAATATTTTATTATTAAAAACAATCAATACCAGATTAAATATGTAAGTTTTGAAATTACAAAACAGACAACCGGACCAAAATAAAATTTAAGTTTGTTTCCCCTTTCACCAACCGACCCTAAAAAAAACGCCAACTAAAATTTTTTTTTATGGCATTAAATTTTTTTGGGGTGTAATTTCCCGAAATCGCGGCTTGTCCGGAATCAGTTAAACAGTTAGTAAAACGGAAATCTTCAATGTGAAGTCAAAATTTGATTTTGGGGAATCTCTGTTTCTAAGAGACCTAAAACATCAGGAACATTTACCATTTCGTCTTCGATTTTCTTGAATGAAGAGCTTATTAGCAAGAACAAGTTGTATGAATATGATGACACCTGGACTTGGTTAGAAGTTCTGAAGGACATTTCAAACTTTACCGGGTGCTACAATCATTGAATGCAAGCTTCCGGTTCCGGTGAAGAAAGAAGACGAGGAAAAGGGTTCCCATTAAAAATATTTTTAATCAGCATCAATCCTGCATATTTTTGGGTGCCCCCTGTTTGTAGTATTTTCTCAAAGAGATATGAGAAAAAAACGCTCGATGGAATGTAAACACAACAATTAGGTGTTTAGTGAGAAAAAGAATCAAACACCGGTAAGAGGGCAAGACGAAAAAATGTCAGACACCCGCGGGAAAGATTTCTATTGATCTCCAACTTGGCAGAGCCTCGTTGGAGACCAGAAATCTTTCCCTTGGGTGTCTGAAATTTTTCCGTCTTGCCCCTTACCGGTGTTAGATCCTTTATGTCTCAAACTTTGGTCTTTCATCATAAAAATTTAATAGAAAATAACAAATTAATTAAATTAATTTTTCATTTCAATTTAATATTTTATGTGAGTAGATATCAATTAAGGGCTACGCCTCCATAGATGCTTCCTACCAAGTTTCGGTTTATTTGGCCAAGCGGTTTCAAAGGAGAAGATTTTAAAAAAATCGGCCAATCAGAAACAAGAATTGCCTGTGGTGGCCATGTTTGTTAATGGATCGGGACAAAATGAGCAATCTTTATAAAGGACTTTCCATAGATACTTCATACCAAGTTTCAGTTCATTTGGCTGAGGGGTTTCAGAGGAGAAGATTAAAATGTGAAAAGTTAACGGACGACGAACGCCAAGTGATGGCAAAAGCTCACATTGCCTTGGCTTTAGCAAGGTGAGCTAAAAAAAACCTCAGAATATAATCTTTCTGGCATTTTGAGGCTATTGTTTGGAAACGGGTAGGACTACGTATACATGTACAATCCCACAAATCAATCTCAACCCTTTTTCCTTGTCAAGGATCAAATACTACACCAGAGTGACCAGATGGTACATGTTGTTTCAGTAATATTAAAATCACACATTCACACACCTATCATCTAAATTGATTTTTGTATTTTAAATGTATTACCATAATATGGAAATTTTGACAACTTTTTAATAATTTTTGTGGAAATCTAAGATTATAGTATTATTACGCGATGTTTTTCATATTGGCCTAGTTATAGGTCCGAGGCCTGCTGTATTGGCCTGAGGCGCAGCCGAACGCCAATACAGCAGACCGAGGACCTATAACTAGGCCAATATGAAAAACATCATGTAATGATACCTTTATTAATTAACCAGTCCAATATCTCTCGGAATTTTTCCTTGCAATTGTCGAAATGTCTAGCGGATTCCGATGTAGTTGTTATTGGACTGACTGGAATTGGGCCAATATGGAAAATATCCGTATTGGACTGGTTTTTGCCGTATTGGCCCAATGAAAGTTTTTATACTGTATTGACAGATTTGATCATATAAAGGCTAATAAATCAAAGTTAATTAATAATAGGTATTATTGACCATTAGCAGACATCCTCAGGGTATTATTGACCATTAGCATGATCATTGTGCAAAGTAACTATCAAGTTAAATATGCTTGATATTTGTTTTACAGACCCTTGTCTCATGTGAATTATCTCCTCCTCTAAGAGGGTACAAGTCAAATTGGTATATGGCCGATCTGGGTATTGTTAAATTGGAATCTGTATAGTAAAATAGTCTATGGACGGCTAATTTAACTATAATAGATGCCAATTTGGCTCAGACATGGGGTAATCGTAATCAGTTGTAATTGATTACATTTTTTCATGTAATCGTAATGTAATCGATTACATTCATTTTGACCCAGTAATCATGATTACTTTCTGATTACATTTCTTCATTTGGATTTATTTTGTCTTAAATTATCTCCTTAGATATTTAATGTATGATTTAATTTATGTAAATGAATTTTCTTCATGAAATTTATTA
This sequence comes from Bathymodiolus septemdierum, assembly GCA_963383655.1. NCBI lineage: Eukaryota > Metazoa > Mollusca > Bivalvia > Mytilida > Modiolidae > Bathymodiolus > Bathymodiolus septemdierum. The sequence goes on along the minus strand of OY726528.1, from coordinate 43,419,345 downwards.
AACAAATAATGTAGAATGGCTTACTAGAAAAAAAAAAAAGTTTATTGACATCTAAATAAAAAAATATGTTATGAAATTCAATTGTTAAAAACTCAAAAAAAAAATTTAAAATAAAGTGACACTCACAACATGATCAAAAGATATTATTCTGTGTTTAATTGCAATCACAATTATAACAGCTACAAAAAATATTAAGTATTAATTATGGCTTCAAAGACTTGATATCAAAACAAATAATATCTCAATTTCAATTTCTTTAGGGTTTCAAAATTTCAGTGCAAACAGATCGTCGGCTTGTGTAAAACACAACAAGTTCTAAAATTTTAAATTATCTGACACAACTTTCAAGATTTCATGTATGAAATTGCTTCTATGAAAAACTATCACCATGTCCTCATGATTTCCATAAGATAAAGAAATATTTTATATGAACCAAAACATAGGTATCTCATGAAGATTTCTTATACAAGTTTAAAAAGAGATCTAAATTTCAATAAAGATATTATATAAAAAGCAATACGCAAATTATAATTTTCAGAAACATTTATTTATGATGCTCTAACTATATAGTACAATAACAAAATATTTTCAATCGTGCATATATTACAAATTAACTGATAAATAGCAAGTTGTAATATTTGTAAAATTTTGGATTTGGGGCTTGTACATGTATCTGATATTCAGAGATATGTCATATTTTTGCTTCTTCTTTTGGTGCAGATTTTTCTTTTAATATTGAATTATATGATAATTTTTATTATTTGTGGGTTATAGTAATACTACGCAACTTGTAATGGATATTTTATTAAATCTATTTACATAAATTAAGGATTTAGTTTTCATATTTAGACTGAGAAATTGTACATATTTTTAAGTTTTTAGAATCATAATGACTTTTGTTTTTTTATCTTCTGAATAAGGGAAATAACAAAATTACCGAACTTCGAACAATCTTACAAAGGGAAAGTCAAAACTCATAACTATATAAACAGACAAAATCAGTCAACAACCGGAAAACTGTGAAAACCATAATGACCCGGACTTGGTACAGGCATTTCTAAAGAATTATATATCAAGGACACACATTAAAATGGTGTGCAATTTAGTAATGGTGATTGTTACATAATTTGGTGTCATAAATAAGACCTTGATTACAAATTTTATCTGTGGCACAGGTTAACTGTTAGTTTATTATCCACAATAAACTTTTGACAGGATGTTTGAAATTATTTGATATATATTATTAAAATGTGTAAATGTACATGTATAGTATAATATTTACTAATAGTATAAGAAGGAATGAATATTGGTCATAGTAATAAGACACACCATATTTTATTTTATGAAAAAAGGAAAATGAGAATTGCTGTTTATAATTTACAATGTACTGTATGTTATTGCATCATGCAATGATCACATTAAACTGAATTGTAATTCATAGTTCTGAATCAGAAATACATTAAATAAGAGATATTGGACAAATGCACATGGGACAAAATAACATAAAACACTAATATATTGGTTGTCATGACATTAAATGTAATCAGTAATGTAATTGATTACAATTACAAAGTAATTGTAATTTAATCGATTACATTTGAAAATTGATGTAATCCTAATATAATGTAATCATGAAAATTGCAAAGTAATTTGAATGTAATTGACCCCAAGTCTGATTTGGCTAGGTTCCAATTTCACCAAGTGCTGGTTTGACAACAGGGGCTTGTTACAATTTTTTTTATCCCTCGACTGACAACTCTAAAAACCACTAGGGAGGAATCTCAAATGTCAAATTTTCATACAACACTTTTTCAAAATACATGTAGTTTTGTATTGATTTGCCATAATATTGGCACCCCTTTGAAACATAATAAATATATTTTTGATATTCCTATTCGTTTTTGTCATAATCTTTACCTATCTGCAACTTTTAACAGAATTTGCAGGTTTTGAAATCCTCTTCCATGTTGTTTACATGTGAACGCCACACGTGCGATCCGATTGGTCGAATTGACCAATCAAATCGCACATATGAATTTGGTATGCTCTCACATGTAAACAACATGGAAGAAGATTTCAAAACCTGCAAATTCTGTTAAAAATTGCTTAAAAGTTGCAGATAGGTAAAGATTATGACAAAAAAGAATAGGAATATCAAAAATATATTTATTATGCTTCAAAGAGGTACCAATATTATGACGAATCAGGACAAGACACCAATACAAAACTATTTTGAAAAAGTGTTGTATGAAAATTTGAGATTGTGGTTTTTAGAGTTCTCAGTCCAAGGTTAAAAAAAAATCATAACAAGCCCCTGTAGTTTGACTTGGATTCTTACAAGAGTGGTGGCTTGGCCATGGCTAATCTCATTGAGATTAGGATTCCGAAGAAATTTTCTGTCTGTATCTTCATCCTAATCTCGTCGCAAGTCCTATAAAAGGTATTCTGGAAAATATGTCTACATATGAAATCTTACCTGCAGGCTGCACTTGATCTGACACAATCCGTCCAAGCCAAAATATCAATCGGAATGCACTGGGGGGTCAAATTCTATTAATTTTTAAATTTCCAGAATATCTTTGTTAGGCCTTGAAACGAGATTATGATGAAGCTACATGCCAAAAATTTCTTCGGAATCCTAATCTCAATGAAATTATATAATTAGACCATGGATGGTATCAGGTCTGTTCGCCCTGATAATTAAAAAGTATTTTAATGAACATAATGCATATTCTAATTTAAATTGTAAAGAAGTATATCGTTTTGAATGAGAGTGTGGTGAAAGATGATGAAAAAACGGAGAGTGAGTGCATGGGAGATGGAGTCATCAGGTTTTAATTTTATGACTTTGATGTTCAATAATTGTCAGTTGTTAATCTCGATTTGTTGTGATATATGTATTCTTATTTCCATTGTCATCAACTCTAATCCCTATAATTTTAAAATCTGGGATCATACACAGAAAATCAATATCATAGGAAGCTGCAGGACCCAACGAGTTTACATGCCAATACAAATTGTAATCAATTATTATCATGTTCATTGTAAATTTATATATACTTTTGTCAAATATAGCATTCTTTAAAGTTCATAAGTTAAATGGTGATTTATCTAACCATTGCCAATTATCAGCCATGATAAATGTCAATATTAAAATAGCAGACAGGAATATATCTAATTTGATTCAGCTTCCATCTCAATATATATGGAATGATAATTCTGCTCAGTTGTTCCAAGATGCATTGTCATCGACCGAAATAAAACAGAAAATTATACAATTTAACGAATGTGATTTTTCTAATAACACAGAACTTATGATAAACAATTTAAATTTAATTTATAACTAGAACTGTGAGTGACCTCACTGAGTGATACCCCCCGCTTGCAATACAATGATGTTCAAACTTTGGAATACAGGTATATTGGCAAGTTACCTATGAAAAAAGAACGGATATGGAGTAATGTCAAGGAGACAACATCCCATCTCCAAAATAAACTAACCAAGAACATACATCTAGGGGTCGCCACAAGGTCTTCAACAAAGTGGGATTGTTTAAAACCAATATGGTTTCATCAGTATACATGAGGATTACAACATTTCCTAACTTTTTTACAAGAGGATATAGGTCACATCAAATGTTATGGATTCAAAATTAATTATTTATTCTTGAGTAGTTTTTATATTGCAAATATCCAGATGTGAAAAGGTCAATTAAAATCTTATTTCATTCAGGAATAGTTATGCTTACATCACCTTCCAAATGTTTGACAGGAACCATATTCCTTCATGCACATCTGCAGGCAGTGTATTACAACTGTGTAAAGTATCCTTTAAATCCAATGAGCCGTTTAGGAGGAGTTGCGCTTACAAGCCCATCTCTCCATACAGAACGTATTTCAGAGTATAAGTTATATTATCTCCCCTTCCAAATTTTGGGCAGCGACCATATTTCTTCATGCACATCTGCAGGTAGTGTACTACAACTGTGTAAAGTTTCACAAAAATCCAATTAGCCGTTTAGGAGGAGTTGTGCTTACAAGGTACACGAACCCCTTTTCGTGAAAGTATATGGTGAATTATCTCCCCTTCTAAATTTTAGACAACAACAGTATTCCTTCATGCACATCTGCAGGTTGTGTACTACAACTGTGTAAAGTTTTATAAAAATTCAATCAGCAGTTTAGTAGGAGTTGTGCTTACAAGGTACATGCCCCCCCCCCCCCTTCCCCTTTTCGTGAAAGTATAAGTTGAATTATCTCCTCTTTTAAATTTTGGACAGCAACCATATTCCTTCATGCACATATGCAGGTAGTTTACTACAAATGTGTAAAGTTTCATAAAAATCCAATCAGCCGTTTAGGAGGAGTTGCGCTTACAAGGTACATGCCCCCCCCCCCTTTTCGTGAAAGTATAAGTTGAATTATCTCCCCTATTAAATTTTGGACAGCAACCATATTACTTCATGCACATCTGCAGGTAGTGTACTACAAATGTGTAAAGTTTCATAAAAATCCAATAAGCCGTTTAGGAGGAGTTGTGCTTACATGTACAAGGTACATGGACGGACGGACAGGGTGATTTCTATATACCTTCCAAATTTTGTTTGCAGGGGGTATAAAGAGGCTGCAGAAAGGTCATTAAAAAAGAAAAACAAAGCTAGTAGTACTTCCAGCAAAAAAGTGACAGCAAAACAACCCAAATGGTTTAACTTTACCTTAACAAATTATGAAGAAAAAGTTAAACGACAAAGAAAAATTATTAGAAAAATATCCAAAAGACCCTCTGGTAAGAGGTTCATTTTTTAGCTTCCTAAAAAGTTATAGAAAACTAAGGAAAAACATAAGAAGAGAATATTGTAATAATATAATAGAATAACTTGATTCATGTATTAAAAGAAAATAATCCTCAAAAATACTGGTTCCTTTTACATAATTTATCCCAGTCAGATAAAGGGTTAGTTCAGACTGTTGGAAGGAGTACTTCCAGGACCTAAATAGAGAGCCTGTTAATCCTCCATTTGCAATAAAGACTCTATCAGATAAAATAGAGAAAGAAAAAATATTTTCAGAATTGGATAATACAATAAGCAATGCTGAAATTTCAAAGGCAATCAGTTCCTTAAAAAACAAGAAGTCCTGTGAATTTGATTTAATTTCAAATGAAATGATAAAAAAACAGTCACACGTTTTTATTGAAATCTCTAAATAAAGCATTCAACTACATACATTTGTACTTAGTACAGGTAATTTTCCCAAAGAGTGGTCAAAAGGATATATAGTCCCAATTTTAAAAAATGGGTCTAAGGATGACCCCTCTATTTACAGAGGAATTACAGTGGGAAGTAATTTAAGTAAATTATTTGCAAAAATATTGAATACAAGATTAGAATATTTTATGAAAAAAAGAAATATTATATGCCCAGAACAGACTGGCTTCTGTAAAGGTAAAAGAACTAGTGATAAAAACCTTAATAGATAAATATACTCAAAAAGATTCAAGACAGCTGTTCACATGATGGTTTATTATTATAAGCTAAGAAAAATAGGTATTAGTGATTTATTTTATAATATAATAAAACAAATGTATAGCCATACAGAGCTATCTGTTAAAGTAGATGCAGATACATGTACATGTACAAAAAATGTAGTGTAACTGATAATTTTAAATCCAATATTGGGGTTAGACAAGGGGATAATCTAAGTCTCAGTCTTTTCAAATTATTCATAAATGATCTACCTGAAATATTTAATTGTCTGATCTATGCAGATGATCTTGTATTAATTTCAAAATCTGCTGAAGGACTTCAGAAATGTATTGACAATTTATAAATTTTATGCACCTATTGTAAATCATGGGGACTTGATATAAATATCAAAAAGACTAAATCTATTGTTTTTAACTCAAGTGGGAGAATCAATAAAACTGATTTTAAATATGATAATAAACCAATTGAAAAGGGAAGGTCCTATAAGTACTTAGGCATTAACTTTACAATATCTGGTAGTTTCACAGATGCAAAAACTGATTTATACAACAGAGGACTTAAAGCTCTTTATAAAATGACTGAGTAAATGTTTGGAAACAAAAAAGCCAAACCAAAAAACTATAATTCATTTGTTTGATCACACAGTAAAACCAGTATTATTATATGGTAGTGAAATTTGGGAAACCTTTATTGGGAAGAAATTAAAAGAAGGAAAAGATAATTTTATTTCAAAACTATTCAGTAATTTGAAACAGGAACATGTCCACCTGAAATTTTGCAAATACATATTAGGAGTAGGGAAACGGTCGACATCATTAGCCATACTGGGAGAATTAGGCAGGTATCCACTATACATTGAAATAATTATTAGTATGTTTAAATATTTAAAACGTTTATATACTAATGAAGATATTTTACTTCGCAATGCCTTTTCAGAATCTAAATACTTATATGAGAATGGGAAAAATAGCTGGTTTAGCAGTATGGAATCTCTTAAATATTTCACCAAACATTTTTAAATTGCCAGGTTAATAAACTTAAAACTCTTTGTAATAAAATTTGGAAGAAAGAACTTTTTAATGATAGGAGAAATAATACTGGGGGAAATAAACTTAGAACAAAACATATACATTTGTAGACTTTTCAAGTATAATTTTTCATTTGAGCCTTATTTATTATATTTAAGTGAAGAGAAAAGAAAACTATTAACAAAATTTAGAATAAGTGCTCACAAGCTAGAAATTGAGCAAGGAAGGTACCAAAAACTTCCAATTGCTAATCGTATTTGTGGTCTATGCAAAACTGAAGTTGGAGATGATATTCATATCCTGCTTCAGTGTGCTACACTGAACAAGAGGAGAAGGGTTAACACTGTTAATCGCTATATCGGAAAATCGATAATACTAATAGTACGAAAACCCGGCATCACACGAGGATAATTGACAAATAAACTGATTCTTATTCTTCTTATACTTACCCCAGTCATCGTTGGTTAGTAGATTGTTAGAGTAAAATTTTCTATCAACTTCAGACACGAAATTTAGTGTCATCTCTTCAGAGTTAGGCGTAAAACATTTATATCTGTGTTTACATGTACAGTTCTGAGGAAGATAAAAACAAAGCGTTAGCGGAAGTAGTTGGACCACTTATGTATAAAGTTTGCACCGGTTATTTCTCCTCAGGAATCGGTTCTAGTAAGATAAAATTCTTGTTTTTGAATATTCTAAGGGAACCCAGATACTGAATGTGCCATTGTGCAATGGACCCATAACATCTATAATCACTGTGCGTCAGATGAGATATGAGATAAAAAAAGTAGATTTTTCTTAGACAAAATACATGGTAAATACACGGGGTACCAGACAACTCGGCCCGCGGACAACTCGGACCGAGACAAGTCGGCCCGTAAGCGAGAACTAGTCGGCCCGTATGTTAAGACAACTCGGACCGTATGAAAAGACTACTCGGACCATCAATAATTATTGTTGTCTTACTTATTTTTTTTAATAAAATTGACGGAAATCATAAAGATACAGTCTGACATCTGTCAAAAGTATTGGGAAATGTAAAAAAATCCCTATATAATCAATCAAAACCATATTTTTTTCAAAAAAATATTGTGAAGTCATTTCTGGATAGATTTTTACAAATGTTGCACCAAAACATTCGGAATTGTCTATATTTTGATTGGTTATTTACTCATTATGCTGTTATGAGTGATTTTTATTTGTACATAATTTAAACACAACAAATAAAATTTGATTTTCCTATGTATTTCAACTAAAAATAAATCCTAAAAATTGACAATAATGGAAAAATTATGTACAAATAAAAACCGCTCATATAAAAATAATGAGCAAATAAGCAAACAAAATATAAATAATTCCGAATGTTTTGGTGTAAAATTTGTTAAAATCTATCCAGAAATGACTTAACAAAAATTTGTTGATAAAATATGTTTTTTCTTTTACATTTCCCAATACTTTTGACAGATGATTATGTGCAACTTCATTTCAAGGATTTTGATAGATAGTCTAGTGTTAATAAACTTAATATGTTTGGTTAGACCTATTTTGACCTACAATTCTGAAATATCTTTTAGGGATTATTTTCTTGTTTACCATATGGCAAAGCAAAGAGCTATACTAAGAAATGGTAACATGGACCATTTCACCTTTATTGATAGAACCCCCTTCGAAAAAGTTCACTTGATTTTTTTGTAAGCATCTCCTGGGAACAAAGAGGACTTCCTCAAATATAGGAGTGAGAGCAGAACTTGGTAGATTTCCTGTTGAAAATTTTATTAATTGCATTCAATTTTATATCTTGCCAGATTACATACTGACAATTTAATCCATTATTGAAAGAGGCTTTTGAACTTTCAAAATCTCTTGATTCACAAGGTGTTTCCAACAACCATGAAGCTTATACAAACAAAAATAATACATATTGCTTATATAAATATGAAATTTCATAATTTAAGCTCTAAATATTTTTTTCTTAAATTATCTATTTTTAATTTTTTATATTAATTTTATTCTGTAAATGATACGTAATAGACCATGTTATGAGAACAAAATCACGTCCTAATCACATTTTTGGTCACTTAATATTATCATTTAATAAATAATTCATTTTCACTAAAAGATAATAATTGTCTTTTAAATAAATAAATAATTATACACATAAATATTGAACAATATTATAAAACAATAATACGGTCCGAGTTGTCTTAACATACGGGCCGACTAGTCCTCACTTACGGGCCGACTTGTCTCGGTCCGAGTTGTTCGCGGGCCGAGTTGTCCGGCATTCAATACACGTTGTGGATGATGATTATTTTTTTAATCTGTCAACTACTTGAAGCGAATTATAGTTAATTCATACCATTGGATTGGAAAGTTCCAAAAGGAATCTTATGAAAAGGATCCTTTGAAGGATCTTTCCATTTTGTTTCAACAATCCAATTGAAATTAAGTGTTAGTTGCATCTTTTTTTTTTCTTTTTCTGAGCGATACACTAATATCTAACAACATCCTGGACGTGGTGGGGTCATATCAGATAACATTTCATTCATCTTTGACCTTCCAATCATATACAATACAGCTAAATATATTGACAAATCAGATAACGGATTTTGGCATGTACTACTCGACTTTAAAAAGTAAGCTCACTGTTGGTTGGTCCGTTGGAAATATGAATAATCACTTCAACACTTTCTTATCAACACATTTCTTTGATTTAATTTATTGTCATTAATTTATCTAAATATAACCGTGTATTAATTGAGGAACCTCTCTAGTTTTTGTACAATATGGTTCACATAAAGAATCTTCATTATCACTTGGTTCCCAAAGGGATTTTTTAGTTGCAACATTCTGCTTCTTTCGCAAATAGGGTCTACTATACAGTGTATCGCATTTGTTATGAGATTACATCCTTGGTATAAACACAAGGGAAATGTGTTTCATGATAGTACATGTTCTACCAGGACATTCTAGATAGAACCCTTTATCCACCTATGTTCTTCTTCATTATTATCTCCCCTGTTCAGGAGCACCACGAGTTTTTGTTTACCAGCAGATCACTCTGGTTTATCTGGCATTTTTGTTTCAATCTAACATGGGGTAAATTAATTATTATTTTAAAATAACATATCTCATTATACCACAACGTTCTGATGATTTTACTGATAAATATTTTCCTAAACATCATCCGATCATGATCATATCAAGGATTTATACAGAGACATGCCAAAAGTATTCGGTCACTGTAATTTTTTACTATATATTTCATATAAAACCACAATGTTTGAAAACATTATTCCAAAGTCAATTCTTGTTCGATTTTGATGAAATTGTTACCAACAGAAGCGAGAACGTACGTAGTTTTCTGTGATTATTTTAAAATATGTTTTGGGAGCACAGATTTTAAATGTTCATGATTTAAACACAAACTTAAATTATTTGTCTTCAAATATATTATTATTGTATTGTATTTTTGATGTTCAAAATTTTGTTTTGTGTTTAAATCGTGAACTCATAAAAATTATGGATTATAAATTTACAGAGGCTCTTACAAATGTCAAACTTAATCTTAAATCGGACCTTGAACATCTTGAGGCAAATTTTTCTGAAGCTTTAGGAAAGTTCAGTGAAGCTTTTGTTCAACACTTACAAATCGAATTAAAGAAAGTGACTGACAAATTTGATTCTCTCTGTACTGAAATTAAATCCTCTTCAAAGATGGTGATAAAAGATCAATCAAAAGACCCTGCTAATGTTTTACAGGAAATACAGAACCTGAATGACACTATATCTAAGCAAAATATGGAAACTATGTCCTTAAAACACAAAGTTCAATCGTTGACACTTAACAATAAAACAAAACAGAACGAGATGGATAATAAGCTACAAGTAATGCGTAGTGACTACGAACTTGAAATAGCTAAATTACAATCAAAATTAGACACCCAAAGCCAACTCACCAGTGATGCTAAGCAACAGTTGAATCACACTACTCATATCTTAAGCAACAGTGTTGAACATTTAGAACAGAAACTAGTTGCCAAGAACTCTGAGATAACTAACCTGGAAGGAATCTGTGTTAATCTGAGACTTGACTTGGAAACAAAGCAATGAAATTTTGTCACTCAAAATTCATGCAGCCAATTCTACCTCACTCAATGAGAAATCTTATGACACCAAAAAAAAACAACAGTCTGAGACAACAAAACCGAAAATCTTATTAATAGGAACTTCCAATATAAAAGGAATAGATGAAGAGAGATTATCTGCCAAATTTGTTACCCATAAATGCACTGCATATACTTTTGAACAAACTTTTGAGAAACTTGACTCAGCTCGATCCATTCATTACGATGCAGTTGTTCTTCATTGTCTTACAAATGAACTTGCAAAGGAATCTCCTGATACCTGTGTCTCTAAACTAGATGAAATTGTGACAAAATGTGGTGACAACTGGCCAAATATAAAAATAATCTTATCTTTGGCTACCCCGAAACTTGACAACCTTAACGTCAAAATGGAACCGACAAATGCCCTTGTAAAAAACAAATTTCACAATGTAGGGAATGTATTTGTTTGTGACAACAGCAATCTGTTGCACCGAGGCACGCCACAACGAAAGTTCATTGACCATCAGAGAGACAACTATCATCTTAATAACTCAGGAGTGGCTCAGTTGTCTGCCAACATGAAATCAGCCATCTGTTCAGCACTTAATATTCCTATGTTCCACAAACAGCAACATCCAACCAACAAACAATGGAATAGGAATCAGCAAAACAAAAACAATCGTGGATTCCGCCAAAACCGTAAACAAGAACTCAAATAACTACAGTGACAGTGTGAATATCACATTTTTGATTGTCTTGTTTGCTTAATGCTTTGCCTTGCTGTTAACATTTTAATAACATTTGAGTGAAAAGGGTTTAACCTCAATCATCACGATCATATACCTTAATTTCTAGTGTTACGTTAAAGTAATGTTCTAATAAAAATATTAAACATACAAATCAATATATTTGCCACATATTAACTTAATAAAAAAAATAAAAATAAAATAAATTTGGGCAAATATTGTCAACATCTATTGGGAATAACTCAGTGATAGAATATACATCAGTATACTTTTGTAATGATAATTTTCTACTTACACCCATTTATTCCTGACATGTCTAATTATGTACACTAAAATTTAATAACCTAAGTCTTCTCACTCTTATGTCTTTTAAGAAAAAAAAAAAATAATAATAAAATAAAATTATCAACTTATAATGTACTTAGGATGGTTACTATGTCATTATTACATGTTTACATCTAATCTTTTCATATTGTGAAAATATAATTTGTATCTTATCTGAAAGAAGTCTGAAAATTGAAGTTTTTACTTCCTATCTAAATTACTAAAAGTCAAAGATTTGTTTTTGGGTTATTTTACTCTTTCTTTTTTTTTTATACAAAATCACAATAGTTTTGGTGTCCACATACATTTTTAGGTCTGAAAGTTTAAAGTTTTCATTTCATCACCACTTTTAATTTTTTGATTTTTGATACAATTTTTTATTTTTATTTTTATTTTATTTTTTTCCTTTAGTAACAAGTAAGCAAAGGAAGTGCTTATTTTTGACCTTACTTATATAGGTGCTTGTATATCATATCTAGAGGTCACTTATTATAACCACCATATTATCATATACCATGAATAGACTAAATATCAAATTGTGTTTCTGGAACATTGGTGGTCTTAAATCAAAAACTCATAATAAACTTTCAGACCCCATATTTCTACAACATATTTTTAAACACGATATAATTCTTCTTGCGGAGACTCATGTTGGTTATGGGGAAGCTGTGAATATTCCTGGCTATCATTACTTTCCTATATGCAGAGATCAGTCAAAAAATGGTCGATATTTTGGTGGTTTAGCCATCCTATACAAAAATGAATTAAAACCAGGTATAAAACTATTACCCATTATGAATTCTAACTTTCACTGGTTTATCCTTAAAAAGGATTTTTTTTAATCTTGAAAAAGACATTTATACTTGTCTTGTTTATTATCCAATCTGCCACCCTTCATAACCAAGATTGCTCTATCCTTGATCTTATTTAAAAGGACATTATTAAACACCAAGACCATGGTAATATAATGTTGTGTGGTGACTTTAATGCACGAGTTGGATGTGAAAATGACGTTATCACCAAAGATAATAATAACTTTAATCCATCATTTGATTGTTATGTATCCGACTCAGCTCGCCCTAGAATGAGTCAAGATAAAATAACCGATACACGAGGCAATCACTTAATTGATATATGTGTTGGAAACCAGCTTAGAATTTTGAATGGTAGACTTGCTGGGGACTCTTTTGGGAAATTCTCCTGCCATACATACAATGGCTCAAGCACTGTGGACTATGTGATTGTGTCCGAACCATTACTTTTTGAAATACCTCTTTTTAACATTGCCAATTTTATCCCAACACTATCTGATACTCATTGTAAATTATCCTGGGGAATTCAATCCAGGTATAAGATTCTACCATCAGTTAATACATCGACTGATATTCCATTTCCCAAACAATATATATGGGATGATACCTCTGAAATAAAGTTCCAAAATACCTTATCAAATACCCATTTCCAAAAACAGATATCTGACTTCATACATGACAACATTGACTTAATACGAGATAACATTAATAATGCCTGCAGCAAACTTGAACTTATTATAACAGATGCTGCAGATTCATGTTTAAAAAGACCTAAGCTAAAAAACAATAAAAGGAAAGGTCTCTCACACAAAAAATGGTATGACTGTGATCTAAAAAACACAAGAAAGGAACTTGATAGAAAAGGAGCCCTATTATCTATTTATCCTTTTGATCATAACATCAAAAACTGTTATTTTAAACTGCGTAGAATTTACAACAAAAATATAAAATAAAGAACTTCAAGAAATCCATATTATCTCAGCTTGATAACCTTAACAACAACAACCCTAAAGCTTATTGGAAACTTAATGAAAGTTTAAAAGATAAAGATAATGACGCATTACCCCCTCAGTAAGGATGATTTTTTTAACCATTTTAAATCATTAAATGCTCCACAAAGAGTGTTTAAGCAACAACTTTTAAACCTTGAACAAAAACTTTTACTAAAAGAAAAGGAAAGTTTAAATTTCAATGAATTGGACTTCAACATCTCTGAAGATGAAGTCCTATCTGCAATTAAAAAGCTTAAAAGGAATAAATCCGGTGGATTACAATTAATAACAAATGATATACTTATGGCAGGTAAATTCCAACTTACACCTTCATTAACATTCCTATTCAACACAATTTTAATTTCAGGAATATATCCTGGCAATTGGTCTCGAGGCTATATCTCCCCAATATTCAAAAGTGGTGATAGATCCAAACCAGACAACTATAGAGGAATAGCAATTACTGGCTGCTTAAGCAAATTGCTTAACTCTATACTCAATAGTAGACTTGATATTTTTTTAATTAAACACAAATTGATTAATCCATTCCAAATAGGATTCACTAAAGATTCCCGACCATCTGGTCATATGTTTGTCCTCAAAACTCTTATAGATAAATACCTCCATAAGAAAGAAAAATTATTTGCATGCTTTGTCGATTTTCACAAAGCTTTTGATACAGTCGCCCACACAGCCATTTATCTTAAACTCTTGGATATGAATGTTGGTGGTCTTTTTTATAATCTAATCAAAGATATGTATAAGATCTCTGCAGTTTGCGTGAAAGTTGGCCAGAATCTCACAGACTCATTTGAATCATCTATTGGTGTTAGACAGGAGGATGTATTAAGCCCCAATCTTTTCAAAATTTTTATAAATGATCTTCCAGATTACCTTTTACACTCATTTGACCCAGTTTATATTAACAATAATAGAATTGACTGTCTTTTATATGCAGATGATGTTATTCTTCTATCTAATTCACAAAAAGGGTTACAGTCCAAATTAGACTCTCTTGAACTTTTTTGTAAAGAATGGTGTATGTCAGTCAACATATCTAAAACGAAAGTCGTAATCTTTAATAAATCTGGAAGATTCATTAAGCAAAATTTCCTACTCAATAATAAAGTTTTAGACTGTTGTAATAGTTACAAATATCTAGAGATAACATTCTCCTCATCTGGCTCATTCACAGAGTCCAAAACTGAACTTTACAAGAAAGCAGTCAAAGCTTTTTTCAAACTGAAAGCAGATGTATTATCATTGTATCCAATGCCCAAAACTAGTCTACATATCTTTGACCACACTGTCAAACCTATTTTATTATACTGTTCAGAAATATGGGGTTGTTATTTACCAAAATCAGCTGACTTTAACATTATGTTTGACCATTCAAGACTATCATCTGTACTTCCCTGTGATAAATTGCATATTCATTTTTGTAAATATATACTGGGTGCTAATAAAACAAGCACCAACTTTGCAATATTGAGTGAAATAGGAAGAATACCATTTGCATTAGATTGCTTTACTTCAGTTTTTAAATACTGGTATCGTTTAGATTCTTCTACTAATTTTTTACTTAAGAGTGCATACATTGAAAATAAATTCCTACACTCACAGGGTTGTGACACTTGGTATTCTGGCCTACAGAGACTTTTTTAAATATTTGATAACAATACAGGAATTCACAATATGCTTAAATATAAGCATAATACATTTAAAAGAAAAATTAAAGTTTATACAAAAGCCTTTTATAAAAATAAATGGTATGTTAAGAGGAATAAACTTCTAGATGAAAATGGCAAATTGCGAACCTATCTAAAACTCAAATGCAATTTCGGATTCGAAAATTATCTTCATATTTTATCAGATTTTAATCAAAGAAAATCTTTCACCAAATTTAGAATCGGCAACCATAAATTAAAGATTGAAACTGGCAGATATTCAAAACCTATAACACCTTTAGAGAACTGCATTTGCGAAAAATGTTTTTCAGATGAAATAGAATCTGAAGAACACCTTCTATTAAAATGTTCTTTTTACTATACTTTCAGGCGCAAACTTCTTGAAACAATTAAGAATAACATTAATCATTATAACCTTGAAAAATTATCATTTGGGGATAAATTTATATGGCTTTTAAACTCAGAAAGTAAAGATACTTTAATATGCATGTGTGATTTCCTGTTAAAAAGTCACTGTTTCGGATAGCTGGTATCGCATATTTTAACACTAGTCATGTCTCTCATTCTTGTATTTATAATTTATATGATATTTTATGCAATCACATTATGTTTATATGCCCCTTCGTGGGCCCTTTAATTTGGACCAATAAAATCTTATCTTATCTTATCTATACTAAAATTACAGTGTAAAACTACATTTAATTCTGTTTTTGTTGGTAAAAAAATCATCAAAATCGAACAAGAGTCGACTTTGGAATAATGTTTTTAAAAAAATGTGGTTTTATATGAAATATATAGTAAAAAATCACAGTGACCGAATACATTTGGCACGTCTCTGTACTTATCGGGTCCGTTCGCCCTAACTACACGTTCGCCCTGATTATTAAAACGTATTTTAATGAACATAATGGATATTTTAATTTAAAATAGAGAAGTAATGCTGTAATGATATGAAAAAATATGGAAATTAATTTAATTATAGTTATTTTCAAGCAATTATTACGTACATGTATGTATATTGTTTGAAATTTATAGATAAATACAGTGCCGTGCCATATATATTTTCCCAAAATGGCGACGTCAATTACTTGTCAGTAAAAGTGTCAACTAATTGACCGGTCTATTGCAATGCCAATGTAAATGAAAAAGGTACATACAGTACACTCCAAGTGTATCAACGCTCATACTCTCAGGTCAGACATATTCTTCCCAAAATGTCCGACTCACTCCAGAGAAATGTCTGACAAATTTGAGAGTCAACACTCTCTATGTCCGACAATTTGGTCGGACATCGTGGTCGGACGTGAGAGTGGATATTTAAAGAATTTTTTTTACATTTCTCGAGGTGAACATGTCAAACATTTTGTGATCGATGTGTAGTTGTAAGCGTACTTTCTTTTCGGTGTGTAGAATGTCCGGGTATGTATTTCTACCATGCACCATATTCGCGCCAGGAAAGGTAGCTCAAAGGTCAATATATAACTGAAATATTGTTGAAAAGTGACGTTTAAACACCCATAGCCTCATATAAATTATTGCAATAAAATATCGATTAAGTAACGAAATCGACATAAATTATTTTCCAGTATATTTAGTATAAAAAGCTTGTTCTACACGTTTACTGTGAGATGTATGGAAAAGCTATAGCTATATTTAGATATTTTGTGATAATGATTTTATATTGTAAATCGATCCACCCTGTGATTTTTTTCAACAAGATACATTTTTTATAGTATATATTTTATTATAAAATACAATATTGAACTGATTTTCGCTAACACTTCAATCATTGAATATTGATTTTTTTCGGATGTTGAATATTTTTTCCCCAGAATTGCACCCCCTGTTAGTATACTTTTAGAATGTAGGACAGAAAGTCACAGGACAAGAATTCACAGACAAAAAGTCAAGGACGAAAAGTCACAGGACAAAAAGTCACAGTTTAAATTTTGCATTTTGACAAAACATATAGGACAAAAAGTCACAACATAAAATTTTGCATAGGAGCTTATCACTAGGACAAAAAGTCACAATGAACAATTTTGTAAAACGATTGGCCCCATGTATTACAAGTAACTATAGGACAAAAAGTCACAATTCAATTTTATGCTCATTTTTGAAAGGAAAGGCAAATGGATAGTTAGAAGACACTTTATTTTATAGTATTAAAGGGTATAAATATTTACACAACGACTTGTAAGTCCAACACAAAAAACCAGTCTTTATAGTTTGACACAAAGAAATATGAATAAAACTTTTATTGTTCTTCATCCTGAAGTAACAAGGTTTTGAATAGCGAGTACTTGAGAAATAACATATATCACACAGTGACTTTCTGTCCTACCTACATACCGTACATGAATCTATGTGTATACATATTGTGACTTTTTGTCCTACCTACATACGGTACATGAATCAAGGTATATATATATATTGTGACTTCTTGTCCTACCTACATGTACATACATGTTAAGCAAAAATATAAGTTGTGACTTTTTGTCTGCCAGGGTAAAAAATATAGATTGTGACTTTTTGTCTTGGGAGTTTTGTGACTTTTTGTCCTGTGACTTTCTGTCCGTTTACCTACTTTTATTGCTTTATTTAAAAAAAAAATAACACCAAGAACATCGATGATACGAGTCTTCTTATTCAGAAATAAACCTACAGCAAAATAAAGGTATACTGTAAACAAAATCGTCATTTTTATCTAGATTTATCGTCCGAAAAATACGGTACTCCTCTACTATACTAATTTGGCTGGTTAAAATTGTTTGTCATGCATTAGCTGTCAGTTGTAATATACAGGAGCCCCTACTGTGAAGCCATCTATTTTGAGATGCCATTCAATGAAAATAACAACCTGACCATATTGTTACATAATAAGAATAAGAATTAGATAAGAAATTAAAATTTATAGAAGGCAAGGATTTATATAATTAACACATTAAGTCACATTTCATTTATTTAGCTTGGGTCAGTTATCAATTAAAAAGACAAAAATGGTTTAAAATAAAATCTGTCTAATAAGTATTTACATAAATAACGATATCATGACGTATAATAATTTCTCACCGTAAATGTATTTATTTTATTAAGATATTTATACACATATATAAGAAAAAAGATATAAATTTATTTTTTAAGTACAAATAAATTGGAAAACGGCTTGAAAATCGAAAACCTGTGATAGGTGTATTTGTATATCATGAATGCACGATGCGACGACATGCTGAGATGGGTGATGTTTTGACAGGTAAACTGTAAAAAAAACCCATAGAATACACTAATAAAATATTATTTCACCTATATCAGGACTCCGCGGACTGCCAATTTTCAAGAAGGAAAAAAACAGGATTTACGGATTTATGACCCATTCGCCATAAACAAAATAAAACTTAAATTTTACTAATTAATTTTAATCCAAATTTGCCTTTAAAGAAATAAATGTATAAATTAGAATTATTTACCCGGGTTCGTTCGCCCTACATTTGACAAACGCGTAAAAGAGCTAACACACTCGATATCGTAAACCGGCAACTGCCTGCAGCAAGTGAAAGGGCCTTGGCATCGATTGTCGCGAGTACATAGGGACATATTAATATTCACTTCTAGTGCACTTAAAGCATGGGTACTGCATGTTAATACATTTTATTTATGAATATTATTGTATATATATCGCCCGTGACAGCCGTTAACATATTTATACTTTCCGTACTGTATATCACTCATTTACTTCAGCTTTACTAAGATACGCATGTTTCTTTATGCATGAATTTATTGGTTAGCAGAATTTGGGGACGTTTCCTGTTTACAGTTTAACTATCTGAGAGTGGACACTCTCACTCCGACCTGGGAATATTTTGTCGGACAATTTTAAGAGTGACACTCTCTTCAAGTTCGACAAAAGTCTGTGTCCGACCTGAGAGTATGATCGTTGATACACTTGGAGGGATCTGTACCTCATCTTTCAGTATTTAGTTTAGTCCGAGATTCCTCTACCATCCGACGACTTTTTGTTGTTGTTGCTAGAGCCGTGGGACGTCAGAGAGCTCTACATAAGGAAAACAGCAGATTTGCCTCTCCAACTCTTGGTCGGCACATTTCCACATTTTGTGGCTATCGGATTTAATTATTTTCTATCAGAAACCCTTATATAAATCGCTTTACCAATCATTTTTCTATTCATTCATAACCATCTTACCCTCAGAAAGTGGTGTTACACTCCATTATAGCACAATTTTGCCTTAGATCCTATTATTCCGCCATATGACTTCCATTTTGACTTTTTTTCAAACATTTGTCACGTGACTTCGAGAAAACTACGATTACCGCAATGTATCATGGGAGATGATTTGCATATAAACAAACAAACAAATATTTTTATTGCCAATCATAGGCGCCTGTTAAGGCAGAACAATTAACATAACATTTAATACAGTTGATTACATTGATTAGTAATGACTTTAACAGCAATAGTGAATTACAGATAACCATAAGAAAGAAAAAAATATGATCTGACCTTGTTCAAAAAGGGGGGAGAAAACACATGCTCTTTCCGAAGCCCGTGGGTAACACTGCCATTGAATCTTTTCTTTCCAACACATTTTGTTTTATTTCCTTCTGCTCTGATTTGAGCTGTAGATGGAACTGTTTGTCCTGCAGAATACGCTTATGTATCGTCTTCCATGTGATTTGAATGTTGTTTACGTATGCAAATAATGCTCCAAATAATTTGGCGCGCTGAATTAAGTAGCTCCCATCATACAATGTGTTGCTGTCATCATTCAGTTAGTATCGCGAGATCACATTTGTAGATTTCAAAATGGAAGTCAAATGGCGGAATAATAGGATCTAAGGCAAAATCGTGCTGTAATGGAGTGTTAACACCACTTTCTGAGGGTATGATGGTTATGAATGAATAGAAAAATGATTGGTGAAGCGATTTATATAAGGGTTTCTGATAGAAAATAAAATCTGATAGCCACAAAACGTGGAAATGTGCCGACTAAGAGTTGGAGAGGCAAATCCGCTGTTTTCCTTATGTAGAGCTCTCTGATGTCCCACGGCTCTAGCAAAAAAAAAAAAAAAGTCGTCGAACGGCAGGGGAATCTCGGACTATATTTAGTTATTTGTCCCTTTCCCCTCATAACGGCTCTCAATCGGGTTGGAATACTTTGAAATAGACTGTATATAGTGAAGTGGAAGTTTATACCAAATATCCTGAACAGCATCTTTCAAATCTTGTTTAGTTTTGATATCATTCACCCTCCTCTTGAGTTGAATTTTAAGTGTCCGCCAAACATTTTCTATGATATTTAGATCAGGGCTCTGGTGGCCAAGGAAGAGTGGGAATGTGGTTGTCTCTTTTCCATTGGGTGGTCCGTACAGAGACATGACAAGAAAATCACCTGATGACAACGGCATGCGACGCCTTGAGAATGACATCTATTTTTAGATTCCGTTCATTGACAAATAACCTCAACTTTTTAAACCAATCAAAATACATATAAAATGACAGGTGACTAAAATTAATTTATATGAATTTATTTCAGGCCATGCCTGGTTTAAAAAAAAAATTCAATTTCAATTATCCCTGAAGCGTCAAGTTAATGATGTTAAAACAAGTTGTTTTTTTAAATTCATTTTATCATGAATTTCTCTGATTTTCTAATTTTTTTTATAGTAGGAAGTGTGAGCTATGTAATGAAAACCTATCAAAGTACAAATGCCCTAGATGCTTTGTAGAGACTTGTTCCCTGCAGTGTGTGAAGCAGCACAAGATAGATAACAATTGTAGTGGAGTTAGAGACCAGGCAGCATTTGTGGACATGAAAAAATTTGATGATCGACATCTTCTGAATGGTTTGTATGAATACAGATTTTTATATGACCACAAAAAATTTGCGACCATGTTATACATGTATTATGGGTCTATCGCCCACCCGACTGTAGATGCAATGGTTTGCTTTCTATCCAATAACTTTTGTCTAGTTTATCGATCCTTAGGATTTTGAACACAATGATCAGTGGCACAGAAGACATGATGCGATCAGGGCTATCCATACTTAGTAAAAACACGGTGACTTGACTTCTGTCTTGGGTGAAATGAGGGAAAATCTTGGAGACTCCCGAAAAGCTAGCAATTTTTTTTAATTTCTTTCCCCGCATGTCCCCCTACCTTTCACAAAACAAACGTGCTGCACAGCGATCTTAAAAAGGATGCAGTTAGCAAGTTTGGAATAAAAGATTGAATATCAAACCCTGTATTTGACAAATTTCAAGAACATAGGAGCTCCTTTTACATCATTATTGAAGAATGATTACTGGTGAAAAAATAGGGACTTGCAAAGACTCAGACAGGGTGACTAAAACTTTTGGTGGGAAGAGGGTGATTTCAATGAAACCAGGATGAAAAAGTCACCCACTCTGCCTGGTTTGGTGATCCCTGGTTACATTTGTTTTGAGGAATTACAGCAGTACCCATTTCCAAACAAGAGAAATTTTCAGTTTTTTTTGTATGTGGAGCATTAATTGTTCATCTGTTTTTGATTGAGGTTTTTGTAATGAATGTCTTAGAAACATCACTTTCAGAAAAAGTTTCTTTGAATTGACTGTGGTGAGTTCTTCATAAAATATTTCAACTTTTCCCCTATATCTTATACGGTACGGTTTCTGATAAAGGGCAAAAAAGTGGCAATTTCCAAAATTTGAACATTTTTATTTTTTATGTCACCATTTGTGTATGGTTTGGAAGTAATTTTTTTTATCACAAAGACAACATTGAGGAACAAACTGACTAATACCATATTACAAGGATTAATGATGGTTTCAATACATGGACCGGATGACTCAGAATTTGATTTCAGGACAGCCATGAACATTTGGGGGAAACTTAGGAAGAGATATATCTTGGTTGAAAAAGCAAAGGAATCAACAGTTAGGGGGCCCAGGGAAGCTCTGGGTGTTTGAGGAATTACAGACATTTATTTGAACGACAATTTTGAACCAACCACACCATTTTTATCAGACCAAAATAACTTGACTTTGAGTCTTAATTTTGTGGGATAATTGTTAACAGTATGTTTTTGTCAGATTATAAGAACCTAAAGTTAAACTTTTTTTGAACAACCGTGATGCGAATTGTTCAACTCATGACTGATCGATCACGATATTTTAACCCTTCAGAGAACTATTGGTTTAGTTTTAACGCATTCCTCATTTCACTAATTGGTCTGTACTTTCGGATGGTTCTAGTTAATACTGCCCTTCCGGATGGAGCTTTTCTTTTCGTCGTTTGATTCATTCATTGAAAACGTATGATTCGAACGTTCTTGTTTATAGACAAACAAAAATGGAAATTGTCAATACATGAACTTGTTGTTGATTCCTGATTAGCTAACGTAGCTAAATTAGATGATCAGAATCGTTTCATGCAGCATTAATGTTAACATATTTGCCTTTGTCTATAAACAAGAACGAATCATACATTTTCAATGAATGAACCAACGGCGAAACGAAGAGCTTCATCCGGACGGACAGTATACTAATCATTTATCAATTGGTAGAGCTTTTTAGAATGATATCCCAAATTTACTCCTAATATCATTACTATTCATTTTGACTTACAGGTCACGAGTTAACCATTCCTGGAAAAGTTGTTTGTTGAACTGCTTAATTAACGTTGTATAACATATGCTTTGCAAATTTTAGGGGGTGCGCACGCCCCCTCTAAATCCACCTCTGATCACTGAGCAAAAATGGAGAACACGGTTATCCAACTTTAATGCAGTGTTTTTACAAAATGTTCATCTTTATGGGTTATTGGTGGATCATTAAAAAACTGTATATGAATAACCAGGTGAGTCATACAGGCTCAGGTGAACCTCTAGTTTTTTTTATTAAAGTTATTTTTCATTCATTTGTAAAAACAATTTAAATTCTCCGATATTTCTATGGTGTTTTGTATTTTCAGATTACAGATTTCTAGAAGAAACAAGTAGAAAGGTTGACAGTACAACAAGAGATGTTTTAAAACGTAGAAGAGACAAACCTAACTTTGTAAATACTGTTCATTATATAATACAGTCAAACCTGCCCATTATATAATACAGTCAAACCTGCCCATTATATAATACAGTCAAACCTGCCCATTATATAATAGTCAAACCTGCCCATTATATAATACAGTCAGACCTACCCATTACATAATACAGTCAAACCTACCCATTATATAATAGTCAAACCTGCCCATTATATAATACAGTCAAACCTGCCCATTATATGATAGTCAAACCTGCCCATTATATAATACAGTCAAACCTGCCCATTATATAATACAGTCAAACCTGCCCATTATATAATACAGTCAAACCTACCCATTACATAATACAGTCAAACCTGCCCATTATATAATACAGTCAAACCTGCCCATTATATAATACAGTCAAACCTGCCCATTATATAATAGTCAAACCTGCCCATTATATAATACAGTCAAACCTACCCATTACATAATACAGTCAAACCTACCCATTATATAATAGTCAAACCTGCCCATTATATAATACAGTCAAACCTGCCCATTATATAATAGTCAAACCTGCCCATTATATAATAGTCAAACCTGCCCATTATATAATAGTCAAACCTGCCCATTATATAATACAGTCAAACCTACCCATTACATAATACAGTCAAACCTACCCATTATATAATACAGTCAAACCTGCCCATTATATAATACAGTCAAACATGCCCATTATATAATACAGTCAAACATGCCCATTATATAATACAGTAAAACCTGCCCATTATATAATAGTCAAACCTGCCCATTATATAATACAGTCAAACCTACCCATTATATAATACAGTCAAACATGCCCATTATATAATACAGTCAAACCTACCCATTGCATAATACAGTAAAACCTGCCCATTATATAATACAGTCAAACCTGCCCATTATATAATAGTCAAACATGCCCATTATATAATAGTCAAACCTGCCCATTATATAATAGTCAAACCTGCCCATTATATAATACAGTCAAACCTACCCATTATATAATAGTCAAACCTGCCCATTATATAATACAGTCAAACCTACCCATTACATAATACAGTCAAACCTGCCCATTATATAATACAGTCAAACCTGCCCATTATATAATACAGTCAAACCTGTCCATTATATAATAGTCAAACCTGCCCATTATATAATAGTCAAACCTGCCCATTATATGATAGTCAAACCTGCCCATTATATAATACAGTCAAACCTTCCCATTATATAATACAGTCAAACATGCCCATTATATAATACAGTCAAACCTGCCCATTATATAATACAGTCAAACATGCCCATTATATAATACAGTCAAACCTACCCATTATATAATAGTCAAACCTGCCCATTATATAATACAGTCAAACCTACCCATTACATAATACAGTCAAACCTGCCCATTATATAATACAGTCAAACCTGCCCATTATATAATACAGTCAAACCTGTCCATTATATAATAGTCAAACCTGCCCATTATATAATAGTCAAACCTGCCCATTATATAATACAGTCAAACCTCCCCATTACATAATACAGTCAAACCTACCCATTATATAATACAGTCAAACCTGCCCATTATATGATAGTCAAACCTGCCCATTATATAATACAGTCAAACCTGCCCATTATATAATACAGTCAAACCTGCCCATTATATAATACAGTCAAACCTGCCCATTATATAATACAGTCAAACCTGCCCATTATATAATAGTCAAACCTGCCCATTATATAATACAGTCAAACCTACCCATTACATAATACAGTCAAACCTGCCCATTATATAATACAGTCAAACATACCCATTATATAATACAGTCAAACCTGCCCATTATATAATAGTCAAACCTGCCCATTATATAATACAGTCAAACCTGCCCATTATATAATACAGTCAAACCTGCCCATTATATAATACAGTCAAACCTGCCCATTATATAATACAGTCAAACTTACCCATTATATAATACAGTCAAACCTACCCATTATATAATACAGTCAAACCTACCCATTATATAATACAGTCAAACCTACCCATTATATAATACAGTCAAACCTGCCCATTATATAATACCCAGCAACCCAGGCCCTAATTAAATTTGATGTTATTTGCATACTGCTTTTTGGATAAATTGGTACATATTGTGCATACTACTCAATCCCACTTTGTCATTTGGTAAACATTTATATGAAGCCAGCAAATTTTATCATTTGAGAAAAACATTTTTGATACTTGAAATGCTTATTGAAAATAAATATAATGAAAAGCACAAAAAGTTTGAAGATACCAAAGGGGTAATCAGAAACTGTAAATTGAAGAAGGATATACAATACAATGTCCAAAAGAAAAAGGACAAAAGGACTAACAATGATCTACAAAATACTACATAGAAAATTAAAGGTTGAGCAACACGAACCCCACTAAAAATTGGGAGTGAACTCAGATACTCTGGAAGGATAAGCATTTCCTGTTCCACTAGTGGCAACCAGTCATGTCAGTCTTGTCACATACCCAGTGATATGTCATGAATGAGGAAAGGTCCAGATTGTGATTACAACAAACACAATATATCTGTGGTCATTTGTGGTGACCGTAAAATTTTCAAATTTGTGTCCCATAATTTCAAATATTGATATTGCTCACGGTACCATAAAAATAGTTTAAAAGAATTAAGGTAAAAAAAATACAGATATAAGAAATATCGTTACAAGTGTGTTCAACAGCAGAGTATCAACTACAAAAATTATAAGCAAGCTTAAATATGTCATCTTCTAATTGGTTTATTGTCTCCCATCATTATAAATGCTGATTGCTGATTAAGCAAACACAGAGCACCCATGTTTCAAGTAATATTCAGAAAAGGAACAATCTAGATAAAAAAAACAACAATGATTCTATCACAAACATCTCCACAAGGTGTTCCAGAAGACCATGTACAACTGATTTCTTGCCCTAGCCTCCTCGTAAAAAATAATTACAGGGAAGATAATTTCAGAAGAAGAAAAAATCATTTGCTTGATTGTTAGTTCAAATATCATATGAGAGGAACCAGAAAGGATCTTTTTACATATTTTCTTATACAAGAAATTATGAACAATCGGACAGACTGGATTATAATTGTATTTCTCATCAACTTTCTAATGATAAGACTTCCATACACTAAAGGAGATCAATGTTTTACTTCAAGTCCTAAACCAGATGAGTTGAATGAACATTTTTCCTTTTACTCTAATGTCAAAAATGGACTTATTTCTTTCTATAGGTACATATACATATATATAAGATGAATTGAATTTTTTTCTAGGCAGCTTTAATCAATGGGTGATTGACTTCTCTCTTCCAGTCATACAATAAGAAGTTTAAATGTCCAACAATAGGATTCACTTGTAAACAAAGGCAATTGTATTCCTTCAATAGATCAGTTCCAATTGCAGTTTTTTAAACTCTTAACACAATACCAATTGAAACATGGGTAAACTAACACTAATAAACAGTGGGTCCGCTATAATATGACCATCTAAGGTTGATATGAGTTAATGGGATCCCAACCCTTTCCTCTCGATAACAGAATCTTCAACGGAAATACATATAAAAAAACAATAAAAAACCTAGATTCACTTCCACTCAAAAAGGCTACTTAATATCACAAAAATGAATGTCAACATTAACATGGACAGTACAATAGCAGGGTCAATGAATGTCAACATTAACATGGACAGTACAATAGCAGGGTCAATGAATGTCAACATTAACATGGACAGTACAATAGCAGGGTTAATGAATGTCGACATTAACATGGACAGTACAATAGCAGGATCAATGAATGTCGACATTAACATGGACAGTACAATAGCAGGGTCAATGAATGTCGACATTAACATGGACAGTACAATAGCAGGGTCAATGAATGTCGACATTAACATGGACAGTACAATAGCAGGGTCAATGAATGTCGACATTAACATGGACAGTACAATAGCAGGGTCAATGAATGTCGACATTAGCATGGACAGTACAATAGCAGGGTTAACGAATGTCGACATTAACATGGACAGTACAATAGCAGGGTCAATGAATGTTGACATTAACATGGACAGTACAATAGCAGGGTTAACGAATGTCAACATTAACATGGACAGTACAATAGCAGGGTTAACGAATGTCAACATTAACATGGACAGTACAATAGCAGGATCAATGAATGTCGACATTAACATGGACAGTACAATAGCAGGGTCAATGAATGTCGACATTAACATGGACAGTACAATAGCAGGGTCAATGAATGTCGACATTAACATGGACAGTACAATAGCAGGGTCAATGAATGTCGACATTAACATGGACAGTACAATAGCAGGGTCAATGAATGTCGACATTAGCATGGACAGTACAATAGCAGGGTTAACGAATGTCGACATTAACATGGACAGTACAATAGCAGGGTCAATGAATGTTGACATTAACATGGACAGTACAATAGCAGGGTTAACGAATGTCAACATTAACATGGACAGTACAATAGCAGGGTTAACGAATGTCAACATTAACATGGACAGTACAATAGCAGGGTTAACGAATGTCAACATTAACATGGACAGTACAATAGCAGGGTCAACGAATGTCAACATTAACATGGACAGTACAATAGCAGGGTTAATGAATGTCAACATTAACATGGACAGTACAATAGCAGAGTTAACGAATGTCAACATTAACATGGACAGTACAATAGCAGGGTTAGCAAATGTCAACATTAACATGGACAGTACAATAGCAGGGTTAGCGAATGTCAACATTAACATGGACAGTACAATAGCAGGGTTAACGGATGCTTGTAGTTAACTGACTACTAGCTAGGACGATAGAATCTGTTAGTTAAAGACCATTACTATTAGGACACAAAAAATCATAACTGAAACTTCTTAGACAGATTCGCGTCAACTCAAAAAGACCACATACTATCACAAAGACGAATGACAACAATCATTGGTAGTACAATAGCATGGTCAGTGAATGCTCGTAGTTAACTGATTATATATATACTAGCTAGGAAGGAGAATATTTTGCTTTAAAGACCATTACTCTTTGCAAACAAAAATCATAACTGAAACTTCTTAGAGATTTAATATCAATAAGTCATGAACATCCATCGAAATTAATGGTCTTCATGTGAGACCAGAATAAATAGGACATAAAATTGTTGGAATCAAATATTGAACAAAAAATTGCATCAGCCCTCTACCTCTTTCTTTGCATTATATCTTCAGGTCTAATATCGCTGTCATGGGCTGATATAGTGTGTAATATCAACTTTGACATTTGGTATTCATTGTGTTCTGTTTAATTAATTTGATAATCATGTGTGATATCAACTTTGACATTTCGTATTCATTTTGATTTGTTTAATTAATTTGATATTATTAATCGTCTATTTTTCAGTTGAAAGAGCTTCATAGACAAGCCAAGAAAAGGAAAATAGATCTTAGGCTAATGCCATATCCAATGGAAAAGAGGAAGAATAATTTTACAACATTCCATAACAGGTAAGTAATGGGTTAGGTTTATGGTGTTTAAGGCCACTTTAACAATATTTCAGTTAGAGCTGTCTACAACTACGGTTTCTCTGTATTTTCTATGATTTTTTACCATAACATATGGACTATGATTTACGGTAACGAAACTGTGGTCTATTATTGTGTAAAAAAAATTGTTTTGTTTATGAATCTGAAAAATAGAATTACTGATTAGCGTCAGAAAAACGCTAGGCTCAGTGTTAGGGTTGTGGTGTTTAACATCACTTTCAACAATATTTCAGTTATATCGTGGCGGTCTGTTTTATTGGTGGAGGAAACCGGAGTACCAGAAGAAAATCCACTGACTTGCCACATGTCACTGACAAACTTTATCACATAATGTTGGTAAGAGTACACCTCGCCATGAGCGGGAATTGAACTCACAATGCTAGTGGTGATAGGTAGCAATTGCCTAGCTTGTTGTATATCCATCTACCATATGATCATGATCACGACCACGAAGGCTTCTGTAAATAATGACAATTAGGAATCAAGGACAGATTGTAGAGGCACAATGAAATAGAATGACTTGTAATTTGAATTACAGCTACATTGATATAGAATAACATGTATTCAAGTTTTTCAGCAAAATTTGACAAATTGTGCCAAGGTCTATTTTGACAAAAAAAAATAATTCAATGAAATATCATTTCTTCATGTAAAAAGATCCAATGAACTGTGTTGATCTAGTCAAAAGAGGACATCATCCTCATTTCGTTGAACGTAACTTGTTATTGCCATGATATAGCTGATTAATTGCTCATTTGACATGGACCAATACAGGAGCTCACTGAATCAACAGTCTTCATGTAAACCTGTTGCTTCACTTGGACACATTATCCTGCTTCAGAGCCATTAAAATCTTTGCTCTTACTCCTTAATGCTGTGTGTGGAGAAGCAGTAAATACAAATGTTATAGTCTGGTTTTACCTGACCTTGAACCATGATCTACCTAACCTGTAGGTTATATAAAAAAAATTGTATGTATGGTGATTATGCAATTTATGTAATATTTATACCACAGTTTTCTGAGTTAAACAGTTAAACAATAAAAAAACGAAAACTGATTTGTAACATGAAGCCATGCAATATCACATCTAGGTCGTTGATTATTGCATGGCTCTCTGAGAGTAATAAAACTACAGCTCAGATTTAAAGTGCAATATCTTGTATCTGCATGTATTATTTCATAGTTCTTAGCTGTTGCTTTCATTTTGGTATATAAACCATAATAAGATAAAAGGAAATTCTGATTCATGTTACAAGTCAATTTTGACAATAAATATTACAGTGGTCATTTAATTTCGGTTATAACCAAAGGCCTTTTTGAATATAGAGAATAAATGATTCTTTTTGTTTTGGTATTTGTTCAGATCACAGACAATCTTATGGCAGATAGAATGGGTATTTCCAAAGTCTGACACAAGATATATTGGTAAAAGGTAAGATACTGTACGTAATGGCTTTATCTTTTTGTAGAGGTGAACAAAGATGGCAGACGACAGAATTTTTAATTAAGTCTGATTTTGATGGTTTTTAAGAGGTTGCTTCATGTCCTCTTCATTGGCATCACCCATTTGATTGCACATTACTATGAAATTAGAAAACAGGCAACAAGTCTGAAAATTTATAACTTCTAGTAATTTTATATCCTTATCAGAACATTAGAAATTACAACTACAACTTTTACATTGATAATCTCTTGATAAATAGACAATATTAGTGCAGTGTTTTAAAATATAAAGTTTATTTGTATAAAGCTAAAAAAAACTGGGATAAAGGATGAGGTTCAGGACATTTTTTAACATTGGACCCAATAGGAAACTAGGAACTTGATTGAATCCATTCTGTACATGTACATTAATATTCATTGGATGATGCAATAACAGACTATGATTTTCTTGGGTGAATCTCATGACATTGTTTAACTATGATTTTCTTGGGTGGATCTCATGACATTGTTTAACTATGATTTTCTTGGGTGGATCTCATGACATTGTTTAACTATGATTTTCTTGGGTGGATCTCATGACATTGTTTAACTATGATTTTTCTCAGAAACTACAATCTTATTTAAACCCAAATAATGTAAGTAAGTGTAATGGTTAGCGTGCTCGTCTCGACTGCAGTAGATCGTTTGTTCAAGCCCAGATCGGGTCAAACCAAAGACTATGAAATTGGCATTTGTTGCTTCTCCGCTAAGCATGAAAGAGTAAAAGACTGGTTGGCTCAGAATCAGGATAATGTGTACGAGTGGGGCGACATGTCTACCTACTGACTGTTGTTTCAGTGAGGTAGCACTATAAAAATCCAACTAAGCGTGGTGGTCTAGTACAAAGCGGACCCCATTATCATCTCGTTGAAAATTAACTTGTTCTCGTCATGATATAGCTGAAAAATTTCTGAGTTGACGTGAAACAAAAATCACTCACTCGCCCAATTAGTGATACAGGTTTATACATTTTGGTAATTTTATCAATCATGACAAATGTAGTCTTTATTTTTATCCATTCCTTTTAGAATTTCAGAACAGTCCAAGTTGAACGATTTGTTGAAAAGCTACATTGACTCAACTGAAGGGGATCCAGTCTGTCGCCAGAAATTAAAACAATATAATCAAAAGGGACTTGATATGTGTAGAGTATTTGTGAAAGTTGAGGGCAGACCAGCTAACTCTGTTAGGTAAACTTGCATTTGCTTATTTTACTTCTGTTAACAATATCATAGCATTTATGTTATGGGTCTGTCATCATCTGTCTGTACACACAATGGTATCTTATGGTTTGATTTATGGTGTTTAATGCCACTTTCAACAATATTTCAGTTATATCGTGGCGGTCAGTTTTATTGGTGGAGAAACCCAGAGAAAACAACCAACCTGTCACACGTCACTGACAAACTTTATCACATAATTTTGTATGGCCTGAGTGGGATTCACAATGTTAGTGGTGATAGGTACTGATTGCGTAGATAGTTGTAAATCCAACTACCATCCGATCACGACCACGGTGGCCCCTTGGTATCTTATGCATTAACTTTTGGTATTGTTGACTAATCCTTTGTAATTTTTAAAACAATCATCATTGGAACAGAATAAGGTTTTGGATTAAATTGGGGCATTGAAGCCCTATGTTTCCAAACTAGATTTCCTCAGGTGCCACGAATGGTGCTTTCTGTGTTTTTACATAGAGAGTTTATTATTCATCTGTTAGTTGTTTTATATGAGCTTTTAGTCAACCAACAGAAACCAAGAAAAGTTGAATTCCAAAATTTGAATTTTCTTGTTTTCCAGCCAAATTTAATGCAGTTTTTTGTAAAATGATCATCTTTAATTAATGGACCATAAACAATTTGAAAAGGAGCCCAATGAAATTTTGCCTATTTGTAAGGTATATATTTTTTTTAATTTTCCATCCAATTTTAATGCAGTTTGTTTCTGTGAATTGAATATGTTGAGAGTTCTCAGTGGTGTCAACAGATTTCCTCTATCTCTTACAAAAATACCAAGAAAATCCGAATTCCAAAATTTGAACTTCTTATTTTTGCTTTTTTTGCAAAATACTCATCTTTTTTTAGTTACTGTTGAGTCATTAACAGAAAATGAGCTATATTTATAGAAAGAAAGCTAAATGGGACCCAAATTCTGAAATTTTGTCATATTTTTCATTCAATTTTGACCTGTTTGATGCATTTTTTTCTTTGAACTGATTGTTTAATTTATTTGAATTAGTAATATTTATACCACATTTTTTCGAGTTAAACGGTTAAACAATCAAACGTGAAGCGTGAGATTGTTTAACCGTTTAACTCGGGAAAACTGTGGTATCAATAATTAGTAACATGAAGCCATGCAATATCACATCTAAGTCGTTGATTATTGTACGGCTCTCTGAGAGTAATAAAACTACAGCCCAGATATAAAGTGCAATATCTTGTATCTGCGTGTATTATTTCATAGTTCTTAAGAAAAAAATGCATTCCTGTTACAAAATTGCTTTTTACATTATTTACCTATTGTTTTTCAATCAGATTTGACCTAGCTAGTGCTTATGGTTTCCAAGATTAAAACTATTAAAGGGGTCTAAAGGGAACCATTGCTTGAAATAGTAAAATGAGACAAATGCCCAAATTACAGTGTAGTGGATCCAGCAAATTACTGTGTCCAACACATTATTGTGTCAAGCAAGATACTGTGCCCACACTTGCTATTATATGTAATATACACTTGTTCAACTTACCCTTGTCAACATGCTGTGCTCAGTGCAGCCCTTTATTATTTTTCTGTTTGATTTTTATTGATTGATTGTGACAAGGGATTCAGGTAGTGTTCCAGCAGATATCCCTTTTCCAGTTGTGGTTTTTTAATCATTCTTGAAAGCAATAAAACTGATGCAGGAGGAAGTGCTTGTCGACGTTTTGCGGTCATATTATGTTGCACCTGGTATAAGCCTTTCATTTATATATATCGTTGAACTTGTTCTTATTCTGAATATGCATGAAATATTGATTACTGGTTGCTAAGCAACGAACAACCAATCAAACAATCGACTAATTATATTACTTATTTTGACAGGTATTATGAGCTAGACAAGGAATTGTCAGTTTTAAATAACTTAGCTGGGAAGAGAATTGTGGAATACCCCACTATGTATGTAGACTTTGGAGAGTGTTTGGAATATGTTCTCTTAGAAACAGGTATAGTTTGGCAGTGTATCAAGTGTCTCCTTTTCAGCTGAGGGAAATAATACCAATTTATTATCAATAATACATGTAATATTTACGTCTCCCCCATTTTGGGGGAGACGTATTGTTTTCATCCCGTCTGCCAATGCAAAAGTTTATATGTGCAACTCCTTGTACATTTCAAATAGGGGGGTTATGGTGTTTAGCACCACTTTCCTCCACCAATAAATATTGTTGAAAATGTCAACACCACAACCCTAATCCCACAATTTTAAATGGGAGTTCCTTAAAACTATGCATACTTACTAAATATTAGCATATTGATTTGGCAGGCTGGTAGAATCATTTCGAAGGAGATATTATCCTCTTTGTATATATGTTATAAAAAAAAGAAGACAAACTGCCTTTTGAAAAGTGAATTCCTACATTTTAAATCTAGTTTTATTGTCAGTTTGATAAGTACATTTTTTACAATTACATAAATAAATGTACTAATAGATTGCACATAATTTTACAAGCCCCTGGGTTCACCCTGTTTTTGGTGGGGTCCTTGTTACATATTATTTTAGTTTTCTGTTTTGTTTGTTTTTAGTCCTGTGTCTTGTATACCCTATGTTGCCAGTGCCTATTCGGTTTTCTCTAATGTTTATTCAGCAGGATGTCTTTCCCAAATAATGGAAGAATGTTGGCGAGACGTATGTTTTTATGTAAAAAATGTCCTTTGATTTTGGTTGAGGTCTTTGAAATCATTAATATAAACAAAGAATATTTATGCCTGAATTGGAAACAGTACCCATGTAAAGGAAAAACTAAGTCTATTTCATGTTGACCTGAGTCTATGTACATGTATGATACACACAACTAAAACACAGGACAAACACAGAGTATCCAAGTTTGACATTGTATACAAATAATAGGACAATCCCGATACAAAAAACCCCAGCAACAATACAATCATCAAGGTAAAAGTAAAAACAAAAGCTTGGACAACATGAACTCCCATCAGGGTTGGTATCTCCTGCTCCATTCATGGTACCCATCCTTAGCCAGTTAAGGTAACAAGAGATTTCAATATCACATTGGAAATATGTCTCAAGGGACACACATATACCCCTCAAATAACATGAGGTTAGTACTAACCACAAAAGAGTATGGGCCTGCACAACATGCAATGATAATGAACGGTGGCTCACTGATGTCAAAATCCAAAAAAAAATTCAGGTGAGACAAAATGTTGCCATAGATGAATCCTTTAAGAATATTTTTTAATTCTAGCTGATGAAAGTCAAGTACCATCAGTACTCCTCATTTCTTCAACAGTCTAATTTTGGCAGCTTGCATTTTTGGGCGATTTGTTACTTTTTCATCAGTTATCTTAGTTTTCGGTAATCAGATTTGTTGAAATTTGTTTCAGAAGTAAGAGATTGTTTTGGAAGTAAATCATTAGACACATTGTCTGCTGGAGAGATACAGCCATCAACAGGAACAAAGTCACTGTCACCAGAAGTAAAAAGTAGTATTTCAGACAGTAAACATGATCTTTCCAACTATTCTGAAAAATCAGGAATCGTTCACCAGACTAAGGACATATTACAAAATATAGGATCAGATAGTCAATCTGATGTACACTTAGTTTCTGTGACATAAATAAAGGATTTTAATTACATGTATTTTTTATATAGTATTTCTTTCTCTCTACACAACTGCATCGTGGCCTAATGGTTAGTGTGCTCGCCTCGAGTGCGGTAGATTTGCTGGTTCAAGCCCCAGTCGGGGCAAAGCAGACTATAAAATTTATATTTGTTGCTTCTCCGCTAAACATGCAGTATTAAGGAGAGAGCATAATGTGTGCGAGTGGGGCGACATGTCTATCCGCGGACTGTCGTTTCAATGAGCTTGCATTATAAAAATCCAACTAAGCGTGTTGGTCTATTACAAAGTGGACCTCATCATCATCTCATTGAAAATTAACTTGTTCTCGCCATGATATAGCTGAAAAATTGCTGACTTGGCTTTAACCAACAACCACTCGCTCACTCACTTTCCCTTTACAAACAACTTGCGGCAGGTTGATGATTCTTCACCAGTAATCCAATATCTTCCACCCATAAAGCAGACCACCATGATATAATTGAAATTATCCGTTGAAAGTAGCTTTAAACACCCATAATCCTTAATTGTCTACAATATACAAACATGTCAAGAATTTAGAAAAGTTTGAAGATATCAAAGGGGTAATTAGAAGCTGTAAATCAAAGGACAGACAATTCAGTGGCCAAAAGAAACTAGAGGCTCAGTGGGCTGAGCCCCACTGAGCCTGTGTCACTCACCTTTCATTCTGCTTTGAGGAAACTTAATACAGAACCTTCCATAGGTGCTTCCCACCAAATTTCGGTTCACTTTGGCAAAACAGTTTCAGAGAAGAAGATTTTTAGAAATCAACCAATCAGAAACAAGAATTGCCTGTGGTGGCCATGTTTGTTAATGGATCAGGACAAAATGAGCAAACTTTATAGAGAACCTTTCATAGATGCTTCCTACCAAGTTTCGGTTCATTTGGCCAAGCGGTTTCAGAGGAGAAGATTTTTAAAAATCGGCCAATCAGAAAAAAGAATTGCCTGTGGCAGCCATGTTTGTTAATGGATCAAAACGAAATGAGCAATCTCTATAGAGGACCTTCCATAGATGCTTCTTACCAAGTTTCATATCATTTGGCCAAGTGGCTTCAGAGGAAAAGCTGCTTTAGAAATCGACTAATAAGAAACAAGAATTGCCTAGGACGACCATGTTTGTTGACGGATCAAAACAGAATGAGCAATTTTCCATAGAGGACCTTCCATAGATGCTTCCTACCACATTTCGGTCCATTTGGCCCAGCTGTTTCAGAGTAGAAGATTTTTAGAAATCGACCAATCAGAAACAAGAATAGCTTGTGGTGGCCATGTTTTTTAATGGATCGGGACAAAATGAGCAATCTTTATAGAGAAGCTTCCATAGATACTTCATACCAAGTTTCAGTTCATTTGGCAAAGCGGTTTCAGAGGAGAAGATTTTTAGAAATCGACCAATTAGAAATAAGAATTGCCTGTGGCAGCCATATTTGTTAATGGATCGGGACGAAATGAGCAATCTTTATAGAAGACTTTCCATAGATGCTTCCTACCAAGTTTCGATGGTAGCCATGTTTGTTAACCTATCGGGACGAAATGCGCAATCTTCATAGAAGACTTTCCATAGATGATTCCTACCAAGTTTCGGTGGTAGCCATGTTTGTTAACCTATCGCGACGAAATGAGCAATCTTCATAGAGGACATTCCATAGATGCTTCCTACCAAGTTTTGGTTCATTTGGCCAAGCGCGAGCAGTTTCAGAGGAGAAGATTTTAAAAAATCGGCCAATCAGAAACAAGAATTGCCTGTGGCGGCCATGTTTGATAATGGATCATAACAAAATGTGCACTCTTTAGAGAGGACCTTCCATAGATGCTTCCTACCACGTTTCAGTTCATTTGGCTGAGGGTTTTCAGACGAGAAGATTAAAATGTGAAAAGTAAACGGATGACGGACACCAAGTGATGGCAAAAGCTCATATTATTGCCTTTGGCAAGGTTTGCTAAAAAGAATATTAAAATGTGAATACCTACTTGTAATGTATAGAATAAACATGTTGCACTATATCAGCATTAGTTAATTTCTAAGGGAGATAATGGTAAGAGTTACCTTTCTTTTAACAGAGGAGAAGATTTTTTTAGAAATCAACCAATCAGAAACAAGAATTGCCTGTGGTGGCCATGTTTGTTAACCGATCGGGAAAAAATTAGCAATCTTTATAGAGGACCTTCCATAGATGCTTCCTACCAAGTTTCGGTTCATTTGGCCAAGCGGTTTCAGAGGAGAAGATTTTAAAAAATCGGCCAATCAGAAACAAGAATTGCCTGTGGCGGCCATGTTTGTTAATGGATCGGGACAAACTGTGCAATCTTTAGAGAGGACCTTCTATAGATGCTTACTACCTAGTTTCAGTTCATTTGGCTGAGGGGTTTCAGAGGAGAAGATTAAAATGTGAAAAGTTAAGACGACGGACTCCAAGTGATGGCAAAAGCTCACATTGCCTTTGGCAAGGCGAGCTAAAAACGGACCTCATCATCATCTCATTGAAAATTAACTTGTTCTCGCCATGATATAGCTGAAAAATTGCTGAGATGACGTTAAACAACAATCACTCACTCATATTTAATAAGTTCATATCATATCATTATATTGTAGTATCTAGTGATTATCTTAACAGATTTGATAAAATACTTAAATAGTCAAGAAACCATGTCATATTACCATATACGGGAACGTCGTGGTTGTGATCATATGGTAGTTGGATTTACAACTAGCTATGCAATCAGTGCCTATCACCACTAACGTGAGTTTGAATACTGCTCATGGTGAGGTGTACACATTATGTGATAAAGTGTGACAGTCGATGGTTTTCTCCAGATATTCTGGTTTCCTCCAGCAGTAAAACTGACTGCCATGATATAACTGAAATATTGTTGAAACAGTCCTGGAAATGAACTGGTCTGAACAAAGTTTTACTGGTTTTGGGCAGTTGTGAGGACTGTTGAAAGTAACATTAAACACCATAACCCCTAACCCACATTACCATTAATGTAATGCAGAAAATTTAGAACTGTAAAGAAAGAATTTAAAATCTTGTGGGTTCTTGCATTCATCGATTCTAAAAAAAAATTAAATGTATACAATATAAATTTATTTTTAATTACTGAAAGTGGTGTTAGGTACCATAAACCCATCCTCCTGTTAATAAAAAGAAAACATAATATGTCTATGGATTATTAAATTCCTGAATTGGTTTATATAAGTATGTAGTTTGGCAGAAAACAGTTAATCTGAGGATCCACTTGTATATATTACGTATATTTGTCTTTCCAACATCAAGATGATATGTATTTATGCTTCCCCAACATCTGTTACACATTCTATCCATGGTTTACACTACATCCAACATACTAACTGGACTTTCCTTTGTTTGTTATATTCCAACCATCTTCTTGTTCTTAAGAACAGGTATTACAAAATATCACTAATGTTCAATGGTAATAGCACATTTCATCGGAGAATTTCTGCTTGTGTTGAACACATAAGGAAAGTATCACATGATCATATCACAGGTTTTGATTGGATGACCCATCTATTTATCAATCAATGTGCCCTTGGTTTTCTTCTTTGCTTCTTCGGCCTGTAAAATGGTAAGATCACATTTAACATACATTTCACTTATGATACACAAATACAGTATACAATGTACATGAATGCAGTAAGAAGTCCAAGTTTCCTTCGTCTGCCATCTCACAATTTTGAATTAAATTTGTGTATACATTTGTACATAATAATTTGGATAAAAGACTACTTTTATGAAGTTATTTCATACTGAACCCTTTTCTGTAAGCTGGGTCTGGTTTTTATAGAAAATAACCAAACTGTCCAGAAACTGTATATAATTTGAACCTAAAGTTCAATAGAGAACAAACTGCATCAGTGGTGTAAAGGTTAGCATGCTCACCTCAAGAGAGGTAAATTGTAGAGAACAAACTGCATCAGTGGTGTAAAGGTTAGCATGCTCACCTCAAGAGAGGTAGATTGTAGAGAACAAACTGCATCAGTGGTGTAAAGGTTAGCGTGCTCACCTCAAGAGTGGTAGATTGTAGAGAACAAACTGCATCAGTGGTGTAAAGGTTAGCGTGCTCACCTCAAGAGAGGTAGATTGTAGAGAACAAACTGCATCAGTGGTGTAAAGGTTAGCATGCTCACCTCAAGAGAGGTAGATTGTAGAGAACAAACTGCATCAGTGGTGTAAAGGTTAGCATGCTCACCTCAAGAGAGGTAGATTGTAGAGAACAAACTGCATCAGTGGTGTAAAGGTTAGCATGCTCACCTCAAGAGAGGTAGATTGTAGAGAACAAACTGCATCAGTGGTGTAAAGGTTAGCATGCTCACCTCAAGAGAGGTAGATTGTAGAGAACAAACTGCATCAGTGGTGTAAAGGTTAGCATGCTCACCTCAAGAGAGGTAGATTGTAGAGAACAAACTGCATCAGTGGTGTAAAGGTTAGCATGCTCACCTCAAGAGAGGTAGATTGTAGAGAACAAACTGCATCAGTGGTGTAAAGGTTAGCATGCTCACCTCAAGAGAGGTAGATTGTAGAGAACAAACTGCATCAGTGGTGTAAAGGTTAGCATGCTCACCTCAAGAGAGGTAGATTGTAGAGAACAAACTGCATCAGTGGTGTAAAGGTTAGCATGCTCACCTCAAGAGAGGTAGATTGTAGAGAACAAACTGCATCAGTGGTGTAAAGGTTAGCATGCTCACCTCAAGAGAGGTAGATTGTAGAGAACAAACTGCATCAGTGGTGTAAAGGTTAGCATGCTCACCTCAAGAGAGGTAGATTGTAGAGAACAAACTGCATCAGTGGTGTAAAGGTTAGCATGCTCACCTCAAGAGAGGTAGATTGTAGAGAACAAACTGCATCAGTGGTGTAAAGGTTAGCATGCTCACCTCAAGAGAGGTAGATTGTAGAGAACAAACTGCATCAGTGGTGTAAAGGTTAGCATGCTCACCTCAAGAGAGGTAGATTGTAGAGAACAAACTGCATCAGTGGTGTAAAGGTTAGCATGCTCACCTCAAGAGAGGTAGATTGTAGAGAACAAACTGCATCAGTGGTGTAAAGGTTAGCGTGCTCACCTCAAGAGTGGTAGATTGTAGAGAACAAACTGCATCAGTGGTGTAAAGGTTAGCGTGCTCACCTCAAGAGAGGTAGATTGTAGAGAACAAACTGCATCAGTGGTGTAAAGGTTAGCATGCTCACCTCAAGAGAGGTAGATTGTAGAGAACAAACTGCATCAGTGGTGTAAAGGTTAGCATGCTCACCTCAAGAGAGGTAGATTGTAGAGAACAAACTGCATCAGTGGTGTAAAGGTTAGCATGCTCACCTCAAGAGAGGTAGATTGTAGAGAACAAACTGCATCAGTGGTGTAAAGGTTAGCATGCTCACCTCAAGAGAGGTAGATTGTAGAGAACAAACTGCATCAGTGGTGTAAAGGTTAGCATGCTCACCTCAAGAGAGGTAGATTGTAGAGAACAAACTGCATCAGTGGTGTAAAGGTTAGCATGCTCACCTCAAGAGAGGTAGATTGTAGAGAACAAACTGCATCAGTGGTGTAAAGGTTAGCATGCTCACCTCAAGAGAGGTAGATTGTAGAGAACAAACTGCATCAGTGGTGTAAAGGTTAGCATGCTCACCTCAAGAGAGGTAGATTGTAGAGAACAAACTGCATCAGTGGTGTAAAGGTTAGCATGCTCACCTCAAGAGAGGTAGATTGTAGAGAACAAACTGCATCAGTGGTGTAAAGGTTAGCATGCTCACCTCAAGAGAGGTAGATTGTAGAGAACAAACTGCATCAGTGGTGTAAAGGTTAGCATGCTCACCTCAAGAGAGGTAGATTGTAGAGAACAAACTGCATCAGTGGTGTAAAGGTTAGCATGCTCACCTCAAGAGAGGTAGATTGTAGAGAACAAACTGCATCAGTGGTGTAAAGGTTAGCATGCTCACCTCAAGAGAGGTAGATTGTAGAGAACAAACTGCATCAGTGGTGTAAAGGTTAGCATGCTCACCTCAAGAGAGGTAGATTGTAGAGAACAAACTGCATCAGTGGTGTAAAGGTTAGCATGCTCACCTCAAGAGAGGTAGATTGTAGAGAACAAACTGCATCAGTGGTGTAAAGGTTAGCATGCTCACCTCAAGAGAGGTAGATTGTAGAGAACAAACTGCATCAGTGGTGTAAAGGTTAGCATGCTCACCTCAAGAGTGGTAGATTGTAGAGAACAAACTGCATCAGTGGTGTAAAGGTTAGCATGCTCACCTCAAGAGTGGTAGATTGTAGAGAACAAACTGCATCAGTGGTGTAAAGGTTAGCATGCTCACCTCAAGAGTGGTAGATTGCAGAGAACAAACTGCATCAGTGGCGTAAAGGTTAGCATGCTCACCTCAAGAGAGGTAGATTGCAGAGAACAAACTGCATCAGTGGCGTAAAGGTTAGCATGCTCACCTCAAGAGAGGTAGATTGTAGAGAACAAACTGCATCAGTGGTGTAAAGGTTAGCATGCTCACCTCAAGAGAGGTAGATTGTAGAGAACAAACTGCATCAGTGGTGTAAAGGTTAGCATGCTCACCTCAAGAGAGGTAGATTGTAGAGAACAAACTGCATCAGTGGTGTAAAGGTTAGCATGCTCACCTCAAGAGAGGTAGATTGTAGAGAACAAACTGCATCAGTGGTGTAAAGGTTAGCATGCTCACCTCAAGAGAGGTAGATTGTAGAGAACAAACTGCATCAGTGGTGTAAAGGTTAGCATGCTCACCTCAAGAGAGGTAGATTGTAGAGAACAAACTGCATCAGTGGTGTAAAGGTTAGCATGCTCACCTCAAGAGAGGTAGATTGTAGAGAACAAACTGCATCAGTGGTGTAAAGGTTAGCATGCTCACCTCAAGAGAGGTAGATTGTAGAGAACAAACTGCATCAGTGGTGTAAAGGTTAGCATGCTCACCTCAAGAGAGGTAGATTGTAGAGAACAAACTGCATCAGTGGTGTAAAGGTTAGCATGCTCACCTCAAGAGAGGTAGATTGTAGAGAACAAACTGCATCAGTGGTGTAAAGGTTAGCATGCTCACCTCAAGAGAGGTAGATTGTAGAGAACAAACTGCATCAGTGGTGTAAAGGTTAGCATGCTCACCTCAAGAGAGGTAGATTGTAGAGAACAAACTGCATCAGTGGTGTAAAGGTTAGCATGCTCACCTCAAGAGAGGTAGATTGTAGAGAACAAACTGCATCAGTGGTGTAAAGGTTAGCATGCTCACCTCAAGAGAGGTAGATTGTAGAGAACAAACTGCATCAGTGGTGTAAAGGTTAGCATGCTCACCTCAAGAGAGGTAGATTGTAGAGAACAAACTGCATCAGTGGTGTAAAGGTTAGCATGCTCACCTCAAGAGTGGTAGATTGTAGAGAACAAACTGCATCAGTGGTGTAAAGGTTAGCATGCTCACCTCAAGAGAGGTAGATTGTAGAGAACAAACTGCATCAGTG
Source organism: Bathymodiolus septemdierum (assembly GCA_963383655.1). Taxonomy (NCBI): domain Eukaryota; kingdom Metazoa; phylum Mollusca; class Bivalvia; order Mytilida; family Modiolidae; genus Bathymodiolus; species Bathymodiolus septemdierum. The sequence goes on along the minus strand of OY726528.1, from coordinate 43,376,680 downwards.
GTGTAAAGGTTAGCATGCTCACCTCAAGAGTGGTAGATTGTAGAGAACAAACTGCATCAGTGGTGTAAAGGTTAGCATGCTCACCTCAAGAGTGGTAGATTGTAGAGAACAAACTGCATCAGTGGTGTAAAGGTTAGCATGCTCACCTCAAGAGAGGTAGATTGTAGAGAACAAACTGCATCAGTGGTGTAAAGGTTAGCATGCTCACCTCAAGAGAGGTAGATTGTAGAGAACAAACTGCATCAGTGGTGTAAAGGTTAGCATGCTCACCTCAAGAGAGGTAGATTGTAGAGAACAAACTGCATCAGTGGTGTAAAGGTTAGCATGCTCACCTCAAGAGAGGTAGATTGTAGAGAACAAACTGCATCAGTGGTGTAAAGGTTAGCATGCTCACCTCAAGAGTGGTAGATTGTAGAGAACAAACTGCATCAGTGGTGTAAAGGTTAGCATGCTCACCTCAAGAGTGGTAGATTGTAGAGAACAAACTGCATCAGTGGTGTAAAGGTTAGCATGCTCACCTCAAGAGAGGTAGATTGTAGAGAACAAACTGCATCAGTGGTGTAAAGGTTAGCATGCTCACCTCAAGAGAGGTAGATTGTAGAGAACAAACTGCATCAGTGGTGTAAAGGTTAGCATGCTCACCTCAAGAGAGGTAGATTGTAGAGAACAAACTGCATCAGTGGTGTAAAGGTTAGCATGCTCACCTCAAGAGAGGTAGATTGTAGAGAACAAACTGCATCAGTGGTGTAAAGGTTAGCATGCTCACCTCAAGAGAGGTAGATTGTAGAGAACAAACTGCATCAGTGGTGTAAAGGTTAGCATGCTCACCTCAAGAGAGGTAGATTGTAGAGAACAAACTGCATCAGTGGTGTAAAGGTTAGCATGCTCACCTCAAGAGAGGTAGATTGTAGAGAACAAACTGCATCAGTGGTGTAAAGGTTAGCATGCTCACCTCAAGAGAGGTAGATTGTAGAGAACAAACTGCATCAGTGGTGTAAAGGTTAGCATGCTCACCTCAAGAGAGGTAGATTGTAGAGAACAAACTGCATCAGTGGTGTAAAGGTTAGCATGCTCACCTCAAGAGAGGTAGATTGTAGAGAACAAACTGCATCAGTGGTGTAAAGGTTAGCATGCTCACCTCAAGAGAGGTAGATTGTAGAGAACAAACTGCATCAGTGGTGTAAAGGTTAGCATGCTCACCTCAAGAGAGGTAGATTGTGGAGCATCAGTGGTGTAAAGGTTAGCATGCTCACCTCAAGAGAGGTAGATTGTGGAGCATCAGTGGTGTAAAGGTTAGCATGCTCACCTCAAGAGAGGTAGATTGTGGAGCATCAGTGGTGTAAAGGTTAGCATGCTCACCTCAAGAGAGGTAGATTGTAGAGAACAAACTGCATCAGTGGTGTAAAGGTTAGCATGCTCACCTCAAGAGAGGTAGATTGTGGAGCATCAGTGGTGTAAAGGTTAGCATGCTCACCTCAAGAGAGGTAGATTGTGGAGCATCAGTGGTGTAAAGGTTAGCATGCTCACCTCAAGAGAGGTAGATTGTGGAGCATCGGTGGTGTAAAGGTTAGCATGCTCACCTCAAGAGTGGTAGATTGTGGATTCAAGCCCCAGTCGGGGCAAATCAAATACTATAAAATTGGTATTTGCTGCTAAGCATGCAGCATCAAGGAGCAAGAACAAAGATCATTTGGCTAGAAACTGGTATAATATGTCTGAGTGAAGCAACATGTCTACCTGCAAACTGTTGTTTCAGTGAGTTATAAAAATCCAACTAAACATGTTGTTCTGGTACAAAGTATTTTCATCTCATTGAAAGGTAATTTGTCCTCTCCATGATGTAGCTGAAAAATGACTCATATTTTGTTGAACAACAATAATCCCCCCTGTCTCAATACAGAACATTTTTGGGTTCAAAATATGGCATGGGACCATCAAATGATTATTTTTCATGTACATGTTGGGTTCAATAAAATTTCTGAGAAAAATCATTTTTTTCATTTTCCCATATCATCCCATGTAAAAAAAAACTTTGTCTTGCAGAGGTGACTATCTTGGATTTCTGATTGACAAAAGAAAACAATAAAACTTCTTAGAGAGCCATACAAGGAACATTCCTACCAATGAACAATTTCATTAGACATGCTGTTTCGCAGATGTTTTTTTTTTAATTTAAGCCTACCAGAGAGCATAATTGGACCTATCAGCCATGCTGAACTTCCCAATCATGAAACAAAAACCATTAAAAATGTTGTGGACTACTTGAGTAACAATTCTACCAAGTTTGGTTCCAATTAGGCAAGTGGTTTGTGAGAAATAGAACTGTTAAAAGCTTACAGACGTCAACAACGGATGCAAAGTGATGACATTATCTCACATGGACCTTTGGGCCAGGTGAACTAAATCATCTCTGTACATTGGCTGGTTCTGCTATGGAGGCAACACAAAAACATTTGGTATTATTAGTGCACTAAACATATAAACTTTTACTGATCAATACCTCTTCTAAAAGCTTTCTTTTATTCATTCCTTTCCTATATAATTGCTTCTCTATCACTCGTGCATTGGCAGCATAAGAATCAGCTATTTCTTTCTGTAAGGATAATTTTTTTTTAAATGTTTGTTTTTATGCTAACAGTTAACTGTTTAACTCTTTAAAAATGTTTGTTTTTATGCTAACAGTTAACTGTTTAACTCAGAAAACTGTAATATAAATATTACATAAACTGACAGAAATAACGTATTGATAAATGTATGTAAAATATTGGAATTATGTTTTGTAACTTCACATTAGTAGCCAGTATTTGTTCCAGTTGTAGGCAGGTAAAAAGTAGCAATATCGATATGAGTGCCAGCTACTAAAGTTTTTAAATAGTTCAAAACTCTTCTTTTTTTTTTACTCTTAGTTAACACTCTGAAGGTAATACATCCTGTTCTTCATAAATATTATAGTCAAACCTCGTTTACCCATTTTAAATGTCCCAACAATATAACTTTGAATAAGTTGAGTTTTTAATTATCTGAGGTACATTATACTAAAAAGTAATACAAAAAGACAATATTTTACTTGGAGTTAAAGGTTTAAGGTAAAAGGTAAAAAATATTAAAAAAAAAAAATCCACACAAGTGATTACAAATTTATAATTCATCTAAAAATAGACCTTAAAATTTAATTATGAAATGAAATTTTCATGCCACTTATTTATATGTTGATAATTGTCTGACCGTAGCCGATTTTGTCTATCCTGTTTAGGCCCTTTGGTGCTCTCAAAACTGGCTTTCCAATCTTTCGATCTTGAGCGTAGCTGATGAAGGTTATTCCAAAAACGTGTCATGCACACTAACTTTGATATCTACGTTTTTTTAAACCCAAGTTATCAAAGGAAATGATTTTTATCAAAGATCAAAATATGCAGATTTAACATTTATACAACTTTAGTGTTAGATATTTTACCGCTTCTATTTCTTCCTCTTCATCTTCCACTGTAGATACTGTCACTGAACTAAATTTACCCATGTTCTTTGTATGTTTAGTCAGTGTCACCTAAAAATATAAAGACTTCTTAATTATCCAAACCATATACAAATCTACATGTAAATACATCTGTATACAACTATCAAAGATTTGTGTAAGAAACAAACATGTCGTTGCTTAGATATTTATTGCAGTCAAACCTGTATTAAGAGTTAACCTTTGAACAAAGAAAAAGTGTCCTTAAAAAAAGGTGACCTCTTAAAAGAGGTTCAATTCATATGAAATGTTCTATGACAGGACAAGATAAAGGTGACCTTTTAATAGAGGTGACTACATGGACAGGTTCGATTGTATTTGTATCCACACAGAAAAAAAACTAGTAAAGAAGACTTACACTGTACATATATCAAGGTGCTTCAACTAAATAAACAAGTGTAGACAGATCTATGTCTTGTCTGCCCTCTACAAATCGTTTGTGTGAAATATGTTTCAGGAAATAACCATAAAACTGAACTTCAGTCAAACTGACATATGCATATTTATCCACACGCACCCTCCATCATCAATGTATGGTCATTTTGGTCAAATATGGTGAGCTCTATGATAATACAGACACTACTCTTAGTCACAAAAACATGACATAAATTTAACGAAGTCAGTAGACTGTGGAAATGAGGTCAATGTCATGTAACACATGTCTGGTTGACAGGTGCCCTCTAGGACTAATGTGTGAACCACATATGGTGAGTCTAGGTTGTATTGTAAGAGAGAAACTGACCTAATCATGAAAACTTTGTAAATTAAACTCACTAGACCATGAAAATGAGGTTGTCGTCATGTACCTTCCATTATCAATGTGAGGACCAAATATGGTAAGCCTAGGCTATATGGTAACTGAGACACTGACCTGGGCACTGGTGTAGGTTCCTAGGGATTAAACCCACAGAGTTGCTCAGCATGTCCCTGGGTGGTGAATAGGGGGAGCCCTCTCAATGGGGTTTGTCAGGTTATAATACAGAAAGCCTGACCAAGGACCATAGTGTGTAACATGTATTTCGAGAGTGTCATGCTCCCTGCACTCTAAATACCTCTTTGATGTATTTTGAAAAAGAAGTGCATTGTCTCCGCTACAAAAGACTAAATTTTTTCCCCTACCTAACTCTAATTACTTTTAAAGTGGTAATCATAGGTCGTTGACCTGGTTCACCTATCCCTTCCCTCATTTCTATATAGTTTTTATATATTATTGAACTTATTCTCGTCCTTAATAGAGCTGAAATACTGCTCACTGGACATAAAGCAATAATCAATCAACTACAGAAAGTGACCTAGTCACAAAAAACTGATGTTAATTTAACCAATAAAAATCAGGTCAAGGTCAGGTGACACATGCCTGGCTAACATGTATCCCAATGATCAATGTGTAGATCAAATAAGGTGAGTCTAGGTTGTAAGGTAATGGAGAAACTGACCGAATCATGAAACCTTGACGTAACCTCCTTAAAATGGATCTTGCCACTTTTCTTCAAATTGACAAAAAGGAATATTTAGTGTGAGTCTCAGTTTGAAATTGACTCTATAGGTTTAGTGCAGTCTACATTCCACTAAAATCTATGATAAAACACTGCAATATTGTAAGTTTAATTGTAACTCAGAATGAGGGGCCGTCATGGTCGTGATCTTATTGTAGCTGGATTTACAACTAAATGTGCAATTAGTGTCCACACCACAAAAATTGCATGTTTGAATCCTGCTCATGGCGAGGTGTTTTTTCGGGGTTTCTCCACAAATAAAACTAACAGCCACAAATATTGTTGAAAATTGTGTTAAACACCATAACCCTTAACCCTGTACCCAGAATGTCACAAGGACAGTAATAATTAGAAGATAGCATGCCTTCTTTGGTTTTGATATCTGGCTATAGACATCTGTTTTGGCTGTATCTCTTTTTAATGCATTGTCAACAACAAACATTACATTACTGTTGCCTTGATGATGATAACATAACCATAATCCACAACTGAAAGAAATATTAATTATTATTATTATTTTATATTTACAGTATATATATATATATAGGGGCCGTCGTGATCATGATTGTATGGTAGCTGGATTTATATATAACTACCTGTGCAATCAGTGCCTATCACCACTAGCGTTGTGAGTTCAAATCCCGCTCAGCCAAGGTGTACTCGATACAACATTATGTGATAAAGTTTATTAGTGACTTGGGGCAGGTCAGTGGTTTTCTCAGGGTACTCTGGTTTCCTCCACCAATAAAACTGACTGCTGCGATATAACTGAAATATTGTTGAAAGTGGCGTTAAACACCATAACCCATATATAGAGACTTATTAAAGTTTATCTGACTCAGATTCATTATATGATCTGTAAAATCAACCAACTGAATAAGATATGTCATACAGAACAATACCAGTATAGACTTCCCAGACAATAGTTTCATGGACACCATAAATAGAGAATGTATATAAACCATATTTTTGCATGAACAGCAAGGATCATGGGACAATTGTGTTGAGATTTTTACCTACTCACACAATATGTTATAAATACAAATATCAATTGACACAATTGCTCTAAACATGTCTTAATTTATCAATTATATAATTTTGTCCACGATCCTATATCAATCACCCAATCAAATATGGTGGATTTGGTTGGAGTGGTTGAGTGAGTGATTGTTCGAAAATGCCAATTGACAATTGTTTTTAGCTATATCATGGTGAGAACAAGTTACAGTCATGAGCTGATGTCCACTTTGTACTAGCTACATGTAGACCAACACGCTTAGTTTTGTGCTTGCTCACTAAAACAACAATCTGCGGATAGACATGTCGCTCAACTCGGACACCTAATCCCGATTCCAAACCAACCAATCTTTGCTCTTTCTCCTTAATGCTGCGAGCTGAGCGGAGAAACAAGATATACTAATTTTAGTTTTTGGTGTCGCCTGTCCGGGGCTCGAAACCCATGATCTACCGCACCGAGGAGAGTACGCTAACCATTACACCACCAATGTGGTTGGCAGATTTAGAATGTTGAGAAAATAATCTTAATCACAACAAAAGATAGTAATTGATGTCATAGTTACAGTTCTCGAAATGAAAATTTGAATTCACTGGTCCGAAATCAAATTCTTAAATTAAATTTTATATATTTTCTGGCCCCAACAAAGTTTTACAGGTATTGGGCCGGAGGACCGGTGTTCATCGTGAACTGAAGACTGTAGTTGTTGCTGCTGGAAATAAAACAATATCTACACAACTGTGTCTATAAAATCATAATAAAAATCAAAAATATTTGTAAATAAATTTTAAATCAAGCAATTCTTTACTTACTTTTTACATTTCTGTCTGTATTGTTTTTCTATGCCTTCAGGTCTGAAAATAAAATGTCACGTGAAATAGTTCATTAAAAGTTAGTCCGAGATTCCTCTGCCGTGGCTCAGCAAGTCGAAAAAAAAGCCATCGGACGGCAGAGGAATCTCGGACTAATTAAAAGTAAGAAACAGTTTATAAAAAGATCATTTTCATATCAGTGCATAAAAATCAATGATGATGCCATAGCTCACCACACTTGCAAAATACATGGAGACTTCCAACAGCTTCATAGAGACATGTTTATTCGTTTCACATTGAAATCTGTAAAATATATATTACATCAAAATGTTTGTTTCTTTCCCCTATTTCCTTTAAAATGCTGCCATGTTTAAAACTTGACAAGTTGATCGTTTACATATGAAAAAGCTACAATTAACTGAAGTTGTGTTTAAATAATAAAAAATATAACACAATCCAACAACCATTTTGGTACAGGAATCGTCTGTTTGTTTATTTTTAGATTTGGAATTCGATTTCAACCTGGAATTTCGTCATTACAGATTTAGAAATTTGCCTTGATTTTTTTGTCTCAACTAGTTACACCTTCTTTATTGCTCAAATAAAGCCTTTTTCTCTCATTCTTATGTATTTTCACATTGATTACAGTTGCTTTGTCAATCAGCTTAACCATAAAATGCACATTATTTGCAAGAAAGCAGCGACTTACAAAAAAGAAACAAGGCGACTTTAATTTCGTTTCAAAATTAAGGGAGTGCAACTTCAGCTGATAACTGATAATGATAATATTTGACATAGGGAGAGAATTTCAACCACTTTGCCTGGTTTGGTAGCCCTGGTATGCATGCATGCATCTTCATGCCAAGCTGTAGAAAATTTTACAATAAAAAAACAAATGCATACATTAATTTCAAAGGAAAAGGAACAGATAAAGTAAACATATGAAGATCTCATGCAGTGCCTGAAATGGACGGTCGCCCAGTCGCCAAATGCGACTAATATCTTATTCGGGCGACCAAAAGCTGCTCCAAATTAGGTAATCACTGGCCCAACAAAAAACGTTTGGGCGATTGCCTAAAAGACCGTTAAAAATTGTTGTTTTACCGAAACTGGACATATTTTACTGTAACTTCAACGGTAGATAACTCTTCTGTTCTAGTCGAAAATGGTTTGTTACGAGCATAGCAATTGGTCCAAATACATTTTTGTAGCCAATGAATACACAGCTAATGTAATTTACTGTTCTCCCCAATTATGTATTTTTATCGAGCCAATCAATACACGTTTCTTACGCGTTTTCATGTAATACACAAGTATTCACTAAATATTAGAAAAGAAACGTGTTTTTTTGTTTCTTTATGATTTAATTATTAAAATTGTTAAAAATCACGGACGAAGTGGAAAGTTGTGAACAAGAAAGATAATTTTGTCAACTATAATGTTTGCGATCTGGTATCTTCCACGTTTCGGAAATTTATTCATTCAATCTGCTGCAAAATGTACATGTACGAATTTCATTTTACAGAAATCGGAAACCTTTTTGTGTCAATCCTTAGGTAATCATTGAAAAACTTTTCCCCAACAACGGAGAGAAAATCGTTGACAGTTGAGAGTTGTCAAACTACGGAAACGATTTGGCCTGTCACTTCTTTTAAACTTTTCATAGTTCATGTACACGGCTACATTTTAATGACAATTGGGAGTGGTTTTCTTTTTTGGAACCAGAACTTTTGTTTACAAATTAAAAAATAACAGGAAAAGTTAACAGTTGTTTATTTAACAGAAAATGACAGCACCGTTTGTTATTTCAACAAAGTGAGATACTTACAAAGGTATTTGGAATGAATAATCAACTAACATTACCCCGAACTGAGAAGTTATTTTACTTTAAAATCACTTCTTCATAGTGAATTGAAACAAGTGATGTCACTCTTCACTCTGAGGAGTGCAAGAGGGGTCCTTGTAGTGGCATTAGTCTACTCTTTTCCGGATGTCTTTAATGTGATCATGGCATTAATCTCCCCTTACACAAACCAGCCTTTTATTGTCCCCATCCGATGGACTAGCATCGTTTCTTCAGACCACCCTAGCCATTGGCATCAAGGTTGTCAAAAAGGTTATAACAAGTAAATTCAGGTTTCATTTGATAGCAATATATGCATTGGGGTGTTTCCGCAATTTTAGCTGCACATCTGTACCAAAATTACCTTGAAGAGCTCCCAACCCTCGTGAGACTAGTGAAAGAATGAATTTTAATGTTATTGATAAAAAACAATTAATCTGAAAATTGTTTATATATTGATATCTGATGTCTTTTTTTCATAAAAAAAATGTCACAAAATGTTCGGGCCACCATTATGCCATTTGGACCAGTGACTAATTTTTTACTGGCCCAAAAAAAAAATATCGGGCCAGCAAAGGGTGGCCCTCATTTCAGGCACTGCTCATGTCTGTGTATGTAAAGACAATAAAAATATGGACAATGACATGTTACATGTAACCAAATTTATACAAGTTCAATATATGGACCATGACAAATCTTTTCAAGTCTTGGTGTTTAACACCACTTTCAACAATATTTCAGTTATATTGTCTTATTGATGTGGTCAGTTTTATTGATGGAGCAAACCAGAGTGCCCGGAGAAAACAACTGACCTATTGCACGTCACTGACAAACTTTAGGACATAATGTTGTATTGAGTACACCTCACCTGAGCGGGATTCGAACTCACAACTTCAGTCGTGATAGGTACTGATTGCAAACATAGTTGTAAATCCAGCAACCATTCGATCATGACCTCGATGGCCCCTAAAGAACACAGAAATGACAACAATAGAAGCTTTGGGTGCACCTACCATAATAACAGCTCATCTGGTTCAAAGTGATGTCAATCAGCAAGTTTTATGGATTGATTTCTGAGATACATTATATCATCTTGTTCACAGGTAAGTCTGTGAGCATGTTTTATGGCTAACCTTCTGAGATACACAATATACATGTAGTCTGGTTCACAGGTAAGTCTAGATCTGTGATCATGTTTAATGGCTTACCTTCTGAGATACACAACATCGTCTGGTTCACAGGTAAGTCTGTGAGCATGTTTTATTGCTTACCTTCTGAGATACACTATATCATCTGGTTCACAGGTAATTCTGTGAGCATGTTATATGGCTTATCTTCTGATATACACTATATCATCTGGTTTACAGGTAAGTCTGTGAGCATGTTATATGGCTTATCTTCTAAGATACACTATATCATCTGGTTCACAGGTAAGTCTGTGAGCATGTTTTATTACTTACCTTCTGAGATACACTATATCGTCTGGTTCACAGGTAAGTCTGTGAGCATGTTATATGGCTTATCTTCTGAGATACACTATATCATCTGGTTCACAGGTAGGTCTGTGAGCATGTTTTATTACTTACCTTCTGAGATACACTATATCGTCTGGTTCACAGGTAAGTCTGTGAGCATGTTTCTGACTGTCTATAACTCTTGCATTGTCTCTTCTTCTCATAGGTAATTTATCCATTGGACAATCTGTAAAGAAGGAAATTGATTACGCTATTATTAGACATAGATCTATTATTCTATCATGAAATGCATTAATTTCAAATATAAAAATATTTATGTTAATAATTCTAAAATTAAGTAAATAACTTCTAATGAGTGACTGTTTGTTGCTAAACGTCAAGTGAGCAATTTACAGCTACAATGTATAAACACAGTGAGCTAACTCACTTAAACAAAAGTTGCTCCACTCTGGCACATTATCCAGATTTTGTTCTGTAGAGGAGAAGCAGCAAATATATGTTGTCAACATTAAACTCTTTGGTTTGATCCGACCAAGGATCCCATGATCAACCTAGTTCTATGATATAAACCTTGTGTTCACGTTTACAGTATTACTATCAATGTGTTTATGGGTAAAGGGACTAATGGCCATTATTACTCTTCATGTAAGAAACTTTCATTATAATTGACATGATATTATCGAAACATAATTTTACAAAGAATAAATAGCGTTGTTGTACTATGCAAGGTTGGAGACATTACTATGCTGATGGGCAGAGCTTAGAAGTTAGAACAATGTTACGTCATTTAAATAGGCGGGATCACCTGAGCGCTTTTAACAGTGTACAATTTACAATACGTTTTTCTTTAACGTTGATGCTGTCGACTGTCAAAACAATGGCCAGTTCCAGGTTTGGGAATTAAATATTTGACAGTTCATTGTTATTTTTAAAATTAAATATTTCTTGAATTTAAATGAAAATTATTTGCCAATCTTTATACTATCAATACATTTTAGACAAATTTCATTTTTTTAAATCACCAAAGACATTCAGAGTAACAATAACAATAATATTGTATAAATATTCATAAATTTTATTTTTAAAAGTGCTATTTTATATGGTTATAAAGTTTAACATTGAACCCTATGGGAAAATGAATAAAATATTTTTTCTCAATATTCTGTGCTTGATAGCACATAAACTGTGTATGAATAACCAGAGGGGGCCTCATGGCTATACATCATTTTTGCCAAATTTTTCTTATTTAAGGAGATTAGAGCAGTAGTTCTGTGTATCTGCCTAGATATTATATTTTGTCTTTTCTAGAATATTTATGAAATCTGTCATAGTGGTCGATGTGCAATCTAATATAAATGTGTATCACACATTTGAAAAATTGACTTATCGGTCAGATAAGGGGTTCCAACCAGACGATCAATGAAAAAGTCTTGAGATTAATTCTGTATTTTTCACTTTAAAAATTAAAGATGTTGATTGATTTTGCTGTTTCTATCTCAACTGCAGTTCATCTTATCCTAAACTTCCACCAGTTCAGTAATCCAGGTAATCTATCATACATACATCTGAGTCATAACGATTATAACATGTCGGTAGGGTATGATTTTCTTTTCATAATAGGGCAGCATGTGTCTAAATCATATCATTTAAGATTTTTTTTTATTAATCTCATTGTGATTAGACTTCCAAAGGCATTTTCTTCTTAACATCTCTAGCCTAATCTTGTCACAAGCCCTATCAAATTATTGCTTGATGAGATTGTATTTTTATCAGTCTAGTTGCAGTCTGGTCTTCAGATTCAACGTCAATTACAGTGATTCACTTAGTTCACATACAGATCATAAATCATCAGTTGATGTTGAAAATCTGATAATGTGATGACACTCCGGATAAAAGAGTTCGAACTTTCAAAAATAAAATTGATCCTAACATTTTAAAGTTTGAAATTTGTTTGAGGTCGACATTCAGGTAGCAGGTCAAATCGGCCCCAAACAAAATCGACCCAGAGTCAAATCGGCCTAATGTTATATATATAAAATTAAATGGAAATACAGATATCTGACTTTGTTCTTTCTCACTAATGCTACGTGCTTGTTGGAGAAACAAAAATACCAATTTTTACAGTCTTTGGTTTGACATATCATATCGTATTGAAAAATGACACTCTGTTTGTTCCTAGTGGTCAAAGCCCACATTCCGAGTGTCATTCTTTCAAGTTGATCCGCAGTTCTTAGTGGTCAAATTCATGAATTGACGTATCCCATGTCTATAAAACATTGGCTATGATGAATTTTCGTGAATGTTTTAAAGTGAATTTTTAACAAAGGTTATAGGAAGAATTTGGGAATTTCTGGTATATGAAGTTGTTGATTTATAGGAATTTGATTAGTGCTTCCTGTATTTAATAGACAATAGAGAATAATTATCAATATAAAGATAATTATATAATTGTCGCCAATCACGTTTTGTGTAAATTACTAATCACTTAATTATGTCATAAATTAATCATTTAATTTCATCCATAAGAATAGAACCTGTTCATCAAGAAAAATAAAATTATACATGAATCTTTCAGCAAAAAATAAGAATTCATATTAATACATAATTTTTTATTTAATTTGAAATATCTGGCCGATTTGACTTTTATTTTGAGGCCGTTTTGACTTGGGGCCGATTTGACTGGAAATTGACATTCATGACGTACCTAAAATTAAAGACATTTGACCACAAATACAGTAATAGACATATAAAGGCTTTTCGCCTTGATACTCCTCTTGGTCTTTAGTGTCTGTACAAACGACACTTCTTGAAACAACTTTCGGCATTTTGACTTTAGTAGTGGCTACGAATTTTCGTCCAGGGGAAATGCAGTACCGCTTATAGCATTGATTAAAAGTATTATTTTCAACTTTATCATTGATATCATTTAATAAATAATATTATTTCAATATATATGTGTGCATTTAATTAATTTAATTTAAAACATCATACAGACTCTATCGAAAATAGTAAAGATTAACGATGTAAGCAATGCACAAATTTTGATGACCTCATTAAATTTTAACACGCACGGTCAACTTCCGGCGATAGAAAATGCTTGGTTCAATATAAAATTTCTTACATTTTTAGCAGTGATGCATCGGGAGGAACAAATTAACTATCCATTTTGTCAAGATTCAAGCAAATATGAGAAAATTTGTAAAATCGGCCAAGGAACCTTTGGGTAAATGAAAATTACAAACAGTTGCACCATCTTCTTCTTCTTAAAGTTAAAGTTCTTTACATTTCTAGCCGTCCCTCGGCCTCACTACTGAAGATTATTGGCCGATTAAATCTGAACTGTAATCTAAACTGGCAGTTTCGAATTTGCTAAATACTAAATATTACTAATCCATAATGAAAAAGTAAACACAAGGTTTACATGACATTCGTTGTGTCACAAGATTGGCACTTTTTGATTAGGGTTATTGAAACTGTCAGATTGACCTGGCATTTGACAAAGAACCATCAACAAAATATTTAACAATTTATTTATATGTCCTCAATAGAATTCACTAAATAATAAATATTGGACTTCAAGTTCCGTATACTCTTGAATCTATAAGACAGACGAGAGTGGTGTAAGGAAATGATATGTCATTTACTGTAAATAATGTATATCAAATCAGTCTGATGAATCCTAGACATCTCGGTACTTGGACATTTCGGTACTGACTTGGACATCTCGGTACAGGACATTTCGGTACTGACCTGGACATCTCGGTACTCGATACTGGACAGTTCGGGACTTGGATGACACAATATTCAGTACTGACCACAATTGTTTGGTACTTATTAATTGTCAATATTTTTGTACTAGTACATGTAGTTCTTTAATATATGACCCAAAAGTGGATCAATATGTGTTTTTGATAATTCCAGTGTAGATCGATGTTTTTGTATATTGATTTTTATTTATATTTTCATTATTTTGACCTCCATTTATTATTTACAAAAGTAATTATGCAAATTATGAAATTCAGCGTGTTTGTTAAGAAAGCCCTGCTACTTTCATTTCATTAAAACGGACTGATTTATTGCTTTTCCCCCACAAAAATTCTTCATACTTTGTAGTGGCGTTTACCAATTATGCTATGTGTGTTCCTGTGAGTAACTGAGGAAATTGACAGTGCTTTCAATATACGTCATTTCTTGATTTTCTGTTTATAATTTGGGGGGTTAAATAATATACAAAAGCGATACAATTAGATAAAAAGGTCTTGCCAGTGTTGCATAATCTGTGCTGCCACTGTGAACACTGGTCACATTGTAAAGCCTCCTGTCTGGGACGGACATTGCTGCCACAATCTATACACAGATACTCGTTCATTTTGCAGTTTGCATCTCAAATTAGGGTAATCCTCCATTATATAACGGCTTGGCAAATATTTCTCAAATAAAATTCAGCTTGTATCGTCTTTTGAAGTCAAACAAAAGATTAAAACATTGATCTATATGATTAAAGAAATTAAATTTGGTAATTAAAGCTATCTAATTAAAACAGAAATGAAAATAATCATCCCGTTAAGTTTATCTGTGATTTATTGATAAAGGGACTTAGTTATCAAAACAAAAGTTATTTACAAATATTAATGAATTGCCTCTTTGATGTCCATTTAATTAAAGACGATTAAAAAAAAACACATAACAATATGTATAAACAACGTCTACATGTAAAAAAAAAATTTTTAATGTTTTTAAATTCAATCAAATTATTTTTATTATTCAGTATCGAAATTTCCAGTACCGAGTACCGAGATGTCGCATATGTTCAGTACCGAGATGTCCTGATACCAGTCTGATCACGTCTGATCATCATTGCCGCAGGTTTCATTTCTTCATGTGATACGTCTCCCTCCTTCACCACATCAGATCTATCTAGCATTTCCAGACTGAAATTACTAAAATATATAAATATATGTCTTGTCAATGTCCATCTAATCAAATACAGATTTTTTTTTGTGTTGATCCAACGAAACCACCATTTCCTTTGGAGTTTTAAATAATGCTTTTTCACTGGAATCTAATGCTGATTTGATTTTATCTTGAAGATCAGCCATATCCACGATGTGAAAACCCAGAGTATTTTTTTTTCACAATGAGGCATTGTGGTAGAATATTGATGAACACTAATGACTATGTATTTAAAAACATACTTGTCGAATTTAGTGCACAAAACACATTTCTGGAATTATCTACATATAGCTTCATCAGGTAAAAGCAATCTCCATAAACCTTCATGTTGTGCGCAAATATTCCCTAGCATATACAAATGTAACAATATGTATGATGAAAGATTTCGGAAAACAAATTTCAATAATAAAAAGTTCATAATAATGCATTCAGTTCCTTAAAACAAGTATTTTCATCTTTTATAGGGAGGTTTTCAAAGCCCGGGACAGGAATACAAAGAGACTGGTTGCCATGAAAAAAATACTTATGGAAAATGAAAAGGAAGGGGTAGGTTTAGGAATGACAAGATGTGTCTAATGTTTAAACA
The DNA here is from genome assembly GCA_963383655.1 of Bathymodiolus septemdierum. NCBI lineage: Eukaryota > Metazoa > Mollusca > Bivalvia > Mytilida > Modiolidae > Bathymodiolus > Bathymodiolus septemdierum. The sequence goes on along the minus strand of OY726528.1, from coordinate 43,360,989 downwards.
TACAAATGTGTACAGATTTTGATCAAATAACATTGTAAGTCTGCATAAGTTACATTGTAAGTTTGTATAATTAACATTGTAAATATGCATTTATTGTTCACTAAGTCTGCATAAGTTTCATGCTAAGTCTACATTGGTTAAATTGTAATTCTTCATATTTTACCATGCAATTCTGCTAATGTTACAAACATGTACTGGGGGTCGTCGTGGTCAGTATAACAAGGTAGTTGGATTTACAACTACCTATGCAATCGGTGCCTATCACTGCTAACGTAATGAGTTCTAATCCCGCTCATGGCGAGGTGTACTCGATGCAAAATTATGTGATAAAAGTTGTTAGTGACTTGCAGCAGGTTGGTGGTTTTGTCTGGGTATTTCGGTTTCCTTCACCAATAAAACTGACCGCCACGATATAACTGAAATATTGTTGAAAGTGGTGTTATACACCATAACGTTAGCCTTGACCTTAGAATTTAATAGCATAAAATTAAAAAAAATTAATATAATTAAAATTGTTCTAAACTACTGTAGGCACTGAGAATATTAATCTAAATGAACATAAGAGCATGTCAGTGAGTTAGGTAGTTGGATTACCTAGCAACTCGTACAAGCCTATCACTAATACGGCATGGGTTCGCACCCGGCTTTGTAAATTACAAAAAGGGTGCACTCGACTCACAGCCGAAAGTGATCAAGTTTACCAGTTGCTTGCCCATGGTCGGTGGTTCTCTCTGGGTACTCCAGCTTCTTCCACCACTAAAACTGTTCGCCGATATAGCTGAAATATTGCTGAAAGTGGCATTAAGCACAATCAATCAATACATTTAGTAAAAAAAAATGGTGTAGATCTATTTTAGTGAGCATGACACGTTTCTGGAATAACACTCATCAGAGTAAAAGATTGGAAAGCCAAATAACTTGTAAAGTCATCTTATATTTGAAGAAAGAAAACCAAATATAGATAGCTAATATCTGCTACAGTTACCTATGCCTGAGGGTGAATAATTCACCCTCCGTGATGAACTTTTGATTTAGCAATAATTACATTATTGAGGAAAATTTCAATAATAAATTATTTTATAACTAGTATGTCAGTGTCAACACACTGATTACTAGTTATAGGCAGATGATACCCTTGGGAACTAATAGTCCTCCAGCAGAGGTACCATCAACACAGTGATAGTAATAAAAACATAATGTATCAAAGTACATACAAACCTGTATATAAAGGACACTCAAGGGAACCTTAAAAATGTGCCCTTTATGAACAGTTGCCCTTTATATACAGGTTAAGATTATATGCACTTTTTAATAATGGGAAAACTGAGACTGCCCTTTATAGACATTAATTTGTTATATAGAGGTGCCCTTTAAGGCAGGTTTGACTGACATGTAAAGGAACATTTCTTTTGATTGCTGTTTTTCATCTCAGTTTCACGGTATGGTATATATACAATATTCAACAATGAGTTGTTGGTGTAATCTTCTTACTAATAAATGGCTAGATCTAATAAGACCCATCTTTACTTGTTCATACAAATTGTGCAATAAATAAGTAGGTCACATAAGTTTATCTAATCAACCATTTGTTTTGTGATATTTGTACTTTTCAGTTCCCAATCACAGCCTTGAGAGAGATCAAAATCCTACAGTTACTGAAACATGACAATGTATTAAACTTAGTGGAGATCTGTAGATCAAAAGGTAAGGATAACCAAAAGTTTTCTGCTTTCTAATACCACACAAATTATCATAACTCATATTTAGTGTAATCGTCAGCAGAAGAAAGATGTCTCTACCAATTTGCTCAACAGTCCAAATATATAAAGCTAGGGAATGAAAATCTAGCAAAAACTCACACCGTTAGTGGTAATAGGCACTGATTGCATAGGTAGTTGTAAATCAAACTTCCAATATGATCACGACCACAACTTCCCCCTCAATTATATCGTGTACATACTGTAAAGTTATATTATGGATTGAAGGAGTTAAATGTGATTTATTACTTTGTTGAATTGATAGATTGAATTTTTGTATATGTGTCACTTTTCAGCTGTATTATGATGATTAGGTTTATTGGCAGAAAAATTCACTGAGCTTCGATAGGAACATTATACCTGGTGATCTTTCTTCTTTAAGGTATCAATTAAGTACATCTTGAGAGCTTGGTGCAGACTGATTCCTAACTGGTGAAAAGATCTTGAATATCTTGAATGAGAGATTGTCGTTACCACTAGACCACCATGATCCCCTTCTTAACTATTTGGTTGGTTTATGGTGTTTTACGCCACTTTCAACAATATTTCAGTTATATCGTGGCGGTCAATTTTATTGATGGAGGAAACCAGAGTACCTGGAGAAAACCACAGACCTGTCGCAAGTCACTGACAAACTTTATCACATAATGTTGTATTGAGTACACCTCGTCATGAACGGGGTTCGAACACAAAGCTTTAGTGGTGATAGGCACTTATTGCACAGGTAGTTGTAAATCAAACTACCATACGATCACAACCACGACGGTTCCTCTTTCTTAACTATTTATCATCACTGTGTGCAATTCATCTTTTTTCAATATGATACACATATTAATAATCAATATTACATGTATTTTCAGCCACACCATACAACAGATACCGCAGTACATTTTATATGATATCTGATTTTTGTGAACATGACTTAGCTGGATTACTCTCCAATTCAAATGTCAAGTTTAACTTAGCAGAAATCAAGAAGATAATTCAACAGTTGTTAAATGGACTTTATTTTCTACACAGTAACAAGATTTTACATCGAGACATGAAGGCAGCCAATATTCTAATAACTAAAAACGGAGTACTAAAATTAGCTGATTTCGGACTTGCTAGATCTTTCAGTGTAAGCAACAAAGGTAATCCAAATAGGTACACAAATCGTGTCGTCACACTTTGGTATAGACCTCCGGAACTACTACTTGGTGAGAGGGATTATGGACCAGGGATAGACATGTGGGGAGTAGGGTGCATAATGGCCGAAATGTGGACCAGAACGCCGATTATGCAAGGACGAACAGAACAGCATCAATTACAATTGATTAGCCAACTTTGTGGGTCTATTACAAAAGAGGCGTGGCCAAATGTAGAAAAACTAAGTCTGTGGGGGAAGATGGACCTTCCATCGAACCAGCGACGTAAAGTTAAAGACAGGCTGAACTATTATGTTAAAGATCAATATGCTTTAGAATTATTAGACAGATTACTGACTCTTGATCCAACTAAAAGGATAGATGCTGACGAGGCACTCAATCATGACTTTTTTTGGACGGATCCAATGCCGCTAGACTTAAGTAACACTCTGTCTAAACATACAACTTCAATGTTTGAGTATCTGGCACCAAGACGGCCAGGTCCACGTCAACCACCAGCAAATGCTCCAAATAAACCATCACACAACCCAGATCAACACTTTGAACGTGTATTTTGAATTCAATAACATTATGACGTTGTATCAAATTTTCCGATTGGTAAATCGCAATCAATGAGTCAAGTAAATTTTTTTAAGTTTTGTTTTTAAGCTTACAATACCAAAAGGCATAAAAAGTGCAAGTTTTCAAAGCTAAAGAAAAAATGTGGAGCAGTTTGCTATATGACTTTTACATTATATTTGTGAAGTAAATCGTAGTACCTGTTACTAAAGCCATTCTTAAAAAATAATGATATACAAATTTTGAAGTAGGTGGCTAGATACTAGTCAACTTATTTTTCTCTTTTTCAAATATGTGAAAAATAAATTACTATACTGTAATGTGTTTCCATTAAAGTATAGTAATTTACTTTTGGTAATAGTAAACAAATCTTTAGAATTCTTGATACAGTTTTTATGCCAGTTCTAGTTGTCACTTTGGTTTCTCCAAAAAAGGATATTTTTTTTATAGCAACCTTCCGTTTAGTGTCACTTATTCTGACTTGCATTGCACAGATGCAAAAAACATGTATGTACTGCAAGTCGACTTCAGAAAAATACAAATATTTACATACAATTGTTTTTATAAACAATATTATGCAGAAATATTTCTGATTGGATAACAATCTAATTAGAATTAGATCTATGTAGTTGCTCCCTATTTTTTATCGGTTGTTTTGTAGTTCTATGCGGCGACTACAAAACAACCGATAGAAAATAGGGATCAAGGGGGGAGATCTAATTTTAATTAGATTGGATTGAGTAGGGTCTTCCTTTACTTTATCACATCTGTTCAGTTCTTCAATTGATAAAAAAATATGCAAATGGCCGACTCATAGATTAAAGTGCCGTGAAAAAATGCATGGATCAACATTTTGTTAATAGACATTTTGATAACAGACATTTTGATTAGCAAATATGTTTATTTATTGTGCCAGTTGAAAACTTTGGAGATCGAGGGTTAAGTCTATTATCACTGTGTATACAAATCCATTTGATATTCCAGACGAACCTTAAACAGGTCAAACCAGTGACTGTAATAGTATTTCTTGCTTCTCTGCTCAGCATGCAGTATTAAGGAGAAAGAGCAAAGACTGGTTGGCTCAGAATCAGGGTAATGTGTCCGAGTGAGGTGACATGTCTATCCACATAATGTGGTTTCAGTGAGCTAGCACTATACACATCCAGCTCAGCCTTTTGGTCTAATACAAAGCGGACCTCGTCATCATCTTATCATTGAAAATTAACTTGTTTTCGTCATGATATAGCTGAAAAATTGCTGGGTTGGCCTTATGCAACAATCACTTACTCACTATTCCAGTCAATAAGATAAACCAAGAAACAAGGTTACACCACATACATGTAACAGACAATGCTGAACAATGCTGATCCTGGTTATAAATCAAAGACTTTTCTATAATACATTCAAAAACAAGGTCTAAATTTCTCAGTACAAGAAAGCACATGTCAAATAACAGTTCAAAATACCTGCTTGCAGCTCAAATGCATACTGTTTATTCGAATAGTGCTTGGCTTACATTTTGTCAGACTTATGGTTGTATGTATCTTAAGTTTGTGTACATGCTTGCTAGCCATTCATTCATTTACAGATTCTCACCAAATTTATACAATTTCTTCATTTAAACTGAGAAGAAGCAAATACCAAATTTGTAGTCTTTGGTTTGAACTGACTGGGCACAAAACCACAATATGTCACCCTTGAGGCACGAAACCACAATCTGTCACCCTCGAGGCATGAACCCACAAACTGTCAGCCTCGAAGAATACCTTAACACTATCTATATATAGATGTGGACATTATTTAAATAACCATTTGATTGCATTATTTTGATAATTTTCATTGAAATACATATACATGTCAAGATGGTAACATGTATACTTGCATCAAAGTATTTTTTTTTTAATATATTTTAAGTAAGTTTCATTGCATAATAATAAGCCATTAAAGTATTTTTTCTCTCCAACTATTTTACATATACATTGTATTGTGTTACATTTGATAGAACTATGAATTTGTTTTATATTCATACATGTACATACAAAAGAAGTCTTTGTTTTTACCCAACATTGTTTTTTGATTATTATATATTTGAATTGCATATATTTTAATTAAGACCATTCACTCCGGTCCTGACAACAGGCTGTTACTATTTCCTCCCTGATGAAATGTGGTAAGGTTTACTCATCACTCCTGACAACAGGCTGTTACTATTTCCTCCCTGATGAAATGTGGTAAGGTTTACTCATCACACACCATTTGGTTTTGCCAGTGAGTGACCTTCACCAATTTTTTTTTTATTTTCTCCAGATACTCAGGTTTCCTCCATTATTAAAACTGACTGCCAGATATACCATTAACTATGAAATATTGTTGAATGTGGTGTTTTTAAACCTATTTATCTAATTTATATGCAATTTATGAAAAACAGTCAAATTTCTGTTATTTATTTGTGTTTCTACATGTATACGTAACGTCGTAAGTGATTGTCATTACATAACAAATATCATTTTAACTTTTAAAGTTTTTGATTGGTTTGGTTTTGGTTTATGGTGTTTAACACCACTTTCAACAATATTTCAGTTATTTCGTGGAGGTCAGTTTTATTGGTGGAGGAAACTGGAGTACCAGGAGAAAACCACGATATATCTTCTGTAATCGCAATCACTTGCGTATCTGAGTGGCCGTCGTAGTCATGATCATATGGTAGTTGGATTTATAACTACCTATGCAATCAGTGCCTATCACCAGTAACGTTGTGATTTAGAATCATGCTCAGGCAAGGTGTACTCGATACAACATTATGTGATAAAATTTGTCAGTGACTTGTGATAGGTTAATGGTTTTCTCCATAAACCCTAAACCCTAAATTATGCTTTTATCAGATTGGGTAATTAATGTCTGCATTTTTATAATTTTTAATACTGTATTAAGATAATTTCTCTGTTTTTCAAGGTTATTTAAAACCAAAAATAATGTTTTTAATTTTAGATGTTTCTTTAATATTGTATTAATATCATCCCATAATTACTGAACTACTCCGCCACGTACGATGTAACTGAAATATTGTTGAAAGTGGCGTTAAACACCATAAACCTGAACTAGATGAATTATATCTTGACCCGATATGGATAAAATAAATTACTTTGCATCATGGGTAAATTTGTGATAAAGTAATAATACTTTTTTTTGTCTTGCTATGTAGAATAATGTATATAATGGAGAAGATATATACAATACTTGTGCACTGTCGAAGCATATAGATAATATGTATATGAAGCTTAGAAACGGGGGGAAAAGGCGAGACTTTGCCAAGCCTTTTCCCACGTTTCGCGCCGAATACACATATTTACCTATATGCTTCGACAGTGCACATGTATTGTATTTATCCTGCAATTTTAAATCGTAAGTAAACGTTTACTGGACGATGATAAAAGTATTTGAAATAATTTTGTGTATGTATTTGAAAACAATATCCTCCGATGTACATTTGTATGTTCTATTTATAACTGACCAATATCAAAAAAAATATTGGGCAGGCTATATTGGTTGGTAAATGCTGTCATTGCAGGATAAATTGCATAACTTGTATCTTATCACTTTGTCTCTTTATTGGAGAATAAAATATATTTAATAAAAACATAGATATCAAATTTAGTGTGTGTTTTTGGAATCAACTTAATCAGGTACGCTCGAAGTTGAAAGGTTGGAAAACCAAATAATTTAAAAATCTATGGGAGCAATTAAACCAAAGGGGCTAAACAAGATCATGATTTGTAAAACCTGGTTTTATTTCCTGATGTTGTATTAAGTAACTTTACATTGTAAGTCTATTATTCATTTAATAACTACATTGTACATGTACATATAGTGAGTCTCCATTTTGAATGTCATCTTCACATCAAGAATCGCAAGGTAAAAACAATACATGGTTACTGCTGAAAAATACAACCTTAATTTGGCTTTCATCGAAGACACAGAAAGTGTATGAAAATGCAATCTTATTTAGCTAGCATCGAAAGCAAAAAGAAAGTATGAAAAATACAATCTTACATTTTTTTTTGTATTTGGCTTGTATCCAAAGAAAACAAACAAAAAGGATGAAAAATGCAATCTTAATTTGACTCATATCGAGAAAAAAAAAAAAGCATAAAAATATACTATCTTATTTGCCTAGCATCGAAAACAAAAAGTAAATATGAAAAATACAACCTTAATTTGGCTTGCATCTAAAACAAAGTAAGTATGAAAAATACAATTTTATTTGGCTAGCATCGAAAACAAAAAGAAAGTATAAAAATACTATCTTATCTGCCTAGCATCAAAACTAAAAGAAAGAATAAAAAATACAATCTTAATTTGGCTTGTATAAAAAAAAAAAAAGTATGAAAAATGCAATCTTAATTTGGCTTGTATCGAAAACAAAAAGAAAGTATAAAAATACTATCTTATTTGCCTAGCATCAAAACTAAAAGAAAGTATAAAAAATACAATCTTAATTTGGCTTGTATAAAAAAAAAAAAGTATGAAAAATGCAATCTTAATTTGGCTTGTATCGGAAACAAAAAGAAAGTATAAAAATACTATCTTATTTGCCTAGCATCAAAACTAAAAGAAAGTATAAAAAATGCAATCTTAATTTGGCTTGTATAAAAAAAAAAAAAAAGGTAGGAAAAATGCAATCTTAATTTGGCTTGTATCGAAAGCAAAAAGAAAGTAAAAAAATACTATCTTATTTGCCTAGCATCAAAACTAAAAGAAAGTATAAAAAATACAATCTTAATTTGGCTTGTATAAAAAAAAAAAAAGTATGAAAAATGCAATCTTAATTTGGCTTGTATGGAAAACAAAAAGAAAGTAAAAAAATACTATCTTATTTGCCTAGCATCAAAACTAAAAGTAAATATGAAAAGTACAACCTTAATTTGGCTTGCATGGAAAACATAGAAAGTATGAAAAATACAATTTTATTTGGCCAGCATAGAAAACAAAAAGAAAGTATAAAAATACTATCTTATTTGCCTAGTATTGAAAACTAAAAGAAAGTATAAAAAAAAATACTATCTTATTTTGCTAGCATCGAAAACATAAAAAAGTGGTGTTTTCTAAATGTTTCTAATTCTTACCAACTTAAGACTTAATTTTCTGTGGTAGTCATATATTCTTGATGTCTGGTCCTTTATTTCATGTTTTACAAATTATGTTGAGAGTTTATAATTGTTATACATTTGTACATATTTTATATACATACATTTGTATGTGTGTATGAATCATGAATAAATCATCAGTTATACAATTTTGTGTCAAGTTCATAAACCTTTAATTACATCACCAGCTTTAGCTATATTATAATACATCTTTCAGGTTGTATACTAGAATATCAATCATGGGTGGGAATGAGTTAGTGAAATCTATTTAATTGCAAATTATATACAACCACAAAATTCCACAATATAATGGTATTGATTCATCATTCACAGCTATTTAATGGATATTCCACACTACTAACTTGTATCAATGTAAAATCCTCTCCTGATGTAAAATTAGTTTTTCTGATCTATAAATAAATCTACTTTTTATATGACTGTAAAACCACATCAGTGGTGTAATGGTTAGCGTGCTCGCCTCAAGCCGCGATGGGGTCAAACCTAAGACTATAAAATTGGTATTTGTTGTTTCTCCGCTAAGCACACAGCATAAAGGAGGAAGAGCGAAAACTGGTTAGCTCGGAATCAGGGTAATGTGTCTGAGTGTAGTAACATGCCCAGTTGCTGGCTGTAGTGTCAGAATCAGGGTAATGTGTCTGAGTGGAGTAACATGCCCAGTCACTGGCTGTAGTGTCAGAATCAGGGTAATGTGTCCGAGTGGAGTATCATGCCCAGTTGCTGGCTGTAGTGTCAGAATCAGGGTAATGTGTCTGAGTGGAGTAACATGCCCAGTGGCTGGCTGTAGTGTCAGAATCAGGGTAATGTGTTAGAGTGGAGTAACATGCCCAGTCGCTGGTTGTAGTGTCAGAATCAGGGTAATGTGTTGGAGTGGAGTAACATGCCCAGTCGCTGGCTGTAGTGTCAGAATCAGGGTAATATGTCTGAGTGGAGTAACATGCCCAGTCGCTGGCTGTAGTGTCAGAATCAGGGTAATGTGTCTGAGTGGAGTAACATGCCCAGTGGCTGGCTGTAGTGTCAGAATCAGGGTAATGTGTCTGAGTGGAGTAACATGTCCAGTCGCTGGCTGTAGTGTCAGAATCAGGGTAATGTGTGCGAGTGGAGTAACATGTCCAGTCGCTGGCTGTAGTGTCAGAATCAGGGTAATGTGTCTGAGTGGAGTAACATGTCCAGTCGCTGGCTGTAGTGTCAGAATCAGGGTAATGTGTCTGAGTGGAGTAACATGCCCAGTGGCTGGCTGTAGTGTCAGAATCAGGGTAATATGTCTGAGTGGAGTAACATGTCCAGTCGCTGGCTGTAGTGTCAGAATGGAGTAACATGTCCAGTCGCTGGCTGTAGTGTCAGAATCGGGGTAATATGTCTGAGTGGAGTAACATGTCCAGTCGCTGGCTGTAGTGTCAGAATCAGGGTAATGTGTCTGAGTGGAGTAACATGTCCAGTCGCAGGCTGTAGTGTCAGAATCAGGGTAATGTGTCTGAGTGGAGTAACATGTCCAGTCGCTGGCTGTAGTGTCAGAATCAGGGTAATGTGTCTGAGTGGAGTAACATGTCCAGTCGCTGGCTGTAGTGTCAGAATCACGGTAATGTGTTTGAGTGGAGTAACATGCCCAGTCGCTGGCTGTAGTGTCAGAATCAGGGTAATGTGTCCGAGTGGAGTAACATGCCCAGTGGCTGGCAGTAGTGTCAGAATCAGGATAATGTGTCTTGAGTGGAGTAACATGCCCAGTGGCTGGCAGTAGTGTCAGAATCAGGGTAATGTGTCCGAGTGGAGTAACATACCCAGTGGCTGGCTGTAGTGTCAGAATCAGGGTAATGTGTCTGAGTGGAGTAACATGCCCAGTCGCTGGCTGTAGTGTCAGAATCAGGGTAATGTGTCTGAGTGGAGTAACATGCCCAGTCGCTGGCTGTAGTGTCAGAATCAGGGTAATGTGTCTGAGTGGAGTAACATGTCCAGTCGCTGGCTGTAGTGTCAGAATCAGGGTAATGTGTCTGAGTGGAGTAACATGTCCAGTCGCTGGCTGTAGTGTCAGAATCAAGGTAATGTGTCTGAGTGGAGTAACATGCCCAGTCGCTGGCTGTAGTGTCAGAATCAAGGTAATGTGTGCGAGTGGAGTAACATGTCCAGTTGCTGGCTGTAGTGTCAGAATCAGGGTAATATGTCTGAGTGGAGTAACATGTCCAGTCGCTGGCTGTAGCGTCAGAATCAGGGTAATATGTCTGAGTGGAGTAACATGTCCAGTCGCTGGCTGTAGTGTCAGAATCAGGGTAATGTGTCCGAGTGAAGTAGCATGCCCAGTCGCTGGCTGTAGTGTCAGAATCAGGGTAATATGTCTGAGTGGAGTAACATGTCCAGTCACTGGCTGTAGTGTCAGAATCAGGGTAATGTGTCCGAGTGGAGTAACATGCCCAGTGGCTGGCTGTAGTGTCAGAATCAGGGTAATGTGTCTGAGTGGAGTAACATGCCCAGTCGCTGGCTGTAGTATCAGAATCAGGGTAATGTGTCTGACTGGAGTAACATGTCCAGTCGCTGGCTGTAGTGTCAGAATCAGGGTAATGTGTCCGAGTGGAGTAACATGCCCAGTGGCTGGCAGTAGTGTCAGAATCAGGGTAATGTGTCTGAGTGGAGTAACATGTCCAGTCGCTGGCTGTAGTGTCAGAATCAGGGTAATGTGTCTGAGTGGAGTAACATGTCCAGTCGCTGGCTGTAGTGTCAGAATCACGGTAATGTGTTTGAGTGGAGTAACATGCCCAGTCGCTGGCTGTAGTGTCAGAATCAGGGTAATGTGTCCGAGTGGAGTAACATGCCCAGTGGCTGGCAGTAGTGTCAGAATCAGGATAATGTGTCTTGAGTGGAGTAACATGCCCAGTGGCTGGCAGTAGTGTCAGAATCAGGGTAATGTGTCCGAGTGGAGTAACATGCCCAGTGGCTGGCTGTAGTGTCAGAATCAGGGTAATGTGTCTGAGTGGAGTAACATGCCCAGTCGCTGGCTGTAGTGTCAGAATCAGGGTAATGTGTCTGAGTGGAGTAACATGCCCAGTCGCTGGCTGTAGTGTCAGAATCAGGGTAATGTGTCTGAGTGGAGTAACATGTCCAGTCGCTGGCTGTAGTGTCAGAATCAGGGTAATGTGTCTGAGTGGAGTAACATGTCCAGTCGCTGGCTGTAGTGTCAGAATCAAGGTAATGTGTCTGAGTGGAGTAACATGCCCAGTCGCTGGCTGTAGTGTCAGAATCAAGGTAATGTGTGCGAGTGGAGTAACATGTCCAGTTGCTGGCTGTAGTGTCAGAATCAGGGTAATATGTCTGAGTGGAGTAACATGTCCAGTCGCTGGCTGTAGCGTCAGAATCAGGGTAATATGTCTGAGTGGAGTAACATGCCCAGTCGCTGGCTGTAGTGTCAGAATCAGGGTAATGTGTCCGAGTGGAGTAGCATGCCCAGTCGCTGGCTGTAGTGTCAGAATCAGGGTAATATGTCTGAGTGGAGTAACATGTCCAGTCACTGGCTGTAGTGTCAGAATCAGGGTAATGTGTCCGAGTGGAGTAACATGCCCAGTGGCTGGCTGTAGTGTCAGAATCAGGGTAATGTGTCTGAGTGGAGTAACATGCCCAGTCGCTGGCTGTAGTATCAGAATCAGGGTAATGTTTCTGACTGGAGTAACATGTCCAGTCGCTGGCTGTAGTGTCAGAATCAGGGTAATGTGTCCGAGTGGAGTAACATGCCCAGTGGCTGGCAGTAGTGTCAGAATCAGGGTAATGTGTCTGAGTGGAGTAACATGTCCAGTCGCTGGCTGTAGTGTCAGAATCAGGGTAATGTGTCTGAGTGGAGTAACATGTCCAGTCGCTGGCTGTAGTGTCAGAATCAGGGTAATGTGTCTGAGTGGAGTAACATGTCCAGTCGCTGGCTGTAGTGTCAGAATCAGGGTAATGTGTCAGAGTGGAGTAACATGCCCAGTCGCTGGCTGTAGTGTCAGAATCAAGGTAATGTGTCTGAGTGGAGTAACATGCCCAGTCGCTGGCTGTAGTGTCAGAATCAGGGTAATGTGTCTGAGTGGAGTAACATGTCCAGTCGCTGGCTGTAGTGTCAGAATCAGGGTAATGTGTCAGAGTGGAGTAACATGTCCAGTCGCTGACTGTAGTGTCAGACTCAGCGTAATGTGTCTGAGTGGAGTAACATGCCAAGTCGCTGGCTGTAGTGTCAGAATCAGGGTAATATGTCTGAGTGGAGTAACATGCCCAGTCACTGGCTGTAGTGTCAGAATCAGGGTAATGTGTCTGAGTGGAGTAACATGCCCAGTGGCTGGCTGTAGTGTCAGAATCAGGGTAATGTGTCTGGGTGGAGTAACATGTCCAGTCGCTGGCTGTAGTGTCAGAATCAGGGTAATGTGTCTGAGTGGAGTAACATGTCCAGTCGCTGGCTGTAGTGTCAGAATCAGGGTAATGTGTCTGAGTGGAGTAACATGCCCAGTAGCTGGCTGTAGTGTCGGAATCAAGGTAATGTGTGCGAGTGGAGTAACATGTCCAGTCGCTGGCTGTAGTGTCAGAATCGGGGTAATATGTCTGAGTGGAGTAACATGTCCAGTCGCTGGTTGTAGTGTCAGAATCAGGGTAATATGTCTGAGTGGAGTAACATGCCCAGTCGCTGGCTGTAGTGTCAGAATCAGGGTAATGTGTCCGAGTGGAGTAACATGTCCAGTCACTGGCTGTAGTGTCAGAATCAGGGTAATGTGTCCGAGTGGAGTAACATGCCCAGTGGCTGGCTGTAGTGTCAGAATCAGGGTAATGTGTCTGAGTGGAGTAACATGCCCAGTCGCTGGCTGTAGTATCAGAATCAGGGTAATGTGTCTGACTGGAGTAACATGTCCAGTCGCTGGCTGTAGTGTCAGAATCAGGGTAATGTGTCCGAGTGGAGTAACATGCCCAGTGGCTGGCAGTAGTGTCAGAATCAGGGTAATGTGTCTGAGTGGAGTAACATGCCCAGTCGCTGGCTGTAGTGTCAGAATCAAGGTAATGTGTGCGAGTGGAGTAACATGTCCAGTCGCTGGCTGTAATGTCAGAATCAGGGTAATGTGTCTGAGTGGAGTAACATGTCCAGTCGCTGGCTGTAGTGTCAGAATCAGGGTAATGTGTCTGAGTGGAGTAACATGCCCAGTCGCTGGCTGTAGTGTCAGAATCAAGGTCATGTGTCAGAGTGGAGTAACATGCCCAGTCGCTGGCTGTAGTGTCAGAATCAGGGTAATGTGTCTGAGTGGAGTAACATGTCCAGTCGCTGGCTGTAGTGTCAGAATCAGCGTAATGTGTCAGAGTGGAGTAACATGCCCAGTCGCTGGCTGTAGTGTCAGAATCAAGGTAATGTGTCAGAGTGGAGTAACATGCCCAGTCGCTGGTTGTAGTGTCAGAATCAGGGTAATGTGTCAGAGTGGAGTAACATGTCCAGTCGCTGGCTGTAGTGTCAGAATCAGCGTAATGTGTCAGAGTGGAGTAACATGTCCAGTCGCTGGCTGTAGTGTCAGAATCAGGGTAATGTGTCTGAGTGGAGTAACATGCCAAGTCGCTGACTGTAGTGTCAGAATCAGGGTGATATGTCTGAGTGGAGTAACATGTTCAGTCGCTGGCTGTAGTGTCAGAATCAGGGTAATATGTCTGAGTGGAGTAACATGCCCAGTCGCTGGCTGTAGTGTCAGAATCAGGGTAATGTGTGCGAGTGGAGTAACATATCCAGTCGCTGGCTGTAGTGTCAGAATCAGGGTAATATGTCTGAGTGGAGTAACATGCCCAGTCGCTGGCTGTAGTGTCAGAATCAGGGTAATATGTCTGAGTGGTGTAACATGTCCAGTCGCTGGCTGTAGTGTCAGAATCAGGGTAATGTGTCTGAGTGGAGTAGCATGCCCAGTCGCTGGCTGTAGTGTCAGAATCAGGGTAATATGTCTGAGTGGAGTAACATGCCCAGTCGCTGGCTGTAGTATCAGAATCAGGGTAATGTGTCTGACTGGAGTAACATGTCCAGTCGCTGGCTGTAGTGTCAGAATCAGGGTAATGTGTCCGAGTGGAGTAACATGCCCAGTGGCTGGCAGTAGTGTCAGAATCAGGGTAATGTGTCTGAGTGGAGTAACATGCCCAGTCGCTGGCTGTAGTATCAGAATCAGGGTAATGTTTCTGACTGGAGTAACATGTCCAGTCGCTGGCTGTAGTGTCAGAATCAGGGTAATGTGTCCGAGTGGAGTAACATGCCCAGTGGCTGGCAGTAGTGTCAGAATCAGGGTAATGTCTCTGAGTGGAGTAACATGCCCAGTCGCTGGCTGTAGTGTCAGAATCAAGGTAATGTGTGCGAGTGGAGTAACATGTCCAGTCGCTGGCTGTAGTGTCAGAATCAGGGTAATGTGTCTGAGTGGAGTAACATGTCCAGTCGCTGGCTGTAGTGTCAGAATCAGGGTAATGTGTCTGACTGGAGTAACATGCCCAGTCGCTGGCTGTAGTGTCAGAATCAAGGTAATGTGTCAGAGTGGAGTAACATGCCCAGTCGCTGGCTGTAGTGTCAGAATCAGGGTAATGTGTCTGAGTGGAGTAACATGTCCAGTCGCTGGCTGTAGTGTCAGAATCAGCGTAATGTGTCAGAGTGGAGTAACATGCCCAGTCGCTGGCTGTAGTGTCAGAATCAAAGTAATGTGTCAGAGTGGAGTAACATGCCCAGTCGCTGGTTGTAGTGTCAGAATCAGGGTAATGTGTCTGAGTGGAGTAACATGTCCAGTCGCTGGCTGTAGTGTCAGAATCAGCGTAATGTGTCAGAGTGGAGTAACATGTCCAGTCGCTGGCTGTAGTGTCAGAATCAGGGTAATATGTCTGAGTGGAGTAACATGCCAAGTCGCTGGCTGTAGTGTCAGAATCAGGGTAATATGTCTGAGTGGAGTAACATGTCCAGTCGCTGGCTGTAGTGTCAGAATCAGCGTAATGTATCAGAGTGGAGTAACATGCCCAGTCGCTGGCTGTAGTGTCAGAATCAAGGTAATGTGTCAGAGTGGAGTAACATGCCCAGTCGCTGGTTGTAGTGTCAGAATCAGGGTAATGTGTCTGAGTGGAGTAACATGTCCAGTCGCTGGCTGTAGTGTCAGAATCAGGGTAATATGTCTGAGTGGAGTAACATGCCCAGTCGCTGGCTGTAGTGTCAGAATCAGGGTAATATGTCTGAGTGGAGTAACATGCCCAGTCGCTGGCTGTAGTGTCAGAATCAGGGTAATGTGTGCGAGTGGAGTAACATATCCAGTCGCTGGCTGTAGTGTCAGAATCAGGGTAATATGTCTGAGTGGAGTAACATGCCCAGTCGCTGGCTGTAGTGTCAGAATCAGGGTAATGTGTGCGAGTGGAGTAACATATCCAGTCGCTGGCTGTAGTGTCAGAATCAGGGTAATATGTCTGAGTGGTGTAACATGTCCAGTCGCTGGCTGTAGTGTCAGAATCGGGGTAATGTGTCTGAGTGGAGTAACATGCCAAGTCGCAGGCTGTAGTGTCAGAATCAGGGTAATATGTCTGAGTGGAGTAACATGTCCAGTCGCTGGCTGTAGTGTCAGAATCAGGGTAATGTGTCTGACTGGAGTAACATGTCCAGTCGCTGGCTGTAGTGTCAGAATCAGGGTAATGTGTCCGAGTGGAGTAACATGCCCAGTGGCTGGCAGTAGTGTCAGAATCAGGGTAATGTGTCTGAGTGGAGTAACATGCCCAGTCGCTGGCTGTAGTATCAGAATCAGGGTAATGTGTCTGACTGGAGTAAGATGTCCAGTCGCTGGCTGTAGTGTCAGAATCAGGGTAATGTGTCCGAGTGGAGTAACATGCCCAGTGGCTGGCAGTAGTGTCAGAATCAGGGTAATGTGTCTGAGTGGAGTAACATGCCCAGTCGCTGGCTGTAGTGTCAGAATCAGGGTAATGTGTCTGAGTGGAGTAACATGTCCAGTCGCTGGCTGTAGTGTCAGAATCAGGGTAATGTGTCTGAGTGGAGTAACATGCCCAGTCGCTGGCTGTAGTGTCAGAATCAAGGTAATGTGTCAGAGTGGAGTAACATGCCCAGTCGCTGGCTGTAGTGTCAGAATCAGGGTAATGTGTCTGAGTGGAGTAACATGTCCAGTCGCTGGCTGTAGTGTCAGAATCAGCGTAATGTGTCAGAGTGGAGTAACATGCCCAGTCGCTGGCTGTAGTGTCAGAATCAAGGTAATGTGTCAGAGTGGAGTAACATGCCCAGTCGCTGGTTGTAGTGTCAGAATCAGGGTAATGTGTCTGAGTGGAGTAACATGTCCAGTCGCTGGCTGTAGTGTCAGAATCAGCGTAATGTGTCAGAGTGGAGTAACATGTCCAGTCGCTGGCTGTAGTGTCAGAATCAGGGTAATGTGTCTGAGTGGAGTAACATGCCAAGTCGCTGGCTGTAGTGTCAGAATCAGGGTAATATGTCTGAGTGGAGTAACATGTCCAGTCGCTGGCTGTAGTGTCAGAATCAGGGTAATATGTCTGAGTGGAGAAACATGCCCAGTCGCTGGCTGTAGTGTCAGAATCAGGGTAATGTGTGCGAGTGGAGTAACATATCCAGTCGCTGGCTGTAGTGTCAGAATCAGGGTAATATGTCTGAGTGGTGTAACATGTCCAGTCGCTGGCTGTAGTGTCAGAATCGGGGTAATGTGTCTGAGTGGAGTAGCATGCCCAGTCGCTGGCTGTAGTGTCAGAATCAGGGTAATATGTCTGAGTGGAGTAACATGTCCAGTCACTGGCTGTAGTGTCAGAATCAGGGTAATGTGTCCGAGTGGAGTAACATGCCCAGTGGCTGGCAGTAGTGTCAGAATCAGGGTAATGTGTCTGAGTGGAGTAGCATGCCCAGTCGCTGGCTGTAGTATCAGAATCAGGGTAATGTGTCTGACTGGAGTAACATGTCCAGTCGCTGGCTGTAGTGTCAGAATCAGGGTAATGTGTCCGAGTGGAGTAACATGCCCAGTGGCTGACAGTAGTGTCAGAATCAGGGTAATGTGTCTGAGTGGAGTAACATGCCCAGTCGCTGGCTGTAGTGTCAGAATCAGGGTAATGTGTCCGAGTGGAGTAACATGCCCAGTGGCTGACAGTAGTGTCAGAATCAGGGTAATGTGTCTGAGTGGAGTAACATGCCCAGTCGCTGGCTGTAGTGTCAGAATCAAGGTAATGTGTCAGAGTGGAGTAACATGCCCAGTCGCTGGCTGTAGTGTCAGAATCAGGGTAATGTGTCTGAGTGGAGTAACATGTCCAGTCGCTGGCTGTAGTGTCAGAATCAGCGTAATGTGTCAGAGTGGAGTAACATGCCCAGTCGCTGGCTGTAGTGTCAGAATCAAGGTAATGTGTCAGAGTGGAGTAACATGCCCAGTCGCTGGTTGTAGTGTCAGAATCAGGGTAATGTGTCTGAGTGGAGTAACATGTCCAGTCGCTGGCTGTAGTGTCAGAATCAGCGTAATGTGTCAGAGTGGAGTAACATGTCCAGTCGCTGGCTGTAGTGTCAGAATCAGGGTAATGTGTCTGAGTGGAGTAACATGCCAAGTCGCTGGCTGTAGTGTCAGAATCAGGGTAATATGTCTGAGTGGAGTAACATGTCCAGTCGCTGGCTGTAGTGTCAGAATCAGCGTAATGTATCAGAGTGGAGTAACATGCCCAGTCGCTGGCTGTAGTGTCAGAATCAAGGTAATGTGTCAGAGTGGAGTAACATGCCCTGTCGCTGGTTGTAGTGTCAGAATCAGGGTAATGTGTCTGAGTGGAGTAACATGTCCAGTCGCTGGCTGTAGTGTCAGAATCAGCGTAATGTGTCAGAGTGGAGTAACATGTCCAGTCGCTGGCTGTAGTGTCAGAATCAGGGTAATGTGTCTGAGTGGAGTAACATGCCAAGTCGCTGGCTGTAGTGTCAGAATCAGGGTAATATGTCTGAGTGGAGTAACATGCCCAGTCGCTGGCTGTAGTGTCAGAATCAGGGTAATATGTCTGAGTGGAGTAACATGCCCAGTCGCTGGCTGTAGTGTCAGAATCAGGGTAATGTGTGCGAGTGGAGTAACATATCCAGTCGCTGGCTGTAGTGTCAGAATCAGGGTAATATGTCTGAGTGGAGTAACATGCCCAGTCGCTGGCTGTAGTGTCAGAATCAGGGTAATGTGTGCGAGTGGAGTAACATATCCAGTCGCTGGCTGTAGTGTCAGAATCAGGGTAATATATCTGAGTGGTGTAACATGTCCAGTCGCTGGCTGTAGTGTCAGAATCGGGGTAATGTGTCTGAGTGGAGTAACATGCCAAGTCGCTGGCTGTAGTGTCAGAATCAGGGTAATATGTCTGAGTGGAGTAACATGTCCAGTCGCTGGCTGTAGTGTCAGAATCGGGGTAATGTGTCTGACTGGAGTAACATGTCCAGTCGCTGACTGTAGTGTCAGAATCAGGGTAATGTGTCCGAGTGGAGTAACATGCCCAGTGGCTGGCAGTAGTGTCAGAATCAGGGTAATGTGTCTGAGTGGAGTAACATGCCCAGTCGCTGGCTGTAGTATCAGAATCAGGGTAATGTGTCTGACTGGAGTAACATGTCCAGTCGCTGGCTGTAGTGTCAGAATCAGGGTAATGTGTCCGAGTGGAGTAACATGCCCAGTGGCTGGCAGTAGTGTCAGAATCAGGGTAATGTGTGCGAGTGGAGTAACATGTCCAGTCGCTGGCTGTAGTGTCAGAATCAGGGTAATGTGTCTGAGTGGAGTAACATGTCCAGTCGCTGGCTGTAGTGTCAGAATCAGGGTAATGTGTCTGAGTGGAGTAACATGCCCAGTCGCTGGCTGTAGTGTCAGAATCAAGGTAATGTGTCAGAGTGGAGTAACATGCCCAGTCGCTGGCTGTAGTGTCAGAATCAGGGTAATGTGTCTGAGTGGAGTAACATGTCCAGTCGCTGGCTGTAGTGTCAGAATCAGCGTAATGTGTCAGAGTGGAGTAACATGCCCAGTCGCTGGCTGTAGTGTCAGAATCAAGGTAATGTGTCAGAGTGGAGTAACATGCCCAGTCGCTGGTTGTAGTGTCAGAATCAGGGTAATGTGTCTGAGTGGAGTAACATGTCCAGTCGCTGGCTGTAGTGTCAGAATCAGCGTAATGTGTCAGAGTGGAGTAACATGTCCAGTCGCTGGCTGTAGTGTCAGAATCAGGATAATGTGTCTGAGTGGAGTAACATGCCAAGTCGCTGGCTGTAGTGTCAGAATCAGGGTAATATGTCTGAGTGGAGTAACATGTCCAGTCGCTGGCTGTAGTGTCAGAATCAGGGTAATATATCTGAGTGGAGTAACATGCCCAGTCGCTGGCTGTAGTGTCAGAATCAGGGTAATGTGTGCGAGTGGAGTAACATATCCAGTCGCTGGCTGTAGTGTCAGAATCAGGGTAATATGTCTGAGTGGAGTAACATGCCCAGTGGCTGGCTGTAGTGTCAGAATCAGGGTAATGTGTGCGAGTGGAGTAACATATCCAGTCGCTGGCTGTAGTGTCAGAATCAGGGTAATATGTCTGAGTGGTGTAGCATGCCCAGTCGCTGGCTGTAGTGTCAGAATTAGGGTAATATGTCTGAGTGGAGTAACATGTCCAGTCACTGGCTGTAGTGTCAGAATCAGGGTAATGTGTCCGAGTGGAGTAACATGCCCAGTGGCTGGCAGTAGTGTCAGAATCAGGGTAATGTGTCTGAGTGGAGTAACATGCCCAGTCGCTGGCTGTAGTATCAGAATCAGGGTAATGTGTCTGACTGGAGTAACATGTCCAGTCGCTGGCTGTAGTGTCAGAATCAGGGTAATGTGTCCGAGTGGAGTAACATGCCCAGTGGCTGACAGTAGTGTCAGAATCAGGGTAATGTGTCTGAGTGGAGTAACATGCCCAGTCGCTGGCTGTAGTGTCAGAATCAGGGTAATATGTCTGAGTGGAGTAACATGTCCAGTCGCTGGCTGTAGTGTCAGAATCAGCGTAATGTGTCAGAGTGGAGTAACATGCCCAGTCGCTGGCTGTAGTGTCAGAATCAAGGTAATGTGTCAGAGTGGAGTAACATGCCCAGTCGCTGGTTGTAGTGTCAGAATCAGGATAATGTGTCTGAGTGGAGTAACATGTCCAGTCGCTGGCTGTAGTGTCAGAATCAGCGTAATGTGTCAGAGTGGAGTAACATGTCCAGTCGCTGGCTGTAGTGTCAGAATCAGGGTAATGTGTCTGAGTGGAGTAACATGCGAAGTCGCTGGCTGTAGTGTCAGAATCAGGGTAATATGTCTGAGTGGAGTAACATGTCCAGTCGCTGGCTGTAGTGTCAGAATCAGGGTAATATGTCTGAGTGGAGTAACATGCCCAGTCGCTGGCTGTAGTGTCAGAATCAGGGTAATGTGTGCGAGTGGAGTAACATATCCAGTCGCTGGCTGTAGTGTCAGAATCAGGGTAATATGTCTGAGTGGAGTAACATGCCCAGTGGCTGGCTGTAGTGTCAGAATCAGGGTAATGTGTGCGAGTGGAGTAACATATCCAGTCGCTGGTTGTAGTGTCAGAATCAGGGTAATATGTCTGAGTGGTGTAACATGTCCAGTCGCTGGCTGTAGTGTCAGAATCGGGGTAATGTGTCTGAGTGGAGTAGCATGCCCAGTCGCTGGCTGTAGTGTCAGAATCAGGGTAATATGTCTGAGTGGAGTAACATGTCCAGTCACTGGCTGTAGTGTCAGAATCAGGGTAATGTGTCCGAGTGGAGTAACATGCCCAGTGGCTGGCAGTAGTGTCAGAATCAGGGTAATGTGTCTGAGTGGAGTAACATGCCCAGTCGCTGGCTGTAGTATCAGAATCAGGGTAATGTGTCTGACTGGAGTAACATGTCCAGTCGCTGGCTGTAGTGTCAGAATCAGGGTAATGTGTCCGAGTGGAGTAACATGCCCAGTGGCTGACAGTAGTGTCAGAATCAGGGTAATGTGTCTGAGTGGAGTAACATGCCCAGTCGCTGGCTGTAGTGTCAGAATCAGGGTAATGTGTCTGAGTGGAGTAACATGTCCAGTCGCTGGCTGTAGTGTCAGAATCAGCGTAATGTGTCAGAGTGGAGTAACATGCCCAGTCGCTGGCTGTAGTGTCAGAATCAAGGTAATGTGTCAGAGTGGAGTAACATGCCCAGTCGCTGGTTGTAGTGTCAGAATCAGGGTAATGTGTCTGAGTGGAGTAACATGTCCAGTCGCTGGCTGTAGTGTCAGAATCAGGGTAATGTGTCAGAGTGGAGTAACATGTCCAGTCGCTGGCTGTAGTGTCAGAATCAGGGTAATGTGTCTGAGTGGAGTAACATGCGAAGTCGCTGGCTGTAGTGTCAGAATCAGGGTAATATGTCTGAGTGGAGTAACATGTCCAGTCGCTGGCTGTAGTGTCAGAATCAGGGTAATATGTCTGAGTGGAGTAACATGCCCAGTCGCTGGCTGTAGTGTCAGAATCAGGGTAATGTGTGCGAGTGGAGTAACATATCCAGTCGCTGGCTGTAGTGTCAGAATCAGGGTAATATGTCTGAGTGGAGTAACATGCCCAGTGGCTGGCTGTAGTGTCAGAATCAGGGTAATGTGCCCGAGTGGAGTAACATATCCAGTCGCTGGTTGTAGTGTCAGAATCAGGGTAATGTGTCTGAGTGGTGTAACATGTCCAGTCGCTGGCTGTAGTGTCAGAATCAGGGTAATATGTCTGAGTGGTGTAACATGTCCAGTCGCTGGCTGTAGTGTCAGAATCGGGGTAATGTGTCTGAATGGAGTAGCATGCCCAGTCGCTGGCTGTAGTGTCAGAATCAGGGTAATATGTCTGAATGGAGTAACATGTCCAGTCACTGGCTGTAGTGTCAGAATCAGGGTAATGTGTCCGAGTGGAGTAACATGCCCAGTGTCTGGCTGTAGTGTCAGAATCAGGGTAATGTGTCTGAGTAGAGTAACATACCCAGTCGCTGGATGTAGTATCAAAATCAGGGTAATGTGTCTGACTGGAGTAGCATGCCCAGTCGCTGGCTGTAGTGTCAGAATCAGGGTAATGTGTCTGGGTGGAGTAACATGCCCAGTGGCTGGCTGTAGTGTCAGAATCAGGGTAATGTGTCTGAGTGGAGTAACATGTCCAGTCGCTGGCTGTAGTGTCAGAATCAGCGTAATGTGTCAGAGTGGAGTAACATGTCCAGTCGCTGGCTGTAGTGTCAGAATCAGGGTAATGTGTCTGAGTGGAGTAACATGCGAAGTCGCTGGCTGTAGTGTCAGAATCAGGGTAATATGTCTGAGTGGAGTAACATGTCCAGTCGCTGGCTGTAGTGTCAGAATCAGGGTAATATGTCTGAGTGGAGTAACATGCCCAGTCGCTGGCTGTAGTGTCAGAATCAGGGTAATGTGTGCGAGTGGAGTAACATATCCAGTCGCTGGCTGTAGTGTCAGAATCAGGGTAATATGTCTGAGTGGAGTAACATGCCCAGTGGCTGGCTGTAGTGTCAGAATCAGGGTAATGTGTGCGAGTGGAGTAACATATCCAGTCGCTGGTTGTAGTGTCAGAATCAGGGTAATATGTCTGAGTGGAGTAACATGCCCAGTGGCTGGCTGTAGTGTCAGAATCAGGGTAATGTGTGCGAGTGGAGTAACATATCCAGTCGCTGGCTGTAGTGTCAGAATCAGCGTAATGTGTCAGAGTGGAGTAACATGCCCAGTCGCTGGCTGTAGTGTCAGAATCAGGGTAATGTGTGCGAGTGGAGTAACATATCCAGTCGCTGGTTGTAGTGTCAGAATCAGGGTAATATGTCTGAGTGGTGTAACATGTCCAGTCGCTGGCTGTAGTGTCAGAATCGGGGTAATGTGTCTGAGTGGAGTAGCATGCCCAGTCGCTGGCTGTAGTGTCAGAATCAGGGTAATATGTCTGAGTGGAGTAACATGTCCAGTCACTGGCTGTAGTGTCAGAATCAGGGTAATGTGTCCGAGTGGAGTAACATGCCCAGTGGCTGGCAGTAGTGTCAGAATCAGGGTAATGTGTCTGAGTGGAGTAACATGCCCAGTCGCTGGCTGTAGTATCAGAATCAGGGTAATGTGTCTGACTGGAGTAACATGTCCAGTCGCTGGCTGTAGTGTCAGAATCAGGGTAATGTGTCCGAGTGGAGTAACATGCCCAGTGGCTGACAGTAGTGTCAGAATCAGGGTAATGTGTCTGAGTGGAGTAACATGCCCAGTCGCTGGCTGTAGTGTCAGAATCAGGGTAATGTGTCTGAGTGGAGTAACATGTCCAGTCGCTGGCTGTAGTGTCAGAATCAGCGTAATGTGTCAGAGTGGAGTAACATGCCCAGTCGCTGGCTGTAGTGTCAGAATCAAGGTAATGTGTCAGAGTGGAGTAACATGCCCAGTCGCTGGTTGTAGTGTCAGAATCAGGGTAATGTGTCTGAGTGGAGTAACATGTCCAGTCGCTGGCTGTAGTGTCAGAATCAGGGTAATGTGTCAGAGTGGAGTAACATGTCCAGTCGCTGGCTGTAGTGTCAGAATCAGGGTAATGTGTCTGAGTGGAGTAACATGCGAAGTCGCTGGCTGTAGTGTCAGAATCAGGGTAATATGTCTGAGTGGAGTAACATGTCCAGTCGCTGGCTGTAGTGTCAGAATCAGGGTAATATGTCTGAGTGGAGTAACATGCCCAGTCGCTGGCTGTAGTGTCAGAATCAGGGTAATGTGTGCGAGTGGAGTAACATATCCAGTCGCTGGCTGTAGTGTCAGAATCAGGGTAATATGTCTGAGTGGAGTAACATGCCCAGTGGCTGGCTGTAGTGTCAGAATCAGGGTAATGTGTGCGAGTGGAGTAACATGTCCAGTGGCTGGCTGTAGTGTCAGAATCAGGGTAATGTGTCTGAGTGGTGTAACATGTCCAGTCGCTGGCTGTAGTGTCAGAATCAGGGTAATATGTCTGAGTGGTGTAACATGTCCAGTCGCTGGCTGTAGTGTCAGAATCGGGGTAATGTGTCTGAGTGGAGTAGCATGCCCAGTCGCTGGCTGTAGTGTCAGAATCAGGGTAATATGTCTGAATGGAGTAACATGTCCAGTCACTGGCTGTAGTGTCAGAATCAGGGTAATGTGTCCGAGTGGAGTAACATGCCCAGTGGCTGGCTGTAGTGTCAGAATCAGGGTAATGTGTCTGAGTAGAGTAACATACCCAGTCGCTGGATGTAGTATCAAAATCAGGGTAATGTGTCTGACTGGAGTAGCATGCCCAGTCGCTGGCTGTAGTGTCAGAATCAGGGTAATGTGTCTGAGTGGAGTAACATGCCCAGTGGCTGGCTGTAGTGTCAGAATCAGGGTAATGTGTCTGAGTGGAGTAACATGTCCAGTCGCTGGCTGTAGTGTCAGAATCAGGGTAATATGTCTGAGTGGAGTAGCATGCCCAGTCGCTGGCTGTAGTGTCAGAATCAGGGTAATATGTCTGAGTGGAGTAACATATCCAGTCGCTGGCTGTAGTGTCAGAATCAAGGTAATGTGTCTGAGTGGAGTAACATGTCCAGTCGCTGGCTGTAGTGTCAGAATCAGGGTAATATGTCTTAGTGGAGTAGCATGCCCAGTCGCTGGCTGTAGTGTCAGAATCAAGGTAATGTGTCTGAGTGGAGTAACATATCCAGTCGCTGGCTGTAGTGTCAGAATCAAGGTAATGTGTCTGAGTGGAGTAACATGTCCAGTCGCTGGCTGTAGTGTCAGAATCAGGGTAATGTGTCTGAGTGGAGTAACATATCCAGTCGCTGGCTGTAGTGTCAGAATCAGGGTAATGTGTCTGAGTGGAGTAACATGTCCAGTCGCTGGCTGTAGTGTCAGAATCAGGGTAATGTGTCTGAGTGGAGTAACATATCCAGTCGCTGGCTGTAGTGTCAGAATCAGGGTAATGTGTCTGAGTGGAGTAACATGTCCAGTCGCTGGCTGTAGTGTCAGAATCAGGGTAATGTGTCTGAGTGGAGTAACATGCCCAGTCGCTGGCTGTAGTGTCAGAATCAGGGTAATGTGTCTGAGTGGAGTAACATGTCCAGTCGCTGGCTGTAGTGTCAGAATCAGGGTAATGTGTCAGAGTGGAGTAACATGTCCAGTCGCTGGCTGTAGTGTCAGAATCAGGGTAATGTGTCTGAGTGGAGTAACATGCCCAGTCGCTGGCTGTAGTGTCAGAATCAAGGTAATGTGTTGGAGTGGAGTAACATGCCCAGTCGCTGGCTGTAGTGTCAGAATCAGGGTAATGTGTCCGAGTGGAGCAACATGTCCAGTCGCTGGCTGTAGTGTCAATGTCATATATAGCACTATAACAATCCACCTCAGCAAGTTAATCTAGTACAAATTTAGCGGACATCATGATCATGATCTCATAAAAAACTTGTTCTCGCCATGATAATGCTGAAAAATTACGCCACAATATAGCTGAAATACTGCTAAAGTTGGCATTAAACACCAATCAATCAATCATGCTAATTTGGCGTTAAACAATAATCACTCTCTCACTCACTCATTTCTTGGACGTCCAGTGGCCAAACAGAAACAAATTAAACAAACAATAAATAAATAAAAACAGATTGGCTTCAACCCTACAGACCACACCTACACTTTCACAGAAACGAATACAACAAAACATTGATGATGAAATGACAAGGTTCACGACATGGGCGGATCCAGACACTCTTTTGACGGAGGGGGAGGGGGGCTCAGCTATAGAGCAATATTTTCAATCATGGATGGAACCAACTGTAGTCCCAAAGCGGTTCCGGCGTATGCGTGTAGGTCGGTAAACCTTGTTTTCTTTTCATTTAGCGTATAGTCGAGAAAAGGTACAGTTATTGACTTCCTAAAGTAGTCGTCCGGACCCTCTGCTTGAACATTATATTATCTCTCAATATTTGTCTTCTGCATAGTCTAGGTTTTTTTAACCTCTATGTCTAGATGTTCACAGATTATAACACTCCGGAAGCAGTCGAACATATTCAAAGATTGTTCAAGAGAATTTTTGTCATCACGCAAAATCAATGCCAGGGTCGTAACTAGGGGTTAAGTTAAAACAGGGGAGGCAGTGTATGGGGACCGTCAATTGAGGCCTCCATGTAAGGGGCCGAAAATTGTGATTTTACTGTCCAACATAACGCTTTTTTTTTATATCGATTTCGATATTATTGAGATGCTTTATATACCCGGTAAATAGCGACCACGACGTCGAAGCTTCTATGGTAATTTGTCCGAATATTGAGACTCAACGACCCCCCTGAAGGTCCTGGGAATTAGAAAATATAAGACCTCTTTTCTGAACCGAAATTGATTAAAATTGTACCATGTGCGGCATGATGCTTCACATCGAAGGTACGTACAATGAAGTATGATATTTTACTCATGACATAAGGCCTTGTTACGATTTCAATATGAAGAACAGCAATCAAAGGCTTTTGCCGGCTTGTTCCAGGAAAATATGTGTGATTTTGTTCAATGCACATTACCTTATATCCCTTCGCTCAAAAGAGAAAGAACTAATTCGTGTGTTTGAAATAGTATTAGGAAGGGGGAAATGGACATGTCTCAAACAGAATGGAAAAGAACAGGTGAAAAATATTCACAACTTAACGCCGCATGCATGACTTTCAGAAAACTGTGACGTCTGCTTTAAAATTGATCAATAATTGGTAATCCTAGGGAAGATTTATATATTACATGACAAACAAATAGATCACGAAATAAAAAAAATTGCAAAAAATGACCAAACCGAAACTATATTATGCACATATAACCAGAACATCATTGCTATATAAAGGCTTTATACATTGCTATATAAATTGTCGAATCCGGGTCGTTTCGCCCCGATGACCTGTTCGCTCCGGGTCGATTCGCCCTGGGTCGTTTCGCCCCGGAAAGTGGAGTCGATTCGCCCCGGAAAGTGAGTCGATTCGCCCCGGAAAGTGAGTCGATTCGCCCCACTTAATCGTTATTATATTATAATAGATGAAGTCTTTTTCGACAATTTTTTGATAATTATTTATTTATTAGTTGTATGGAAAAAAAATAATTCATTCATTTTGGTCTACTTTAATTATTTATTTATTAGTTGTATACAAAAAAATAATAATTCATTCATTTTGGTCTACTTTTGTCAAAGAACTCAAGCGAAACTTTTCTTGCAAAATTTACAAAAAACCACACAAGAACAGTAAAAAGGTTGGGGTTTTTCTTGGTACCAACGCAAAAGTGCATGAAATGACTAAGATGCTGTACAAGTGCGCAAATAACCTCTTTTTTAATGAATTACGCATCAAATGTTAAAATTGCAACATGTAAAAAAAATCCCTATATAATCAAACCAAAACCATATTTTTTCAAAAAATTATTGTGAAGCCTCATTTCTGGATAAATTTTAACCAATTTTACACCAAAGCATTCAGAATTGTCTATATATTGATTGTTTATATGAGTGGTTTTTATTTGTTCATAATTTAAAAAGGATTGTTAATTTTTGGGATTTATTAATAAATCGGGGCGAAACAACCCGGGGCGAACGGGAATAGGGGCGAAACGACCCGGGGCGAACGGGAATAGGGGTGAAACGACTCAGGGGGCGAACGGGATTCGGGGCGAAACGACCCATTACCTAAATTGTCAGTCCAGTCACGCCAATCCCTGTTTTTTCTTTTTTTTAGGGGGGGGGGGGGGGGTGCGGGGGCTGGATCCGCGCCTGAGCATGGGTCCTTATTGACTATCCACGTATGCTACTATCTATCCTGATACACGAACGTTTGTGTGTGTGCATATACAATATAAAATTTGATGTCTCTGATAGTAACATACGTGGTTAGTCAACACCCTGATTGTCTTCTACCACCAAATTTGAGATATTTTTTTTCTCTGTACATTTTTTTTTCTAAGTTGTTAAAAACGGGTTTCCCTTTTCCTCAACTTACAATTTTCCAATGGTCATTGTAATGATTCCATTTATTTTCAAGCAAGTCGTTAACACACAAGTTAATGAATACGGAAACTCGAGGCTTTGTCGAAGTAAATACTGTTTTATATAATACATTGCACACTTCCGTTTATAATCATGCAAGGAAAAGAGCCGCTTTCCCATCCTTCCAATGCCACAGCAGACTCAAGCATGATATATAAAAGAGATGATTCATATAATGAAAATTTTAACTATCCACACTGCCACGACTGTAATAAATATGAAAAGCTATGTAAAATTGGGCAGGGAACGTTTGGGTAAGTTCGTTGGGTAACTAGTTAACTCGTACCACCGTCAACTCGTACCATGACGTCCATGTCAAATCGTACCATAATTTGCAAACTCGTACCATGTTAAAAATGACCACGCAGGAAAACACTACTAAGAGGAAGGCAATTCCGACGAATGGTAATGTTCATGTGATGCCTAATGTTTTGATGTATTTTTAGACAGGAGGTTCTATCAATAATAATGCATAGAGGGGCACCTCGAATAGGGTGGTCAAGCTAATAAATCATCCAATTATAGGTTAATATGACAGTACATACAAAATGGGAAATCTTGGTACAAAAATGATTAAAATCGGTTGAGCTGTTCAAAAGTTATGGCCTTTTTGGTGAGCCAAAAGTGGTCGATTTTTTGTTTTTTTGGACCAAAATATTTTTTTTTCACTACCTAATAGGTTATCATGCTTTCTTCTATAGTACTGTATCCTCCTTATGCTTCAAAAAGAGGTATTATACACACCTGTAGGTGTTATATGAAAAAAATGTCACAGAATTTAAAACATTGAAAATAGCCGTCTGCTTGTTCAAACTACCAGGTTTGTGGTCAAATATCTTCAAAAACCTTTAACTTGCAAGGCTGAAACTTGCAGCACTGTCCACAAAGTGCCCAGTCTCTAGGTAAAAATATCAAGAATAACATTTATTCAACTAAAATGTATTTTTTTTTAATATTATTTCCTTTCTGCAGGCCTCCATAATTTTAACATAAAATTTTATTCGAAAAATCAAGTTTTTAGTCATAAAAAATCTGAAAAAAGTACTAGAATTTTTCTGAATACTGATTTTGGTTGTGAAAAGAACCCTCTAACAGGGAACACCTATATTTATCAGCAAAAAAAATTCTCAAAGTCTGTAGCGCCAGAATTATAAACTCCGCAGCTTAATATTTTGAGCTCCGTAAAGTGTAAAAATAAGTTATTTTAGGGAATTAATTATATTTTTTATGTTCAAATTGATATTTTTATGGTAAACAACCTCAATATCCATACATCAATGAAGTTATTATTACAGTTTGTGTAAGAACTGCCATTTTTTCCATTGAAAAGGTCAATTTTCTTTGTTCAATCAAAATTTCAGATAATTCCCGAAATTGATACAATTTCAATAATTGTCGAATATTATAATATTAAATATACAAGTGTTTGGTATCATTTTGATCCTATAACTGTATACTACAAGGAGAAAACTATCAGCAACCCCAATTCTGACACTGGTATGAACTATGTCCTGGTTCGTTAGCCATCTACCTGGAAATTTAGTAAAAATAATATTTCAATTATGGCCCCGTATTCCATGAAAAGTCTTATTTGGATTATCAGATATGTTCTCTGTACAATTTATAAGCCAACCTTGAAGTTATTTTATCTTTTAAACATTTAATTAGCACATTTTATACATGATTTTCATTTTTTTGTCTGGGAAAAGCCTCAAATTTGACAATTTTAGCTGATTTAAGCGAACAGTTCATGCGATTAGAAAGTCCCAAATTTTCGAAGATCGCTGGGCAACTATGAATTTTTATTTGAACTTTTCTGACCCTATCGTTGAAGTTAATGCAGTGGTACATCACTTCCGTCAACCGTGGGTCCTTGTACGAAAAATTTGGCAATAAATGTGTGAAAATCTTAAAATTTTGGAGAACTGAGCTATCGTATGCACAAAACAAAAACAGGTACAAAAAGATGCGTCTTTTAGGAATGGATACATGTCCTAGTTTGAATGACATAATGGAAATAAGGTGCAATAAATGTACTCGAAGCGAGCAGGGGTACAATTTTTAAACCTGCCGAGTTGCATGTCTTGTGGATTATTAGTATCTATATAGGGTCGACACATGCAATTTGATGTTAACATAAGATTGTATGAATATTGACACAAACAAGTTAAAATAAGGGAAAAGAGATGAAATAATAAAGAAATAAAGAAATTTTATTGAAAATAAATTTGTAAACAGAAAGTTAGAAGAAGGGGGGTGGTCCGTGCCACGAGCGCCTGTGCAATAAACAGTAAAATAAAGTTGCCTTTTTCATTATCCATATTAGAATATGATAAACAGACTCAACAATCTGGTTTAATGTATGAGACATGCAACATCACCAACATTTATGCTGAGGACATTTGAAATACTAATGTTCTTCATAAGGACATGCCAAATTACACTTTATTTATAAAATTCCTTACTTAGTATCGTCTGACGCACTTGACACAAAGGGATACGTTCAATATAATTACGATGCTGGTACAAGTTGAGATTGGTACGAGTTGACTATAAAACGTTTGTTGGGGAAAATTATTTTCGTGACATTTTATCCCATGGTATCACTATCGCACAAGCACTTGTTTCTGGTAATACCAGTATTGTAATATTTACAATACTGGTATTACCAGTATTATAATATTTACAATACTGGAAATACCAGTATTGTAAAAATATTACAATACTGGTAATACCAGTACTGTTACACTGTACAATACTAGAAATGCCAGTATTGTAATGTTACAATACCGGAAATCCAGTATCGTATATATACAATGTACCAGTATCGTGCATTTACAATACTGGAATACCAGAATCGTTGATCTATACACAATACTGGAAGCTCCAGTATTCTTCATCCAACAATACCAGTAATACTAGTATTGTAAAGTACACAATACTGGAAGCTCTAGTATTCTTCATCCAGCAATACTGGTAATACTAGTATTGTAAAACACACAATACTGGAAGCTCCAGTATTCTTCATCCAGCAATACTGGTAATGCTAGTATTGTAAAATACACAATACTGGAAGCTCCAGTATTCTTCATCTAACAATACTGGTAATACTAGTATTGTAAGCACATAATACTGGAAGCTCCAGTATTCTTCATCCAGCAATACTGGTAATACTAGTATTGTAAAGTACACAATACTGGAAACTCTAGTAGTCTTCATCCAGCAATACTGGTAATACTAGTATTGTAAAACACACAATACTGGAAGCTCCAGTATTCTTCATCCAGCAATACTGGTAAAACTAGTATTGTAAAACACACAATACTGGAAACTCTAGTATTCTTCATCCAGCAATACTGGTAATACTAGTATTGTAAAGTACACAATACTGGAAGCTCCAGTATTCTTCATCCAGCAATACTGGTAATACTAGTATTGTAAAACACACAATACTGGAAACTCTAGTATCCTGAATTCGCCAGTAAAACTCCCGACCTTGGGCAAATAACTGGTAAACTTTACAATTCTAATATTACCAGTACTGAATTTGTTGGTGTATTACGAAAGCTTGGAACAGGCACATACACTGGATTGAACCAGTTAGTTTGCATGCACGACGTGTCTGGGGCATCCACCCATTGGAACAAAAAGCATGAAAAGTTTTGCCGAATTAACCAATGATTGGTGTCCAACTGACCAACTGCTGATTTTACTAGGTGCCGAATTGACTTATCAGGTACCTGGGTCGACAAAATTTAAGGAGTGATTTACAGTACGGTGTTGAAGGTCTAACTGTTGCTGGATGCCGTGGTATGCACGCCACTGGTCCGAATGGATAATGCTACCGGGTCGAATCACGTTCTGGATGATCGGCAGAAGAGTTGCTGCATCTCGTCTGTTGACCATTCGTAAATATCCTATTGCTGGTACATGTATCTACTATTCCAAAAACCCACTGATTCCGCTGTGGTGCTCGTCCGCGATGGTATTTGGTCTTGTGGCGGAAACAGCTTTCGTCGATCTCGCAGATGATGCCCGCACCGGTAGCGTCGATACCACCAAGCTGAACTGGATTCTGCAGTAACTTCCTTCCGCATATATCTCTCAGGAACTGGAAAAGGTCTATGACTGTATGCATAGACAGGCTGGTGAGGGTGCAGGTGTTGGTGACCGATGTCTCGATGGTCCACAGGACGATGACATGTAGCCATTTGGTCAGGGGTACTTTCGTCTTCTCGAAGAAGGACCTGGTCTTTACGGACATTCTTGAATGTTTTCGTGCACATCTGCCATTACTGCACCTCCAGCTGAACTTCTCCTGGTCATCTGGCCTGTCAACCAATTTCATGGGCTGCAGGCAATGTTGACAATCGACATCGTTGGCAAGTAATTCCTCTGCTCGCAGATAGTCATGCAGAGATCTCTTATCTGGGTTGTATATCAACGGTGCAACTGTGTCATGGAAATTCATGTTTAGGTTTATAATTTTAATAGAGAAGGGTACCCCTGCCTGTCCATCCCACCTTCACTGTATACAAACGTTATATGCAAGATTTGGAAGATCTGTGTTGAAGACTAGGAGTTGGCCGCAAAAGCGCTGTACCATAACAGAGGGGATGGACAGGGGGTATGCTTATCCATTCTCCCGCCCCTCTTCTCCTTTCTCCCGCCCCT
This sequence comes from Bathymodiolus septemdierum, assembly GCA_963383655.1. Lineage (NCBI taxonomy): Eukaryota > Metazoa > Mollusca > Bivalvia > Mytilida > Modiolidae > Bathymodiolus > Bathymodiolus septemdierum. The sequence goes on along the minus strand of OY726528.1, from coordinate 43,327,749 downwards.
CTTCTCCTTTCTCCCACCCCTTTTCTCCTCATTTCTCCCTTCCATCTTTTTTCTCCCCCCTCTTCTCCTTTCTCCCGGTCTCCCTATGCACTGTCCATCCTCTCATAACAGACGCACAGACAGGACAATACTATTATATATACTGGTAATACCAGTATTACGGTCGGCTGCTACATATTATCCCTAATTATATAATTAGTATTTAGGTATATTTTTTTTTTACATTATATAATTAGTATCTAGGTACATGTATATTTTTTTTTTTACCAGAAACAAGTGCCTGTGCACTATCCCTAGGGATAAAGTGCAGCAAAAAGAATGTTACCCATGTTAAACGTTAGATACAAACTATGGCTTCTATGAATCATTTCGATTCTACATGTACAATGTAGTAAGAAAAATCTAACTAATTTTTTATAGGTGGAAGTCGGTAATGGAAATGCATGTCCACTAACCTTCATGTTTACGGTTGTTTTTTCTTATATAGATAACTAGATGGTGTTGCAATTAAGTTTCTAATATTATTACCAATTTGATGGCATTTTTGTTTTAGCAACTTAAAACAAGTAAAATGTTCACAAAATCAAAAAAAAAAATCAGTAACCAGATTGTGTCAATGTCATCAGCATTCGTATTAAAGTATTTCACTGAAAGTTGACAAATTACAAAAGTAAAAGTTGATGGATGGATGGTCTTTCGTATTTTTTCTGAAAAAAAAAATTATGTGTAAAGAAACAATATAAATATTTTTATATTTGTATGTACCTGTCTGTATTGTACCATGGACCTGTATGAACACATAAAATCACTTAATAAATTGTTTGACAATATGCAGGTGCGAATTAAAATATATTGGGAGTTTTATCATTGTATTTACATAACCAATGAAGAACGTCATGTTAGAATAAACCAATGACCAATAATTTATAACCAAGTGAGTGACACAGGCTCGTGTGAGTTTGTTGTTTAAATATTATATGTGCACTACTTTATCTTCATAGAAACTGGAATTGGGATGGGGGACATAGTTGTCTAGTGATTAAAGTGAATTGATTTTCTGTTACCATCATTATATTGCCACCAGTAAGCCATCAAAACATACTCTGTACTATGCATGAGATGTGCTGGATTGATACATTTTTATCTTAACAGTCCTCGAAATTAAAATGTGAATTTACATGTAGGATTTATTTTTCATATATTCCTAAATAAAATCTGTAAAATTTACTGGTCTGAACAAAGTTTTACTGGTCTTGGGCCGGAGGACCGAATCCCTGATGCTGATTGTGAGGACTGCCTTAATGTAACAAAGCTTACTGGCATGGGTACCTACTGACTTTCCTTAAGGACCTCAAGAAACATGATATGATTGCTGCTACATTTGTATATACAGTGAAACCTGTGTAAGCTGAACACCTGTCTATTCTGAATACTAAAGTTGGTCGCTAGGAGGTTCAGTTTAGACAGGTTCCACTGTATTAGTAAATTAATTGAAAACTTTGAACATGATATAAGCAAACATTGAATCAATAGAATATGATTTTCAGGGAGGTTTTTAAAGCCAGAGAGAGAAACAATAAGAAACTCACAGTTGCAATGAAGAAAGTTTTGATGGAAAACGAGAAAGAAGGAGTAAGTTACATTTGTTATAACTTTTATACTTAATTAAGAATAGCTGTCTAAAGAAGAGTAAGATTGTGTCAGCTTAATTAAGAATAGCTGTCTAAAGAAAAGTAAGATTGTGTCAGCTTAATTAAGGATAGCTGTCTAAAGAAAAGTAAGATTGTGTCAGCTTAATTAAGAATAGCTGTCTAAAGAAAAGTAAGATTGTGTCAGCTTAATTAAGAATAGCTGTCTGAAGAAAAGTAAGATTGTGTCAGCTTAATTAAGGATAGCTGTCTAAAGAAAAGTAAGATTGTGTCAGCTTAATTAAGGATAGCTGTCTAAAGAAAAGTAAGATTGTGTCAGCTTAATTAAGGATAGCTGTCTAAAGAAAAGTAAGATTGTGTCAGCTTAATTAAGAATAGCTGTCTAAAGAAAAGTAAGATTGTGTCAGCTTAATTAAGAATAGCTGTCTAAAGAAAAGTAAGATTGTGTCAGCTTAATTAAGAATAGCTGTCTAAAGAAAAGTAAGATTGTGTCAGCTTAATTAAGGATAGCTGTCTAAAGAAAAGTAAGATTGTGTCAGCTTAATTAAGAATAGCTGTCTAAAGAAAAGTAAGATTGTGTCAGCTTAATTAAGAATAGCTGTCTAAAGAAAAGTAAGATTGTGTCAGCTTAATTAAGGATAGCTGTCTAAAGAAAAGTAAGATTGTGTCAGCTTAATTAAGAATAGCTGTCTAAAGAAAAGTAAGATTGTGTCAGCTTAATTAAGAATAGCTGTCTAAAGAAAAGTAAGATTGTGTCAGCTTAATTAAGAATAGCTGTCTAAAGAAAAGTAAGATTGTGTCAGCTTAATTAAGAATAGCTGTCTGAAGAAAAGTAAGATTGTGTCAGCTTAATTAAGAATAGCTGTCTAAAGAAAAGTAAGATTGTGTCAGCTTAATTAAGAATAGCTGTCTAAAGAAAAGTAAGATTGTGTCAGCTTAATTAAGAATAGCTGTCTAAAGAAAAGTAAGATTGTGTCAGCTTAATTAAGGATAGCTGTCTAAAGAAAAGTAAGATTGTGTCAGCTTAATTAAGGATAGCTGTCTAAAGAAAAGTAAGATTGTATCAGCTTAATTAAGGATAGCTGTCTAAAGAAAAGTAAGATTGTGTCAGCTTAATTAAGAATAGCTGTCTAAAGAAGAGTAAGATTGTGTCAGCTTAATTAAGGATAGCTGTCTAAAGAAAAGTAAGATTGTATCAGCTTAATTAAGGATAGCTGTCTAAAGAAAAGTAAGATTGTGTCAGCTTAATTAAGAATAGCTGTCTAAAGAAAAGTAAGATTGTGTCAGCTTAATTAAGAATAGCTGTCTAAAGAAAAGTAAGATTGTGTCAGCTTAATTAAGGATAGCTGTCTAAAGAAAAGTAAGATTGTGTCAGCTTAATTAAGGATAGCTGTCTAAAGAAAAGTAAGATTGTGTCAGCTTAATTAAGGATAGCTGTCTAAAGAAAAGTAAGATTGTGTCAGCTTAATTAAGAATAGCTGTCTAAAGAAAAGTAAGATTGTGTCAGCTTAATTAAGGATAGCTGTCTAAAGAAAAGTAAGATTGTGTCAGCTTAATTAAGGATAGCTGTCTAAAGAAAAGTAAGATTGTGTCAGCTTAATTAAGGATAGCTGTCTAAAGAAAAGTAAGATTGTGTCACATTTAAGTTATACAATTTCTGCTTTACATGCACATTTACAATATTATGAAAAGAAAGTATTAAACAAGTTACATTGTTGATTGACAATTCCACCACCAATATTCAGAAAACGAACAATCACCTTTCACCTGAACTCGCTGAACACAAAAAGGGGGACCATAACACATAACGTTTGTTCATATGTAGTTCAAAAAGAGTGAAGTGATACAGTTTTTAGATTTTAGTGTTCATATGCTATTTCAGGGCCATTGTGATTGTATAGTTGTTGGATTTACAACTACCTGTGCAATCATTGCCTATCAGCACTAAAGTTGTGAGTTTGAATCCCGCTCATGGCGATATGTACTCGTTACAACATTATATGATTGTAGCAGGTTGGTGGTTTTCTCAGGTCTGTGTACTTTGGTTTCCTCCACCAATAAAACTGATCTCCACAATATAGCTGCAATATTGTTGAAATTGGCATTAAACCATAACCCTGTAAGTTATGAACAGTCAAATGATACAATGCTTTAAATTCTAATATCTTGTTATTTACTGCATCTTAATATATTGAGATTTTTTTTTTTTTTAATTTGTTATTATTATTTTTTCAGTTTCCAATAACTGCTTTGAGAGAAATAAAAATTCTTCAACTTTTGCGACATGAAAATGTTGTTAATTTAATAGAAATATGTAGAACGAAAGGTAGGTATTAAGTGTTGTTTGCAGGTAATTAAGTGTCTTGTACAGATAATTTAGCCAAAAAGATAAATATGGGCATTTCAGGTTTTCCGGATTGACCTTACTGTGTACTGCCAACCCCAACATTTTTTGGATGAAAACAATTGCACCCGAATTCTGCAAGAATTTCTGGAATGGAAACATGTTTTCTCTGACTTGATTTTAATACTGCTTCAGTTATTTTCGATTTGAAATGTCATGCTTGTTTAATCTTGAATAACTAAATTTGCAAATAATTTTAACTAGGTTTTCCGAAGGAAAAATCTGGTTATTAGATCAGTAATATCTGGCTGGCGTGTGGGTCGGCAGGCACCAAAATGTAAAGATTTTGGGTCAAGCTGTATCTCAGAAATCACTAGACTTGACTTAACAAAACTTTAGGATTATTTTATCTTCTATGAAATATTAAGATTTCCAAATTTGTGAAATTCCAAGAGTCATAAAGACAAAGCTACCAAAGCAATGGTAAAGTGTTTGTACAAGTACAAGTACCAACACTTTACCATTGCTTTGACAAAGCTGTATCCTAGAAGCCACTGGACATAATTGAATGAAACTTCGATTTCAAATATGGCTGCCAAGATATGGAAAAAAACATGGCTACAAATACATTGATTTTGGGTGAAATTTTTGGATGAAACATATCAAGCCACTTTTGTACAGGTCAACAGTTTCTGGTAGATGTAAATGTAACTTGCATGTAATCATGGCCACCAAGACCCCAAAAATAAAAGATAGATGATATTGGAAATATATTCAAGATATTTTTGGAGAGTTGTTCCCTACAGCAGATAACAGTCTTCGAAATGTAAATTTAAATTTTCTGGTCAGAATCAAATTTATTTGAAATATATCTAAACAAAAACCGAAAAATTTACTGGTCTGAACAATGTTTTACTGGACTGGGCCAGTGGATCAGTGTTCATAGTGAGAACTGACTGATAAGCTAGGTTCTATTTCAATACCCTATGACTCTCTAGTGGGGATACTGTTCTAATTATATCAAAACCAAATAAATCTTGTATGAAAGTAATAAAAAATTGACTTGTGTTTCATCCATCTTAATCTAATTTGAAAAATTTCAAATGTGTCGGAATTGTAAGCTTAAGATAATGAACGAAGAACCATTAAAGCACAAATATTCACATTGTCAGGAGTCATACTGTAACTGAAGATTTACTTCTATTTTATTCATATGAAGATATTTTTAAATCATGAAAAATTGCTGATTTGGTGTTAAGTAATGATTTCTCACTCACTCAGTAATTATTATTGAAACATGTTCTCCTCTCTCAACCATAGGTGACTTTATACACAAATTTGGCTATCCTGTTTAAGCCCTTTGGTTTCCTGCTCCCAAAGACTTAAATTATTTTGCTTTCAAATATTTTGTCTTTGAGCAAAATATAATTTTGCTTTCAAATATTTTGTCTTTGAGCATACCTGATGAAGGTTATTCCAGAAACATCTTATGCACATTAAATTTGATATCTACATTTTTGATTTAATCCATGATATTTGTTCTTTTATTTTTTTCCAGCAACACCATACAACAGAAACAGGGCCACATTCTACTTAATCTTTGAGTTTTGTGAACATGATCTTGCTGGGTTACTCAGTAATGCTAACGTGAAGTTCAACCTCGGAGAAATAAAGATGGTTATGAAACAACTACTAAATGGCCTTTATTTCATCCACACAAATAAAATACTTCATAGAGACATGAAAGCCGCCAATATTCTTATCGCAAAAAATGGAACATTGAAATTAGCAGACTTTGGGCTAGCTAGAGCATTTAGTATGAGACTCTCTCATGAAAAACCAAACAGATACACTAATCGAGTTGTTACATTGTGGTATCGTCCACCAGAATTACTGCTAGGAGCGAGGGATTATGGGCCTGTAATTGATTTATGGGGATCAGGATGCATCATGGCCGAAATGTGGACACGTACTCCAATCATGCAAGGAAAAACAGAACAGCATCAGCTACAACTGATTACACAGCTATGTGGATCAATCTCAAAAGACGTGTGGCCAACTGTTGATCAGCTGGATTTATTTAATGAGATGGAGTTACCTCAAGGTCATAAGAGAAAGGTCAGGGACAGATTGAAGCCATATGTCAAGGACCCTCAAGCACTTGACATGCTGGATAAGCTTCTCACTATGGACCCATCAAAGAGACTCGATGCTGATATGGCTTTGAACCATGACTTCTTCTGGACAGAACCAGAGACAATCGATTTGGCAAAGATGTTGTCACAACATAGCACTTCTATGTTTGAGTATTTAGCTCCACCACGTCGTCCTGGGCAACCATTGCCACAAAACAGACAAGTTAGACCTCAAAATACAGAACAACATTTTGAAAGAATTTTCTAACAGCATTTTGTTAAATATTTACTTAATTAATTGTATAGTCCACCTTCACTTGAAAGTGGGAAAGAAAATGTAAAATCAGGTTATTATGTTTGAAATGTTGAAGAGAAAGAGATTAGTCTGACAGGATTTTTCTGTTGAAATACAGATGTATTTAGCAATTTGAAGAAAAATAAATTGTATATGAGAGATAGTAGGTTTAAGGTATTATATTTTTTATCTTAATATAAATTCAGTCATCATAAAAAATAATTGACTACCGGTCGTTTAAATCAGAAATTGAATTTGTTTTAAAGCAGAACAAATTCAAATGAACTGTATTCCAAAAACTGACAAAAAAAATTGTCAGTTATTTAACTGATTTCAGTTATTTTCCTCTGGAGAGAAATTGCTGAAAGTTGCTGGACACATTCAGAACTGGTCAAAAATGGACCATTTGGTTTCAGCTATTTTTCATGATTTTCAGTTTTTTTAATTATACCAACATGCCTGTTAATACACTAAAGATTTAATCTTTCTTTTATTCAAAATCAGTTATACTTTTGATTAAAACTGAAGTAAATTACTGCCTATTTTAACATGAAATAATTAATATTCTGAAACATAAATGGCACTGTTATTGCATGTATTGAAATTTACGGTGTTAATTTGCATGTTATCTCAAGTTGACATTTTTTACTGATACATTTGTAATGATTGTAAACTGATATACTGTATAATACAATGTATTGATATTATAATTCAAGACTTAATAATAAGTTGACATTTTATTTGACAAAATATTGATTCTGGAGAGTAAATGTCAAGTTTCCAAGTGTTATATTATTTATATAACCTAAATCATGACGATATGTCAACCTGATTAAATTTATGTATATGTTTTGTGATCAAGTCCGTCACTAAGCAACCAAATGAATGTCTATAGATATATATCATATGACTAGAAGCTCATTGTTAATGGACATTGGTTAAATTTTATTTAATATTTAGTTTGTTTTTCAATAAGGTCAACAATATTTTGTGTACTTACTCATTACAAATATCCTTTAAAAACAATGCATGACAATGTTTAAAAGTGGGACTGGACGTTTACTAATAATTGTATGTGCCTTCAGTGTCAATCACCACTGAAGTGTGGGGCCATCTTGGTCGTAATCGTATGGTAGTTGGATTTACAACTATTACCACTAAAGTTGTGAGTTTGAATCCCATTCATGGCGAGGTGTACTGATACAACATTATGTGATACAAATTGTCAAAAAAAGTGGCATTAAACACCATAACCACAGAAGTTGAGAATATGATTGTTGCCCATGTTGAGGTTAACTTATTACATCTTTATGTGATAAAGTTTGTCAGTGACTTATGGTAGGTTTTCTCAGAGTACTTCAGTTTCCTCAGTTAATTAAACTGACAGCCATGTACATGGTATAACTGAAATATTGTTAATAGTGGTGTCAAACGAATAATATATATATATTAGAGGAGTTATGATGAGACTTGGCATGATCTGTCTGGTGTAATGGCCATTTTATATTAAGTCCCCCAAAAAAATTGGAAAATCATTTTTTTGTGCAGAACTGCTAATTTCCTGGCGAAATGAATTCGCCTTCAAATAAGAAGTAATTTGTACCAGATAAGACAATAAATTGTAAACAAACAAATGTGATGAGTTCAGCACTCACCTAGACGAGTTGTAAATATCTCTCGTTAACTCCTCGTTGGTGTTTGAATAGAAATAAGCGAGTAATATTTTATAAATAATTTTGCAATCATAATCTCTGAGATTAAATTTATAAATGTCAATGCTTGCTTATTTTTTAGAAGTGATACAGGAAACATATTATTGCTAGTCACTTCTCCTTATTTTGTCTAAGAGGGAGAAGTCACTTCTCCCAAACATTCAAGGCTAGATTATTCCCTGTAAGGAGGTTTATTGTCCACTTCTCCCAAACATTCAAGGCTAGATTATTCCCTGTAAGGAGGTTTATTTTCCACTTCTCCCAAGCATTCAAGGCTAGATTATTCCCTGTAAGGAGGTTTATTTTCCACTTCTCCCAAACATTCAAGGCTAGATTATTCCCTGTAAGGAGGTTTATTTTCCACTTCTCCCAAACATTCAAGGCTAGATTATTCCCTGTAAGGAGGTTTATTTTCCCCCTGTAGGAAGCAAGATATAAAATATTTTTGATTCCCTGGATTTCATTATTCATATAAACTCTAAAAATAACAGTAAAACATTTTGGGTCATTTTTAGGAAATAGTAGAAAAATCTTAAAAGTGATTATTATCGGAAATCTTAAGTTGACAGGCACCACAGAACGGGAAAATGAAAAAAAAAAGGTTTTTAATGCAGAAACTTTACAATTGGCTGAACTCAAATAAGATGTGATAAAGATGAGCCTCTAGTTACTTAAATGTATTGGCACCAACTCAAAATCTCAAACAAAGGTTTGTGCATTGATAATTTTTTTTTGCTAAATGAAGGAAGCAATATGTATGTAAATTACAAGTGGTGGTAACCATGACAACACATAACTTCTGACTTCAATCCAAAGTTCCCTTCTATTTCTTTTATAAAGAAAAAAAATCTTTAATTTAAAACATGTATTATATAAAATTATTAAATATGAAATACAATTTATGAGAAATAAATAGAAAAAGAAGCACTGGTACCAGTACTAATTTTTTTGCTTTATTCGTCTAATATACAAATAACTATCTTCTGGTTCCTGGTTTATGTAGAGTGTATGGTAAGAAACAGTGAGAGTAAAGCACAGTCTTGAAACAGGACACCCTTGAAAATGATTGGAAAAAGGACATGTTCTGTTCTTCAGGAATATATTACCAGTTATTTTGGCCTTTTTGACATTGCAAGATAAACACAATACAGGTACATTAAAGGTAAAAATATAATTTATTTACACAAAATTTATGAACAAGCAAGAAAAGTTGACTTTCTACCTATTTCTAAAGCTTGTGCAAATAAATTATATATTTTCTGGCAATGTACATGTATTGAATATTTATTATGTCATAAAATATTTAACAATTTCATATATTTGTAGAAAGCTAATATTGTATACACACTCGTTTGGGGTTTACCTTTCATTTGATTCTAATAGAATTGTATAAAGACCACTGATGGGCATTGTATTATTGTATTAATTATAATGCAATGTTGATATTATAATAAAATTATTTGTTACCAAGTTATCAGCTGTGTTTGTTTTACATGTCTGTATTTAATTGTCATGAGTTGTAACATTTGAAGTTCTAAACCATGAAACCTCAAATTGTACAATATTTTATGATGCTCCATGCAAAAATTATTATTTACTTACTTTCAATGTGCAAACATACCAATATATAACTACATCAGTGGTGTTATGGTTAGTGTAACGTGCTCACCACAAGTGGGGTAAATCATGGGTTCTAGCCCTGGTAAATCATGGGTTCTAACCCTGGTAAATCATGGGTTCTAGCCCTGGTAAATCATGGGTTCTAGCCCTGGTAAATCATGGGTTCTAGCCCTGGTAAATCATGGGTTCTAGCCCTGGTAAATCATGAGTTCTAGCCCTGGTAAATCATGGGTTCTAGCCCTGGTAAATCATGGGTTCTAGCCCTGAAGTAAATCATGGGTTCTAGCCCTGATAAATCATGGGTTCTAGCCCTGGTAAATCATGGGTTCTAGCCCTGGTAAATCATGAGTTCTAGCCCTGGTAAATCATGGGTTCTAGCCCTGATAAATCATGGGTTATTGCCCTGGTAAATCATGAGTTCTAGCCCTGGTAAATCATGGGTTCTAGCCCTGATAAATCATGGGTTCTAGCCCTGAAGTAAATCATGGGTTCTAGCCCTGAAGTAAATCATGGGTTCTAGCCCTGGTAAATCATGGGTTCTAGCCTTGGTAAATCATGGGTTCTAGCCCTGGTAAATCATGGGTTCTAGCCCTGAAGTAAATCATGGGTTCTAGCCCTGAAGTAAATCATGGGTTATTGCCCTGGTAAATCATGGGTTCTAGCCCTGGTAAATCATTGGTTCTAGCCCTGAAGTAAATCATGGGTTATAGCCCTGGTAAATCATGGGTTCTAGCCCTGGTAAATCATGGGTTCTAGCCCTTAAGTAAATCATGGGTTCTAGCCCTGAAGTAAATCATCGGTTCTAGCCCTGAAGTAAATTATGGGTTATAGCCCTGGTAAATCATGGGTTATAGCCCTGGTAAATCATCGGTTCTAACCCTGGTAAATCATCGGTTCTAGCCCTGAGGTAAATCATGGGTTATAGCCCTGGTAAATCATGGGTTCTAGCCCTGAGGTAAATCATGGGTTATAGCCCTGGTAAATCATCGGTTCTAGCCCTGGTAAATCATGGGTTCTAGCCCTGGTAAATCATGGGTTATAGCCCTGGTAAATCATGGGTTCTAGCCCTGGTAAATCATGGGTTCTAGCCCTGAGGTAAATCATGGGTTCTAGCCCTGAGGTAAATCATGGGTTATAGCCCTGGTAAATCATGGGTTCTAGCCCTGAGGTAAATCATGGGTTATAGCCCTGGTAAATCATGGGTTCTAGCCCTGGTAAATCATGGGTTCTAGCCCTGGTAAATCATGGGTTCTAGCCCTGAGGTAAATCATGGGTTATAGCCGTGGTAACTCATGGGTTCTAGCCCTGGTAAATCATGGGTTCTAGCCCTGAAGTAAATCATGGGTTATAGCCCTGGTAAATCATCGGTTCTAGCCCTGGTAAATTATGGGTTCTAGCCGTGGTAAATCATGGGTTCTAGCCCTGGTAAATCATGGGTTATAGCCCTGAAGTAAATCATGGGTTCTAGCCCTGTAGTAAATCATCGGTTCTAGCCCTGGTAAATCATGGGGTCTAACCCTGGTAAATCATGGGTTCTAGCCCTGGTAAATCATGGGTTCTAGCCCTGGTAAATCATTGGGTCTAACCCTGATTGGGTAAAACCAAAGACTATGAAATTGGTACTTACTGCTTCTCTGCTAAGCACACAGCTTTAAGAAGAAAGAGCAAAGACTGGTTGGCTCGGAATCAGGATAATATGTCACGAGTGGGGCAAAATGTCTATTCACGAACTGTTATTTCAGTGAGCTAGTACTATAAAAATCCAACTAAGCTTGTTGGTCAAGTACAAAGCAGACCTAATCATCATTTTATTGAAAATTAACTTGTTCTCACCATGATATAGCTAACAAATTGCTGAGTTTGGCATTAAGCAATGATCACTCATACCAATATACCCACTTTTGCAGGTCTGACCAGCATTGGCAATTGATTTCCCCCTGATTAACAAATCCATAATAACACTAGCAATGGTTTATGGACTGAAGTAAATTAATCTGGTGATAATTATTCAACAAACTATGCGGAGTAGCTATTCATTGGCCTATTGTTTTATACTTTGTACATGTCGTTTGACACCATCATCAGCAGGATTCAAGACCAGTAAATGATCCTCTGATTTTCTATTAGATTAGTTATGCCCCTGTAAATTGTAGTAAAGAATCCTCGACTTGAGGAAGATGTCAAACGACATACGAAATACAGTGGCCGGACTTAAAGTCTCAAAATAAACTGATTTGGTTTCATTAAAAAAAACCCACCTCAAGTTTGGGTGGCACCCCCAGCCACAAAGTCGCAAACTTCTGATGCTCCAAATAATGACCATCAATTCATTCATTTGATGTTAGCATCTCTGAATATGAAAGACAGAAGATGCCAAGGCCAAAGGAAAAATTAGTAAATCAATATAGAATACACTCAACTAAAAATTAAAGAGACAAGGACAACAATCAATCCAAACAAACACAGAAAACTGAAGATGATCACAGACTCCATCAAAACCACCAGTGATCTTAGGTGTTCTGGAGAAGTAAAACAGTATCTGCTGCAGAACAATTCTAAATGAGTGTGGATTTACATATATGTGGGAAACAGAAAATGTTAATAATAAAGAATGGTTAAAATGTGTTGTGAAACAGCGATTGTTAGATCAGTTTGTACAGAATTGGCAAACATCTCTGTCAGATTCTTCAAAAATATTAAATTATAGGATTTTTAAAACCAAATTCGAATTCGAGGAATATTTCAATATTTTAAATATAGGTGATGCAATCAGACTGTGTAGATTTAGGACAACAAATCACTATCTACCGATTGAAACCGGTAGATGGAGAAATATTGATAGAGAAAACAGGTACTGTAATTTATGTAATTGTCAGAAATTAGGCGATGAATACCACTATGTTTTAGAGTGTTCCTCTTTAAACGATAAACGCAAGCAGCTTCTTCCAAAATATATTATGAAAAGACATAATGTTGTCAAATTCTTTGAACTTCTATCTACCAAAAAACAATCGTTGTTACGAAAATTATGTATATTTATCAAACATATCAATAAGGTCTTTTGTACTCCTGGCTTACCCACTGTTGTTCCTTAACCTATGTATATTTTGTAAAAAGTCTTGTTATGTTATTATTTTTCTCTGTATCATTGTATTTGGCTGTATGAGAATAAAGATATATATGCCCATGTGTTACTCATGGTAATGGGCAAAGTCCAGTAAGTAACATCAATGAGATAAAAAGGGACGAAAAGTGATTAGAATGTGCAAACAGATCCTGGGTTTTAGAATTACACTCAAATTCGTTGTCCTTTTCCCTTACTCTCGCTAGACCAGGTATCATTTGCACGTCGTAGTGGACATAACTGGTATAAAAGGCATAAAAAACGTATAATTTTAGAATCAAATGGGGAATGCACAAAAATTCTATTGGAATAATGCAATGAAAATTGATCATTTAAATCATCACACGTCATTTCATTCTGGTATCAAAGATTGGGGTAGTTAGCCCCAATAAGACCATCCCGATATATTGTAAAATGTGGATGGGGATATCAGATGTACTAGCCGAATCATTTGCTATTGCTGTCAAGTACAGGAGAAATGTCTTGTAAATAATCAGTAATAACCCGTGGGTTTGAATTCAACGGGGAAAAGAAAAGAAAGGAAAATGAAAAACAAATTAGAAAAAAAAATGTAATTCCCACATTAAAATTGTTGTTCTTTATTTTTTTACTAGTAAAATTAACGAGAAAAAGGAAGTTCATAATTGTGTTTTTAAAACACACCCCAACCTAACCTGGGCACGTGCACAACCCGCTCATTTTTCATCATTTTCATTTTTTTTATATTGAATTTCCTTTTATCTAGATCATCCAAACTTTTTTATTTGGATGATGTCAAATGAGGATCCTGTTTTTCTATCTACATTTATTGAGTATTTAAATAATAACTTTTTATCAAGAAAAGAAAAGAAGATTATTTAGAGTAAAGAAGACTATAATTATTTTTAATGACTTTTTAATATAATAAATATATTCATAAATAGTATCCTCTTTATGGTTGACTGACTCTTTCCTCCGTATTATTTTTTCTCTTTGTTTTCTTTGTGTTGTCTCCAAATAATGATTAAAATTAATGTGATTGATTGTAAATGTTGATGTACGAATGATCTTCATGTTGTTGATTAATATGCCCATTTTGGGCCCTATGATTAGGAAAATAAAAATCTTATCTTAAACAAACGTATGGTAACAACAGTCTACATGTAATATCTATACTCTTATTATCCAAGAGTATATAGGATTGGACACATATAAGTTGTTGTTAGCATAATATTGTATGAATATGGACACGAACAAGTTAAATAAAGGAAAAATAGATGAAATAATAAAGAAATTTTATTGAAAACAAATATGTAAACAGAAAGTTAAAAAAAAAAGGAGGGGGGAGGTAATTCCGTGCCACGAGCGCCTGTGAATCTGACCTGTATGTTATCTATCTAAAGCTAGTTTTTAATTTTAAAGTTGATCATGGTTAGATAACCTAAACTTGAGACGACACTCGCCCTCCCAATTTAAACCAAAGCATTGATAATGGTCAATTATACATTCCGTAAATGTACGAGAAACGACGTACATGGGTTTACCCAGTGTAATAATAAATTATTTATGCTGAGAATGATGGGAAATACGATTGAATATATGTGCTAGCCATCATTAACAGTATATAATATTTCGGAATATTTCATCAGCGTAAGTACAGTTGGCATCTAAATCTGTTATCGAAAAATGGGCAGCGTAATTAAATTATCCCAAATTCGTTTTCTTCCGTGACAATGGCCTAAAAAATGACTCAAACTGTGGCACACAGTTCGGGCGGAGTCTACAATAATCAGTCTACAGTGTCGTATTGCTGTATTAAACCTATAACATTCCGGTTTTGCTTTCAATGCTAGTTAAGGCAATCACTTATCATTTAAGTCTTTTTCATGTAGTGCCATGAAGTTAACAGGAATGTTTGTTTTCAAGAGAAACACTTGTTAATGCAAGCGTAGGAAAATCACTACCACATACTTGATAATCGAATATTTGTTTTCATTGGAAATTTTAGTTACGCATTTCTTAGTGTATTATTTGTGTAAACTAACGTGTAAATATAAGTTTACAGTAAATGTGTGGTTATTCTATAACAGTAGTGTAAGGACCGACCATTTAACTTGCAGGGGGGTTATGGTTTTTTGTTTCGTTCAGAAATTGTTTTTCGGACAACACGAGAGTTAGAACATTTATTTTTTTTGTCGCGCAAAGCGCGAATTTTCTTTCCAGAATTTAACATTAAGTTATATGACAAAAATTCTGAATCAGATTATTATTTTTTTCCTCCACCAAAATCAGAATATTTTTTTCAGCAACATTGGGAATCAGAATATTTAAAAAAAAAAAAAAACCATAATAAAAAATCCCGGACAAGATTTAATTTTAAAAACTGGGGAGATGACAGGTTAATGAAAAAAGGTCAGGTAAAATGTTGTGCAATTATAAAATTATAAAAAAAAAACCAAATAAATTGTTGTTCTCTTTATAAAGTAAGGTCACATATTCTTCTTTTACAGAGACATGTCCTCATCTGTGTGTGGCCCGTGTTTGGAAGGCGGCAACAAAAATCCTCCTGTAAACTGGTGCATCAATTGTGAAGAACTGTTATGTGCAGGCTGCGTCAGTCATCACAAGACCTTGAAACTGACAAAGAAACACAACTTAACGGAAATAAAACCTACGCAAAATCCAGAGAAAGAACCAAGCTCAAATAAAACATGCACTCACCACCCGTCACAGGAAGTAGAATTGTACTGTGGGATACACGGTGTTTTATTATGTCATGAGTGTACAAAAACAGGCCATTATTCTTGTTACAAAGATATCGTACCCATTGAAGTGGCTGCAAATGGTGCTAAAGATTCTGTACAATTTATCAACTGTAGGTCGGAAATGGCAAATATAATACAAAGCTTTAGTAACATAGTTGAAAACAAGCAAAAAGTTGAAAATGATTTTGCAGGCGAGGTTGCAGGGGCAAGACATAAAATTACTGAAATAAAATCTGGTTTAATGAAATATATTGATCAAATGGAAGAAAATGTCCTCATGGATGTTGATAAGGTAGAGAAGAAAGTCGTTGATAGATTGTCGATGGAAAAGTCGTCTGCATGTGAAAGTCAGAAAGAGGCTGAGCAAATTTACAGTGAAATATTCTCGGCAGGATCAGACAAGGAAGCTTTTATTCTGTTACAGAAAGTTAAATTATTTAGGACGGTCAACGAACAGAAAATTAAAGAATTATCCTATAATATGCAATCCTATTCTTTACAGGCAGATCTTTTAGACCCAGCGTTGATACCTGAAATAGTCCACTTGGAATTTGGAAAGGTGGGTACACAGTCGACTCAATTTAATGTAAAACTGACTCAAGATTTGAAGATATCCGTAAGTTGTTTTGAGCCAGGGGAACCACTTAATCATGAAAAATTTCTTGAGTGTATGGCGCTTACAGAAGACGGTTACATACTCATAGCAGAGTTGAATGTAGTGTCATCTTCTAGAGTTTATTTGTTCAATCCAGAGGGGCAACAAATAAGCTATGTGAAAATTTCAGGCTTGCCGACTGACATTGCAGCAATACCAAACGGAACACAAGCCGTGGTGTTGGCGGACGAGGATAAACTACTTTTTCTGAATATGAAGGAAGCTCGTGAAATCAACAAAATAAATATGGCAAAAGGTTGCAATTGTGTATCTGCTTCATACAATTATGTTTTCATTGGCTACAAAAATGAAATAATCGTTATGGATTGTAGTGGAAAATATCTACAAACATTGACGGTACATGCCAGCCCAATCCAATGCATTCATGCAGAAAAAAATGGGGATTTGATTTACTCCATTGAAGACAATGTATACCATAGAAAGCAGCTTGGAGAAGAAACATGCCTGTACAATTCAAGAGATCTGCGAGCAGTGACGGGTATAGATCTAGACATAGAAGGAAACATTTACATCTGTGGACGAAAATCTCATAATATTCATGTTCTTAAAAAGAGCAATGGCTTGGCTGAAATTGTTATGAAGAAAGAACACGGGATAGAAAAACCAAGAGGTATATACATTAATAAGTTGACCAACACAATGTTCATTCAACGATTCGGAACAAAATCAATTCAAGTCTATCATTTCCAATGAACTGAACGAGCCTAGCATCAAATGGACCGGAAGACGTTGGTCATTTCGGAATACTAAATCTAAGGTCTTGTCGGATGGACGGGGAGATGTTGGTCATTTCGGAATACTGAATCTCACGTCTTTGTTTCATTGTTACTTTTTTTGTACAATGTATCTATACTGTGCGTTAGTAGTCTGAGTTAAATTTGTATGGGATAAATTAAATACAGTTCATTATTAAAGATAAGATGAATATAGGTGCATTATTGAATTGATCTAAGGACGTCGTGACCACTATATTATGGTACGTATTTCGATTTATCTCTACCTATGTGTCACTGGAGTGAGCGAGTGCTTGTTGTTTAACGGCACCTCAACAATTTTTCAGCTATATCATGGCGAGAACAAGTTAATTTTCAATGAGATGATGATGAGGTCGCTTTGTACTAGACCAATGCGCTCAGTTGGATTTTTATAGTGCAAGCTCACTGACACAAACAGTCGGCGGATAGACATGTCGTCCCACTCGGACAAATTATTCTGATTCTGAACCTATCAGTCTTTGCTCTTTCTCCTTAATGCTGCGTGCTTAGCAGAGAAACAGCTAATACTAATTTTATAGTCTTTGGTTTGACCCGATCGGACGGGACTCGAATCCACGATCTACCGCACTCGATGTGAGCACGCTAACCATTACACCATCGATGTGGTTTGCATCACTAGAAATTCGAACCATGGTGAGATGACTGCGATATAGCTTAATG
Organism: Bathymodiolus septemdierum; assembly: GCA_963383655.1. Taxonomy (NCBI): domain Eukaryota; kingdom Metazoa; phylum Mollusca; class Bivalvia; order Mytilida; family Modiolidae; genus Bathymodiolus; species Bathymodiolus septemdierum. The sequence continues at coordinate 43,310,014 of OY726528.1, read as the reverse complement.
TGATGAGGTTTCTTAGGGCCGAACCAATTAAATTAATCGCCACCACATAAATGAAATACAAAATGAACAATCCTGGATGAGACATATGAAAGTCGGATCATGTTCTGACATTAAAGTGTTTTGCAGTAAGAAAAGTTTGAGGATACCAAAGAGTTAATCATAAACCGTAACACGAAGAAGGACATATAATACATTGGCCAAAAGAAAAAGGACAAAAGGACAAACAACGATCTACAAAACATTACACAGAAAACAAAAGATCAAGCAACACGAACCCCACTAAAACCGAGGGTGAACTCAGGTGTTCCGGAACGGTTAGCAGTTCCTGCTCCACATGTGACGCCCGTCGTGTTACTGTTAAGCGACACGAACATCATATATTATGGTCTACATGAACCTCGGACTACATTCAACAAATGATGATGTACATAAACAAAATGAAAAACAAAAAATACAACGCTGTCGAAAAGTTCAAAATTAAAATCGAAAAATAGTAGAAACGGAAGCAAAATTGATCGATACTCCTATCACACATGTATGTACATGCCAGCTCACGTTCGATAAACAATAAATCCAGAGTTCGAAGGGTTATTCGAGTGAAGGAACGATCAGGATACTATAACACAATAACAGTACAAACGTAAGATAAATGGTGATATGGGTACAAACAACAACAATTATACCATGGTGATCTGGGTACAAGCAACAACAATTATACCATGGTGATCTGGGTACAAACAACAACAATTATACCATGGTGATCTGGGTACAAACAACTACAACAATTATACCATGGTGATCTGGGTACAAACAACAACAATTATACCATGGTGATCTGGGTACAAACAACAACAATTATACCATGGTGATCTGGGTACAAACAACAACAATTATACCATGGTGATCTGGGTACAAACAACAACAATTATACCATGGTGATCTGGGTACAAACAACAACAATTATACCATGGTGATCTGGGTACAAACAACAACAATTATACCATGGTGATCTGGGTACAAACAACAACAATTATACCATGGTGATCTGGGTACCAACAACAACAATTATACCATGGTGATCTGGGTACCAACAACAACAATTATACCATGGTGATCTGGGTACCAACAACAACAATTATACCATGGTGATCTGGGTACCAACAACAACAATTATACCATGGTGATCTGGGTACCAACAACAACAATTATACCATGGTGATCTGGGTACCAACAACAACAATTATACCATGGTGATCTGGGTACCAACAACAACAATTATACCATGGTGATCTGGGTACCAACAACAACAATTATACCATGGTGATCTGGTTACCAACAACAACAATTATACCATGGTGATCTGGGTACCAACAACAACAATTATACCATGGTGATCTGGGTACCAACAACAACAATTGTACCATGGTGATCTGGGTACAAACAACAACAATTATACCATGGTGATCTGGGTACAAATAACAACAATTATACCATGGTGTCTGATAAGGTTTTAAACGTTCCATTGATTAAGAGAATAGAGACGAGAGTATTATAAATGTATTTAGCCATCAAAAGACAATCATATTTGAACATAAAAATGTATCTGGAAGTCATTTACTAAATTGTTTTAAGGAATTGGTCTACTGTCTGCTACCTCCATCATACACGATCTGTTATGGTTCGTATAAAATAATTTTTTTTTTTCATATAAAACTAAAACTGAATTTACAAAGTCTTATTTCTCTGCAAATCATAACTGTGTAAAGGACTCTCGGGAAGGTTGTGTATTTGATTGGCCATTTCTGTATATAACTCCTCCATACTTTCGTTCTCCAAAGTCCTCCATTTTTATTTCTGATGACTCAAATCCACGATTTAGAGAACCATTCACAGTAGCTAATTCAAACTGTTCTTTCTGCAAAACAAATTTAATAATGTAATCTACACTGTATTACATTAATAAATATTAGAAGGCATGATATACTTTAATAATGTAATCTACACTGTATTACATTAATAAATATTAGAAGGCATGATATACTTTAATAATGTAATCTATACTGTATTACATTAATAAATATTAGAAGGCATGATATACTTTAATAATGTAATCTACACTGTATTACATTAATAAATATTAGACGGCATGATATACTTTAATAATGTAATCTATACTGTATTACATTAATAAATATTAGAAGGCATGATATACTTTAATAATGTAATCTACACTGTATTACATTAATAAATATTAGAAGGCATGATATACTTTAATAATGTAATCTACACTGTATTACATTAATAAATATTAGAAGGCATGATATACTTTAATAATGTAATCTACACTGTATTACATTAATAAATATTAGAAGGCATGATATACTTTAATAATGTAATCTACACTGTATTACATTAATAAATATTAGAAGGCATGATATACTTTAATAATGTAATCTACACTGTATTACATTAATAAATATTAGAAGGCATGATATACTTTAATAATGTAATCTACACTGTATTACATTAATAAATATTAGAAGGCATGATATACTTTAATAATGTAATCTACACTGTATTACATTAATAAATATTAGAAGGCATGATATACTTTAATAATGTAATCTACACTGTATTACATTAATAAATATTAGAAGGCATGATATACTTTAATAATGTAATCTACACTGTATTACATTAATAAATATTAGAAGGCATGATATACTTTAATAATGTAATCTACACTGTATTGCATTAATAAATATTAGAAGGCATGATATACTTTCATTTGATATGCACAGTCCGCAATGGATTATGATAAGAAATTTTAAACATTGATGGTCACAAATTCCACTGAGAACACAACCATATCTTAACACAAATCATTGAGCACAAAAGAAACCAAGGAGTATTTTCCGTATATTATAATTATGTTTCCGACGTATCTTTAAGATATGATGTTATTATTGCATGCACGTGATGAATATTGGGTTAGGTGTACGGTTATGATGTTTAACGCCACTTTCAATACTATTTTAGCTATATCGTAGCGGTCAGTTTTATTGATGGAGGAAACCGGAGTACCAGGGAGAAATCCACCGACCTGCCGGAAGTTACTGACAAAACGTTATCACATAATGTTATATCAAGTACACCTCGCCATGAGCGGGATTCGAACTCACAACTTTAGTGGTCATAGGCACTGATTTCACAGATATTTGTAGCCCCAAATACCAGACGATCTGAGGAATATTTCTATTGCCGATACTATACAAAACTTTCATAGTGTTTTTTAATCTATGAATATTACATATTGTAATGTTGATGGGGGGTTGGACATTAGAGGGTTAATCTAATGTTGATGGGGGGTTGGGCATTAGAGGGTTAATCTAATGTTGATGGGGGGTTGGGCATTAGAGGGTTAATCTAATGTTGATGGGGGGTTGGGCATTAGAGGGTTAATCTATGAGTATTACATATTGTAATCAGAATATTTTGAGATTCCTAAAAAAGTTAATTGTATCAAAAATACAACAGTTAATAAAGATTAATGCAAATGACATGATTTATGATAATAATTTACTTATCGTGTATATTTGAAAATATATAACGACAGTAGCTATGACTACAAAGAACACGATGTTCGTCTTTACCTCCAGTTTTTTGTAGGAGGGCTCATGTCCTATTTACGTTATTTGTGTTTGTTTGCGTACAGTGGTGTCTGACACATATTGTGTTGTGTTATTTGTTTAGTTTGCCTTCCTCTTGTGTTTTGTATACTCAATGTTGCTGGTTTTTTTTGTTTTCTCCAATCTTGATTGCCCCTTCGATATTCTCTAACGATTTTTTCAGACGACAAGATTATCCTTCACGTTCATTTACACCCATACCTAAAAACATATTACCACGTCGGTGGTGTAATGGTTAGCGTGTTCGTGGGTGGTAGATCGTGGGCGGTAGATCGTGGGTTCGAGCCCCGATGGGATCAAACCGAAGACCATAAAATTGGTATCTATTGCTTCTCCGCTAAACACACAGCATTAAGGAACAAGAGCAATGATTAGTTCGCTCGAAATCAGGATAATGTGGCCTAGTGGGGCAACGTGTATACCCACGGGCGGACTGTTGTTTCAGTGAACTAACACTATATAAAAAATCCAACTAAACGTGTTGGTCTAGTATAAAGGAGACATCATCATCATCTAATTGAAAATTAACCTGTTCTCGCCATGATATAGCTGAAAAATTGCTGAGTTGGCGTTAAACAACCATCACTCACTCACTCACTCATATCTAAATACATCAACAACAACAAAAATAAAACGTCTTACGTATTCTTGTAATCTGTGAACTCTCTGACAGGATACAGGTAGAAAACAGCAGACTCTGTCCACCACTCTGTGTATAAGATGAGGCTCTACATCTTCTGGTTCATTGAAACCTAAAAGAAAATAGGAATGGAATATGTATCACCTTCTATAACCTTAAACCTCGATTTAAAATGAAGGAATGTAATATTTACGCACCAATCGGCAAACCTCGGGTGAATCCGCTTCTCTCCCTCAATACCTCGGCTGTAATACGGTATTTGATATGCGTCTACGCGTCACAATTCTTCGCCGGAAGACCGTATCACTTCAATCAAACATTGCGCACCGCGAATAAGTTCTTAAATGGCGACAATAGATGAGTTTGCTTTGAAAATTATTGGTCTTTTTTAATACCTCCTTCATTGGTCTTTTTTAATACCTCCTTCATTGAAGATTTCTGAAAGTAGTTCCAATGGGAGCTATCGTAATACGGACGAGGTATGATGAAGGTACGGAATCAGCCGAAGTTGCGACGAGTGATTTACGCACCCCACAGATAATCGAATTTGTCCTGCAATGGTGTGATTTTGAGTACTGACAAAGGCGGCGTTCAAGTAAGCTTCTGTGTTATTTAGTCAAGGACCTAATACCGGTAAGACATTTCTGGTATCTGATTCACGTAGAGCGACAGAAAGAAACGATAACAGGAATAGTCACAGTGGACACCAATGAAAAGCATTTGAACGACACTTGTTTCATTTCAGCTATTTTCAGACAATTTGGCAATTCTTTTGGACTTTTTGATATTGCAGGATAAACACAATATACGTACATTGTCGCTAAATATAAATTTAATTTGCACTCGCTGCGGAACATGATAGAAAAGCTCGCAAAAGACTCACTTTTCTACCTGTTTCTAACTCGTACAAACAAATTATATATTTTCCGACAATGTACGTATATTGCATATATATATATATGCGTTTAAATGGAATCTGCGTTTAAAGGCTTTGTCCGTGTGAAGACACCCTCATTAAATTATTTAAAGTCACAATTCAAAATTTTTCAATATGCAAGTTTTTATATTTTATATTTTTGTTTTGCTACTCACTAGATTTCGGTGTTAATCTTATTTAGGGGTCGTATTTGTCTAATTTTACTAACTTTTTTTATTGTAATATTGTTTTAGTGTTCATTAGAATTTAATTTTTTAAGTTCGATTTATCGATAATTTATGCATTTATGTTTTATGTCATACAGGAATATTTGTCAGTAGATTTGGTTAACTTTTACAGAATAGTTGGGTCATAAATGACCACGGATATGCCAGTTCCACTTGTCGTAACCACTTCCCGGTCCTTTCCTCATTCACGACTTATCACCGGGTTTGTAAATAGATTAACACGACGGGTGCCACTAGTGGAGCAGGAACTGTTTACACTTCCGGAGTACCTGAGTTCACTCCCGGTTTTCAGTGGGGTTCGTGTTACTCGATCTTTAGTTTTATGTGTAATGTTTTGTAGATCGTTGTTTGTCCTTTTGTCCTTTTTCTTTTGGCCATTGTGTTGTCTGTCCTTCTTCGATTTACGGATTCTGATTACCCCTTTGGTATCTTCAAACTCTTCTTGTATCAACGAAGTGTAACGCCAAAGACATTATGTCGCTACAGATAAAAACAATAACAACAGTTTTTAACTTCTTCAATCTGATTGGATTCGTGTCTAAACTAGAAATTATGATACTCAGTCATGATCTTGAATGTGAGATGGGACAATTCCATCTGAGGGTTCAAATTTGCAAGTCAGAAGCGAAGCTTGTCGAGTGTCTGACGAAAGAAAATGTGAAACAGATAGTGAAATTGTCTCACATTGTTGACAATCACTGATTAGTTTTCTCACACCATTCGATAAAAAATCAGATATTTATATCCAACTTTGAAATGGCAAATGGCTGCCAATGGATAAATATTTTCCTTCTAAAGCATTCGACTTCATGAAAAATAAATACTATATTCGAAATGAGTGTATACCTTTTAGTTTTATATAGTAATATCGTAGACATAAAACCGTTACTAAGCAACTTGGAAGTTTTGATACAGTAGTTCATAGCAAAAAGCAATCACGAGAGTTCATCTTTTTCGAAAGGCTCGTGGAAAATGGTTTGTCTTTGCAACATTTTCACATTTTTATGCAATAACAGGGGCGGATCCAGGGGGGGGGGGCGCACCTGGCGCCCACCCCCCCCCCCCTAAAATTGGAAAAAATATATGATTTTTTGGCGTAAAATCCTGATTTTTCACACGAAATACCCCAAAAAGTTTCGTGCCTCCCTCCGCTCGGCGCAATTTTTTTAAGTGCGGCCCCCCCCCCCCCCCACTAACGTGAAATCCTGGATCCGTCCCTCAATAGATGTTGTATGATTAGACCAATAATTAAATATCCGTCACCACAATGGCGTAAGAGATGTAGCAACGTTTTTCACAATAAATAAATACTTACGAATACAACATTACATAAAATGTTACACTGATTCCTACAGTAAATCAATACTTACCAACACAACACGACGTAATAAACGTTACTATGATTCCTACTGTAAATCAATACTCACCAACACAACACGACGTAATAAACGTTACCATGATTCCTACAGTAAATCAATGCTTAGCAACACAACACGACGTAATAAACGTTACGATGATTCCTACAGTAAATCAATGCTTAGCAACACAACACGACGTAATAAACGTTACGATGATTCCTACAGTAAATCAATACTTACCAACACAACACGACGTAATAAACGTTACGATGATTCCTACAGTAAATCAATACTTACCAACACAACACGACGGAATAAACGTTACGATGATTCCTTCAGTAAATCAATATTTACCAACACAACACGACGCAATAAACGCTACAATGATTCCTACAGTAAATCAATACTTACCAACACAACACGATGTAATAAACGCTACAATGATTCCTACAGTAAATCAATACTTACCAACACAACACGATGTAATAAACGTTACCATGATTCCTACAGTAAATCAATACTTACCAACACAACACGACGTAATAAACGTTACGATGATTCCTACAGTAAATCAATACTTACCAACACAACACGACGTAATAAACGCTACAATGATTCCTACAGTAAATCAATACTTCCCAACACAACACGACGTAATAAACGTTACCATGATTCCTACAGTAAATCAATACTTACCAACACAACACGACGTAATAAACGTTACGATGATTCCTACAGTAAATCAATACTTACCAACACAACACGACGTAATAAACGTTACGATGATTCCTTCAGTAAATCAATATTTACCAACACAACACGACGTAATAAACGTTACAATGATTCCTACAGTAAATCAATACTTACCAACACAACACGACGTAATAAAGATACGATGATTCCTACAGTAAATCAATACTTACCAACACAACACGACGTAATAAACGTTACGATGATTCCTACAGTAAATCAATACTTACCAACACAACACGACGTAATAAACGTTACGATGATTCCTACAGTAAATCAATACTTCCCAACACAACACGACGTAATAAACGTTACGATGATTCCTATAGTAAATCAATACTCACCAACACAACACGACGTAATAAACGTTACGATGATTCCTACAGTAAATCAATACTTACCAACACAACACGACGTAATAAACGTTACGATGATTGCTACAGTAATGCATATTAATGAGGCAAAAAGGCCATACCAAAGGTAAGATAAATGATATATCCATCTGAAAATAAAAAAAAGGTGTACAGTAAACCCTTCCAGGACACCTTAGAAATAAAATGAAAAAGAAAATATACCACACAGTTTAACTGTTGGTTTTCTAAATCATATAGTTAGAAGCAGTATGGTTGAATTTACGGTTCTACTGTGTGACATTGGCTTTTGCAAGACATGATTGTATTGTCAAAATGACTTCTATTTCTTGTCTAGTCATATAATAAAATGTTTATTCTGCAACAATGCCGTAATATGAAAAATATCGTTATATCTTCTCTGAAATTATGAACTCTGTACATAAATGACCATTGAGTAAACACATGATGCAGATGATAAGTTTTAAAGACTCTGGTGAACCTATATAGTTATAATCTATCTTGCACTTGCTCTATTTGAACAGGAAATCACATTGACTGGATACATTTTTGTTATATACTGTTACTGACCGAAATATAACCTTTTCTGATACCACTGGCACATGTTACCTGTTGAGCCGGGGGAAACTAGTTCTAAATCCAGTTCACTTCATGTTGACATAAAATATCAAAAGAGGCAATCAGGGGATACTTATATAATATTATTATTTAATTCAAAATATAAACGTGGATGGATTAATGTGATTTTTCTGCAGGATAAACACAATATTAATGCAGCATTCGGCGCAAAAAATCGGGAAAAGGCCCGCGGTGAACCTCGCCTTTATTTCAGTTTTTAAGCCTTATACACATAAACTTTATATATTAAGATACTGCACTAATATTGTCTATATAATTGTGTCTTAACATTACGATTTGATTGATCTTTTGGTGTTTAGCGCAACTTCCAGCAATATTTCAGCTATATCATAGCGACCAGTTTTAGTGGTGGAAGAAGCCAGAGTACCCGGAGAGAACCACCGACCATGAGCAAGCAACTGGTATAAATTTTATCACTTGCGGCTGCGAGTCGAATGCAACCTTTTTTGTAATTTACAAAGACGGACGCGAATCCACGCCGTATTGGTGATAGGCTTGTACGAGTTGTTAGGTAATCCAACTACCTAACTCATTGAGCCACCTGGGCCCTTCTTTACATTACGTATTAGTATATAATATCTAAACATAATAACAACATACTTACAAATCATTATCTATGTCTCTTGGGACCTGCGTTGTGGTTGGTATCGTAGATGTGGCGCCACCATATAAAGATGAATTGGAAGAAGTAGAACAGTTGTTCTTTATTATGCTACACATCTCGGTACTAACATGGTAGACTGGCGGCACCGGAAGTAATACAGTGCCACCTACACCTACCCAAAATGCCATCACTGCACTTATTATCAATCCACACAAAGCACCCTAATGAGTCATACAAAAAAAACCTTGTTATTTAAACATGTCTACTTGTCTTTTTTGAGGGGTTTTAATTCGGATATAGCTTCAGAATATTATTTAAGGAAATGGTGGGGTTCGCGTTGCTATTTTTTTTAAAAGTTTTTTGTGATGTCCTATATGTGTTTTAACTTTCTGAGTTTCGTGTCGTGATATTCGTTACGGTTTCCGCATAAAAACGATATTAGGTTCGTCTTTACCTCCAGTTGTTTGTAGGAGGGCCCATGTCTTATTTACGTTATTTGTGTTTGTTTGCGCATAGTAGTGTCCAACACATATTGTGTTACATTTTTGTTTTCTGTTTCTTCGTCTTGTGTACCATATATTACCAGATTTTCTGGATTGTCCATTTTTGATTTCTTCTTCGGTATTCTCTAGTGTTTATTTACTGAAACATTTACTTAAATGTAGCATCTAGTTTCCCAATATAAATTCTACATAGCTGTAGAATATAATACACAACAAAAATGAAAAGCAGCAATCTAAAGATGAAAACTTGAGTCTGTGATAATGACCTTCATAGAGTCTGTGATAATGACCTTCATAGAGTCTGTGATAATGACTTTCATAGAGTCTGTGATGATGACCTTCATAGAGTCTGTGATAATGACCTTCATAGAGTCTGTGATAATGACCTTCATAGAGTCTGTGATAGTGACCTTCATAGAGTCTGTGATAATGACCTTCATAGAGTCTGTGATAATGACCTTCATAGAGTCTGTGATATTGACCTTCATAGAGTCTGTGATAATGACCTTCATAGAGTCTGTGATAATGACCTTCATAGAGTCTGTGATAATGACCTTCGTAGAGTCTGTGATAATGACCTTCATAGAGTCTGTGATAATGACCTTCATAGAGTCTGTGATAATGACCTTCATAGAGTCTGTGATAATGACCTTCGTAGAGTCTGTGATAATGACCTTCATAGAGTCTGTGATAGTGACCTTCATAGAGTCTGTGATAGTGGCCTTCATACAATTAATTTGTTAGAGATTTAAACATGTATCCAGTTAAAGCAGAATTAAGATGACAATACAATAAGAACATGCTAAATATTGTCGACCGTAATATACAGTAACACTGTGATTGGCAGATGACGAACAGTAATAAAAGGGCTATTCCTTTCTTTCCTAGTCACTTACATTTATAGATCGCTGGGTGTTAAATGTAATATTTTTGAAAGGAAGGGAACATATATTAAAAAGTATATATATATTTGTTTATATCTGTTTTGTCGTTTGTCTTCCAATTATCAGAGGAATGGGGTTGGAATCCCATTAACTGGTGATGCGCATGTCCCAATTCTTGACCTGGATTTCCTACGTCATATGTCGTAGTCTCTTTTGTGTTCAGTGGTTTGAGGTTAGAGGTGGTTGTTTGTTTTGTTGATATTGATGGAATTGTTGACCATCACTGTTTAAACTTTCTTTTCCAAGTATAAATTTAACATCAAAGTACTTGTAACGAGAAACAGAATATTTATACAAGACAAACATAGAGTATTTAAGTCAGAATAGATTTCCGAGCAAAGAAAATATATTGAAAATTATTAAACGGGTGTCTATTTTTGATATACCTAAAATGGGAAATATATCCTTAAAATGCAATGCAATCAGATGTTAAACCAACTTACCCAAGAATTAATCCATGGAAAGAAAATCCCACAGATAAAAAGACCAAGTAATGGTCCTCCTACCATTCCAAATATACTTAACATAATCTGTAATTACATTAAACATAAAACTTACTTAACTGTATATATGAGTAACACGATGGGTGTCTTATAAGAAACAGGAACTGCTTACCCTTCTAATGCACCTGGGTTCACCCCCAGTTTTTGTGGTCCATAATGTTCATCTATATTGGTTTTCTGTGTTGAGTTTTTTGTTTTGTTTGTCTTTATCCTGCGTGCCCAATGTTGCCAGTTTCTCTTGATTGTCCATTCTTGATTGTCCCTTCGGGTTTCTCTAACGTTTATTTACAGATATATATACCCTCTCACTATATGAAATCGTCTATTAGTTTCGTTATGGATGAATTAAATTACGTTGAAATATGTAAACTTTTGTCTCCTTCTAATGGTATTCTCAGTTCTTTATAGTCTATTCACTTGATATATTTAGTTTGTGATATATAAGCTCAGACCAATTTAATTTTCAGGTCTTGATTAGTGTCACTCATCTTGGGTTTTCCCTTACATCTGTGTTAAAAAGATATTTGACTGTTTGTATATGTTTTATTTACACTGTAGGCCATTGCATGTCTGTCCAGCTTCGACTTGCGGCTTTATGATTACCGCTTTGTTGAAGTAAAACTTTTATCATGCATTGGAATTCCTGTAATCAATATCATGCTCATATTTCTGCTATAATGACATTTTTATTCACTTGTATTATATTGTTGATACAATTAAACTATGTACATGTTATCCGTCACAAGGTACCTCAAGTAAGTTCCTCTTCAAAGTGGCGAGAGTAATGAGTTAATCAGAAAAAAAACCTAGCAAGTAAGGATAGAAAGAAACAATTGTTTATAACATACCTGTAGAACTGTTTGTCCCAAGAACTGTGACAAAAAAGCTATTCCTATAACTAATCCACCACATAAAAGACCTTAAAAAAGAATGGAATATCACTATACTCATTATTATACCTGACATATTATTTTACTATATAAAAGTAATAAAACGAATTGGATGTTTGACGGAAAAAAAATAACCGACGAAGGAAACAACCCGGTGGACAACGTTAACCCAAACATATATAATGTACAATAGGTTGTCGCCCGGTCTACACAGTCCGGTTCAGAAATTGTATTATCTTGCTGTCTACTACAAAACAAAACAGTTAATTTTAAGTTTTAAATATATTTGAGTAGCTTCCGTATTATAAAAGATCTAGGGGGGAAAACCTCAACAAGTTGTCTTCCTCGGGTTGACAACTTTCTATGTTCAACTCATATGAAGGCAATACTGATATTTTCTATTACAGTCTGATTTAAAAAATGTAGAAATAAGGTACATTTTAAAACAGTCGTGAAAGATAACACATCGTTTCCATTATATCATACTAAGAAAACAACAGTATCAGATTTAGATGTGTAAAGAGTCATTGGTAAAGAATAATAGAAAATACAAACTCACAGAATCGTCCCACAAACAGCCTAAGTGCCCACATTTCATATAATATGACTTACTGTCGAAAGTGGCGTTATACACGCATAATGCAATCTTGATGTCATGCGATATAATAATATAGCATAAAATATATGCTACTAAAGGCGTCAAATATACATCAATGTTATATTAATCATTGGACTTCAAGCTAATTTTGGTACCACTTTCACATGTTTTACCTGTTGAGCTTTGGAAAACTAGTTATAAACCAGTTACTTCCTGTTAACAGAAAATATCAATTATCAATATATTAATTTATATGATATACATGTACAACAGTCTATGGATTAATGCGATTTTCTGTATGATAAGCACAATATTAATTCAGTGTCTTAAAATATAAAGTTTATGTGTATTCGGTGCAAAACTGGGAAAGGCTCGGAAACTTCCCCTTTCATAAAAAGCATACACAGAGAATTTATATTTTAGACCCTGCTCCAATATTGTAACTATATAGTATTGTACATAATATATGTAAGAAGAAATTAAAAATAGGGGTAGAGGCTAGGGTTATGGTTTTAACGTCACTTTCAACAATATATCAGTTATATCGTGGCGGTCAGTTTTATTGTTGGAGGAAACTGGAATACCCGGAGAAAATCAGCAACCTGCCACAAATCACTGACAAACTTTATCACATAATATTGCATCGAGTACACCTCGCCTGAGAGGGATTCGAACCCACAACAACATTAGTGGTGATAAGCACTGATTGCATAGATAGTCATAAAGGCAGCTACCATACGAACACGACCACGACAGCTCCTCTTAAAATAGGAATGCACGTCTTATGTATTATTATTGATAGAATATCATTACATAGCATTTGTCAACTTCCCTATAATATTATCTTGTAAAAGTACTACCTAATAACTTAGCTATTCTTCCTTGCCATAAAGGTGAAGGTGCCGAACCTCTATAATCCCACCAAAGTTTTAACACATCTTCAAGTATCACAATGGCTAAGGCGTTTAATCCTGACGATATTGAACTACAATTACAAATGATAACATATCAGAACTGAGTAACGATATTATTCAATTTCTTTACACTTATAACAGTTTGCCAAGCAGTGAATGAAAACCGCCTCACGGGAAACTGAAACAATTATGACGTTACACTGAAAGTATCAGTTTGCTCAACTGTATCCGTAAAACGTTAACATAGGCATTGTAATATTCATGACGTCACAATGTTTTACCATTTGACCATATCTACTGGCATGGATGCTATTATTTTCTGGCATGGATGTTATTATCTACTGGCATGAATGTTATTATCTACTGGCATGGATGTTATTATCTACTGGTATGGATGTTATTATCTGCTGACATGAATGTTATTATCTACTGGCATGGATGTTATTATCTACTGGCATGGATGTTATTATCTACTGGCATGGATGCTATTATCTACTGGCATGGATGTTATTATCTACTGGCATGGATGTTATTATCTGCTGACATGAATGTTATTATTTACTGGCATGGATGTTATTATCTACTGACATGGATGTTATTATCTACTGGTATGGATGTTATTATCTGCTGACATGAATGTTATTATCTACTGGTATGGATGTTATTATCTGCTGACATGAATGTTATTATCTACTGGCATGGATGTTATTATCTACTGACATGGATCTTATTATCTACTGGTATGGATGTTATTATCTGCTGACATGAATGTTATTATCTACTGGCATGGATGTTATTATCTACTGGCATGGATGTTATTATCTACTGGCATGGATGCTATTATCTACTGGCATGGATTTTATTATCTACTGGCATGGATGTTATTATCTGCTGACATGAATGTTATTATTTACTGGCATGGATGTTATTATCTACTGGCATGGATGTTATTATCTACTGGTATGGATTTTATTATCTACTAGTATGACTGTTATTATCTACTGGCATGGATGTTATTATCTACTGGCATGGATGTTATTATCTACTGGCATGAATGTTATTATCTACTGGTATGGATGTTATTATCTACTGGCATGAATGTATTATTTACTGGCATGGATGTTATTATCTACTGGCATGGATGTTATTATCTACTGGCATGGATGTTATTATCTACTGGCATGGATGTTATTATCTTCTGGCATGGATGTTATTATCTACTGGCATGAATGTATTATTTACTGGCATGGATGTTATTATCTACTGGCATGGATGTTATTATCTACTGGCATGAATGTTATTATCTACTGGCATGGATGTTATTATCTACTGGCATGGATGTTATTATCTACTGGCATGGATGTTTTTATCTGCTGGCATGGATGTTATTATCTACTGGCATGGATGTTATTATCTACTGCCATGAATATTATTATTTACTGGCATGGATGTTATTATCTACTGGCATGGATGTTATTATCTACTGGCATGGATGCTATTATCTACTGGCATGGATGTTATTATCTACTGGTATGAATGTTATTATTTACTGGCATGGATGTTATTATCTACTGGCATGGATGTTATTAACTACTGGCATGAATGTTATTATCTACTGGCATGGATGTTATTATCTACTGGCATGAAAGTTATTATCTTCTGGCATGGATGTTATTATCTACTGGCATGGATGTTATTATCTACTGACATGGATGTTATTATCTACTGGTATGGATGTTATTATCTGCTGACATGAATGTTATTATCTACTGTCATGGATGTTATTATCTACTGGCATGGATGCTATTATCTACTGGCATGGATTTTATTATCTACTGGCATGGATGTTATTATCTGCTGACATGAATGTTATTATCTACTGGCATGGATGTTATTATCTACTGGCATGGATGTTATTATCTACTGGCATGGATTTTATTATCTACTAGTATGACTGTTATTATCTACTGGCATGGATGTTATTATCTACTGGCATGGATGTTATTATCTACTGGTATGGATTTTATTATCTACTAGTATGACTGTTATTATCTACTGGCATGGATATTATTATCTACTGACATGGATGTTATTATCTACTGGCATGGATGTTATTATATACTGGCATGGATGTTATTATCTATTGGCATGGATGTTATTATCTACTGGCATGAATGTTATTATCTACTGGCATGGATGTTATTATCTACTGGCATGGATGTTATTATCTATTGGCATGGATGTTATTATCTACTGGCATGGATGTTATTATCTACTGGCATGGATGTTATTATCTATTGGCATGAATGTTATTATCTACTGGAATGGATGTTATTATCTACTGGCATGGATTTTATTATCTACTAGTATGACTGTTATTATTTACTGGCATGGATGTTATTATCTACTGGCATGGATGTAAGAATAGCTGGAAGATATCAAAGGGGTAATCAGATGCCCGTTATTCGAGGAAGCAAAGACAACACAATAGCCAAAAGAAAAAAGGACAAAATGACAAACAATGATCTGCAAAACACTCTACAGAAAGCGAAAGATCGAGCAGCACGAACCCCACTAAAAACCTGGGGTGTACTCGGTGCTCCGGGAGGGTTAGCATTTCCTGCTCCACATGTGACACCCGTCGTGTTACTTTGGAAAACACGAACATCATCTGATATAGAAATCGTGCTTGGACACCAGTAGACGTAAATAAATACAAATACAAAATGTATGACCTTGCAATAACAATGGGAGTCAAGACCAAACGAACATAGTTTTTAAGCGGAAATCGTAGCGGACATAACAACGTGAAGACATGCAATTTGACAACATGAACAACACGAATACCACAAAGACAAATAAAAAACGGGGGCGAACTCATATGCTCCGGAAGGGTCAGCAGTTCTGTATTGTGTTATAAACAGTTTGATCAAGTATTACTGATGCAAATTAGTGGAACTGGCATGATATTATAGAAAAACAGGATAATTCAATCATTAATGTAATGTTCAGTAAACAAATGAATTATCATAAATCTTGTTACGATTTTTGGTTGGCTTTGGTTTTAGGTAAATAACGACATTTTGAACAATATTTCTGTTTTTTAGCCAAGGATAGTAGGGTAATCAGAGAAACCCAACGGACATGCCCTAAGTCAACTGAAAACCTTATAACGTCACGTTGTAATGTGCACACATTGCCATTGGCGGGAATCAAACTCACAACTGTAGTGGTGACAGGCAGGCACAACTGATTGAATGGATATATATTAATATGACTACCATACGATCACGTAATAATAATCTGCAATACATCGTATATAATAATGAAAACGTAGATCTCAAATTTAGTACGCACGACGCGTTTCTAATTTAGTACGTACGACGCGTTTCTGGAATAACATTCATATTGTACGCACAAATTCGAAAGATTGGAGAATCAAATAATTTTAAAAGTTTGGGAGCAATAAAACCAAAAGTCTAAAGAGGATAGCCAACGATTACCTATGACTGAGGGAGAAGCTTACTTTTGACAATAATTGTATTATTTAGGAACTCTAAATTTCAATAATAAAATATATATAATAAATCATGTCAGTGCCGAAGCACTGACTATTAAACAAAACGCTTTTTTGTTAAATCGAATTCCACTCAGGAATATTAATGTTGGATACGCGTTTTAAATCTGGCTCCATAGGTTCGATTTCTGAGGGAAATAAAAAAGAAGAACAATACATAGTAAACAATTTTGTACAAATCAATTTGATTATATTCGATTGTTATGGACGGAAATGGGAGTCGAATGATATGTTCCGTTTCCTTGCCTATTAGCTTAGGCAACATAAGTTAAAACTACTCTGGGAAATTGTTATTCATTGAACAAATATAGTTTCATTTAGGCTATCCTGTTTAGGCCTTTTGTCTTATTGCTTCCAAGGCTATCCTGTTTAGGCCTTTTGTCTTATTGCTTCCAAGGCTATCCTGTTTAGGCCTTTTGCTTTATTGCTTCCAAGGCTATCCTGTTTAGGTCTTTTGTCATATTGCTTCCAAGGCTATCATGTTTAGGCCTTTTGTCTTATTGCTTCCAAGACTATCCTGTTTAGGCCTTTTGTTTTATTGCTTCCAAGGCTATCCTGTTTAGGCCTTTTGTTTTATTGCTTCCAAGGCTATCCTGTTTAGGCCCTTTGTCTTATTGCTTCCAAGGCTATCCTGTTTAAGCCTTTTGTTTTATTGCTTCCAAGGCTATCCTGATTAAGCCTTTTGTTTTATTACTTCCAAGGCTATCCTGTTTAGGCCTTTTGTTTTATTGCTTCCAAGACTATCCTGTTTAGGCCTTTTGATTTATTGCTTCCAAGGCTATCCTGTTTAGGCCTTTTGTCTTATTGCTTCCAAGGCTATCCTGTTTAGGCCTTTTGTTTTATTGCTTCCAATGCTATCCTGTTTAGGCCTTTTGTTTTATTGCTTCCAAGGCTATCCTGTTTAGGCCTTTTGTTTTATTGCTTCCAATGCTATCCTGTTTAGGCCTTTTGTCCGATTGCTTCCAAGGCTATCCTGTTTAGGCCTTTTGCCTTATTGCTTCCAAGGCTATCCTGTTTAGGCCTTTTGTTTTATTGCTTCCAAGGCTATCCTGTTTAGTCCTTTTGTTTTATTGCTTCCAAGGCTATCCTGATTAGGCCTTTTGTTTTATTACTTCCAAGGCTATCATGTTTAGGCCTTTTGTTTTATTGCTTCCAAGGCTATCTTGTTTAGGCCTTTTGTTTTATTGCTTCCAAGGCTATCCTGTTTAGGCCTTTTATCTTATTGCTTCCAAGGCTATTCTGTTTAGGCCTTTTGTGTTATTGCTTCCAAGGCTATCCTGTTTAGACCTTTTGTGTTATTGCTTCCATGGCTATCCTGTTTAGGCCTTTTGTGTTATTGCTTCCAAGGCTATCTTGTTTAGGCCTTTTGTTTTACTGCTTCTAAGGCTATCCTGTTTAGGCCTTTTGTTTTATTGCTTCCAAAGTTATTCTGATTAGGTCTTTTGTTTTATTGCTTCCAAGGCTAATATGATTATGCCTTTTGTTTTATTGCTTCCAAGGCTATCCTGTTTAGGCCTTTTGTTTTATTGCTTCCAAGGCTATCCTGTTTAGGCCTTTTGTTTTATTGCTTCCAAGGCTATCCTGTTTAGGCCTTTTGTTTTATTGCTTCCAAGGCTATCCTGTTTAGGCCTTTTGTTTTATTGCTTCCAAGGCTATCCTGTTTAGGCCTTTTGTTTCATTGCTTCCAAGGCTATCCTGTTTAGGCCTTTTGTTTTATTGCTTCCAAACACTTTTGAATGATTTGGCTTTCTAATCATTCTATTTTAAGCGTAAACCTAATGAAGGTTATTTCAGAAACGCGTCGTGTGCACTAAATTTGATATCTACGTTTTTATTCATAATAAGTGTTTATTTAATTATGAAGAAAATGAAAGTTTGTGGATAACATAATATACTGCCCTGTACATAATATACTGCCCTGTACAAAATTGTCCATGAGTTGGATTAGTGCGATGAACAATGTAATTGAATTAACCATATTTTATTTGCTCAAAATATTAGCAATTGGGAATGGGGACAAATTATGCAACACTTATTTAAATACCGCCCCCTACAATTCACAACAAATTATATACATGACAGCAACCATACAATGAAATATTTCAATTTACATAAAGATGTATAAGCAAACAGTTCAAATAGTGTCATTCAATCAAATTCAAAGATTAGTTATTATGATTTATGAAAATATGTTCTCATGCCAATTCATATCATTACATAAATGATATGTTAGGCAGATTATTCGATTCTAAAAAATACATTTTGTTTTCTTGAGTTACACTTTATACACTAAATATGACATCAGAACGACAAAATTGCCCAGATATAGCGTTTATCGATGGAAGCAAAGAGTACCACTCATCTACAGGCTGGTGGCAGTTTCACACTCATTTGTGGGTGGAGTCATTATCATTGTTGAAGATCCTACTGTGACTGTGAAATGTAGAACAGTAATACAAGCACTGTTCCTTAACTTTAATTTGTGAAAGTGTATTACTAGATAATCTCTCATGTTCATTTATATCCATATCCTTTCTTGCTAATTTTTGTCTAAATATAAATCGCACATTTAGTCTCTTTTTCTGAATCTTGGTAAATTTAATCCGTTTAATACGAATACCCAGCTGTCTAGTGAACAAGAAAGTTTAGGAATGTCCCAGGAGTTACTGAACAACATGAATAACAACTAAATAGAGATCAAACTACTAGACTCATGACTGCAAAGAAAAAAAGCCAGCTAGATATTAAGTTTTGGTTACCTAAGAGATGCACTAAACAAACATGCTACAAACAGTCCTGGCAGCCCTGGTAGAAATGTTAATTTGTCCATAACTAAAAATGGCAGCAACTGGAAACAAAAAGATAAGATTAACACCATGTGTTCAAATAGATTGAAAATGATGTCAAGACGTCAAAAACATGTCTAATAACTAACCTCTTAGAAATTTCAATATCTTTTAGAATGCTTCAAAATATTGTGAGAAACCAAATTAATATTTACACTATTAGTAATTGACGAGTTTCATTATCAAAATATGTCACAAACTGATCAAATAAGCAGTAACTCACGACCGTTATTCGGTCATGAGTGACATATTTTTGATACTGAAGTTTGTCAATTAGTTATAGAATTGGCTATATAGATAAAAAAAAAAATTGCTTCGATTCGAATTTAACATAAAATGAGTTTATTTGCACTATGTTATGTGTGTAGCGTAGGGATATACTATAATGTGTATTGGTTCAAAAACATGGCGCCACCGACAAGGAATCTAGGTAAGCGACAGAGGGAAATTGTGAATAGTAAATATAACAGGAAGTATAAATAAAACAAGGCAATTGTACTATGACAACAGTTAACTAACAAGACATTGGTTAATAGTATGATTCTAAACGTGTATATTATCTGACTCACTTATAATATTCGCGATTGACAGAACGATGAATGAATGAACTATTTCATATGTGTGTGTGTTGACTTAACGATCCACCAAGGATGTGACAATGGGAGCAAATGATGTTTATTCAAATATATTACACTTTACGTTTTTATTTTCCCTATTTGTCTTTGTTAGCGCAGCCGGTCACTATTTTCGTATATGGACCGGTAGTATATGGACCGGCCAGGTACCTGCATTATTTTAGATAAAACGTATAATATAGCAAATAGTTCATGTCACTTCGGGTCATATGGCAGTATATGGACCGGTCCGTCACCAAAAAAATATTATATGGACCGAAGTTTCTGAGTGACGGACCGGTCCATATACTGCCATATGACCCTCAGTGCCATGAACTGTTTGCTATTTAATATTGTGTATGTATATAGTGAACTGACAATATTTTTGTGTGAAATTTTTAGTTTTTAACAATTCAATAAATAATTTGGAAACAAGTATAGTAAAGTACTGATTTCCAAAAGTATACCGTTACAAACCTCATTCTGAGTCGGACTCATTGAATATTAAAGGTAAGATTATTTGTATTTTGGCTTCAGAATTGCATCATTGTCTTTTACATATCACCGTTCATACATACTTTAACAAATACTACTGGTAGCTCACCTGATCACGGGCGTGTACCATATTCATCAGGTAAGGATCACAATCATGATATGTCGCGTAGATCACTAACCCTACTAGACATACTACTGTTGACAGTATTAATGTAAGAGGTAGACTTAAATACAATGCTCTGAAACGATTCGAAATAAATGTATTTAGAGTGTTACAGATTAATAATGTAAAAGTGAGATCGTATCAAATGTAAACACAGACTTAAATACAATGCTCTGTAAGGATACGAAATAAATGTATTTAGACTGTTACAGATCAATAATGCAAAAGTGAGATCGTATCAAATGTAAACACATACTTAAATACAATGCTCTGTAAGGATACGAAATAAATGTATTTAGACTGTTACAGAACAATAATGTAAAAGTGAGATCGTATCAAATGTAAACACATATTTAAATACAATGCGCTGTAAGGATACGAAATAAATGTATTTAGAGTTACAGATCAATAATGTAAAAGTGAGATCGTATCAAATGTAAGCACAATCTTAAATACAATGCTCTGCAAGGATACGAAATAAATGCATTTAGAGATACAGATCAATAATGTAAAAGTGAGATTGTATCAAATGTAAACACAGACTTAAATACAATGCGCTGTAAGGATACGAAATAAATGTATTTAGAGTTACAGATCAATAATGTCAAAGTGAGATCGTATCAAATGTAAGCACAATCTTAAATACAACGCACTGCAAGGATACGAAATAAATGCATTTAGAGTTACAGATCAATAATGGAAAAGTGAGATCGTATCAAATGGAAGCACAAACTTAAATACAAGGCTCTGTAAGGATACGAAATAAATGTATTTAGAGTGTTAGAGATCAATAATGGAAAAGTGAGATCGTATCAAATGTAAACACAGACTTAAATACAATGCTTTGTAAGGATACGAAATAAATGTATTTAGAGTGTTACAGATCAATAATGTGAAAGTGATATTGTATCAAATGTAAGCAAAAATAATCTCTCTGAGCAGGAGACCAGAAAAAAGGGAACTATCAAGAATCTCTGATTAAAGATGATTGATTCATGCTGTCGAAAGTTATTACAATTTTACAGAAGAATCAACAACCATCAAAGCTGTGCTAAATCTGGTTAAAATATACACATTCTACTGATATATTACCATTAGTTCTATAAACTGGGATCAAGTCGAATCACCAAACTTTAAGTATCATGAGATGTTCATGAATGCAGCTGAAATAACGTTTGGAATATTCATGCACAATGGGAATCGCATTTACTTAGTGTGTAGTATATGCAAACATACTTCTATATCGATACCAACAGCTCAAATTGATCTAGGTGACCCCCCCCCCCTCACCTGTTTACAAACTTCTTGATCTTCCAGACAAATTCAAATCAACATTTGATCACAGTGATTTTTTTTTATTCAGCATACATCTTGAACTTTCAACTCATTGGAACGATATGACCACATGATAAAACCAGATGGTTTTTTAAAGACTCTAAAGATAAACCTGTCATCGTGGATGTTGTTGGTTTTATTGAGCTAACATTGTAAAATTTAATAATCGTAGACCAAGTTAATTTTTGCAAAGAAACAAAAAGAAGACAAAAATAAAAGAAAACAATTCAATTTACATAAAAGGCCCGTCAGTTTCAAGGTATCAATTTTGAAACATGAGAAAGATAGTACTCTTAAAACATTCACAAAACAGACACTGAACATCGTGGTATACTGTATAAAACGAAATCAATAACAAAAAATGTATTTCAATTATAATGTACTAATAAAATTTCTGCTAGCCAGTGTAGATATACAGTAACATCTAAAATATACCTACTTTTGAGAATTAATTGTTTCTTTAATGGCTAGATATCGTTGTATCATCGTCTGATTCGCTGCATATATAGTCAGCTGACCAAAGAATGAACCAATGATAAGCGCCCATATAGAATGCCGGGTTGTAGGATCTGGACTCCAGCTGTGTGTACAAGAAAAACACAAGTAAAAAATAAATTGATTCAATTTGATGTTCATCTTGGTTTTTAATGTTTATTCATTAATTTCAGAGACTAAACAAATTTATTTTGAGTGATTAATTTATTTATTAATAGGTCCAATTCAAAACATGACTTAAGTTGTGAGTTCGAACCCCTTTGATGGCGAGGTGTACTCGATACAACATTATGTGCTAAAGTTTGTCAGTGACTTGCGACAGGTCGGTGGTTTTCTCCGGGTACTCCGGTTTCATCCACCAATAAAACTGAAAAGTCAATGTCCACATTCTAGTATTTATTAATAAACTGTGGTTTTTGTATTGGTATGTTTTATTCGTTTTCTACGGTATTTTGACTTACTCAAAAAACTTGATCCTTCCTCCTTCATTGGCTATATCCCATACTTCTCCAAACCCTCCCAGTTCTTTAGAACCTTCTACAATTATAGCTATTAAACCTGCCATTACTACAAACGTCTGAAATGTATCAGTCCAGACCACAGCTCTTAGTCCTCCCTAATGTAGAAAGAAAACAATAATAAACAATAAGATCAGACACAAATCTATATAACTTATTGGCTTTCAATATATTTTCAAGTGTACCAGTACTTCACTATTTACAATTTTCATGAATATCTTATACAAAACTCTTTAAAATCAAGAGGCACCAATGACAATTTTTGGCGGGTAAAAATACCTGGTACCGCACCTTATTAAAAGGCATATTATACCTTCTTCTTTTTTTTAAATGAGGACAAACTTTATTACACTTGTAAAATCTTTTGTTTTACTAACAAAGATAAATTGCATACACAAAATATGTGTTCTCTACTCATCGTCATAAATAAAATATTTTCATGACGTCACAATAGTAACATTTAAGACTTCTGAGGAATTTTAAAGAGTTATTAAATGAGAACAGATTTATCTATGCGTTGTTACCTTCTTTTGTCATACTTATGAAGAAATGTTTTATAAAAGTCCGCACGACATCTATCTGGAAAAACACTCAAAAGTCAAAAGATTGGAAAGAATGAAATCCAAAACATGAAAATCTGCTGGGGTCACATATGTCTGAGGAGAACCTTAGTTTGAATCATAATTATCTCTGTAAATGTCAATTATAAGTATATCTAATAAAACCATGTCAGTGCTGAAACACTTACTACTGGGCGGATGATATGATATACCCGCGCACTAATAGTCCACCAGCAGAGGTGTCGACGCAGTGATAGTAATACAATCTTAGATGTCAAACTTAGTGCACACGACCCGTTTCCGGAATAACCGTCATCTGGTATGTTCAAAATTACACATGTATGAATGAGAGAAATTATATTATTTAATATTCAACTTACCAGCGCTGTGTAGAAAGTACAAACTAATCCTATACAGACAATAGACAATTCTAAGCTTAAACCAGTCACTGTAAATATAAGAATAAAGTATTGTTGTCCTAGGTCAAGTTAGCAGTATTGTAATTATATACATGACGAGAATAAGTTTTCAAACAATGCACACCGCATCGGTGGCGTAATGGTTAGCGTGCTCGCATCGAGTGTGGTAGATCGTGGGTTCGACCCCCGGTCTAGTCAAACCAAAGACTATTGAATTGGTATTTGTTGCTTCTCCGCTAAGCACGTATCATTAAGGAGAAAGAGCAAAGACTGGTGGGCTCGGAATCAGGATAATGTGTCTGAGTGGAGCGACATGTCTACCCGCGGACTGTTGTTTCAGTGAGCTAGCACTATAAAAATCCAACTCAGAGTGTTGGTCCAGAACAAAGCGGTACTCATCATCATCATCTCATTGAAAATTAACTTGTTCTCGTCATGATATAGCCTAAAAATTGCTGAATTGGCGTTAAGCAACAATCACAAAATCCTTAAATAGGTGGGGCCCTGGGTGAGGGGGGGGGGGGGGGGGGGGTGATATAAATTACAACGTAGATATCAAATTAAGTACGCACGACGCGTTTCTGGAACAATCTTCATCAGGTACACTCAAAACCGAACGATTGGAAAGCCAATAATTTAAGAGTGGGGGGATATTTGACTGCTACTTGTACAAGTAAAAATCAGAGTAGGAAAAATGTACTTTTATAACTATCTTATTTGGAATTGATGTGAGTTGCTTTGTGTACATGAAACGTTTCTTTGACTAGGAACTAGTCACATATACCTAGCATTATCTCTTAAGCGGGTTTTCCTTTCCGACGATCGTATCATTCAGTATAGAAACTAGGGGTTATCTTTAAGCATGATCTCTTTAGCGGGTGTTCCTTTTCGACGATCGTATCATTCAGTAGAGAAACTAGGGGTTATCTTTAAAGCCAAGATGTTACCTCTAGAGTAACATTAAATATCTAGGATCTGAGCTTTAACGTCTTTTAATACAAAAATATGGAGAAGACAAAAACAAGATTTAACATATGTATCATATATGGCCACTGATATGTTCCATTTGTCGTAATCACAATCCCGTCCTTTCCTCATTCATATATCACCGGATTTTTAGCAAGAGTAACACGACCAGTGCCACTAGTGCAACAGGAACTTCCTAACATTCCGGAGCAGCGGATTCTACTCTGGGTTATTTGGTCAGTTCGTGTTGCGCATTCTTAATTTTCTGTTTGGTGTTTGTAGATCATTGTTTGTCTGCCCTTCGTTTGGTTACGGTATTGTCTGCCCTTCGTTTGGTTACGGTATTGTCTGCCCTTCGCCTGGTTATGGTATTGTCTGCCCTTCGTTTGGTTACGGTATTGTCTGCCCTTCGCCTGGTTATGGTATTGTCTGCCCTTCGTTAGGTTACGGTATTGTCTGCCCTTCGCTTGGCTACGGTATTGTCTGCCCTTCGTTAGGTTACGGTATTGTCTGCCCTTCGCTTGGTTACGGTATTGTCTGCCCTTCATTTGGTTACGGTATTGTCTGCCCTTCGTTAGGTTACGGTATTGTCTGCCCTTCGCTTGGTTACGGTATTGTCTGCCCTTCATTTGGTTACGGTATTGTCTGCCCTTCGCTTGGTTAAGGTATTGTCTGCCCTTCGCTTGGTTACGGTATTGTCTGCCCTTCGTTTGGTTACGGTATTGTCTGCCCTTCATTTGGTTACGGCATTGTCTGCCCTTCATTTGGTTACGGTATTGTCTGCCCTTCATTTGGTTACGGTATTGTCTGCCCTTCGTTAGATTACGGTATTGTCTGCCCTTCATTTGGTTACAGTATTGTCTGTCCTTCATTTGGTTACGGTATTGTCTGCCCTTCATTGGGTTACGGTATTGTCTGTCTTTCATTTGGTTACGTATTGTCTGCCCTTCGTTTGGTTACGGTATTGTCTGCCCTTCGCTTGGTTACGGTATTGTCTGCCCTTCATTTGCTTACGGTATTGTCTGCCCTTCGTTTGGTTACGGTATTGTCTGCCCTTCATTTGGTTACGGTATTGTCTGCCCTTCGTTTGCTTACGGTATTGTCTGCCCTTCATTTGCTTACGGTATTGTCTGCCCTTCGTTTGGTTACGGTATTGTCTGCCCTTCATTTGCTTACGGTATTGTCTGCCCTTCGTTAGGTTACGGTATTGTCTGCCCTCCGTTAGATTACGGTATTGTCTGCCCTTCATTTGGTTACGGTATTGTCTGCCCTTCGTTTGGTTACGGTATTGTCTGCCCTTCATTTGCTTACGGTATTGTCTGCCCTTCGTTTGGTTACGGTATTGTCTGCCCTTCATTTGGTTACGGTATTGTCTGCCCTTCGTTTGGTTACGGTATTGTCTGCCCTTCGTTTGGTTACGGTATTGTCTGCCCTTCATTTGCTTACGGTATTGTCTGCCCTTCGTTAGGTTACGGTATTGTCTGCCCTTCATTTGGTTACGGTATTGTCTGCCCTTCGCTTGGTTACGGTATTGTCTGCCCTTCATTTGCTTACGGTATTGTCTGCCCTTCGTTAGGTTACGGTATTGTCTGCCCTTCATTTGGTTACGGTATTGTCTGCCCTTCGCTTGGTTACGGTATTGTCTGCCCTTCGTTTGGTTACGGTATTGTCTGCCCTTCATTTGCTTACATTATTGTCTGCCTTTCGTTTGGTTACGGTATTGTCTGCCCTTCGTTTGGTTACGGTATTGTCTGCCCTTCGTTAGGTTACGGTATTGTCTGCCCTTCATTTGGTTACGGTGTTGTCTGCCCTTCGTTTGGTTACGGTATTGCCTGCCCTTTGTTTTTTTCGGTTTCTGAGTACCCCTTTGTAGATTTATTAGCGTGTGTGCATATTTGTTAGATTTAATTTTCAAATAATTCACAACACGATTTTTCTACACCTCGCAATGAGCGGTATTATATATACACAGGTAAGACAACACATGAATTAATACTTACCTTGATTTAATGCTAATGATGGTGCATATAAGACAACGCCCATGTACAGCAACTGGAAAAATATATTGGTAGTGAAGTAATTTAATGATGAGACAAAAATAAAAACCTTTTTCTATCAAATATTTTTTACAACAGCAAATGATGTAACCATATTAAATAAGGCAACCGACAGTAACTAATGCTATGTAATATTAACTAAGACCAATGCAATCTAATTTAAATATATGTTATTATATGTTTCAACATATCATGTCTTGTAGCAGCCCAAGAATCTGTTTCACACTTAGCACTTCAGCTCCAGGTAGATAATGTGCCATGAGAAAAAATAAATCCATATAATTATGTAATGACATATTAGGAGGATCAGATAAAAAAATTAAGGAAAAAAAATGAAAAAGAAAAAAAAAATCACATTTTCCATTAGAATGGAAGTCAATGAACTTCGCCTGTTCCTGTATGCAGGGGCGGATCCAGGATTTCAAGTTAGGGGGGGGGCGCACTTAAAAGAATTGCGCCGAGCGGAGAGAGACGCGAACATTTTTGGGGTATTTCGTGTGAAAAATCACGATTTTACGCCAAAAAATCATATTTTTTCCAAATTTAGGGAGGGCGCACGCTAGGTGCGCCCCTCCCCCTGGATCCGCCCCTGGTATGTATACTATTTTTGTATATGGTGTTTGGTTACTGGTCTTTATCTTCACATTCAGCTAATCTTCAGGCTATATCATGAGTACCAGACTTAATAGGGAGCATATTATTTATAAAACAGACATATGAAACCCCCGGTCTTTGGTAGGTGTCGGGAAACCATAACACTTAAGTCGAGCGAGCATCAGTGAGCGAACCCAGAACATTGGTGATAGACAAGTAATTAAAAATCAACGAGTTAAATCACTCGATCACAGAGAACCTTATTTGGCGTATATCACATACTTATATTAATTTTAAAACAACAAAGTTATTTCATTTTTTATCATATACCTCATACAAAAGTGTGAAAACCACTAATTAATTTCTTTAAAATATTCCACTAAATCTATGTTTTTTTTCGAGTCTGACTATATCCATATTGTCTGACGTTTAACTTTTCCAACGCCATATATTTTCTGAAACGTAAATGATACCTCTATGTTATTTCAGAATATCATTGGATGCTTAAATTCTTGCAGTGAAATACAACGCTCTGTGACATTCCTACTTTAAAAAGAGTAACGTCTGACATTCCCAGAAATTCAGTATTCATAGATCATCCATCAATACCTCCATAAAGAATTAAATACAGCTTAAGGCAACCAAATTTGGGATAAAAATAATCCTTATATATTGACCTTCAATTAGGGACCGATCATTTAACTTGAAGGGGTGGGGTTATGGTTTTTTGTTTCGTTCAGATTTTTTTTTTCGGACAACACGAGAGTTAAAATATTATTTTTTTTTGTCGCGCAATTACCAATTTTATTTATGTCATTACATTTAAAAAATTTTAAGATACAGCAAAGCGAAAGGAACTTTTAAGCTCCGATGGCTGAATAAGTGTTTTGATACTACAAAGGAGAACCTGGCAACAAGTATGAGGGAACTTATTTTCGATATCAAGCAATATAATATAGGTTCATGATATAGGGAAAAGTTAATGGCCACCTATTTATTTGTGGATCAGTTTGTCATATTTCTACTGTATATCTATCTGTGCAAATATGTTGAATTACTGTCATCTCCGGTATATTAATTGAAAGGGTCATTTAAAGTTTATTATAGACACCTTCAACATTGAAAACTCTTCATTGGCAAAATTAGGACTGCACGAGGGATGAATGATTGTCACAATAACTGACATGTAACATGTCAAAGTAGGTATGTATCCCTTACAATCAAAAATACAAAGCAAATAGCCAGCTTATGAAACGGATCAACTTCCTTAATGGGCGACAGGAGAAAGAAAATTTACAATTAACGGCTTCTGCGTTTCTTAGTTTTTTCTTCTTCTCAGAAATTACCTTTGTCTAAATAAGGGTAATAACAAAATTACCGAACTCCGAGCAATCTTACAAAGGGAAAGTCAAAACTCATAAGTATATAAACAGACAAAATCAGTCAACAACCGGAAAACTGTGAAAACCGTAATGACCCTGACTTGGTACAGGCATTTCTAAAGAAATGGTGGGTTGAATCAGATTTTAAAGCGCCAAACCTCCCCCTTTCATTACGACTCAAAGTTTCCGGCTGTCGCTATAACAGTATTTATAACAATACTTGAACAAAACAGGTAAAACAGTTGTCATAACAGCACCAAACTCAGTGAAGTGAATGTCAAAAACATTTTTACGTCACACATTGATAAAAAAATATTTTTGATATTTTTGAAAATTAAAAGATACCCTGATAGCAACCAATGCAAATGAAGTATTTCCAGCCCCCTATTGAAAGATAATGTCCCCTCTGAATGAAAGACCAAGATGATTTGCACTAGAAAACGGATGCAAATACGAAAACCCCCCCAAAAAAAAAATTCTATGCAGGAGCATAATAATCTTTAGAGAGAAGACACAAGAGGTGGGAGATATAATTGAACATTTCCTTCTGAGCTGTAATTAAAGAAACTTACGTCTCTTTTATGACTTGTGAATTACTCCTGGAGATTAGCAGATTGATCAGGAGTGATTGAGTGATTGTTGTTTAACGCCAACTCAGTAATTTTTCAGCTATGTCATGGCAAGAACAAGTCAATTTTCAATGAGAAGATCATGCAGTAGATTTATCAAGGGATGACCACATATCAAGAGGAGTGCCTGAAACACAGCTGGATAGAAATCTCATTATGTATTACTGATAATTAGGAACGAGATAAGACGCCCGATATACGAATCTGATTCTCTGGAATTGTCTGTCTAACAAATGCGCCTCACAGCGGAAAAACAGCAGTATTTTCTTGAAATTATGTATAGAGAAAACGAGTGATTTGCTCTCCTTGATTCTCAATATCAATCGCTATGGTTGTATTGTTGGACGAAAAAACAGTTACATTACTTGCTTCTCCTTACTGTTTCAGTCAGCGACAAATAAAACTGTCCTCATATCTAGAACATTGAAATGCTCTTCACAGACATAATACTATTCTGTCTTACAGGAAAACACACCATCCAGACAGGGATGCCTATGTGAACAGATACAGTTTGGATTGTGAAGCTTTCAAATGCAAACCTTTCAGTAGGTTGTCACGTTGAAACGACCATTTTAAAGCAGACGCAGACATGTGACTTATAGGAATGGGAACGACCCACATTTTTAGTTTAGAGGCTGAGTGTAAAAATTATCCGGCATTGGTCGAGGGAATGAGATCCAATAACGAGATGAGAAACTGACGTGATAGCAACGTCTAAATTGCTAAGGAACCTATATTCAGTACATATTTTCTCTTCTGGAAGGTCTACATACACATATATGTGTGGTACTATTCTCCTTTGGGTGGGGATGACGGTACATGACTTCATATGTGATTTACTTACAGCACATACTTTTATATTTACATTGGCAGAATACAAAAAAAAAATAAAAAAAATGATGGACATCGTAGATTCTCTTCTTTTAACTAAGGAAACTTAAACTGAGAATCACACATATGGCATGCAGGGGATGATCTATCAGAAGTAAAAGTGACAGGTTCGTCCAGACGGTGATGAATGAAAATTAACACAGTGTGGAAATGGGAAACTGCCACTTGGAACACTATGGTACAATTTTAGGAGCTATTGCAGGGCCGAAAGACATTGCTGTGGAAGTGCACACATTGTCCCCCAAACAAATATCAGATACTTGAGGAAACTGTGATTAATTGGAATGTTGGAAAAGATGTTGTTCACATTCCAGAACGGAGGGAATCCTTGACAAATCTCTTAGGAGCCATCTTGAAATGCGACAAATCAAATGCCGATTCAAGGAAATGTATATGACATGGCTCACTTTCTCATTTGTATTTGGTACCAGAAAATGGCGGAAACATGTGGGCATTAGATAACTAGCAGTTCATTCGCCTTTTCTTTCTTTTTTAAATAAATAAGTGAACTTCCTCTTGCATAAAGTAATCTTGCCCTGGAACTTTGTCGGCGAATGATCTGATGTAATTGACAATCAGAGAGGTAGAACTCGGAAATGAATCAGGAGAGGTATAACTCTCTAAAATCTTATTCCTGATTTTAAGGAAACCTGCAGTCTCCAAAAATGTTCTGCAATGGTAATTTCATTGACCATAAATCTAGGATTAAGCTAGGCATTACCTCAGTTGACTTGTTTCAACGACAACTTTCTCTACATAAGTCAGAAAAGGCTTAGCACAACGAGGATCCAATTTTTACAGAGCGGAATCATCAACACTTTTTAAATTAAGCCAATTGTTTTTATACAATATTCTATACATGAGGTCTGATAATTTCAATGCACCCCCTCCCGAGTTCCAATATAACATGAAATTGAGAATTGAGAAGTCAGTGAACACACCAAACTAGCAAGCTATCTGACTAAGAGAATGAACTAATATATCATTAATATTCATTCATTCATTCTGGAGTATAAAACACAAATAAAATGTTTATTAATAAATATAGTCCACACTACAAAAAATAATGAAATAGATCTGCCCTAAATATGCTGCGAAATTTACGAGAGAAAAAAATGTTTGCCTTGCTGAAGTTTCATATAAAATTCAATGGCGTTATCTAATATCGTGTTTGCCTTTACATAAAGAATCTCTTCTTAACGGAGAGAGAAAACAAATATTGTCTGACTTTTGACATGTAACAGCTTGATATTATTGACATAAAAAGATAAAAATATGTATTCCAGATAAACCTATATTACATTTCAAGTATATTCATTGGATAATAGTATTGAATAAGTTCATGACCTTTAACAAAGCATCACATACTTTTGTTTGATACATTGTACTAGTGGAGAAGGGACCGTTGTGGTCGTGATCTACCAGTGAAATCAGTGTCTATCACTACTAAAGTTGTGAGCTCAAACACCGTTCATGGCGCGGTGTACTCGATCCAACATAATGTGATAAAGTTTGTCGGTAACTTGCGACAGGTCGGTTGTTTTCTCCTGGTACTCCACTTTCCTCCACCAATAAAACTGACCTCCACGATATAACTGAAATATTGTTGAAAGTGGCGTTAAACACCACAAGCCAAACCAAACCTAATGGAGATTGACTTACCATATTTAACATGAAGATAACAGACGCACAGACTCTGACTGATCTGCTAAAACGTTTTTCCAGATACTGAAATATAAAAAAAGACTTCAATTTATGAGATTCGAATTATTTTTAGTCAGTATATAATAGGTGTATATAATAGGTGAAATAAACACATAATATCACATCGACTCTGTGGGTAGATATCGTTAGGGAGTCATTTTTTTAAAACACATATTCCGATTTTAAATAGTTTCCCATATGACGAATATACGCATAGAATATTTCCGACCTAGGTATATAACTTTATTTGCAAAATAGTGGTTTTGTATATAATTTTAAATATGCTAAATTTACGAAAAGGTGATTTCTAGACTGTAAATAAGTAGAGGAAAGCTTGTATCATGTATATGCATTTCTGATGGAATTCCTTAAATAAATATTGTTGAGAAACAACTTGAAATCAACGACATTGCAATAGGAAATATCACAATGACCAAGTACCGAAATAACTATGATGGCGCCATCTACAGTCTGAATTGTTCTGATTAGTTCTCTTGGACACAATTAACTGTCTAGTTAGATCAAAGCGTCTAAAATCCATTAAGATATTTCAAAATCATAAAGCAAATAGATAATATTACTGCATTGTCTCAAAATGTAAAGTTTATGTGTATGAGGCTTAAAACCTGAGATAAAGGCAATGTTCACCGAGCCTTTTCCCGGTTTTGCGCCGAATGCACATAAACTTTATATTTTAAAGACATTGCAAAAATATTGTGTTTATTCTGCAAGAAAAAACTCACTTTAATCAATTACCTTCATATTTTGAATGAAACAATAGAATTATATAATTATCCTTTGATTTTCGTTTTTGTGGAAAAAAAAAGTTAAAATATTATAAGTAACAATATCATATCAATTCTCTTGTATCTAGCGATGGAAATATCATACGTAAGACCAAATAAATGTATGTTTTATAAGATAAACGTTAGAGAATACGGAAGGGGCAATCCAAAATGAACAATCCAGAAAAACTGGCAACATAAGGTCCACAAGACGAAGAAAAGAAACCAAAAAAACACAAAAAAACACAACACAATACACAAACAAACACAAATAACGTAAATAAGACATGAGCCCTCCTACAAACAATTAGAGGTAAAGACGAACCGAACACCCTAAATAAGACATGGCCCCTCCTACAAACAATTAGAGGTAAAGACGAACCGAACACCCTAAATAAGACATGGCCCCTCCTACAAACAACCGGAGGTAAAGACGAACCGAACACCCTAAATAAGACATGGCCCCTCCTACAAACAACTGGAGGTAAAAACGAACCGAACACCCTAAATAAGACATGGCCCCTCCTACAAACAATTAGAGGTAAAGACGAACCGAACACCCTAAATAAGACATGGCCCCTCCTACAAACAACCGGAGGTAAAGACGAACCGAACACCCTAAATAAGACATGGCCCCTCCTACAAACAACTGGAGGTAAAAACGAACCGAACACCCTAAATAAGACATGGCCCCTCCTACAAACAACTGGAGGTTAAGACGAACCGAACACCCTAAATAAGACATGGCCCATCCTACAAACAACTGGAGGTAAAGACGAACCGAACACCCTAAATAAGACATGGCCCCTCCTACAAACAACTGGAGGTAAAGACGAACCGAACACCCTAAATAAGACATGGCCCCTCCTACAAACAACTGGAGGTAAAGATGAACCGAACACCCTAAATAAGACATGGCCCCTCCTACAAACAACTGGAGGTAAAGACGAACCGAACACCCTAAATAAGACATGGCCCCTCCTACAAACAACTGGAGGTAAAGATGAACCGAACACCCTAAATAAGACATGGCCCCTCCTACAAACAACTGGAGGTAAAAACGAACCGAACACCCTAAATAAGACATGGCCCCTCCTACAAACAATTAGAGGTAAAGACGAACCGAACACCCTAAATAAGACATGGCCCCTCCTACAAACAACCGGAGGTAAAGACGAACCGAACACCCTAAATAAGACATGGCCCCTCCTACAAACAACTGGAGGTAAAAACGAACCGAACACCCTAAATAAGACATGGCCCCTCCTACAAACAACTGGAGGTTAAGACGAACCGAACACCCTAAATAAGACATGGCCCATCCTACAAACAACTGGAGGTAAAGACGAACCGAACACCCTAAATAAGACATGGCCCCTCCTACAAACAACTGGAGGTAAAGACGAACCGAACACCCTAAATAAGACATGGCCCCTCCTACAAACAACTGGAGGTTAAGACGAACCGAACACCTTAAATAAGACATGGCCCTTCCTACAAACAACTGGAGGTAAAGATGAACCGAACACCCTAAATAAGACATGGCCCCTCCTACAAACAACTAGAGGTAAAGATGAACCGAACACCCTAAATAAGACATGGCCCCTCCTACAAACAACTGGAGGTAAAGATGAACCGAACACCCTAAATAAGACATGGCCCCGTTGGGGAGTTTGGGGGGGCTAAGCCCCCTATAAGCGATTTTGAGCAATTTAGAGTATATTTGGGACCAGTTTTGCTTCAAAATAGTCATAAAAATATGTCACAGCTATACACAATTGTACATTCATAATGGTCATCTAACATGTACAACTCAGTCCAAGAAACTGTTAATTGCCGATTCAAAAATATTATGGATTGCATTAGACAAAATCACACATATAAACTTGAACATACTATGTTCGTGATTGCAATACAGGAACAGCACATTATAATTGCTGTTCTTCATCTTGAAGTTGCAATGAGGCCTAAGCCCTTCAATTAGGTGCCATTTCCGTCAGTAACCGAGTCTTAGTCTGTTAACTTATTTATTGTCCCTTTATTGAGAACATGGAAATACAATTTAATTGTCTTTATATTTTTTTTGGCATATATTTTTTTACCGAGGCATTTGCCTCGGTTTTTGCCTCGGTTGCCTCAACCGTAAGCTACGCCCTTGGACACCCGTCGTGTTACTCTTGTTACACACCAGGTTATATTAAATCATTAATGAGGAGATGACTGTGAAATGTTTCCGACAAGTGAAACATATTCGTGGTCATTTGTGACACAGATATTCCGTAACGGTTAACCAAGTCATGGTGGCGATCGTAAAACTTTACAAGTGATGACTTCATTAACTTAACCAATAGGAAGCCTTGGTTCAGTAGCTTCCTTGTGAGCAGCAACCCTCTATCAAGGAAATTATGATAGTGACCACAAGCTCTGGAATATCGGATCAACTGAGAAATACTCTAAATATATCATACAGGAATTACAAAACATTTCCGTAACAAAAAGTTTGAATCCCGCTTATGGCGAGGTGTACTCGATACAGCATTGTACTATAAAGTTTGTCCGTGACTTGCGGCAAGTCGGTGGTTTTCACCGGATATTCCGGTTTCATCCACAAATAAAACCGACTGCCACAATATCACTGAAATATTGTGGAAAGTGGAGTTAGGAAAATGTTTGGAGAATTATTAATTAGTTTTTGATAAAATAAATAAAGATATCGTTAATGGATTATTTTACTGGACATTTTGAGATTCCCCCTCAATATTTATTATCTAGAAATAATTCAGTAACCAGGTTACAATAATCATGATTGATAACAAATAATCTCTCCAATTGTCTATTTCAATATTGATTATTATCGTTAAATATTTAAAATTACCTAAAATTAGTTAAATGTTCACAACAACATTCTCTAAATATATTCATTTTTTTCTATTAATATCTTACGCCCAAATCTAGGAACAATGGTTGTATTGATGCAATAGGATAATTGTTCTCACCAATAGGGATTATAAATGCTTTTATCAGTGTTTATTTGATATACGATAATTGACAGTTATGGTAAGTCATAAATGTTAACGTCTAAAACACAAAAAAAAAATTGAAAATACAAAAAAAAAAACCCCCAAAAAACCCCCAAAACATGTTACACCAAATAAGGCAACGGGAGACGATATAGGCTAACTGAAATATTGTTGAAAGTGGAGTTAAACACCATAACACTAACATAACCCGCAACAGAAAACAAAGATAAGATTAAAATTATATTTGCTGAAATACGTCATTTATCTTGAAACTGCAGCAAGATTATAACTGAATATGAACCAGACGTATAACATGGACAGCTGGTGGTGAGGACAAGGGATCCTTTGTTTATGTAGTTGGATAAACAGTTCATAATCAATTGTTACACTCACATCACTACCAATGTCGTATTCTCTAGTAAAACATTTTTGTTTGTTTAAGAACTTGTATCATCAAGAGGGCGCTTAATTGAATACTAGGTCAGGTATTCGTTAAATTACAACACAGTTCTGAGTATCTTATTTCTTTTGTTTCTCTCCTATTGATGTTGGGGCCGTCGTGAGCGTGTGGTAGTTGGATTAACAACTACCTATGCAATCAGTACATATAACTACTAACGTTGTGAGCTCGAATTCGGGTCTGGCGAGGCGTACTCGATACGACATTATGTGATGAAGTTTGTCAGTGACTTGCGGCAGGTCGGTGGTTTTCTCCGGGTACTCCGAAAGTACCCTAAAATGTTGTCACTTTAATAACAAAAGTACCCTAAAATGGCAAGCCACCTTATAAGTTACCAATGTTTCAACCTCGGTTTCAATTCGTATTGAGAAAGCAGTTTGACACGCTGGAAAAGGTTTGGTTTGGTTTATGATGTTTAACGCCACTTTTTACAATATTTAAGTTATGTCGTGGCTGTCAGTTTTATTGTTGGAGGAAACCAGAGTACCGGAGAAAACTACCGACCTTTCGCAAGTCACTAACAAACTTGATCACATAATTGAGATGGACTGTTGTATAGTGATACAAATATTCAATCTAACATCTTAAATGAACAACTCAAAGGCGCATTTAAAACAGAGGATACTACTACCATGCCAAATAAAGGTCAAAGTTCCCATCCCACCATGCCAGAAATAAAGATTAACACCAATGGTGTAATACAATTATTAAAAGTATTAACCCCCATCAAGCTACTGGCCCTGATAATATACCAGCTCATTAAGCAAAATGTATAAGAAGAGCTATCACCCTGATAATATACCAGCTCATTAAACAAAATGTATCAGAAGAGCTATCACCCTGATAATATACCAGCTCATTATAAACAAAATGTATCAGAAGAACTATCACCCTGATAATATACCAGCTCATTAAACAAAATGTATCAGAAGAACTATCACTCTGATAATATACCAGCTCATTAAACAAAATGTTTCAGAAGAGCTATCACCCTGATAATATACCAGCTCATCAAACAAAATGTATCAGAAGAGCTATCAACCTGATAATATACCAGCTCATTATAAACAAAATGTATCAGAAGAACTATCACCCTGATAATATACCAGCTCATTATAAACAAAATGTATCAGAAGAGCTATCACCCTGATAATATACCAGCTCATTAAGCAAAATGTATCAGAAGAGCTATCACCCTGATAATATACCAGCTCATTAAACAAAATGTATCAGAAGAGCTATCACCCTGATAATATACCAGCTCATTAAACAAAATGCATCAGAAGAGCTATCACCCTGATAATATACCAGCTCATTAAGCAAAATGTATCAGAAGAGCTATCACCCTGATAATATACCAGCTCATGATAAACAAAATGTATCAGAAGAACTATCACCCTGATAATATACCAGCTCATTAAACAAAATGTATCAGAAGAGCTATCACCCTGATACTATACCAGCTCATTAAGCAAAATGTATAAGAAGAGCTATCACCCTGATAATATACCAGCTCATTAAGCAAAATGTATCAGAAGAGCTATCACCCTGATAATATACCAGCTCATTAAACAAAATGTATCAGAAGAGCTATCACCCTGATAATATACCAGCTCATTAAACAAAATGCATCAGAAGAGCTATCACCCTGATAATATACCAGCTCATTAAACAAAATGTATCAGAAGAGCTATCACACTGATAATATACCAGCTCATCAAACAAAATGTATCAGAAGAGCTATCAACCTGATAATATACCAGCTCATTATAAACAAAATGTATCAGAAGAACTATCACCCTGATAATATACCAGCTCATTATAAACAAAATGTATCAGAAGAGCTATCACTCTGATAATATACCAGCTCATTAAACAAAATGTATCAGAAGAGCTATCACCCTGATAATATACCAGCTCATTAAACAAAATGTATCAGAAGAGCTATCACCCTGATAATATACCAGCTCATTAAACAAAATGCATCAGAAGAGCTATCACCCTGATAATATACCAGCTCATTATAAACAAAATGTATCAGAAGAGCTATCACCCTGATAATATACCAGCTCATTATAAACAAAATGTATCAGAAGAGCTATCACCCTGATAATATACCAGCTCATTAAGCAAAATGTATCAGAAGAGCTATCACCCTGATAATATACCAGCTCATTAAACAAAATGTATCAGAAGAGCTATCACCCTGATAATATACCAGCTCATTAAACAAAATGCATCAGAAGAGCTATCACCCTGATAATATACCAGCTCATTAAGCAAAATGTATCAGAAGAGCTATCACCCTGATAATATACCAGCTCATGATAAACAAAATGTATCAGAAGAACTATCACCCTGATAATATACCAGCTCATTAAACAAAATGTATCAGAAGAGCTATCACCCTGATACTATACCAGCTCATTAAGCAAAATGTATAAGAAGAGCTATCACCCTGATAATATACCAGCTCATTAAGCAAAATGTATCAGAAGAGCTATCACCCTGATAATATACCAGCTCATTAAACAAAATGTATCAGAAGAGCTATCACCCTGATAATATACCAGCTCATTAAACAAAATGCATCAGAAGAGCTATCACCCTGATAATATACCAGCTCATTAAACAAAATGTATCAGAAGAGCTATCACACTGATAATATACCAGCTCATCAAACAAAATGTATCAGAAGAGCTATCAACCTGATAATATACCAGCTCATTATAAACAAAATGTATCAGAAGAACTATCACCCTGATAATATACCAGCTCATTATAAACAAAATGTATCAGAAGAGCTATCACTCTGATAATATACCAGCTCATTAAACAAAATGTATCAGAAGAGCTATCACCCTGATAATATACCAGCTCATTAAACAAAATGTATCAGAAGAGCTATCACCCTGATAATATACCAGCTCATTAAACAAAATGCATCAGAAGAGCTATCACCCTGATAATATACCAGCTCATTAAGCAAAATGTATCAGAAGAGCTATCACCCTGATATTATACCAGCTCATTAAACAAAATGTATCAGAAGAGCTATCACCCTGATAATATACCAGTTCATTAAATAAAATGTATCAGAAGAGCTATCACCCTAATAATATACCAGCTCATTAAACAAAATGTATCAGAAGAGCTATCACCCTGATACTATACCAGCTCATTAAACAAAATGTATCAGAAGAGCTATCACCCTGATAATATACCAGCTCATTAAACAAAATGTATGAGAAGAACTATCACCCTGATACTATACCAGCTCATTAAACAAAATGTATCAGAAGAGCTATCACTCTGATAATATACCAGCTCATTAAACAAAATGTATCAGAAGAGCTATCACCCTGATAATATACCAGCTCATTAAACAAAATGTATCAGAAGAACTATCACCCTGATAATATACCAGCTCATTAAACAAAATGTATCAGAAGAGCTATCACCCTGATAATATACCAGCTCATTAAACAAAATGTATCAGAAGAGCTATCACCCTGATAATATACCAGCTCATTAAACAAAATGTATCAGAAGAACTATCACCCTGATAATATACCAGCTCATTAAACAAAATGTATCAGAAGAGCTATCACCCTGATAATATACCAGCTCATTAAACAAAATGTATCAGAAGAGCTATCACCCTGATAATATACCAGTTCATTAAACAAAATGTATCAGAAGAGCTATCACCCTGATACTATACCAGCTCATTAAACAAAATGTATCAGAAGAGCTATCACCCTGATAATATACCAGCTCATTAAACAAAATGTATCAGAAGAGCTATCACCCTGATAATATACCAGCTCATTAAGCAAAATGTATCAGAAGAGCTATCACCCTGATAATATACCAGCTCATCAAACAAAATGTATCAGAAGAGCTATCACCCTGATAATATACCAGTTCATTAAACAAAATGTATCAGAAGAGCTATCACCCTGATAATATACCAGCTCATTAAACAAAATGTATCAGAAGAACTATCACCCTGATAATATACCAGCTCATTATAAACAAAATGTATCAGAAGAGCTATCACCCTGATAATATACCAGTTCATTAAACAAAATGTTTCAGAAGAACTATCACCCTGA
Organism: Bathymodiolus septemdierum; assembly: GCA_963383655.1. NCBI lineage: Eukaryota > Metazoa > Mollusca > Bivalvia > Mytilida > Modiolidae > Bathymodiolus > Bathymodiolus septemdierum. The sequence goes on along the minus strand of OY726528.1, from coordinate 43,268,819 downwards.
TAATATACCAGCTCATTAAACAAAATGTATCACCATTTATATCATTTTGCTTCCAACTTTCAATTGATAATGGTAATATTCCAGTAGATTGGAAACAAGCTAATGTTGTACATATTTTTCAGAAAGAGGATACACACAGTGCTGTAAATTATAGACGGTAAGACATGACATGTGTCTTTAACCGCTATCTGTTGTAAAATATTAGAACACAATATAACGAGTGACATTAAAAAGCATCTTAGTCAAAATAAAATATTACATGATAGTCAACACGGTTTTAGAAGCAGAAGATCCTGCGAGACACAACTGGTCATTAGCAGTCAAGATCTTGCTAAGTCACTAGCAGGGTTAAAAGATTGATATAATCCTATTAGATTTTTCAAAATCCTTTGATAAAGTTCCCCACCAAAGATTGATTCATAAATTAAATTATTATGGTATCAGAGATAAAAACTTAAATTGGATAGCAGAGTTCTTAGGAAGTGGACAACAACAAGTCATTTTAAATGGTATACAAATGCTCTTAAATTTAATTATTCATTACATAATCATATATTACAACAAGTTGAAAATAGTAAATATTTAGGTGTAGCTATTAGCAATGATCTAGATTGGGGCTCACATATTAATAACGTTCTACAAAAGCCAATTAGGCTTCCTACACAGAAACATGAAATAGTGTACACGCAAGGTTATACACCTTACGTACAATGTACACATCACTTGTTCGTCCGGCTGTCGAATACTCTTCACCAGTTTGGAATCCATCTAAAAAAACAGTTCATATCTCAGGTTGGGAAAATACGGAGGAATGCAGCTATGCATGTCTTTAATGACTACCGTGACAGTTCACCTGGTGCTGTCACCAATATGATTGAAACCTTACAGTGGGACAGTCTTGCTTGTAGACGAACTAAAACAAATCTGATACATTTACATAAAATTAACGGGGGCTTGGTAGAGGTACCAACAACCATGCTGTCCCAGTCTGACATGTGTTCTCGTGGGACACAACAATTCAGACTAATAAAGATGTTTATTAGTTTTCGTTTTTCCCTAATACAAACTGAGCTTGGAACAGCTTACCCAAGTCAATAGCTCTTTCAGCTAACTTGAATCCTTCAAAAGGGGTATCTCCACATTAATATTTGCAGAATTCCCAACCCAGAGGCGTAGCAATGGTTAAATGAAGTGTACTGCAGGGGGGTAGCAAGGTATAAATAGTTATTTTTGCTTATTATACTTAAATTGTCCATGTACATAGGGCACACAGTTCCGGGACGTTACAAACTCTATCCTTAGATTCTAGTCCCGTAAATTGAAGAGGAAGAAGAAGAATTACATTTTTATCAAGCTTGGCTCAAACTGGGCCACTGGGTTATGAGAAATAGACAAAAGTTAAAAGCTAACAGACACAGATTACTACAACGCTGATGGTCCTAAAGTGATGAGAATACCTCACATTTATACCTTCAATCCAGGAGAGCTATGCAAAAGAGTAAACCATAATACAAAAGAAAAATATGGCGCACATTTTAAACAGAAAATGAACACTGCAGATAAATGTTTAACCTGAACTCCCCACAATTCTTTAACTAGACTCTAGTTTAGGGTTAGACCAGTTACTTCTAAAGTTTTAGTTACTCCTTTCACATTAATTACACACATCATGTAGTCACCAGTTACTTCTAAAGTTTTAGTTACTCCTTTCACATTAATTACACACATCATGGAGTCATAATACTCAAAACCATGACAAGTAAAGAAGTAACATGATCTGTCTTTATCATCATTTAGTAATAAAAATGTAAAAAAAGAAGACTATTCGTTGATTACAAACAAAAGAATTGATACAAAGGGAGATAATCTTATAATTTGGTCCTTTTTACTGCATAACTGTTAAAAAAATGTCAGTAACCTGTTAACATTGAATGAGTACTTGATTTAATATTGGTGATAAAAGATGTTTATAGCTTTTTTCCCATCGGTATAAAGGATGTCTATAGTTTTTCCCCATCGGTGATAAAGGATGTTTATAGCTTTTTTCCCATCGGTGATAAAGGATGTCTATAGTTTTTTCCCATCGGCGATAAAGGATGTCCATAGCTTTTTCCCCATCGGTGATAAAGGATGTCTGTTGCTTTTTACCCATCGGTGATAAAGGATATCTATAGCTTTTTACCCATCGGTGATAAAGGATGTTTGTAGCTTTTTTCCCATCGGCGATAAAGGATGTCTGTAGCTTTTTTCCCATCGGTGATAAAGGATGTCCATAGCTTTTTCCCCATCGGTGATAAAGGATGTCAATAGCTTTTTTCCCATCGGTGATAAAGGATGTCAATAGCTTTTTTCCCATCGGTAATAAAGGATGTCAATAGCTTTTTTCCCATCGGTGATAAAGGATGTCTATAGCTTTTTCCCCATTGGTAATAAAGGATGTCTATAGCTTTTTACTCATCAGTGATAAAGGATGTCCATAGCTTTTCCCCCATTGGTGATAAAGGATGTCCATAGCTTTTTTCCAATCGGCGATAAAGGATGTCAATAGTTTTTGTTTCCCATCAGTGATAAAGGATGTCCATAGCTTTTCCCCCATCGGTGATAAAGGATGTCTATAGCTTTTTCCCCATTGATAATAAAGGATGTCTATAGCTTTTTCCCCATTGGTAATAAAGGATGTCCATAGCTTTTTTCCCATCGGTGATAAAGGATGTCTATAGCTTTTTTCCCATCGGTGATAAACGATGTCCATAGCTTTTTCCCCATCGGTGATAAAGGATGTCTATAGCTTTTTCCCCATTGGTAATAAAGGATGTCTATAGCTTTTTTCCCATCGGTGATAAAGGATGTCCATAGCTTTTTCCCCATTGGTAATAAAGGATGTCTATAGCTTTTTCCCCATTGGTAATAAAGGATGTCAATAGCTTTTTTCCCATTGGTAATAAAGGATGTCCATAGCTTTTTCCCATTGGTAATAAAGGATGTCTATAGCTTTTTTCCCATTGGTAATAAATGATGTCTATAGCTTTTTTCCCATTGGTAATAAAGGATGTCAATAGCTTTTTTCCCATTGGTAATAAAGGATGCCCATAGCTTTTTCCCCATCGGTGATAAAGGATGTCCATAGCTTTTTCCCCATTGGTAATAAAGGATGTCTATATCTTTTTTCCCATCGGTGATAAAGAATGTCTATAGCTTTTTTCCCATCGGTGATAAAGGATGTCTATAGCTTTTTCCCCATTGGTAATAAAGGATGTCCATAGCTTTTTTCCCATCGGTAATAAAGGATGTCTATAGCTTTTTTCCCATTGGTAATAAAGGATGTCTATAGCTTTTTTCCCATTGGTAATAAAGGATGTCTATAGCTTTTTTCCCATTGGTAATAAAGGATGTCTATAGCTTTTTTCCCATTGGTAATAAAGGATGTCTATAGCTTTTTTCCCATTGGTAATAAAGGATGTCTATAGCTTTTTCCCCATTGGTAATAAAGGATGTCTATAGCTTTTTTCCCATTGGTAATAAAGGATGTCTATAGCTTTTTCCCCATTGATAATAAAGGATGTCTATAGCTTTTTTCCCATTGGTAATAAAGGATGTCTATAGCTTTTTTCCCATCGGTAATAAAGGATGTCTATAGCTTTTTTCCCATCGGTAATAAAGGATGTCTATAGCTTTTTTCCCATCGGTAATAAAGGGTGTCTATAGCTTTTTTCCCATAATATTTAATTTCTATGTGGGGTTAGTCCTGTATTTGAAATAAAAATAAAAATCCTGAATCAATCTGATGGATTTATGAGAGATAATGTATAAAACACATAATACATTGTCTGCTTACTGTGTGAACATTGCAGTTTGTATGAAACAAATGTCACATTTTATTGGGGCCGCTGTTGGTAGTTGGATTTACAACTACCTATGCAATCAGTGTCTATCACCACTGATGATGTGAGTTCGAATCTCGATATGGTCTAGGTGTACAACATTATGTGATAAAGTTTGTTAGTGATTTGCGACAGGTCTGTGGTTTTCTTCGGGTCCTCTGGTTTCCTCCACCAATAAAACTGACCGCCACGATATAACTGAAATATTGTTGGTAAATACCTTTATGTTTTTGTTTGTTTGATTGTTTGGGGGGTTTTTTGGGAGAGGGGGTACACTTTTTATATATTGGAAATAATTTGTTTAACACCATGAAGATGCATGTCCTACACCATTGAGTTGAAGTTTGTTCAAGGGAGTTTTAATCAATGAGTGATAGACTTCTCTTCTAGTCATACAATAAGAAGTTTAAATATCCAACAACAGGATTCACCTGTAAACAAAGACAATTGTATTCAAACAATGGATCAATTCCTGTCCCAGTTTGTCAAACTGCTTTCTCAATACCAACTGAAACATAGCTAAAATCCAACTGTGATGTAAATCTATTTTCTAAACTCTCCAGTATTTTCAAGGAATGGAGAGTTATGAACAATGTGGACAGGGGCGGAGTTATTGTTCTCTTTGTATTTTAGATACTATCCACAGACTTTTTTTGCTACAAAATTAATGATTAATAAAATTGATAAAGTACAATGGGTGGATTATAATATACATTGCTACCATAATTTCTTTAAGGTTGCATGGATACTACACAATATTGAAAAGTAAGTATTGGACGGGACTGAGTAATTGCAGCACTTAAAATCATCAGCTTTATTATGATTTCAAGACTTAACGAGAGAGAAAAACCTATAACGAACAACCGGTGAAAACCTCGGCCATGGGTAAGTGTCATGAAACTTTCAAATTTGAGGAGGGTATCGGGCGTGAACCCATGTCATCGCGGGTCATAGGTCAAAAGGCAACTACATTAACCACACAGCCGATTGGGTCCTTTTTGGAATGTAAATGAGAAGGACGAAGAGGTGTTGGCCTATTGGAACATAATACCACGAAAAACACTTAAAGGTCGTAATTAAAACAGGGAATCGTAAGGGTCCCACTATCTACTATAGAAAACAATTCTCGTGAAATGTACGTTATTCATAATGTCTTCTCGATAAAGTTGTTTCGTTTATATAATTGATGATGTACTATTCAGCATGTGTTCTGAATTCAGAAACTATTCTCATCATTTATTATACTGTACAATTTATTTCCATTGTTGACTAAATACTGTTTTACAAACTATGGAAAATAATATGTCTAAAACAAGCCAAATAATAGCTTACCTCATAAGCACTTGTAAGACTCAGATCGTGAAAAAATGGCAGAAAAACATGATTTGTAACTATCACCGTCAGAATCATGGAGAGTCCTGCTATCCAATAGCTGGTATTATTATTGTACATCTCCGTTGGCGTCCCTAAAACTGTTATAGCAGACATAAAGCTAGCCATGAGGGACATAGCAATGGGGAAAATACCGATATCTCGTCCTCCCATAAGTACATCGTCTGAGGTAGCAGCACGTGCGGCTCTATACTCCTTAACCATATAGAAAACTCCAATGAGTGCTGAAACTGCCAATACAGCAGCAAATAAAACATAATCCACAGCAACGAATGAACCAATTTGTTCACCAGGGCATAATTCACAAACCTTCTTACAGGATGCATAACTTGAATTTAAAACTGTCATGGTTGTCGTCTGTTCACAGTTTGAACTGTATAAAAAATGAGAATACCAATATCCTTCTTATTATATCCGAATAACCCTCCTAATTCACATATTTTTAGTTTTTTGTCTTAAACATGTCCATATCAACTGACGACAGGTGTATATTCGAAATATCTCGGTTGTTTTCAACTATTTCCGTTATCACTAAAGATAACATTAATACATATTGACAATTTTATCTTCAAAGATAACATAAAATTTCGCCTGTCCAAATTTCAAAATTATGTAAATCTGTTTTCCAAATAAGTATTTCAATTATACTCTAAAAATTAAAAATTGAATTTATTTTCTTTCCTGTTTTCACTGCAATAAGCCTGGGAAATAACGATATGTAAGGGATCAACCGTTTGACTTTCTTATTGGGTATGGGTTGAAAAAATTAAGTAAGAGAAACATGACAGGGCGTGATTAAAGTAAAATGTCCCATTTTTTTATTTATTTATTGTTATTTGTGTATTATTCACCTCATGATTTGATATTGTGATTTAATAAATCGAATTCATTTTTGGGATATTTTGAAAAGTTTATAATGCACATTTTGCTTAAAAGTGAGATAGAAATTGATTTCATAGATATTATTGATTACTTTGTAGCTCTATTAAATTTCTTTTTAAATAAATTCCTTTAGTTTTGAATATATTTAGTAACAATAAAAATTTCTTAAAAAAAAAAAAAAAAAAAATATCTGACAGCCTCAAAATAAAAACATTTTAGTTTTTTTCATAAAGCCTGTTTCTCCCATAAAAAAAAACCCAAAAAACAATCTATTGGAGGGAAAACACCAAATTATTGTCATATGCATTTATAATGGGCATTGTCATACCTATGCTAAATGCCTGTCAGGTGTTTGACCTTATCTGTTGTTTTAAATGCCTCATCATTAGTTTCAAACCACATCGGTGATATAATGGAAGCGTGATCCCCTCGAGTGCGGTAGATAGTGAGTTCGGAGTGCGGTAGATAGTGAGTTCGGAGTGCGGTAGATAGTGAGTTCGGAGCGCGGTAGATAGTGAGTTCGGAGTGCGGTAGATAGTGAGTTCGGAGTGCGGTAGATAGTGAGTTCGGAGTGCGGTAGATAGTGAGTTCGGAGTGCGGTAGATAGTGAGTTCGGAGCGCGGTAGATAGTGAGTTCGGAGTGCGGTAGATAGTGAGTTCGGAGTGCGGTAGATAGTGAGTTCGGAGTGCGGTAGATAGTGAGTTCGGAGTGCGGTAGATAGTGAGTTCGGAGCGCGGTAGATAGTGAGTTCGGAGTGCGGTAGATAGTGAGTTCGGAGTGCGGTAGATAGTGAGTTCGGAGTGCGGTAGATAGTGAGTTCGGAGTGCGGTAGATAGTGAGTTCGGAGTGCGGTAGATAGTGAGTTCGGAGTGCGGTAGATAGTGAGTTCGGAGTGCGGTAGATAGTGAGTTTGGAGTGCGGTAGATAGTGAGTTCGGAGTGCGGTAGATAGTGAGTTCGGAGTGCGGTAGATAGTGAGTTCGGAGTGCGGTAGATAGTGAGTTCGGAGTGCGGTAGATAGTGAGTTCGGAGTGCGGTAGATAGTGAGTTCGGAGTGCGGTAGATAGTGAGTTCGGAGTGCGGTAGATAGTGAGTTCGGAGTGTGGTAGATAGTGAGTTCGGAGCGCGGTAGATAGTGAGTTCGGAGCGCGGTAGATAGTGAGTTCGGAGTGTGGTAGATAGTGAGTTCGGAGTGTGGTAGATAGTGAGTTCGGAGCGCGGTAGATAGTGAGTTCGGAGCGCGGTAGATAGTGAGTTCGGAGTGCGGTAGATAGTGAGTTCGGAGTGCGGTAGATAGTGAGTTCGGAGTGCGGTAGATAGTGAGTTCGGAGCGCGGTAGATAGTGAGTTCGGAGTGTGGTAGATAGTGAGTTCGGAGTGCGGTAGATAGTGAGTTCGGAGCGCGGTAGATAGTGAGTTCGGAGCGCGGTAGATAGTGAGTTCGGAGCGCGGTAGATAGTGAGTTCGAATCACGCTGAGTCAAACCAAAGACTATCTAATTGGTATTTGCTGCTTCTCCGCTTATCACTCAGTATTAAGGACTAAGATCAAAGACCGACTGATTGGCTCGGAATCAAGATAATATGTCGCCGAGTGGAGCTACATGTCTACCCGTCGACTTTTGGTTTAGTGCCTAGCACTGTAAGAATTTAAGTAAAACTGCAAAGCGGACATCATCATCATCTCCTTGAATGTAACTTGTTCTCGTCATGATATAGTTGTAAACTGCTCATGTGGTGTTAAACAACAATGATTCACTCACTCATTGATTTCAGTGAGTGTTGTCTGTGGAATATTTCTCTGCATTACTAATATTTCCATTAAGTCTGCTTTAAACTCTACATGATGATTGTAGTGTTGATCATCACAAGTTAATAAATCATCGTCTATGGTAAGGTAAGTGCTGTATCATTGCAGTATGTATTCCTTGGTTTAGAGGTTATAGAGTTTAACACCACTTTCAACAATATTTCAGTTATTATATCGTGGCGGTCAATTTTATTGGTGGAGGACACCGGAGTGACCGGAAAAAACCACCGACCTGTTGCAAGTCACTGACAAACTTTATCACATACTGTTGCATCGAGTGCACCTCGCCTGAACGGGATTCGAACTCAGAACTTCAGTGATGATTAGACATTGATTGCATAGGTAGTCTTATGTCCAACTACCATACGATGACGGTCACGACGGCCCCTCCTAGGCTTAGCACACATCTCCTACATATAAGTCTGTGATGAAGATTCTATCCCTTAGTCGGTTGATTTTTTAAATAAGCTATAGAATAGTCGTAAAACTTTTATACATGTATACATTATACTGTAGTTCTCGATCTCTCTCTCTTTTGCCAATTCGGTGTGGACTTATCTTCTAAATTCGTTTTTCGACCGAATAATTTCAATATTGGAGGTTCAGACTTTCAAATTTTGGATCAGTAGCATTAAATCCGGTCCGTTTGGTTGTATATTCTTTTGAAAATTATTTTAGGGTTTCACATGTGCAGATAAGGACAAAAGTATGACCAACAGACAAGAAAAAGACAATCAATGCATCACCCCAATAAAAAATATGCCCGGAAAGGTTAGCGACTCCTGCTCCACTAGTGACACCCGCTGGTGGTAAATCCTATATGAGGAGAGGGAAGGATTGTAATTACGACAAAGGGAACACACCCGTGGTCATTTGTAACATAGATATTCCGTAACGGTTGACCAGAGCATGGTGGTGACTCTAAACCTGCCGCAGTAATGACTACCAACTCCTGGTTCACTATCTTCTTTGTTGGCAGCAACCTTCTATCAAGAAAAGCACGATAAGAACCACAAGCTCTGGAATATCGTAGCAACTGAGAGATATATACTCCATATGCAGGTGCTGCTTGAATGCTGCTACATATTAATGTTAATCATTTCTTCCTCCCTTAAACGGGCTTCATTGTCATTTTCTAGGAATAGATCAAGATATGAAGCAGACCTAGCTGTATCTGTGGTGTTCTTTATTTCAAACTCAATTAGATAGATGTGAATCAACATAATTACCAACTTACACTTATTTAGTGAAAGGATATCATCTATACAGCGAAACTTGAAATTAATGGATCGGGTTGGCTTCTCTTTGTTTTCTATCGAAGCCCCTGCAGTAAGTCAGCCTCACTAGAGAAGATTTCGGCGAGAAGAGGAACAAAGTTAGTGTATTATTATGTGAAGCGGAATGTAACATGGAAAACCCATTCCATAGCAAAATCCACTTACCTTCATGTTTGCAGTCCACAAATACCCCGAGTTGAAATTAAGTTACTGACATTTTCTAATTTGATGGAGCTGTGACTTGAACATCGTAAAATAAATTAGTAACCAATGATCGTTTCTTGTCATTAGAAACAACAATACCGGAAGTTGTCAATTTACCAAAATCGAAGACGATGGTATTTTTTGCATGTTAAAAAGAGTTATTAACATTTTAATGTATATGTACTTCGGTCATGTATAAATACATGAAATCACCAAAGAATGATGGCCGCAGTATGTCAGGCAATACGTAGACTTTGAAGATGCCAAAAAGGGGTAATCACAATCCGTAAATCGAAGAAGGACAGACAACACAATGGTCACAAGAAAAAAGGACAATCTAGCAAAACGAACCCCACTAAAACAGGTGTGAGGCAATGTGCTCCGGAAGGGCTAACAGTTCCTGCTCAACTAGTGACACCTATCGTGTTACTGGTAAACGACACGAACATATGCGAAAATGTTATCACGCCATTGTTTATGTAGCCGATAAAGGACGTCATATTATAACGATGCCGTTATTACAGTGAAAGGAATATTAACCGGACATTTATAAATATGTGTACTATATAATGATGACTGTTCTCCTTATCAAAAAACAAAAGAATATTGAAAGTGACATGCATTTGCTAGAACTCGTTGAGACAGTATGCTCATTCAAATGATCGATCAGTGATTTTGACAAATTCGACCCAAAGGTAACCTAACAACACACCATGGAGACATTCTGATTGTTTCTGGACATTACTAACCATAATACCAGTTACTCGCAACATTTAGAAGCTTGAAATTATTGACACCGAAAATATGATTAGGCGATGTTTGGTGTAAGAGTGATATCTCATTCATCAATAAATACAATAATCAATGAATTATTTACACATGTTTGGTCACGAGCTTTTGAGGGGAAGGGGGTCTACGTTCCCGGAACCCCACCTTAATTCAGCGCCCCACACACCATTCGTCACTGATTTCATTGTGCGTACACTTCATTTAAGCCTGGCTATGCGACTGGCATACATTTCATTTAAACATTGCTACGCCCATGGCGTAGACTTTATTTGACCATTGCTACGCCCCTGATATTCACGGAATCTGGGAAAATATTGTGTTTCTTAAGTTAATAAATTCTATTATCCTGATTTTAGGTTAAATCTCGCAATATGATTGGTTGATATTGTCCTAATAAATTTCAGTGCAATATTTTATTAAGTCAATTCGAATTATCTCCCTTACACCGTTGACTTAATATTGAATTCATTGTCCTAATATGGAAAACATTAGATATGAGGTTTGGTTGCAAAATCAGGATAAATTCGCTACACAGTATACAACAATCGTAACTACTCGGCCATTCTCGCTACCCTGCAAATAACCTATTACGTACATAGTAGAAATTCTTCTTAAATTGTTTGCCGAAGTTAAGTTAAGTTAAGCCGCACAAAAATATAGTCCACGAAAATCCAATATGGAAGACATACTAAGTAAAATCTAATCATGCAAAACTAATTAAAACTTTAATTGAAATATAGAAAATTGCTTAAAATATATCTTTATCAAACTTTCATGTAACTGACATGTGAAAAGTAGTGCGATTTATACGCCTAATGCATACGAGGTTATTTGCAGGCTAGCGAGAATGGCCGAGTAGTTACGATTGAGTGTACAATTGTCCTAATACGGAAAATATCGGTTCAATAAAATTCATATTTCGTCTCGCCCGATATGAATTTTATTGACCCGATATTTTTCCGTATTAGGACAATTGTACACTGTGTAACTAATATCAACCAAATCAAAAGTTATTAATTAATAATAAAACATATGTCTCCAAGAATCTTTAATTTTAATCAGATTCTTCAGCTGCACGGTTAATTCGTGAATATAATAAATTTGGGGAAAAGTGGAGGCTCCCCCTACAAAAAGAATGTCAAACATATATACAACATGTTAAAACTATATACAGTATTGTATGGTCGGCTCAGTGATGGGCAGCTACTGTCAAGGTCGTTGGAAGTCTAGTAAGGTCGGCCTTGAAGTCATCCACTGTGGCTGCTGATGTCATCGAGTCTGATTGAGCATTCCACTCCTTACGTGGAAATCTTAGCAAACATCACTGCATAAAACTGAAACTGCCCAGACATACAATTGGACAAAACTGAAACCGCCCAGACATACAATTGGACAAAACTGAAACCGCCCAGACATACAATTGGACAAAACTGAAACCGCCCAGACATACAATTGGACAAAATGAACAACAGGAATCCCACAAAAAATCGAGAAGAATTCTTATACTTCTGAAGAGTAAGAAGTCAATGTGCCACTAGGCGCACCTGTCGATTTAGTCCTTTTTTAAATCAATCAAATGAAAGATAAGAAAGTGGTTGCGTTATTTTTGATTTGACAGAGAAATGTATTCAATGTATATTATATTTATCCATTTATTCTATGATATGAAACCGTCATATTTTATTATTCCACACGGTTTTTGCCGATATGAAATAGAACGAGATGAAAATTTGTCATTCATTTCAAATAGAGAAAAAAAACCCGCCATTATGAGATGATAGTGCAATGAATATGTATCATTCCTATAAAATAAAAACGTCATTCAAATGGGACTGTCCTGGTCGTGATCGTATTGTAGTTGGATTTACAGCTATCTATGCAATCAGTGCATATCACCACTAAAGTTATGAGTTCGAATCCCGCTCATGGCGACGTGTACTGGATACAATATTATACAATTAATGACTTTTAATGAGGTGGATACAAGGATTTATCTAACATTTATACGTTTTCCTTTGAAATTAACGAAAGTCGCCTGTCTGATGCAAGGTGTCTGATACAAGATGTTGTATCACCACACTGTGGTGATAAAAGAATGGCGCGACGTTGCACGAGACGTTCTCTGCCGAACTACTTTGACATGACGTCTATGTATCATTGGAATGTGAGACATATAGAATCTAACACCGGGGAGAGTACAAGATAAGAAAATCTCACATCGCTAAAAATAGAAACTGGCCTGTCTCAAAAGTGAGAAATATAGAATCTAACACCGGGGAGAGTACAAGATAGGGAAATCTCTGACACCCGAGGGTAAGATTTCAATCGTTCTCTTTACGAGGCTTGCCGAGTTAGAGAATGATTGTAATCTTACCCAAGGGTGTTGGAGATTTCCCTATCTTGTACTTTTTCCGGTGTTTGATTTTATTTCTCACTAAACACCTAATTGTTTTTGTTTTCCCGCAATTTATTTTTCCATTGCTGAAGTAAATATTCGATTTATCCATATGCAATCGTATCTCGGCAGTATTTCAAATGTATTTCATCATAAAGTACAATGTATGTAATAAATATATTATAAATGTTACTACAACAGAGATAAATACCTGTAAAAAAATATTTGAATTTGGTCAAAGGGAGGTAATTTCTTTCTTTACGTTAGTTACTAACAAGGGAGAGCACTCTATTATTTACTCAAAGTAAACAAACATTGACTGGAAGAGAGCCTGAAAAAAGAATCAAACACCGTGAAAGGTGCACGTTAGCTAGCAGAATATAATACAAAAATACTTATGTAGTAGAATCGTGGTTAATTGTTTATTTTAAAAAGTAAAAGCATGGAGAAATGGGGGGCAGTTGACATAAACTGTACATCATGCATTTGCCAGTAAAACGCACGTGATTTTTTTTGTCTTGCACTAGTGCAAGATAAGAAAATCTCACGTGGCTAAAAATAGGAACTGGTCTGTTTCAAAAGGAGAAACATAGGGTCTAACACCGGGAGAGGTGCAAGATGGTAAAATCTGTGACACCCGAGGGCAAGATTTAAATCGTATCGGACGAGGCTTGTCCGAGTCCAATACGATTTAAATCTTACCCGAGGGTGTCATAGATTTTACTATCTTGCACCTTTTACGGTGTTTGACTCTTTTTCTCACCCCTTTCTACCGTGTCAATGTTTGTTTACTTGTTGTGTAGTTTGGTGCATTAATTTGCGAACCGTATCACACCAAAATGCCACATAATATGCGAGCTTAAGCGAGCTCTTTATGGTATAAAATGTGTACTTAGGATTTTTTAACAAACATGGCTGAACATATTGTCGAAGAAAACAAAATTCTACGTTTTGTAAACACCGGTTTCCGGGTAGCACACTAACACACTCAACTAATGAAGATCTTCTTAACATAAAGCGCAAAGGTGATCCTGAAGTTTCGTACCCTCTCTCGTAAGGAACGATAACTCGAATAAAGGAACGACAGCTCGATTGAATGAGACTAGATTCGGCCTTAAAAAAAAGTCGTCCCCAATATATCTCGGCCCAAAAAATCTCGACACTTTTTGATGAAATTGCCAGATAATTTTCAGATGCGCGAGCATTCAAGGCCGTGCCGGTTTCATATTAAAATAAAACAAGATTTTCATTTTACAACTTTAAAGAGGTTCAAAATAATAAGTTAACAAACTTGTGATAGATTCTACAATAACAAACTCTTGCACCTTTTACGATGTTTGCCTCTTTTTTCAATATTTGTTTACGTTGAGAAAATATAGAGTACTCTCCCTTGTTATGTAACTAACGTAAATAAAAACAATTACCTCCCTTTGACCAACGTCAAATAATTTTTGTACAGGCATTTATCGCTGTTGTAGTAGCATTTGTATTTTATTGTGAAATACATTTAAAATACTGTCAAGACACTATAAATCAACAATTTAATTCAACAATGGAAAACAATTTTGTGGGAAAAACGGCGTGTAGCTTGTCTTACCATTGTACCCCTGGAGCCGAGGTAAGATAGAAAAATCTTTTTCACCTAAACTAACGGACTACTTTATCCAAGGGGTGAGAAATATAGAATCTAACACCGGGGAGAGTACAAGATAAGGAAATCTCCGACACCCGGGGGTAAGATTTCAATCATTCTCTTTACGAGGCTTGCCGAGTTAGAGAACGATTGTAATCTTACCCAAGGGTGTCGGAGATTTCCCTATCTTGTACTTTTTCCGGTGTTTGATTTTATTTCTCACTAAACACCTAATTGTTTTTGTTTACATTCCATCGAGCGTTTTCCCGCAATAAATATTCGATTTATCCATATGCAGCCGTATCTCGGAAGTATTTCAAATGTATTTCATCATGAAGTACAATGTATTTAATAAATATATTATAAATGTTACTACAACAGAGATAAATACCTGTAAAAAAATATTTGAATTTGGTCAAAGGGAGGTAATTTCTTTCTTTTCGTTAGTTACTAACAAGGGAGAGCACTCTATTATTTGCTCAAAGTAAACAAACATTGATTGGAAGAGAGCCTGAAAAAAGAATAAAACGCCGTGAAAGGTGCACGTTTGCTAGCAGAATATAATACAAAAATACTTATGTAGTAGAATCGTGATTAATTGTATATTTTAAAAAGGAAAAGCATGGAGAATTGGGGGGGAGGGCAGTTGACATAAACTGTACCGGATGCATTTGCCGGTAAAACGCACGTGATTTTTTTGTCTTGTACTAGTGCAAGATAAGAAAATCTCACATCGCTAAAAATAGGAACTGGTCTGTCTCATAAGTGAGAAAAACTTATTACATGCATAGTGTGGTGGTACAAGACTGTGTATCAGGTCTTGTCTGTTGCGTGAACTAACCGCATCACAACTCGTCGCTATCGCGACTCGTAGTGATACTGGTTCACACAACAGACTCGACCTGATACAAAGTCTTGTACCACCACACTATGTATGTAATGGGTATTTATTAACCCAGGAACATTATATTTACCGAGGCGAGATGGCAGAGGTAAATATTTTATTCTTGGGTTAATAAATCCTGGTATCCATCGAATTGAAAGTCATTAATTGTTTTATTATATGACACATTTTATATGTTGCTTTTACCCTTAAAATAAGCTTTTATCACGACATTTTCTTTGGTTTCGTATGGTGCAAGACAGTAAACAAAATAACTCCAATTTTATTAACAATTCACATTCTTTGAGTAAAATTCCTTGATGGATTTTTATAACACCTGCTCCATTCACTATGATTATGATTTTTTTTTGTATATGCAACATAATTTTAATCAACTTGGCAGAGATCAAAGTATTTTTTCCTGAGTAATTGTCATCATAAGTCCATAGTTCACATTGTGGATTCTTTGTTGAGATCTGCTTCAAAATCATCGGAATAGGAAGTGACCTTGGATAGCAGATGAACTTTCTCCTTACTTTTACGTTGTGAGTAAACTGTGATTGGAATGTCATCCTCATCGTCAGATAGTAAATCACTTCCGGTTTGTTGGTTCTGTAATGGACATCCATCATATTAATAGCGGAATAGCACACACTCTAAATCTAAGCCTTTTACATGTCTTTTTAAAGGAATTTCTGTGTATGAACTACATTTTTGTATTTGCATCCATGTTACCGATGCAATTCTAAACAATCCTTGACTATGTAAAGGAATACTTTTAAAAAATATTTATATATATACAAATCTACATGCTAGTACATGTAATTAATTAAATACATATGTTTCTATGTTTCTAAATATACCATTGTATGGATATGTTTTGTATGATCTAGAAGTGCATGTGTTATATTTCTCATTTTGCAAATTAAATATTTGAAATTGAAGCTATAACATCTGCCTGATGTATTATGTTCACCGTCGTATACACTTGCTCACTATTTCATAAAAGGATAGAACAATATGATTCTGTCAAATGATTGTATTCTAAAATATTAAATAGCTGTAGAATAAATTGTAGCCTCAACTTCCAACTTCAACATTTATTTCTTAATTGTTACGTTAGATATATGCATGCATTATCGTTAGATATCCAGTTATCACGAGGGTATGGTTGGGATCCAGTTATCACGAGGGTAGTGTTGAGATCCAGTTATCACGAGGGTAGGGTTGGGATCCAGTTATCTAGAGGGGAGGGTTGGGATCCAGTTATCACGAGGATAGGGTTGAGATCCAGTTATCACGAGGGTATGGTTGGGATCCAGTTATCTAGAGGGGAGGGTTGGGATCCAGTTATCTAGAGGGGAGGGTTGGGATCCAGTTATCACGAGGGTAGGGTTGGGATCCAGTTATCACGAGGGTAATGTTGGAATCCAGTTATCACGAGGGTAGGGTTGAGATCCAGTTGTCACAAGGGTAGGGTTGAGATCCAGTTATCACGAGGGTAGGGTTGGGATCCAGTTATCACGAGGGTAGGGTTGGGATCCAGTTATCACGAGGGGAGGGTTGGGATCCATTTATCACGAGGGGAGGGTTGGGATCCAGTTATCACGAGGGTAGGGTTGAGATCCAGTTATCACGAGGGTAGGGTTGAGATCCAGTTATCAAGAGGGGAGGGTTCAGATCCAGTTATCACGAGGGTAGGGTTGGGATCCAGTTATCGCGAGGGTAGGGTTCAGATCCAGTTATCACGAGGGGAGGGTTGAGATCCAGTTATCACGAGGGTAGTGTTGGGATCCAGTTATCACGAGGGTAGGGTTGAGATCCAGTTATCACGAGGATAGGGTTGAGATCCAGTTATCAAGAGGGGAGGGTTGGGATCCAGTTATCACGAGGGTAGGGTTTGGATCCAGTTATCACGAGGGGAAGGTTGGGATCCAGTTATCACGAGGGTAGTGTTGGGATCCAGTTATCACGAGGGTAGGGTTGAGATCCAGTTATCACGAGGGTAGGGTTGAGATCCTGTTATTACGAGGGGAGGGTTGGGATTCAGTTATCACGAGGGTAGTGTTGGGATCCAGTTATCACGAGGGTAGGGTTGAGATCCAGTTATCACGAGGGTAGGGTTGAGATCTAGTTATCACGAGGGTAGGGTTGGGATCCAGTTATCACGAGGGTAGTGTTGGGATCCAGTTATCACGAGGGTAGTGTTGGGATCCAGTTATCACGAGGGTAGGGTTGAGATCCAGTTATCACGAGGGTAGGGTTGGGATCCAGTTATCACGAGGGTAGGGTTGAGATCCAGTTATCACGAGGGTAGGGTTCAGATCCAGTTATCACTAGGGTAGGGTTGAGATCCAGTTATCACGAGGGTAGGGTTCAGATCCAGTTATCAAGAGGGGAGGGGTGAGATCCAGTTATCACGAGGGGAGGGTTGAGATCCAGTTATCACGAGGGTAGGGTTCAGATCCAGTTATCACGAGGGTAGGGTTGAGATCCAGTTATCACGAGGGTAGTGTTGGGATCCAGTTATCACGAGGGTAGGGTTGAGATCCAGTTATCACGAGGGTAGGGTTGAGATCCAGTTATCAAGAGGGGAGGGTTGGGATCCAGTTATCACGAGGGTAGGTTTCAGATCCAGTTATCACGAGGGGAGGGTTGAGATCCAGTTATCACGAGGGTAGTGTTGGGATCCAGTTATCACGAGGGTAGGGTTGAGATCCAGTTATCACGAGGATAGGGTTGAGATCCAGTTATCAAGAGGGGAGGGTTGGGATCCAGTTATCACGAGGGTAGGGTTTGGATCCAGTTATCACGAGGGGAAGGTTGGGATCCAGTTATCACGAGGGTAGTGTTGGGATCCAGTTATCACGAGGGTAGGGTTGAGATCCAGTTATCACGAGGGTAGGGTTGAGATCCTGTTATTACGAGGGGAGGGTTGGGATTCAGTTATCACGAGGGTAGTGTTGGGATCCAGTTATCACGAGGGTAGGGTTGAGATCCAGTTATCACGAGGGTAGGGTTGAGATCTAGTTATCACGAGGGTAGGGTTGGGATCCAGTTATCACGAGGGTAGTGTTGGGATCCAGTTATCACGAGGGTAGTGTTGGGATCCAGTTATCACGAGGGTAGGGTTGAGATCCAGTTATCACGAGGGTAGGGTTGGGATCCAGTTATCACGAGGGTAGGGTTGGGATCCAGTTATCACGAGGGTAGTGTTGGGATCCAGTTATCACGAGGGTAGAGTTGGGATCCAGTTATCACGCGGGTAGGGTTGGGATCCAGTTATCACGAGGGTAGGGTTGAGATCCAGTTATCATGAGGGTAGGGTTGAGATCCAGTTATCACGCGGGTAGGGTTGGGATCCAGTTATCACGAGGGTAGGGTTGGGATCCAGTTATCACGAGGGTAGGGTTGGGATCCAGTTATCACGAGGGTAGTGTTGGGATCCAGTTATCACGAGGGTACGGTTGGGATCCAGTTATCACGAGGGTATGGTTGCGATCCAGTTATCACGAGGGTAGGGTTGCGATCCAGTTATCAAGAGGGGAGGGTTGGAGATCCAGTTATCAAGAGGGGAGGGTTGGGATCCAGTTATCACGAGGGTAGGGTTGGGATCCAGTTATCAAGAGGGGAGGGTTGGAGATCCAGTTATCACGAGGGTAGGGTTGGGATCCCATTAACTGGTTGAACCCTGCGACATCTTAGTGCCTGTCTCAATCCAGGACCTGGATTGCCATCGTCACATGTCATGGTCTTTTTGTGTTCATTGAGTTCAGCTAAGATGAGAGGTTATTGTGTTTTGTTGAAATTGGTGGAATTGATGACCACCTTTTATTTAAACTTTCTTTTCATAAATTGACTAAAAAGTCCACATTCTAGAAAAAGGCGATATGTATTGATGATATTCGTAAATATACTTTCTCCTCCAAGAATGTCCCTTGAAAAAACATCTATCTTTGAACTGTTTTAATGTATGAATTAACTCTACATGAATTGTTTACTAAATATAGAAATATTTGATGACATTACTATAATAGCTAAACAAACTTTTGAAGAATTATGAGAAAATAAAACAACTAGAAACTGCCATGTAATACGAGATTGATAGTCTAATGTTTTGACAAGACTGTCTTTAGCTCACTAGCGTGTTTAAAATGTCAAGTTCAAAATGAGGTCAGAATATAAATCCACATGTAAAGGATAGAACTTGCGCATGAAAACAGGTCGATTAGATATCAGTAAAATAAACATAAATTCACTAGTATTAAATAAGTTTATCCAAAAATGATCAACTCAATTAAACATTTTCCTATATCATGAAGTACATCTGATGATACTGACAAAAAGACAACATTGCCATATATACACCTGGAAAAAAGTATTGCAACACCCTTTTTTTTCTCTTGACAAAATTGTGCAACGCAAGTGTTCTATTATTGGCAGAAATGTACTCAAAATTCGACCGGGATGCTTCAAATTGAATCATTGGCACATAAAAAGACACACTTTACATTCAAAACTTGAAATTTAATGTTCTACAATTGACAAGTTAAAAATGTGTAATTTTTGCGAAAAAAATGTGACTTGAAAACTATTGATCCCGCTATCGAGAATTCCATCATTTAAGCACAATTTGTACTCGATCAGAGTAATTAGGCTTTGAAATTTCATATCAGACGAAAAATGTTAGTAATTGGTGTAACTTCCATTCACACGGATGACTGCCGCGAATCGTCTTCTCATACTGCCCACTAAACGACGAATTTGGACTTGGATAAGACGTTGCCATTCCTGGTGCAGTGTTTGCTCCAATTCATTTAAAGTTTGAACCGACGGTATTCTTTCTCTAACTCGACGACCGATAATGTCCCAGATGTGCTCGATCGGGTTTAAATCAGGACTCCTAGCAGGCCATGGAAGTATGGTTATCGACTCGTCACGCAAGTAATCTGCCACAACAAGAACTATGTGGGGTCTGGCGTTGTCATCCATAAAGACAGGCCTTGTATTCAGAGGATGCTTGTCAAAGTGAGGCACACCACTTGCTTCAAGGATGATTTGCCAATAGATTTGTCCATTGAGGTTGCCTCTTAATGTAATGAGGTCAAGCTTACAGTCATATGGTACACATCCCCACACCATGACTGAGCTTCCTCCGAAAGGAACAGTTTCAACAATGTTACACTCAGCATAAGCAGTGTTCGGTTGTCGCCATACGCGCACTCTACCGTCTGCCACGTGCAACAAGAAGCGACTTTCGTCTGACCAATGAACTTTCCTCCACGAGGCCAAATTCCATTGACGACGCGTTTGGCACTATTGCAAACGGAAAGCTTTGTGCTTGTGTTAGTAAGCATCTCTTTACAGGTCTTCTTGAAAGATAGCCAACAGATTTCAGATGATTTCGGACTGTTCTTGCAGATAACAACCGATGGGGCAACCACTGTCTTTTCAAAACAGTACTATTGGCGAACGAATTCGTCTAACTAGGCGTCCTAGGGCATTGTCCTCTCTTCGGGATGTAATACAGGACCTTCCTGATCGCGGGCGATCCTTAACGTCATTGGTCAATCGATGTTTGTTAACAATACGACTGACGGTAGAGTGGTGATGACCAACACGCTGGGCAATTTGCCTCAGTGACATACCTGTTTCTCGCATGCCAATGATTTGCCATTGCACTGCATTTGAAAGTTGTGGAGGACCCATTCTGCATCCAGAACAAAGGAATTAGAGTTACCGGTCTAAGCAATGTGTCGAAAATGATACGTGGCAAAGGTAGTGATTGCATAGCCCTTGTATGGAGATATTGCATGTGAAAATGATGGTTATTATAGAGGACGATTATTGATTAAGTACAGGTACGCTTAAATGGAAGCTTAAATGGCCACTCAGGTGCTAAATATATACTGGAATTGTCTATCTAATAAAAATTATTCAGTTTCAAATTTAGTGTTGCAATATTTTTTTCCAGGTGTATATGTCTGAACCTTATTAGTATATACTCACATATTTCCATAACTGATGACAATTAAAACATCTCATTAGGAATTGTGGTAAACAGCAACATAACTTCTCTGATACTGGGTAAATATAACGTGAATTTATTTTCCCCTTTCTCCACCCTGTAAAATGACAAAAGGTACACAAACTACAATATTGATACACTGTAAGACGTTGTCAACAGAACCATAGGTCGTTTTCAAGTATGTTGCTTCGACCTAGTTGAATGGGCATCTGGTACCCTTTGCTTCTTGAATAGGGAACCATTCCAAAACATTCTCCCCCTGAGGCATAGGAGACCATAGTCGATTTTGGCTATCTTGTTTATGCTCTCTGGTTTCTTCCTCCCAAAGATTTTTAAGTTATTTTACTTCCGAGTCTTTGACGTTGAGCGTACCTGGTGATGATTATTTCAGAAACGCGTTTTGGACACATTTGGTATCTACGATTTGATTTTAATATGTGTTATGTGTTATGTTCTTTCGCGAGGACTGAGTTAACTTTTGCCGGAACTATCGCATTTTTTCAAAGTATATGCATTCAAGTTTGTTTCTTACTGTAGACTTTTCAACTATAGGAGTTATTTTTGTCTTGCGTTACTTTTTAAAATATTTCAGTTATATCATATGGGGCAGTGTTATTGGTGGATAAAATCAGAGAAAGCCCCCGATTTTTCACAAAACACCAACACACTTTATTACACAAGGTCCTGTCGAGTACACCCCACTACGAGCAGGAATGTAACTCACATCGTTAATGGTGGCATGTAGTGATTGCATAGGTGGATGCAAACCCAACATGCATTAGGACATGGTCACTATTGTCCCCAACAGAACTACAATGTATATCAAAATAATTAAACATGTGAAAACTATAAAGCAAAAGACAACTGATATGAATTTGTATTAATGGTCATACTAACAAACGATGCTCTAGGCAAGTTAGCAGACACTTACCTGTCCCCCAACTTATCTAACAAATGATGTTCGGGGCAAATTGGCAGGTCTACACTTACATGTCGCCCAACTTATATAAAAAACGATGCTCCAGGCAAATTTGCAGGCACTTACTTACCTGTCACTCAACTTATCTAACAAACGATGATCTAGGCAAGTTAGCGGGCACTTACCTGTCGCCCAACTTATCTAACAAACGATGCTCCAGGCAAATTAGCAGGCACTTACCTGTCGCCCAACCTATCTAACAAACAAAGCTCTAGGCAAGTTAGCAGGTACTTACCTGTCGCCCAACTTATCAAAATACCGAGAACAATAGACACGCCCATAGCTACTGTTGGGTACCAAAGGAAAGACAACTCAAATATCACTTTATATCCAGACCTAAAACAGAATGTAGTATTAATAAATCAATTCTGAAGTGGGGTAATTAGTCTTAATTAAAGCCCAATGTTTTAGTAATACATAATAATAAAAAAAAGCCAGTAATAAAAATAACACGTAACTAACATGACACAAATCAAACTGAGGTGAGCTTAGGGGGTTAGGGGTTATTGTGCTTAATGCCACTTTCAACAATATTTCAGTTATATCGTAACGGTCAGTTTTATTGGAGGAAACCGGTGTACGCGGAGAAAACCACCGACGTGTCACAAGTCGCTGACAAACTTTATCACATAATGTTGTATCGAGTACACCTCGCCTGAGAGGGGTTCAAACTCACAACATTAGTGGTGATATACACTGATTGCATAGGTAGCTATATATCCAAATACCATACGATCACGACCACGACGGCCCCGATATGAGTTTAAGTATTTAAATTGTGTTAATGGTCACCAAGGAGGAACATATTAGATATATAATTAAACTATTAAACAAAACAACTAGATTGTATGACAAGAGCAACACTTTGCGTAGACTGTATATACTCTAAATGAATCAGAAATCATTACCAATCTTTGACTGGAATGTTAAGATTATTCCAGTAAATAGCAAAGCAATTGTCCTCGTTCTGTTGACAAGACATGATCTAAGACTAGGGTGGAATTTTTATTATACAAATATATATCATGCATCAATAATGAAAATAAATGAGATTTCACAACATTTTGAACGTCATTTTCTGTCAAGCTGCTTTAGTAAATGTGGGGGTCGTCATAGTGGTGATTGTGTGGTAGTTGGATTTACCACTACCTGTGCAATCAGTACATATCACCACTAACGTTGTGAGTTTGAACCCCGCTCAGGCGAGGTGTTCTCGACACAACACTATGTCAAGGGCGTAGCTTACGTTGAGGCAACCGAGGCAGGTGCCTCGGTAAAAAATATATGCAAAAAAAAAATAGAAAGACAATTAAATTGTATTTCCATGTTCTCAATAAAGGGACAATAAATAAGTTAACAGACTAAGACTCAGTTACTGACGGAAATGGCACCTAGTTGAAGGGCTTTGGCCTCATTGCAACTTCAAGATGAAGAACAGCAATTATAAGGTGCTGTTCCTGTATAGCAATCACGAACATAGTATGTTCAAGTTTATATGTGTGAATTTGTCTAATGCAATCCATAGTGTTTTTGAATCGGCAATTAACAAAGTTTCTTGGACTAAGTTGTACATGTTAGATGACCATTATGAATGTACAGTGTATAGCTGTGACATATTTTTGTGACTATTTTGAAGAAAAACTGGTCCCAAATATACTCTAAATTGCTCAAAATCACTTATGGGGGGATTTGCCACCCAAACCCCCCAACGGGGCTTTGCCTCTGTACCCCACTGGGGCCTTCTGGCAGCCCCCAGACTCCCTGCCTCGGTAGAATAACATAGTAAACTACGCCCCTGTATGTGATAAAGTTTGTCAGTGACTTGCTGCAGGTCGGTGGTTTTCTCCGGTACTCCGGTTTTCTCCACCAATAAAACTGACCAACACGATATAACTGAAATATCGTTGAAGGTGGTGTTAAACACCACAACCCTAATCCTAACCCCTTAGTAATTTGTGTGGCGAATCAAAGTTACATCAACTCAGTAGTTTTCCGGAATGACGTCATACTTTTGCGGCCCCCCCTTTTTTATAGCCTTATATTGGATCTTGATATTTACCAATCATCTTCTTGCGCTGTTACAAGCTCTGTGACAATATCGGGTCTATTGGTAAGGCGCAAGTCCACAACATGCGTAGTAAACTGATTAAATAAATCATTTATCCTGTCATTAACGTCACAGCCATCAGTCCTAAACGGCAGTTCTGGTAATGGCGCCTTATACACAAACGCACCAATGACAATCCAGAATATCAAAACAGTACCTATTATAACTCCTACTGTTGCTCCCTTAAAGAAATTATATAAGTCAGTCAATAATATAATTATATAAGTCAGTCAATAATATAATTATATAAGTCAGTCAATAATATAATTATATAAGTCAGTCAATAATATAATTATATAAGTCAATCAATAATATAATTATATAAGTCAATCAATAATCTAATTATATAAGTCAGTCAATAATATAATTATATAAGTCAATCAATAATATAATTATATAAGTCAATCAATAATATAATTATATAAGTCAATCAATAATATAATTATACAAGTCAATCAATGGTATAATTATATAAGTCAGTCAATAATATAATTATACAAGTCAATCAATAGTATAATTATATAAGTCAGTCAATAATATAATTATACAAGTCAATCAATGGTATAATTATATAAGTCAATCAAATGTTCCTACTGTTAGTGCTGTATTCACACAAATATGAATGTGTAGGTAGATGGTTTCTTTCCCCTATCACTGCCAAGACTTTTACCGGACTTGACTGTATATATGAGTAACACGACAGGTGACTTATAAGAAGCAGGGATTTCTTACTCTTCGCCAGCACCTGGGTTCATTCCGGTTTTTGGTGAGGTCAGTGTTGGTCATCTTTTTTAATTTTATGCGTTGTGTTTTTTGTTTTGTTTGTCTTCGTCCTGTATCTTGCATACCCAATGTTGTCAGTTTCTCTGGATTGTCCATTTTTCTTTGTTCTTTCGGTGTTCTCTGGATTGTCTATTTTTCTTTGTTCCTTCGGTGTACTCCAACGTGTATTTAATATCAAAATAAATAGTTTTATTTTCTACTAAAAAACATGAAACAAAAAGCTTAATTATTTATCTATATATTAGAACATCAATAATTTTTAAATGCCTCTATGATTTATTTCTTCATGTACCTAAAGATAAAAATTAAAAATAAAACACAGCAATTTGAGAAAATCAAATACTTGGTTGAAAATATCCTAATTTGACTTTGTTGACAAAAAATCATGTAAACCAGTGTCATCAGAAGGAATCAAAAGAATAATATGCCCTTTTACAAATATTATTTATTTTGAGTTTAAAATAACTAGACAAATACCTGTTTTTATAGATTGTTGAAATTTTGTGATATCATTTGTTAGTCATTAAATTGTATTTCGCAAGTTATTAATTTAACCATGTCTATTGGATTGTTAATCATTAAATTGTACCTCGCAAGTTATTAATTTAACTAGGTCTTTTGGATTGTTAATCATTAAATTGTATTTCGCAAGTTATTAATTTAACCATGTCTATTGGATTGTTAGTCATTAAATTGTACCTCGCAAGTTATTAATTTAACCATATCTTTTGGATTGTTAGTCATTAAATTGTATCTCGCAAGTTATTAATTTAATCATATCTTTTGGATTGTTAGTCATTAAACTGTATCTCACAAGTTATTAATTTAACCATATCTTTTGGATTGTTAGTCATTAAACTGTATCTCGCAATTTATTAATTTAACCATGTCTTTTGGATTGTTAGTCATTAAATTGTATTTCGCAAGTTGTTAATTTAACCATATCTTTTGGATTGTTAGTCATTAAATTGTATCTCGCAAGTTATTAATTTAACCATGTCTTTTGGATTGTTAGTCATTAAATTGTATTTCGCAAGTTGTTAATTTAACCATATCTTTTGGATTGTTAGTCATTAAATTGTATCTTGCAAGTTATTAATTTAACCATGTCTATTGGATTGTTAGTCATTAAATTGTATCTTGCAAGTTATTATTTTAACCATGTCTTTTGGATTGTCAGTCATTGAATTGTATTTCGTAAGTTATTAATTTAACCATATCTTTTGGATTGTTAGTCATTAAATTGTATCTCGCAAGTTATTAATTTAACCATGTCTATTGGATTGTTAGTCATTAAATTGTATCTTGCAAGTTATTAATTTAACCATGTCGTTTGGATTGTTAGTCATTAAATTGTATCTTGCAAGTTATTAATTTAACCATGTCTATTGGATTGTTAGTCATTAAATTGTATCTTGCAAGTTATTAATTTAGCCATGTCTTTTGGATTATTAGTCATTAAATTGTATCTTGCAAGTTATTAATTTAACCATGTCTATTGGATTGTTAGTCATTAAATTGTACCTCACAAGTTATTAATTTAACCATGTCTTTTGGATTGTTAGTCATTAAATTGTATCTCGCAAGTTATTAATTTAACCATGTCTTTTGGATTGTTAGTCATTAAATTGTACCTCACAAGTTATTAATTTAACCATGTCGTTTGGATTGTTAGCCATTAAATTGTACCTCGCAAGTTATTAATTTAACCATTTCTTTTGGATTGTTAGTCATTAAATTGTACCTCACAAGTTATTAATTTAACCATGTCGTATGGATTGTTAGTCATTAAATTGTACCTCGCAAGTTATTAATTTAACTAGGTCTTTTGGATTGTTAATCATTAAATTGTATTTCGCAAGTTATTAATTTAACCATGTCTATTGGATTGTTAGTCATTAAATTGTACCTCGCAAGTTATTAATTTAACTAGGTCTTTTGGATTGTTAATCATTAAATTGTATTTCGCAAGTTATTAATTTAACCATGTCTATTGGATTGTTAGTCATTAAATTGTACCTCGCAAGTTATTAATTTAACCATATCTTTTGGATTGTTAGTCATTAAATTGTATCTCGCAAGTTATTAATTTAATCATATCTTTTGGATTGTTAGTCATTAAACTGTATCTCACAAGTTATTAATTTAACCATATCTTTTGGATTGTTAGTCATTAAACTGTATCTCGCAATTTATTAATTTAACCATGTCTTTTGGATTGTTAGTCATTAAATTGTATTTCGCAAGTTGTTAATTTAACCATATCTTTTGGATTGTTAGTCATTAAATTGTATCTCGCAAGTTATTAATTTAACCATGTCTTTTGGATTGTTAGTCATTAAATTGTATTTCGCAAGTTGTTAATTTAACCATATCTTTTGGATTGTTAGTCATTAAATTGTATCTTGCAAGTTATTAATTTAACCATGTCTATTGGATTGTTAGTCATTAAATTGTATCTTGCAAGTTATTATTTTAACCATGTCTTTTGGATTGTCAGTCATTGAATTGTATTTCGTAAGTTATTAATTTAACCATATCTTTTGGATTGTTAGTCATTAAATTGTATCTCGCAAGTTATTAATTTAACCATGTCTATTGGATTGTTAGTCATTAAATTGTATCTTGCAAGTTATTAATTTAACCATGTCGTTTGGATTGTTAGTCATTAAATTGTATCTTGCAAGTTATTAATTTAACCATGTCTATTGGATTGTTAGTCATTAAATTGTATCTCGCAAGTTATTAATTTAACCATGTCATTTGGATTGTTAGTCATTAAATTGTATTTCGCAAGTTATTAATTTAACCATATCTTTTGGATTGTTAGTCATTAAATTGTATCTTGCAAGTTATTAATTTAACCATGTCTATTGGATTGTTAGTCATTAAATTGTATCTTGCAAGTTATTAATTTAGCCATGTCTTTTGGATTATTAGTCATTAAATTGTATCTTGCAAGTTATTAATTTAACCATGTCTATTGGATTGTTAGTCATTAAATTGTACCTCACAAGTTATTAATTTAACCATTTCTTTTGGATTGTTAGTCATTAAATTGTATCTCGCAAGTTATTAATTTAACCATGTCTTTTGGATTGTTAGTCATTAAATTGTACCTCACAAGTTATTAATTTAACCATGTCGTTTGGATTGTTAGCCATTAAATTGTATCTCGCAAGTTATTAATTTAACCATTTCTTTTGGATTGTTAGTCATTAAATTGTACCTCACAAGTTATTAATTTAACCATGTCGTATGGATTGTTAGTCATTAAATTGTACCTCGCAAGTTATTAATTTAACCATGTCTTTTGGATTGTTAGTCATTAAAGTGTACCTCGCAAATTATTAATTTAACCATGTCTTTTGGATTGTTAGTCATTAAATTGTACCTCGCAAGTTATTAATTTAACCATGTCTATTGGATTGTTAGTCATTAAATTGTACCTCGCAAGTTATTAATTCAACCATGTCGTTTGGATTGTTAGTCATTAAATTGTACCTCGCAAGTTATTAATTTAACCATGTGTTTTGGATTGTTAGTCATTAAATTGTACCTCGCAAGTTATTAATTTAACCATGTCTATTGGATTGTTAGTCATTAAATTGTACCTCGCAAGTTATTAATTTAACCATGTCTATTGGATTGTTAGTCATTAAATTGTATCTCGCAAGTTATTAATTTAACCATGTTTATTGGATTGTTAGTCATTGAATTGTATCTCGCAAGTTATTAATTTGACCATGTCTATTGGATTGTTAGTCATTAAATTGTACCTCGCAAGTTATTAAATTAACCATGTCTATTGGATTGTTAGTCATTAAATTGTATCTCGCAAGTTATTAATTCAACCATGTCGTTTGGATTGTTAGTCATTAAATTGTACCTCGCAAGTTATTAATTTAACCATGTGTTTTGGATTGTTAGTCATTAAATTGTACCTCGCAAGTTATTAATTTAACCATGTCTATTGGATTGTTAGTCATTAAATTGTACCTCGCAAGTTATTAATTTAACCATGTCTTTTGGATTGTTAGTCATTAAATTGTATCTCGCAAGTTATTAATTTAACCATGTCTATTGGATTGTTAGTCATTAAATTGTACCTCGCAAGTTATTAATTTAACCATGTCTATTGGATTGTTAGTCATTAAATTGTGTCTCGCAAGTTATTAATTTAACCATGTATATTGGATTGTTAATCATTGAATTGTATCTCGCAAGTTATTAATTTCACCAGGTCTATTGGATTGTTAGTCATTAAATTGTATCTCGCAAGTTATTAATTTAACCATGTCTATTGGATTGTTAGTCATTAAATTGTATCTCGCAAGTTATTAATTCAACCATGTCTATTGGATTGTTAGTCATTAAATTGTATCTCGCAAGTTATTAATTTAACCATGTCTACTGGATTGTTAGTCATTAAATTGTACCTCGCAATTATTAATTTAACCATGTCTATTGGATTGTTAGTCATTAAATTGTACCTCGCAAGTTATTAATCTAACCATGTTTATTGGATTGTTAGTCATTAAATTGTACCTCGCAAGTTATTAATTCAAGCATGTCTATACGATTGTTATTAAGCACTTCGTTGGTGAAATGGTTCGCGTGCTCACCTCTAGTTCGGTAGATTGTGGGTTCAAACCAAAGACTAAAAAATTGGCATATGTTGCTTCCCCGCTAAGCACACATCATTAAGAAGATAAAGCAGAGTAATTGGCTCAGTATTGGGATAATGTGTCCGAGTGGGGCGACATGTCTATCCGCGGATTGTTGTTTCAGTAAGTTGGTAGTATACAAATCCAACTAATCGCGTTGATCTAGTAATTCAAATGTGCAAAAAAGATAAGACACAAGTTAAGCAAACTTATGAAGTCTTCTCCAATATACATGTACATGAATATTTCTTACTTTAATATGTGTAAATAGAACAAGGAGAGAGAGAGAGAGAGAGAGAGAGAGAGAGAGAGAGAGAGAGAGAGAGAGAGAGTTGGTGCTGATGATGTGTGCGATTGATCTCTCGGTGAACTACCAGATAAGAGTAACCTTTCAGACCTCTTTATATATTCAAACACTGCTTAAAATAATTCAGTTCTGTTGATTTGAGAGTGTAGCATTACCAATGATTAAACGTTTCAGGTTTAAAATACGATTATTAGGTAGCCAACTGAGATTGTTTTAGACCTCAAACGTTTGACCAGTGGTAATCCTACACTCGGATAAGTCGTAACCTTAGAAAACACGATGCAAGATAGTGAAAATATTGCCTAGATACTCAGCTACTTCTAACTATAAAAGTATGTTCGACACAACGAGATTTGAGCGAGTGGGTGAGTGATTGTTGTTTAACGCCAATTCAGCAATTTTTCAGCTATATCATGGCGAGAACAAGTTAATTTTCAATGAGATGATAAAGAAGTTCCTTTGTAAGTCTAGACCAACACGCTGAGTTGGATTTTTATAGTGCTAGCTCACTGAAGCAACCGTCCGCGGATAGACATGTCGCCCCACTCGGATATATTATCCTGATTTCGAGCCAACCAGTCTTTGCTATTTCTCCTTAATGCTGCGTGCTTAGCGGAGAACCAACAAATACCAATTTTATAAGTCTTTGGTTTGACCCGACTGGGGCTCGAACCCACGATCTACCGCACTCGAGCCGAGCAGGCTAACCATTACGCCACCGATGAGATTTGAATGTACAATGTTATAATATATGTGTGCTACTTACCACTGCATTTACACACGGCATAAACATCCCCATTACAAACAGTGACAACAGTGGACCACCAGCCATACCTAGGACAGATATCATTATCTGTAAATATAAACCACATAGTAGGCAAAGTTGCAGTGCATACACTTCCTATATCAAGTTTACAGTAACTACAGTTGCTTGATCGAATTCACAATTACTAGTCCCTTGATCAAATTCAGTGACTACAGTTGTTAGATCGAATTCACAATTACTAGTCCCTAGATCAAATTCACAGTGACTACAGTCACTAGATCGAATTTACAATTACTAGTCCGTTGATCAAATTCACAGTGACTACAGTCACTAGATCGAATTCACAAATACTAGTCCCTTGATCAAATTCACAGTGACTACAGTCACTAGAACGAATTCACAATTACTAGATCCTAGATCAAATGCACAGTCACTACAATCTCAAAGCCAATATCACAGTGACGTGACTACCATCTGAACGTCAATGTTAAAATAATTACAATCCATGCACCAATTTGGCGATGTAGAATCTCTCACCAGAATGGTGAGTAACTATCAACAATATTTCAGCCATATCGTGGCGATCAGTGTTTAGTGGTGGAGAAAATCGGAATACCCGGAAAAACCACCGACCTGTCACAAGTCACTGACAAACTTGATCACATAATGTTGTATCGAGTACTCCTCGTCAAGAGTGAGATTCGAACTCACAACTTTAGTGGTGATAGGCACTTATGGCATAGGTAGTTGTAAACCCAATTACCATACGATCACAAACACGACGACCATCATCCAGATATGTTCAGGAATCAAACTCCTACCTTTAGAGGTGATCGGTATTGATTGCAGTGGTAGATGTAAATCTAACTACAGTAGAGCATGACGAATGTCCCTTATAATCTACACGTATACTTAGTATGAATTACCTGTAAAACTGTTGTTCCCAACATGTAACATAGAAATGCTAAACCAATAACAAGGAGTCCACCAAACACTCCTGAAAGTAAAACAATGGCGATACAAATATTTCTTTATGATAAGTAAGCTACAGTATGAGAGGTGATTGTTTTGTTAATATTGGTGGAATTGATGACCATCACTGTTTAAACTTTCTTTTCATAACATGTCAGGGTTAGGAGGTTACGGTGTTTAGCGCCACTTTCAACTTTCTGCTATATCAGTTTGTTTCTCCTGTTCATAATTGACTTTCCACATTGCAATCTAATCTGGTAAGTTCAACTTTCTCAGCCAAATAATATGCAGAATGCACCGCCTCTTAAAGTTATCAAATCAATGAATTTTCCTTAGTCTATTGTTTTAATAAAACCAAGCAAACAAAATTTTGTCATGTTTCAACGTTCTTTAACAAGAACCAAACTTACAAAAGAACGGTTTAAGTCATTATGTAGCATTCTGTCACACTCACGTTGTAAGTCTTGTTATAGCATCATTCTGCTACAAACTTACCTCTTGTCTCAGTGTTTTATGCCAAATACCATTGCCCTTATCTTTAGTTTTCTGTGTAGTGTTTTGTGAACCAATGTTGTCTTGGAACATTACTTTATTTGTGATGTTCATATTATACATACAGTGTATACAAAGTGATATTGAACATTGTTTGTCATTTTGACCGCTTTCCGTTGGCTGTTGTATTGTCTGTCCATCAATTACGGCTTCTGGTTATTCCTTAGGCATCCTCAAAACTTTCGTATGAAGGAACTCGATAGTTTTGTTGCAGAGTTATGCTAAAACTGTTGCAAATCTAAGTTTTCGTCTTTTGCAATTTTTTACATACTTACCAAGCAGCTTAGCTAATCTTGCTTCAAATTTCTGTGATAAAGTAACATCACAATAATCTAAAGTTGGTTTAATCAAATCTTCTAGCACGGTAATTGACAGTGCATTTAAACAAGATGATATAGAACTGAAAAAAAAGGCATAAAATAAAAAAAAGTAGTAATCTAGTTTAGTTCGTACGATGCGTTTCTAGAATATCTTTCATCACGATGCTCAAAGTCAACAGGTTGGAAGACCAAATAATCATCATGCTAGTCTGTTTCCTTAATTGGGATTGGGAAGAAAAAATGTAACAAGATTTTTTGTTTTTAATAACAAATAACATTTATACATGAAGTACACAAATATATTGAGCATGTAATACAAATGATACAAATTTAAAATTACATTTAATTCATTAGATTTTTATTGAATATAATATTTTTTAAAAATCTTGAATTTATTCGTACCTATAATAACTAGAGGCTCAGTGGCCTTAGCCTGTGTCGCTCACCTTTCATTCTGTTTTGAGGAAACTTAATACAGAACCTTCCATAGGTTCCAAGTTTCGGTTCATTTGGCTAAGCAGTTTCAGAGAAGAAGATTTTTAGAAATCGACCAACCAGAAACAAGAATTACCTGTGGCAGCCATGTTTGTTAACGGATCGGGACAAAATGAACAATCTTTATAGAGGAGCTTCCATAGATGCTTTCTCTTAAGTTTCGGTTGATTTGGATAAGCGGTTTCAGAGAAGAAGGTTTTTTTTAGAAATTGACCAATCAGAAACAAGAATTGCATGTGGCGGCCATGTTTGTTAACGAATCGGGACAAAATGAGCAATCTTTATAGAGAACCTTCCAATGATGCTTCCTACTAAATTTTGGTTCATTTAGGAAACCGGTTTCAGAGGAGAAGATTTTTTTAGAAATCAACCAATCATTAACAAGAATGGCCTGTGGCGGCCATGTTTGTGAACGGATCGGAACTAAATGAGCAATCTTTATAGAGGACATTCCATAGATGCTTCCTCATAAGTTTTGGTTCATTTGGATAAGCGGTTTCAGAGAAGATTTTTTCTAGAAATCGACCAATCAGAAACAAGAATTGCCTGTGGCGGCCATGTTTGTTAATGCATCGGGATGAAACGAACAATACTTATAACGAACCGTCCATAGATAGTTTTTACCAAGTTTAGGTTCATTTGTCCAAGCGGTTTTCGAGGTGAAGATTTTTTTTAGAAATTGATCAATCAGAAACAAGAATTGCATGTGGTGGTCATGTTTGTAAACGGATCAAAACGAAATGAACGATCTCTACAGAGGACCTTCCATACATGATTCCTACTAAGTTTCGGTTCATTTGGCCAAGCGGTTTCATAGGAGAATATTAAAAAAAAATCGGCAAATCAGAAAAAAAGAATTGTATGTGGCGGCCATGTTTGTTAACGAATCGGGACAAAATGAGCATTCTTTATAGAGGATCTTCTAATAATGCTTCCTACTAAATTGTGGTTCATTTGGGAAAGCGGTTTCAGTGGAGAACATTTTTTAGAAATCGACCAATCATAAACAAGAATGACCTGTGGCGGCCATGTTTGTTAATGAGTCGGATCTAAATGAGCAGTCTTTATAGAGGACCTTCCAATGATGCTTCCTACCAAATTTTGATTCATTTGGCCAAGCTGTTTCAAAGAAGAAGATTTTTTTTAGAAATCAACCAATCAGAAACAAGAATTGCCTGTGGCGGGCATGTTTGTCAACGGATCGGGACTAAATGAACAATCCTTATAAAGGGCCTCCCATTGATGCTTCCTACCAAGTTTCGGTTCATTTGGCCGAGCGTTTCAAAGGAGAAGATTTAAAAAATCGGCCAATCAGAGACAAAAATTGCCTGTGGCGGCCATGTTTGTTAATGGATCGGGACACAATGTGCAATCTTTAGAGAAGACCTTCCATAGATACTTCCTACCAAGTTTAAGTTCATTTGGCTGAGGGATTTCAGAGAAGAAGATTGAAATGTGAAAAGTTAACGTACGACAGACGACGGACGCCAAATGATAGCAAAAGCTCACGTTGCCTTTGGCAAGGGGAGTTAAAAAATAATAATGAATGTATGCGTACCTCAATGCAGCACTAAATATACAAGCTACAAACAGTCCTGGAATACCATTTATTTCCCCCAAAGTCTCCATCACAAAATATGGTAATAACTACAAAACAAAGTAAGTTTTCTTTATCGTTAGTCTTAAAGAATAAGATCTTCATCTAACACAGCTCTTTTTTTTTCTTATATATTGTCGCGGTAAATGTCACCATGACTTAGTTAACCGTTACGGAATATCTGTGTCACAAATGATCACGGTCCTTTCCCATTCATGACTTGTCACAGGGTTTGTAGCTAAAGTTACACGACGGTGTCACTAGTGGAGAAGAAACTTCCTTCCCTTCCGGACCACCTGAGTTCACCCCCGGTTTATAATGGGGATCATGTTGCTCGATTTTTAGTTTTCTGCGTAGTGTTTTGTAGATCGTTGTATGTTGTTTTTGCCCTTTTTTCCTTTGGGCATTGTATTGTCTGTCCTTCGATTTGCGGCTTCTGGTTACCGCTTTGTATCTTCAAACTCTTCTTGTAATAACCAAACAAGTACAGGTAGATTCCTTGTTTATCAGATACTAACCATATCCATTCATTACAATAATTGTCAACTTATAGTCGAACTTTGCTGTGTATTCTTTTATCTTGAGATACTGGCTTTAGATAATCGAATGAGGTGAAGCTAGCCTGTAAACTCCTGATTTTATTACTATTGCAATGAAACATTTGTATTTTTATAATCTAAAATAAGTCTATCGACTATAATTTGACGACATTAAAAAATAGATATCTGATTTAGCGTAGGAAAAGTTTGAAGATGCCAAAGGGGTAATCAGAAGCAGTAACTCGAAGGGCAGACAATGCAATGTCCAAAAGAAAAAGGACAAAGCAACAAACAAAATGTTACACAGAAAACTAATGATCGAGCAACACGAACCCCACTAAAATATGAGGTGAACTCAGGTGCTCCAGAAGGTTTAGCAGTTCTTCCTCCACATGTGGCACCCATAAGCAAGACCCAGACATGCATTGTATTACTATATTTAACTTATGTTGATAGATTTACGTTGAAGTCTACATAAAACCAAATATCAAAATTTTTGGTCATTGATTGGTATAAGAAGAGTTTGAAGATACCAAAGGGGTAATCAGAATCCGTATATCGAAGAAGAACAGACAACACAGTGGCCAAATGAAAAGGTACAAAAGTCACGAATGAGGAACGGATCCGGAAGTGTTTACGACAAGTGGAACATATCCATGGTCATTTGTAACACAGATATTCCATAACCAAGTCATGGTGGCGACCATAAAACTTTCGAAGTGATGACTTCAACTTAACCAAGAGGAACCCTTGGTTCAGTAGCTTTCTTGTTAGCAGCAACCCTCTATCAAGGAAATCCTGATGGGAACCACAAGCTCTGGAATATCGCATCAACTGAGAGAGATATACCCCATATGCAGGTGCTGCTGGGATGTTACTACATAAAAATGGAAAGTTCACAATGGGAAAATTGAAATCATCTCTTTTGTCGTAATTTGAGCTACAACTTCTACAAACGAGCAATATTTACTTCGACATAACCGAACTCAAGATAAAGAGGATCAATTGCATTTATAGATACTTAAAAAATATGTTAATTCCTACAATAAATCAGGGAGACTTAAACATGTCGCAATTATACTTCAATCAAGAATTACCTGATCTTATCTTTTTATCAAGACTGATCCCCACATCAACACTTGCCAAGTATCTAACAATTATTTTTCGCCTATCTGGTTCATAGTTATTATCTCTCAGACAAGACGTACCTTGTAATAGGCTATTATGCTTCTGTCAAGACTTACCTGGTTATCTTTAACTATTACTTAAAATCAAGACTTACCTGGTTTTAAACTATTATATTTCCATCAAGACTGTTCATATCTAACTGTTATATTAAATCCAGACTTACCTGGTCGTTAGTTATTTTGTTTCCATCAGTTATGATATTTCCATCAAGACTTACCTGGTCCCTAGCTATTATTTTCCCATCAAGTAATGGATCACAGGTAGCATAGGCAGCATATATCACTAGTCCTGACATACACACTAGAGTTATTAACAAAATAGTAGCTGGCAGACTGACGAATAAAGCCCTGTGGTAAATATAATAAGAGTACATCATCAAAATAAACAAAAAAAAACATAAGTGAAGAAAAAAGTAATGCACCGTATCGGAAGACGAAACTGTATTGATAACATGGAATAAGACCTCAAAGACCTCATATAAAACTATGTCTTATTATTAAAAGAACAGTGTGATATCATCCACCATTATGAATATAAAAAAAAGACAGGAAGAGATCTTATTACTCCTCCTACGTTCTCTATTTCTCAATTCAATATAATGACCGTCGTGGTCGTGATCGTATGGTAGATTTACAACTACATGTACAATCAGTGCCTATCACCACTAAAGTTGTGAGTTCGAATCCCGCTAATGATGAGGTGTACTCGATGCAACTTTATGTGATAAAGTTTGTCAGTGACTTGCGGCAGGTCTGTGGTTTTCTCCACCAATAAAACTGACATCCACAATGTAACTGAAATAGTGTTGAAAGTGGCGTTCAACACAATAACCCTATCCCCTAACCCTCAATTTAATATTAATATACCATTGACACAATTCCGACATGATTCTAAATTTATAAGTTTTGATACGCTTTTATAGAAGTAATTTCCCTTTAATGCGGACAAAATGGTTAATTTTAACGCAACGTTCAACGAAATAACATATTTTCCTCATAACCTGCACAAGACTTTATTAATTAACTTTGATTTATTAGTCATTACATGATCAAATCTGTCAATACAATATAAAAACTTTCATTGGGCCAATACGGCGAAAACCAGTCCAATACGAATATTTTCCGTATTGGCCCAATTCCAGTCAGTCCAATAACAACTAGATCGGAATCCACTAGACATATCGCCAATTACAAGGAAAAATCCCGAGAGATATTGGACTGGTTAATTAATAAAGGTATCATTACGTGATGTTTTTCATATTGGCCTAGTTATAGGTCCGCGGTCTGCTGTATTGGCGTTCGGCTGCGCCTCAGGCCAATACAGCAGGCCTCGGACCTATAACTAGACCAATATGAAAAACATCACGTAATAATACTATATTAATGTTGTAACAGCATTTGAATTTTCTATTTGCTATATAAACGTTAGAGAAAACCTAAGGGGCAAGCAAGCATAGACAATCCAGAGAAACTGGCAACATTGTCTACACAAGACACAGGACGAAGACAAACAAAACAAAAATAAAAACACAACACAATATGCGTTGGACAACACTATACGCAAACAAACACAAATAACGTAAATAAGACACGAGCCCTCCTACAAACAGCTGGCGGCAAAGACGAATCGAACATCGTTTTTCATAGGAAAATTGTAATAGACAGCACAACGCGAAACTCAAAACGTAAAGATATATAATAGAAAAACACATACAACTAAAAAGATGAGCAAAAAACCAGGGGTGAACTCAGGTGCTATAATATTATTCCGATTTCTTACAAGGTTGAAATGTCTACAAATTATAGGAAAACTATTTTTTGACCTTTCCGTTACTCTTGCTATGGTATCATTGGTCGTAAGGGAAATAACTCCTATAAAAACTTAGAATTTAAAAATCAAATCCGAATGTGCAAAAGGTTTATTAAAGTCACTTTAATGAGTAGGCTCTCATTAATACAGAAATGAATTGTAGATGCTTAACGATCTTCATTTATGATCACAACACCCCCCACCCCCTCTCAAATATATATTTGTTTAATTAATCAATCAATCAATCAATTTCATCTCAGATACAAGTATGGTAAAACATGTTTATATTTTATAATTTCATGCTTTTGTTTTGTATTTTGTTTTTGTTTTTTGTTGTTGTCTCCTATTTTTCATTTTTCAACGAATTTATTTATAATGTTGTATATTGTATTTTACTATTGCTGACGCATGTGCTATTGTAATTATTTATTATGTGGAGAGGACCCTTGTAAATTGTTATAATTTGTGTCCAATCCAATTGTTATAATATTTAGCAATAAAATATGTTTAATCTAATCTAAGATCTTCAGTAAAACAGGCTTAGCTTAAATAGCTTACAACTGTGCATTCCTCACATTACTAATGCTCATATATCTCTGTAGCATTGTTTGATTGGCTCCGTATATTGTTAGTTGACCAATGAAACTTCCGACTATTAACCCCCAGAAGGTACATCTAACAAATGGGCTAGGATCAAAGCTAGAACAAGAAATATATTTGAATTAAATGTCCAATCAGAATACAATGTACTATAATAATGCATAATGATCGGTCAGCTTGTTGTTGTAATAAAAAGAATGATAAACTGAGAGTGAGTGAGTGATTGTTGTTTAACGCATTCTCAGAATTTTTCAGCTATATCATGGCGAGAACAAGTTAATTTTCAATGAGATGATGATGAGGTCCGCTTTGGAATAGACCAACTCGCTCAGTTGGATTTTTATAGTGCTAGCTCCCTGAAACAACAGTCCCCGGGTAGACATGTCGCCCCACTCGGACACATTATTCTGATTCCGAGACAATCAGTCTTTGCTCTTTCTCCTTAATGCTGCGTGCTTAGCGAAGAATCAACTAATACCAATTTTATAGTCATTTGTTTGACCCGATCGGGGCGAGTATTTTAGCCATTACATCACCAAGGAGATTTAATAAACAGCTGAAATGTTGTTTATGACAATAACATATCATAAACAGCTGAAAAGTTGTGTCACAATAAATATAATATTCGGTAGTTTTTATTTGTATCAACACTCATGTTTCTGTTTAGCATAATGAACAGTCATATTGTTAATTATTACATGATAATAAATAGCTAGACTTATGTTTGCTCCAAGAAAGTATATTGAGCAGTCAAGTTGCTGCTTGTTACAAAAATAAGGTTGCTGGTCTGGTCTCTCATTGTACGGCAAGCGTAATGATTGCACGATAAAATGTGAAATAAAATGTGAAAAGCCTTGGACACATAGAGATGGCTTCAGAAAAGTTTCAAGAAACCATAAGGGTAACCAGAAGCCGTAAATAGAAGAAGGACATATAATACAATATCTAAAAGAAAAAGGACAAAAAACGATCTACAAAACATTACACAGAAAACGAGATCAAGCAACACGAACTCTGGGGGTGAAATGATTTCATGTGTGCACATACTTGAAAAAATCAATACGTCCACCTTTTTCTGCAATATCCCATACTTTTTCAAACCCTCCAAGATGGGAACTTCCAATTGTAATTATACCAATTAAACCACCAATAACGACAAACGTCTGAAATGTGTCAGTCCACAATACTGCTCGTAATCCTCCCTAAAAATATAAAGTTATACAAGGCTGCTAGGAATTACAGGGGTGGATATGATATTTAGCGCCACTTTCAACAATATGTCAGTTATATCGTGGCGGTCAGTTTTATTGGTGGAGGAAATCAGAGTACTCTTTCAAAACCACCGACTTGTCGCAAGTCACTCACAAACTTTATCACATAATGAATTCATCTCGCCGTGAGCTGGATTCGAACTCACAGCTTTAGTGATGATAGGCATTGGATTTACAACTACTATAATACAAACTACCATACGATCACGATTACGTTATGATTATCGTGTTTAACGCCACTATCAACAATTTGTCAGCTATATCGAGGCGGAACACGATTACGACGCATCCGGTTCATAGATATAAAATGTTTGTGGCTATTCATGAAAATAAATTCATTAACATGAAATATTTTGATCAGATATGATTTGTGTGTGTTTTTGTTTATACAACCTACTCAGAATCTGTTTCAGACTATATTGACTGGGGGAATGTGTAATAATGAGAAGGTTTCTACCGAGTTTAATTTACGTACTATGATATAATAATAATAATTTTATTGTCAAATAAACATCCATACATGTTTGTGACCAGAAAAAAAAACAACAAAAAATAAAAAAAAACAATGTAAACAAGATATCTCAATTTATCATGAACAAATTAAGAGACTTCTGTCCTCAGTTCTAATGACTTTATTATGCAGAAGCCTATAATTCACAACATTGTGTAGGATTTAAGTGTTGTCTAACGTGAATGACATTCAGGGGAGGTTTTGACCCATAAGACTACTTTATTTCTTCTTACAAGATTTAAACACGAAGTTTAATTTTTATCACCAAATCTTACTATATCATCGTGTCGAGAATTTACATCTGTGCTTAATTAAATAATAAATTCTTGTAAAAAAAAATTCGAAAAAATTTCATGAAAATATTACAACAAACTTATTTTAAAATTATTGCTTTTAAACGATAAGGAATGACTTCACAAGAATGGTTTGAAAATAAGTGGTTTTATACGAAATATATAGGGAAATATCTTAGTGTGTTCAGTATACATACCATTGATGTATAAAATGTAACAATTATACCGACACTCAGTATAGATCCCCATAATGATAGACCTGTAACTGTAAAAAAAAGAAAAAATAATAAAATACGTAGATTAGTGTCAGTCTGTCTGTATGGGTTATGGTTTTTTGTTTCGTTCATAATTTTTTTTTCGGACAACACGAGAGTTAGAATATTTATTTTTTTTGTCGTGCAAAGCGCGAATTTTTTTTCCAGAATTCAACATTAGGTTATATGGTAAAAACTCTGAATCAAATTTTTTTTTTCCTTCACCAAAATCAGAATATTTTATTCAGCAACATTGGGAATCAGAATATTTTTTTAGAAAAAAAACATAACTCCCCCTCCCCCCTTCAAGTTAAATGGTCGTTAGGCTTAAGCACTGGGACAAAGGCGAGGTTCATCGCGACCATTTTCCCATAGTTTTGCGCCTCATACACATAAACTTTATATTCTAAGATACTGCATTAATATTGTTCATACTGCAGAGAAATGACATTAATCCATCCACGTTTATATTTTGAAT
The DNA here is from genome assembly GCA_963383655.1 of Bathymodiolus septemdierum. NCBI lineage: Eukaryota > Metazoa > Mollusca > Bivalvia > Mytilida > Modiolidae > Bathymodiolus > Bathymodiolus septemdierum. The sequence continues at coordinate 43,227,159 of OY726528.1, read as the reverse complement.
ATAATAATAATGAAATTATATAATTATCCCTTGATTGCCCCTTTTGATATTTCTTGTCTATAGGAAGTGAACTGGATTTACAACTAGAAGCTCAACAGGTAACATGTGACAGGGGTACCAGAAAAAGTTATACGTAATATTTAGAGTACTTTTAATTTCGTGTATGTGCTGATAAACTGATCGAAGGCCTGCCCGAGATCAGTTTATCTGCGCTTGTATCACAACCCAGTGTGTTTTCCTTTGATCTTTAGTATTTTCTAAATGAAGATAACCATACAGGAGGTGGAGTCAAGACAGCTATTTTTGGGCAAAGCATTTTCTATTTAGCGTGCTTTATGTGACCTAATTTTGATAGAACACAGAAATAAACACATTGTAATTTTTTTTTTTTTTTTGACAATTGGTACACACTGTAATTTGTAATAAGTGATAGACATTTTGGGTGCAAAGTGGTACTAAGTGCAAGCTTTCTTAAATCTGACACTGGAAAAAACTATAAAACAAGCAAAAAGACTGACAAAGTGATTCCTACGTGTTTGTTCATGCAGATAACATAAAAACACATGAACAATTCTTTAACTTTACTAAGCAATTTTTTTTATTCAAACAAGACAAATTAGTCTCCGTTTTGACTTGTTTAATGCACATGCACTGTAGGTCTATAGAAAATAATAATGCCCAATTCACGTACGCAACGAAAATTATCAGTTTTGCAATAAAAAAATTATCATATTTGAGTACCTGAAAAATAGGAAACTAAAAATTAATAAAATATTCGTATGCTTAGGCCACACCAATTTAAGTTTTAGTTCTTTGGATTCGCTCGCTCCACTTTTTCCAGAATGTATTTTTTTTTTAAATTGTCTCCTCTCACTTCAAAAATGCTGAAAAACCCACAGGTACTCGAGGACAGGACCCTGTCTGGTACCCCTTCTACCGCATTACTATAAAAAAAAAATAAAAAAAATTAACAATATATATACCCATGTACAGTATGTCTATTTAATACATTATGTTTACTATCCACGTCCAAAAAAGCATTTTTTTTTTTATAGTAATGAGGTAGGAGGGGCATTGAGGGATACCAGACAAGGTCCTGTCCTCGAGTACCTGTGGAAAAACCGCCTCAGATTTTCCATTTTCTTTAAAAAAATAAAATGAAAAACTGTTCGCTCTCTTCTAAAATTTTGTAAAAATCAAAAAAAAATTTCAGAAAAAGTTGGGTCATGTGTGTGCCGCATCAAAATTTTACCTTCGCCTCTAAAATTTTCAATTTCGATAAAAAAAAAAAGATCGCTGTCATTTAACGTTTTGACGTTAACCACGTGTTCTATTAAAAACCTTTTCCCACGTCACTGACTGCTGGCGTACGTGACCAAGATCAGTCTTCTCAAAAGTTGGTAAAGTGCGACAGACGTCAATCACACTTTTGCTTCCGTTTGATTGGTTATGATACAAAACATTTAGAATACTTTTAATTTCTTGTATGTGCAGATATACTCATCTCGGGCACGCCCTCGATCAGTTTATCAGCACATACACGAAATTAAAAGTACTCTAAATATTACATAAAAGAAATTAAAAGTATTCTAAATGTTTTGTACCATAACCAATCAAACGGAAGCAAATGTGTGATTGACTTTACCAACTTTTGAGAAGACTAATCGTGGTCACGTACACACCAGCAGTCAGTGACGTGGGGAAAATGTAATATTTAGCTCGTACTTTTAATTTCGTGTATGTGCTGATAAACTGATCGAGGGCGTGCCCGAGATCAGTTTATCTGCGCATACAAGAAATTAAAAGTATTCTAAATGTTTTGTATCATAACCAAATCAAACGGAAGCAAATGTGTGATTGACGTCTGTCGCACTTGAGAAGACTGATCTTGGTCACGTACGCCAGCAGTCAGTGACGTGGTAAAAAGTTTTTAATAGAACACGTGGTTAACGTCAAAACGTTAAATGGTAGCGAACATGACGGACGATCTTTTAAACGATGATATGGATTTTATGCTTTCACAGGTGGCAGAGAACATTTCATTTTTTTTTTTATTGAAATTGAAAATTTTAGAGGCGAAGGTAAAATTTTGATGCGGCACACACATAACACAACTTTTTCTGAAAACATTCTTGATTTTTACAAAATTTTAGATGAGAGCGAACAGTTTTTCATTTTATTTTTAAAGAAAATGGAAAATCTGAGGCGGTTTTTCAGCATTTTTGAAGTGCGAGGCGGCAAATTTTTTTTGAACGTGGTGTGACTCAAATATGATCACTTTTTTATTGCAAAACTGATAATTTGTCTTGTTTGAATAAAGAAAATTGCTTAGTTAATAGTAAAGTTAAAGAATTTTTTTTCACGACTGGATCCATGTTTTTATGGAGTCCGTGTTGTTCATATATGTGTTTTTTTGAGTTCTTGTGTAGCCCTGCCAATTGTTTGTCCGTCTATGATATCTGTTTCCGATGTTCTGGACCTTTCTTTGGTGAGTAAACAGTTCGGTTTCTGGCCCCATATTACACATGTGTTATAGTGTTAACTTTCAAAGAAATAAAGCATTTGTCGGACTATCGAACTGTCGGATTATAGCTACGCCCCCTATTTTTCAGGTACTCAAATATGATCACTTTTTTGTTGTTGCAAAACTGACAATTTTCGTTGCGTACGTGAATTGGGCATTATTGTTTTCTATAGGCATACAGTGCATGTGCATTGAACAAGTCAAAACGGAGACTAATTTGTCTTGTTTGAATAAAAAAAATTGTTTAGTAAAGTTAAAGAATTGTTCATGTGTTTTTATGTCATCTGCATGAACAAACACGTAGGGATCACTTTGTCAGTCTTTTTGCTTGTTTTATAGTTTTTTCCAGTGTCAGATTTAAGAAAGCTTGCACTTAGTACCACTTTGCACCCAAAATGTCTTATCACTTGTCAAAAGATTACAGTGTGTACCAATTGTCAAAAAAAAAAAAAGTTACAATGTGTTTATTTCTGTGTTCTATCAAAATTAGGTCACAGTTAAAGCACGCTAAATAGAAAATACTTTGCCCTAACATAGCTATCTTGACTCCACCTCCTGTATGGTTATCTTCATTTAGAAAATACTAAAGATCAAAGGAAAACACACTGGGTTGTGATACAAAGTATATATATAATAAAAACCATCCATTCAATGCAAATTATCTGCTCAGATATTTCTATGAATATATAAAATCGGAAAGTTTGCAATATATAACCGACACTTGAAGTGCCTGGTTAGCAGCGTGGGTAAATACCAGAAACTAACCGAACGGCATTGTTCGATAGTTCCTGCTCTACTAAGAAGAGTTTGAAGATACCAAAGGGGTAATCAGAATCCGTAAATCGAAGAAGGACATACAACACAATGGCCAAAAGAAAAAGGACAAAAGGACAAACAACGATCTACAAAACATTACACATTTAACTAAAGATCGAGTAACACGAACCCCAATAAAAACCGGGGTGAACTAAAGTGCTCTGGAAGGGTAAGCTTTCCTGCTCCACTAGTGGCACCCGTCGTGTTACTAACATTAGTCATGGTGCAGTCATTCAATCAACCATTAACATGATAAACAACTGTCCTTGTCCTACCTTGATTGAGTGCTAAAGATGGTGCATATAATACGACTGCCATGTATAAAAGCTGAAACGAAACAAGTCTTGAATTATAACATTATTAACATATAGTCTCCAAAGAGTAATTGTTTGTCAGTGACTTGCAACAGGTCGGTGGTTTTCAACTAGTACTCCGGTTTCCTCCAACAATAAAACAGAACGTCACGATATAGCTGAAATATTGTTCAAAGTGGCATTAACCACTATAACCCTAGCCATAACCCAAATAACAGGGGCGGATCCAGGATTTCAAGTTAGGGGGGGGGGGCGCACTTAAAATAATTGCGCCGAGCGGAGGGAGGCGCGAACATTTTTGAGGTATTTCGTGTGAAAAATCACGATTTTACGCCAGAAAATCCTATTTTTTTCCAATTTTAGGGGGGGGCGCCCCCCTCCCTGGATCCGCCCCTGAATAATGATCTAATATTAGATCTAAAGCTTAGTATTTAAAAAGGGGAATATTAATTAAAAAATAATTAAGGAATATTTGAAATTTTTGAACAGGTTATACGATATAATCTGCTTTGGGGCAGTATACTCTTAATAAACCTCGAAGTGGTTTATGAAAAGCAGGTTATACAAGTTTAACCTGTTCAAAAATTACAAATATTCCTTATAATTTAATTTTTGCAACAAAATTTAATGATTCCTCGATTTTAATTACAATTATTTCATGGGAATATTTGAATTTTCTCCAGGCGGATCAGCCAATCAGATTGCAGTATTCAAATCAAATTAAATTATTTCGGATTACATCGCAAATTAGAAATGTAAAGAGGGAAACATTACATAATATATGAGGCGTTTACTACATAGGTATATGGATATACAAACAAATTGCAAATTAGAAATTGAAGACGACATTAATTATTTCGTTGAATGTCCAATAATATATATAAAAAAAATAATAGACACAATAAATCACGTAGAACATGCAAATAAAAGTTTAAAAAAAATACACTGGAGGTTTATTAAGGTTGTTTATTTCAGTTCAGGCAAAACAAAAACGTAAATATATAATCTAGTGAACAAGACACGTTTCTTGAATAGCGTACATCTGGTACGCTCATAGTCAAAATAAAATATTCAAAAACTTACCATTTCTATTACAAATATTGTTCCAGCTAAATATCTGGTAGCTCTGCTAAATCTTAATTCTAGATACTTAAAATAAATTACAACCATGTATGAAAATTCTACACATAATATTATTGCAAGAAATATGCTGTGTAATACGTGTTGTCTTTTGTATTGCACTATTGCACACACCCTTAGTAATAACCTCGCCAATTATCAGCCATGACAACCTCCAAGTATTATAATGAGCCTGTGAGAGTTTGTTGTTGAGTTGTTGCTTAACGCCAAATTAACAATTTTTCAGCTATATCATGGCGATAATAAGTAATTTCTTTTATTTCTTATTGCAGCGTACTTGGGAAAAGCGACAAATACCACTTGTTTACGTTGTGAGTTCGAATCCCGCTCATGGAGAGGTGTACTCGATACAACATTATGTGATCAAACTTGTCAATGACTCGCTGTAGGTCGGTGGTGTTCTCCACCAATAAAATTGACCACCACGATATAACTGAAATATTGCTGAAAGTGGCGTTAAATACCATAACTCACTACTGGCGTGCTTAGCGGAAAAGCAGCAAATACCAGTTGTATAGCCTTTGACTTGAACCCACGATCTACCGCACTTGAGACCAGCATTAAAACCATTACCTACATGCACCCGCGCAAATCATGTTGGCGAATTAGACAACATTATTTAAATATTGATTTTTGTGTCTGTCCCAAACCAGGCCATGAATTTCCAACGTCATATGTATTGTCGTGTTTTTTCCCCCCAGTGATTTGAGGTCAGAGGTGATTTTTAGTTTTGCTGATACTGTTGATCATCTCTGTTTTAGTACATCTTTCCCATAATATCTGGAATCTGAAGATGTTAGGATCGTTTTTACCTATAACGATACTGAAATATTGTCTTGTATATTAAGTCATCACTTACCTGATAAGCACTTGTTAATCCTAGATTATGGAAAAATGGTAAAAATACGTAACACGTTGCCGGGTAAGTTAAAATTCCAGAAAACGCCACTAAATAATACTGAGTTCCAAACACATACATTTCTGTCGGTGTACCCAGTACAGTTATAGCAGACATGTAACTGGCAACTAAAGACATTGCCACGGGGAAAACAGGCATTTCTCTGCCACCCATTAAAATGTCGTCTGATGATGCTTCCTTTGCGCGCCATTTTTCTTTGATCAAATAGTATACTCCGATAAGTCCAGAAACTAACAGTACAGCAATGAACAAACAATAATCCAACACAGTAAAAGTTGCTGCCATTTTCTAGGCACAGATGTCTCCCAACTTCAAGTTCAAAATAAAATTTAGTTCAACACGACACTTCAGCATGAGAAGAAAATGAAAACGTTTATTTCGAGCGAAACGTTAGTTCATTTTAAAAAGAGGTAAAACGTCTATTTCGAACGTATCCTTAATGCGAACATTGTTTATTTTTAAAATAAATAGATAATGATTTTTCCAGCTTAAATGTGGAAGTGATCTTATCGTAAGCACACCAGTCGAAATGGCCTTATCGTAAGTACTGGTCAAATCCAAGATCATCTGACCTTATCGTAAGTACCGGTCAAAATCCAAGATCATCTGACTTTATCGTAAGTACCGGTCAAAATCTAAGATCATCTGAAATACGTGCTTATTTCTTTGTTTCTGTCCTTATCAGTCTAAGTATATCTGCACAGGTCACATGGTCTGTGGGTCTGCCGTAGATAAACATATTATACTATCTGAACAGTTTAACTCGAAAAAAACGTGGTATAAATGATTTGTAACATGAAGCCATGCAATATCACATCTAGGTTGTTGATTATTGCACGACTCTCCGAGAGTAATAAAACTACAGCCCATATGTATAGTGTGCAATATCTCGTATCTGCGTTTATTATTTCATAGCTCTTAGCTGTTGCTTACATTCTGGTATAAACCACAAAAAGATCAAAGGAAAAGAAAGCATTCATGTTACAATTTTGTAAAGTTGCATGCCCATTTTGTTTTCTGGTGAGAAAGATACTGGAATCTCATTGTCCAGTTGTCTTGCAAATGGATTATTTATCGCGTAGTTATCGCATCAAAAAACAATAAAAAAAATACTTTGTTTTTCTCTCGCCTCCTCGCTTTATATCTTGTAATATGTTAATATTGTAATAATATTGCATAGTTTATCATATTTTTTGGCGTTTTTATTTACAGGGTCCGTTGTTGAACTTGTGATTAAGCTAATCATATTATTAGCCATAATTACATTTTTAATTCCTAATCCCATACTTAGCTAATACAATGATTAAATTTTGTTGCTGAACTCTTTTTTAATCAATGTATTAACTAATCATATTTAATCATTGAATTAGCTAATTATGTGATTAGGAATGAATCATGTAATTAGGACTAATCATATGATTAGCTAAATCACAAGTTCAACAACGGACCCCTGCAGGTATTTATGATTTAAACACCAATGTCACAATTGAAAAGATTCAAGGAACAAAAATAATTCTTGGTGTTTATATAATATTTTTAGGGAAATTAGTTTAAACATATTTTATTAATTAATTCAATATAACATTACAATATTCAGCTATATTCATTACATAATAAGAAGTAATTAATAGGATTGGGAAACAAGTTACAAGAACTTATATTAATCCCTATCCGTAGGAATAAATTTCATATATAATATACTGTGAATCTCTAAGGGGAGAAGCAAATAGAACTAACTAATAAATTTGATATAAATTACAGAAGGTATCCTCGTCTGACAATAAGTCGGTCAGTCATTGGATAATGTTTGATTATTTTTTTCATGTTTGAAAAGTAAACATTTTTTTCTTTTTAATTATGTTCCTCATCTATTCTTGCTCACATGTGTATAGTTCCATGAAAAAAAGATCGATAATAATTACATACTGACCCAATTTGTTTACCCTCCCTTTTCCAAATGGCGTCGTATGACGTCACATAAAGTCGGTCAAAGTTCAATAAAGCACATGATTTTGTCATAGGTCAACCAAACTTAAAAAGTAAACCAGATTAAGAAAGTAGAGTATTTGAGCTTTTTCAGTGTAATTGATTTGTCTGAAAAATTTCAAAAGATGTTTTTCTTAAATAGTTTGAAATTGAAGTATTAAAAATTAATTATTTGATGCAAATATTAAACTTGTTTACCCACATAAAAAGTATTTAATCCAGTGAATTTGGTGTTTTTGCTTTTGTCAATACAATCTATTAGGCCGACATATTTTGGTAAAACAATTAATGACTGATTTCAATTTATTTTAATCACATTTATTATCACAGAGTGGTAACAATACAGTTTTGTTGATGCTATTTGTAATAATGACAGGTTTTTTTTACCCAGACAATCTCATTTTTCTGTCTGGTTTAATTTAATTCTCTGTTCAATTTATGCTATAAATTTTGATTATTGCTGTTAAATTAATTCTTTTTCTATCTTCTCTGTGAATTTCATTTCATTACCTCAAGAAGTAAGGGGTATATTTGTTATTAAAGCAGCAGTGGAAATGCAAAATAATCTGCCATGTTGTGACTAATGGAGAGCACTTGCATGTATTTTCCCGGTAAAATCGGCCATTTTCTAGAAAATGGTGGAATCTGAATGATCAATCATCATATTTTCAAATTATTTTAAAATACAATTTGCTTGGCCTACATTCCAGAAACGGTCATGAACTGTGATGTCGATTATGTCAACAAACCGGAAAAATACAAATGTTTGGGGAATACCATCGATGGAAACATATTTAACAAGCATAATGATCAGGAAAAAAAGACATTAGTAAAAAGGATCTTTTTTACTTGCATGGAATTTATTCAATTCAAACTTCTCTGTTTTAATCTCATCTTGTAATTTTGACGTTGAAAAGTATTCCTTCTGTGTTTATGTACGCTATGAATATACAGAATGACGTCATTGGTCTTGTGCTGCGCGAGAATTGTAAATCAAAACAAATGACCGACATTATTGCATGACCGAGCAGATGTCACGGTAGGATATAAGAAGATAAAACAAAGAAAGTGATCTGGTGTTTGATGTAAAAAATGTTTGATTTAAAGTAATTAAAAAAGAAGAAAGAAATAAGGGAACTAGGTACTGCTGATGTTAGATGAAACGTTTACTGTTTATTATAAACTTTTGTACATTTAAAAATAAACTGTTATTTTGATCGTCTGTGAGGTCATCAGGTGATCCAAAAAGTAAACGGTCAACTGTCAAGTTCATAGGAATATCAATTGATTCGATATACCAATTTCTCTAATTCTTGTTCAATTTCCACACTTCTCAACCCGTGTGAGAAGAAATCGATAATCAACGTGTGGATCACTTTCTCAGTCGCTGATTGGTCAATTACGCAATTATGTCTCAACCCGTGGGTGAGATAAGAATTTCACGCTACTTTTCCCGTAAAAATGTTACGTTTCGCAAAATGTCATTGTGTCAATAAAATCGTTTAATTAACCGTAACTAACCGTAATTAACCGTACCGTCATCAAGAACCCCTCATCTGGAATCTTGTCCCTTCTCCATCATTGGCATTGCTTCAAAAACATTCCTTAACGGGTGTGACGTCAATTGAAGTATACGTCAGTGACGTCATTGAACGTCGATTTGAGAAAGTGAAAAACGGCCATATATATGGTTAAATTAGTGAGAAAAAGAATCAAACAAATTTTTAGTGGTTCATTAGAGAAACAATCTCTAACATTGTTTCCCTTTTATTACGATAATTTCTCAAATCTCGACTTAATTTTTTACATTTTAAAGTTCTCGGTAAACCTCGAACTTTAAAATGTGAAAATTTAACTATCTTGATTTGAGAAATTATCGTAATAAACGGGAAACAATGTTAGAGACTATATTTCTCGAATCGTTGAATCTATGACAATAGAAAAGATAATGCGAATTAGTTTCAGGGACCCCTTGATGACAACTACAGTTGGGCGAATCTACTACATTTTTTAGGAATAGATGATGGTTTAGAGAGCTAGGGAAATTAGAACTTTAGTTATATGAAAATTATAAGAAGAAAATATGTTTATTTCTGGGAAATATGTTAGTGTGGAAAGACTTTTGACCCATATACACGACGATATGAAAATGAGGAAATGAACACAAGAAAGAATAAACTGTGTTTTAATAATATGGAATATAAAGAAGCAAGATCATTTATACCTTGGCGTCTATCTCAAATTATTACTTCTAAATCACATGGGGTGGTTACTGGAGGTAAATTGGGTACAGTGGTGCCGCTGGAAACTGTTTTAATGGGCAAAAGTGAGTATAAATCAGAGTACTCACATTAGAAAATTGAATGCAATCAAACATAAAATAAAAATAGAACTGGACATGTAGACATTAAGTTAATTACTAACTTTAAAACACATATAACAAAATGTGAATAATTATTATCATTATTAATGTGTATAAAATATAAATAATGAACGTGTCCACACTAGTACCACTTGTATTGCTTGCTACACCCAGATAATATCCCGATACTTGGCAATGATTGTGACATTATTGTATTATTCTATATGGAAACAAAATGATAATTATGCTGAAAATAATTTTACCATTATTTAAATGAATCAAATTTGCATGTGGTTGTATGTGTAAAAAAAATGAGGGGTCATATCTTGTGTACTTACTGGATGCCTGCGAATATTTTTACACTTGAACAGATTTATAACAATTTGGTGATTCAACGAGGTTTCTAACAAGATTTAGTTGACTCCTTGAGGAAGATTTTCTTTGCTACAAATATAGACAATCTACTGGTAGAACTAGTAGCGATGTTAGGCCTGTATCCAGGAATTATCAAAGGTGGAGGGGGAGGGGGTTGTCTAAATCCAGTCTTCAAATCGTGGTTAAACCCAATCTTGATTTTAATAGACATAATTCAACCAAAATCTTGAATTTAATAAGTCATAATTCAATAATCAATTCCAACAAGTTAATGTCATATCTACCCGGGGCCGTCGTGATCATATGGAAGTTGGATTTACAACTACCTGTGCAATCAGTGCCTATCACCACTAAAGTTGTGAGTTCGAACCCAGCTCAGGTAAGGTTTTCTCGATGCAACATTATGTGATAAAGTTTGTCAGTGACTTGCGACAGGTCGGTGGTTTTCTCCGGGTACTCCACCAATAAAAACTGACCGCCATGATATAACTGAAATATTGTTAAATTTTTAGCAAAGAAAATCAAAAATCAAAACCAACCAATCTTATCTACTTTTCCACAAAGACTATTAATTTATCTAGATGTTTATCACCAACTGATATTAAATCCGTTAGAAGTAACAGTTTTTATTTTTGTTGTCTTAAGAGTAATGGTCTTTAACCAGCATATTCTACCTTCGTAGCTAGTGGTCAGTTAACTATGAACATTCACTGACCATGACCACATCATCCTGGACAGTACAATATCTACATGTTTATGTTGTCATTCATTTGTATGATGGTACATGGTGTTTTTGGTTACAGCTAATCTGTGCAGGTTATTTGTTGTTTGTATATGCAATGCTGTTAGAGATCCAATTATCAAGAGGGAATGGGATCCAATGAACTGCTTTAACCGTGCCACATTTCTGTGAATGTCACAAGGACCTTGATTTTCAATACTATAATATATAATGGTCTTTCTGTGTTCAATGATTTAAGGTGAGATGTAGTTGATTGTTTTGTTGATATTGGTGGAATTGTTGACTATCACAGTTAAAACTTTCTTTTCATAATATATTCCAGTTTCTTGGGTGTTTTCATGCCTTAGAGTATTTGCATCGCAGTGGCAGGTTTTATTTGTGAAGGAAACTTGAGAAGGCCTACATATTGAAAACAATTGACCTTCTGCAAGTAACAGAAAAAAAACTTTATTACTATGGGAACAAAGCCCCTTAAAAGTTAAATGGTTGATCACTAATATATAACCAATATACTTCAAGTTAAAAAGAGGTGATGTTTTTATTGCACTTATAAATAATAAACTGTAGAATAACAAACAATACATAACAATAATACAAACATATTGGTTATTAAAAATATTATATATGTACAAACAATATAATTGTAAAATACATTAAAATAACAAAAACTTTAACATATAATCCTGATAATATTCAAGGGAGACAATTAACAAAAAGATTTGATCCTCATACACTCCTTGCTAGAGTAATGAAATCAAATTATAAAAGTTTATTATGAAGTCTACTTTTTAAAATTGTATTATTAATAACATATTAAGATGGAAAAAACATACACTATACATTAAAATAGGATGAAAAGAAGTTAATTTTTTTTTTTAAATTCCCCCCCTTATGGTCCTTTTATATCCAAACTGGTAAGCATGCATTTTTATGAACATCATCAAAAACATATGAAAAATACATGCTCCACATACAAAAAACAGAAAAAAACACCAACTTTGGCACCATGGCGCTTCTTGTATAATTTTTTTTAGGCTACAATCCCCCAAATTAATACCAACCTTAATTCTGTGCCATTGTATCATTGTGTAAGTTAAAATGGAGACCATTGTTTGCTTTTGGTTTGGTCATGGTGCTTAAAGCCACTTTCAATAATATTTCAGTTATATCGTGGTGGTCAGTTTTATTGGTGGAGGAACCGAGTACCTGGAGAAAACCATCGACCTGCCGCAAGTCACAAACAAACTTTATCACATAATGTTGTATCAAGTACACCTTGCCATGAGCGGGGTACGAACTCACAACATTAGTGGTGATAGGCATCGATTGTATATGTAGTTGTAAATCCAACTACCGTACGATCAGGACTACGACGGCCCTCGGTGACCATTGTGTCAACACATATGACAGAACCATAACATAATACAAATGTCAAATTTTTGTGTTGTATAATACCAATAGTAAATTAAAATACATACAACAGAATGAATACAAGAACTAAAGTCAAATCTGGTTATTCTTAGCAAGGATATTAGGTAACTTTATCACAGATTAATCTACCCTCAATAACTCAGATACTCATGGTTCTATTGTATTTCATACAGACCTAGGGAATTTTTTTTTTTTTATCGTAATTTAACATTTTTTAAACAAGATTTGACAATGGTCTTTCCACGTGCGAATCACGGTTTGGAGTAGATAGCATATATATTTATATTATACTTTATGTTTTCATTTACATTATTTGTCTTTGTAAGCTAGCAGATTCAATATATAGTATATTGGACTGGGCCAGGTCCAATATATATAAAACCCGCAAAGTCCATACAATGTACACTATTGTGTTCTGATTGAAGTAGCTTTGGTCGGTTGTGTATAATATAACAAATAGTTCATGGCACTTTGGGCCAAATGGCAGTTTATGGACCGGTCTGGCACCCCCAAAAAAATTATAATGACCACAGTCTCGCATCGGTCCATATAATATTTTGGGGATGACAGATCGGTCCATAAACTGCCATATGACCCGCAGTGCCATGAACTATTTGCATAATATCGGCATCACTTATATAATGCCCCAAATCTTACCATTTAATTAAAAACAGATAATAATGGCCAATTTACATGTACAATGAAATAGTTCAATAATAAAAATCAGAATTTAAAAAAATTATATTAAAAAAAAAATATATCAAAAAATTTATAAACTAGAAGCTCAGTGTCGATCATCTTTCATTCTGCTGTGAGGAAACCTAATACAGAACCTTCCATAGGTGCTTCCAACCAAGTTTCGGTTCATTTGGCTAAGCAGTTATAGAGAAGAAGATTTTTAAAAATAAACCAATCAGAAACAAGAATTGCCTGTGGTGGCCATGTTTGTTAACGGATCAGGATGAAATGAGCAATGAGGACCTTCCAAGGATGATTCCTACCAAATTTCAGTTCATTTGGCAAAGCGGTTTCAGAGTAGAAGATTTTAAAAATTCGGCCAATCAGAAACAAGAATTGCCTGTAGCAGCCATGTTTCTAAACGAATTGGAACTAAATGAGTCATCTTTATAGAGGACCTTCCAAGGATGCTTCCTATCAAGTTTCGATTCATTTGGTAAAGCTGTTTCAGAGAAGATTTAAAAAAAATCAACCAATCAGAAACAAGAATTGCCTGTGGTGAACATGTTTGTTAACAAATCGGGATGAAATGAGCAATCTTTGTAGCGGACCTTCCATAGATGCTTCATACCATGTTTCGGTTCATTTCGCAAAGTCGTTTCAGAGAAGAAGATTTAAAAAAAATCAACCAATCAGAAACAAGAATTGCCTGTGGTGAACATGTTTGTTAACAAATCGGGATGAAATGAGCAATCTTTGTAGAGGACCTTCCATAGATGCTTCATACCAAGTTTCGGTTCATTTCGCAAAGCCGTTTCAGAGAAGATTTTAAAAAATCGGCCAATCAGAAACAAGAATTGCCTATGGTGGCCATGTTTGTTAATGGATCGAGACAAAATTAGCATTCTTTAGAGAGGACCTTCCATAGATGCTTCATACCAAGTTTCACTTCATTTGGCCAAGGGGTTTCAGAGGAGAAGATTAAAATGTGAAAAGCTAACGGACGACGGACGCCAAAAGTTCACGTTGCCTTTGGCAAGGTGAGCTAAAAAAAATATATTTTATTTTAGATATGTTTCATTTAAACCTGATATTTATTGAATGTACATAGGGTTGTGCATTTTTGATTGTAGCTAATTTGGATATTGCCTTTAGAAAGGGTTGTGGATATTGACTAGAATAGAAACGATTTTTTATATTGACCGATTGTAGATATTGAATATAGATGCTTGTGGAATTTGCCTTGAAGAGAGGGTTGTGGATATTTGACTAGAGACTGATGAGATAATAATGAATATCGACTGATGAGATAATAATGAATATCGACTGATGAGATAATAATAAATATCGACTGATGAGATAATAATGAATATCGACTGATGAAATAATAATAAATATCGACTGATGAGATAATAATAAATATTGACCAATGAGATAATTATAGATTATTATATGGCATTTTTCATATCACATGTCATATCAATCCGAGACGCCCATATTTATGGTTCATAAAGGAGTGTCACCATTCGTTGCATTTTCCATGTTTTCTTCGTTATCCATTTTGACAGTAGCAGACGATGGAAGTAAACAACAATACATTAATAACGAAAACTGATCGGACCGGAAAACATGAATTTTGGAAGAAATTTTTTTTTTCCAAAAAAGACAAAATAATTGTGAAAAACTAATTACTCGATTTGATGCAAAATTTCCGGCCGCCATTTTGAAAAATCCATATTACACCTCCTCCATGTAATATGGCACACATTATTACACCCCCCCCCCTCATGTAATACGGATCAGGTTATTACACCCCTTGGAGATATGATTTGTTGCATTTCGGATTTATCACATACGGTACATGTATGCAAAATTAAGCATATCTTGAGTAAGTATATGATAATAATAAATATTGACTGATGAGAGTATGGAGGATATTTGATTATGATAGTGTTATATGAAGATCCCATAACCATGTTTAATACACACAATAACAGACCATTTATTTAACATTGGATGTTAATTGTATCTTATTTTTTACATGAGGGGCCACCATGGTTGTGATTGTATGGTAGTTGGATTTACAGCTACCTATGCAATTAGTGCTTATCACTCAGTTGTGAGTTTGAATCCTCCTCAGACGAGGTGTACTCAACACAACATTATGTGATAAAGTTTGTCAGTGACTTGCGACAGGTCTGTGGTTTTCTCCACCAATAAAACTGACCGCAACGTTATAACTGAAATATTGTTGAAACTGTAACTTCAAGAGGAGTTCATTACAAAAAGTAGCAACACCTTTTCATCACCGACCAACCGATCCACCCTCCAGCCACTCCACCATATTGTAACCCGAATTGCACTATGTGCAACCCAGCCAATAAGCAAAATAATGTCAGAATTTAACATTTGACATTTGTCAACATTAAAACATAATATTTTGTATAATCAAGGACATGTAGATAGCAAAGTTACTTATAGTACCCTTTTGAAACACATTCCATAAAATATAATTTTGTTAGTTTTCTTCACAGCAAAGATAAAATTTATCTTGTGTAACGCTATGCATGATGACCTCTAAGTTTTACCGGAAGTTGTGGTAACTTATCTGCCATTGGTGGAGATGGTGGTTTAAATGAGGGTGGGGGTGGAGGTGGCTTATAAGATGGGGGTGGAGGAATGCTACGAGTTGTACCCGAGGATGTAAATTTAGGAGGGGGTGGGGCAGTATGGGATGGAACCCTCATTGTAGATGATTTAACAGGTAAAGGGGGTGCGTCTGAATCAGCACTTATAGCAGGAGAGCTGGTTTTTTTAGATGGCGGCGGGGGTCTCCTTGGCGGTCTGGAAGGGGTATGGGGTGGTTTTTGTGGTGCTGGTCTTGAAGATGAATTAGAATTTAAGTCTGTATTTTTAAAACGAGCGTTTAGTGCTTTTGTTAAATCACTGTCTAATGTCATTTTGCTTTTCATAGCCATATCCTCCATGTTAGATTCCCTGAATATATCTCCTTCTGACTTTGAAGACTTCATTTCTGTTGGTGGAGGTGGAAGGGGTCTCCTAGGTAATGGAGGTGTCCTGGGTGCCAACGAACTAAAGCTAGGTTTGGATTCCGTTTCCAAGCCGCTTATAGATCTACTTGATCTAGTAATGACCTGAAAGAAAATCATTTTATATTTCATTTCTTTCTTGATAGTACAATAGTTGTTTCTATTTATAGGAGAAAAAAACGATAGAAAAACTGACGACAACTGAACTAACGTACCATGCCTTAATTTCTATAAAAGTTGTATAATTACATTCATAAAAATATCAAGTAAAATAAAATTATGAAATTATCTTAATGGTTGGTTGGTTTATGGTGTTTAACGTCACTTTCAACAATATTTCAGTTATATCGTGGCGGTGAAGTGATCTTAATAAGCCAATTAAATACACAGAAGTTTAGTAATACAGTACAGAAAAATAGAGGAAATACAAGAGTCTGGTGAAGGGGAGCTTTAGGGATCCTGTACCGGAAAACCACCATAAGTAACCATAAGTAAGTACAAACCTGTCTAATTCAACTCAATAAGGAACCAGGGAAATGTGTCGAATTGGACAGGGTGTCAGAAAGCTCAGGTTTTACTTTTAGTTAAGATAAACTAGTAGAAAACTATCATAGGAAAATCCTTACAATATCACAATTAAATCTTCAAAGCACTTTCTGTCAGAATGCACTACTAGTCCAGGGCGCCATCATGGCCTTCCACATTTTTGAGAGTAGGTGGTATATTTTAAACAATAGAGGCTATTGGTAATATCGCTGTGCACTCACTGCGAAACAGGGCAGAAAAGCTTGCCAAAGACTCGCTTTTCTACTTGTTTCTAAAGCTCATACAAATAAATTTTATATTTCCAGACAATGTACATATATTGTCTATATATTATATCGCATAAACTAGAGGCTCAGTGGGCTGAGCCGGTGTCGCTCACCTTTCATTCTGCTTTGAGGAAACTTAATAGAATCTTCCATACATGTAGATGCTTCCTACCAAGTTTCGGTTCATATGGCTAAGCAGTTTCAAAGGAGAAGATTTTTTAGAAATCGACCAATCAGAAACAAGAATTGCTTGTGGTGGCCATGTTTGCTAACTGATCGGGACGAAATGAGCAATCTTCATAGAGGACATTCCATAGATACTTCCTACCAAGTTTCGGTGGTAGTCATCTTTGCTAACCAAATCGGGACGAAATTAGCAATCTTCATAGAGGACATTCCATAGATGATTCCTACCATGTTTCGGTGGTAGCCATGTTTGTTAACCGATCAGGACGAAATGAGCAATCTTCATAGAGAACATTCCATAGATGCTTCCTACTAAGTTTCGGTTCATTTGGCCAAGCGGTTTCAGAGGAGAAGATTTTTTTTTTAAATCAGTCAATCAGAAACAAGAATTGCCTGTGGCGGCCATGTTTTGTAATGGACCATAACAAAATGTGCACTCTTTAGAGAGGACCTTCCATAGATGCTTCCTACCAAGTTTTAGTTTATTTGGCTGAGGGTTTTCAGAGGAGAAGGTTAAAATGTGAAAAGTAAACGGATGACAGACGACGGACACCAAGTGATGGCAAAAGCTCATATTGCCTTTGGCAAGGTTTGTTAAAAAGAATATTAAAATGTGAATACCTACTTGTAATGTATAGAATAAACATGAAATTATCTTTCTTTTAACAGTTTATGCAAGAGTTATCTTTCTTTTTAACAGAGGAGAAGATTTTTTAGAAATCAACCAATCAGAAACAAGAATTGCCTGTGGTGGCCATGTTTGTTAACCGATCGGGACAAAATGAGCAATCTTTATAGAGGACCTTCCATAGATACTTCCTACCAAGTTTCGGTTCATTTGGCCAAGCGGTTTCAGAGGAGAAGATTTTTTTAAATCGGCCAATCAGAAACAAGAATTGCCTGTGGCGGCCATGTTTGTTAATGGATCGGGACAAAATGAGCAATCTTTATAGAGGACCTTCCATACTAGATGCTCAATACCAAGTTTCGGTTCATTTGGCCATGCGGTTTCAGAGGAGAAGATTTTTAGAAATCAACCATTCAGAAACAAGAATTGCCTGTGGCAGCCATGGTTGTTAACGGATCGGGACGAAATGAGCATACTTTATAGAGAACCTTCCATAGATGCTTCCCACCAAGTTTCGGTTCATTTGGTCATGTGGTTTCAGAGGAGAAGATTAAAATGTGAAAAGTTAACGGACGACAGACGCCAAGTGATGGCAAAAGCTCTCATTCCCTTTGGCAAGGTGAGCTAAAAAGAAAATACAAAATCTTTAATAAATTATGCAATTTTACAGGTATAATAGTCTTGCATAGTTACTGAACGAATCAAACGCACATGATTCACATGCAAAAATGTTTGTACATGTATTAATATAGTTATAAAGTTTGAGATATGCATGAAAAAAAACCATATGAATTGCTAGCAATGGTGATATGATGATATAAATTATTTCTTTGCTATTCACATGCATGAATATTGAAAAGGGAATCATACAACCATGTGTGACTATCATGATGTGTGACAATCATGTGCACCAGTAGTATAGTTAAAAAAAGTCTAGTGTGTGCAAATTAGAAATTACTCTAGAATCCTGTGAATTGATATGAATACAGTCAAACCTGTATATAGAGGTCACTCAAGGGAATCTAAAAATGTGACCTTTATGAGCAGTTGTCCTTTATATACAGGTTAAAATTATATGTACTATTCATTAATGGGAAAAATGAGACTGTCCTTTATAGACAGTGATTTGTTATATAGAGGTGCCCTTTTAGGCAGGTTTGACTGTATAGAATATTAATATTAACCTGTTCCGTTGGGGTTTTACCATCACCGTATCTACATACGACCTAATAAAAGGATAAAATACATTGTTCATGCATTACAATCTATCATTCAAGATATAATAAAATCATGCTTTGATAAAAACACTAAATTCCAGTCCAAATGTACATACATGTATAGTATATAATCTTTGCAAACTCAGGTAAATATATAACTATAGGACAAATTTCAGGTAAATATGCAGCTATATGGCAAATTTCAGGTAAATATATAATCATATGGCAAATTTCAGGTAAATATATTATCATATGGCAAATTTCAGGTAAATATCTAACCATATGACAAACTCGGGTAAATATGCAGTCATATGGCAAACTTAGGTAAATATATTATCATATGGCAAATTTCAGGTAAATAGATAATCATATGGCAAATTTCAGGTAAATATATTATCATATGGCAAATTTCAGGTAAATATCTAACCATATGACAAACTCGGGTAAATATGCAGTCATATGGCAAACTTAGGTAAATATATTATCATATGGCAAATTTCAGGTAAATAGATAATCATATGGCAAATTTCAGGTAAATATATTATCATATGACAAATTTCAGGTAAATATCTAACCATATGACAAACTCGGGTAAATATGCAGTCATATGGCAAACTTAGATAAATATATTATCATATGGCAAATTTCAGGTAAATAGATAATCATATGGCAAATTTCAGGTAAATATATTATCATATGACAAATTTCAGGTAAATATCTAACCATATGACAAACTCGGGTAAATATGCAGTCATATGGCAAACTTAGATAAATATATTATCATATGGCAAATTTCAGGTAAATAGATAATCATATGACAAATTTCAGGTAAATATATTATCATATGACAAATTTCAGGTAAATATCTAACCATATGACAAACTCGGGTAAATATGCAGTCATATGGCAAACTTAGGTAAATATATTATCATATGGCAAATTTCAGGTAAATACAAAAAAAATGTATATAACCATAAGCAGGGGTTTCAAAGTGGGCCGGTACCCGGTACTTTTACCCGCCTGAGATCGTGTATAGTACCGGCAGAAATTACTGAACCTCCCAAAATTAGCGGTGTTCAAAACCACAAGTACGATGGTCGATAGGCTTGTGGAATATTTTTCATAAAAAATTAATGATCACGTCAATTGCTGAATTCTCGCATTCAAATCGAACAACTGCGTCACGACCAAGTTGATGGGATATTCCCCGTTTTAAAAATAACTTTACCTTAAAATCGTAAATAGCAGTTTGCGCATGCGGTAAATAGATATGTTTTCGCCCCAATATCTTTTCATCCTTGTGTAAAACTCGGACCGGAACAAAGCTGACATCATTTCAAAATAAAAAAAATGACCGATTACAAATTATGTTCAAACACAATTTAGTGTAATCTCCAGTAATATAAGTATGATCATTAAGTATTATGAATATATGACTACACAATATTTTGTGCGATTTTTTTTATCCATTTAAAACCCAGGGTCGAAACATTCTGGGGCGTACTGTCTTGCTCAACTCCCAATCGTAACTACTCGGCCTTTCTCGCTACCCTGCAAATAACCTCGTATGCATTAGGCGTATAAATCGCACTACTTTTCACATGTCAGTAACATGAAAGTTTGATAAAGTTATATTTTAAGCAATTTTCTATATTTCAATTAGTTTTAATTAGTTTTGCATGATTAGATTTTACTTAGTATATCTTCCATATTGGATTTTCGTGGACTATATTTTTGTGCGGCTTAACCTAACTTAACTTCCGGCAAACAATTTAAGAAGAATTTCTACTATGTACGTACGAGGTTATTTACAGGGTAGCGAGAATGGCTGAGTAGTTACGATTGGCTCAACTCCGTCCATATTGTTTAACTTCCGGTATAAAAAAATAAAAACCTATGGCTAATTTATTTACATATTTTGACGGGGCCCTACCGCGGTTGTTCACAGAAATGAAAGTGTGCTGAAAAACATTTTTAAAAGGATGTACGAGGAGATAAGGGATAGAAAATTACTAGAAATCTTGAAAAAGGACCGGACATGGCTCAAATACGAATTGCATTGTAATGTCAAAACGCCGGCCCCCCTTTTTTCCCAAAATAATTTAACTTTTGTGTTTCAAATGTTAATAAATGTCTTCCCGCGAATCGTTTTTGTTCGAACATTTTTTTTGCACATAAGTCGTGAAAGTAACAATATATATTGTTTTTGTTTAATTATATTTGTATTGAAAAATTTGAAATTTTATTAAAGATTGATGATTACAAATTAAATTTATATGTTTCATCAAGGACGTATCCTATATACGTCCTTGGTTTCATTAATTATGACACTTATATGTCTTGATCCTGCCAATGGTCTTTGATGAGTTTAATTACTGGTAATAAAGTAAAAAAAACCACACAAGCCAAGGTATTGTGAAAAAGAAAAGGACAAAGCCAACAAAAGAATTTTGAGAAGTTTAAGCTTTGATAACAATGGCTTGGTCAAGCCTAGCTGCGGAACCGTAGCTCTTTATGGTCCTTTTGTTTTTTTTTAAGATATGGCAGACTATCTATGAATAATCTTGGCTGAAGTCTGTAAACTGAAATATTCAATAAAGAAAATGGGGGAAAAAATCCAGGCATTATGCATGGTCTTCACTCTTGGTGAAATCTGAACTCTAAAGTTAATGGGATTTTTCTTTCAAAAACACTTAATGTTTTGCAGTCTCTGAAGTACATTTTTTGGTCCACAAAATGCTAGATTTCAGGAGCTTCCGCCCCCTGGACCCCTTACGGCCCTCAGCCTAATTTTTTAGGTACCTCCTAAAATTTAAGAAGTACCTCCTATTATAAAAAACTTTGAATCCCCTGCATATGACAAACTCAGGTAAATATGTAACAATAACCACATATATATATTTTTTTCTTGTTAAAATCAAGAAACATTTCAGGGACAAATTAAATAAATGTCTATTTGCTGTTTATTGAATCACAATTGCATTATATTAGCAGGTACAGGTAGGTTTAAGGATGGAATATTACTTCATTTTTAAAAATTAAAACATGAAATAAAAATAATGTGTTTTTATTTGAAATAATAATAATTTAATTTGATGTGAATACTGCAATCTGATTGGCTGATTCACCTGGAAAAAATTTGGTTATACTTGATAACCAGGGCTGGTATTCTGACGTCACCAACATATTCATTCGCCCATGACAAATTCAAATAGTCCCATGAAATAATCGTAATTAAAATCAAGGAATCATTAAATTTTGTTATAAAAATAAAATTATAAGGAATATTTTAAAAATTGAAAATATTCCTTAAATACAAAACATGTTTGTGTAGAGGCAGATTTGATATGTTGGCAGGTAAACAGTAAACATACCATATTTTTCTGACCCTTTTTCCCCCTCACATGCATGCTTCTCATGCTAATATTTCAAGCAAAGTTTGTAATACATTGTTCAGTCCAGTGATTCAGCTAGGCACTGGTCTCAGGACTTTTTCCCACCTATTTCTCAAATTGTCCTGAAGAACTTTATAAAAATTAGTTAAATTATTAAAGAATATCCTCAAGAAATTTTAATAAAACTGGCAATTGACCTGAAGATTTCAAAGTCTAGCTGAAACACTGCTGTCATGTCATTTCTTGAACAAACTCAAACAACTCCCATATACATAACAAATGAATATACATTGGTCAATACATGCAGTACTTGTAAGGTATATACTATAAATACCTTTGCTTTGGCAACATATTGCTTTTTTCCTAAATTTGCCACCATGTCTTTTGGTGGTTGAAATATACAATCATCTGGTATCTCAAACTCCTTAAATGAACTAGGCAATGAACCCTGCAATGTAAATATTATTATTATTTTAAATTCACTCTCTTTAAATGAACTACCAGATGGAAATTAACCCTGCAATGTACTGGGTAGTTAATTTTTTTCTTTTAAATTCACGCTCTTGCATTCCCTTATAAAAAGGTCAATCTGTCCCAAATCAATTCGTCCAAAAACTTGTATATAAATTACGGGCATTACATGGGCTGGAAATGAACTTGGGATTTTTCAAAATGAAAGCGGCTTCCAGGAAAACTTCAGAAAGGTACTCCTACCGAAAGGAAGAAATAACATACAGTTGCAAAACTTTTAAATGACCGATAAAAATAAAACAAAAATGACGGTATTGATATATTTTAACAGTCTAATTGCCAGTGACAGCTTTTGTTCACATTGATAACAAAAAAGTCGCCAGGCGACCGGCCATTTCAGGCACTGGCTTTAGTTACATGTCTTAGATGTAAAACTGTAAATGAACAACTTGAAAGTACAAATGTATTAATACAGCAGTCTATATGTTAAAATGATCACAAGTCCTACTTTTTAGGAAGACTGGCGGAAACTGGTTTGCCTTTGGAACGTTTTCACATTATGTGGTAAAGTTTGTCAGTGACTTGCGACAGGTCGGTGATTTTCTCCCGTTTCCTCCACCAATAAAACTGACCTCCACGATATAACTGAAATATTGTTGAAAGCGGCATTAAACACCACAATCCCCCCCCCCCTCCATTAATTATGCCTGTCACACATGTACAATCATGTGAGAGATATTGTTTACCTTACTACCATCTTGTCTAACTAATGTTAAGTCTTGTATTGTCTTGACACTGATTCTACTGTGTACTTCTTCCTCAGTTATTTTTCCCGCTTCTATCAATAAATGAACAGCTGACCTGATATCCCCTTTCCTGGCAGTGCATACAGCTCTGTTAAACTGTATCTATAACAAATAGACATTATGTTTAAATCACAGGCTCACGTACGTTAGTACATTCACTTGTACATGTATGTCATAATCATTTTATGTAAACACAGACCATTTGACATAAAACATCATATAATGTAAAGACTATTAGAATGGTTGTGACATTGGTTTGTGCTCTAATATTTGACCGCATTGTTGATGTGATAGTTGATGATGGGTTCAAGCTCCGATCGGGTCAAACCAAAGACGATAAAATTGGTATTGTTGCTTCTCCGCTAAGCACTCAGCACTAAGGAGAAAAAGCAGACTGGTTGGCTCGGAATCATGATAATGTGTCAGTCCGAGTGGGGTAACATGTCTATCAGCGGACTGTTGTTTCAGTGGGATAGCACTATAAAAATCCAACTATGCTTGTTGGTCTAGTACAAAGAGGAGCTCTTCATCATTTCATTGAAAATTAACTTGTTCTTGCCATGATATAGCTGAAAAATTGCTGAGTGGAGAGGTATACTCGATACAACAATATGTGATAAACTTTGTCAGTGATTTTCTCCACCAATAAAATTGATCGCCACAATATAACTGAAATATTGTTGAAAGTGGAGTAAAACCCCATAACCGTATGGATATGGATGTAAATGAACATGGGAGACTACCCAACATTACTAAAGTGAAGGAGCAGTGCTTTTATTGCTGTTCTACATTTCACTGTCACTGTGGGGTCTTCAACAATGAGAATAACTCATATCCTAAAAGGAGTATCAGGTATGTCTAATTTGGTACATTGTAGTTTTTGTTTTCCAGAAAGTTTGTGAATAGAAGCAAAATACCTGGCAACCCAATTGTTCAAGATTACCGAAATATTAACGAATTTTCATGAGGTGCTATTAATACATATACAGTGAAACCTGTCTAAAGTGAACACTGAATAAACCATAATCCTGTCTAAAGTGAACACTGAATAAACCGTAAACCTGTATAAAGTGAACACTGAATAAACCGTAAACCTGTCTAAAGTGAACACTGAATAAACCATAATCCTGTCTAAAGTGAACACTGAATAAACCGTAAACCTGTATAAAGTGAACACTGAATAAACCGTAAACCTGTCTAAAGTGAACACTGAATAAACCATAATCCTGTATAAAGTGAACACTAAATAAACCGTAATCCTGTCTAAAGTGAACACTGAATAAACCATAAACCTGTCTAAAGTGAACACTGAATAAACCATAATCCTGTATAAAGTGAATACTGAATAAACCGTAATCCTGTCTAAAGTGAACACTGAATAAACTGTAATCCTGTATAAACCAAACATTAAATAAAGTCCTAATGTAGGAAATTTTTTGATAGTTTAACCTCTATATACCAAAAACCTGTCTATTCCGAACACAAAAGTTGGTCATAATGAGGTTCTGTGTAGACAGGTTTCACTGTATATATTCCACTTAATTTCTTACTTCAAATTTATACAGAGTAAAATGTAATCCAAGCTGGCTGTAGTTGATGAATGCCGCTCCTCGTAAACTTTTTTCTGCTCTATCTAAATCGTCTAATGCTTCATTATATCTACAACATCATTATAAATATATATAAATGAATGTATTTATACTGTTACTAAGGACAACAAACATTGTATCTATGGAGCAGGAAATACTTCCTGCTTGAACGAAGCAACTGGATTTTTGTTGATTGATTGATTGGTGTTTAATGCCAACTTTAGCAGTATTTCAGCTATATTGTGACGTGAACAAATTTTATTATCAACTTAGACATCTTTGTTGGAGATGGTGTTGTTCGATATTTTGTTAAGTTACTTCTTTAAAATTTTATGCTTTGCTGGTGTTGCTTTGTCTATCTCGATTGTAATATTATGATTCATATCTATAGCATTACCAAGACAACAGCATAATGAACTGATGCTTAGCATGCTCGCCTTGAGTTTGGTAGATCGTGGGTTCGAGCCCCGGGCAGGTAAAACTAAAGACTATAAAATTGGTATTTGTTGCTTTTCTGCAAACTATACAACATTGAGGAGTAAAAACAAATACTGACTGACTCAGAATCAGGAAAATAAGTCTGAGAGGAAAAATATGTCTATCTGAAGAATCAGGATAAAAAGTCTGAGAGGAAAAATATGTCTATCTGCCGACTTGTTTTAGTGAGCTTTTTATAAGCACTATAAAAATCCAACTAAGCGTGTTGGTCTATTACAAAGTGGACATCATCATCATTTCATTGAATGTAACTTGTTATCCCCATGATATAACTGAAATATTGCTCAGTTGGTGTTAAACAGCAATCACTACTCACTGTAGTACAGTAAAACCTGTCTAAACCAGAATTATGTATAAACTGAACAATAAATAAAGTCCCCATGTTAAGAAATCTTTGTTTATTTAACCTGTATAAAATGTATACCCATTTATTACAAACACAACATCTGGTCCCACGGAGGTTCAGTTTAGACAGGTTTCACTGCATCATTATTTATTCTTGCAATCGAAATACAAAAAATAATTCACAAGTAACCAAAATATGCAGTAAATCAGGAATGAACGTCAGTGCTTGAGTTAATTATCATCAGCATTTGGTCACAAGTGATTTATCTTTTTTTATATTTGAAATGTTATAGTAGTGTATTACTATTTATTACTCAGAGAAAACCACGGACCCGTTATATAATATGAGACAGGCAACCTGTTTGAAGGACGAAGTCCTAAAATTTCAATAATATGATGATCTGTACAAGTTATTTTGAATGAATTTTGTAGCCGATTTGTTACGGCTGTTCCGTTCATTTTACCTACTGTACGCTGCTCTTCCGTCGGGAGTTTCGTAGAGATTTTTTTATTCGAATTTTATTTCAAGTTTATTTCGATTTTGCATAGAGTAAATAAATAAAGAATTGGAAATTTTTCATTGAAATATATTTCTTTTGCGTTTCTAAATTATCAATTGATTTTTTTTTAAACTTCCGGTGAACAGATATTTGGCTATCAATATAGAAGGAAAAATCGGACAGCCTACCGTTATAAGAACTTCGTCCTTTATTAACATTTGATACAACATTATGTGATAAAATTTGTCAGTAGTTTTCTCCATCAATAAAACTGACCGCCACGATACTAAACCTGTTATACATACTTCTGTGTTTTAAGTAGTTGTACAGATCTGTTATAATATGCTACTGATAGATGTGGATCCTTCTTCAGAGCTTCTGACAGGTGCTAAAAAATAATGAGGCATATTTATATATATATATAAACGTCTAAAATGCAGCACAACAACATCAAAAAAGATGTTAAAATATAACAAAAATAATTTGATTACAATTAATATAGTCTTTTTGTAGACTTATAGTTATTTTTGTTATATTTTAACATCTTTCTGATGTTGTTGTGCTGCATTTTAGACTTTTATTTATCATTTTTGCTTGTTTGCACAGAATCGTTAACACTTGTTTCCGATCCGACATCCCGTATGTTCATACGTTGGCTACTTTTTCAGATGTTTATATATATACAATGTATATATACATTTTTGTATAAGTTAAGAGCTTATGTCTGTCAGGTGCTAAAAATAATAATGTAATGTATTTATATATTGTTCAGAGCTTCTGTCTGTTAAGTGAAGCAACAAATAACAATTTTATAGTCTTTGGTTTAATTTGACCTGATCAGTGCTCTAACCCACGATCTACCGCACTCAAGACGAGCACGCTAACCATTACACCACCGATGCGGTGCTAACAATTTTAAGGCATATACAAATGTATACACAGAGCTTGATTAAAATAATCAGACATTTCATTGAAAATCAAATATGGGCCTACTACATGTATACTCTATTACAAGGTAATTAAATGGTTTAGGTTTTATATTATCCCTTGCCAATTTGAATGAATGAATACTGCTATACCCTTGATTTTATCTACAGAGATTTAACATTACATGATTGCCATTTTTGTTTCTACTGGGACGCTGAGTTGCTTACCTCACTTCATTAATTTTGCCTCTACATTTTCAATAACAATGCTCTGTTTATGTTAAGGCATATCTAAGGTTTGTTTGTGAGTTAAATATGACAATGCTATGTCTTCCTTTGACATTAAAAATAATTCCGAGGACATCAGATTAAATGCACTCAGGTTACACTTCCGAAATAAACAATGGCCGAAAGGTCCATGTTAAATCTTTTATGACTCACTAATAGACACGCACCAGTCACTTGAATTTCTATATATTATTATATAAGCATATGTATATTTTTTTTTTATTTTGGACTGTTTTTTTGGGGTTCATATTGATAGAAATTCAAGCGATTGTGCACACACATTTAGAACGATTCAAGTGAAGAATACAATGACAATGAATGTATGTAATTGTGGAATTAAAGTTTCCAGATCATGAGATGGACCTTAATTCTTCTTCTCTTCTTTATAGTTCAGCACTCCATCAACATACTGATGATAACGTGCCGGGTACTAATGCCACTATGTTCAGCGTTCAAGGGGTCTAATTTTACAGCCAAATATAATAATAATAATAATATTTCTTTATTTTATATACCAGAGATAAAATTTCAAAAGTTATTTCCTTTTAATTATGCTTTTATATACCATACATCTAAGGTTAAAACTATATTAGTTAGACACAAATTGGCAAACTTACATTTGTAGTTTCCATTTTCATATTTAATTTGATACGAGTAAATATACAAATCGAAGATGGATTTTTTAAGTGAGTGTTTGGTATAGAAAGGGCCATTTTATAATGATATATATCAAATTATTTTATAATTAAACTGAAAATAATAGCTGAAGGATATATTTAGGGCGTGACTTTTTTCCCAAATACACCATAAAATCGTATTTATTGTATTATTTAAAGGTTCTATATGAATTATTTTTCATAAAAAAATTCAAATTTCATAACTTTGTCACAAGAGTAATCAAAATGATCAATTTTATAACTTATAAACATCGATATAACATGGCCACTTCTAACAAATACAAATGTACCCAAACACACTCAAAATTCCTATGGTACTTACACACAACAAACATATTTCTTCCAACACTCTTTTAGTTATTTTATTTATTTATCTTATTCCTTTTCTTCCTTTTTAATATGAATAAAAATATATATGAAAACGGGAAATGATCAGAATGCTCCTTTTTTTTTCCAGTGATTAGACATACCATTTGCTCACATAGCAATCGCCTTTAATCAACTGCATAAGTTTTAAAAAGACTAGAATTGTTTTCAGTATCTGAATTTTTGTAAAAATATAAAAATAATTTATATATATCAGACTTTTGAAAGACGAAATTTTAATGTATATTTGGGTATATTCGTGATTGTAAGCGACCCGACCGAGATCGGGATCGTTTGATATTGTCTGTAAAAATCCGACTATTTTGTTGAAATTCATGAAAAATAACGAGAGGAGCTAATAAATCATTAATTATTCATAAAACATCTCAAAATAATAGAAATAATATGGGACGAAGTCCCAACTATGGTAGAAATAGCAATATTTTGATACCAGATCCATATCACTAATGGCTTAAATTTCATGCACCAGAAACCAATACATGGTCTGCAGAAAATCGAATGCGCAGTAATCTGGAACTACTTCCGGTTATTAATGTTAAAAGTCGTCCCCGATATATCTAGGCCCTAAAATAAAGTCGTCCCCGATATATATCGGCCCAAAAAATCTCGACACTATTTTGAAGCACTGAATGAGCATGAAATTGGCAGATAATTTTCAGATTCGCGAGCAGTCATGGCCGTGCCTGTTTCAATAGATGGAAAGAGCATCCTTACATTGTACTACAGTACACTCCGAAAAGTACACAAAAGTAAGTAAAATTTCTATTTCAATCATCCCAAGGATTTACATGATTTAAATATTAGATCACAGTGGTATGAATTTTAGTCATAAATAGAGAAAAATAGTGAAAATTTAGATGTTGGGGTAATATAATATATATATAAGAGTTTCTTATATATATATTATATTACCCCAACATCTAAATTTATATATATAAGAGTATATATACATTGTATATCATATTACCCCAACATCTAAATTTTCACTATTTTTCTCTATTTATGACTAAAATTCATACGACTGTGATTAGATAATGTGGATTGTACTTCGCTGGCACTACAGGTAGCACCTGTCTCATATTATTGTTTAAGAAAAATTATTCGACTTCGTCCCAAGTTAGGTAACACCTATTATCATATTATAATTTTATGGTGTATTTGGGTAAACAGTCACGCCGATATATTTACGATACAATTTTTTCAGTTTTGGAAAAAGGGGGGGAGGGGTTATACTGTCTCCGAGTACCTGTGGTTTTATAAAGGCAGTTAACTTCAAACTTTGTTTTTTCAATTATATATTGGCAGTACGAAGAATTAAAGGGGGGAAGATAAATAAATATCATTTTTAGGAAAATCCTGCCGTTTGCTACTTCATCAGAATCGGGGAGGACAATATAAATAAGCTAAACTATTTATCACCGTACCACAATGCAGTCTGACGTTTTACCAAGTCTTTGCAGCACACATGCTAAATTAAACTCAATTCTAGCACTAGGATCTAGAATGTGATTAAAGCTGAGGAGGGCGTCTTTGAATCTGTTCTCTTGAAAAGCGAGTACGCCTTCATTCCAATAACTCACTGTCTCCAGAAATGCCATGCCTCTCGGGCGTCAGTCTATCGTACCCTTCTTACTATATTAAGTCAAAGAATCAATCTATGGACTGATAAACTACATTTTTAAGAGATCCGGTTTAGAACTCATAGCCATAGGAAATGGTTGTATGTTTACAACTTCCGATAAAGTGCTATTCGGAAGTTTTCCCGCGTTTTACAGATAATGCTAGTTTATGCTATCATATCCCGTAATCGACTTTGATATTCCTGACGTGGGGAAAACTAGCAGATTGATATAATCTGGGACGTAGCTACCGTAAGGCACTTTAGGCACGTGCCTGCATATATTTTTCCCCCCAAAAATGTGTTATTGATGAAAAATGAAAAACAACGCATTACATATTTTAATTATGTCTGTCTTTTATGTTTATTGTCACGGTACTGATGACAAGCTTCCACAAGTTGAAAGATAAACATTTGCAACTAAGTGATTTGCTATAGACAAATACATAGGAAATGGAGACCCAGGCTAAGTCCCTAAGAATTACCTCTGAGAGTAGCAGATCGAGGATTGCAGGGGTATGGGCTCATTAATGGTGAGTAGACAGGATCAGACTTTTGTTAAACTCAATTGATTCCGTTCAAGTGAGCCTTTATTTTTTATTTATTTATTAATTTCACTTCGTCAATCACCACATTGTCATTGTCACACATTGCAACATGCAAATTAAACTTGGCCTGACAAATTATAATCAAACTATGCTGAGAGATACAAAAAAGGATGACATCTCGGACACGCATAAGTCAACTGACCAAAGTAGGCCTACAATGGTCATGATTACACCGTCTTTAAATTATCTTTGGGAGGCCGATACCGCAGTGATGACGTCATATGCCAAAGAAAATGAAAATTATCGTTAAGTTCCTCCTAGTGGTGAACGCCTTCTCTAAATATGTATGGATCATTCCTCTGAAATCGACCAAAGGAATTGAAATGGTAAGTGTCCTGTCGTCGGTGTTGGATGGAAACTTGAAATCGTGGCATCTGAAAACAGACAAGAGGTAGCGAGTTTTAAAATAAAGCGGTCAGTCGTTTGTTGAAAGAAGTGGGTGTGAAACATTTCTTTTCGTCCAACGAAAAGAAGAGTTGCTTTGCCGAGAGAGCCATGAAGATCATTAAATCCAAACTCAGTCGGTACATGTCTCGTGGATTGATGTAATAAAATACAGTACCAAACCAACTCGGGTAAACCACCACCCGCTTTCAAATTTAACATTGATGATCACGTCAGGATTTCTCACCTACGAAAACCTTTCGATCGGGAATACGACGAACGATGGACGATGGAATATTTCGTCATAGATTCAAGATATGTCAAACAAGGAGTGGCGAATTATACGCTGAAAGATACAGTAAACGAGGAGGTGTTAGGATCGTTTTACCAACCAGAGCTCAGTAGAGTGAAAGTTACAGACGACATGGTATATCGTGTGGACAAGGTACTGCGAAAACGAAAAAAATCAAGTCCTCGTTTCTTAGGTTGGATGGCCACAAAAATACTCGAGTTGGATTCCCGCCAACTCGCTCAAAGACTATAAGAACACTACCAACTGATATAAGTGAAACAATGGAAAGCTACAGACGTCTTTTGTCGTCCGTATTCAACGATGGAATCGTGAATATTGGAAGAATACATGTGGTCTTAATGTTAACGGTTTATGTGGCAAGAAAAGATCCCACACGATATAAAACTATTGGTCCGTCTTTTACGACATATGCATGCACGTATCGGATGACGATAAAATCATAAGAAGTTCACAAATACATGAAACGGACTTAATGGAAAAATTTTATCTGTTTCTTGCCAGTGACCACTTCCTACTCACACACTTTAATAATACGGCTGGTGATTTCGTTGTGGAATTACCACGAGGATGCCGATTGGATGGTTCCTGGGAATGTGCAATTAGCGAAATCACATTCGTTTCAGAATTCGAACAGTTGACAGATCGCATATACGTTTGCGCGGACGTGATCGACGATTCTTACGTGAGAAGAACCATCCTAACCGTTTTACGTTCTATTGACGTAGATACAGATACAAAGGTTGATCTATCTTTTAATCCGCTTTGTTATATCAAAGTACAAACAGACGAGTTGAGACGGATACGAATATTCATAAGAGACAGAAATCTTAAGTCCAGTCGATTCAAATTCGAACGTTTATTTGCACCCTTCATAAGGCCAACATTAGAATATGCTTGCGAGGTATGGGATGGGTGTTTTGAACGAGAAGTAGCAAAACTCGAAAAAGTGCAATTAGAATCGGCTAGAATAGTTACAGGACTACCAAAATTTGCAAGTAGAGACTCTCTTTACTATGAAACGGGATGGGAACCTTTGTCTTGTAGACGTAAATCTCGCAAACTGACAACATTTTACAAAATGCATAATAAAGTATGTCCTCAATACTTGTGTAATTGTCTACCTCCTACAGTATCTAGTATCAGTGATCATAATCTCCGAAACAATGAAAACTATACAACACCAAGAAGTAGGCTCAGAATGTCTTTGACATCCTTTATACCATCTACTGTTTCATTATGGAACAATTTAGATCTAAATGTTAGAAATAGCCCAAATATATCATGTTTTAAGTCTAGAATTAAGGAAAAAACTGTTAAATCTCCGGAGTATTATGGTGAAGGGTACAGAAAATTAAGCATACTCCATGCTAGACTACGACATCAATGTAGCTCATTGAATTCTGATTTATATCGTATAAACATTACAAATGACCCCAAATGTCAATGTGGTGCACCGTATGAAGATTCAATTCATTATCTAATGGAATGTCCATTATACCAAAACGAGAGATATTGTCTTTTTAGAAACTTAAGAGAAACCAACAAAAATATAGAAACATTACTCTTTGGAAACGATGAAAATAGTATAAACGAAAATTCTAATATCTTCAATAAAGTTCGAGCATATATTAGACAAACAAAAAGATTCTAATCAGTGGTCGGTCATCTGGTCTCCATCAACATCAATTTATTTCCCATGTTTCACTATATTGTGTTAAATATTATTTATATTTGTGTATGTGTTATTTTTGTTGACATTATTATATGTGTATTATTTGTAGGGAGAGGACAGTCCATAAGTTGTGATAACTTTTTGTCCAATCCCATTGCTATTTTATTTGCAATAAAACAATATTAAACTAAAACCCTTCATTTTTGCCAAAGATGGGTTCGATAGAAGTTTTCGATTTCAAAAACAAACAATGGATTCCATACGTGCAAGATTTCAAGAAATGGCAGCGGCACTTCGGAGACATATCACAGGGCGAGTACGTGCCGATCATAAAGGAAGATATATATTAGGAAGCGGTGCTCGATGAAGATCGACAACAGTTTCGTCGAATGATCCCCGACTAACCATGGTGACTCCCATTGCACAAACGATAGAAATGGCTAAAAGTGAGCTGAAAAATGACTATTCGAAAGTCATATGAGGCCGAAAGCGTAAGAGATATGATGATACCATTTTCAAGAAAGATATCTAAAAACGACAATGAATCAGTTGGAAGATAATCATTTCGACGGACTCTCTATATTTGAACCTCCTCCTCTGAATACAGCCATTCAGTTCAAAGTCTGGATTCAATTTCCTCCATCTAATCAGATCACGGAATGCGGAGTCAGCCAGTTTGTGATTCCACCACAGACTGCGGGTTACATGGATTTAAAGAACAGTTCATTGAAAGTCAAACCCCAGAATAACGGATTCTTTTGGAAAACAGATTACAGGTGGTGCTAACGTCGGTTTAGTGTGTTTACCTCTTCAATCTATTTTCTCACAGATCGATTGTACGCTTCAACGGACACCCGTGGGACAAGTCGGAAGAAATTATCCATACAAGGCTTACATCGACACTTACTGTCGACCAGAGAGAGTGAAAAATTCTTGCGATAATCTCAACTTTTCATTAAAGATAATCCAGGATTCGACGACCCCGATGTCAAGCATGGGATGAATACGGGATTGTATATGAAATCAAGGTATACGAATAAGGGTGAAATTGTGGAAATGGAAGGACCTATTCATATTGACATATTTTAACAAAAATGTCGTCACACACATCCAACTGGCATATGATATCTGTTTTTCCCTTGTCCATCCTGTTTATTACTCTCGATTTCAAAGTAACCTTCCCAATTTAAATCCGCGTTCTTAGTATAACTTTTAATTCAACGGTCTCATGATTTTATTGGTTAATGGAATAGTCCAATCAAACTGTACCACTTGGTAGCGTCATAATGTTATGACACTACGTGGTGCAATCGTTTTATGACGCTACAAAGTGGTACAGTTGGATGTGTGTGACGACATTTTTGTGACGGCTCAACATTTGAAAGGCGAGATATTGGTTCAGATTAGGACATATAAACAAGGGGAAAATGGAGCAAAAGTTCCCACGAAGAAAGGTGCTACGATTCCCATTCATCGTTTAAAAACCTTCATTGACGCCTTTAAAGAAACAAACGATGCTATCAAGAGGTTTAAAGGGGACAAAGAGTTCAACCTTCGGATTGATTTTGGAGCCAACTGGTGTGTGAGTTTATCTAAATATCCACTTATTAATATAAGAAGATGGTTTCGACCAGAGAACGGAGAACTGATTCCCACCACAACTGGAATTAGTCTGACTTTTTACCAATGGATCAAAGTGAGGGATGCCGTTTTATTCCTTCGAAGTGATTGTCTATCGGAACAAGATGAAGTGTTGAGTTGCTTAGATGGACGACCATTGTGGAACTGCTCCAAATGTTTATCTTCTGATTATTTTTGAACTGAGACATTATGCGTTGGAAATGAACAATATTCCATCATTTGTAAATATAGTTGTACATATATCTTTGAATTTAATGCGTTTTTATAATGTTTTATCTCAATAAAGGGTTGATCTGTTTCTGTTTGTTCTTCGATTTTATGAGTTTTTACTTCAATAATGGTATCAATAGACTTGAAAATAAAATTGCATGATTAACAAGGAGCGCAAAATTTCAAAGCAATAAAACAGTGTTTTGGTGATTCCAGTTTTTGGTAATATTCGGGTTGTTTTGCTTCTTCCGTTTTGAGACTTCATTGATTTTCGGTCGACGTTCGGCAACAATGTCAGGTTTACAACTCACACAAACAGGTCTGGTCACCATTGTTTCCGATGTGTAAATTTCGTGTTTTCAAGGATTGAATCATAGAATCCTTTGGATCAATCATATTCAGGGATATTCCGAGAGTTGCACTGATGAGACTGAGAAGTATAAACGTAGCAGTCATTTTCAACACGTTTTTGTATATCTGGAAGTTTTTATGTATTGATGAGAGACTGAATGTTCTTTTTAACTCGTTAAGTTCCCCTGAATTAAATGACGCGCATCTATTCATGGTTGATTATTTTATCTCTATACAGTATCAAATATATCTGTTCTTATAAGCTTGTTTTCGCCTTCACGTTTCATGGTACAGTGCCTCTTCGTGCCAGATTTCTATTGCCTTAAAATTCGTCATTCTAGAAAATTGTGGAGCTCATTTTTATAATTGCATATTGAATTGTCGGGTAAGCATAACTTTATAGATAACAAATTTATTGTATTATAAGCACATGTGGTTTTTATTTACTTTGATTGATTAAACAGATAATGGTCTAATTGATAAGAATTTTATCGCACTCAAATAAGAGTCTATTAAACCTAATATTTAATTATCTAATTATCTATACTTTTTTACCTATCTTTTATTTTTACTGTCACTGGGTATGTTAGTAATAATCATGGGACACGTACTTTTTTAGTTTTGGACATTTTGACTTGTCATAAATATATCGGGTAGGTGTTTTATTTTTACTGTCACTAGGTATCTATTGAATTTAATATTAATGTTTTACAAAACGTTCAAGATAGTCTTGAAGGGTTAGGATTAGGGCTAGGGCTAGGGTTAGGGTTAGGGCTAGGCTTTAGTGTTAGGGTTAGCTACTGTTGTTAGGGTTACAGTTGGGGTGTTAGCGTTAGGGTTACCACGTGGTTTTATCTATCGACCCCCCCCCCCCCCCCCCCCCCCATCGCATCGGTATAAAAGCTCGTACCATACTACTTTTGCCATATTCGGCTGCAAATAAAATCTCAAGAAATATAAAAATTATTTGTGAGGAATTTTGAAAATATATCCTTTAATGGATTCGAAAGGTATGAAATTACTGTTTTTAGATATTAAGATATAAAGTAGAGACATTGTATGGAATTCGATTACTGTGATAAAGTTTGTCAGTAACTTGCGTCAGGTCTGTGGTTTTCCTCCGCCAATATAACTGACCGCCAGAATATATAAGTGTTTGGTCATTTATTATATCGACGGTTGTTTGATTTATGGTGCTTAACACCACTTTCGACAATATTTCAGTTATATCGTGGCTGTCAGTTTTATTGGTGGAGGAAACCGAAATACCCAGAGAAAACCACCGACCTGCCATAAATTACTGACAAACTTTATCACTTATATCAACGGAAAATCTAGTAATAAACTATCTATATATTTAGAGAATCATTTAGAAGATAAACGGCTTGACAAAGTTTTCTGAAAAAACTATTATATACCTGCCATAGAAAAGTAATAAACACTCATTTTTAATATACATTTTTGTATCTTAAAGATGCTTTCAAACAGAAAACATTTATTCTTTAAAATGAAAATTTTATTGGGTGTAAATTTACAGTTTAATAAAATAATTGTTTCTTTGTTGCCGTGTCTTTCTACGTGTGGAGTTTTTAATTAAATGGAATAAAATAATTTTTACTTTTGAATTTCAAACTATAAATTGAACAAGTCTTCCATTTTGTTTAAGATCGAAAAATTCAAATATTTAAATGTAAAGCAATAGTAATTAATTTGTTTCATTAGATATTTTCATTAGAATAGTTTGAAAATATACAATTGATAAACCTTCGTGTCAGAAGGTAATTCATTTGAAGGTATAATTGAATCGTTTTTACGGTATTTTTTACACAGGTTAATGTGATAAAGGTAAGAAATTATTTTTCTCCTTAAAATCTCAGTTTTTGAAGAAGAAATAAACAAACAAAAACAACATTTACTAAAAAAACAAACGGAGCATTATATTATCAAAACGGGCAAATCTCAGAAAACCAGAGTTTCTGTATAAATTTAGCTGAAACTAAAAAATTACCCCGGATTATGTTGATTAATAAAAATGTAGATATCAAATTTAGTGCGCACGACGCGTTTCTGGAATAACTTTCATCGGGTTCGCTCAAAATCGAAAGATTGGAAAGCCAAATAATTTAAAAGGTATTTGGGAGCAATAAAACCAAAGGACCTCGAAACAGGATAGCTGAAATCGGCTAAGGTAAGGTCACCTATGCTTGGGAGAGGATAAAAGTTACATATTTAGGAAAAAATATATGATGGCTATTAATATGTGCATAATTTGCCGTTAACATATATACTAGCAATACCAGTACACAATTTATGAGAATAACTGCCAATTTAATCTTGAACTTGAAGAGGACAGCCATCATTTGATAGTGTTGCCAGTTTATTGTGGTAGAGATAGCAGGGGCGGATCCAAGGGGGGGGGGGGGGGGGGGGGCGCCACCCCGCCCCGCCCCCTAAAATTGGAAAAAATATGATTTTTTTGGCGTATAATCGTGAA
The DNA here is from genome assembly GCA_963383655.1 of Bathymodiolus septemdierum. NCBI lineage: Eukaryota > Metazoa > Mollusca > Bivalvia > Mytilida > Modiolidae > Bathymodiolus > Bathymodiolus septemdierum. The sequence goes on along the minus strand of OY726528.1, from coordinate 43,188,806 downwards.
TACCCCAAAATTGTTCGTGCCCCCCTCCGCAATTGGAAAGAATATGATTTTTAGGCGTAAAATCGTGTTTTTTCACACGAAATACCCCAAAATTTTTCGCGCCTCCCTCCGCTCGGCGCATTTTGTTTAAGTGCGCCCCCCCCCCTATCTTTAAATCCTGGATCCGCCCCTGGATAGTCATCACATGGTTGTATGAATGGAATTTTTTTCTTCATCCAAACTGATTTTAAACAATCGCATATGTGTCACAAGAAGAGTTTAAAGATACCAAAGGCGTTATCAGAATCCGTAAATCGAAGAAGGACATACAACACAATGACCAAAAGAAAAAGTACAAAGGGACAAACAACGATCTACAAAACATACACATAAAACTAAAGATCGAGTAAAACGAACTCCACTAAAAACTGGGGGTGAACTCAGGTGGCCCGGAAGGGTAATCAGCTCCTGCTCCACTAGTGACATCCGTCGTGTTAATCTAGTTACACCAATCTAGTGATAACAAGATGAACTGTCTAAAGCAAGTTCATCCTTACCTGCTTAAGACATTACTGTATCTAATTCTGCTATAAACATTGATCAAACGTCGTTTTGTTGGGCTTATGCTATCCGTCGTTCTTACCTAGAAGTAAATTGAACATTTTTGTTTAAAAATGAAGAATCGTGTCATTGATCCTTTAGATTTAAATCAGCACATATCTATATCTATTTGATTGCAATAACTCGATTTAAGAACGATTAATTCCCTTTAATGATCATGGCCTGTATTTATAATAAATTGGTATCATGTTGTTAATGATATAAAACTTACAAGAAAATAATACGGAACCGCTACAGCAATGTCAAAAGTAAATGCAAATATACACGCTATTGCAACATTAATATACAAATGTATTACCATAGCGTGTCCTTGTTTTTGTTTGTTTTATACAAAGAATTGTGATTTATAGATTGTCAAACGTTTTTTTTTATAAGTTTTAAGATTGTCAAACGTTGTTTTTTTTTGTTTTTTTTTTCTATAAGTTTTAGAACTATTAAACAAGACTAACAATTTTAAACTCACGAATGAATACAAAAACATGAGACAGTAATGGAACCGCTACATGTACATGCACACAAACGATGGAAGGAATTTGAGTGAGAACTGTCAAAATTTAAAGCAAATATACACGCTATTGTAACATTAATTTATTACCATAGCGTGTCCTTGTTTTTGTTTGTTTTATACAAAGAATTGCGATTTATAGATTTTCAATATTTTTTTTAAGCTTTAGAACTTTTAAACATGACTGAAAATTTTGAATCACGAATGGATACAATAACATGGAACAGTAAACTTTGACTTTAACTCCCAAGTGTTTAAAAGAGTTTCCATACAACTGGCTGCAGCTGTGGTTCACAAAGTAACATTGTTGTTTGTTTTATAATATCGGATACAATTTGTTCCAATAGAAAAGAAGACATTTGTTACGTCATAGATTAATAATAGTAGGATTTATAAGAGATTAACTGGAAAACTGGGTCATGATGTTTCAAGATAGAATTGTCTTCTAAAACACAGAATTCAGAACCATGCACGTTTACGAGGATATTTATCTGTGTGTATTATTAACATCCATAGTATGTACAGTTTCCTGCAGTTCTGTTATGGAAGTTAAAAGGACAACGAATAATAACGGTATGTCTAATACAGTCTATTTATGTGTCATTTACTTAGTGTTTTCTCTAACAATTTTATAACATGTATTTACTATGAGTAACATGGCGAGAGTCTTATAAGAGACAGGAACTGCTCACCTTTCCAGAGCACCCGGGTTTACATCCCCGGTTTTTTGGGCGGTCTGTGTTGCTCCTCTTTTTAGTTTTCAGTGTTGTGTTGTGTTTTTTGTTTTGTTTGTCTTCTTCTTGTGTCTTGTGTGCTCAATGTTGCCAGTGTACGTCTCCGGATTGTTCATTCTTGAGTGTCCCATCGGTTTTATCTAACGTTTATTCGGAACCATATCTTCCCTCTCCAGCACCACACCATGCTTCCCTCATAATGAAAGTGTATGTGCCCTTGTCTAATCTGGGAATTATAATAGCATTATATCACCTTAATAGTATTCTATTAACAATATCATTGAAATCAATATGAAAACTGTTCACATGATAATATCTGACAATTGAAAAGAGTTTGAAGATACCAAATGGGTAATCAGACTCCGTAAATCGAAGGACAGATATCTCTTTCGTTATTAATACAAGGCAATGAGTCTTATTATTTTCTAGACCTTACCTGTTGGACCTGTCCGGGAATGAGGACTAACCAAGAATGTAACGATTGGGCTCCGGATATCCATTGCCCTCAAAGTGAGTACAATATATATATTTGTGATAGCTTACTTACTAATGATTGTCAATTCTTTTTTTAAGCATCGTTGTTTTACTCCAAGTGAACAAATTTTTTCTGTTATATCGTGACGAGAAAAAGGAAAATTTGGATGGGATAATGATGAGGTCCGTTTTGTACTAGACCAACACCCTTAGTTGGATTTTTATAGTGCTAGCTCACTGATAGAACAATCCACGGGTGGACATGTCGTTCCACACAGACACATTATTTTGCTTCCAAGCTATCCAGTCTTATACTCGTCCCCCTTAGTGCTGTGAACCCACGATATACAGCACGTAACGTGTGCACCCATATCGTATTGGAATACTTTCAAAAGTAGTGCTTAATTTCTGAATAGAAACATAATGCATGCCATCCCTTTATCTGATGATCAAGGTAATATTTTCATTGCAATGTTTGGTGCCGTCGTCTGATCGCATGGTAGTTGGATTTACAACTACCTGTGCAATCAGTGCCTATCGCGTCTAAAAGTTGTGAGTTCGAACCCGTTCATAGCAAGGTGTACTCGATACAACATTATGTGATAGTTTGTCAGTGACTTGCGACAGGTCGGTGGTTTTCTCCGTGTACTCTGGTTTCCTTCGCCAATAAAACTGACCGCCACGATATGACTGAAATATTGTTGAAAGTGGCGTTAAACACCATAAGCCTAAACACAACTTATATCCATGTTAGTTTAGGATATATTGCCAGATTTACAGTTAACAACCATAAGCTTATTTGCTTAAACCTGACTAACGGGTGGTATGGCTGGGGTGGGGTTGGTAACATGCACTTGTCTACGATTCAAAATAGAATAATCAACCATTATCAGTTATCAATGATTGTAACATGAATGCATTCTTTTCCTTTGATCTTTTTATGGTTTATATACCAGAATGTAAGCAACAGCTAAGAACTATGACATAATACACACAGATACGAGACATTGCACACTTTAAATCTGGGCTGTAGTTTTGTTATTCTAGAGAGCCGCGCAATAATCAATGACTTAGGTGTGATATTGCATGGCTTCATGTTACAAATCATTTAAACCACGGTTTCGCGTTCGATTATTTGACCGTTTAACTCGGAAAACCGTTGTATAAATATTACAAGTTCATAGACAAAGTGGTCACATCGATTCAATTTACTGTTTTAATATTTTGTGCTTCTTCAGACCACACGACATGTGCTACAATTCATAGATTTAACATAACAACGACGTATAGTATCATGGTGACGAAGAAATGTGTTTTACCCACGGGATGTGATAAAACAGCAGTAGGATGTACTATTGTAGACACTGGAACTATGGTATGTATGTATATTGGATCGGGTGGATTATTTGAGTTATGGTTATGTTGTTTAACGCCACTTTCAACAATATTTCAGTTGTATCGTGGTTGTCAGATTTATTGGTGGAGGAAATCGGAGTACCTGGAGAAAACCACCAACCTGCCGTAAGTCACTGACAAACTGTGTCACATGATGCTGATGGATTATTTGTGAGGAATAAAAACGTAGATATCTAATTTAGTACGCACGACGCGTTTCTGGAGACAACTTCATCAGGTACGCTCAAAATCAAAAGATTGGAAAATCAAATAATTTAAAAATCAATGGGAACAATAAAACCAAAGGGGGTAACCTAAACATGAGAGACAAAACCAGATAAAGTCACCCGGATGTCTGATGGAGGAGATTCTTACTTTTAATAATTACCGCTATTTTCAGCTATATTTCAATTATATCATGATAGTCATGTTTATTGGTGAATGAATATCCCGAGAAAATCTACGACCTGACGAAAGTCATAAGTTTATCGCTGAGTGTCAATCTAATTAATGAAGGTATATAGTGCTTAACGCCACTTTCAACAATATTTCATATCGTGGGGATCAGTTTTATTGTTGGGGGTAACCGGAGCACCCGGAGAAAACCAACGACCTGACACAAGTCACTAACAAGCTTTATCATATAATGTTGTATCAAGTACACCTCGCCTGAGCGGGATTCAAACTCACAACGTATATAGTGGTGATAGGAATTCCAATCTAATTAAAATTACTGGCAGGTGTTGAATCTTTTATTTTTTTTAAATCTTTTGGTGATACACAAACATCTAACAACATACCATATGTGGTCATGTCGTATAACCCTTCTGTCATATTTGACCGTCCAATCATATGCAAGACAGGTAAATATATTAACCAGTTGGAAAACACATCGTAGTGCATGCTCGGTTTTAATACCTGAAGATTTTGTAGGCTCATCAATGATTGGTTCGTTGAAAGTATGCAATCTGGCATACCTCATGCGGGTTGTCGTTAGTGTATCGCCAAAAAATCGAAATAATAAAAAAGACAGATTGCGCTTTGGGAAATATTCAAATTCACAAGTTTAATCTAGAAGTAAGACACTGATTTGAAAAGAATAGAGGTAAATCCAATTACCAAACGATGGTGACCACAACGACTCCTTTATATCATGGGACAACTTTATTTTAATCTCAATGGACACAGATTACGAGAAGCAGAACCGGCATTAAGCCAATTGGACCAATTGCTCTCAATTGGACCCCGCGCTTAAGGGACCCTTCGCTCGGCTTTTCAAGTACACACAACAACACAGGATTACAGAGAACAACATTGGGCCCCGCACCCCCAATGCCGGCTCTGACGAGGACTAAATAATAAAGACAACAAAAATTGTACAATGAAAACGTGTCTAAAGCGAACACTATGTCAGCCATTATTACAAAATGTGTTCAGTTTTTGATATCATAAGCAGCAATCATTCGATAGTCTTTAATACTTGCAAATACAATCTTTTGTTATCTATGACTTTCGGTGAGCACTAAATTTCGTGTTTAATACGAACTAAAGAAAACCAAGAAAATGTGCAGACTACGAAAACAAAATTGAATTTAAAGTATATAAATTAATTATGACGATTTAGAGCAAAATAAGTTCACTAGAAAAATAATACTAAATGACCTTGTTATCATAACAACAGTTTGCTGGTTCAAAATTGATATTTTATACACATTGCTATGACTTTATACACATTGCTATGACTTTATGCCAGTGTAATAAATACCATTCTTTTCTCACGAAAGACAAAACGACATACATTATGTATTTCATAATAAATATTTTGTGTCACGACAGATAAAACCGATACATAGTTATAATCGGGAGACCACACACATTCTAGTAATGTGATATTTATAGTTTCCGTTCATTATCAAGTCCAATAATTACTTGTATTTACATTAATAAATCAATCACGTGCCCAGGTACAATTTAATTATATATTACACTTTACGTTTTTATTTTCCCTATTTGTCTTTGTTAACACAGCCGGTCACTATTTTCGTATATGGACCGGTAGTATATGGACCGGCCAGGTACCTGCATTATTTTAGATAAAAAGTATAATATAGCAAATAGTTCATGTCACTTCGGGTCATGACCCTCAGTGCCATGAACTATTTGCTATATATCTTGATAAAGTAGGTCAATATATGCATTGCATGTTGGCGCAATAAAATGAATCCATTAAGTCGTTGATTTATCCAGCGAACATATTTAGGACGAACAGAAAAAGACGAAAAGACAATCATAGTTCACACAAAAAAATAATGATCGAGCAATTAACACGAGTCCCATACACTGAAACCTTGTGGGGTAATCTCAGGTTCTCCGGAAGGGTAGGTAGTTCCTACACCACTAGAGACAACCGTCGCTTTACTCCAGCTAAGATTCGGCAACACGTCACAACAGGGTTATCTTATCGCCATTTTTTGTACCTGACCCTTGCCAGAACATAATTATCCGTCTGGTTCCGGTTTGGTTGGTAATTGTATGGTTGTTGATATTGTCGACCATTATTCAGTCTAACTGAAAAGTGTTAAATCCGGGGTAATTAAAATGGAATTTTTACTCATTAATTTGTGGTGGTATATTTGAGAATACTTTAACGAATCGGTTTGGTTTTTTTTGTCATCCCAATAACACCTGAAGACAAAATCAGTCCTTATTACATTTGTATATTACATGTATTAACTAAATTGTTCAATTTTTATAGGAATGTATGGCATGTTGTATGACGTCATACTGCAATAGAGACATTCCGATTGATATGAATTCTGCTATACACCAAACATCAAATGCAATTTCAGTGACATTTGTGAAATCCAAGATATTATTTTTTGCTAATTGTTGTTTTGTATTGTACAGGAATAAGTGCCACCAAATTGTTCTACTTCACCTTTTGTACAATATTATAATAGTCACCGTCATGATGAACTGATTGACCCCTCAGTCATATGTGGCATTAGGTGATTTGGCTGTTAAGGTCATTTGGATTATTTGCTCCAAACGACCATTAAATTATTTGGATCTCCAATCTTTTTACCATTTTTATCGTGTTCCATGGAAGAGAAAATTATCCAGAAACGTTTGAAGATACCAGAAGGGATAATCAGAAGCCGTAAATCTAAGATACCAGAAGGGATAATCAGAAGCCGTAAATCTAAGATACCAGAAGGAATAATCAGAAGCCGTAAATCTAAGATACCAGAAGGGATAATCAGAAGCCGTAAATCTAAGATACCAGAAAGAATAATCAGAAGCCGTAAATCTAAGATACCAGAAGGGATAATCAGAAGCCGTAAATCTAAGATACCAGAAGGAATAATCAGAAGCCGTAAATCTAAGATACCAGAAGGGATAATCAGAAGCCGTAAATCTAAGATACCAGAAAGAATAATCAGAAGCCGTAAATCTAAGATACCAGAAGGGATAATCAGAAGCCGTAAATCTAAGATACCAGAAGGAATAATCAGAAGGCGTAAATCTAAGATACCAGAAGGGATAATCAGAAGCCGTAAATCTAAGATACCAGAAAGAATAATCAGAAGCCGTAAATCTAAGATACCAGAAGGAATAATCAGAAGCCGTAAATCTAAGATACCAGAAAGAATAATCAGAAGCCGTAAATCTAAGATACCAGAAGGGATAATCAGAAGCCGTAAATCTAAGATACCAGAAGGAATAATCAGAAGCCGTAAATCTAAGATACCAGAAGGGATAATCAGAAGCCGTAAATCTAAGATACCAGAAGGGATAATCAGAAACCGTAAATCTAAGATACCAGAAGGGATAATCAGAAGCCGTAAATCTAAGATACCAGAAGGGATAATCAGAAACCGTAAATCTAAGATACCAGAAGGAATAATCAGAAGCCGTAAATCTAAGATACCAGAAGGGATAATCAGAAGCCGTAAATCTAAGATACCAGAAGGGATAATCAGAAGCCGTAAATCGAAGGACATATAATGCAGTGGCCAAAAGAATAGGGATAAATGGACAAACAATTATCTACAAAACACTACACAGAAAAAAAAGAACCCCACTAAAAACCTAGTGTGAAGTCAGGTGTCCCGACAGGGTAAGCAATTCCTGCTCCACATGTGGTACCCGTCGTTCCAGGATATGTAAAAACTCTCTCGCGATACACAAACTAACATCTACCGACATCTCATTTGGGGTCAAGTCATGTAACCTTTCGTTCATCTTTGACCGTTAAATATATTGTCCAACCAATCGAACAACATCTCATGGCGTGTACTCGGCTTTGATACTTTAATACGGTCATCACGTATTGGTCGGTTTAAAATATGAACCCTGACGTGGTCCCGTGCGGGATGTTGTTAGATGTTGGTGTATCGCAAAAAAAACATCTAATTTTAATTAGGTTGGTGAAAATTGCGATTGGAATTCATTTACTGAGCGCAAATAAACGTTAAAAAAATACCAGAGAAACCGGCAACCCAAGACAAAGAAAACAAAAACACAACACAATATATGTTGGACACCATTATATGCAAACAAACACAAATAACGTAAATAAGAAATGAACCCTTCTACAACAACTGGAGGTAAAGACGAACCGAACATTGTTTTTATGCGGAAATCGCAACGTAATAATGATTTTTTTTTTTACATTGTGTGGTTGTTTGTACATATATTTTATTAAATGTAAATTTCAGTTAGCATAAAGAGAATGCAATAATTTATTTTTGCAAGTCAGAATAATAATTATATTATCAAATTATCAACCGAATCATGTGAGAAAAGTTATGAAGATACCAAAGGGTTAATCAGGAGCCGTAAATCGAAGGGCAGACAACACAATGGCCAAACGAAAAAGTACAACGATCTACAAAACATTACACAGAAAATAAAAGATTGAGCAACACGAACCCCACTAAAACCCTGGGGTGAACCCCGGAAGGGTGGGCAGTTCCTGCTCTAAATGTGGCATCAATCGTAACCTGTGCTTTGTATATCTATATCTAAAGTAGAAAAATAATACCTTCCTGTTAGTATTACAAAATCTCCAAACATTTTACCTTCAAGACTTAAATATCCTGAAATGTTGTTCTGTCGTTCTTAAAATAGAAACGAAGGAAGCATACTCCCAAGTTTGGTACATGAGGGCATGTAGGAGGTCATCTTCGCTAGCCAAGGGTTACGATTCGGGTCCCCCTTCTCTCCACCCTTGGCAGATCTAGAATACATTTTGAGGATTCGCGCTTTAATATTTCATTGGTTACGGCTACCAGTACACGTATCCAATCAGAAGACGTTTTACACGGAGCACATGTTATCGACGAAATGTAAACAAAGATGGCACCGGAATGCTCTCATATGACAACGATTTGCCACTTCCCGTTTTGGTTCCAATGAAAACATCTTTCCCGTCTGCCAAAGCTTTGAAACTTTCACTTGGTTGACAGTAAGTGCTTCCAAATTAAATTTATTAGGAATAAGTTTTTCTTCACTGGGCGCTGCCATTTTCAACTCTCCAACATACGTATAACAAAACGATTCTGATTGGCTGGCGATGACGACTATCTAAGGGGCGCAACTTCGATAAACCACCAGGTGGCATTGCGCGCGAATTTCAAAATATAATCTAGATCCGCCAAGGTTGGAGAGAAGGGGAACCCGAATCGTAACCCTTGGCTAGCGAAGATGGTAGGAGGTGGACATACACTGTTCTTCGTTTTTGTTGTGTTCGACATGTACCACTGAAAACGTAATACACTATGTTATTTCTATTATTCACTCTAAAGACTTGATATGAATTATTGTTTCCATCCACTGACTAACAATGCAAGACTACTGTCTCTTAAGTGTAATGGCTATTGCACACGCCTCAACCACGGACCATCGGAAGGTCGATCTCCGGTGAAGGTTGCATCCTAAGACGCCTAAAAGTTTGAAGATGCAAGTGGTGATCAGAAGCCGTAAATCGAAGAAGGACGTACAATAAAATGGACAGAAGTATTGCTTTTACTGCTTCTCCGTTTAGCACGCATAATTAGTGTTAAGAGCTACTATTTGTCAGTATAATGTATAATATGGCCTAGTAAAATACAATGTCTACCAGACTGTTGTTTAGCTGCATGGGTTATCTCTATAAAGATTCAGCTAACGTTTTGGTCTAGTACTAAGCTAGCTGCGGAACCGTAGCCCTTATGGTCCATGGCCAGTTTTCTGATATTTGCGGACCATAGGGCTACAGATTTCACCCTATCAAAAACTTTCGAAACTGCGCAGTGAAAATGTTGCGCCGCTTTTTTGCAAACTTTTGTCATGAAATCGGGTGCGAGAACGATCAAACATATATATTTCGTTTCGTTAAATATTTATCTACATTCTTCTATACTTACTTACATGTTAATATTCATTTACAGCTCATTATCATAACAAATATCTCGATATTAACTGATCCCGCCTACTTCGCTCCGCCATCTTGTCATTGTGGTATTCTCGCTTTGAGGTCACCTGACTTTTGAGAGATCACTCTAAGAGAAAAACACGTGTTGTGATCATAAATGGGTAAAACGTTTTGTTCGTTTGATGTAAAGTTGTACAGATTTGAAAATTTGCAGATTCTGCATCTCAGTTAAGGTGTCATCGCCAAAAAGTAAGACTTCAATTTTAAGTTCATTAAGAAAAACTAGTCTTAATTTCAATTCTTCTCTTGCTTCGTTGAAAAGACAACATTTTAATATATAATGAATTGCATCTTCAAATGCACACCCACATATACAGCCTGGATCATTAGCCAAATGCACACGAAAAAGATCAGCATTCAAGCTACTGGATCTATGTCTCAGTCTAGTGTGAATTATATTTAATATTCTACATCCGGCAATGTAAAATTTGGGGGGGTTTATTGTATGATTTTTATTTGCTTGTTTGAATCCATTTAGAGTAGGTGCATTTCTTAATTGTGGACTTAATTTATTCCATGATTTAATAGTAGAAGGGAAAAAGGAGTTTGCAAATAATTGTAATCTAGTGAACGGATTTCTAAATTCGGTTTGGTTGCGCAAATTTAATTCATTTTCCTCTCGTATAAAAGGCAGTAAACAATCATATAAATATAAAGGACTATCATTAGTTACGTATTTTGTAGAACAAGTTTAATTTTCTACTATGTCTACGAGAATGGAGGGGTTCCCACCCAGTTTCAAAATATAGGGATTCTATGCTTGCAAATTTTGGCAACCCAGTAACAATTCTGGCAGCTTCGTGTTGTATTTGTTCAATTTTATTTAAATCCAAAATAGTACAACCATCCCACAGTTCACACGCATACTCTAATAATGGCCTTATATAAGTAAAATATATTTTTTCGAGATTTTCCCTGTTAAGTTTAATTTTGAATTTACGTAGCATAGACAGTTGACCAGATGTGCTTTTTAATATATTTTGAATGTGACAATGCCATTTACAATTCGATGAAAACGTAACACCCAAATGTTTATGATTTACTACAAATTCAACAACCTCATTATTAAAAAGTATTTGAGGTTTAATATTTCCCTGATTTGTTGAGAATAGCATACATTTAGTTTTTTGGGGATTAAAATCCACTAACCATTTTGTTGACCAATTGTAAATTTTCATTATATCTGAATTTAAACTTTGTTCAATTTCATTTATATTAGAAGATGAATACGATAGTGATGTATCATCAGCAAACAATCGCGAAAGACTTTGAATATCTTCAGTAATATCATTGATATATAATATGAATAGCAAAGGGCCTAACACTGATCCTTGTGGTACCCCATCTTTAATGTTCCCTACTTCTGAAAGACAATTTTGTAGAACAACTGGATGATCCCTAGCAGTTGCGCATGCGTGGGAATAAGAAATAATAATAAATTCAGTCAGTTTATAACATATTTACAAGTGGTGCCAACAGATATAAATTTTGTGGTTAAAACTATATACAATTTCATTTTTATTTAAATTTGTGATTGTAGATGGCTGAGAACAGTTGGTGTTAGCTGTTCTCTAAACGTGTTGACTGTTGGGCATAGAACTATAGTTTGAGGTAGTAAATTCCAGTGAATGATTGTGTTCGGAAAGAATGAGTACTTGTACGGATCTTTGAATGCATGAAGATGTCTGTATATAAATGGATGAAATTGTCTGATTCTTGGGTCTGTAGGTATTATTAATATTGTTGTAGGAACTGCAACTATATGGTGAACAATCTTGTAGAACATGATAAGTTTTGTTTTGAGTCGACGTTGTTGTAATGAAGGCCAGGTGAGAGTTTGTAGCATGTCTGTGACGCTGCTAGTATTATGGTATCTGTTGCAGACATACCTAGCTGTCCGTCGTTGGACCATCTCAATTTTATTGCAATGTTCTGCAGTGTGAGGGTTCCAAACTGTGCATGCATACTCTAGTTTTGGACGGACAAGAGATAGGTATGACTGCGACTTTATATTTGTGTTGGAGGTTTTAAGGTTTCTTTTCAAGAATCCAAGACTTTTATTTGCATTGGCTACTATGTTGTTAGCATGCTGTGTCCATTTTAAGTCGGATTGAAGAGTGATTCCAAGATATTTTGCTGAAGAAACTGATTCCAAAGTATGATTGTGTAGCAAGCAGTTATGTTTTGCAGGATTTTTCTTGTTTGTTATTGTAAGGACTGAGCATTTGTCTGGGTGGAAAGTCATCAGCCAGTCACTTTTCCATCTTGCGGCAGCATCAAGGTCTTCTTGGAGACTATCACAATTTTTTGGGGATTTGATAGTTTTGTAGATGATGCTGTCGTCGGCGAACAGTCTGAGTTGGCTGGATTTCATATATTCTGATAACAGGACCCAGAACTGTTTCCTGAGGGACACCAGCAGTGACCGGAGCAATATCTGATGACTCTCCATCCAGAACCACTGTTTGTGTACGGTTTGATAAAAAGGCAGAGATCCAGTTTAATGTTTGATTCTTGATTCCATAAAATTTGAGTTTGTATAGAAGTCGTTGATGTGGAACTTTGTCAAAGGCTTTGGCAGAGTCCATGATAATGAGATCAGTTTGAATATTTTTATCTGAATTTGCAGCAAGTTCTTGAACAAAGGACAGTAGTTGGGTTTCACAGGATCTAGAATGTCTGAAGCCATGTTGAAGATCATATAATAAACTGTTGCTTTCCAGATGGTTAAGTATGTGTTTTGTAATGACATGTTCCATAATTTTACAGCTGATACAAGTGAGAGAGATTGGTCTGTAATTTGCTGTGTTGTATTTTTCACCTTTTTTGTATGCTGGTGCAACATTTGCATGTTTCCAGTCAGTTGGTATGCAGCCAGTCTGAAGTGATTTTTGAAAAATAATGGTTAAGATTGGAGCTGTAAAATTTTGAAGATCTTTTAGTATTCTGCCGCTGATGTTGTCTGGGCCACTGGCTTTATGCGGGTTGATGTTGTCAAGTAGTTTTCGGATGCCAGGTGTTGTAATGGTAAGTGGTGGTATATCTGGATGTGGACTCACACACTTGTTAGGAATGTTATCTATTGATTCAGTGGTAAATACAGATTTAAATTGTTCGTTTAAGATGTTTGCCTTTTGTTTAGTGTCAGCAACTAGTTGTCCCTCTTTTTTCAAGGGAACAACTCCACTGTTGTCAGTTCTGAGTGACTTTATGAAGGAGAAGAGTTTTTTTTGGTTTCGATTGATTATTAAAACTTTGATCTGGATCATTTGTTGGAAGGTCTAGGATTAATTTTTCGATATAGGTGTTGTAAGCATGTCTTTGTTCTTTCTGGACCTGATGTTTCAGCTGTTTATATTTCTCTTTATATTTTTTGTCCTTTTTCATTTTGAAGTATAATTTGTTCTTTTTATTAATCATCTTTCTTAGTTTATTATGGATCCAGGGTAGTCGATGTTTGTACGTTAGCATTTTATGTGGGATGTTTTTATTAATTGATTTTGTAAGATTGTTCTTAAATAAGTTCCACATTTCATTTACAGTACTTTTTGCATCATTGTTTATGTTTATTATCTTTTTAAGTGTGTCTTCTAAATCAGATTTGATGTTATCCCAGTTTGCTTTGTCATACCTAAGGATTTTTCTGGGTTGTTGACGTACTTTACGCAGCCATATGTCTGCTTCTATGTAAACAACATCATATCATATGGTCACTAAGCCCAAGAGGTGGTAATGTATGAACTTTATTGATGATAGATGTATTGGTTACTAGGATGAGATCAAGAGTTCCCTCTTTTCTAGTTGGAACATTTACTAATTGATGGAGATTGTATTCATCGATGATATCTAAGAGTTTGATGTTAAGTTCTGTTTCTGGTTTACCTGGTATAACTTGTGGTATAGACCAGTCGATGTGACCCAGATTAAAGCAGGGGTTTCAAAGTGGGCCGGTACCCGGTACTTTTACCCGCCTGAGATCGTGTATAGTACCGGCAGAAATTACTGAACCTCCCAAAATTAGCGGTGTTCAAAACCACAAGTACGATGGTCGATAGGCTTGTGGAATATTTTTCATAAAAAATTAATGATCACGTCAATTGCTGAATTCTCGCATTCAAATCGAACAACTGCGTCACGACCAAGTTGATGGAATATTCCCCGTTTTAAAAATAACTTTACCTTAAAATCGTAAATAGCAGTTTGCGCATGCGGTAAATAGATATGTTTTCGCCCCAATATCTTTTCATCCTTGTGTAAAACTCGGACCGGAACAAAGCTGACATCATTTCAAAATAAAAAAAATGACCGATTACAAATTATGTTCAAACACAATTTAGTGTAATCTCCAGTAATATAAGTATGATCATTAAGTATTATGAATATATGACTACACAATATTTTGTGCGATTTTTTTTATCCATTTAAAACCCAGGGTCGAAACATTCTGGGGCGTACTGTCTTGCTCAACTCCCAATCGTAACTACTCGGCCTTTCTCGCTACCCTGCAAATAACCTCGTATGCATTAGGCGTATAAATCGCACTACTTTTCACATGTCAGTAACATGAAAGTTTGATAAAGTTATATTTTAAGCAATTTTCTATATTTCAATTACAGTTTTAATTAGTTTTGCATGATTAGATTTTACTTAGTATATCTTCCATATTGGATTTTCGTGGACTATATTTTTGTGCGGCTTAACCTAACTTAACTTCCGGCAAACAATTTAAGAAGAATTTCTACTATGTACGTACGAGGTTATTTACAGGGTAGCGAGAATGGCCGAGTAGTTACGATTGGCTCAACTCCGTCCATATTGTTTAACTTCCGGCATAAAAAAATTAAAACCTATGGCTAATTTATTTACATATTTTGACGGGGCCCTACCGCGGTTGTTCACAGAAATGAAAGTGTGCTGAAAAACATTTTTAAAAGGGTGTACGAGGAGATAAGGGATAGAAAATTACTAGAAATCTTGAAAAAGGACCGGACATGGCTCAAATACGAATTGCATTGTAATGTCAAAACGCCGGCCCCCCTTTTTTCCCAAAATAATTTAACTTTTGTGTTTCAAATGTTAATAAATGTCTTCCCGCGAATCGTTTTTGTTCGAACATTTTTTTTTACACATAAGTCGTGAAAGTAACAATATATATTGTTTTTGTTTAATTATATTTGTATTGAAAAATTAGAAATTTTTTAAAGATTGATGATTGCAAATTAAATTTATATGTTTCATCAAGGACGTATCCTATATACGTCCTTGGTTTCATTAATTATGACACTTATATGTCTTGATCCTGCCAATGGTCTTTGATGAGTTTAATTACTGGTAATAAAGTAAAAAAAAACACACAAGCCAAGGTATTGTGAAAAAGAAAAGGACAAAGCCAACAAAAGAATTTTGAGAAGTTTAAGCTTTGATAACAATGGCTTGGTCAAGCCTAGCTGCGGAACCGTAGCTCTTTATGGTCCTTTTGGTTTTTTTTAAGATATGGCAGACTATCTATGAATAATCTTGGCTGAAGTCTGTAAACTGAAATATTCAATAAAGAAAATGGGGGAAAAAATCCAGGCATTATGCATGGTCTTCACTCTTGGTGAAATCTGAACTCTAAAGTTAATGGGATTTTTCTTTCAAAAACACTTAATGTTTTGCAGTCTCTGAAGTACATTTTTTGGTCCACAAAATGCTAGATTTCAGGAGCTTCTGCCCCCTGGACCCCTTACGGCCCTCAGCCTAATTTTTTAGGTACCTCCTAAAATTTAAGAAGTACCTCCTATTATAAAAAACTTTGAAACCCCTGTTAAAGTCTCCTCCTAAAATAATATTGGTATTGGATGCATGATTTATTCTACTGAGGGATAATTCAAGATGTTGTAGAGATGTTCCCTTATCAGATGGTACTAAGCAGGCATCATCATCGTCTCCTCGAAAAGAAATTTGTTATCGCCATGACATAGCTGACATTGAAATTGCTTTTGTGCTAAGCAACAAAAATTCTCGAAAAGCTATATTGTATAATAATGTGTTGACTCTTGACATTTTTATCATGGTTCGAATGAATTGCTTATGGGTCGTCCAGGATTAGGAAATTTCCAAAGGTTATATGCTATTTATGAAAAAATAAATCGGTTAAGCGAGATTTATTTCTCAAAAGTATGCGGTAAGCTTGCATGGTCAAGGCATTAAGGCTGCATTGCATTTTTAGACTTGTACTGGTTGCTCGAGAATGTGATAAACATTTAGCCCAACAAAAACTAGGACGGAGAAGATTTCAAATAACAATAAGAGAATACCAAAGGGGGTAATAAAAAAAAAAGGACAATCCAGAGAAACTGGCAACACAAGACGAATAAAAACACAACACAATATGTGTTGGACACCACTATACGCAAACAAACAGAAATAACGTAAATAAGACATGTGTCTTCCAACAAACAACTAGAGGTAAAGACGAACCAAACATATCGTTATTATGCGGAAATCAAAAGCAGTCTTAAAAAACGGTTATCCTTTAGTGGAGGAAGTTTGTAAACAATATGATTCTCATCGTCAAATTTTCATGATATTTTAAATATCTACATAATATGCCGGCGAATGAACATCTGTCACCTTATCATAAGATAAAGCAGATAACATAATGAATTAAACGTCCTGTCTTTTGAACTGTTGAACTTCGTATATAAAATGTATTTCTTCCTGATTAAAAATTAGATGAAGTAATTGAAGCCGTTTTAATTGTTAATGGGTTAGGGTTAGGGTTATGATGTATAACGTCACTTTCAACAATATTTCAGTTACATCGTGGTGGTCAGTTTTATTGATGGGGGAAACCGGAGTAGCCGGACAAAACCAATGAACCAATAAACCAAAAAAAAATATTCAAAGTATAATGAAGTTGGTAAATGGTTGAATGTCAATCTATCAACGTGAACGACAAACAAAACGCTGATTTTTTATTCAAAAGAATTATTTTCGGTGTAATAAATGAACAAACATGTGGACCATATGATACATACGGGGGCGTTGGAAACATTCTAGTAGTAGTACTGGTGTCATTGTTGTTATCTCCCCTGATGTTCAATGGCGGAAGTAAAAATCGATGAACAACGTCGTTTCCTCTGCAATTGATGTTAAATATAGACTACAAATCATTACTTTTCTAAATACTTTCTGTATTATAATACTCATTGAGTTCCACATATGTAGGTAGGAAAAGGTAATTTATCGACAAATGCACAATTCTTTGCTACATAATGTCATGATTATGTAACCGTTGCGTATTGTGAATTCGACCCATTTGTTTTTTACTTTCTTATTCAATCGCATATTACTTTGTGATGTCATTTTCAGTTGCTGAATATAGTAAAATATACAATCAGTGCATGTTTAATTCGAGGTTAATAATGTAAGAATCCCTAAATTCTTTTCTACATGTACAATGTCAATGACAATGGTTTTTTTATTTATTAAGAGCAGGTGAGACGTGAGAGGCTAGATATGATAACGTAACCCTCAGTCCACTTGTGCTCACGGGAGCACAAGCGGACTAAGGGTTACATTATCGTATCTACTGAGAGGTGAGAGATATATAGGGTAGTCATAGCTTCACAAGACTTGTTATTCCGAAATACAATGCCAGTCTTTGCCGGGCATGTCTCTTTACTCAGATACACTCAAATACACAAAAAATAAACTCAAATATACACATTGAGTATCAAAATATGTATTTTAAATGTATGTTTAAAAAAAAATGATTTTAAACATTAATCGATATTAATTTAAAAAATAATTTATGGAAGGGGTAAGTTTGTTGGAGATTTTAATATGGGTAACATTATCTGCATAAATTTTACCCTGAGCGAAATGTGCAGATAATGTTACCCATATTAAAATCTCCAACAAACTTACCCCTTCCATAAATTATTTCTATTCTAATAGGACGTATACGGAAATTTTTTAATCCACATTCCTTTATAGTGTACCCATATTAGAATCTCCAACAAACTTACCCCTTCCCATATTAAAATTATGAAATAATTACCGGTAGCCATATATTTATATTGTTTTTACCACGGGTTGGCACTTTATGCCGAATATTTTACCTCGAGCGGTAGCGAGGGGTAAAATGAAGGCATAAAGTGACAACCTGTGGTAAAAACAATATAAATATATGGCTACAGGTAGTTATTTCGATTCTAATAGCACAATTACGGAACATTTTCAAATCGAAACGGCCTAGGTCATCCAGTGTTTTTGGTTGTTCCGTTAATTGACCCGACTGAAATGTTACAATACTATTCTGTTTTTTCCAAAGATGTTTGAAATGACAACCGAAAAGGTATTTCAATGCCGATGGTAAATATGCTTTGCAATTACTAAATGTTGTCATTCATGAACATCAATTCAAAGAAATTCCACTTTGACACGGAGGCGTACATGAAGCCAAAAAACGTCAGGATCTTTACGTTCTAAACTGGAAGTCTTCATATGACGTCATGTTGTTTATATACCAAAATCATACATGAACAACATTTCGCGGAATTTTAATTTGTGCAATTTTTAGACCCAGGGTCAGGGATATGCAAGAATACTATATGTTATTCTGGATCTTCGCAAGGGATATGGGTTTATAATACCTGTCTGTTTTCTATATCGCCCGAGCCAATTTCCAATACATGAATGTTTATTTATTTTGTGTATTGTGCATCTTTTACAAGGGAGTGTCATGGAACAGCCATTTTACAAGCACAGACCACGTCTATCTATGACGTAATCGGTCATAGATAAATATTTTTTTTACCACGGGTTTGGACTCAAAGCATTTGAAGGACGTCATATTAGCATCTCCAACAAACTTACTCCTTGAAGGGTTCCATAAATTATTTCTATGACGTGCTGTTTTGGCAAAATCATCAGCGCATGTATCTGTATCAGTATGAATACGTTGAAGATACCAATACTGGCTTTAATTCAACGGGAGAGAGAGCACATTTGAAGCTCTCAACGGAGGTAGCGCTAGCTATATTTTCCTCCAGGTGATTCCACTCTAATATAGTTTTATTGAAGAATGAATTCCTATGTTGCTCAGTATTACACTGGATTCTGTCGAAAGACTTTGTATTGTTCTTGACAGAGTTTTCTACGATGTTCGTATTGATGTAAGTCATAATAAATCTGGGAGTTTTATACCCTTTTGTTTACAAAGCCAAAACAGCACCTCATATTAGAATTGTATTTTTTCATGAAAAAAGATAGTAAAAAAATGTTGGAATACATGCATGCTAACCAAAATCTCTTAATCCAAGCCATTTACCTAGAAGGTGTCCTGATTTACTTTGAATGTCCGATATATGATAAAAAAAAAAATTGAGTTTTAATTATTATGTCTCCCCTTCGAACGAAGGGAGACATATTGTTTTAGTCTGATTTTTTTCTTCCGCTTCCGCTTCTTCTACTTCTTCTCAGCGAAGCTTGTCCGGACCATAACTTTTTTGTCTTTCCAGATAGGTCAATGATATTTGGTATGTGTGTGCATGACCATAAGGCGGTGTGTCACATACCGTAATGACCTTCGTGGGAACCTTTGACCTCAAGGTCAAATAATTGTTTTTTAAATAGTTTTTTCTTGTCCGGGCCATAACATTTTTGTCTTTCGAGATAGGTCAATGATATTTGGTATGTGGGTGCATGACCATAAGTTGGTGTGTCGCGTACTGTAATGAGCTTGGGACCTTGACCTTTGACCTCAAGGTCAAATAATTGTTTTTTAAATAGTATCATTCAACTCGTATTGTGTAACTTATTGTTGTACAGATGGCCGCATTAAGGGGAGACACGAGTTTTAGGTATCTAAAACAGTTCTTCCTAGTTTTATTCAATTTTTGTCATCGAAAACATACATATACAAACAAGAACATACAAAATGTACATATTAATTAATGTAAGCTAAAGTGTTTATCTTTTCGCTTGGGTTCTTTCATTGACTGTTCTCTTTCGTTGACCAGGCTTTGTTTTGATGGTTCGGGCTTTATTCCATGTATAATACTTTCCATCGGCTGACTGTATCCGGTCACAGTGACCGACACTACATTTCTTTCTGTTAGAGTCTTTGAGAAACTTATCGAAAGCATTGTCTTTTTGTTCTTTTGTTTTTTGCCGCCATACTGCCTCTTGTACAGCATACCAAACAGTTCCCATTTGCTGTTATGGAGACGGGAGTGCTGACACCTGTTATGTAGTACTGCTGTAAGAAACACGAGCTTACATAATCTATGTTGTAATAAGTTGGGTTTACCATGGTTGGTTTCGGTAGGTATTTACCTGCATAACTACAGCTTCCCTTTTAGCTACTGCTGTCAAAGCTTGTAAACCATAGTTTGCAGCCTAAAAAGTAAATATGAAAATAAAGCGGTTGTTCTAAGCCTAAACTTATAGATATACATACCAAATTACATAAAATGTAAGTCTGAATAGAGTAGAAGTGAAGGAATAAACCGGTCCTATCTCATCTCTCAAGCATTGGAAGCATTGGAAATCAGTGCTCCCACTGAAGCCAGCGAAGTCTTGGAGGGTCAGGTTTACACAGGAGTAGTGGAACCAAGAACTGTAGCTGTCGCATCGGATTTTGTGCATCATCTGCATGCATTTTCAAACCTCAAATATTACAAACCATTTCAATTTATTATTGTATTTTTCGATCCCAGGCTTTGCATTTCGAATTTAATTAAAACAATACACAAAAATGCCACAAATATGGTTTCAAATGGAATGACTATACATTTTTTTACAACAACTTTCATGACTAGCGTTTATGTATTTAAATGTTAAATTGTTATAATCACATTTTTAAGGACCATAACATTATTTTTGCAAGGTCTGCAATATATCCTCTATTTCCCTATAGATATTTACTTTTTCCCGCTCTACGCTCACTCAATTTTTATCGTTTCTGGAAATAGTCATGCAATTATAATGGAAAATCTGAAATGTGATAAATGTTTTCTTTATGATAGAATAAGGTCATAAATGAATAAATAAAAGATATGTCGGATTCCGTTTGGATTTTACATTACCGCGACCTTTTTGAAAGTAAGAACACCGAATTAATAAATAAAATGGGAAAGAAACTAAAAAAATAATTATTTTAATACATTATGTGTATATTTGAGTTTATTTTGTGTTTATTTGAGTAAAGAGATGGACCGGTCTTTGCCTTACTTTTTTTTTCACTTACTTGCTCCAATGCCAAATTTAGAAGAAAAAAAATCTATTTATTCAAACAAATTCTTTCATAATTTTCACTTGTCCAAATCCAGTTTTAGTTGTTCTGGGCTTTGGGCAAGTGGATTAGTGCGAAGACTGCAATGCATAGAAACTGAAAGGAACATGTCAATATTTGTGGTTAATAAAAAATACATTGCCATATAATAAAAGTTTTCATTATATTACAAGTAATCCTTTTGCATTTTGAGTTTATAAAAAAGAAATTTCGATTGCGATAATGACTTGATTGTCTAAGACAAGCATAAACTAAAATCTGTGAAATGTATATGATATCTTTACAGCATAAATGTCAATGGTAAAGACAATTAATCATATGTTTCCAGAGTACATTTCCGATTCAAACAGATTCGGTTTGTCATAAATGTCAAAATAATTCAGAATACTCTAGAGAAATTTGCTAAATAATTTATAGCAAATAAGTAAACTGTATAAACATTTAACAATTTTTTTTTTATTGCTTTTAAATTTAAAAGCAGAATCAATCTTGATTTGTTTTGTGCACATAATCAAAATGGTGGTTAAACTTCCTGTTTCTGGTTATGACGACAGTCTTCACGCTTAACTTTTTACCTTACAAGCCCACCGGGCCTGCAAGTTCAAATATTTACAGGCCCGAATTTGAAAACTACATTAATGACCATTAATTCAAACCACCAAAACTCAAAACATGATGATGTACCAAATATTATGTGGACATGTCAATTATGCATTAGGTAAGACCAGAATGCAAGTAAAAAACACAAAAAGACACTTTATTTTGGATTCATGTTTATATTAATCTCCTGAAAATTCTAAAATCATATTGTCAATAGCATCCTCAGTATATTCCATATCATCACTGTCCACCTCCTCCTCCTGATCATCATCACAACCAATATTGTTATAAGACTCTTATAGCAAAAACTTGTGGTGTCATCATTGCCGAGACATATAATTTGGTGATAATTTTTAATATGTACCCCCTTTTTTTTTAAATATCACTATGCTTTGAATTAATACCACACAAAATGCAAAAAGTCGTATTTGTGTAGCCTTCAGCAGAAGAAATATGTACAGTATATGCCAATTTGCTCAACGGTCCAACTACATGTATATATAGAAAGCTAGGGAATGCAAATATAGCACGAACGTATATTGACACCGAGTCATAAACTGAAGCAACTTAAAGTAAAGATTGTAATTATTATTTGTCAGACCTCAAATCAGAGTGCAACAATGGAACAAAACTACTGTAGTTCAAAGTCTATTTTCTAACTGCAGAGGTATTAACCCTTAACGTAGACACAGGTCTGTCAGCAACAGTTCTATAAATAGATCGCAATTAATAAAAAAAAAATGCCGATCAGATTTGGAAGCGGATCGAAATAAATCTGAAGTGTCTCCGTGTATTTCAACGAATTTTGAATGACCAACCTTCTCAAATATGAACATATTATATATGAGAACTCAGACTTTATGTCACAGGATTGAGAAAAAAATTAATCAAAAGTTTGTTTGCTTAAAAGTAGCTTCGATCAACATTTCCCGTAGCACAGTGTCTGATTGCGCCCCCTTTCTCGTGGTGCCTTTTTTATTTGATTTTGAACGAAATTAAAGTTTCTTTAAACCGAAATGGATTACTTTTCAAGAAAGTCACTTTCAAAATACTTAATGAATAACATAAAATTCAATAAACACGATGTCGATATTTTCATAAATGGCACGTGAATAAAATACGCGGGCAACATAGGGCGACTCGTCAAAATTACAAGGCTACTTGAACTTCGCTTTTGACCAACGAGAAATCGAAGTCAACCTTCCCAACGCAACTACTTTGCCCTCTAACGTGAGCCCTGCTTCTCGTCCTTTTTTAAAACCTACATGATAGTAATTTCCTAACAATATCAACCAATCAAATTGCAAAAAACAGACACACCTAACACTAAATCTATTTCGAATATCGGAAATTTTTAAAAGGACTTGTTTGCCTACCCATTTCTTGCATTGACTCGGCAGCAACTGAAAACGGAGAACAATAAACTAAATATCTACACACAATATCTTATGAAATCAACTTTTGAAACTATATGACTTTTTTTTTCACAGGCCCGTCGGACTTGTGGAACTACTCATTTTATACGCCCGTGTACAATTTTACACGACACAGGCTTCGGACTACCGCCTTATTTCGAAGACTGCGACGAAGAATTTTTTTCATAGTATTCATCTCTTTTGTTTTACCACATTTCTACCATTATGACCGAGCTACCTCTCGCTTTATACATGTAATTAGATATTGTAGGATAAAATTGTGACACAGGAATGTGGAAATGTTGTGTTTGTCCCCAGGGCAAGTTATCTGAAAATGTGTCTGTCTAATACAATGTACAATGCTGTCATCATAATCAATTCATCAATATGTAACTCATCATGATATAGGTGAGAAATTGTTCAATTGACATTAAACAACAATAATTCACTCGCTATAATTTGAGTTCTGTCTTGTGATGTCCGTTGCGATTTTTGCAAATAAATGATGTTTGGTTTGTCTTTGTCTTCTATTGTTTGTACAAGGGTTCATGTCTTGTTTAAGTTAGTATACCCCCTGCAATGAAGTAGGGGGGTATTCTGGTTTCACCATGTCTGTCCGTCCGTCTAGACAAATCCTATGTTGTACAATAACTTGAGTTGTGTTTCTTAGAATCTTTTAAAATTTTATCAGCTGTTTACTGGTGAAGAGAGGAGGATTCCTTTCATTTTTGATGATTTTCACTTTTGCCGTTCCAGAGTTATTGGAATTGATATGACGGAAAATAGGATTTTTTCCCTATGTCGTATGATAACATGAGTAGTGTTTCTCAGAATGTTTTGAAATTTTATCAGCAGCTTACCAGTGAAGAGAGGAGGATCCCTTCAATTTTTGACGATTTTCACTTTTGCCGTTCCAGAGTTATTCATTGGACTTTATATGACGGAAAATAGGATTTTTACCCTATGGCATATGATAACTTGAGTAGTGTTTCTCAGAATGTTTTGAAATTTTATCATCAGCTTACTGGTGAAGAGAGGAGGATCCCTTTCATTTTTGATGATTTTCACTTTTGCCGTTCCAGAGTTATTGGACTTGATATGATGGAAAATAGGATTTTTACCCTATGTCGTATGATAACTTGAGTAGTGTTTCTCAGAATGTTTTGAAATTTTATCAGCAGCTTACCGGTGAAGAGAGGAGGGTCCTTTCATTTTTGGTCGGAACAATCAGTAATGTTTTGTTTATGGAAATAGCTGTGCTCACAGTAATACTAGTTTGTTTTTGTTTGAGTATAGTGGTGTACAACACATATTGTGCTGTGTTTTTGTTTTGTTTTTCTTCGTCTTGTGTGCCCCTATGTTGCCAGTTTCTCTGGATTGTCCATTTTTGATTGTGCCTTCGGTATTCTCTAGGGTTTATTTACCTCAGTACTCACTGAAATATTAAATATCCAGTTACATCTTGATTATAACTAAACTGATGATTATAACTTAAATGAATAAAAAGGAGAAGGCATACCTTTCATTTAATATAGTTCCAAATATTAATTCATGTATTGCATAAAAGAATAAACCTGTTTAAACTGAACCTCTTTATGACTAGCTTTTTTGTCCGAAATTAAGACAGACAGACCTGCATTTGGTTTATGCAAGAATAGAAAAAATTGTCGTGTTTAATGCCACTTTCAACAATATTTCAGATATATCGTGGCAGCCACTGAGTCAGTTTTATTGGTGGAGGAAACCGAAGTACATGTACCTGTGGAAAAACACTGACCTGCCGCAAGTCTCTGACAAACTTTATCACATAATGTTGTATCGAGTACACCTCGCCATGAGCAGAATTCAAACTCACAACTTTAGTGGTGATAGGTACTGATTGTACAGCCGACCACAACTGCCTTTTTAAAATGGTTAAGGAAGAATTAATCAATCAATGATATATTATATTGATATGTTGTAGGTGTATACACACAGAGATGAAGTATTTACCAACATGAATGATGGCTAGTAGTAATATGTCTTGTGTATGGGAACATATTCCTGATGACATCACACTTCATGTCTTTACATTCTTGCCAGCAACAGCCTTGTTACAAGCAGCTCAGGTTTGCTGGTAAGTATTTATGTGTTCATTAGTTTTTGTTACAAGCAGCTCAGGGACAAGACTTAAAATAGAAAAATTGACCAGGAGGTCCAGCAATTTACTGTGGAAAGTAAAATACTGTTTCCACACTTGCTTTTTATGTACTCTTGTTCAATTTTCCCTTGTCAACATGCTGCACTTGGTGTTGCCCTTTATTTATTTTTGTATCTGATTTGTATGCAGATCTTTTTCCATTGAATTCTTTATAAAAAAAAAACTCAGGTCTGAGACTGAAGTGTTCACACATATTTGTTGTAGTTTTAGCATTTCAGAGATATAAGGGGGACCAAAGTGGGCCAACGTCCAAAATGAAAAATTTTAGGTCTCGTTTTAACGGGTTAGAGTTACGTGGAACCCTTTGTGAAAATTAATGAAATAATTTTTCTCGAAATCTAGACTTAGTTGAACACAAACTGTATGAAAAACCAGATGAGCGGTACATGCTCATGTGAACCTCTACTTTTTTTTGCATGGCATTAATCTTAGCCATATTGTTACTAACATTAAATAACCACTTTAGGTGATATGCTTAGCATGCTGAACCTCGAGTGCTGCCCACTCATGAAATATTGTTGAAAGTGTCGTTAAACACCATAAGCTCCACTCAATGTGGGTAATGTTATATAAGTTTAATATTTTATGTTAATTTGATTTAAGGTGCTGGAATAGGGTAACTAGAGATGAGCTATTATGGAGAGATTTGTTCTACAGACATTGGAAAATTGACAGAGATATACCCATGGCTCCTGGAAGATCATCATGGTTACAGGAATATAAACGTCTTCATTACCATTCACCTGCTGTAGAAAGTGAAGTTATACGTCAACACACAGATCAAGTTTTACATGTTAGTTTTGCAAACAATGGCAAAATGTTTGCCTCCTGCTCCAAAGATGGTTTTATAAAGGTACTTCATTATTATATGTAGTCAATCCTGCAGTAACGGTCAACTTGAATGAGTGGTCATCTGCTGTAAACAACCAGTTTAAAACACTCCCAACCAGCTAAAAAAAAGCGTCACATTATTTGGCTTTCCAATCTTTCAATTTTGAGCTTACCTGATGAAGGTTATTCCAGAAATGCGTCATGCACACTAAATTTGAAAATCTATGCAGGACATGAAGAATTATTTTTAAGTCACTTATCCAAATTTCGACTTTCCTGTTGAGGCCCGCAAATCTGGTAGAATTTTGAAGGGGGTTGGGGAGGGGGGGGGGCCATGCTGCCATAGAAAATTTTGAAATATGTAATGCAAAATTCTGCATTCTGACCATATCTGAAAGGGTTTTGATATTTGAAAATGAATAGAATTTTCTTACATTGTTTTGTTGTTTATAATCAATTTGAGATTATTATTTTTGATAGATTTTTTTTAAGCTCCTAGTTGGTTTTATGTTTGCTTTTTGTTTTTAGCTCACCTTGCCAAAGGCAATGAGCTTTTCCCATCACTTGGCATCCGTCGTCCATTAACTTTTCACATTTTAATTTTCTCCTCTGAAACCCCTTAGGCAAATGAACTGAAACCTGGTAGAAAGCATCCTTGGAAGGTCCTCTATAAACAGTGCTCTTTTTTTCCTGATCCATTAAGAAACATGGCCTCCACAGCCAATTCTTGTTTCTGATTGGCCGATTTTTGAAAATCTCCTGCTCTGAAACCACTGGGCCAAATGAACTGAAATGTGATAGGTAGCCTCTATGGAAAGTCCTCTATTAAGATTACTCATTTCGTCCCAATCCGTTATCAAACATGGCCGCCATAGGCATTTTTTGTTTCTGATTGGTCGATTTCTAAAAATCTTCTCCGAAACTGCTTGGCTAAATGAATCAAAACTTGGTAGGAAGCATCTATGAAAGGTCATCTGTAAAGAGTGTTAATTTTGTCCTGATCCGTTAACAAACATGGCTGCCATAAGCAATTCATGTTTCTGGTTGGTCGATTTTTACTAAAAAAAATTCTCCTTGGAAACCGCTGGGGCAAATGAACTGAAACTTGTTAGGAAGCATCAATTGAAGGTCCTCTATAGAAAGTGCTCATTTAGTCCTGATCTGTTAACAGACATGGCCACCATAGGCAATGCTTGTTTCTGGTTGGTTGATTTCTAAAAAATCTTCTCCTGTAAAACTGAGCAGCCAAATGAACTGAAATTTGGTAGGAAGCATTAAATTTCCTCAAAGCAGAATGAAAGGTGAGTGATGCTCAGCTCACTGAGCCTCTAATCTCATTCATTGTTGTTGGTACCTCATGTAAATATAATTTTAAACCTTTTCATATAATTATATGTAATTCAGACTTAAAATAAATTGTAAACCAGTTGGAAACTGATATATCTGATAACCACAAAATACAACAATGAGCAGCAAAGGACATATAACACTTTCCCATGTTTTTTTTAATGCTGTATCGAGTACACATCCCCATGAGTGGGATTATAATTCACTACTTTAGTGGTGATCGGCACTGATTGCATAGGTAGTTGTAAATCCAACTACCATACAATCACGACCACGACGGCCCTACCATAACTGGATAGAACAAAAAATAATAATAACAGATTTAATATCAGTTAGTTAATATTAACATCTCAAGAAATTAAATTAATGCATACATGTATTTTTGAAAATTAAAACTTTTTTTTTTCCAATGTTATTTGTAGGTTTGGAATACGACATATCCTGTTTCTCTGAAGTATAAAGAAAACATGAAACGGTACACGTGGAAATACACCCAGTTTTCACAGTTTAATGAAAGTGACACTCTCCTGCTGGTCTCGGGCGTCCATTTTGGTTCCAACAGTACTTCTGGAGAAATAGCTGTGTTTTCATTACAAGGTTGGAAAATTTAAATTTATGCCATAAATATCGGGATTGTTGATAAAAAAAATCAGAGGGATTTTCTCATTTTTGAAATAATTAATGAATTACTGGAAATGAAAAATATGAAGTAGATTGTATTAAATATCTCATTTATTGCACTAGCCTTGTGAGTTCGAATCCCACTCATGGCGAGGTGTACCTAATACCACATTATGTTATAAAGTTTGTCAGTGACTTGTGGCAGGTCGGTGGTTTTCTCTTGGCACTCTGGTTTTCTCCAATAAAATTGACTGCCACAATATTGTTGAAAGTAGCGTTAAGCACCATAAGCCTAACCCTATTATATTGTTTATACCAATTATTTGATTTAATTCAATATTATTTACATTCATAGCAAAAACAGATGAATCACAATGATTAAACCTTTGATTACAATATTCAAGCAAAATCACATTTTACATGTAGATGTAATTATGATAATAGAAAATAAATAGTAACAATATTTATTTTGATATATAGAACCGCAATACAAAATCCTATTGATATTTACTTCATGTCAGATGGGTATAATTCTTTCATGTTTACATATATGGACAAATAAGCTGCTAATGAATTTGTTTGTGACAGTTTCATATTTAGACAATACTACTTAAAAGTCACGTATGTGTTAATTAAAAAGAAATTAAAAAAAATTCCTTCTTTCAGAAATTGAAATAGGGTGACATAAGACAGGTGGTCACTTAATACACGTTTAATTAATATAAAAAGCACTGTGAAGGGAAATTAAAATGAAGTTCACACAATGCAAGTTATTGCTTAATAGAGGTGGTCATTAAAGCAGGTTTGACTGTAACTTAATAGAGGTGGTCATTAAAGCAGGTTTGACTGTAACTTAATAGAGGTGGTTATTAAAGCAGGTTTGACTGTAACTTAATAGAGGTGGTCACTAAAGCAGGTTTGACTGTAACTTAATAGAGGTGGTCACTAAAGCAGGTTTGACTGTACATGATTTTGAATGCAAAACAATCAGAAAATTTTGTCAATTGTACAGTCTGGAAGTAGTAAAACTTTCCTCTTGTGTCGACTGTACTTTATAAAATACAATGTATGATCTTTTATTTATAAAATACATTTTCAGCTCTACTGATCGAGCCAAAGGGTAATATGAGATACAGTAATCCCCTCCTCTTATAAGGTCCCTCCTGTCAAAGGCTACCCTTATCAGGCCAGATTTCAGATGCACTGAGATAGTCAAATACTAATGACTTTTCCCCAAGAAGAGTTTGAAGATTCCAAAGGGGAATCAGAATCTGTAAATTGAAACACAATGGCGAAAATAAGAAAGATAAAAAGACAAATAATGATCTACAAAGCACTACGCAGAAAAATAAAGATCGAGCAAGACTAACCGCACTAGAAACAGGGGGTGAACTCAGGTGCTCCAGAGAGTAAGCAGTTCCTGCTCCAGTTACAAACTTGTGATATGTCATGAATGAGGAAAGCTTAAGAGAGGCCATCCCTTTTATAGGACAGTTTTAATGGCAGAAGGAGTGACCTGATGATAAGAGGTGGACTATTGTCTTGGCTTCAATTTGTATTCCTTGGCATTGTCGTCTGCATCCATGTTCTTTTCACATTTCAATCTTTCTTTCAGAATCGACTTAAACTAATGGAACTAAGATTGGCAGAAATGCTATTTGGACTGTCCCCAACATTATTTATGATTTTCATTTCAAGCAGTATTTCAATATGGCTGCTAGGCCAATTTATGTTTTCTGATTAATTAAGATTTCAGATACTCATCATACTGTAACTTATCAGAAATGACATGTATGATGAAATTGTAGCATTGTAGGAATAATTCTTACATGACCACTTTACAAACTTTTTCTTCTTTTTGATGATTAGAATTCCAAGATGACAGTCATCGCAGAATAAAGTTTCGAGCTTAGAATCCAATAGGAAAATGAATAATAAAATAGCAAATGGGTAAAGCAGAATATCTTGTTAAAATGTTTTAAGTTATTTTGAATATTACTGGAAATTCTGATTTACCTGTTTTTAAATGTTAATTTATTGTGCAGCTGCCATATTATGCTAAATTTCTGTCAAGAAGTGCATTGTTTTAGGGATTTGAAAATAAAGACATAATTTTGACAAACACAACACTATTATTATCCAAAAATTATCTAAAATAAATGTGTGCAAAGATCCCGCTGCTTCTAACAATTATAGGACCCAGTGGCAAATGCTACCAAAAAATACTACCTGAATTAAGTCACTATTTCCTAAGTTTACAAATGAGTGTAGTCTGTATCAATAAAAAATATACCATTAATAGATGTGTTACACAGCTAACTACTATCAATATCCTTTAACCGGATCGGTGGTATAATGGTTAGCGTGCTCGCTTCAAGTGTAGCAGATCGTGAGTTCGAACCCAGATCAGGTCAAACCAAGGACTATTAAATTGGTATTTGTTGCTTCTCTGCTAAGCATACAGTATTAAGGAGAGAAAGCAAAGACTTGTTGGCTCCGAATCAGGCTAATGTGTCAGAGTGGAGCGACATGTCTATCCACAGACTGTTGTTTCAGTAACCTAGCACTATAAAGATCCAACTAAGTGTGTTGGTCTAGTACAAAGCAGACCTCATCATCATCTCGTTGAAAATTAACTTGTTCTCACCATGATATAGCTGAAAAATTGCTGAATTGGTGTTAAACAACAATCACTCACTCACTCCTTTCTTGTTAAAAAAAGAAAGAGCCAAACCATTATAAAGCTCTACTTTTCAACAGGAAACTTTGAACTGCAAGCTAGAGTGATTAATAAGCCATATGATGTGTTTGGTACATGGTACAATGACAGTCATCTTATATCTGGTACCCTGCACTGGACTGGACAGTTGCAGTCTTGTTCTGTTCTCTGGCTTAATAAGGTAAGAGAAGATAACTATGTTCTCTGACTGAAGATAATATTAGACACATGTATCGCAAATGTGTGACCATATAAGGTAAGAGAAGATAACTATGTTCTCTGACTGAAGATAATATTAGACACATGTATCACAAATGTGTGACCATATAAGGTAAGAGAAGATAACTATGTTCTCTGACTGAAGATAATATCACTTGTCAGTTAACATAAACTTACCATATATTTCTAACTGCTAAATCTGATTGTCATAATGTGTTCTGTTTAATGATTAAAATTGTAATGTCCAAAATCATGATCATAGAGCTGGGGTGATTCCCATGAATCTTGGCCAAAAAGGTTATACAATACAGTCAGACATAACGAGATAAATCACTGTGATAGTTGTATCACTCATCTTGGTGATTTAGATATATATCTTGTTCTATTAAATATATCTTCAAAATTTCTTTTACATTTAGAGTGTTACTATCACCCAAAAGGTATATCAAAATAAGTAAATAGATTAAACAGATAAAAAGATATATGAGTATATCACTAAGAGGAGTGATATGTCTATCATAGTGATTTATCACGCTATGTCTCTGATTGTACTGTATCAGCTTTTGCCATCAGTTGGGTTCCATTGTTCGTCTGTTATAAAAAAAATACATTTAAATCTTCTTGTCTGAAGCCATTATGCAAATTAAATCAGACTTGGTTGTTATGGTCCTTTAGTGGTCCCCTTTCAAAATTGTATAAATGCCACTTTCAACAATTTTTCAGTTACATGTATATCGAGGTGGTCAGTTTAATTGGTGGAGGAAACCGGAGAAAACCAGCGACCTGCCGCAAGTCACTGACAAACTTTATCACATAATGTTGTATTGAGTACATCTTCCCTGAGTGGGATTTGAACTCGCAACTTTTGTGTTGATAGGCACTGATTGCATAGGTAGTTGTAAATCCGACTACCCTACGATCACAGCCACTATGACCTTCTGCATTAATAATATGTGATTTTCTTAAAATTTGATGTTTTTGCTGAATTTCTAATGATGATATAAAAAAAAGTATTTTACTTTGGGGTAGGAAACTGCTTTTTATGTTAAATTTAAGAAAAAGAATACAATTTGAGAATTACATTCACACACTTTCAAATATTAATTATTTGTTTGAAATATCATTATCTTTAATCATATTTTGTTCTCAAAGTTAAGTACCATTAAATATACCTATTGAATTGTTAAAAACAATTGAGGTATTCTCAATAAGTATCAATCTGCTTTCCCAAATACTCGGTCGGCATTAACACACTGATTTGATAACTGTTGAAAGCAGGGGACATTGTCTGAATTCCTGATACATTGTACCTGTATGCCAATAAATGTAGCGCATCGGTGGTGTAATGGTTAGCGTGCTCGCTTCGAGATCGGGTAAAACCAAAGACTATCAAATTGGTATTTGTTGCTTCTCTGCTAAGCATGCAGCATTAAGGAGAAAGAACAAAGACTGGTTGGTTGGAAATTAGATTAGGTGTCTGTGTGGGGCAACCTGTCTATCCCTGAGTGGGGCAACCTGTCTATCCATGGACTAATGTTTCAGTGAGCTACCACTATAAAAATCCAACTTAGCATGATGGGCTAGTACAAAGCTGACCTCATCGTCATCTTATTGAAAATTAATTTGTTCTCGCCATCATATGGCTGAAAAATTGCTAAGTTGACGTTAAACAACAATCACTCACTCACTCCAATAATGTACCAATATTGTTTCTTAAAGTTGGATATTTTTCTACCTTGTTTTTGCAGGCCTATCAAGATACAGAATCGGAGCATGAATCTGTTGTGATGAGATTATATAAGCTAAAAAATATCAATGCCAGTTCTGTTAGGACAGTAATGGTGGCTAGCTGTAGAGAAGTCGTGGAATCTGATGACACAACAAAGGGAAATAAACGCGTTCAAAATAATCTGGGAAACCAAGGAGGAGAGAGTTCTTCTAAATATGCAAAAACAAACAATGATCAGAAGCTGCTAGATACTATAAACTACAAACAAGAATACCGCGATGCAGAGAAGGGCCATAGTCAATCTGTATCACACAATGTTGATATGACAGAGACAACCCTACATGGTAGTCATGGTAACTACGCTTATTTACACGATGTGAGTATGGAGGACGTGTCAAAATTATCCGAGGATAGAAACAATGGCGACATTTCCATTCAGGATACTAATAATATGGAAGAAAGCTGTGTTCTTGATATTTCAATTCCTGATGTTGATAAACTGGTTGAGATTACAACAAAATGTGTTTCATTAACTTCAGAAAGTGATTCGACACCCGTTGATAATAATTGTATAAATTTGGCAAGTGACTTAACTTCATCCAATTTAAATAATTCCACTGACGATTCTCAGCATTCTAGTCAGTGTGCTTGTGCTATGTCTTGTTCATGTCATGGTGGAATGTATTTGGACGGATCTGCGTTTGGGTCTCCGCTTCAGTCTAGCTTTTTTAGCAGTCATGACCACAAGGTGGCACTGGATGATTGGGATCCCATGTCTTCGATCCATATGGGTGACAATACAATTACTCTTCCGTCTTTATCTAATGCTGAACCGAGTACTGCTAATTCTGGTGAACAAACAACAAAAATCTTAGACAAATTTTTAATATTTACACAGGGTTCTCAAACTTATACTCCTCATCAAATCGGCATCAAGCGAATAAAGCCGCCAGAAAAATTATCAGGTGATGAGAGTAATTCTTACGTGTTACCTGACGTAGAATATAATACACATGGTCTAGAACATGTAGATTATGACACAATTGACAAAGTAATAGATATGCACGGTCACATAATTGGTTTGGCTTTATCCCCAGACCAGAGGTAAGTGTATTTTATTATGTTGTTTTGTTTATTTTCATGTAATAACCCATGCAAGTAGGTTTTTAAGCATTTAGTCCCATCATACATGTAGTTATTTATAAGATACAATAAGAGACATACCATGATAAATCATTTTAATAGACTATCCCTCATCATGATGATTTGGATATATCTTTTGTTCTATTAAATATATTTTCAAAATTTCTTTTACATTTAGAGTGTTACTTAAGGGTTACCCTAAAATTTTCACATCGTTCAATTTTTTTTAGATTTGCATCATGGAATAGTTATGTCTAAATACATTATCTGCCAAAGTTTCAAAAAATTTCACCGTGCCGTTTTCTCCATAGCACATCCTAAATATAGCAATTTTGGTGGTATTCTTGCCGCCAGATGGTAATACTAGTTTCGGAAGATTCTAATAGATATGCACATTTATTTCTGATTGAAAGGGAATATTTTGGCTTTAATACAATTGAGTGTTGTTGTTGAATAAATATAAAATATCTAGCATATCTGAATATCCTGTTTGGAGATAATCACGTGCAAAACAGTGGAAACTGCCAAAAAAGAGGGATGCCCTGAGGACCACCTTGGTATTAAAAATCGGATTAAAAAAATTCCTGTTGATTAATTTCCACCAAAAAATATCACACTGAAGAATAGACATATAGACATCATTGCACCAAATTTTACAAACTTTTACCGTCAGATTTTTTTAAATATTTAAATTTATGTTTTTCATGGATGGCACCCAGAAAAAAATGAAATTGTTGAGGAAAGTTATCACACACCCATCCTTTGCTAGTTTCTTTGTTTGTGAGATAAAAAATAACTAGTTACCAATAACTAAAAGCTTTTGAATTCTTATAATTGACACAGACAGTGGATGTCCAAATTACAAAATGACTGCATTTGTCTTTTTTATTTTCAAGTCAGCTGGGGAGGGGGAGGGGTGGTTTGAGGGTGACTCTACTTGATTAATTCGTTACAAAAAAAACACCAAAAAACACCCAGCTGTATTGTTAAATTCCTTCAAATTCTGTGCTCCAGTTGTATTCGTTTGATTCTGGTTATTCTTTAGTTGTCTTAGGAGAAGGGGGGCGGTGGTATAAGAGAGGATCAGATATTACAATTTTTTACCTAAACATATCTTTCTATTATTTTACTACCATAAGATGAATTTGCTCTATAGTTTCATAATATCTAAGATTCTGGTGTATATATTTAAAATAGAAAAAGGTTGTCACACAAATTGTGTTACATTTCTGGCATTTTTGACAACATATTTCTGGAAAGAGATATTTCAATGATATTTTGTGGGCACCGGCATATAATAATAACACACTGCCTGACATTGGCATAAGCAACAATAAAATATAAAAATACAAGGAGCACAGCTATGGAAAGGTAAAAGGAAAAGGAGTAATTTTTTTAACTGGCCATATCCAATGTAAACAATCTTTGTCACCAAGAAGCTTGGAATTGAGGGGGAATTTTCAAATGCACAGATGATCATATATTTGAAAAGACACTGAAAATAGAGTTATCTCTCATACCCCAGGCCTGCACCCTTAATATCACCCAAAAGGCATATCAAAATAAGTAAATATAATAAACAGACCAAAAGATATATCAGTATCGCTAAGAAGAGTGATACGTCTATCACAGTGATTTATCACGCTATGTCTTTGACTGTACTGTACAGTACTATTGAATAACAAAAGAAGCAGTCCTATTGGATATAACGGGTTTCTTTTTCCACATGAGAAGTCAGATGGAAAAAGAAACCCATTATTTTCCAATACGGGCAGCTTCTTTTGTGTCAATAATACTATATCTTGTACTATAATGATGTTATAATTTATAAAGTAAAAAAAGGTTGTGAGAACAGTTTTGTTTGTGAACGAGTTTACCTAATTATTCTATTACAACATTGGTCAAATTCTAAAGCTCGTTCATAAAAAGAACTGCAAAAACATCGGCCTGTAGCTGATATTAGAGGCCACATGTACAATAGCATTGCTGTGGGTATTATTGTACAATTACTTGTATGGTTGCAAAAATGTGTAGTCATGTTGTGGCTTTTCCTTCCTCTTTACTGGTTGTCATATATATTTATTATACTTCATCTAAATTTCCTGTCTTTTCATTGGTTAAGGAGTGTGTGCCAATTTAGTCTATCACATGGCAGAGGGTGATAATTTAGTCGATCACCCTCTCGATTTAAAACTTTTATGTCTGAGTCAATTGTGCGATTTAAAAGATCGGATAATCAAAGTCGGAATTTAAATTGAAAAATAATATCGGTGAAGGAATGAAAATGTTCCGGAAATTCCTGACTTTTTGTCTGATGACTTTGTTTTGGCAAATGTATTGAATGACTTTTCTTTTTTACTGCCACATCAATTATTTTACCTTCAGCCATCATTTTGCATCTGACGTCTCTTTCGGTATAATAAAACACTTGTTAACTAGATATTCAGGGAATAGTAAGTTTATTAAATTGCTCACTTTTCATTTAAGAACACCCATCTGTATAAAACATACACCAAAATGGTAGAAAAATATTAACAAATACAAAAAATGTATTTATTACACATCATCGATATCACAGGTTAACACATTTAAAGACAACAGCAATTGAAATTCAGGGCATCAAAATCATAGAAAAGAATGAAATCAGGAGAAAAGAACATTCAGTATATTAACACATACATGTAGCTGAGAGGGTGGTAGAACAGATTGTTACCCCTAGAATTTCTCGGGGTAACAATCTGCTCTGTGTTATTAGTTATTGTGTCTTTGTGTTAAAATACATGTATATGTATTTTAACACAAAGACACAATGTATGTATATTTGAAAGCAGGTTTTTTGCCCACCTTATATAAAGGGTTATATGAGCAATTTTCATCATTTTGTGTCCATCAATGACAGATTTCCTTTATCACTGTTTCCGACATAAACTTGACCGAAAGAGGCTGAAAAGTTCAAATTTCCAAAATTTTAAAGTTTTTATTTCTCTTCCAATTTTAATACAGTCTTTTGCAAAAGTTAGTTCCATGGAGGTTCGGTTTAGACAGGTTTCATTGTACATACATGTTATTATATATTATTATCATTGTAGATACTTGTATGTGAATTGTCGACCTTGGCCAAAAGATTATGATATTCAGAATCCTCTCTCCCCACCACCGATAGCTCAGCAGATTGACATACACGTCATTGACTTACTAAGACTAACAGAAGTAGGAACTATGTATAGAGCACATAAAGCCTACACCCCAAATGATGAATGTTTCTTTATCTTCTTAGATGTTAGTCAGCAGTACGTTGCCAGGTAAGATCAATGAATATACATATATCTTAGATATCAGTAAGCAGTCAGTTACCAGTCCTCAAGATGAGCACCGGTCCTCCGTACCAAGACCAGTAAAACTTTGTTCAGACCAGTAAATTTGTTCACCTGGCCTTTAGGTTATGTGAGCTATTGCCATCATTTTTCGTCCATCGTCCGTCTGTCAACATTTCACATTTTAATCTTCTCCTCAGAAACCACTGGGCCAATTGCAACCAAACTTTTAACGGAATGGTCCTTGGGTGGCCCGACTTCCTGCCAAGCTAAAAATAGAAAAAAGGGGGGATAAAATTAAAAAAAAATCTTCTCCTCTGAAACTACTGAGCCAATCTCAACCAAACTTTGCTGAAATGATCCTTGGGTGGTCCCCTTCCAAATTTGTGTCCGGCATTTCAGACCCCCCGACCAAGATGGCCGCCACAGCCGAACTTAATTTAACATAGGACCCTATGGGAAATTCACATAGAAATCTTCTCCTCAGAAACCACTGGACCAATTGCAACCAAACTTTGGTGGAATGGTCCTTGGATGGCCCCCTTCCAAAATTGTGTCCGGTGATTCCGACTTCCAACCAAGATGGCCACCAAGCTAAAAATAGAAAAAAAGGGGGAATGAAATTAAAAAAAATCTTCTCCTCTGAAACTACTGAGCCAATCTCAACCAAACTTTGCTGAAATGATCCTTGGGTGGTCCTCTTCCAAAATTATGTCCGGCATTTCAGACCTTCGACCAAGATGGCCACCACAGCCGAACTTAATTTAACATAGGACCTTATGAGAAATTCCCATAAAAATCTTCTTGTCTGAAACCATTTGCTCAATAAGAACTAAATTTTGATGAAATAGTCATTGGATGGTTCTCTTCCAAAAATGAATCCGCCGGTTTGGCCCTTCGACCAAGATGACCCCCACAGCCGAACTTAGCTTAACATAGGACCCTATGGGAAATTCACATAAAAATCTTCTTGTCTAAACACCCTCACACTACCATCCAAATATAACTGGTGGTGTAATGGTTAGCATGCTCACCGTGAGTGCGGTAGATCATGGGTTCGAGCCCCGATCGGATCGAATGAAAGACTATAAAATTGGTATTTCTTGCTTCTCCACCAAGCACGCAGAATTAAGGAGAAAGAACAAAAACGGGTTGTCTCGGAATTTGGCTAATGTGTCCGAATAGGGCAACATGTCTATCCACGGACTGTTGATTCAGTGAGCTAGCACTAAAAATCCAATTAAGCATGATGGTCTAGTACAAAGCAAACCACATCGTCATCTCATTGAAAATTAACTTGTTCTCATCATGATATAGCTGAAAAATTGCTGAGTTGGCGTTAAACAACAATCACTCACTCACTCACTCAAGTAGAATTATGAAAATCTTTATTGAGTAACAAAAATCAAAGGGACCTAATGTTTCCTGTCATGAAAACATTAATGTTGATTTCATTTATTCTTTCTATTTTCAGTGGAGCTGAAGACAAGCATGGATATATCTGGGATCGTCACTATGGAATTTGTTTGAACAAGTTCCGTCACGACGACGTGGTTAACTGTGTGGCGTTTAGTCCAAAGGACTCTGAATTGTTGATTACTGTTAGTGATGACGGTACAATAAAAGTTTGGAGATCGTTGAACAGAGAAAAGAATATGAAGTACACAGGGCTGTTTAATCCTGGTCTTTATAACTGACGATGTTCTCGTGTCGACACTTTACGATAGTAACGATCTGTGCCAAAAACCACTAGCCCTAAGCCCAGTCTAGTAAAAATTGGTTTGGGCTAGTAAAAATTGGTTCTGGCTAGTAAAGATTGATTCTGGCTAGTAAAAATTGATTCTGGCTAGTAAAAATTGGTTCTGACTAGTAAAGATTGATTCTGGCTAGTAAAAATTGGTTCTGGCTAGTAAAGATTGATTCTGGCTAGTAAAAATTGGTTCTGGCTAGTAAAAATTGATTCTGGCTAGTAAAGATTGATTCTGGCTAGTAAAAATTGGTTCTGGCTAGTAAAAATTGATTCTGGCTAGTAAAAATTGATTCTGGCTAGTAAAAATTGATTCTGGCTAGTAAAAATTGGTTCTGGCTAGTAAAAATTGATTCTGGCTAGTAAAAATTGGTTCTGGCTAGTAAAGATTGATTCTGGCTAGTAAAAATTGCATAAAATTTGCTGCTTAATCAAATAGAAAAATTTCTTTAAAGTGCTGTTTGGGCTACTTTATCAAAATGTTTTTGGCACAGACTGTAGTAAATGTATGGATATTGTGAAAACTGCACACTATAAAAATATAATGTCAAAATAAATATCATCGATCTATAAAAGATGAATACGAAGTCGCCTCTGTTTGAAAATCTGTTATAGCAAAATATTGTTTGTTGAAAGTGATACTGAAAAATCTAACATGTCTGATATACTGATTTATTTGTTTATTTATTGTACTATTTTTATAGTCTAGACTATTGAAATTAAATATAGATTTTAAAAGCAAAGTAACATGTCTTATATCTTGGCCTTAAAAAATATATAGTGAAATAGAATAACAATTTGGAATATGAAAATGCTGGTTTTTAGCTCACTTTTGCCATCACTTGGCGTCCGTCGTCTGTCAATTTTTCACATTTTAATCTTCTCCTCTGAAACCCCTCAGCCAAATGAACTGAAACTTGGTAGGAAGCATCTATGGAAGGTCCTCTATAAACTTTGCTTATTTTGTCCCGATCCATTAATAAACATGGCTGCCACAGGCCATTCTTGTTTCTGATTGGCAGATTTTTTTAAATCTTCTCCTCTGAAACCACATGGCCAAATGAACCGAAACTTGGCAGGAAGCATCTATGGAAGGTCCTCTATAAAGATTGCTCATTTCGTCCCAATCTGTTAACAAATATGGCCATCACAGGCCATTCTTGTTTCTGATTGGTTGATTTCTAAAAAATCTTCTCCTCTGAAACCGCTATCCCAAATGAACTGCAATTTGGTAGAAAGCATCTATGGAAAGTTCTCTATAAAGATTGCTCATTTCGTCCTGATTCGTTAACAAACATGGCCACCACAGGCAATTCTTGTTTCTGATTGGTCAATTTCTAAAAATCTTCTTCCCTGAAACTTCTTAGCCAATTCAACCGAAACTTGGTAGGAAGCATTTATGGAAGGTCCTCTATAAAGAATGTTCATTTTGTCCCGATTCATTAACAAAATGGCTGCTACAGGCCATTCTTGTTTCTGATTGGTCAATTTCTAAAAATCTTCTCCTCTGAAACCACTTTACCAAATGAACTGAAACTTGGTAGAAAGCAACTATTGAAGGTCCTCTATAAAGATTGCTCGTTTCGTCCCGATCTGTTAACAAATATGGCCGCCACAGGCAATTCTTGTTTCTGATTGGCCGATTTTTAAAAATCTTCTTCCGTGAAACTTCTTAGCCAATTGAACCGAAACTTGGTAGGAAGCATCTATGGAAGGTTCTCTATAAAGATTGCTAATTTCATCCCGATCTGTTAACAAACATGGCTGCCATAAGCAATTCTTGTTTCTGGTTGGTTGATTTCTAAAAATCTTCTTTTCTGAAACTGCTTGGCCAAATGAACCGAAACTTGGTGGGAAGCACCTATGGAAGGTTCTGTATTAAGTTTCCTCAAAGCAGAATGAAAGGTGAGCGACACAGGCTCGGCCCACTGAGCCTCTAGTTTTACACTATGACAACTTTTTGAGTTTGCTTGACCCAAAGGGTCATGTGAGCTATTGCCATCACTAGCATCTGCCGTTGTCATCCGTAAACTTTTATATTTTTATCTTCTCTGAAACCACAGGACTAATTTGAACCAAACTTGGTAGGAATGTTCATTGG
Source organism: Bathymodiolus septemdierum (assembly GCA_963383655.1). Classification (NCBI taxonomy): domain Eukaryota; kingdom Metazoa; phylum Mollusca; class Bivalvia; order Mytilida; family Modiolidae; genus Bathymodiolus; species Bathymodiolus septemdierum. Next base: position 43,147,350 of record OY726528.1, on the reverse strand, counting down.
ATGGTCTCCTACAAAACTTATGGGTTTTTTTATTGATGAGAAGTGCACAATGGTAACACGAGGCTCAAAGATGTCAAAAATGGTGTGTCCATTATATATGGGTATAAATTATTTGTTGCTCATTTGTTTTATATAAGAATTTTTTAATGCATTCCTTAAGAAAATCCCTTTCAGAAGCATGCATGAAGTTATCATGTGATTGTTACTGTTTTTGACATAACAGGGGTCAAAAGGTGGGCAATTAAATAATTTTTGTTGCTATTTTATTTTGAAAAGGGCCAAAATTCCGAAATTTTGCATATTTGAGAGGTATTTAGAATTTTTTTCGTCCAATTTTGATGTGGTTTTTATTGTTGAATAGATTGTGTCGAGAGCTTTCGGTAGTATGTCGACAAATTTCCTCTTTCCGTTTCCGAGATAATCTTTGTCTTAAAGGGTCCAAAAAATGCCAATTTCCAAAATTTGTGCATTTTTATTTTTCATCCAATAGTAATGCATTTTTTTCTACAAAATGCTCCTCATAATGAGTTATTTATATATCAATGCATAAAATGAGCTATATTTTATGGTAAAGGGACCAAATTTTGAAATTTAAATGAAGGTACAAAAATGTATATGCAATTTCTATTTTCCTTCTAATTTTGATGCATTTTTTTCTTTTAAATGAATCGTATGAATAATTTTTTTTTTTTATAGATAATTCAGCTGTACCAAAAAAACCAGCTATTGTCATCACTCTATGTCCACCTTCACCATCATATGTTACTTATAACATCTCTGAAATTACTGGGCTAAATTTGAAACAAAGTTTGCAGGATTTTTCCTTTGGTTGACCTTAATTTGAGATGTAATTTTCATGTTGATCAGAAATCAAAGATGGCCAGCTTAGCAGTACTTACAAAGTTCAACATATGATCCTATAGGTAAAATAAAAAAAATATATCTCTGAAACAACAGAACTATTTGGAAGGAAACTTGATATTATATTCTTTTGATTTATTGTGTTTAGACTTTGTGGTAATATGTCGACAGACTTCTTCAATCTCTTATGGTTTCCGGGTTAGGGTAGGTGTGTTTAACGAAACTTAACACTATTTCAGATATATCATGGCGGTCAGTGTTATTGGTGAAGGAAAGTGAAGAAAACCAACGACCTGTCCCAAATCACTAACAAACTTTATCACATAATTTATCAAGTACACCTCACCTGAGCGGGATTCGAACTCACAACATTAGTGGCGATAGGCACTGATTGTATAGGTAGTTATAAATCCAACTATCATGCAATCATGGCCACGACAACCCCCTTTATGGTTTCTGAGATAAAATCAACCGAAACAGGCCAAAAAGTGAAAAATCACCAAATTTGAACTTTATTTTTTCATCAAATCATGAATTATTTTGCTAATGGTTTTCCTAATGAATGATTTAAGATACAATACAGATAATGAGCTATTTTATATGGAAAAGGTGTCCAAATTCAAAACTTCTGCATTTTTGGAAGGTACATCACAGGCACTTGTCTCTGTAAAAAAATGTACCAATATCATATATTGAGACAAGGTACTTAACTTTCATTTTTGTAAAATGTCATCCGGTCGCAAACTTCCGCTTATATAAAATGATGTATCATACACCCACAGGCTACTTGCTGTCTGTGTACGGTGTACAGTCTCACTAGTAGGCCATTTCTTTACCTTTTGTTAATCTCACATCCGATTTGAAATGACGATGTCGCACTGAATAAAATAATAAAAAAAAGAATTTAAAAAAAATCTGACAGTTTATCTGTGATAAGGAACAATTTAGTTGATTTTAATTACGTAAAAGATCACAGGTACTTGTGGACAGGACCCTATGTTGCTTCCCCCTTTTTTTTTTTTTTTTTTTTTTTTTTTTTTTTTTTTTTTTTTTTTTTTTAACATCGACTTTTTGTCATATAAACAACATTTTTCAACTTTCTATGTATCACTGTATGACATATATACAATAAATACAATCAAACAGTAGTTTCTATCCATGCCGGGTTTCTGAACTTATATCTTGTCAGAAACCCGGCATGGATAGAAACTACTGTTTGATCGTATTTATTGTATATATGTCATACAGTGATACATAGAAAGTTGCAAAATGTTGTTTATATGACAAAAAGTCGATGTTAAAAAAAAAAAGGGGGGGGGGGGGCAACATCTTAAAAAAAAAAAAAGGTGCAACATAGGGTCCTGTCCACAAGTACCTGTGGTAAAAGATTTGTGGATAAAAAAAACAAGTTAAGTATTATATATACCATGGATCTTACGAATTAACTTATTTAAACCAACGAATCCGAAGGATGAGTTGGTTTAAATAAGTTCATGAGTAAGATCCATGGTATATATGTTTTGTAACAGAAATTACATGATTGACAGATTTATGACGTCAAAATCATGGAATAACAGATCTAATACGTCAAAATCATGGAATAACAGATCTTGTAACATAAATATGCATTTTTCCTTTGATGTTTTTATGCAGTAATCAACTTAATAATAGTGAACTTTTACAAACCATGGTCTAACATGAAGATCTTGATGTTATTCCATGATTTTGACGTCATAGGTCTGTTATTCCATGATTTTGACGTCATAGGATCTGTTATTCCATGATTTTGACGTCATAGATCTGTCAATCATGTCATTTCTGTTACAAACCATATATACCATGGATCTTGCTCATGAATTTATTTAAACCAACTCATCCTTCGGATTCGTTGGTTTAAATAAGTTAATTCGTAAGATCCATGGTATATATAATACTATGACGTCAAAATCATGGAATAACATCAAGATCTTCATGTTAGACCATGGTTTGTAAAAGTTCACTATTTTTACGTTGATTATTGCATAAAAACATCAAAGGAAAAATACCTATTTATGTTACAAGAGATATTAGATGTCTAAATTTTGAAGTGATTGGCATCTGCCGTCTATTTTTAGAACGCTAAATTTACCTGTCATTCAGATTCTCTCTAGACTTTTCCTTTTTTGTAAAGATAAGTCCAAACAGTTTTTCAGCGGCAAAATTTTAAATTTAAATAAGATAGAGAGGAAAGAAAATTTGATTCCAGCATCTAATGCAATTTGTTCATGGTGAGATAATTAGCAAAAGATAAATTACAGACTTTGCCTATGGTGCAAAACATAAACAAGCATAAACAAATGCATTTTTCTCAATGACAATGGAATAACAAAAAGGAGAATAAAAATGTGCTTACTAAGTGAATCTAAATGTAACATAGGACTTGTTAAAACAGTTCTATTATTACCAATTTAGGCAATCTAAGCCAGATTAGATTGAATGAGTATCAGCTCAAAAGCATTTCCTTCAATTACAACATATGTGGTATATGAAAAATATTCAATAACACAAGATAAAGAAAGTATGGGCTAAATGACATATGTTACATGTCTAGCATATGTTGTTAATTAAGATATATTTATTTACATGTATGTTTTTGGAACTGGACAATGAAACGGAAATTATCGACTTGGGTAGAAATAAATATTTCTATTATTATATTAAAACCAGGTAACAATGACAACAAATCTGACAAGTTGTATCTAACAGTCGGTATTCAAGTATGATATATAGTTATGGTGTTTAACGCCACTTTCAACAATATTTCAGCTATATCGTGACGGTCAGTTTTATTGGTGGAGGAACCCGGAGAAAACCACTGACCTGCCACAAGTCACTGACAAACTTTATCACATAATGTTGTATTGAATACACACCGCCATGAGCGGGATTCGGTATTCAAGTTTTGGTTTAAAGTAAAGTATTTATCTACATCAAAATGGATTAAATTATCATTTCAGCCAATGAAAATCCCAAACGAGAAACACCGTTTCATATGTACCCATCTAACAGGAGAGCAACGTAAATTGAACAAAGTCAGACTAGACCATGAATATGCGATCACGGTCAAGTGACACATGCCTGGCTAACAAGTACTCGCTATGATCAATGCGCAGACGAAATGTTGAACCTGCGTCATACATCAACGGCAATGGATAGTCTGATCCCAATACGAAAACATTATTTTCCCACAAATAATGATTTTATTGCATTAAATTTTGACACAAGCGATTTACTATGTATACAGCTTTTACTTAATGTCTCTAGTTGTTCTTCTGTATAAAATTAGATCAGTAGACCATAAAAATAAGGTCAAGGTGATCAGGTGACATATAAGCTATATCTTTCAAGGTTAAGAGTTATGCACCAATTCTGATAATACATATCATGATGCATTTTGTGGCGTAGAACAAACTTCAAACAGTTGTTACACATGACCAAAGATTTCCATATCACATGATGTTCATGGAGTTTAACAATAACACGACAGGTGCCATTGTTAAAATGAAATCAGTTAAACACATGACATCCAGGGGAGATAAGCGTGGCTTGGAACCCAACTTATGAACTCGTGTCAAAAATGTCATTGCGGACATGCTTCAGAACTTACAAGATTTCCTCTATGGGTGGTTCTCCTGATATTACAATTCTATATTTAATGTTTTCTTTTCTTTCTTATTGATTTGCTGATCTATTGATATGATACATCATATTACTAATACATTATTATTCACATCAGGTGTGAATGGACCAATTCGATTCCTGATAATAACTATAACTTGAAGTTTAAAAAAAAAAGACCTTGACAGGAATCGTACGGGTAAATGAAATACTGTTTGCGTACATGGTCAAGTGTCTTTGAAACACACCTCTTATTGCAAAATCATTCTTATACACCAGAGCAATGGTAATATCCATAATTTATTTCTTGTTTGGCTGTTCAGAATAGTTTCGGTGGCTTCTTTTAAGAATATTTTGAAACCTAAACCACACACACATATACATATGGGGGATGTCGTGATCGTATGATAGTTGAATTTACCAACAGTTGTACTATCTATGCAATCAGCACCTATCCCCACTAACGTTGTGAGTTCGAATCCCACTCAGGCGATGCAACAATATGAGATAGTTTGTCAGTGAATTGCGACAGCTCGGTGGTTTTCTTCGGGTATTCCGGTTTCCTCCACCAATAAAACTGACCGCCACGATATAAATGAAATATTGTTGAAAGTGGCGTTAAACACCATAAATCAAACCAACATATGCATCAAAATCGGTGGCTCAAATTAAATTTAACCACTCAACAATTTGTGCCTTACCCAAGCCACGTGACATAATATTTCTATCGTGTTCTGTTGTTACTGTTTTCTTGTCCTTTGTTGTAAAGATTTTCATGAATCATTTGTTGTTTTTTGTTGTTGGTTATGTTGTCGACCGTTACTGTTTTAGCGAGGGTTCGTGTTGTTCATGTCTTCCCCTTTCTTAGTTCCGTGTTGTGATGTCCGCTACGAGTTCCACGAAAAACGAAGTTCGATTCGTCTTTACTCCTATTTGTTTTGTAGGGGTTCAAATTTTATTGAAATATTATTTGTATTTATTTACGTATACTTTTGTCAAACACGTTTTCTATGTCACATGATGTTCGTGGCGTTCAACAGTAATACAACGGGTGTCGTTGGTGGAGCAGGAACTGCTTACCGTTACCATTCCGGAGCACCGGAGTTCACAACAGTTTTTAGTGGGTTCGTTTTGCTCATTCTTTATTTTTTCGTGCAGTGCTTTGTGGGTAATTGTTTGTCCTTTTTCTTTTGGCCATTGTGTTGTATGTCATTCTTCTGATGAACACTTTGGTATCTTCAAACTTTTCTAAATTATTGTTTTGCAGTTGTGACTTAATTGTACCAGTGACATGTAGTATCTGTTATCAGTTTATAAAATTATACCCAACAGCCTCGTCCTTCATGCAATATACATATTATAAAAAAAAATATATTTCAATCCAAATTGTAAATATCCTGTATTTAAATCTGAAGTATATTTAAATTTAAACAATAATTACATCATGGGTGACTGGTTCATTGTGTTTTGGTTTTTTATTATTTAAAAATTCTTCTCATGATTAGAAATTCTTGAACCCGTTTAAACAAACGCGTTTGCAGTTGTTCTCTGTTGATTTCATATCTTAAATCTGTTTTGGTGTCCAAATGTAATGGGCTTTTTTCCCCAATCAGCCGGGAGCACTGAGTTATTTAAAAAAAAAACCCAGATGGTGACCATGATGATCTTACAGACATTTGTCCAATGTATGCATTAATTTATTGTCGAAAAAAAATATTGCTAACGTGGAATCATGCTTGTAACATTCCTAAGGAAGCTATAAAAATGGGCGTCTTTCTATCAAGCGTTCACTGTACATGTTTTATTATGTTTATATATATATATATATATAAATATATTTATATGCATAATAATAGGACAAACAACAGGTTTAATTGGGTGCTTAGATGGTTTTTGCGACAGTTACATCATCAGTGTCGTTCTTCGATATGCTATGTATTCTCTTTGTAGTTCAAGTGAGTGATTGTTGTTTAATGCCAACTCAGCAATTCTTCAGCTATATCATGGTGAGAACAAGTTAATTTTAAATGAGATGATGATGAGGTCCGTTTTGTACTAGACCAACACGCTGAGTTGGATTTGTATAGTGCTAACTCACTGAAAACAACAGTCCGCAGATACACGGACACATTATCCTGATCCCCAGCCAACCAATCTTTGCTATTTCCCCTTAATGCAGCATACTTACCGGAGAAGCAACAAATACCAATTTCAGTCTTTGGTTTGACCCGATCGGGGTTCGAACCCACGATCTACCACACTCGAGGCGAACACGCTAACCATAACACCACCGATGTGGTTGCTATGCCTACTGTTATCTTTGAATGTTGTTTATGTAATCGTATAACCCTTTGCCTAAAAATTCTATTATGAACTGGGCCCTTTGTGCTCGTTTTACAACGTAGAGGAAGAAATGTTGCCAGGTTTCAATTCAATCTGTTGTTTGTTTTCAATTTAGTCAATCTTGTACGATAGTTTGGTCATAGCACCCATCGTTGAAATGTTAACATGTTTAGGCTATTTTTGAGCACGGAAATACATTCATATTTACCTTAAAAACCAAACTACAAAATAATTGGAAAATAAATAATTGAACAGGAAATGAACCGAGAACACCATGATGAAGAAGAATATTATTCTCATCCTTATTATAGTGCCGTCATGGTCGTGATCGTATGGTAGTTGGATTTACAACTACCTGTGCAATCAGTACCTATCGCCGCTAAAGTTGTGATCGAGCTCGAACCCCGTTAACGGCGAGGTGTACTCGAAACAACATTATATGATAAAGTTTGTCAATGACTTGCGACATGTGACAGGTCGGTGGTTTTCTCCGGTTTCCTCCACAAATAAAACTGACCGCCACGATATAACTGAAATATTGTTGAAAGTGGCGTTAAACATCATAAATATAAACCAAACCTATCGCCACTGACGGTGTGATTTCGAATCCCACCCAGGCGAGGTGTACTCGATACAACCTTATGTGATAAAGCTCGTCAGTGACTTGCGACAGGTTGGTGGTTTTCTCAGGGTACTCGGGTGAATGAGTGATTGTTGTTTAACGCCAATTCAACAATTGTTCAGCTATATCATGGCGAGAACAAGTTAATTTTCAATGAGATGATGATGAGGTCCGCTTTGTTCTAGACCAACACACTTAGTTGTTTTTATTTGTTATAGTGCTAACTCACTGAAACAACAGTCCGCGGGTAGACTCCACTCGGACACATTATTCTGATTCCGAGCCGACCAGTCTTTGCTCTTTCTCCTTAATACTGCGTGCTTAGCGGAGAAGCAACAAATACAAATTTTATAGTCTTTGGTTTGACCCGACCTGGGCTCGAACCCACGATCTACCGCACTCGAAGCGAGCACGCTAACCATTACGCCACCGATGCGGGTCCGGGTACTCGGGTTTCCTCCACCAATAAAACTGACCACCACGATATAACTGATATACATGTATTGTTGAAAGTGGCGTTAAACACCCTAACCCTCATCCTTAAATTATGCACGTTCAATAAGTTGCTGCCCGACAGTGACAACGATTTTCATTTACCATGTGTGTGGCAGTTCTGAAAAGTAATGTACATTTTGTATATTAAACACTTTTTATTAACATATTTGTATGGAAGTTGACAGATAGTTTGGTGTTTGGAATATTATAACCTCATAATAACCGTCTACACTACACAGGTGCATATACAATAAAATGTATTACGGTAGTAACAGCGGTCGTTTTCCGTACAAATACAATTGAGGATTGTTCGTAATTTTTGTTCGGTTCATGAAGAAATAACCTCAATCAGGTTGTACACGTGGGTTACGCAAGGGTGTGTACAACCCGATTTAAGTTATTTCGAATGAACCGAACAAATAATTTCGATCAATCCTTATAAATTAATTCAAACTTTTTTTGTTATGATATTGAAAAATATATTTATTTTTTTCAAAATAAGGCAAATAATCGGAAATAAATTTAAATAACCCCAAATGTGCCTCATGTAAAGAAAATCGCCTGATGACAATTAACGGCACGCGACGCCTTGAGAACGACGTTTATTTTTAGATTCCGTACATTGACAACTTAATAACCTCAACTTTTGAAACACGTATTTAAAATGACATGTGACTCTAAAATTTCGTAGGTAATAATTTTATATGTAAACTAAATCATAACTACATTTCTACTTCTAATCAATCACTGTATTTACAACTTAAATGTGAAACTGAAAGTCCCAGAAATCAAACAGGGACAGTATAATATATATGTCCATTGTTTTAATATGTGAGTTAACACATATCTTGTACGTTATAAAACTGGAGTCTGTGTATTCTTGGCAACCACTTGTTCCTGGAAATGTTTGTGGCAATATAAAACTCCATGTGCCTGTTTGTAATTATTCAAACTGAAAAGAAAAAAGTATATAAGAACAGGTAGCAACTGCTATGCATGTGCATATAGACAGAATATGCAACCCTCTTTCAGTTTAATGTTCTTTTTATTTATACGTTAATCTTATCACAGAAGCTTGACGTTTTATCAATAAAATAGATGTAGGGTACAAAAAGGGTCCCGTCCCATACCCTTTCTGTACCCTACATCTATTTTATTGATAAAACGTCAAGCTCCTGTGATCTTATATATCATCAAAATTGTCTCCGTTGTCATGGTTGTGGTCGTGATCGTATGGTGGTTGGATTTACAACTACTTATCAAATTGGCGCCTATCATCACTAAAGTTGTGAGTTCGAATCTCGCTCATGTCGAGGTGTATTCGATACAACATTATGTGATAAAGTTGTCAGTGACTTATATAATTACGACAGGTCAGTGGTTTTCTTAGGGTACTCCGGTTTCCTCCACCAATAAAATTGACCACTACTATAACTGAAATATTGTTGAACGTGGCGTTAAACACCAATACTCTAACCCATAACCCCAGTAAAAGTATGTTATCAAATACAGGATCGGAGTAAGATATCATTCCGTGTAGATAATCACACCATGTTTCGTTTAATAAGACCTATTTGCTTTGGGAATCAATTCTACGTAACTACGAGATTAACTTATACATTTTGTATGAAGTGTTGACGAGTCTATATAGGGAGAACCAGTCACGTGAACTAATCAACACGTGACTCTCATGGGAAACATCCAACATGCAACCTCCATAGGTAAAAAGGTAGCATGTTTTCCTTTCAAGTAAAATATACTACACGATAACAATATCTAGTATATAAACGTAGGATCTGGGTTGAATTGCTCCCTCTGTAAAGTGTAGGGGACATAACTATTTTGGGTAAAAATTTAAGAAAAAAAACCTGATTTTTTTCAGCATGTAATAATTTTTTTTTATCCAGTTATCCAAGGGTATAAGGGTCTGTTATCTTTTTATTTGTTTAACTACTTGAACACTTGCCTCACCCTCTCCCCTAGTCCGAGTTTCCTCTGCCGTCCGACGGCTTTTTGTTCGACTTGCTGGATCCGTGGGACGTCAGAGCGTTCTCCATAAGGAAAACAGCAGCTCCAGCAAGTCGAACAAAAAGCCGTCGGACGGCAGAGGAATCTCGGACTACCTCTCCCCACTGTCTGGCCCTTTCCTAAAACTTGCCCCATCCCATTACCCACTGTCCGGTCAATTCCTACACCTCTGACCACAGATATAAGCATGCGGGACGAGATGTTTAATATTGATGTTTAAGTATACATATATACTCTTAAAAATCTTGTCTCGCACCTGTGTACATAACTGAGTACTTTTTTGACAATCTAACTTCACTTGCATGGAATAATTAAAGAAAAGAGTTGGAAAGTGGAACAAAAACAATATTAAGAATTTGATTGATTGATTTATTGTGCTTAACGCCACTTTCAGCAATATTTCAGCTATATCATGGCGACCAGTTTTAGTGGTGGAGGAAGCCGGAGTACCCGGAGAGAACCATGGGCAAGCAACTGGTAAACTTTATCACTTGCGGCTGCGAGTCGAGTGCACCCTTTTTGTGATGTACAAAGCAGGGCGCGAAACCACGCCGTATTGGTGATAGACTTGTATGAGTTCTTAGGTAATCCAACTACCCAACTCATAAAGCCACCCGGGCCCTCTTAGGATAAAATGGTTTTTAAAATTCTTAATATAGAAATAAATGTTGACGCCAATATCCATTTCGCAAAATTCTACCCCCCCCCCCCTCCCCCCGCCCCGAATAACATTTTCGGAAAAGGACTCCTATTCGAAATTTTGATAATATTAAGCTGCTATGATATATTGTTTTAATGCATGCTCCAGTTCGTCGACAAGATTAAGTATTAAGCCCCCCCAATTAACACCTGACATTTTACTTACTTTAACGACAATTTACAATCGTGACATTTGAAACATAATTTATGAAAAGGTTTATTTCCTGCTTCAATCCTTTCAGCAGCGTACACAGATTTCTGACAAATATCACATTTCTCAGCACCACCCTGTAATGATAAATGTAACAACTGCATATATACTCCTTAAATGAATGAGTAAGTGACTGTTGTTTAACTTTATTATTTCATCTATTTTTCCTGAACTTAACTAGTTCGCGTCCATATTCATACAATCTTATGTTAACAGCCAGGGCCTATGAGAAAGGGGGGGGGGGGGTTCAGCCGGTACATCGGTCTGGGGCCCGGAGACCCAAGAAGGGGCCCGTGAATCTCTGAAGGACCCCAAAGCCTTAGTCATAAACGTTTTATTTTGATTTTTTCCTTTTTGGGTGGTATTTTCAACTATTTGTAGTTTATTTATAAAAATAATTACAAAATATATGTAAAATTCACTTAGACTTCTTGGGCTTGTATGAGTTGTTAGATCCAACGACCTAACTCATTGAGCCACCCGGGCCCCAGTTGCAGTTTTGTTATTCACCGTTATTTGATCCAACTTATAGTTAACGGTATAATTCAAAGAAAAAAAATCTGTGAACCCTCACCAGTGTACCCCCCCCCCCCCCTCCTCCACCCAAAAAAACCCTCATTAAAATTAACCTTCCAACTAACTATGTCAGAAGACACGCAATTTGCGAGTAAATGTAACAGTGAATATACAAAAAAAAAACAACACAACAAATGTATCCCCTCAGATTATATATACTTCACCCCTCCTTCTCCCCAGGGGTCAACGACAAATGTATCCTCTCACCCTCCGAAGACCAAGTTTAGTTTGCCATTGTTGTTAAAATGCAAATTATTGTTAATATTTCCACCACTACTTAAAATAAACAAACAAAACACAATAAGTAATGCTACATCAATCAACAAAATGTTTCACATAAAGGCGTTATTTCCATAGAAACCAAACTGCCAAAATATTCATCAACAAGTGTTATCAAATTCCAACAAACAGAAATAGATGTTAAACTTATTTACATTGCAAATTGACGTAATAGATGAAAATATAGGAAATAAGGGGCTCCACGGGATGTTTTTAAAACGGATTTGAAAGCGTTTATTATATACGTTTCGAAAATTTGCAAATTTTGTGTCTGGTAGTAATCTGTTTTATTACTCCCAGTTTTGAATGAAGCCAAAATTATCACATTTCTAAGCAATTTATTTAAAAAAAATAAAACCCCCAAAAGAACCTCAATGCGGGAGTGTAAAATATTCTTTTTATGACAGATGTAAATGTTTAAAGTACATTTTATGTATGCAGTATTACGAATGTTACACAACTGATTAAATTATTTTGATTGAATTTTCTTAATACCTAAATAGCTGATTTAAATATTATTCATATTAATACAAGTAGATTTATTTTTCTTAATAATCTGATAGTTTTTCTATGAAAAAAACCGCAATTACTGAAATATATACCACAATTATTGATATTTCACCGCGAATATTTAAGTTGATATATTGTTGTTGTGTATCAATCATAATTGTTATTTGTATTGTTGTTGTGTATCAATCATAATTGTTATTTGTATATACCCTCCTGGGGCCCTGATTTGGTTAATAAACTTATTTCTGTACATTTCTATACTGTATAACTAGTTATTTTAGCGATGATTTTATTTTCGCTATCTTCCCGAGGACATTAAACTCTTGAAAATAAAAACCCACGGAAATACTATCATTTATAATGTTGATTGTTTTCACGTGAACACAACCCCGAAATAAAAAATTAGCGAATACATTTGTCCATCATATAAGCGAATTTCAATTCCCGCGAATATTAGCACCTATACAGTAGACTCGTGGCTATTCATCCCGATAGCAGTACAAATAGTCTGAGGGCTATTTTTATCCGCCTACGTAGCTTGACAAATAGCAACTGCCTATATTTTATAATAGAACAAGTGTGGACACAGAAATGTGCTGTCCGAAAGGCAAGTGTGGATGTCAATATTTCATATTATTAACTTAAAAAAAAAAAAAAAATCATGGACACAGGGGTCCTGGATTTTTTTAATAAAAAACTAATCCTGGATTATTATATTTGCTTAAAGTCCGGTCCAGTGTTTTTATTTCAAATTTTCATCATAGCCCCCCTCCCCCTCCCAAGGGATATAAAATTGTATCAATAATAATAAATTAATAAATAATAAATTCAGATTTTCTATTTAAAATAAATCTCATTTACAAAACCACTGATATTTGTTCAATTTTTAACGCTGATTTAAACTTTAGTGGCAACCAATTTTTATTTTTCTCTTTAAACTGTCGAAACATAACATTTATTTAACCGTAAAATTCACAAATAAAATTCACCCCCCCCCCCCCCCCCCCCTTTTTCTTGTTTAAATCAATGATCAACAATATTCTAGAATCAAACAAATAAATAAATATAACATAGATTTCTTTTACATGGATCTTTTTACCATGCGGAGTCAGTGTTTTAAATCGGTCATCCAATCAGGACGCTCATTATTCTTGTCCAAGATAAAAAAATACATCGCTAAAATTACCTGTGGGTGTTTTCCCACTTCAACTCGTAAATTCACATAGAAATCGGAGATATTACGTCATAAAACTTCACATATGGTTTTGTCTATCATATTTCTTGAAGACAAACATAAAATTTTATTGCATTTATCAATATTTTATGAGTATCAACAGTTTTTTCAACACCATATCTGTTTATCGATACAGCCACAACTTCAACTCGTAAATTTACATAGAAATCGTAGATATTTCGTCATAAAACTTCACACATGGTTTTGTCTACCATATTTCTTGAAGACAAACATACAATTTTATTTCATTTATCAATATTTTATGAGTATCAACAGTTTTTTCAACACCGTATCTGTTTCTCGATACAGCCGCCCGATTACAGTGACCCGTGACCCAGATTAGCGCGTTCCACCAGTTTTTTCATAATAATGTTGTTTAAATAAAAACGTATATCAACATTAATGTGAACGGCGTGTTTCTGGAATTACCGTCATCATGTACACTTAAAAGTCGAAAGATTGGAAAGCCAAATAATTTAATATTGAATTCAAACAGTAACTAATTCACACCAGTTTTACTACTCTAGTGTCGGGTTAGGGTCATGGTGTTTAACGCCACTCTCAACAATATTTCAGTTATATCGTTTTGTTATATAAAGGTAAAGAGACTATATGATTTTAGTAATCCACTGCTATATAATATCATATAAAGAACTCCCGCTGACTTTCTATTTCAGTTATTGCATCCGCGTATCAATGTTTTAAAAATCAATTTATATTTCCAGTGCAACAGTCTCAGTCTGGTGTAATTCGATTAAACTGGCGGTCTAAGATTATTTTCTCTTGTTATAAAATTGTTTACACATTCTTCTGTTGATTCACCTATACTGTACCGAAGATACATAGAATTAGACTGGCAACTCGATCAGATAAGCTAGGATACAATTAATGGAAATTAACATTCCTGTGAACCTCGTAATACTGAAACATACATTTCATATCATACCTTATTTCAAAAGAATTTCATGCTAATATATTTTATATTTAAAAGTATATTCCATATAATGAATCTGTGTGGTTTTTTTGTTATTGTTGAATAAATACAATGTACGTTGTTCTGTATTTTACTTACTCAATACAACATTATGTGATAAAGTTTGTCAGTTACTTATATAATTACCAGGGGCGGATCCAGGAGGGGGTCGCACCCGGTGCCCCCCCCCCCCCCCCCATAATTGGAAAAAATATGATTTTTTGGCGTAAAATCGTGATTTTTCACACGAAATACCCCAACAATTTTAGCGCCTTCCTCCGCTCGGCGCAATTTTTTTAAGTGCGCCCCTCCCTCCCCCCCCTAACTTGAAATTCTGGATCCGCCCCTGATTACCCTAACCATTAATCCTGAAATATACATCATACCTTATTTCAAAATTATTTCATGACAATTCAATTTACATAAACAAATATATTCTATATATAAATCTGTTTTTTGTTGTTGTTTTTGTTGTTGAATGAATATGTTGTTGCGTATTTTGGTTTTGATAATGACAAAAAAAACTTTCTATTACTAACAAATATATATCTTAAAAAAAAACCAACAACAACGACACGTCCTTGAATTTATCTCATGATGAAATAATTTTATGATTACATGGTAAATATTGATCAATGTTTACACTCACTTGAAACTGAAATAGAAACGACAAAATAAACGGAAATTTAACATTCACAACATACAATATATCTTATATAAGTACTAGTAACTGCCGACAAAGATGTTTAGAAAGATAAAATCAGGAAATATATTATAATAATCCTAATAGAATTTGTCTTTTATTATCTATTTTTATTTACATATTTTATTTTACTAATTACTGTTTGTGTATTTCTACTTAAATAAGATTTCTATACTTACAAATTTAGGAGGCATCCTGTCTGTTATGGATGATGGGGCTTATTGTTTTGCACACGATTCGTTTCACTGTTTTGCGCACGAAACATGCACGATAGTTGATTCATCATCTGAAGAGCGGGAAATTTGAAATATATATCTTTATTTCTGGTAACCAGGCGACCGTTTCACTAAAGTGATCGTAAATCGTAAGTCTAAGATCACTCTTAAGATTTAATTACGTGCACGTATACGTGCATTTCACTAAACTAGTCCTAAGCTTAAGAGTTACGACTTACGACTTACGACAAGTAACATCTCCTATAATGGAGGTAAAAAGATATTATATTGTATCATATATTTTATATATAATAAACCCAACAGCTCAAAAGTTGATTAGGGGCCCGGGTGGCTCAATGAGTTAGGTCGTTGGATCTAACAACTCGTACAAGCCTATCCCCACTACGGAGTGGGTTCGCGCCCGGCTTTGTAAATTAGAGAAAGGATTTTGGTAGTTTTATTGCATCACTATATTCACGCATATAAAATAATATGCTTCATCAACACATAAAACAACAAAAATACACATCTTACGCTATCAAACCTTAACATGTACATGTACTGTTGATTTATATTCATAGTGAGTGCTTAACGCTTTATATAATCAATAAAAACTACCAATGAATTTTAACATTTGGACTGCTAAAATATCTGCTGCCTTCAAAATTATTGTTTTTTTTTTATACATGTATGTTCCACTATTTTTTTTAATTTATATTTCATATATTTGTATAGATGTTATTCTTATATTTTTTGTTTTCATTTTAAAGGCTGACCAAAGAGGCGAATAATCCATAATTTGTTCTGTTCCAGTATTGAGAGGATTAGTAAAACTAGAAGACTGTGCTGGCATCCAAAGGTGGTGTTTAATAAAGAAATTCTATACAAGCAAATACGCATAAAGTTGAGACAATGCAAAAACGCATACAAATTGTGACAAATGCAAATACGCAAATAATAAATGAAATAGTTTTAATGATATTTATAAACACCACATCACCAAGGCAGAGCAATGCCAAGCACAGAAATCAAGTGAAGAAAGTCAATGGAAAGGAGACCAGCCATGGTCAAGCAGATTGTTTACAAAATTGGCCAACTTTTTCTGAAATGTAATAGAGTTTGTGGGTGGGGTGTAGGATATAGCCTCTGTAGCAAGAAGAGGTCCAATTACCTATTGTACAAATTTCATTGTCAGAGCATCCAGCTGCTGAAGCACAGGTAGCACCACCTCTGCGTAAACTATGAAATGAATACTGATCAGTGTCTAGATGACATTGAGCTAGAACATCCTTGATCATTTTATCAATATCTGATTTTGAAAAGGCACAAATATCTTTCTTTGTATATGGCAAGCCAAAAGCTGGTTCTTGTGGTAAAGCAGGAATCAATTTTACCATTCTAGAGTATGCTAATACTGGACATAAAACACAATCTTCAATCCGTTTGAGTGGAATCTGATGAATTTTATTGTGTTTTTGTCTCGTTTTAGACCACTGAATATTAATTATCAATCCTTCATGTGTGAATTGAAAATCCCCTCTTGTCAATTGTTCCTTCGGATTAAAAGTATTCCTTGAATTATTGGCAAATTGCGATTTCCTGAGCATTCCGTAAAATCCTATTAGAAGTCAAGCCCAGAAAACAGTGTTCTGAATACTAGATAAGTCCAAAACTTTGTAAATGCTGTATAGGTGTGCCGGTTCAAGAGGTAGTCGTATCTTTGGAATATATGTATTTAGTTTTTCCACACCTGATAATGTCATCTTTAGTGTTGGTGAATAAAATTCTTCGACATCAAATTTTAACAGTACTGCCCATGTTTTGATACCTGACAAGTAGTTTCTAACTGAGCCACTGCTCTTGAAATGTTCCGCTAAAAAACATGCATATCCACAAAGTGTCTCTTGGTCGATTGGAAAGGCCAATCTGTTAAAATGTTAAAAAAATAAGAGATATGTATTAAGCTGTGTCTTAAAATTCTTAAAAGTTCCTGGTCTAAATGCAGCTTTTAATACATTTCTGGTTTTCCTATACAATGCAGTCCATTCATTTAATCCATTTTCTGAAATTAGATAGAATTGTCCACATCAAACATACAACTTGCAATCTGAACTTCCTCAATAAAGCAATCATCTAATAAAATTGTATTTTTTCATAAGGAGATCTGATTTCGGTCCAGCGTGACAATAAGTCGGCCACTCTGTTGTCTATTCCTTGAATGTGAATCGCTTTAATTTGAATGTTGAAGTATGAGCATAAGAGCCAAATGTTTCTCGCAATGCCTAGCATAACTTTGTCACGACATCTACCTGTGTTTATCAGAATAACAGACGAAGAATTGTCACATTGCAATAGAAGTCTCTTATCTTGTAGTATAGGTCCCCATACTCTCAACCTAATGAATATAGCCAGAAGTTCATATACACAAATGTGGTGACCAGACCAAGATGCTGGAATCGCACAGTGAACAATTTTAGTACAACCACTGTCATGAAAAACACCACCTAGTCCTAACAAGCTTGCATCTGTTTGCATTAACTGATCCGGCTCACTCCAGAGGTAGTCCGGAATGGTGGTTCTACCATTAAATTCTGTCATAAATTTTAAAAACCATTTTAAGTCTTTTTTGGCCTCAGTGTTTAAATTTATATGATGACTTTTACGGTATACAGTTCTCAGTAAATTTAGCAATCTTGAGATAAACAATCTTGCTGATCTTATACAATCAGCTGTGTAAGACAGTTTCCCAATTATTGATTCAAGCTTCTTTCTTGTGACAGTTTTCTTTAACAACAACTTCTCTATAATTTGTCTAATTTCAGTGAGTTTGTCCGCAGTAATTTAAATGCTCATGTTAACACTATCAAACTGTTTTCCTAAGAATATCATACTAGTGCTAGGAGAACAACACTTTTGTTCAGATATTTCAAAACCAAGATTGTTTATTAGGTTTTTCAGATTGTCATAACCCTCCTCTGCCTTATCAATGGTTTCAGCTGTTCCTATATCATCTATATAGTTAACACCATTATAGTCCATATTCCTGTACATGTGCATTATAGCATTAGTAGTCCTTTGAGCCGCCATAGCACCAGTGCGTAAACCAAAGGGGATTTTGGTGTCAAAATATAATTTACTGTTCCAAACCAGTCCTAACAGGTGATAATCATATGGATCTACCGGCAACCAGCGATAACAGCGCTTGATATCAACTTTGTACAACAGGCACTTGGGACCCTTCTCGTTTATCAACTGTACCAAGTTATCAGTAGCAGGGTAGTGTAACTTGAAGGGGTCACCTATGTAAGTATCTTTTGGTATACCATCATTAAGTGCCTAACGGGAATGATAAATCCATAATAGTTCTTCTATCAGTAGAGTCTTTTTTAGGAACAGAAGATAGGGGGGCGGTGGACAAAGGTACAGAAAATGGGTTTCTCTCAAATGGGCCAACTAGTGCATTATATGATAACTCTTTTTGAATATAATCTTCTGTGTGTTCAGAAAAATATAATGTGATTTTTAACAGTTGTTAACGGAAGGTCTGGTTTGACATAACCTACTGGCCAACCGAATTCTAAAGATTCTACAATTTCATGATCACTGTAATCAATTAACATACTGCGCCATAAAGGAATATTCAAAGTGGTGTGTAGAGGTATACGCTCATGCAAATAATATGGAAAACCTGAATTAAATACAATATCATGCAAAACTACAGGTTCAAAGTTGGATGTGTTATCCTGCTCAAAACTTGCATTGATTACCTGCAAATTGTCATTGTCAGAATCAGATATGATATCTTTCATACATTCATTTATATTACCTAGATCTGTATTATACAACACTGTCTGATTAGAAAATGCATAAGACTCTAACTCTTTTTCATTTTCACAAATTGAATTAACATGACAAAGCTGAGATACCCGACCTGTTTTTTCAGTGTCTAAATCTATACATTGTGCATCATTTTCTTGCTGATAATCTAAAAAAAATTTCCAAATCATGTCATCAGTTTGTGTTGTTACATTGTTTGTTTGTATTGTATTTGACGAACATCCTGGCCCACATACTTTGCCTAGTCATTTGTGGGCCTGAAAATCTCGGTCCTGATTGGCAAAAGAGGCGAATAATCCATATTGCAGTCGTGCTGCAAAATGCAGAAAATGCTATGAGTAAATCAAATATATTCTAAATAACAGGTAATCCGCGCAAATGTAAAAAAAAAGTCTCAGGTATATTTTACGGGTAATTGTAATGCTCTTTCTCCGTGCAAAAGTGATACCTGTTAATCCTCATACACTCGTTAATAAAATATGTTGATATTGTAAATGCAGAACTGATAGAAAGTACACTGAAACAAACGATAATGTGTAGCTGTTTCAATGATTTTTGATGGCTCTCGAAATATAAAAAATGTTGCATGCATCTAATATTTATTGATTGCTTCATTTGATTAATGTTCATATTAAAAAAAAATATAGATAGCAATTCTTCTCTTCAAAAATAGGTCTACGATTTACGACTTACGAGTACCTTCCACCACTCTTAACTTTGCGATCACTTTTTATCGTAAGTCGTAAATCCTAACTATTAATGAAACGGTCGTATCTCTTACGAGTACACTTACGTCTACGTTTATGACTTACGACCTTTAGTGAAACGGTCGCCAGAGGCGTAGATGCACATACTTTGTCACGCAATGGCGTGCACATCGTCAGGTTATAAAATAATTAGGAAATAAAATCATTTGATATATCTGATGGGGTAGACAGACGATTAGAGTCAATCACACTGCGGAAGCGCCAAAACAGTATTGGCGAATTTCTTTGTACTATTCATTTTTGGACCATTTGATTACAGAACTTGAATCACGTCTCCTTATTACGGAAAACCGCTTCCATGCACAGCATCTACTGCCCCGTGCTGTAGACAAAATAACTAATGATTATGTGGCTTCATTCAATATACGAGGCATACCATGCTGACATTGATTTGTCATTAGAGGATTCCAGGAGAGAAGTTGCCAGATGGCGAACCAGCTGGGCCATTACAAAACGTAATGATTTGTCAACAATTTGTACCAGGGCCTCCAAGAGAAATTTTGCAAGGCGGAACAATACTGCTTTGAGGTCCGAGGACAGACTGAAACTTTTCTCAAAATTGTGGATTTGAGTTGAAAATACAAAAAAAATAATAATGAAAAAATCAAAATGAAATGTCAATGGGGCCCTTTCTTGCCTCTCTGGGTCCCGTACCGATGTACCGGCTCAAACCCCCCCTCTGATAGGCCCTGTGTACCGCATACTTCTCCAGCAGATGAGTTAAAATTGCAATCACTCAAAATAGATGGTTGCGATCCGTCTTCCGTAATTAAAATCGTCAAAATGAAATACAACCGAATTGATATCAAAATGTGACTTGTTTCAACCTCATTTAAAATAAACATTAAAATTCTTTCCAACTTATACATCACGTACACGATATTTAATTACAACACTATTTCACTGAGGTGTTCATTTTTTTCCTGTTCCAGTTAAAGGTCTTTATCAAACAGCATCATACAGTTTACATGTAATTTGCAGTTAGTACGTATTTAAATCACATAAGGATATTTCTGTTTTTCACATGTTGGGGAGAGGGGGAGGGAATGATTTATCAAGTACATCAATCTATCCTTTTTTCATGTTGGGCAGATGTCGCTATTGTACATTCAAAATATTAATTGCGAACCCCATTGACGGGCGTCCGGAATCTAATTATTTTGCTGTTAATCAAAGTAATATGCAACTGACAACAACCAAATTTAGGATTTATCAAGTACGATGTACATGCTACCTGTCTAGTATATTATCTTTTTTTCCTCGATCGACAGTTCAGAGGAGATGTTGCTATACTGGTATTTCTTAAGACAATGGCAAGTTATAATCCAACTAGTTTAACCCCGTCACTTTTTACTGAAGTACCTGTACTAAGTCAGGAAAGTAAGCGGTCATGTATATGTGTGTTAGGGACATCGAATTTGCCTATTTCTACGATTTTTCTATTGAATTTTTGGAGCTTTTCCGACTGTGATATTTTTTATACATTTTATTACAGGTTGTGAAAAAAGAATTATGATGATGTACCGGCAACAGGGCCTCCAAAAGAAATATTGCAAGGCGGAACAATACTACTTTGGGACTTGAGGACAGGCTGAAACTTCTCTCAAAATTGTGGATTTGAGTTGAAAATACAAAACAAATAATGAATAAATCAAAATAAAACGTCAATGGCTAAGTCCATGGGGTACTTCAGAGATTCACGGGCCCTTTCTTGGCTCTCTGTGCCCCGTACCGATGCACCGGATGAACCCCCTCTCAAAGGCCCTACTTTGTACCACACTAGATTCTGTAAATCCAGTTCTCTATCCTTCTATAGATACAATATTATGTGTTTTGTTAAACATGCCAGCAGCAAGCGCTAATGCTAAAATGTCATTTAGTGTACTGAGACGTTTGAAAACTTGTGTTAGTTCGACTATGAAGAATGACAGGCTATCTTCTCTGGGATTTATACATATTCACCGAGATTTTGAAGTGAACTTGTACAAAGCAATGGAAGTGTTCGTATCTGCCAAGACACGAAGGGCAGATTTTTGACAATTTTAAGATATTCTTGTCTATCAGTCATTAAAATTGTGCTTGATTCTATATTATATGAAACCCTGAAATGGCCCCAGATCCCACCATGTTGCATCTCGTCAAAAATAATTATGGCGTGCACACTATTAAGCCTCATCTACGGGCCGGAATCAATTTGCGCCAATTAGCATATTAAAAATGATTCAATTGCGCCATTGTCTATATTTTTTTATGGTTTTAATTGCGCCAATAAATGAAATTCAACTGCGCCATATTTACCTGTAAATTACCTGTACATAATTTACCTATATACATGTATTACAATTAACCTTTCGGTATAAAATTTTACTGTCCCAGTGAACACTTTTCAAACTTAAGGATACTCACAAGCGAATAAATTGTTCAGTAATAAGAAAGTTTTCAACAAGTAAAGATGTCTGAAATTCCATTCAAGAAAATTGAATCTGATAGGGGGAAACCTGTCATTGTAGTAGAAAACCAGAAATTCCGCCAGGCCTTCATTAAGAAGAATGGAGAAATTAGATGAAGATGCACCGTAAAATCCTGTTCTGCTAGGGTATTTACAGATGAGACAATTAGTATAATTCTAAGTGGTGAATTGGACCATATACATGAGACAAATGCGCAAAAACTAGAGCGACAGATTTTGAGAACAGCTTGTAAAAGCAAAGCAGTCAGAACGAGCTTCAAAGATCATCAACTCTGAACTCTTCAAAACGGATGAAGAAAATTTAGAAAAGAAAGACTTTAAATACGTACATCTATCTATGTACAGGTAAAGAAGGAAACTTCACCCGGCTCAACCCAAAAATCAAGCCGAATTCCACAGTATTCTTGATGATATTGGTGTTGTAACAAACAAGGATGATGACTTTGTGCTGTGCAATGATTCTGTAAGTGGGATAATTTTATTTGGATGTGAGGCTAATTTGAAATTTCTATGTACAGTTTCAGAGGGAATTTTTGCTGATGGAACATATAAATGTCCTAAGTATTTCAAGTAACTACATACGATACATGGCTTTAAGAATGGTCATTACATTCCACTGGTCTTCTGTTTTAAGAATAGTCATTACATTCCACTGGTCTTCTGTTTTAAGAATGGTCATTACATTCCACTGGTCTTCTGTTTTAAGAATAGTCATTACATTCCACTGGTCTTCTGTTTTAAGAATGGTCATTACATTCCACTGGTCTTCTGTTTTAAGAATGGTCATTACATTCCACTGGTCTTCTGTTTGTAGAATGGTCATTACATTCCACTGGTCTTCTGCTTTAAGAATGGTCATTACATTCCACTGGTCTTCTGTTTTAAGAATGGTCATTACATTCCACTGGTCTTCTGTTTGTTATCATCAAAATCAGAAGCCTGTTACAGGAAAATGTTTTCATTACTCGATGACAACTGCAAGAGATTCAACCTTGATTTGTGTATTAAAACAATTCATCTAGATTTTGAAGATCGAATGCATGTAACAGTTACAAATTTATTCCTAGATGTTGTTATTCGATCTTGTAGATTCCATCTCGGTCAGGCATGGTGGAGGAAAATACAGGCTCTAGGTCTGGCAAAAGAATATAAGAAAAATGTGACTGACATTAGTAAATGGTTACACCATTTTTTTGGATTAGTTTTTCTTAATCCGGAAGATGTAGGTGACAGATTTGCTGAGGATTTGATTCCTGATATGCCAAGTGACAACAAAGTTCACGACTTTGCCGATTATGTGTTGTCAACATACGTAGATGATAACGCAATGTTTCCACCATCAGTGTGGGCTGAAATTCCGTCCAACTCTAGACGAACAAATAATGGACCTGAAGCATTTCATTCCCACTATAACGAACAATTCTACTACCCACATCCATCTATGTTTGTGTTTCCAGACACTCTTACAAAGATTCAGGCAACGACACACATAAAAATCAGAAGTACCAGCTCAGAAGCTGTCAGAAGTAGACATGATTCTGAAAAGGAAAACTTTGCAATGGAAAAATACCAAAAACTATTCCGAGGTGAAATATATATACTGCTTTCTGCTTTCAACTGTACCAAGTTATCAGTAGCAGGGTAGTGTAACTTGAAGGGGTCACCTATGTAAGTATCTTTTGGTATACCATCATTAACTGAAGTGCCTAATGGGAATGATAAATCCATAATAGTTCTTCTATCAGTAGAGTCTTTTTTAGGAACAGAAGATAGTGGGGCGGTGGACAAAGGTACAGAAAATGGGTTTCTCTCAAATGGGCCAACTAGTGCATTATATGATAACTCTTTTTGAATATAATCTTCTGTGTGTTCAGAAAAATATAATGTGATTTTTAACAGTTGTTAACGGAAGGTCTGGTTTGAGATAACCTACTGGCCAACTGAATTCTAAAAATTCTACAATTTCATGATCACTGTAATCAATTAACATACTGCGCCATAAAGGAATATTCAAAGTGGTGTGTAGAGGTATACGCTCATGCAAATAATATGGAAAACCTGAATTAAATACAATATCATGCAAAACTACAGGTTCAAAGTTGGATGTGTTATCCTGCTCAAAACTTGCATTGATTACCTGCAAATTGTCATTGTCAGAATCAGATATGATATCTTTCATACATTCATTTATATTACCTAGATCTGTATTATACAACACTGTCTGATTAGAAAATGCATAAGACTCTAACTCTATTTCATTTTCACAAATTGAATTAACATGACAAAGCTGAGATACCCGACCTGTTTTTTCAGTGTCTAAATCTATACATTGTGCATCATTTTCTTGCTGATAATCTAAAATTTTTTTCCAAATCATGTCATCAGTTTGTGTTGTTACATTGTTTGTTTGTATTGTATTTGACGAACATCCTGGCCCACATACTTTGCCTAGTCATTTGTGGGCCTGAAAATCTCGGTCCTGATTGGCAAAAGAGGCGAATAATCCATATTGCAGTCGTGCTGCAAAATGCAGAAAATGCTATGAGTAAATCAAATATATTCTAAATAACAGGTAATCCGCGCAAATGTAAAAAAAAAGTCTCAGGTATATTTTACGGGTAATTGTAATGCTCTTTCTCCGTGCAAAAGTGATACCTGTTAATCCTCATACACTCGTTAATAAAATATGTTGATATTGTAAATGCAGAACTGATAGAAAGTACACTGAAACAAACGATAATGTGTAGCTGTTTCAATGATTTTTGATGGCTCTCGAAATATAAAAAATGTTGCATGCATCTAATATTTATTGATTGCTTCATTTGATTAATGTTCATATTAAAAAAAAATATAGATAGCAATTCTTCTCTTCAAAAATAGGTCTACGATTTACGACTTACGAGTACCTTCCACCACTCTTAACTTTGCGATCACTTTTTATCGTAAGTCGTAAATCCTAACTATTAATGAAACGGTCGTATCTCTTACGAGTACACTTACGTCTACGTTTATGACTTACGACCTTTAGTGAAACGGTCGCCAGAGGCGTAGATGCACATACTTTGTCACGCAATGGCGTGCACATCGTCAGGTTATAAAATAATTAGGAAATAAAATCATTTGATATATCTGATGGGGTAGACAGACGATTAGAGTCAATCACACTGCGGAAGCGCCAAAACAGTATTGGCGAATTTCTTTGTACTATTCATTTTTGGACCATTTGATTACAGAACTTGAATCACGTCTCCTTATTACGGAAAACCGCTTCCATGCACAGCATCTACTGCCCCGTGCTGTAGACAAAATAACTAATGATTATGTGGCTTCATTCAATATACGAGGCATACCATGCTGACATTGATTTGTCATTAGAGGATTCCAGGAGAGAAGTTGCCAGATGGCGAACCAGCTGGGCCATTACAAAACGTAATGATTTGTCAACAATTTGTACCAGGGCCTCCAAGAGAAATTTTGCAAGGCGGAACAATACTGCTTTGAGGTCCGAGGACAGACTGAAACTTTTCTCAAAATTGTGGATTTGAGTTGAAAATACAAAAAAAATAATAATGAAAAAATCAAAATGAAATGTCAATGGGGCCCTTTCTTGCCTCTCTGGGTCCCGTACCGATGTACCGGCTCAAACCCCCCCTCTGATAGGCCCTGTGTACCGCATACTTCTCCAGCAGATGAGTTAAAATTGCAATCACTCAAAATAGATGGTTGCGATCCGTCTTCCGTAATTAAAATCGTCAAAATGAAATACAACCGAATTGATATCAAAATGTGACTTGTTTCAACCTCATTTAAAATAAACATTAAAATTCTTTCCAACTTATACATCACGTACACGATATTTAATTACAACACTATTTCACTGAGGTGTTCATTTTTTTCCTGTTCCAGTTAAAGGTCTTTATCAAACAGCATCATACAGTTTACATGTAATTTGCAGTTAGTACGTATTTAAATCACATAAGGATATTTCTGTTTTTCACATGTTGGGGAGAGGGGGAGGGAATGATTTATCAAGTACATCAATCTATCCTTTTTTCATGTTGGGCAGATGTCGCTATTGTACATTCAAAATATTAATTGCGAACCCCATTGACGGGCGTCCGGAATCTAATTATTTTGCTGTTAATCAAAGTAATATGCAACTGACAACAACCAAATTTAGGATTTATCAAGTACGATGTACATGCTACCTGTCTAGTATATTATCTTTTTTTCCTCGATCGACAGTTCAGAGGAGATGTTGCTATACTGGTATTTCTTAAGACAATGGCAAGTTATAATCCAACTAGTTTAACCCCGTCACTTTTTACTGAAGTACCTGTACTAAGTCAGGAAAGTAAGCGGTCATGTATATGTGTGTTAGGGACATCGAATTTGCCTATTTCTACGATTTTTCTATTGAATTTTTGGAGCTTTTCCGACTGTGATATTTTTTATACATTTTATTACAGGTTGTGAAAAAAGAATTATGATGATGTACCGGCAACAGGGCCTCCAAAAGAAATATTGCAAGGCGGAACAATACTACTTTGGGACTTGAGGACAGGCTGAAACTTCTCTCAAAATTGTGGATTTGAGTTGAAAATACAAAACAAATAATGAATAAATCAAAATAAAACGTCAATGGCTAAGTCCATGGGGTACTTCAGAGATTCACGGGCCCTTTCTTGGCTCTCTGTGCCCCGTACCGATGCACCGGATGAACCCCCTCTCAAAGGCCCTACTTTGTACCACACTAGATTCTGTAAATCCAGTTCTCTATCCTTCTATAGATACAATATTATGTGTTTTGTTAAACATGCCAGCAGCAAGCGCTAATGCTAAAATGTCATTTAGTGTACTGAGACGTTTGAAAACTTGTGTTAGTTCGACTATGAAGAATGACAGGCTATCTTCTCTGGGATTTATACATATTCACCGAGATTTTGAAGTGAACTTGTACAAAGCAATGGAAGTGTTCGTATCTGCCAAGACACGAAGAGCAGATTTTTGACAATTTTAAGATATTCTTGTCTATCAGTCATTAAAATTGTGCTTGATTCTATATTATCTGAAACCCTGAAATGGCCCCAGATCCCACCATGTTGCATCTCGTCAAAAATAATTATGGCGTGCACACTATTAAGCCTCATCTACGGGCCGGAATCAATTTGCGCCAATTAGCATATTAAAAATGATTCAATTGCGCCATTGTCTATATTTTTTATGGTTTTAATTGCGCCAATAAATGAAATTCAACTGCACCATATTTACCTGTAAATTACCTGTACATAATTTACCTATATACATGTATTACAATTAACCTTTCGGTATAAAATTTTACTGTCCCAGTGAACACTTTTCAAACTTAAGGATACTCACAAGCGAATAAATTGTTCAGTAATAAGAAAGTTTTCAACAAGTAAAGATGTCTGAAATTCCATTCAAGAAAATTGAATCTGATAGGGGGAAACCTGTCATTGTAGTAGAAAACCAGAAATTCCGCCAGGCCTTCATTAAGAAGAATGGAGAAATTAGATGAAGATGCACCGTAAAATCCTGTTCTGCTAGGGTATTTACAGATGAGACAATTAGTATAATTCTAAGTGGTGAATTGGACCATATACATGAGACAAATGCGCAAAAACTAGAGCGACAGATTTTGAGAACAGCTTGTAAAAGCAAAGCAGTCAGAACGAGCTTCAAAGATCATCAACTCTGAACTCTTCAAAACGGATGAAGAAAATTTGGAAAAGAAAGACTTTAAATACGTACATCTATCTATGTACAGGTAAAGAAGGAAACTTCACCCGGCTCAACCCAAAAATCAAGCCGAATTCCACAGTATTCTTGATGATATTGGTGTTGTAACAAACAAGGATGATGACTTTGTGCTGTGTAATGATTCTGTAAGTGGGATAATTTTATTTGGATGTGAGGCTAATTTGAAATTTCTATGTACAGTTTCAGAGGGAATTTTTGCTGATGGAACATATAAATGTCCTAAGTATTTCAAGTAACTACATACGATACATGGCTTTAAGAATGGTCATTACATTCCACTGGTCTTCTGTTTTAAGAATAGTCATTACATTCCACTGGTCTTCTGTTTTAAGAATGGTCATTACATTCCACTGGTCTTCTGTTTTAAGAATAGTCATTACATTCCACTGGTCTTCTGTTTTAAGAATGGTCATTACATTCCACTGGTCTTCTGTTTTAAGAATGGTCATTACATTCCACTGGTCTTCTGTTTGTAGAATGGTCATTACATTCCACTGGTCTTCTGCTTTAAGAATGGTCATTACATTCCACTGGTCTTCTGTTTTAAGAATGGTCATTACATTCCACTGGTCTTCTGTTTGTTATCATCAAAATCAGAAGCCTGTTACAGGAAAATGTTTTCATTACTCGATGACAACTGCAAGAGATTCAACCTTGATTTGTGTATTAAAACAATTCATCTAGATTTTGAAGATCGAATGCATGTAACAGTTACAAATTTATTCCTAGATGTTGTTATTCGATCTTGTAGATTCCATCTCGGTCAGGCATGGTGGAGGAAAATACAGGCTCTAGGTCTGGCAAAAGAATATAAGAAAAATGTGACTGACATTAGTAAATGGTTACACCATTTTTTTGGATTAGTTTTTCTTAATCCGGAAGATGTAGGTGACAGATTTGCTGAGGATTTGATTCCTGATATGCCAAGTGACAACAAAGTTCACGACTTTGCCGATTATGTGTTGTCAACATACGTAGATGATAACGCAATGTTTCCACCATCAGTGTGGGCTGAAATTCCGTCCAACTCTAGACGAACAAATAATGGACCTGAAGCATTTCATTCCCACTATAACGAACAATTCTACTACCCACATCCATCTATGTTTGTGTTTCCAGACACTCTTACAAAGATTCAGGCAACGACACACATAAAAATCAGAAGTACCAGCTCAGAAGCTGTCAGAAGTAGACATGATTCTGAAAAGGAAAACTTTGCAATGGAAAAATACCAAAAACTATTACGAGGTGAAATTAGCAGAAAGCAGTATGTTTGCATTTTGAGTTATAAATACTAACCACTAGTTTAACTGTACAGATACTTGAGTTTAACTGGATTTTAACTGTAAATAAATAGACTGTCGTTCAACGTTTTAATTTATCATATTTTATAATAAATGACTAACTCTGCCAGTGTTAAAACTGCCGGTCCCATGCCCGGATAAAAGAGGAGGGAAGTCATTAAATTAGATTCTTTAAAAAATAAATGTCTTTAAAGTAAAACAATAAATTTATAACAATGGCGCAAATGAATGGCTATTTTATTGGCGCAAATGAAACCCATGGTTTGAACAAATAAGTGGCGCAAATAAGTTGTGGCGCAAATGAATGCATTTTTGGCGCAAATCGATATCGGCCTAACTCATTATTCAGGGTACCATAATATACTTAAAGGTGTTACTGAAGTTGGGGACAATTTACAATGTGCCCTTCTATTTTTTTTTTTTTTTTTTTTTTTTTTGTGTCCTTATATAACATCTATAAGAAATTGAATTTCAAGGGAAGAAATGTAATAAAAGATATAAAATTCATGATATTTGTTTAGAGGAGTTAAACGTGTCAAATCATTTGAACAAATAAACTATTATTTAAAAGGCGAATTACAAATTGTCTGTTCTTCGATATAAGGATTCTGATTACCCCTTTGGTATCTTCAAACTCTGCTTAGTTAAATATATTTAGCTTGTCATTATAGCTTTGTTCATCTTTCATCTTTTGACAAAGATGCATGCCTTGCAAAAATGGTAAGCTAGAATTTTCGAAATACTATTTCTAAATAAGGACAGAATAAGTAGTAGGCCGACATGCATGTACATGTAATGTATTTGCTTTGCTGTAGGGCATGTGTAGTTAGTCACTGTATGTTCACTTTGATAATAACATGAATTCAATGCTATTCTTCATGAAATATAACATGTACGTATGACACTGTCAGTTCAGATAAGTGGAGAATTTATTCAAAAACATAAATTGTGTATATTAAGAAAGAAAAAACATCTGTGGATCTTAATTCCCAGATTTAAGTTGTTCACCCTCATATGGAGTAGTACAGTGAGAGACCCATATTTTCTTATTTTATCGCGATAGATTGTGACATTTTTTTTCTGTTTTGCTTGCACATATGACACGTGGTATTAGACAAGTTTTTTGAGGATTTCTTGTAGTTTTTAATTTCAAACCACGGACCAAATAACATCTGTTTTCATTACCGTAACAATAGCTATTTTTGTTATACATGTAGTAGAAGGTCCAGTATATATTTATTGTCTTGTGCTACTCCCCGTGCTACTGCACAGACAATATTGTTTATTACAAATCATTACTTGGCAGTAGACATATTTCAGATGCATTCCAATTAATGGCAAAGGCTCACGTCAACAACAACATAAAAAATGTGTTCTTGCAATTTATCATTGATAATTAATGATTGAAACAGTATCTTTCCTAACAGTAAAAAAAGTTATTTTTGAGAGAGAGAGAGAGACATGAAAGTTGGTGTTCTTAAATATTGATTTTTTTTTTATATTTTGACACATTTAGATATATTCTGTTTTCCCGATTGTTCTAAACATCGAAAGTAACCATTCCTGTTAATAATAATGGTGAAGAAACTTCATATTAATTTATTGAACTGTTCAGAGTATAGTATACATACTTTTATGAATAGTATATTAATTTTATTTTCATTTGGAAGTCAGTTGTATTGTTTCCTTTTTTGTTCACAATATATTTTAGTTCGTTGAATATGATGGATTTATCTGTTTCCTAAGTATGGTATTTTAAAGAAAATATTATATTGCACGCACCCTTTTGCCTAGCTCACGTGAGCGGAGATTGCATGTTTATCCGAATTACAATGTCTGTTTATTCCGTAATTGTTCCATTATTTAGCCTTCACACATGCTACTTCCGGTAAATATTATTGGGCAATCTGGAAAAAAAAACGTGTAAAAATTGTTATTTCCATTATAACATACAAAAATATAAAGAATGCCAAAGAAAGACAAAAGAAACAGAGGAAAAGGTGACATTGATGACGAGGAAAAAGATTCAAAACTAGAGGAACAAATGGCCGGTCTCATGAATGAGAATGCCAGGTCTTCCGACGCAAAACCCAAGAAAAAAGAAAAGGTAACAACTTATTGAGAGCAGGTGTGACATGAGAAGTGAATGATATATAGTCTAGTTAAGCTATTACATTTTAAGAATAGTAAAATGTGCTTGCCTTCTCTAAACTAGAAGATATATTTTTTAATGTTTGAAACTCGAAATATTGTTGATGAAAAAAGTGATACTGTCGGTCAAAAAACCACAATATTTCCTCTTCAAAATATGATTTTGTCCCTTTACCCAATGAATCGGGTTAAAAGTTCATTACTCGCTTTAACAACCATCATTGGCACGTCTATTCGAGTACAAATTTAGCTGGTACAGCAGCAATTATTGATTTCAGACATAATATTCTCCTTTGAAAAAAATTATTTTCATCCTGGCGCGATTTTGAATGTACATTACAGTACTGTTGACATATAATGAAAGATTGATCAATCATATTACCGGTACTGCTGAGATATCGTGAATTATTACGAGAGTCTACATTCATTTTTTAGTTAAACAGCGACTTAAACTACGATTTGGCCAGAATTTGAATTTCAAAGATATATTTTCAAGTCCAGTGAAGTTAAGGAAACATTATTTTTCTTTATACAATATAATAGTTTATGTATAATCTGTTCAATTTTGGACATTTCTGTCCAGTATTAGTTGAGACACAAAACTTTGAAGTGAGCTTGGTAGAATTTCGTTGTTACCCTTCTGATATAATAGTACATGTACAGGTATACAGGTATGTAGGTTTTGGGTCATTTCGTGCGATGATTGTTAATGGCCCCTGTGGTGCCAGAAGCGGTAAATTTCGTTCTGGTTTTAATCATGTCAAACATTCAACAATGTTAAAATAACTTGGTTAATTAATAAAAAAAATAATATCAATTTGGAAATGTCAGATGGTACAATTACTAATAGAAGAAAGACAAACAATGGTCCACAAAACACTACAACAGAAAAATATCAATTAAATGATTTCCGCTTGAAAATGATGTTCGTTTTGTATCGACCTCCAGTAAATTGTTTGTAGGAGGGCTCATGTCACTTTATTTGTGTTTGTTTGCGTATAGTGGTGTCCTTCACATATGTGTTGTGTTTTTGGTTTGTTTATCTTCGTATTTCGTACCCTGCAATGTATGTTACCAGTTTCTCTGGATTGTCCATTTTTGTTTGCCCCCTTCGCTATTCTAACGTTTTTTTTAGGGTAAGGGACTGAATCAGTAACAACACCAAAGTGAATACATTTGTACTTGTCCAAACTTTAATCCTTGACCAACGAAACTGAGATAAATATTGCTGAAAATGGCATTAACACACATGTACATGTAACCTACATTGTATGTAATGTATTATATTGTTAGGAAACTTTTGATGGGATTTTGAAATTGAATGCCAACATGTTATATGTCAAAGTATTCAACACCCTTACTATTAAATCTAGTCTCTCTCTGTTGACAGTCAGGTGTGCAAGTAGAAATGAATGTCCCAGTACGCAGTAGATGCAGTGAAAGAGATTTTGATCCCTTACTTTTGAAAACCCAACGACCATTTAAAAAATTATGAATGTTTAAAGTTCACAAATTTCTGTCAATTATTTTGAGAAGCACATTCAAGATGGTTGACATTGTCAAGGATAAAATAATTTTTTTTTTTTTAAAATGTAGGTGGGGGGGGGGGGGGGGGGGGAGGGGTTATGGAGGAAACCAGAGTACCCAGGGAGGAAACCACAGACCTGTCGCAAGTTACTGACACACTTTACCACATAATGTATCGAGTACACCTTGCCTGAGCAGGATTCGAACTCACAACGTTAGTGGTGATAAGCACTGGTTGTACAGATTGTTGTAAATCCAACTACCATACAATCACGACCTTGACGACCCAGAGAAAAATAGTAAAAACAGATGTAAAATCAATACCTCTAATACACACACATATATATATTTACCTCTAATACACACACATGTATATATTTACCTCTAATACACACACATATATATATTTACCTCTAATACACACACATATATATTTACCTCTAATACACACATATATATATATTTACCTTTAATACACACATATATATATTTACCTCTAATACACACACATATATATATTTACCTCTAATACACACACATATATATATTTACCTCTAATACACACACATATATATTTACCTCTAATACACACACATATATATATTTACCTCTAATACACACACATATATATATTTACCTCTAATACACACATATATATATATATTTACCTCTAATACACACACATACACACACACATATATTTTGTAATTATGAATCTCTCAGAGTAATTGCACATCAAAGGCTGAGATGGTAGATGAGATGAGAACTCCATTTGTAGCAATAGTATGTTTATCAAAGATTTGTCAAAGGTGACGTCAATATCACATGACATCATTAGAGTCGTTACACATAGAAATCAATGATAATATGTTTGCATCACGTTTGTTGCTTGATGAAAGATATTAACAACATAAAAACAAAGCTTACAAATAACATGTTCAATGTATCTAATTATGGGGCCGTTGTGATAAAGTATGTCATTGACATGCGGCAGGTCAGTGGTTTTTTCATAGTACTCCTGTATCCTCCACCAATAAAACTGACCACCACAATATAACTGAAATATTGTTGAAAGTGGCGTTAAACACCATAACCATAACCATATCAAATCATTCATTAGTTTTGATAATGTGATGCTAGTATTGTGTAATTTTTCCAGGGAAAATCTTCTAAGTTAAAGAAACTGGCAGAATTAATGGCTTTAGAAGACGAGAATGGTGATGATAGAGAAGATAAAGAGAAGGAGCCTGAGGTTGTAGTTTTGTTTCTCTATTATTTACAATATTAAATACCATTTCATATTATTGAGCCATCCTTTATATTAAAAAAATTTTTTTTAGGTTTGCTTTAACCCAATGCAACCGTCCCACTAAAACTGCCCCTAATAATTTAATAATATACAATAATCAGGATTTCTGAATTTTTTTTACTCTTTGGCATTTTTCAGATAGATGTATTCAGAAAAAATTATAAATACTTAACCTTTTATAAAAAAAGAATTATACAAGCATTTTTTTGTTTTGAAAAAAAAGTTTTAAATAGTAAAAATACCCCTTAAAAATACCTTTAAAGCACAGTATTTGCGGGCTCCTTTTCGAATGATATTGGCGCGAATATCTTTCAAATCATTTTTGATATCGATTTTGCTTTGGCAACATGTCTGAGACACAGAAAAAAATTCTAAATTCACAATCTAAAAGATATTGTATATAACGTTTCGAAATATTTTGTGCAAGAAGCTTCAGTTCCATCAACAACGCCAGTAAACGCTTATATCCAGAAAACTGTTGACGAAAGTTAACTTCTATCAGTGAAAGATCGATCCGTAGAATAAGAAAAGAAAAATCTGACACTGGGGTGCTACTACATTTTACTTACTTACTTAACAGTATTTAACGGTGGTTTCCAGAACTGGCTCCTCTTGTTCTCCTCTACTGTCACTGCCTAAGACGAGAAATCGTGAACCACTGAAGCCGGTAGATGATTTTGATAGATGCGCTATTAGAAATAAAATTCATGAATTTTATACTGTATGACGTCAGTTACCAACTATTGTGAAATTGCACGAGAGTTTAAAAGATGACATTAAATTTGATGGAAGTGTTTCACTATTGTGCAACATTGTAAAAGAACTTGGCTTCAAATGGAAATGTTCCCAAGGTCGTAGGAAAGTTATTATCGAACGATATGACATCGTAGATTTGCGTTGCAGATACCTGAAAAAAATCTGTGAATACCGTAAAAAAAGCATGAACATTGTCTACATTGATGAGACGTGGATTGACACTTCCTACACAGCGAAATACTGTTGGCAAAGCAAAGATGAAAGAGGTGCTTTACTTCCGATGAGCAAGGGACAACGTCTTATAGTCGTACACGGTGGTGGTTGTACATGATTCGTACCTGGTGCTCTACTTGTATGGAAAGCAACATCAAGTACTGGTGACTACCATAATGAGATGAACGATCAGAATTTTCAAAAATGGTTTTGCGAGAACATTTCGGTAAAAAGTGTAATCATTATGAACAATTGCGTCATACCATTCTTGTAAATTGGAAAAATGTCCAAATTCAAGTACTTGTAAAGTGGACATTCAAGCCTGGTTAACAAAACATAATATATCGTTCTCGGCGTTTGATAAGAAGCTATTGCGCCCTGAATTGTTAGCTTTGGCAAAGGCGAATAAACCGGAACCGCAATATATTATAGATGACATTGCGAAAGAAAAAGGACATATTATTCTGCGACTTCCGGCATATCACCCAGACTTGAACCCCATTGAACTGGTGTGGGCACAACTTAAGAAGATAGTGTCTAGCAGAAATTTCACTAATAAACTGAATGACGTTCTAGAAATTACTAAGGCTGCATTTACAGAAATAATAATTAGTGTACAGAACTGGGAGAACTATTGTAAACATGTCATCAGGTGTATTACCACTAAACATGGGTACCAGTCGAAAAGAACATATGGGAAAGTAGTACGTAAACAGAAAATGGATTCCTACATTGTTGGATAAAAAATAAACCCTATTAGATACTGCAAAATACTGAATGTCAGCAGAAACCTACATATTTTAGGATAATTTTAAGTCCATATTTGATGTCCTTGTGGTTTTAAATAAAAAATTGATTGCATTGGAAAGAAACCACCTGAATTTGTGTTAAATCGAAAGTGAAAGTAGGATTTTTGACGGTAGACATCTTCAGACTGTCTGTTTTTTCTTATATGCCATTAAATGTATGTTGATTTTCGGAGTTAAGCTTCCTATTAGGTACTCCTTCCATGAGATATGAGTGTCACTTAGATTAAACTTAAGATGAATCCTGTATGAAAGCTCAATTTTTTTTTATTTAACATAGAAGGCTATGGAGAATTCTTTAGTGGTATTACACCATCAATGTAGAGGAAGAGTATACACGAAAAGACATTGTAATTGACCAGGAAATGGACAATTTTGTTATCGAGCTAGCCGATGATAGCAGCAGCAGTGATGACCAGGATAACGACGACTAATTAACTTTATTGATTATTGTTATATTGTCTGTGATATTTATATTTTATTTTTATAAAAGATTAGATAATATTTATAACATGAAATATCAAAAGATACAAAAAAAATAAATAAAACAATCGAATGAAAATGATACATATGAGGGGCAGACAGAGTGGTAATAGAGTGGAAGAAAGGAAAAGAGGTGGAGGACAGGAAGGAGGGACAGGAGAAAGTGATATGGGTAGGGAGATATGTATACGGACCGGAAGAAAGCATAAAAGAGTGTAAATCAGGAGAAAATGGACAAAAGGGAGACCGTGAAAAGAGGGAAGAGGGTGAAAAAAGGAGAAGAAGGAAGAGGAACAGGAGAAACAGGAAGAATGACACGAGAAAGCAGGAGAGGGACAGTAGAAAGG
Organism: Bathymodiolus septemdierum; assembly: GCA_963383655.1. Classification (NCBI taxonomy): domain Eukaryota; kingdom Metazoa; phylum Mollusca; class Bivalvia; order Mytilida; family Modiolidae; genus Bathymodiolus; species Bathymodiolus septemdierum. The sequence goes on along the minus strand of OY726528.1, from coordinate 43,110,193 downwards.
TGGAGAAGAAAAACATACCCAATGTCCGCCTTTCACGTAAACAATTTTGAGAAAGTCAAAAATTTGACTTTTTACCAACAAATATTGCCCATCCGTTCAACTCTGATGTAGGACAGGCACAGTATTTCACTTTGATAACTTATTTTACTGTATTGTGTTGGATACACAATAAAGTCATTTCTTTAAAAAAAAATCTTACTATAAATATTTTCCTCACTGTTATTTTTTTTACAACTTAGGACACCATTTTTTCAAATCGGAGAGAGGGTGCATTTACTGCAGCTGTAATTAGGAGAATAAACATATATCTATCATGTTGGTTAAGTTAAAAAAAAATGAAATTTTACTACTTTTAATTATCTTTTTATGATGGGTTAATACATATAGTTATATTTTCTCTGTACTTAATATGCAATTTTGCTCATGAGGATAAATAAATATAAATAAATTATCAATTTATCATATAATGGAAAATGCAGCTGCATGGTCGGTGGATTTGTTAATGATTGTACTATATTTTTGTGAATGAATCAATCAATAACTACAATAGTATAGAATATAAAAGTTATAATAATTGTCAATTGACTCTAATTAAATGGATCAGTGAATTCAGATGTAAACTATTTTACCTGTCCACCCTAAATTAAAAATGCAGATTCCAAATGAACTACGACCGATAGCCACGCCCGGCCAACTTAACCTGAATCAACAATACCCATTTCTGACAAAAATTGTAAGGAACATTACATCAATTCATTATTTCGAAAGGATGATATGTGTTATTCTGTGTTAAGATTGATATTTATGAACCATTTTACTTTCAAGAAAAAAATGAAAAAAATAGAAAATATGAAATCTTTAAAACTATTTAATAAATAAATGAAATAAATCAGTACGGTAGTTGATCCTTTATAGCCAAAGTATTATTGTCAACTAAACCTTTATTGTTGAAAGCAGCATTAGACACCATAACCCTAACCTGTTAGAAATTGTAAATATTTTCATTACTGTTTTTTGTGGTTTAGATAAAGTTTGTTACTGTAAAAAAGAAAGAGGTTGTAAAGGACAGGGAATCTCCTGTAGAGGTTGATAGAGATGGTGCATTCATGAGGGCTCAAGAGGAAGAAAATGGTTTAGAGGATGAAGAAAAGGTCAAAGGTCAATATTGCAGTATAAGCAGGGCATTGTAACTTTTTAGAATGAATTAAACTTATACCTTGTATACACAAACAATTAAAGCTGATAGATGTTTTCAATAAAAACTGTTCAGGGGCCGTCGTGGGCGTGATCATATGGTAGTTGGATTTACAACTACCTATGCAATCAGTGCCTATCACCACTAAAGTTGTGAGTTTGAGTTTATTCATTGCGAGGTGTACTCGATACAACATTATGCGATAACAATTCTCAGTATCTTGCGACAGGTTGGTGGTTTTCTCCAGGTTCTCTGGTTTCCTCCACCAATAAAACTGACCACCACTATATAACTGGAATATTGTTGAAAGTGGTGTTAAGCACCATAACGCTAACCATGTATTTACTTATGCAATATAATTATCACCACTAAAGCTATCAATTAGATTGAGGCCATTGATGAGGTGTATTTAATATGTCTTTATGTTATCAATTTTGTCAGTGATTTGTACATCATGTCATTGTAGTGGTTTTTTGTCAGGTGCCACAGTTTCCTCCACAAATAGAACTTGCCATCATGATATAACCTGGACCTGGTAACTGAAATGTTGTTGAAAGCAGTGTTTTTACACTCATAACATTAATCAGAGAAGATAATTTGAAACAAATTGTGTAGCTCTCGTTAAAAAATAGCATTGTTATTAATAAGGGTTATGGTGTTTAACGCTACTTTCAACAATATTTCAGTTATATCTTGGCGGTCAGTTTTATTGTTGGAGCAAACCAGAGTACCTGTAGAAAACCACCGACCTGCCACATAAATCTAACTACCATACGATTACGATGGTCCTCATTATTATTTATCACAAAAAAGAATTGTTAAAATATAATGATATCATCAGACATTTGTATTTGAATAACAGAAGGCATTGAAAATTTCTTGCTAAAATGTATGTGATAGTCTAGAATAAAACAGACAAGCCGTGATATGTTCAGCAATATGATTATAGTGTACATGTATAGTATTGATATACTAGAAGAAAATGCAATTATTTTTTTATAGAGTAGATATGGCTATTATCGGACATTCAGGGTTTTTTCGACCACTTCAGAATGCATTCCATTCCATTGAGTTTCGCAAACCTGTGTCTGTACCTGAAACCACATGAATACAGTACAAACATGGTATATATACCGAGGTGTCTGATAATAGCCAGTAGATAAAGATTGTTTTAAGGACTTTCAGAAGGGAATATTTCTTATATAATTTGATCATTTTAATTTCAACATTTTCAGATGTCGAAGAAAAAAAATTGAGCAAAAAGGAATTGAAGAAATTGAAAAAGAGGGTAAATATTTATAAATTAAGGATACTAGTAAAAAAGTTATTGTTCTTCTGTCTTATAAAACAAAAATGAGAAGGAAATTAGCGAAGTTTTATACGACTGCAAAAATTAAGTGGTTATGGGTCTGTCTTTGTCATTGTCCATGTGTAGACACAATCGTTTTGTCCAATAATTATTGTTCTAATTAATTGATCCCTTTGATATTTTATCACAGTATTCCTTGATGCTACTAGTGGAGCTTACCCTTCCGGAGCACCTGAGTTCACCCCCAGTTTTTAATGGGGTTCGTGTTACTCAATCTTCAGTTTAATGTGTATATATTTTGTATACATGTATGTTGCTTGTCCTTTTTCTTTTGGTCATTATGTTGTCTGTCCTTCTTTGATTGACGGATTCTGATTACCTCTTTGATATCTTCTGGACACAGAATATACGTTGGGATTAATTTGATTAATACATAGCATTTCACGTTTCTAAGCAACAAGCACCAAAGTGTCAAAAAGGCTGTTTTCTGATCGTTTTTTTTTACATATGTGAAGCATTTATTATTTATTTGTGTTTGATAACGTTTTTTTTTTTAAATTACTGGGATTTCCTTAGGAAACTAACTTTCAGAAAAATGCATAGTTTTTGACATAAAAATGTAAATTTTTAGGTTAAAGCATTTAATCTGTAGTGTAATATCAATGTATAATACTTTCTATGAATAATTGACTGAAATAGAAAAAAATAAACTTTAGACAAAAAACAACAATACAAACATAAAGATGAAACAAAACAAACAATTTCTATTGTCAGATGGAATATGAGAAACAGCTGGAAAGTTTGGATCCGGAGTCTACATCTAATTTCTCAGTGTCACAAGCCGAAAAGTCAGCTAAGGCAGCTATTCTGGAAAACCAACTTGATATAAAAGTAAGTCATTAAAATACTGACATTTCCACACCAGAAAAAAGTGAAAATTTTGGACATTTTATTGATTCAGGTATGATTTTGTTCAGTTATTTAACTTATTTCAGCTATTTTTGTCTGTGAAAAAAAAATCTGAAAGTTGTAGGAAACTGTCTGCACAGCTAAAAAATGACCTTGCTGAAAAGGTTTCTATCGTGTTGAATTCATTATAGTAGTCTTCCTGTTATAAGACCCCTCCCACCAAAGGCCACTCCCTCTTATAAGACCCCTCCCAACCAAAGGTCAACCATCTTATAAGACCCCTCCCACCAAAGTCCAACCATCTTATAAGACCCCTCCCACCAAAGGTCAACCATCTTATAAGACCCCTCCCACCAAAGGCCAACCATCTTATAAGACCCCTCCCACCAAAGGTCAACCATCTTATAAGATGCCTCCCACCAAAGGTCAACCATCTTATAAGATGCCTCCCACCAAAGGCCACCCCTCTTATAAGACCCCTCCCACCAAAGGCCAACCATCTTATACGACCCCTCCCACCAAAGTCCAACCATCTTATAAGACCCCTCCCACCAAAGGTCAACCATCTTATAAGATGCCTCGCACCAAAGGCCAACCTTCTTATAAAACCCCTCCCATCAAAGGCCAATCATCTTATAAGACGCCTCCCACCAAAGTTCAACCCTCTTTACCAATCCAGATTTCAGATGAACTGAGTACAATAGTACGAAATTGTTATCCTCAAGAGAGACCACCCCTCTTATAAGGCCACTTGTTCATTACAGAAGGACCTGGCCATATAAGAGGGTAACTACTGTGCATGCATATCCCTTCTTATGAAAGTTCCTTATTTAAAGAATAAATACAAATCCCGCCTATTTCAGACTTGTATGTCATTCAACATTTAAATATTGTACTTGTCAACAGGGTAGCATTTATATGGTAGTTGGATTTACATCTACATATGCAATCAGTGCCTTTTCTCCGGGTACTCCGGTTTCCTCTATCATTATAAACTGACTGCCAAGAGATAACTGAAATATTGTTGAAAGTGGTGTTAAACACCATAACCCTAATCTCCTAACCCTCTTGTACAACAACTTGACTAAAGAGCTAATTTAAGAAATATTTCGTACATATTTTTCTATAGAATAAACAACCACATTTTATTTTAGTTATGGAAATAAAATTTATGCTTGTGGTTTTAGGTAGAAAACTTTTCAATATCAGCTAGAGGAAAAGAATTATTTGTTAATGCCAACCTGTATATAACAGCCGGGAGACGGTATGGTTTGGTGGGACCAAATGGGTGAGTTCTCCGTTGATCATATATATTGAGCTATGTCATGAACATATGTTATGTGGTATAGTAAATAATATATAAGACAAGATTGAAGATACCAAAGGAGTAGTCGGAAGTAGTAAATCAAATAAGGACAGAAAATATAACGGACAAAAGGACAAATAAAGATCTACGAAATACTACACAGAAAACTAAAGATTGAGCAAAACGAACACCACTAAAAATTGCGGATGAACTCAGGTGCTCCGGAAGGGTTAGCAGTTCCTGCTCCACATGTGATACCCTTCGTGTTACTGTAAAATGACACTAACATCATTTGATATGGAAATCGTATTGGACACATGTTGAAAAATAAAGTAGCATATGTATCATTTTTTCAGTCATGGAAAGACAACTCTGTTGAGACATATGGTAAACAGAGCATTAAACATACCAGCTAATATTGATGTTTTATATTGTGAACAAGGTAAATATTAAACAGAGTATTGAACATACCAGCTAATATTAATGTCTTATATTGTGAACAAGGTAATTAAAGATTGCTAATTTTGTCCAGGTTCATTAACAAACATGACTGCCATAGGCAATTCTTGTTTCTGGTTGGTCAATTTCTAAAAATCTTCTCCTCTGAAAGTGCTTAGCCTGTACAAAATTTCCATGGCCGCCATAGGCAGTTCTTGTTTGTCATTGGCCAATTAAAAAAAATCTTCTATTAAACCATTTGGCCAAATTAATTGAAATTTAGTAGGAAGCACCCATGAAAGGTTCTGTATTAATTTTCCTAAAAACAGAATGAAAAGTGAGCGACACAGACTCAGCCCACTGAGCCTCTAGTTTAATGTCCGATCAACTTCCAGTCACAGTAAGTTTGTGCATGAGGATAATGGCAGATGATTAAACATGTTAAACTTTGTAAGCTTGTTAAATAAATTCTTAGTCCATAGGAATTATAAAAGAAGGGGGACACTCTCTCTTGAAATCTGAACAAATCTTTTCAAAGCTCATTAAAAAGGACATTTATCCCTTGGTATCATTTATATTATACAAATGTACATGTAAAACACAGAAAAATTCTGACATTAATTTATTTGTAACTTGGTTTCATGAATGCATACATATTGTCTATACATTAAATAAATTTAGAATATTTTGCGATTATATTCATTTCTTAATCGATTATAGCTTCCTGATTATTTCCAATTATCGATTATGAAAATTCTCTGATACCCCATCACTAACTACAGCTGTTAAAGTTTTGTTTTTTTATTAAACAGAGGTGTCAGCTGATGACACCTAAAGCTCTTAATGTTTTTATTAAACAGAGGTGTCAGCTGATGACACTAAAACTATTAATGTCTTTTTTATTAAACAGAGGTGTCAGCTGATGACACTAAAACTATTAATGTTTTTATTAAACAGAGGTGTCAGCTGATGACACTAAAGCTATTAATGTTTTTATTAAACAGAGGTGTCAGCTGATGACACTAAAACTATTAATGTCTTTTTTATTAAACAGAGGTGTCAGCTGATGACACTAAAACTATTAATGTTTTTATTAAACAGAGGTGTCAGCTGATGACACTAAAACTATTAATGTTTTTATTAAACAGAGGTGTCAGCTGATGACACTAAAACTATTAATGTTTTTATTAAACAGAGGTGTCAGCTGATGACACTAAAGCTATTAATGTTTATATTAAACAGAGGTGTCAGCTGATGACACCTAAAGCTATTAATGTTTTTATTAAACAGAGGTGTCAGCTGATGACACTAAAGCTATTAATGTTTTTATTAAACAGAGGTGTCAGCTGATGACACTAAAGCTATTAATGTTTTTATTAAACAGAGGTGTCAGCTGATGACACTAAAGCTATTAATGTTTTTATTAAACAGAGGTGTCAGCTGATGACACTAAAGCTATTAATGTTTTTATTAAACAGAGGTGTCAGCTGATGACACTAAAGCTATTAATGTTTTTATTAAACAGAGGTGTCAGCTGATGACACTAAAACTATTAATGTCTTTTTTATTAAACAGAGGTGTCAGCTGATGACACTAAAACTATTAATGTCTTTTTTATTAAACAGAGGTGTCAGCTGATGACACTAAAGCTATTAATGTTTTTATTAAACAGAGGTGTCAGCTGATGACACTAAAGCTATTAATGTTTTTATTAAACAGAGGTGTCAGCTGATGACACTAAAGCTATTAATGTTTTTATTAAACAGAGGTGTCAGCTGATGACACTAAAGCTATTAATGTTTTTATTAAACAGAGGTGTCAGCTGATGACACTAAAGCTATTAATGTTTTTTATTAAACAGAGGTGTCAGCTGATGATACTAAAGCTATTAATGTTTTTATTAAACAGAGGTGTCAGCTGATGATACTAAAGCTATTGATGCTGTATTGAGAGCTGATAAGAAGAGAACGGCTCTATTAGAGGAGGAGAAAGCACTATCAGTTGAAGTAGAGAAGGGAAATACTAAAATCAATGAAAGATTACGAGATGTAAATATCTAATGATCCACAAATTTATACACCAATAATCTGTCTATCTAAACCAACCACCTGAGGAAACAGATTGTTAGAAATAGACATGTTTTCAAATTAAGCAGCTTAAATTTCAATAGATTTCAGACATTAGTACAAAAAGAACTGAGTTCAAGTTTATTTATGGTATTGTTATGGTATACCATCACGATATAGCTGAAATATTGTTGAAAGTGGCATTAAACACCATACCCGGTATAGTTTGGACTGGTTCCCTGTATATACAGTCTATATTTAATGTGTGTGTAGAATTTAAAATGCTTTTCATAACAAACATTTTAATAGATAAAGATTGAACAAATATTATTCAGCTGTTATTTGGTGGCTTATATCTATCTGTGTGATGCATTTTTTTTTTTAGCAATTGTCGAAGTAGTAACCAAAATGATAATACATGAATGTATATTGTTAGATCAATCATGATCATGGTAAATACAAAACACGAAATATATATTTCATTACATTCTGTACAACTCGCAAAATTTTACATTCATAAAAAATAATCTACGATACAGTATGCGGTATTATCAGTATTTTGTGTCAGAGGAAGCCAATGTTGACTGAATAAATCCAGACTGATTCACAGTTATAATTTTGTAGGAGTGATTGATTGTTGTTTAACGACATCTCAACAATTTTTCAGCTATATCATGGAGAGAACAAGTTAATTTTCAATGAGATGACGATGATGAGGTCCACTTTTGTCAGCTTAGTTGGATTTTTATAGTGTTAGTTCACTGAAACAACAATCCTAGGACACATTATCCTGATTCTGAGCCATCCAGTCTTTGCTCTTTGACCTTAATGCTGATTGCTTAGTGGAGAAGCAACAAATGCCAATTTAATAGTCTTTGATTTGAGCCGATTAGGGCACGAACCCACGATCTACAGCACGCGAGGCGAGCACTATAACAATTACACCACTGATTTGGTTTCTAATTGGTAGTTTTTCTATTTATAGAGCTTTTGAAATATATGAGTATGTTAATTTATTCTCAGATTAAGTAATTGATCCTATATACCTACATATTATTATCAGTAGTATATCAAATGCATGAAACACCATATCCTTAAAAATGAGATTCCTGAAGATCAAGATGAATTTCACTGAAGTGACAAGTATATTTATAACTGATCCAGTATCTTCAGAACTTCAATCTGTTATTATCAGTTTATGTAAATCTTACTTGTTTCTCTTCTTCTTAGGTATATGATGAATTGAATGCTATTGGAGCAGATTCAGCAGAATCAAAAGCTAGGAGAATTCTAGCTGGTTTAGGGTTCACCATTCCTATGATGGAACGTCCCACAAAAAGTTTGTCAGGAGGATGGAGAATGAGAGTGTCATTAGCTAGGTTAGTTAAAGATTCTGTCCATACTTGCTGTTCGTAAGAGTGAGTGAGTGATTGTTGTTCAACACCAACTCAGCAATTTTTCAGCTATATCATGACGAGAACAAGTTAATTTTGAATGAAATAATGATAAGGTCCACTTTGTACTAGCATAGACCAACACACTTTCCAATATCAATTTTATAGTGTTTGTTTTGACCCGAACCCACCATATACTGCACTCGAGACAAGCACGTTAACCATTGCACCATTGATTGGTTCTGTTTGTAAGAGGAAACATCTCACATCATGTGGGTGATGTAGTCATCACAGGCCTTTGAGTTGATCATTCCGTAATTGGGATAAATATTTACACAAAAAAGTTGCAGAATTCTGTATTTTTCATGCTTTATTGTTATTATTGATAACAAGGACATGCATAAATATGTAATGTGGTTACAAAATGTAATGGGATCCTAACTCTCTTGATCGAATTCCCCAACAGCCATACAGAAATAAGCAAACAATGAAAAACCTGCACAGATTTGCTTCAACTCAAACAATCACACACTCTCAGTGAAATGGTAATAACATTAATATGGTCAATGCAAAAACACTATCGTTGTGAGTTCAAATCACGCTCATGACGAGGTGTTCCTGATACAATATTATGTGATGAAGTTTGTCAGTGACTGGCCGCAGGTCGATGGTTTTCTCCGGATACTCAGGTTTCCTCCGCCAATAAAACTGATCGCCACGATATAACTGAAATATTATTAAAAGTGGCATTAAACACCATAACCCACCACCCTTCTACAAAAACCGGGTCAGTGACTAGTGGAATCTTTTGTTATTCCAGTGCTCGGTTCCTAGAGCCTTCACTACATAATATAAATATTATATATAATCATTGATTATTTCTAAGCTCTGTTCTTGGAGCCTTAATTAAATGTCTAAAAATACATGTAATCTTTTATTTTACAGCTCTGTTTGTGAAACCTACATTACATATCAAAGTATTATATGATATCTTATATTATACCCCCGCTCCCCGAAGGGGGAGGGGGGTATACTGTTTTACCTCTGTCCGTCCGTCCAAGATAGTTTTCGTCGCATTTTTCTCAGTAACTATTGATGGCAGAAATCTGATATTTGGTCACAAGCTTCATATAGGTACCCCATATCGTGGGACCCGTCAGATTCCTATTTCCTGTTTAACGAAGAGCGGGGGTATCATAAGTGAGCATTAGCTCACAGTTCATATTGTTATTTCAGAGTTCTGTTTCCAGAGCTTACACAACATATCTAAGACATATATGTAATCTTTTATTATTTCAGAGCTTTGTTCATGGAACCTACCTTACTTATGTTAGATGAACCTACAAATCATTTAGATCTAAATGCTGTTATCTGGCTTGACAAGTAAGATTAACGTTAATTTTGATTGTTGAAACACCTGTGATTTTTTATACTTGGGTTACATGTACTCTCTAACCTTATATATATACAGTCAATAAATGTATGAAGAAGTCGCCTTTGGGAAAAAGAAATAGTGGTCTTATAAGACAGGTGACATCTTAATTATATTTTCTGAACTGTAAAAATCTGCATGGAGTGAGTACAAATAGTGTAAGAGCCAAGCCATCAAAACAAAATAACAGACATGTGCTTTCAATGTAAATTATATTGTATCATGTGACATAGAACATGTAAATATTAAAAGGCTACTCATTAATTGACCATTAAGTTGGTATATTATATTGTACCATGTAACATAGGACATTTAAATATTAAAAGGCTACTCATTAATTGACCATTAAGTTGTTGATCATTTGTTATTAAAGTCCTTTTATATTTAAATGTCCTATGTCACATGGTACAATGAAGCACATGTCTGTTATTTTGTTTTGATGGTTTGGCTCTTACAATTATTTGTCGGAGTTCGTATATATCATATTCATCTAAAAAAAAAAATTAATTTGAAAACTGGATTTTTAAGATTTTTTCTGAACATTTATAGAAGTTAAACGGACAATAGAAAATGTTGATTGTCTCCCTTGACCAGACTTACTTCAACAACATTTATTCATTCTGTCATTCATTGTTGACAGCTACTTACAAGTATGGAAGAAAACATTACTGATTGTCTCCCTTGCTCAGACTTTATTCATTCTGTCTTCTTTAATTGTGTTATTTATTTTGACAGCTACTTACAAGGATGGAAGAAAACATTAAACAATTATTGCCTTCAATGGATGTAAGCATCTAGAATTGTTAACCTGAAGGGGGTTGTTTTCCCAAGGAAAACAACACCTTGAGGGTTAACAATTCTGATGTTTACAATCCATTCAGGGCAATAACTGTTTTATTATACTGAACAACAGACCAAGGATTGGGCATTTAAATAAATACATGTATTTAAACAAAATGTGTGTTTAATAACTTTTGACAAATTTTTAACAAATGTTAAATGCACACAATGGGTTGTTTACCGGGGAACAATAGGGTTGTTACCCGGTAAACAACTAGTTGTTTCCCGTTTGGGTTAATTTTTACAAAACATTAAAATTGTTTCAGGTCATGTGATTTAATTTAAGCCAATGAGAAGTTAGTGAGGTATAATAATACTGATTGTCTCCCTTGATCAGAGTTTCCTTGACAATGTTTATTCATTCTGTCTTTCATTGTGCTATTTATTTTGACAGCTACTTACAAGGATGGAAGAAAACATTACTGATTGTCTCCCTTGATCAGAGTTTCATTGACAACATTTGTTCATTCTGTCTTTCATTGTGCTATTTATTTTGACAGCTACTTACAAGGATGGAAGAAAACATTACTGATTGTCTCCCTTGATCAGAGTTTCCTTGACAATGTTTGTTCATTCTGTCTTTCATTGTGCTATTTATTTTGACAGCTACTTACAAGCATGGAAGAAAACATTACTGATTGTCTCCCATGACCAGAGTTTCCTTGACAACGTTTGTTCAGATATTATACATCTAGATCAGCAGAAACTCTTCTACTACAGAGGAAACTATGGTAAGATTTATACTGTGTTTTAGGTCTTGTATTATATGTATGACAATGTATATTACTTGCTGATTATTTGAAGGTAAAGTTTACAATTGGACATCATATGTCAGTATGTTAATCCAGCATTGTCCATGTCTGTCAAGAACATGTGTCTTATACTTGACCTCATTTTGATGACTGATAAAGTTTATTTCATTTTCATTGTCAATGCAGTGAAAGATGAGATATCATCATGTGTCCACACGTAGGCCAAATAAAAAATATGTGTGTTTACGGTCACGTCAAAAAAATCTAGGGTCGGTCGGTTGGCATTTATTTTTTATTTTATTTTATTTTTTATTATTGGCAAAACCGGAAATAGTCGGTTCCGCAATCCGATTCCGGTATTTCATTTTCGAAATTTCCGGTAAGCCGTCATTTGTTGAAGCTGTTTATATAAATTATGATGAGTTACGCAGTTTTTCTACCTTTGCTCTCAATTTTGACAAAAAGCTAGCGGTTGAATAAATAAAACATTGCTGCTGATTAAGCAACAAAAATGGTTATCCGAATTCTGTGTAAAAATTGATAGGGTCGCTAGCAAAAATTAGGGTCGAATAATTGCCGATAAAAAAGGTTAGGGTCGGATGCTGAAAAATAGGGTCGGTCGGGTGACCATAAACACACATATTTTTTTATTTGGCCTTATTAGTAATTTTAGTACACCTACTTCTATTAAAATGCTTTTTAAGGTTTGGTTTATGGTGTTTAATGCCACTTTCAACAATACTTCAGTTATATCGGGACGGTCAGTTTTATTGGTGGAGGAAATTGGAGTACCCAGAGAAAACCACCAACCTACTGCAAGTCACTGACAAACTTTTTAATCTTAACATTATAAATGGTAGTTTGATTCCCATTTTTTTTTCTTTCAGCAACTTTTAAGAAAATGTTGGTACAAAAGAGAAAAGAACAATTAAAAGCCTATGAAAAGCAGGAAAAAATGTTGAGAGAAATGAAACAATCTGGAAAATCTACAAAACAAGCAGTATGTATTATAAAGTATAGTCTTCAAATAAATCAGGTTTCTTTCAGATTAAACTAAACAATTTGGGTACTCTGTGAAGTTTTGTGATAACTTGGCATCCATTATATGTCACATTTTAATATCAATTCTATGTATAGATCAACCAAACATTTAAGAGGCCGTTGTGATCGTGATCGTATGGTTGTTGGCTTGACAACTACCTGTGCAATCATTGCCTATCACCACTAACGTTGTGAGTTTGAATCCTGCTTATGGCAATGTGTACTCGATACAACATTATGTGATAAAGTTTGTCCGTGACTTCTGGCTGGTCAGTGACTTCTGGCTGGTCAGTGGTTAATAACTATAGCTATAACCCTGATATTATGATGTACTACACACAGGCTGTCAGAATGGAATTTTTTGTTTATATTAAAAGTTGGCAATATTCGATGTTTTATACTAATAAAATGTTCTGAACAAAAAGTCAGGTTTAAAAAATCTGTTATAATGTCGTAATTAGTGAAAAGAATTTGAATGTTTAGCATTGGGTGGGTCAACAATGAATTCTTTCCTGGATGGAAGAAAATCAAACAGCGACTTATTTCCTTCGTTCTAGGCTATTTACGTATGATATTATGAAAAATTTCAACTGCAATATATCTTTATGGTTTTTTAAATCAAAGTTTAGGTCTTATCTTGGGAAACATTTTTTTTATTAAAATAACGGCCTGTGCGCCTTTAAATTTATATTTTTAATACATGGTAATATTGTCTAAAAACTGCTTTCCTAAACCACCCATACAATTATTTATTGCTTAAGCAATTTGTCTGAATATTCACATTTCAGCAGATATTTTCATGAAATTAAATATGAATACCACTCTAGTCAGAAAGATGCACATTTAAAAAAAATAAAAAATTCTTATGTTTTTTAATGGAAAACTTGCCCAGACCCAATTTTTGATACATTTGTATTTACTATTGTATGATAATGTACCACTGTATATGTATGTTTTAGGAAGCTAAACAGAAGGAAGCTTTAACCAGGAAACAACAGAAAAATAAATCTAAGCAACAGGCAGCGGAGGAGGAGAAAGGGCCACAGGAACTGTTACCAAGACCTAAAGATTATATTGTTAAATTTGACTTTCCAAATCCAGCACCACTCAATCCACCTGTATTAGGATTAATGGGTATGTTATCTGATTGGTTGAAATAGGGGCTGTCATGGTCGTGATCGTATGGTACTTGGATATACAACTACCTATGGAATCATTGCCTATGTGAGTTAGAATACCACTTGGGCGAGGTGTACTCGAGACAACATTATGTGGTAGAGTTTGTCAGTGACTGGTGGCAGGTCTGTGGTTTTCTCAGGGTACTCCGGTTTCCTCCACCATTAAAACTGACCGCCACGATATAACTGAGATATTGTTGAAAGCAGCGTTAAACACCATAACCCTAACTGTTGGTTGAAATAAATGTATGAAGGGTTTAATTTTGTGTCTATCATTTAATATTGTGTTGGTTTAACATAAAACATTTTATTATAGGACTTTATGACAAATACATGTGTTTTGATATGTTCTTCTCTGTAGCCACTGAAACATTTGACTGCAAAGTAAACAGAATTGTACAATAATATCGTCTGCAGCACAGCTTCTAATATCAGTTACAGACCGCTGTTAGAGGCCGCTGATACAGGCCAAAGCTTTTGCAGTTCTTTTTATGAACGTGCTTAAGAATTTGACCAATGTTGGGAAAACTCGTTCACAAACAAAACTGTTCTCACGACTTTTTTTTATTTTATAAATTATAATATCATTATTGTACAAGATAAATAAATTACTATTGATACAAAAGAAGATGTTTGTATTGGATGTAACAGGTTTCTTTTTCCACATTCCATATCCATATCTAATACGGGCCTCTTCTTTTGTTTCAATAGTACTGTATCTTTTACATATTTTTGAATGGTCCTTGACAAGGTATTATTTCACCATCAGAACAATATACATGAATGGCCTCTTAATGATCCTATGCACATTGGGATATGGAATCCAAGATGGCCACCAATACAGAAAATTGTTTAAGATAAAAGTATATGCGAAAAATGTCATAAAAACCTTCTTCTCTGAAATTGTTGAACCATTTAAAAAAGAGGTGTTTTTTAGAAAGTCCTCTACAATTTTTTTATTTTAGTTGATCAGTGATCCAAGATGGCCACCATCACAAGTTATAGATCAACTCAGCACTTTATGGGAAAGATGCCACAATCAAGCTAATGATAGCATGTTACAAAACAATATTTCTTTGATGTGAGGCAAACAAATCTTAAACTGATGCCACACACCTAGCTAGTAGTTGTTGGTGAACTGTTGCAAGGCAAGATTTTACAATGGCAATGAAAATAGTCTCCCCCTCCCCCAAAGCCTCCTTTTTACCTAGAAACTAGAATGATGTTTCTAAAAAATATTCTCATCATGAACACAATTGAAATTCTGCTCACATAACTTTAAACAACAATCAATCAATGCTATGCTCATGTTCTCTAAATTCTGCTCTCTTGACATTAAATCACAATCAATCAATACTACACTATTGTTGTTTAATACATTGTTAATTTATAATTTCAGATGTAGACTTCAAATATGATGGACAAGACTTTTTATTCAAGAAATTAAATTTTGGCATAGACATGCAATCCAGAAGTAAGAAAAACTACAGTCATTAGAAATTATCTTCCCTTTGTTTTCCTAAAGGCTGATTTTTTTTTATCCAATCATTAAATAAAAGGACAAGATGTGATTAGTATGCAAATTAGCTCATATTTTAGAGAGTTTATTTACATATACAGTCAAACCTGTATATAAAGGCCACTCAAGGGAACCAGCAATTGTGCCCTTTATGAGCAGTTTCCCTTTATATACAGGTAACAATTATATGCACAATTCATTAATGGGAAAAGTGAGACTGCCCTTTATAGACAGTGATTTGTTATATAGAGGTGCAGATTTGACTGGATGTATTTGTAATGCTTAAAATCAGTACAAACAATTAATAAGACCAGACAAGTGCTCAAATTCATTTTGAATTGGTAAAGACATCATACATCATACATGTCATATAGTTGTGTGATGCTTGTATTTATTGACGATTTGTACATTTTGCCTTTGATCTTTACACACAATAATATCTATTATCAAACAACTAGCGTCATATTAACATAATATAGCTGTTTTCTAATGTGACCTTACAATGATGTCACGTTGCCAAATCCTTGATAAATATGCTATCGTTGATATGTTTTGCTTGAAATGGATTTCTTATTGTATCTCACATTTCAGGCTTCAACTTCAATGTGATATTGCCCTGAGAAATCTATTATTGCAAAACATATCAACGATAGTATACATTAATCTATAAATATTTTTGCAACTTCAAAGTGTTTGCGGTTGTATTGTGGTATTGGTCTGTCCTTGTCGTTCATCTGTAGACACAATGATTTCTATGTAATCATTTTTGTTTTCACTAGCCTATCCTTTTGACATTTTAACTCAGTGATCCTTGTCACAATATCAAGGTTTGAATTTATTTGAGTGATTCTAGACTTACCCATTTCAAACATGAGGCCCAAAGATGCCACAATGCGTGTTTTTTTGTGTTTTTTTTTAAGGGTTTATTTTTCGATCAATTTGATATTTAATCTTTATGTTCTTTATAAAAGGAAATTCAGTGCTGACTTTTACTCGGTCATTTCATTCCTGTCCACTCCATATAGTCCTCTATGCATGTCCTCTACATACCTGTTCCTCCATAACTGTCCCTCCAACCCTGCATCTTCCTCTTCCAATACTTTCAAAACCAGCACATGGAATCCCTGCCCCTTCAAGCCCTGTGCCAAATCCATTCAGTCCATATCTGACTGCTCCATACCTGCCCATATCATACTTGCATCTTTCATACTTGTTTGATCCATAACTGACCTCTGCTTATCTGCCTGTCAATACCTGCCCTCTGCATATCTGCCCCATCCATACCTGCACAGTCGATATCTGCATGCTCAATACCTTGCCACTTCATTTAGCAATGTTAGAAATGTAAAAAGACTACATACAGTAGAACTTTGATGACTTGAAGTTGAACTTGAAGGGACTTTCAAAATGTGTTATCGGAAGTTTGAGCCACCGAAGTTCCGTAATTTCAGAGAGAAAAAAGTCTGGTTCTGGTTTGGGACAGCTTCATTAGTCTACGATAAACTGATGCAAGTGCAGTTTATTTGACAAGGAATTAACAGCAAAATTGAGGGGACTGAAAATACAGTTCAAACGATCCATGGTGTTCGAGCCATCCGAATTTGAGCTAACGAAGTTCGACTGCATTTTTATTATTTTTTTATTGACTTTATTACAGTTGCTATAGTTGGACCAAATGGTGTTGGTAAAAGTACATTACTCAAGCTGTTGACAGGAGATCTGGAACCAGTATGTACTTTTATGTATAAACTCTTTCATTTCTCTGTAGGTTTTCAGAACTATACCTCAGAAAAAATAGAAGTCTTAAAAATAATACAAATAATCCTGGGGCTGTCGTGGTCGTGATCGTATGGTAGTTGGATTTAAGACTACCTTTGCAATCAGTGCCTATCTCCACAAAAGTTGTGAGTTTGAATCCCGCACATGCCATGGGGAGGTGTACTCCACAGAAATGGGATAAAATTTGTTGGTGACTTGCAGCTGGTCTGTGGTTTTCTCTGGGTACTCCAGTTTCCTCCACCTATAAAACAGACCACCACGATATAGCTGAAATATTGTTGAAAGTGGTGTTAAACACCGTAAACCCAATCAAATAATCCTACATATATGTATATGAAGACACTGAATGTTTTAGAATTGTCTGTTTTGACTCATTTTCAAATTTATTATTTTTTTTCATTTTGACCCCAAATTTTCTACAGCTCTTTGAAAATATTGTTTATTGATTGATGGATTGATTTTTGTTTAGAATAGACAAAAATAGATTGATTGATTTTTGTTTAGAATAGACAAAAATAGATTGATTGATTTTTGTTTAATATCAAGTAAGCATATTCCAGCTATGTACAGGACCAAAACAAGTCTACATACAATTAATGGGAAATAAGACAAATATGTCTGTTAAAAATGTTAGAACAATATATATGTTAAGCAAAATCGTCATGTTTATCATAATAAATGGCCTTTGTTGAGAGTGGTCTTATAGGATAAAGACTACTGTACCATATGATTAATGTGAACGGATGCCACAAAATATTATTATACCCGCCGCAAACAAAGTTTGGGGGGGTATATAGGAATCACCCTGTCCGTCCGTCCATGTACCTTGTAAGCACAGCTCCTCCTAAAGGGCTTATTGGAGTTTTGTGAAACTTTACACAGTTGTAGTACACTACCTGCAGATGTGCATGAAGGAATATAGTTGCTGTCCAAAATTTATACTTTCATGAAAAGGGGGGGGGGGGGGGGCATGTACCTTGTAAGCGCAACTCCTACTAAACATTTGCTAATATACCTGTATTCCAAAGTTTGAACATCATAGTATTGCAAGCGGGGGGTATCGCTCAGTGAGATCACTCACAGTTCTAGTTAAAATGTAATACAGACATTAACTTGATTAAGTTCAGACAGAGCTCTACATCTAGTAAAATCAGACAAAAATATAACTCACAAAAAAGTCAAAGTGGTTGAAATTTATAAAAAATTTCAATTTATCAGTAAAATTAGGGAGGGTAAACTTTTAATAGGTCATTAAAATTAAGGTGGATAAGCTTTGTTCTGATTGGTTGACAAAATTAAGGTAGGTAAACATTGTTCCGATTGGTTAACAAAATTAAGTTCGGTAAGCTCAAGCTCTGTTCTGATTAAAGGAGTGTGCTCCTTGCTCAGTTGCTCTTCTTTTTCCCCGTGTCATTTGAATTTGATAATGTGATACTTAAAATCAATACAGTACAAGAACAATAACCTTATGTCTATTGTATGCAAAATATTTCTCTATCATATGTAATTTTTTTCAGACAACAGGAGAAATGAGAGAGAATCACAGATTGGTAAGGCCTAATATAGTAGCTTTTTATTCTTCCAACTCTAAAAAAAGGGAGGATTATGTTTGATGTCATTTTTATTAGGATTATTGGTACCCTATAATGTTCTAGAGTTGTGTTCCTCAAAGTGTTAAAAGTAGCCAAATATTTCATTTTTGTATGACCACAAGACTTTTGTATGACCTCTTAATATGGTATACGTGTATGTCATCATTGTTTTCCATCTGTTTAACACAATAACTTAAGTTCTTTTTGACAGATCATTCCAACGTGATGTACCATTTTCAATAAGGTTCTCAGGGGCCGTCGTGGTCACGATCGTATGATAGTTGGATTTATAACTACCTATGCAATCAGTGCCTATCACTACTAACGTTGCGAGTTCGAACCCCGCTCAGGGAAAGTGTACTCGATACAACATTATGTGATAAAGTTTGTGAATGACTTGCGGCATGTCATTGGTTTTCTCCGGGTACTCCGGTTTCATCCACCAATAATACTGACCGCAACAATATTTAAGTGAAATATTGTTGAAAGTGGCGTTAAGCATCAAAACCAATCTATAAGGTTCAACACTTGCTGATCGAATAAACAGCGGTGATTTCATCAGGCAATAGTGATATAGAAGTAAGTTTGCTTTAATGTTGGAAAGTGTTAGTGTTATTAGTGTTCAGCATCACTTTCAACTCTATACAGTTTTATCATGACGGTCAATTTCATTGGTGGATAAAGCCAGAATACCAAGTGAAAACAACCATTATGTAGATTATCGTTGTTACTGTGTTTGAATGACTGTGTTTGAGTCAGTTCCATCTACCAATAATTCTGATTTCAAATTTTATTCAAAGTTTATTCTGATTTCAAATTTTATTCAAAGTTTATTTTAATTGGAGTTATTTGTGTATTACAGAGAATAGGAAAATACAACCAGCATTCAGGGGACCAGTTAAATCTAGATGAATCACCAGTGGAATATCTACAGGTATATATAGTTACGAATTGTTGATGTTGGATTTAAATGTATATCTATCTATATATATACCCACTACCTATCACCACTTATGTTACAAGTGAGTTATTCACAATCATGTGCAGGTATGTGTACCTGATGCAACTTTACGTGATTGTGAGTCAGTGGGTGGTTGTTATTTAACTTTATGTGATTGTGAGTCAGTGGGTGGTTGTTATTTAACTTTATGTGATTGTGAGTCAGTGGGTGGTTGTTATTTAACTTTATGTGATTGTGAGTCAGTGGGTGGTTGTTATTTAACTCTATGTGATTGTGAGTCAGTGGGTGGTTGTTATTTAACTTTATGTGATTGTGAGTCAGTGGGTGGTTGTTATTTAACTTTATGTGATTGTGAGTGAGTGGGTGGTTGTTATTTAACTTTATGTGATTGTGAGTGAGTGGGTGGTTGTTATTTAACTTTATGTGATTGTGAGTCAGTGGGTGGTTGTTATTTAACTTTATGTGATTGTGAGTCAGTGGGTGGTTGTTATTTAACTTTATGTGATTGTGAGTCAGTGGGTGGTTGTTATTTAACTTTACGTGATTGTGAGTCAGTGGGTGGTTGTTATTTAACTTTATGTGATTGTGAGTCAGTGGGTGGTTGTTATTTAACTTTATGTGATTGTGAGTCAGTGGGTGGTTGTTATTTAACTTTATGTGATTGTGAGTCAGTGGGTGGTTGTTATTTAACTTTATGTGATTGTGAGTCAGTGGGTGGTTGTTATTTAACTTTATGTGATTGTGAGTCAGTGGGTGGTTGTTATTAAACTTTATGTGATTGTGAGTCAGTGGGTGGTTGTTATTTAACTTTATGTGATTGTGAGTCAGTGGGTGGTTATTATTTAACTTTATGTGATTGTGAGTGAGTGGGTGGTTGTTATTTAACTTTATGTGATTGTGAGTGAGTGGGTGGTTGTTATTTAACTTTATGTGATTGTGAGTGAGTGGGTGGTTGTTATTTAACTTTATGTGATTGTGAGTCAGTGGGTGGTTGTTATTTAACTTTATGCGATTGTGAGTCAGTGGGTGGTTGTTATTTAATTTTATGTGATTGTGAGTCAGTGGGTGGTTGTTATTTAACTTTATGTGATTGTGAGTGAGTGGGTGGTTGTTATTTAACTTTATGTGATTGTGAGTGAGTGGGTGGTTGTTATTTAACTTTATGTGATTGTGAGTGAGTGGGTGGTTGTTATTTAACTTTATGTGATTGTGAGTCAGTGGGTGGTTGTTATTTAACTTTATGTGATTGTGAGTCAGTGGGTGGTTGTTATTTAACTTTATGTGATTGTGAGTCAGTGGGTGGTTGTTATTTAACTTTATGTATTGTGAGTGAGTGGGTGGTTGTTATTTAACTTTATGTGATTGTGAGTCAGTGGGTGGTTGTTATTTAACTTTATGTGATTGTGAGTCAGTGGGTGGTTGTTATTTAACTTTATGTGATTGTGAGTCAGTGCGTGGTTGTTATTAAACTTTATGTGATTGTGAGTGAGTGGGTGGTTGTTATTTAACTTTATGTGATTGTGAGTCAGTGCGTGGTTGTTATTAAACTTTATGTGATTGTGAGTCAGTGGGTGGTTGTTATTTAACTTTATGTGATTGTGAGTCAGTGCGTGGTTGTTATTAAACTTGATGTGATTGTGAGTCAGTGGGTGGTTGTTATTTAACTTTATGTGATTGTGAGTCAGTGGGTGGTTGTTATTTAACTTTATGTGATTGTGAGTCAGTGGGTGGTTGTTATTAAACTTTATGTGATTGTGAGTCAGTGGGTGGTTGTTATTTAACTTTATGTGATTGTGAGTCAGTGGGTGGTTGTTATTTAACTTTATGTGATTGTGAGTGAGTGGGTGGTTGTTATTTAACTTTATGTGATTGTGAGTGAGTGGGTGGTTGTTATTTAACTTTATGTGATTGTGAGTGAGTGGGTGGTTGTTATTTAATTTTATGTGATTGTGAGTCAGTGGGTGGTTGTTATTTAACTTTATGTGATTGTGAGTCAGTGGGTGGTTGCTATTTAAATTTACGTGATTGTGAGTCAGTGGGTGGTTGTTATTTAACTTTATGTGATTGTGAGTCAGTGGGTGGTTGTTATTTAACTTTATGTGATTGTGAGTCAGTGGGTGGTTGTTATTTAACTTTATGTGATTGTGAGTCAGTGGGTGGTTGTTATTTAACTTTATGTGATTGTGAGTCAGTGGGTGGTTGTTATTTAACTTTATGTGATTGTGAGTCAGTGGGTGGTTGTTATTTAACTTTATGTGATTGTGAGTCAGTGGGTGGTTGTTATTTAACTTTATGTGATTGTGAGTCAGTGCGTGGTTGTTATTAAACTTTATGTGATTGTGAGTCAGTGGGTGGTTGTTATTTAACTTTATGTGATTGTGAGTGAGTGGGTGGTTATTATTTAACTTTATGTGATTGTGAGTCAGTGGGTGGTTGTTATTTAACTTTATGTGATTGTGAGTGAGTGGGTGGTTGTTATTTAACTTTATGTGATTGTGAGTGAGTGGGTGGTTGTTATTTAACTTTATGTGATTGTGAGTGAGTGGGTGGTTGTTATTTAACTTTATGCGATTGTGAGTCAGTGGGTGGTTGTTATTTAACTTTATGTGATTGTGAGTCAGTGGGTGGTTGTTATTTAACTTTATGTGATTGTGAGTCAGTGGGTGGTTGTTATTTAACTTTATGTGATTGTGAGTCAGTGGGTGGTTGTTATTTAACTTTATGTGATTGTGAGTCAGTGGGTGGTTGTTATTTAATTTTATGTGATTGTGAGTGAGTGGGTGGTTGTTATTTAACTTTATGTGATTGTGAGTCAGTGGGTGGTTGTTATTTAACTTTATGTGATTGTGAGTGAGTGGGTGGTTGTTATTTAACTTTACGTGATTGTGAGTCAGTGGGTGGTTGTTATTTAACCTTACGTGATTGTGAGTCAGTGGGTGGTTGTTATTTAACTTTACGTGATTGTGAGTGAGTGGGTGGTTGTTATTTAACTTTATGTGATTGTGAGTGAGTGGGTGGTTGTTATTTAACTTTACGTGATTGTGAGTGAGTGGGTGGTTGTTATTTAACTTTACGTGATTGTGAGTCAGTGGGTGGTTGTTATTTAACCTTACGTGATTGTGAGTCAGTGGGTGGTTGTTATTTAACTTTACGTGATTGTGAGTGAGTGGGTGGTTGTTATTTAACTTTACGTGATTGTGAGTGAGTGGGTGGTTGTTATTTAACTTTACGTGATTGTGAGTGAGTGGGTGGTTGTTATTTAACTTTACGTGATTGTGAGTCAGTGGGTGGTTGTTATTTAACTTTGCGTGATTGTGAGTGAGTGGGTGGTTGTTATTTAATGCCAAATGAGCACTTTTTCAGCTATACATGTATCATGGAGAGAATAAATTACATTTTTATTTTATTATTTGCAAGTGTTGAAAGCATTGTTTTGTGATTGTGTAAAATAGCGAAATGAGTGCACATATAAGAATGAAGTCATCCATACAGAGTATTTTGCATCATATTGAATAGTGTACTGCGTATTCAATTCTTAAAAATAGATATCAATTGATGATATGTAAAATATTTTGATAATTTTTATCTAATGTTTTTTCCAGAGATTATTTAATATCCCGTATCAAGATGCAAGAAAAATGTTGGGACAATTTGGTCTGGCAAGCCATGGTCATACAATCAAGATTAGAGATCTGTCTGGTGGCCAGAAAGCTAGAGTAGCTTTGGCAGATTTACGAAGTCGACAACCAGATGTTCTTGTCTTGGTCTGTTATTTATTATTTGACATTTAGCTGAATGAATAGAAATGATCTACAGAAATACAACATGTGTGATATAATATCTTGTATCTGTGACAGTGCCTACCACCACTTAAGTTGTGATTATGAACCCCGTTCGTAGCGAGGTGTACTTAATACAACATTATGTGATAATGTTTGTCAGTGACTTGTGACAGGTCAGTGGTTTTCTCTGGGTACTCCGGTTTCCTCCACCAATAACACTGACAGCCACCATATAACTGAAATATTGTTGAAAGTGGTGTTAAACAACATAACCCTAACCCATAACATATCAGACAGATTTTGCGAAAAAAATCACTAAAGAATGTTTTCCTTTGAAAAAAAACCCTGGGTCAATTTAAACCAATGTTTGCCTGAATCATCATTAGATGTCATTACAATAAAATATTAAATCAGAACTTCTAAAAAACCACAAGGCTCCAATATCGCAATGGTTTAAGAAGTCACAAGGGCCAATATTATGAAAAGTTTAAACAGTGATGGTCAACAATTCCACCTATATCAACAAAACGAACAGTCACCTCACACCTTATCTCACTGAACACAATAAAAAACCCATAATGCTGTTAAAAATCCAGGTCCTGGCTTAGGGGAGGCAGGGTTAAACTAGGTTAATGAATCCCAACCCTCACTTCTTGTTAACTGGATCTCCATATACAAACAAATGGTAAAAAATTTACAAAGATTCACTTCCACTCAAAAAATCTGTATAATATCACATAAACATGGACAGTACAATATCAAGGTCAATGAATGCTGTAGTTAACTGACTACTAGCTAGGAAGGTAGAATCTGTTGGCTGAAGACCATTACTCTTTAGACAGTACAATATCAAAGTCAATGAATGCTGTAGTTAACTGACTACTAGCTAGGAAGGTAGAATCTGTTGGATAAAGACCATTATTCTTAGGACAAACAAATCATAATATAAGCCGTGAACATCTAAGGAAATTAATGGTCTTCGTTGGAGACCAGAATAAATAGGTCAGAGTATTTGAGTTAATCGGACAAATTAAGGTTACAGCTACTATGACTAGACCAGATTTTTACCTCAAGTTATCCTTAAAAAAAAACTTATCAGAGTTCAAGATAAGTGGGGTTCAACTTTAGATTAATTTGTTAAATGAAACTCTTGTTATTTCAGGATGAACCAACAAATAATTTAGATATTGAGTCAAATGATGCTCTGGCTGACGCAATTAATGCTTTTAAAGGAGGTAATGTATACGTTGTCATTATTATTGTCCAATCATTGAAAAGTTTGTTCTGTTAACCTCTGGGTACCCAATTCACTCATTTGTTTGTAGTTATCTATCTTTATATATGTTTTTCAAAAACAAAGTTCATCAGTTCATATTGCACGTATTTGTAATAATGGGCTGAATTGAATTCAAGGATACCGCTTTCATAAATTATTGAAAATGTTCACAAAATTGTATTACCATTATACAGATCTTGTATATAAATACAATTCTAAATGCAGAGATCTGTTCAAAAAGGGTCTTTCCCATCCATGTTTTCATGGCGACGTAATTAACAAAGCTAAAAAGTTAAAATCTGACACATCTAATTTTGGGAAATACTTGAAAAATCTTATCCGTAAAGACTGTGACTTAGCAACTATATGAGTATAGTTAAATATTTTGATTGTTTTCTCCCTTTTACTTGTGGTAATAAAACCATTTTACCATAGGACCATCTCAGTATTACCTTTTCACGGCTGTAGGCCGGGTCTGAATAAAGTGAGGCAAAGGGGGTGAATTTAGACAAATTTTGAGAATTTTTTTTTTTTATTTGCTTTCAAAGGTTACACTTGCCGTTTCAAAAGTGAGGCATTTGCCTCATTTGCCTCCATTGCGCTACGGCCATACTTTTGTTGCCTTCCTATTTTAATTGATTGGTGTTTTAGTAGTATTTCAGCTATATCATGCCACAAACAAATTTCATAAATTAATTTCTTGAACTATAAGACCCTTAAAGGTATTATTAGGGTAACAGATAAAAATCTGTGTAATTACTTATAACAATGTAAAGTAAAGCATCTGGAGTTTTTTCAGTGGTTTTCTCCGGATACTCCGGTTTCCTCCACCAATAAAACTTACAGCCACGATATAACTGAAATATTGTTGAAAGTGGCATTAAACACCACGACCCTAACCCCTCTGTGAAGTTTTATTGATGTATGATCATATATAGAAGTGTATGAAGCAATTAAAAGGTGGTATCTTACAACTTCTGTGAGCAGCCATATTGTAAATGTTATTATCTCCCTTTATCAGTTAATTACTTTTGCAACCTCTGAAGTGACATAGTATGGACACTTTCATGCAAATAACTTTTGGGGAAAGAATGTAATTGGGTATAAAATGTCTTTATTTTATTTTGATGAAAAAATAAATGTTATTGCAACTTGTAATATTTATAAGTGTAACCCATCACTTTAACTTGGAATATTTGTTTTTAATCTTAAATGAATTATAACACATTTTATTTTACACAAAATGTACAATAAA